>JAQPPZ010002048.1:0-2400000 GCA_028583015.1 Wollemia nobilis | reverse complement strand
TCCAATCGGCTTGGCCATTTTCATAGTGGGGCCTAGATCTAATCGAAAATATCTCCCCTACGTCGTCAGGTCATCACATGTTTATCATAATGGCCACAGAGTATTTCACCAAGTGGGTGGAAGCGGTTCCGCTTACCTCTACGACAGGACCCCGCATTTCGGAGTTCATTTTGCACAACATCATATGTCATTTTGGTATTCCATCCAAGATAATTTTGGATAATGGGACATCATTCAAAAACAAAGACGTGCGTGCTTTGACCACAAAGTACAAAATTCAGCACAGTTTTTTGACACCTTATTATCCGCAAGGCAAATGGGCAAGCAGAGGCGTCGAACAAAATGCTAGTTGCCATCCTCAAAAAGATAGTCACGAGATAGTCATAAGGATTGGCACATTCATATCCCACTTGCCCTGTGGGCTTATCGCACCAGACATTCGGACGCCCACTGGGGCAACTCCATTTTTGCTCGTGTATGGCTCCGAGGTTGTCATGCCTCTCGAGTTGGAAATTCCTTCCCTGCGCATATCAATGCAAGAGTTCATCGATGATGATACTGCATAGTAGGCCCGGTTAGACCAGCTTACGTTGCTTGATGAATGACGCGTTAATGCTCTCGAGCATTTACGTATCTATCAAGAGCGACTTAAGAAAGCATACAACATGAAAGTTCATTTGAGGGACTTTCAGGTTGGTGACTTGGTCTTGAAAGAGAACCAACAAAATTCTAGTTTGCCGTCCCATCTAAGGGACAAGTTCACGGCAAACTGGTTAGGTCCCTATGTAATTGATAGCAAAATAGGACCTGGAACATACCGGCTAGCCTCTCTTGATGGAATCAAGGAACTAGAACCCTTGAACATCAGTCATTTGCGGCCATTCCATGTTTAGAAGAGCCATAGCCCAAAATGCCCCAAGGATTCCCATAATCGCTTGGTCAATCCCAAAATGCCCCAAGGATTCCCATAATCGCTTGGTCAACCCAAAACACTCCAAGGATTCCCATAATCGCTTGGTCAACCCAAAATCAAATAAAAGTTCAAAAATAAGAAAATTCAAAAACAATAAAATCATCAAAAATAACAAAAATTCGCATCTCATTTCCAGGCATACTCACCGTCATCACAACAATAAAGAGCTCTTTTTGCATCTCATCTTCATACTCACAAAAATCATTCCATCAAAAACACAAAAATATATATAGCTGCATTAAGCATCACATCCATACATTGCATATTTGTGGTCATACAGGTCAAAGGCACCATAGACTGTAAGTACTCCGCCAATCCATCTTGTTCCACATTTCTCTACTTTTGTAAATAGTCATCAAAAATAAACACCATTCACTTCTTGTTACCATACCATAGTCAGTGGTCCTCTAATGTATCAAGAGTTTTTGTCATTCAGCTGTCAATAGCCGTCTAGCCAAATACTGTACAAAGTCAGACAGATTTTACGAAGGTAGAGTTCTACTTGGATCACACCTTGGTACGTAGCATCCCAACACAAATTCAAACACATAAGAATTCCCAAGTTGTGTGAATGAAAGATGAAACTTGCAAAGCAATCCAGGTCACCATAAGTGAAATGGTTATCTTGCTCATCCCCCTGTGCGAATGACCTCAAGAATGCTGAGAGTTGGCAAAAGGACAAGCATCCTCCCTACCCAATTCCCCAAGAATCCCAAGTTCTCAAAAGTTGCAAAAACATCACAAATTTGCAAACGTCAAAACTCCAAAAACTTTGACATCCCAACCAAAGTGCATACATCAAAAGGCACATAAGATAGTGATTCTCATCACTCCATATTCAAATCCCTTGCTCAAAAGAAAAACAAAAATAAACAGTGATTTTTATCACTAATAAAAGAGCAAGTATCCCAATACAATTGAAGAAAAGAAGGGAGTCAAACTTGAATCCCTGGAACTCTCAACATTCCGATAGGTCATGAGGCAAACCTCAGTACTGGTTTGGTGGATAGCCTATCGATCACTGGTGGTAAACCTCCCGCATGATGATATATCTATCACATTAACTTGTGTGCAGATCAATGTTTGCATGTGGATGAGCTAGCTTATGGTCTCCTATGACATCACCGCAAATTAATTTGACTAAATACAACAAAGGAGTTAGTGGAGCTAATCAGGAGATCCTTAGTATAGGTTTGGTTGACAACCTATCTGGCACTGGCGGTATCCTGACAAACACCACATAAATGAACTCAATTGCACACACAGGGATGTGAAATAACTTGGTCAAAGACAAGTCTGATTCATACCTGGTTCAAAAGTCTCGTAAGATGAAAGTACAGTCATGGCTAGACAGTTAAAACATCTGAATCTTAGAAAACCTTAAAATACATTTTAAAACCACTAATATCTTTCATCCTTGCATCACCATCAAAAAATACAAAAAACATGTATACACGAAAAGTCATTTACCACAGCAATCACCTAGGACAAAAAGCCATAAAGTTCTAAACAGTCTATGGTCCGACCACCAAAAATCACAAATTCAATTCATCCATTCCATTTGCATATCATATAAATTAAAAAAAACATTTGCATTTCATCAAAACATATGCATCCATCAATATAACTTAACATGCATACATCCATATTCATCAATCATCGTGCATAAAATCAAATCATCACATGCGCATAAATAAAATAAAGTCATCTGTATATATCATCAAAAATGCTCGCAGGCTACAATGAACCGGTCCTCCGACCCCACAACAAATCCAAAAGCTCAAAAATCCCCAAAGCCTAAGGCGTCGACCACCATGATCATGCAGGATCGGTGCGATGGGAACTACCCCCCATGGTGTGGGTCCTATGAGACCCCTCAGGGCGGCTACTGCTAGCCCCCGCATCATGCCTACTCGAGCCCCCCTCATCCAGTCGCCTACACCGAGAGGATGTTGATTGCTCAATCTCGCTCCCTCTTGAGCGGTGTGATGATCCACCTCTGCTGAACGTAGGGACCCACCCACCGAGGCGGCTAATCTCTGCCTCCAGCTCCAACCGCTGCCACACCAAGTCCATCTCTTGCTAACGATACGTAGCCAAGTTCTCATCATGGTGTGCCAAAGCCCTATCCCTCTCTACCAGCTACGTTCGTAGGAGATCCCTCTCCTGTGCAGTGTTGGTGTCCCCATCCTACCGGTGGTATGTAGCCCATGCATTTTCTCGCTCTACTAGTTGCATGTGCATGAGATCCCTCTCCCATAGCACATCCCCCAGCTCCTCATCGCATCTCTGTAGCAACCCCTCCAATCACACATTCTCAGCATGTAACCCAGAATTCGTGTCCTCTAAAACTTCCTGAGGCATTGGCATCTTTGGAACAATAGCCTACTCTGGTTCCCACTGCTCTGTGACATGCTACATCTTCGATTGATCTGGAACCCCAAGATCCACATCCGCATCATCCACCTCCACCATGTTCGCATCCTCCAACGGAGCTCCCCAATCGTCTCCTGGTGTCTCGACACCCTCCACGCCCGCTGCTACTACCTCCATGCCTCCCAACACACCCCTCTCAAGCCACCATCGAACTAAGATCCCACCCATCTGACAGTCAACCTCTGCCCTCTCCACTGGACCATCCACCCCCAACTCCTCCCCATGCCCGAAGCAGTGTGTCAGCACTGATGTCCATTGATCCCGTGACATCGTCTTGATCGGCAGTCCATCTATTGGAATCCGAAGAATCCGATAGACATCCTCCAAGATGACTGTCATCTCCCCTATTGGGAGATGGAAAGTATTAGTTCGGGGATCCCACAAGTTGATTTGGGCCTTCAGGTAGGCCTGATCCCCAATCACTGGCTCCAACCGAGTCACCTGCTTGAGCCCCAAGGCATCAAACCACTCCCAGTCAGCCACAGCTAGCACCTCCCACACTTCAACAAAAATAGTAGGCACACGATACCGGCTCTTCACAACCTACAAAAGAAAACAAAATAAACACATTAAAATCATAAAAAAAAAAAGTGTACAGCTACAAACAGTAAACGAAAAACAAAATTAATTTGTCAACCTAGGGTTTTATACTCTCAAATTGATAAATTAAAACAAAAAAAATCAAAAATAACAAAATTAATTTGTCAACCTAGGGTTTTACACTCTCAAATTGATAAATTAAAACAAAAAAAATCAAAAATAACAAAACTTAGTTTGTCAATCTAGGGCTTTTACCTTTACATTGATAAATTAAACAAAACAACAAAAATGACTAAGGTTGAGCGAAGTTTTAAAAAAAAAAAAACTACGTTTAACACTAAGTTTTTAAGCTCAATTTTACCATAAGTTTTTAAACTCAGTTTTGATCTTTGTTTAACTAGGGTTAGCCTACGTTTTTTAGCTAAGTTTCGATTTTTGTCAACCTAGGGTTTCTGTTAGTTTACAAAAAAATGAACACAAACAAACATGGTTTCCACTAGGATTTCAACCTACGTTTTAATGAAGACATACCAAAACAAGTAACCACATTCATTTCACTAAGTTTTTTCATTTTGAAAAACAAAATATAAAACAAGAAGCGAAAAATAACTTGCGGTTTTAAAAACTATAATACAAGAGACTAATAAAGAGGGAGTTCACTTACTGGTCTCGCTTCGGCTCCGCCGCTCGATCCGGTTCATGCACTCATGGTGGAAAAAAAAATTGGCAGTGCTTCACTTCGCAGAATTGACCTCCTCCTCAAAGCTCCAAATCGCCAAAAAAAATAAGTGCAAATGAGCCCAAAACCTAGTTTTGGCCTTTAAATAGGCTTTTTGAGCCTGTAATCGTTCCTCCCTGGGATGAGCACTCTGGTTAGCACTCGTCCCTCCCTAGAATGAATGCTCAATAGGAATTCGTCCCACCCAAGGACGAATACAAAGCAAAAATTTCAAAAACAACAAAAAATGCACAAAAATGCACCAAAAACAACAATAAAACTGTCCAATGAGAGTGCTTTTGCACTTGACATTCCGGGCATGCAAAAAAGATTTCGGGGTCACAAATCCTCACTATCCTACTCCCTAAGAAGGCTACCATAGCCGGACCACTCCACGAGAAGATGGATCTTCGAGAATTTCATCCCCAAAAATGTCACCAAAAGGGTTAACACCCACCAAAAACAGGTCTAAATGTCGGAAAACTGCACACACATTTAATGCTAAAACATCTATAGGCACCCTCGCACAAGTCATATTGGGTCAAGCGACTCGTCTCTTTTCTCATGTTGGTCATTCCCTCATCGATTCGTCGCTTGAGGGGGTAGTCACACTTAGTCACCAATCAACAAATACACACCCAATCATGGAAACAACATGCATTCAAAGAATCATTGGCAAAGACAATCACGCTCCTGCTTGGGGCAGCAAACAAGCAATAATCACAAGCTGATCAATCACTTGGCATTCATGAATCATGAACTCAAGGTTCCCACAGACAAAAGGTTGCGCCCTTTGCCTATTCATGACTGATCAATGTCCAAGCTCAAGTAACACCTCATCGAAAAAGGTTAACACTTGAATTGAGTTCCTTCACTCGTCAGAAGCAAGGATTCAAGAATGCATGCCCTTCCCATACTTGGGGCATCAAAATTTGGTTAGGTTACTAAGAAACCCTAATCATTAGTGCTTTGGTTATCTATTTTTTCTCGGCGTTGTGCCTTGCACAACGCATCCCAAAAAGGGGCATCTATAGACACCAAAAAAGCACCAATCCGATTATGTGACTGCAAAAACTGATCGCATTGACACACACAGCCCCAAGGGCAGCCCCCATAGGTCAAAAAGTGGTCCTAACCACTCTCACAGCAGTTTTGGAAGGTCAAGAGTCAATTTGGCACCTTTGGGCACTTTTCTCAATATTCGTTCCACCCAGGGACGAATTCAAATTGGGATTCACCCTACCTAGGGATGAATATCAGGATTCGCTCAAGGGTGGGATGAATTGCAGGTTTGATGGGCAAAAAGTCAAATATTGACAAATGGTAGCTTAGATCCACCACCTAATGCTTCCTTCATCGCATGGGAGTGTGGGTGAGCGTTTTTGAGCGTTAGAGGCAGCTACAAGGGCAATCATGAAGTTCCTAATCAGGGAGGAGTCTCCCTCCCCCTGGGAAGGCATGATTGCCAAGTGGCGCCTCTACATGCCCAATTCAAGAGACCTCCAGGTCTATAAATTGGTGAGTTTCCTCACCCCAAAGAGATAGAAGAAGGAGCATTTTTGAGCAATGAAGTGCTGCCGTTTTACTTCCCCATACACCCTTAGTTGATTCATGCCTTTCACATCCGTGATCTCTTTTAGAGAGGAGGTCATTGGGTGACTATTGGAAGGACAAATCTTGAGCCCAAAACCCGACATTTGGCCACAATATCCCACCAAATTTGCCGAAAATACCCCACAAGAGGTTTTGGACCCATCCCAAGTGGATTGGTGCTGAAATCAGGCCTCAAACGGCGGGCGGCCTGCCCCATGGGCGCCCCCTCCCACACTGCTGCAATCCTAATCGCCCCTCTTCGGAGCGATGGGAATTCTATGGTAGATTTTATTTCTTTCATTTTTGCATTCAATTCTATGATGCTTAGATAGGTTTTCATTTAAATTTCGTCTCGTTTTGAACAATTTCGATCATGTTTCTATCTTCGTTCGCTTTTACTAACCTGTAGGTAGCATCATCAAAATCCTATTAACGGAGGCCAAATTGGGAAAATATGACCATCTAGGTCTTCCAAAAATACCCCCAATTAGCTAACCCCAAGTTTGCAGGTCTTTTGGAGCTTCCTAGGTAGGACATTTGGGACAATACCTTTTTGGCATTTTGTTGCAAGTAAATTTGTCCCGCCCCGGAGCGAATTCAAATCCGCGAAGAATTTCCCGACTGTTATTTTTGCAGGGCCCTCCTGGTGATGTCTTGATGCCCCTGTCAAATTTTTAGAGCATTTGGATTCATTTTAGTCGTATTTTAATTCATTTTCTCATTCGCTTATCGTAGGCTTGGGGATTGCATGCTTTGTTTTATCCGCAAGTGCTACTGACTGTTTCTTGTTCCCTTGAACGCAGGGTCTAGACATTGGAGGAGCAGCAAGAAACCAACACTCGTATACACAAGCGACGACAATGTTTTGGTCCACCCATATTACATGTGGGCACGCGGAAGAAGGATGGCTATCCATGGATGTAACCAAGAGACGAATTTAACGCTCCTCGCCCCTGAAAAGGGAGGAGGTGAATTGTAACCGAATTGTGAAATACATAAATAAAATAAAAGGGCTGTTTTTTTCATTTGGGTTTCAATTTGTTTATGCTTTCTCCATTTTACACATTTTTAATTCGTAGCATTAATTTTGGTTCCGTTTTTGCATCATACTTGGAGTATTTTTCCTTTTGTTTTCGTATCCTCGTGCTTTCACCTTGTAATTTTAATTATGAGTGGCTAAAATAGAATATCTTTGTAACTATAGTCAAATCAGAATGGGTGAAGTTTGATCCTAGTTTGAGATAATATGCTAGTATACAATTTGCATCAAATCTAAAAAGGGTTAAGGCAGTAATGGTTCAATAGGCCCATAAAAAATAAAAAGACGAGCAAAAATTGAGGGATATTGAGGAGAAGCTAGCAATGTTTCTAGAATATGAATTTGAAAAATAATTGGATGAGGAAATAAGGCTTAAGTATAAAATTCTAGGACAAGAGAAGGAAATAATTTTGGTAGAAAGAGAAGAATGATGGAGGCTCAAAAGTAGAGTGTAATAGATTGCAAGTGGGGATGAGAACACTAAATTTTTTCATAGATTTTTAAATCACAAAAATTAATAAAATACAATGTGAGAGCTACAAGGGCAAGATGGAAGTAAATTCTCCTCCTTTAAAGGAATAGTAGACATGGGAGTAAGGAAATTTGGTCAACTATACAGGTATCTTGGTCAATAATATAGCTAAAATAATTAGAATCACTTATTTCTTTCCCATATTTATAGATGATGAAGCCAATGAAGATTTGATTAAGGAAGTCTCAAAGGAGGAGCTCAAAGTTTTTTTAATATCCTTCCATAAAGATAAGAGTCCAGGACCTAACAGGTGGACTATGTAATTCTTTCTTGAGCTCTATGAAATTTTGGATTCTAACCTACTCAATATTGTGGAGTAGTCTAGGCAAACAAGAAGGGTAAATGTAGTCTTCAACTCTACCTTCATTGCTTTTATTCCAAAAAAGGACAATCCTTCTTATTTTGATGATTTTAGCCCCATTTATATGTGTAATTATGTGTACAAAATCATAGAAAAAATAATTGTAACAAGAATTAAATGGTTCCTATATGCTTCTATATCTATTGAGCAATTTGGTTTCCTAGATGGTAGATGGATTCACGAAGTAATTAGTGCTACTCAGGAAAGTTTTCATACCATAAAATCAAATAATCTACCAACAATGGTGATGAAGTTGGATATCTCCATGGCTTTTGACAAAGTAAATTGGCTATATTTAAGAATAATGCTTTAATCATATTGGGTTTTGTGTGAAAATGGTGAACTGAATTATAGGATGCCTTTATTATATTTCTTTTGAATTATGGGATGGTTCAACCTCTTAGTTATTCAAAGCTTCTTAGGGGATAAGATAAGGTTTTCCTGTGTCACCATTGTTATTTCTTTTTGTAGTTGAGAGATGAAGTAGGTTTATTTTAGAATCCAAGAGGGAAGGATTAATAAAGAGAATTAGAATAGGTAGAATAGTGGAAGTCACCCATCTATGTTTTATAGATGATGTTCAAATTTTCACAAATGTAACAATAAGAGCTATAGAGAGGTTAAAACAATATTTAGATCTTTTTTTCTAGCAACAGGTATGTTGATTAATGCATAGAAGTCAAACGTATCTTTTAATCGTGTGGATCAAGATCAAACCATAATAATAGGTCAACTCTTCCCCTTCAACAAATTTGATCTTCAAGAGGGGTTTAATTTTTTGAGGTTATTTTTGAAACCCAATGACTACACTAAACAAGACTGGAATTGGTTGATAAAGAAGGTGGAAAGAAGAATTAATATATGGTACAACAAACGGATCTCTTTGGGGGAGATATTAACTTTGGTCAAGTCTGTATTGGAGGCAATATCGATATATTGGCAATTTTTGGCTCATACACCAAAAAGGATCTTTGGATAAAATTAACTAATTAAGTTATAGGCTTTTATGGATAGATAAAAAGTAAAGGTAAGGTACTCCCTTGGTTAAATAGAAACCCTTAACCAAGCCCAAGAAAAATGGAGGATGGGGACTTAAGAACATCTTCCTAATTAGAAAGGTTGTAGCAACAAAATTTATTTGGAAGATAATATCAAAGGAAGCCTTATGGAATAATATCATACAAGAAAATTATTTATATCCACTCACATTTAAGGAGTGGATAAGTGTCCCAATGAAGAAAATCCATAATATTTCAATCTGTTGGAAGGCAAAGATTTAGGCCTTTTATATTGTAGGTGATTGGCTTACCTAGGGAATAGGGGATGGTTCAAGGATAAAACTAGGCTTAGACCATTGGATTGGTTGTGGTGAAATGAATAAAATACCAAATAATGTAATTCAAATCCTAAGATCTTGGGGTATTGGAAATCTTTCCAAAGCAACTAAACTAGAATCTTCTACAAAGTAGAGTCATGGATGGAAGGAAGCAACAATGTTAGGGTTTTAGGGCCCAAAGGCACACCTTTAGGAAGAATATGTTGGGAGACTTAAATTTGGACATATCAAGTTATAAAATGAAATTGATCGATTGGTTTGGACAAAGAATGGAGCTACAAGGAAGTACTCTTGAAATTTGGGGTATAAGACTATTGGAAATAGCAATGATGATCCATCATGGTGGTGGAAGACACTCTATAAGTAGAAATACCCATTGAATATAAGATTATTCCTATGGATTTCCATGAAAAATAAGTTTCTAACATGAGAGGTACTACAAAAGAAATAATGGATAGGTCTAGGAAGGTGTCATTTATGTAATTCAAACAATGAAAAATTTGATCATTTCCTTGTAGCTTGGTCCTTAACTACCTAGGTTTGGAGGGAGGTTATAGCATAGTTAAATCTTCCTTAGGATGGCAAGAATATGTCTTAGGAGAGTGCTTAAAATATTGGTTTCCAAATAGGTCATACAAAGGTTTTATAGCTCTCCCATTATTTGTGTCTTGGGATGTATGGTTATGTAGGAATGTAATCATTTTTCAGGATCAATAGAAGCCTAATTTGCAAGTCTCTTCCAAAATAATTAAAATTTTCAATAACTATAAGGTTTCAACAACAACAAAGGTAAACAGATAAATCATCCCTCCAAAGATTGACAAATCAGGGGCCTAGAGATTTTTTATGGGGCTAGACATGGGATCCTTAGAGTTTGTGGAGAAGGAGGATTACTATATATTTTTACTCTCATTATTTCAAATTCAATGCTAGACTAGGATAAGGTTCTAATAATTATGCTAAAATTATGGCCTTAAAATTGTTGGCTCAATTGGCAGAATCAAAAGGAATACAAAAATTCAAATTTACCAAGACTCACAAGTGGTAATAAATTGGATGCTTGGTGATTTTAGGATGGAAAACATTATTCTACAATCCATATTATCTCAAATAAAAGAAGCTATGAATTGAAGTGAAGCTTTATTTTTTGGAATATTTATAGAGAATTGAATAGGGAAGTAGTTGAACTCTCAAAGAAGGTAGTTTATATTGATCTAGGTATGTGCTTAGTACAAGAATTCAATGAGGGAGATGCACTATAGTTGGTCCATATGTCTATCTAGGGGATTAATTATTAGGAACCTTCTAATAAAAATAAAATCATTCACATAAATATTGCAATTAAAATAAAATTTTATGAAAGAATAGTATATTGCAATACAAAATGTAAATGCAAAATTAAAGCAATCTCACAAAACAACACAAAATCATAGGCCTCTTCAAGAAAGCAACCTCCTTCAATAATTTCCTTAAATTTTAAAAAGATACATTCATTCATGGACCCATGTCTTTTAAATATATGCCTCATGCAACCCCAACCTAATGCTCAAGAGTTGTCTTACATTCAAGGTGCCACTTGAACTAGAATTATCTACCAAACATCAATTACATTCTTGATAATGGTTAAATGAAATGACATCGCTTGTATAGGCTACTCACTTTCCACATACCATTACAAAGTATTACAAAATAACATTATAAATGGATCTCCATGTTGTAAAGGGGTCATTACATCATCATATTAGAATTATAACATAGTGTTAGGATGGGGTCCTAACATGCCCTTCCCCTTCAAAAATATTTGTACTCAAAGCTATAGATGAGGAAATTGGTGTTGGAGATACTGGAGAGACTCCCAAGTGGTATATTCTAGTTGTAGTCCATGTCATTGAACAAGATCCTTAGTGATGATATAATTTCAAAGAGTGCATAAACTACAATCCAATAGTTTTTCTAGCTCAAGCAAGGTGGAATCTTCTTCATATAGTTTTGGTAAAGTAGATTGAACCTATACCTAATTGCCCATAACATTTTTTAGAGATGATACATAAAATATAGGATGGATCTTTGATGTAGATAAAAGGTCCAATTTGTAGGTCATTGCACCAATCCACTGTAAGACCTGGTAGGTGTCATAGTATTTGGTAGTGAAATTTTGGCACCTACAAATTTGGAGCAAGGATTATTTATATGACTACAATTAAAGGAAAACCATATCTTCTACGTCAATTTTGCACTCAAAATAAAGTTGATCAGCTTGTTGGTACATCCGATTCTGGTCCAATTCCAAATTCATCTTCAATTTATGAAGGACTATGGCATGTTGGATGATTGTAGTATCAATAGTATTGACCTTGCAAATTCCTAGAATGTAGGAAGAAGGTGTTGATGGAGGTTAACCATAAACTACTTCAAAATGGGTAACCTTGGTAGTGTTGTGATAGGAATTTTGATACCACAAGGAAAGCCACTTTACCCATTGTGTATGATGATCAGAGGTAAAGCAATGAAGGTAGATCTCCAAGAATTCTTTTACAATCTCTGTTTGACCATTCATTTACAGATGATAGACTAAAATTATTTTGAGTTGAGTTATCTGTAACATAAACAATTCTTGCTAAAAATGACTATTGAAGATAGGGTCTCGATTAGATAGAATGGATGTGGGTATGCCATGAAGGCAAAAAATAAAGTGTAGAAATATTTTGGCTACAACTGAGATAGTGTAGAGATGAGATAGGGAACAAAAATGAGCATACTTCATGATATAATCCACTACCACCAAAATAACTAATTTGTCACCAGACTTAGGTAATCCTTCAATAAATTCCATGGAAATATTTATTCATACTTGTTATAGAATAGGCAAGGGTTGAAGATTTCTCATGGAATGCACTATTTCTCCTTTCATTTGCTAGTAAATATCACACTTTGACATAAAATTTTGAATTTCCTTATTCATTCTCTTCTATAAGAAAGTATGCTTAATCCATTCATAAGTCTTGAGGAACCTATAATGGCCTATAGTTTTTGAAGCATGCATCTCTTTAAATATGAGTTCCTGTAGTGGAGAAGTGTGGGGAATAACAAGGAATTAGAGGTATCTCAAATCTTGTCCATTCCAATTCTTGGACATGAGGTAGGGGTTGTTTGAAGTGTGGTAATCATAGTTTGCAAGCTTAGGTACTTGAGTACATCCTATCATAGAGAATCAATCCACTGTGGATAAAGAGATGACACATAGCATATTTTGAGCCTCAAATTGGTGATATAGTGCATCAACCATAATGTTATCCTTATAATTTTTATATGTAATATCATAATCATATCCCATGAGTTTAGAGATACAATTTTGTTGTTCTAGAGTGGTAACCCACTACTCCATGAATTACTTGAGACTTTGGTGGTATGTTTTGATGGAAAAATGACACCCAATGAGAGAGGTTCACTAGTGAGTGACCACATGCAAAATTGTGAACATATCCTTTGCATAAGTGGAATTGCCTAGATTTTGACTTGAAAGCTCTTTACTAGTGAAGGCTAAGGATCATCTCTCTTGCATCAATATGACTCCAATGCTATTATCTGAAGCTTCACTTTCAATGATAAAAGGTTAGGAGAAATTAGATATTACTAAAATAGGAGCGGTTTTCATAGCATGCTTTGAGTTAAGGAAAGCCTGCTTAGTTGGGCCTCTTAAAGTATAAGAATTTTTTTTAACATGGTTGTTAAAGGAGCAACAATTTTTCCATATTTATAGATAAATTTGTGATAATACCCTATGAGTCCCTAAAATCCATGAAGGCCCATAAGATTTTGAGGATTCGACCAATATTGGACAAATTAAATCTTCTTAGGGTCAAATTTAACTCCATATTTGGTGATAATGTGTCTCAAATAATCTACTTCAATCAACCAAAAAGAACACTTATACCTATTATCATAAAGTTGATGTTGAATCAAAAGTTGCAAAGTCTAATCCACATGGATGAGATGCTCCTCCCAAGAGTGACTATAAACCAAAATATCATCAAAGAAAACTAAAATAAATTTTTGAAGGAATGGAGAAAAATATTATTCATGAGGCTTTGAAATGTGGAGGGTGCATTTGTTAATCCAAATGGAAAAAACCAAGAATTCATAATGGCCCTCATGAGTGTGAAATATTCTTTTAGAAAT
The DNA here is from genome assembly GCA_028583015.1 of Wollemia nobilis. Lineage (NCBI taxonomy): Eukaryota > Viridiplantae > Streptophyta > Pinopsida > Araucariales > Araucariaceae > Wollemia > Wollemia nobilis. Next base: position 2,386,293 of record JAQPPZ010002048.1, on the reverse strand, counting down.
ATCCTCCATGAGTTGTATCTGATGGTAACCCAAGTGAAGACCTAAATTTGAGAAAAAATTAGCACCATGTAGCTCATCCAATAATTCATCTACCATGGGAATAGGAAATTTATACTTAATGGTGAGCTTATTGAACTCACAAAAATATATACACAACCACTAAGACTCATATTTATTTTTAACCAATAATACTGGAGTAGAATATGGACTATTACTAGGCCTAATGACTCTAGTTTTAAATAATACTTATACTAATTTCTCTATTTCTAACTTAAGAGCATGGGAGTACCGATAAGGTCTGATGTTAGGTTGCACACTACAAGGTACAAATGAGATTGCATGATCATGGAAGTGACAAGGTGATAATTCGATTGGCTCTATAAAAACTACTTCATGCTTTGTCTGAATGAGTTAAAAATATTCTAGGAGTTTGTCCTCTATGGAAGTGGGTAATTGTAATAAAAATATCTAAGTGATTACCCCACAAGAATATTTTTTTAATAAATTCTCCATACAATTTGAACTGATAATCTGAGGAGATCCTACTTGTGAACCATATAGAGTGTAGAACTTATCATTCTATGAAAATTGCATCAATAACTTTGCAAAGATCCAAGTGATGGTTTCCAAAGTGCCCAACCATTGAGCTCCTAGCACAATATTACATCCTTCTAGGTGAAGGGTAAACATATATATTTTGAGTTCATCATCCTCTATCTTCAACTTAATATTGCAATATTTTCCTTTACAAGGCAAAGTATCACCATTTGCCACCATAACATCAAAAGAGTTGCATGCATGTATGTAAAAATTGGCTTGGTTGGTGACTCAGGGATCAATAAAGTTATGTGTACTTCCTAAATCAATGAGAATTGTAAGATGTTGGCCATTGAAAAAATAATAATTTTATTTTCTAAGGGGTATCAATTCCTACAAGATAATAGACAAATATTTTTGGCTATGGCTCTTCATGTGTTTCACTTGTTGGAATATTTTCAACATTGCCTCCTTAGTCCTAAGTATTAAGTCCTAGTATTTAGTTTTAGTTTAATGTTTTTATTTACATATTTCTAGTTAATTTGATTAGCATATGTTGAAGTTTTGGCTTGGTTGGTCAATGTTTGACCATAGTCCAATATTAGCATGTTGTTAGAATAAGAGCTATCTTTAAGTTAGTTTGTTGTAATAAGTTTGAGAGGATTTCTCTCAACCACCGTGTCTATTTTTAGTTCTTTCAAGAACTATAAAACTATGCAATGCATTGTTTATCAATAGAACAATTTCACCATTGTTTCTCATTTGGTAACATAGCAGGTTTTTTCAAACGGATCAAAACCTGTGGAGAGTGGCGTGAAAAGATCTAAAGCACGCACTTTGTCAGAGAAACTCAAGTGGCCAGCACTCAAAAAATTTGCAAGGAAGATATCGAGTAAATAATTATTATATCATGCATTCTGAGGTATTTTATTCTTAAATTTTTATGGTTGTTAGATAATTATATCAAGAGGATGTATTCACAATTTTAGGTGATTTGGAGCTAATTTGCTAATTTTATTAGCATTTTAAGTTTTTAAATAAAATGGTTGTATAAGGTGGAATACAGGGTATTTGCTTCTCAAATTTTGGGAGCAATATTATTTAGATAAAATTATAATTTAGACAAAATTTCAGGTCATTTGGATTTGTAATGTTTGATTTATGTTAATATTTTTTTTTTTTTCAAAAAATCCTAGATCCAGAATTGTGATAAAAAGGGAAAAATTAAATGATCACATATTTTTCAATTTTGTGAATTTTATTCTGAAATTTAGTGGATTTTCATATAAGTATATCAAAAGTCTACAGGAAATTTTTTTGTTTTTTTCAATCAGTATTGGCCGATTTATGATAAATTGGGTGCTTGAGACTTTGGTAAATAAAAGGAAGCCATGTATGCAGACTTGGCTGTACCAAAATTTGATGGAGATAATTATGCTATTTGGAGCATAATGATGAAGAACTTATTGAAGTATAAATACTTATGGGATATAGTTAAATAATGCTATGAGGAACCCACTTGGAGCAAGCTACAAGGCGAGGAGAGAAAAGAGAAGAAGGAGCAACAATATGCAAATTGCTTAGCTCTTATGGATTTGAGGAGAGGAATGGAAAAGAATGTTTTTCCTCTCATAGCCAATTGTAGATAAGCTACAATGGTATGTAAAGTGTTGAAGTATGCTTATGGGTTTGATGAGAACACCCATAAAGCCATGTGTGAAAATCATGAAGATTGTTTAATCAAGGAGGAGCCTTGCTTCGTTGAAGAAGTTTTTGAATTAGATCATTTTCAAGGAGTTTTTGAAGAGTCTTTTCAAGACTCATATGAAGACATACATTCTTATGATGGAGAATTATTTCTTGAATAGGAATACATATTTGAAGAAGAACCTTGTGTTGAAAAGAGTAAAGAATCCCTTCATGGAGAAGAGGATGAGAAGGAGCCTTGTCCAATTCTCATTGAAGAGAGGTATGATGAAGAATGTCTCATGAAGGAGACAAATGGAGAGTGTATTTTGGAGAATGCACCTACAGTTCTCATGGAGGAGAATAAAGAAGTTTTGTGGGATGATGATGGAGAAGCAATGTTCATGGAAGACCATTGGCTCACTTATCTTGAAAACCATTCACTTGGAATGGATGAGTGCTCTCTTGAAAGAGAAAATGAAGTTATATGGGATGATTTCTCAAGTGTATTACAAGAAGAAGAGATGAAGGGCATAAGTTTCATGCTCCATAATGAAAATTATCTCAAGGCTGAGATAATAAAAGGAAAATAATATTTTGAGAAAGACTATCTCAAGGAGGAGATAGAAAATAGTGAGATAGTCATTAATGGACTTCATGATGTAATGGAGGCATCATCAAAGGATATTGAGAATTATCTTGAATAAGTAATTATGGATGAAGATCACTCACTTGGAATGACTACATTTTAGAAAGATAGTTCTTTGGAAAACACAACAATGTATGATTGCTTGAATGAATGGTGTTTCAACACACCAACATGGATTGAACAAAGGAGGATAAATCTTAGTGAAGATTTGATGGTTGATATTGAAGCACCATACAATGAAGAATAACTACTACAAAATAGCTTTATGGGAAGCACCAAATCTACTCCTACTAGAGGTAATATTTTTATGATTAATGATTTGTTTTTTGTGAGCAGGAATGAAAAGAAATACGATTGTCTCATTGAGACAACTTTGATGAAGAGTCTTCTTGGAGAGAATACAGTGATGGAGAGCTTGGGTCACATGGATCAAAATGATATGTTCAGAATTCCTTGGGAGAAGGATTCTTGTAAAGTCATTGTTTTGAGAGAATATTTGTGTGAGGAGAAACTGTATGTTGCATATGTAGTTGGTCATTATATGGCCATATTTGTTGTGATATTTTGTGCGGAAATATGTGAAATAGTTGTATGGTATAATCATATATGTGAGATGATTAATTGTAAATACTCATGTGGAGTATTGTTTAGTGTTGAAGATGTAAAAGAACATCACAATGTGAGAGCATGGTTTAAATACCATAATGATAAAGATGTAAGAGAGTGGTTGCTAAAAACCACAAGAGGAGATACTTTTGTTGAAGGGGGAGCTAATCAACAAAAGAAGGCACTCAAGCATTTGCAGAAAATTCCACATGAAGAGTGGAAGGAGTGCCACCATAAGTATTTTGCAAATTATGATTTCTTGATTCAAGATTGGAGGAAACATAAGAGAAAAATTTTCTTCCAACTCTGTGATGCTTAAATAACTCTTACATGAGTGTATTTAGCATCAATGGGGAGAATGTTGAAATATTTTCAACATTGCATCCTTAGTCCTAAGTATTAATTCCTAGTATTTATTTTTATTTTAATGTTTTTATTTACATATTTCTAGTTAATTTGATTAGCATATGTTGAGGTTTTGGCTTGGTTGGTCAATGTTTGACCATAGTCCAATATTAGCATGTTGTTAGGATAAGAGCTATATTTAAGTTAGTTTGTTGTAATAAGTTTGAGAGGATTTCTCTCAACCACCATGTCTATTTTTAGTTCTTTCAAGAACTATAAAACTATGTAATGCATTGTTGATCAAAAGAACAATTTCACCATTTTTTCTCATCACCCTCATATTAGGGTGGTTCCTTTGATGGTTTTGCTTCATCATCAGTGTGTTCACTACTTACTAACTCCTCTACATCTAGAAAAAATAGCGTTTTGGGGGTGCATTTATACCTTGGTAAATATTTTTCATCACAATTATAACATAAACCTTGTGCATGTTAGACATCCATCTCTTTTGTAGTCAAGTGCTTGTAGGATGTAAATTTATTTCTAGTATTGGGTGTGAACATATAAAGAAATTAGGGTTTGGATTGTGGAAATTTAGGTGACCTCCTTTGAGACAAAATTTTTTCTTTGGCCAACTATGCCAATCATATAGCCTGCATAATAGTTTGTGGTTTGAACATCTTGACTTCAACCTTGATATCATCTTTGAAGCCACTAATAAAATAGCTCTAAAAAAATCATTCATTCAACCCCTTGGTCTTGTTAGCTAGTTTTTCAAATTAGGTCTAGTAATCATGAACTATAGAGGTTTGTCTCAGTTTGGTTAATGCTCCTATGAAGTCTTCATACTCACTAGGGCCAAACGAGTGAGTAATTTTGACTCAAAATCTTCCTAATAAGGGTTGAGAATTATGTGTTGTAACAAATGATGGTACTATAAATCTACAAATTCAAAGTTGAAAGATGTCATAGTGATCCAAAAATATTTAGGAATATTTTTAAGTTTGAAAAACTAATCTACTCGACATAACCACCCATTTGCATCTTCTTTGTTGAACTTACGACAGTCTAATTTAGGCATCTTAAAGGGAGTATTGGGGTCAAAAAGAGAGTGTAAGCCTTCCCTGTCCTTATGGATTCCTTTTCCTCTACCTAATGGGTTAATGTCATGATTCTCAAATACCTTTAGGCCATCCTTAATTTTTCATCAACCTCTAGGAATCGTTCTTCAAATGAAGCTTTAGAGCTTATGTAGTCACCTCTCAAAAGTTGTATTTCATCCCTTATTTATTTAGTGTCACTAAGAAGGTTATTAATTGTGGTATATATTTGCTCCATAAATTTGGCTTGTTCTATCTCATTTTGGTGTCCTCTACTCCCACTAGTCATTTTGGTGGAATTTGAGCCACTACTATTGACTTACTAAAAATAGTATTATTCCAGGAGTTACTATTTTTAGTAATGATCTAAAAAATGTGTTTGGGTGCTATATATAAAAATGATCAATTTGAAAAGATAATTGTAATGGAAAATACCCCCATATGACATTTTTTGGTACCCTAAAAAAATGCATGGAGGCTATATACCAAAATGATCAACTCAATGAGATAGTCGCAATGGGCTATATATCATAACACTATTTTTTTGCATCCTAGTTTTTTGTAGTTTAAACTTTAAACAGAACTAGGTTTTCTATGTTAGGGTGTATGTACTACCCATAGGCCCTCTATCTCAGGCCACTACTCAAGGAGGATTCCACGTATACCCTTGAGCACACTACTTGCCTCTCTAACAGTACAAGAGGGTGATCTTTCTAGATGTGTTTGGTGTACTATGGATAATACAAGGCCAAAAATATTTCTAAAGCTAAAGGTTTTTCCTAATCCTAGGTGATCTTCCGATATACCCAAAGATATGTGGAAACTCAATTTCATATATGGGTGTTGTTTGAGGCCTCTGGGTATTGGAGTCTGATCACCCCTCACTTCACTATATGCTTTACAAGTAATCTAGCTTGACCAATAACGATAACGCCTCCATGATATTTTAAAACCCGTGGCACAAGGTTTCTAACCTAACAAACTATTACATAAAAAAGGTTGTGTTTTTATTTTTATTTATTTATTTATTAAAGAAATAAACAAAAAATGGAAAAAACAAGAAATTTATACCTAATAGTTGAAATGAAAGGCAAAGAACTATTTCCATCACAATGAAACTCGAACCTAGAAAGTGCTCTAATACTACTTATTAGGAACCTTCTAATAAAAATAAATTCATTCACATAAATATTGTAATTAAAATATAATTTTATGAAAGAACAATATATTGCAATACAAAATGCAAATGCAAAATTAAATCAATCTCATAAAACAACATATAATCGTAGACCTCTTCAAGGGAGCAATCTCCTTGAATACTTTCATCAATTTGTAAAAAGATACATTTGTTCATGGACCCATGTCTTTAAAGATACACTTCATAAAAACCTAACCTAATGCTCAAGAGTTAGCTTATATGTAATATTTCACTCGAGCTAGAATCTTCTACCAAACATTGGTTATATTCTTGATAATGGTTATATGAAATGACCCCACTTGTCTAGGCTCCTCACTTGCCACATACCATTACAAAGTATTACAAAATAACATTATAAATGGGTCCCCACATTGGAAGGGGGCCATTATACAATCATATGAGAACTACAAAAATAGTGTTAGGATGAGATCTTAACATTACTTCATAGTTCACTCCAAGTTAAAGCAAACATAGATAAACCAACCTTTTCAAAAAACTTAAAAGTTAATGATTTTAAAAATATTGATTGACAAATTGGGAATGTGTCTAAGAATAAAACTTAGCATGATAAAGATAACTAGTTATGATGTATAAACGACTTGACTTTTAAATCACTATTGAAATTTGAAGAAATGCCAAAGAGGTATTTAAAGAATGCAATTTTATATTTTCTTAACGTAAAATTACAAATTTTTTCAAAGAAAAAAATATATGTTAAGATATCTTTTTTATAATAGTTATTATTATATTATTTATAAGTTAAGGTAGATAATATTATTTTAAAAAATTATATGAACATATTACTTAAATACTATATAAAATAAAATAAATATAGTAATCATAAGATATTATGTTATAAAAGATATATTCTTAGAAAATAAAAATAAAATGCTTTAAAAAAAAACCTCTATAAGGGTAAATACTAAGTCAACAAGACCCCAATTCTCAAGGGAATTGAATCAGGGCATCTCATAAACAAGAACTCATTTTTATACCAACTAGCCTATCCCTTCTAGATAAAATAAGATGTTATAAATGTTAAGTCCTTGTTTATAAGAATAAGGTAATAAATAAATAAACACAACATGATTTAGTCTAACTTTTAACAATGAAAATTTTTATGAAGAGTTTAGAACTATAAAGAGGAGGTTTGTAGAAGGCTATGCATCATGCTTTAATAAATTTATTTTAGATTATTTTAATAGGTATTATATCTTGTTTACACTGAGGTTGTTTTCTTAAAAGTTAAAGAATTCAATTATTTAAAATAATGTTATTGATTAATTTTTTTAAGTTGTATAAAATATAATAATTTTAAGAGTAAAAAAAACTATAAAAAATTTATTTATAGATCTCATAATTTTAAAAATTAATAAAACTTTTATTAATTTTTATTTATAACCCTTAACCAACGTTAATTTTTTTCATTAATTCTTTTTTCATTTCTTTGCATAAGGATTATTATTAAACCCAACGTTAATTTATATATATTTCTTACTGGATTTTTAAGAAGTATTTGCCATGAAATACTTAGACTTAATATAGTGAGCTGTTCTCTACCTTTTCACCCTTAGACTTGAATATGGTGATATGTTATCTACCTTCTCATAGAGGATAACCTTATTTTTATTTTATTTTTAAAACCTTCTTTAATATTATTTATAAGAATTTTTTTGCTTGTTATCCATAATGTAACATCCTAATTATTAATAAGGATTTGATAATCAATGTAATATGAAAAAGTTGTTGATTAGGGTTTTTAAAGTTTAGATTTGAAAAAGGTAGAGGAAGAAGTTATATGCATTAGGGTTTTTAGTTCTTGGTATCATACTGCCTCTCCACTCTGAAGTGTGTGTGGGATGCCTCTTAGGGTATTTTTTTACTATTTTCATCAACTTTACTTTCCTATTTGGTGAATTGAACCTATTTTTTTATAGAAGAAGCTCAATTAGAAGCTCCAACTTCTATTGAAGTTGTAGAAGGGAGCAATGACACTAAAGGTGAACAAGCAACCATGGAATCTCATTTCCAAAGTTTATCATGAGGTAATCTATCTCCTCTGTATGTTGTTATATGGTTGAGTGATTTTAATACTACTTGTTCTTGGCTAGAAAGCCATACGCTGGTAGGGTATTTTCTAGGTCGCATCCCTAGCGACACTCTCCTTCGAAATTGGATCCAAGAAGCTTGGCATGGCATCAATATTGATGGTATCCATAACCTCACCAAAGAGTATTTTTTATTTCATTTTGTTGATCATTCTTAGACCAAAGCAGTCCTCAATCGTGGACCTTAGTCTGTTCGTAGATCCTTATTGATTTTTTAGCCTTGTACCAAGGAATTTTTAGTCACTAATGATGTTTCCTTGTGGGTTCTAGTTTGGATTGAATTCCCTGGTCTTATTCTATCGCTCTGGCCTTACTATCAAAACCTTGTGACCCTCATTGGTGAATTTTTCTATTGTGAAATAGCTAAATTTTATGCCTCACATCCTCAAAAGCTTTTTTGTGTCAAAGTTGTTCTTTCTAAAAACCTCAGGGAGACTGTTGATGTCCAATTTGGTGAATATAGGTTCAAGAAATGGGTTATCTACATAAATCTACCTAACACATGTTATCATTACCAATCAACTACCCATAAGATAAAATATTTTTCTTTAATGGTGGACAAGATTAAAGCTAGAGAGATTATTGAGGCTCCTGTTACTAATAGATCTGACCCTACTTCCAAAGGGAGACAATATGAATGGAAGGTAGTCTAAAATAAGGGTAAGAATAGGAAAAATGTAAACCCTATAGCTGCTCCTAGAAGCTCTCCTCAACCCCTTGTGTCTTCTATGTCAATTGGGCATGGTGTGGTGATGGAGCAACATACTATGCAACCAATGACACCCAGTGCTAGGGCTTCATAGATGGTTGCTAATGTACCATTGGCTAGTGCTTCCTTTGTTGAAATTGTTACTTCTTTTGCTCCTACTTAGTACTCAAATTCTTTAGTTCTGCATATCAATGGAAAGTCTTCCTCAAGCTTCATGAAACCTAAATGGGCTTTTATCAACGATCGAAGATCTCGTAGCCCACCTTGAGGAGACTCCTTGGTTCACTAGGGCAAAAAGTATCAAACAAATTTTTGTAAAGTATTTCAAGAGTGTTTTCTTAGTAATATTTATGATTCTCTTTCAAACCTCAAATATGCTGAAGATGTAGCTAGACATATGAGTCTTGATCGATATCCATGATTTTTTATCATGGAATGTCAGAGGGTTGATGGACCTAGTCCACAAATACTTTGTCCAAGATGAGATTGCTTTATGCTCTAGGTTTTATGGTAATATTGAGTTTCTCTATCTTCAAGAGATTAAATTTTTTTACTTTATTATGCAATGTACTTGCCCTTTTCTTTGGCCAGGTTGCTTTTTTTATGTCACCAATCGTTTCCCTAGTAGAGGGGGAGCTATCATTATTTTCATAGCTAGGTGGAAGGATAGTTTTGTCTTGTGGGGTGTGGGCTCCTCAAATCACATAGTTTGGATTTACTTGAGGTTGGTGGGCTATGTATTGGTATTATTAATGGCTATGCCTCCAATGACACTCAAGAGCATTGTAGCCTTTGACAGTTGTGTGCTTTTTATTTACCACCTGTTGTTTAGGTTATGTGCAAAGATTTTAATATGACTAAAAATCATGTAGCCAAGATAGGACAACTTACCATGCACTGGGCTACTAGGGAAAGAGAGACCTGGTACTTCATGAAAAACAAATTGAGTTTTTCAAACACCAATTCTTGCTTTTATTCCTAGGATATTTCTAAAAAAAATTGGTATACATGGTCCAATTTCCAGGCTGGCCATGCAAGAATTCTATTAAGGTTGAATAAAGCCATGCTTTTAGATCATGTGTAATTTTTATTTCATAGGAGAAATGTTTCAGCCTCAATTGTGGAAACCATTCCTGGTACCACTACTTCTAACCATTCACCCATAATTTTTAATGTGCTAATGAAATCCCTACCTCAGATATACTACAAGTCACATTTTTTTTAATACTTCCTTTTTTTAGCACCCTTCCATGGTCTGTCATATCTGTAGAGTCTAGAATCTAGTTCCTAGACCTACTAGAGATTTGGGTTTGATAGAATGGTGGAATGATGCTATTTTTTGTATAACTTTATTACTCCATACTTTGGGGGAAAAGGTGGCATAGTTCAAAAGATATAACAATGTTTTCCTTCATGATGACCTTGCCAAAGCTTCTCTCAAGCTTGAGGCCTATTCGTTTAATCTTGAACTTCAATCTCATGTTGCCCAAATGAGGCATGATATTAAACTTGCTAAAATTTATGAGGCTCAAGGAGCTTGAATTAAATCCTGAATTCATTGGTTTAAAGTTGGTGATTGGGTCACCAAATAATTTTTTCAAATACTTCACCCTCCTATGCAAGCTACTCAATTCAAGGTCATTCAAGACAATGGAATAAGGTTTACCTCTCTTCCTCATATGATTTATGCTTTTATCAAGCACTATACTAATTTTTTTACCACTCAAGCATATTCCCCTGAGCAGGATCAAACACATGAAGCTTGTATGGCAATTGTACCAGTTAAGTTTTTGGAGTCTCAAAGAATAGGGTGTGATAAACTACTCTCTCTTAAAAATATAGAGGATGCATTATCTTAAATAGAAAATGAAAAAGTGCCAGGTCTATATGGATTTCCCTATGAGTTCTATAAGGGTATTTAGGACTTATTTGATCTTAATATACATAAATTTTATCTAAAGGCTCTTCGAGTAGTCTCTTTGGGAGAAATTATTAATAGGGGCAGTATCAAATTTATACCCAAACAAGGGAACATAGATTTTATCACTAGTTGGAGGCCTATTAATTTGTTGAATGTTAGGTACAAGATCATTTTCAAATCTTTGGCTCGTTGCCTTATGTCTCTTCTTCCTTTGATAGTCATATTAGAGAAAACTAGCATTATTCAAGGAAGGTACATCCTCGACAATTTTTTGGTTGTCTAGGAGGACATGGAATGGGATCAAATGTCAAACAAGACATGCTTTTTATTAAGATTAATTTTGATAAATATTATGATCACATTGAATGGATATTCATTCTTGTTATCCTCAAAGCTTTAAGATTTGGACCAATTTTCATTTAGACTATTGCTATGCTATTCAAATATGCTTTGGCTATTCTCAATATAAACAATTCATAGTCTAAAGTAGTGGGCCTTTTTAAGTCTATTTATCAAGGGTGTCCTATTTCTCCCTCTTTATATATGCTTGCTACAGAAGCCTTTGGCTCTCTTCTAGTTGCTCAAGCTTATGTAGGTCTTATTAAAGGAATTTCTCTTTCAAATTATTAGGGGCAACTTATTAATGGTCACTTTACTAATGACTCATTTCTTACTATAAGGGAAGAGGAGAAATCTATTTCTAATACTTTGTTTTATTTGAACACCTTTTGCACATCCTCTAGTTCTTGCATACAATGGAGGAAGACATCATTCTTCAGACAATCTCCCTTACCTATGCCATCTTGACTTCAAGGGTATCATTGGAATTGGATCCCTCCTAGAGAAGTTTTTAAGTTTCTTGGTATTCATTTTTCCTTTCAAGGCTCCCTTACTCAGCTTTGGAATTATGTGCTTCAAAGCGTTGAAAAGAAACATGATTTTTAGCTTACTAAGAATTTTTCATTAGCAAGTAAATTTTAGATTTGCTCTAATATTTTAGTTGATACTCATGTATACTATTCCTCTTACTGGGTTCCTTCATAGTATCGCTATAAGAAGCTTGAGAAAGTCCTTCCAAATTTTCTTTGGAATAATTCTTGTGAAACAAAGGGATTTCATAGAGTTATCTGGGATATTTGTTGTCTTCCTAGAGAATCTAGCGAAATGGGTCTACTAGACTATAAACGGTAAGGTATTGTTGTGTGTGCTAAGTGGGTGGTTAGGGTTCTAAGGGGATTTGAATCTTAGAAAGTTTTGATTTGACATTTTATTTCCTTTGGTCTTCCCTTAAATTTTAGAGCATGGAGGGGGTTGGATTTCACTCTCTCATTGTTTCTATAATTTTTGTTAAGATTTTTGGTTGGTTTGTTATTAAAAGTATATGAAAAGCCTAGAAGTAACTCACTCCTTGGATATGTGAGAGAGGATATGGCTTCCGTAAAGGCTTATCTATAAATTCTATGAATATTTTGTGGTCCTCTATGTTTATTCATCAAGGTTCTCCTTAGCTTTGGTGCAATGGATTCGTGCTCAATAGTTTTTCAAAAAGGATATTGTTACAAGTTATTTCTTTTCTCACCATACCAGGGATTGGATCCCATGGAATGAGTTCAAATGCACCTTTAGGCTGAATGATGTAGATAAAGATATGTATTATGTTGTTATTGCTCTCACACCTTTTTTTATGTTGCATAAGATAGTTATACGCTCGCAAACTTCTTGGTGGTCAAACTAGAGATGACATGTTGACACTCCTTTGCTTAATCATTAAGCTCTTTTGGGATATAAATGGTTATCTCCTCATCTTCCTCTGGTACCTAAGCTCAATTAGCATTGGGACTTATTTTCTACATGGACTATATGGAATACTAGATTTTAGAATGTTTAAGCTACTTATGTTGAGCCTAAGCAATCATTTTTTGCAGGGAGCTTGCTATGTCAAGGCATTCCCTTGAGGGAACATTTGAAGCACCTTGGAAATATTGATCCTAAATATTCTTTTTGTGGTGTACACAAGTCTTTTATTCACCTCTTTTGGAATTGTAGAATATCTAGGCAAGCTTGGGAATGGTTTCTTTCTTTTTTTACCCATTTACAGCTACAAGAGTTTCTTGGCCCCAAGATCTTCTTGGGGACTCTTTTAATTTATCTCTCTCACTTTTTGAAGTGTGACAGGTTTTTAGGATTAGCCTACTCTTTCATATTTGGAAGGCTCGTAACATAATTATTTTTAAATAGTATACACCTTCTGTCACATTTAATAATATTATAGAATTAGAAGTTTTTAATGACATATGGCTACAAATATGTACTCAATCCAACAAAATTGCTATGGAGTTGAATCACCTACAAATTCTTCTGGCACACTAGGCCAATGATCTATGTACAGTCAATCAGATCCCCCTAGAATGCTCTTCTCAAGAGCATTATTAATCTCGCTATCACCATCAACCTTCATCATATGCAAGAAGTGCTCTCGTAGATAGGCATTGGGTCCAGCCCTTGTCAGTCCAAAAGTGACCTAATATTAATATTGCTTATTCATACCTCCATCTTGGGGGTGGGATGATGTTCAACCAGTTTCACCTAGGTCAATTATTTCTTGGAGAAATATGGGTATTGAAGGCCTTAATCGTGATGTAGAGGGGTGGATTCCCATCCCATAATCACTAGGAGTTTATGCAGGACAACATGCCAGGGCACATTAATCCATATGATATTCTTTCTTTGATGTAATGATCATTAATTATCATGATTGGTAAACTTGTGTTTGTTGGTGTCTTTGTTTACTAACCCTTATCAATGAGGGTTAGTTTGATTCCCCATGGGATGTGTTAACCCACCCACTTTTTTATTGTAAAGGCTTTTATCTTAATTTAATGTAAATTTACTTTTTTCATCAAAAAAATAATGAGCGTTTAAAAATAGTTGACCTTTATAAATATCTTTTGTAATAAACAAAGATGTATAAAATGATAAATGATAACACAAACACACAAGTTTTATTATTAATAATACATTACTATAGAATAATTTTAAAATATAGTAATAATTTTTTTTTATTTTTCAAGTAAAAAAAACATTTTACTTTTAAATATATAAAATAATTCTCTCTATGTTAGTATTCAAGAGTACTTATTTCTATTCAAAATTAAGGGTAAAAAAAATGAACGAATGAATTCATATCTAAGTGAGTTATTCTTGAGGTCAAAGCTTTGAATTGTTCTTAATAATTAAAATATGAGTCCTAAACCAAACAAATATTAAGAAAATACACAAAAGATAAGTGTTATGTTAAATTTTATTTTTTAAAAATATTAATTGAACCCACACGATACTATTTTCCATGAATGTGTATAGGCATGACAATAAGCTTGTAAGCTTGTAATATGTACCTAGGTAAAATCTTGCTAGAATAAAAGATGTAATAATAAAACTTGTGTGTTTTAAAAATAAATGCATGTGTGCTTTTAGATAACCAGATGCCCATTGACTAAAAAAACTAAAAAATAATGTGATAGCTATGGGCATCTACTAAATTCTAGTTGAGCATAGATCATATACCTAGCATTTAACAAGTTAATGTATTTATACATATCTTCCATAGGAAGCCCTAGTATAATAAACACTAATAAAATTGATCTTGTTTGAGATCTAGTATAATATACTTGTTACATTTATGTACAACATTGATATGTAGAGATATTTTTATTAAACAAATATTTATTGCACTTAAATATTGAGATACATCCATCATTTGTTTTTTGACATTTAGGATATTGTCTAGACATCAAACCTTAACATCCAAGTGATATAGATAAATATTATATATGTCAATGTAAAAACTCAATATCATAGGTAACAACTACCAAAGATAACATATAAGAACATATATGATTTATGAATATGAAAAGGGAGAATAAAAAATAATGAAACAAGTAGACAATGACAGATGAGATGTAATGCTAACATAATATAAGGAGAGAAAGAGAACAAAAGAGCATGTAAGAGAGGGTGCAAAAAGCACTTGAAAAAAATCTTGAGTGAAAAGAGAGAATCAACAAAATAAATAATACTAAATTTTGTTGATAGCATTGTCCAAATATTTTTTAAGGAAAAAGGGAATATGCAATTTATACAAATGTCAATCATCAAATATAAGTGCATGCACACATGTATGAAGAACATAGGAAAGGTGACTAAATATAAAGAGTTAGCAATAAGTTCAAGCTTAATTTGTATAGATTTAGAGGTAAGGGCCATCCTACCTTTGCTTTATATTTGTAAAATTGAGTTTCATTATGGATATACCAATCCTTCTATTATTTGTGTATACATTACAATAATTATTCTCCATTATTATAGATGAATTCATAACTTGTTTTTTTTTATACTCAAGATGTTTTAATGATCAAATGATATAAATGAAGAATAATTTCATTGATAAAAATATCAATATTAAATAGATGGAGTATCAAATATAACACCACAAGGACAACATTGATTAACAAAGCATAGAAAAGAAAATAATGATAGATTCGAAAATGCATGGCATCTAGCATACAAATATTTTTTAAATTAAATGTTTGTAAATAATGGTTGATGAATCGTTTAAGTATTCACAGAAAAAGGAAAGGGAAGCAAAGAGACCAAGAGAATAAAAACAAGTAAGAGAAGAAGAGAAACAAACATAGAGGGAGTCTTGAATGGATAATTGCTTGAAGAGAGAAATGAGAAACGACAATAGATTTGGAAAGAAATAGGAGAAGAGAAGAAGGATTAAGTAAAAAGGAAAGGAATTATAGAGTAGTGAACTAGAGGTATTCCAAATAAGCATGATCAAACATAGTGTGGTTAATATGATGCTTGTAACAACCCTGTAAACATATGAATAGAGAAAATAGACCTTTTCTTGATCTATTTCATGTGTAAATGAAATATGTTTTGTTTGTAGAAATTTTTGTTGTGGAAAATGGTGTATGTAGGTTATATTCCAAAGTTTTGTATTATAGGTGAATATGAGGTATGGTTGTATTACAAATGAAGACATCATTTAAATAAGGATTGTGAGCAATTTGCTACCTGAGAGTGCAGTTTGTGACTCTATTCTTGAGAATGCTTTTCTTGTGCAATTCTATATCATTGTGTTGTAAATGTTCTTAATGAGTGCTTTTACATATTTCACTATGCTTCAATTTTGAGAACTACTATACATCATCTGATATATTCACTAGACTTGGTCTCTTATTTTCTCCATTGGAACACTACTTGGATTAACCATTATTTATGAAACTTAGCCACTTCTCTTCAACATTTATGCTGCTCAACTCAAGTGCTTGACCACTTTTCTTCCTTGCTTTATTTGGGTGCTTGATTTCTTAGTCACTTAACTTATATGCTTGATTCAAATGCTTAACTCCTTAGCCACTTAACCTTTACGCTTGATATGTTCTAGTTTAACCAGATTCTATGTGCTTCATCTCTATGCCTAGACTGTAGTAGGTTTGAAATGATTCTTCTCTACTCTAGCATGTCTCTCCTATATTCCTATATTGCAAAAAAATTTATGTGGTCCTTTTATGATTGGGCATGAATCTCCTTTGTATTGCAACTTCAATCGTAGTTAGCTACAAAATAGTCTATCAATATTAATAAAAAGGTATATTTTTCTTCTTTCTAGTACACTTTAGATTCTATTTGAGTTATATTAATCTTTGAAAGCTTATATTTCTTCTCAATACTTGGAATCTATGATGCTTCTTAATCATATGAGTATTTTGATTATCCTTAATCCAATAATATCTTAGGTTGCACCTAAGAACCAAAAAATGATTCTCCTCTTCTTATAGAGAATCCAATATATTATTAGGGTTATTATGAATGTCCCTGAATGACCAACTTTCTCCTAAGTTGGTTTTCTTCTCAATCAATAGTGATTATACTTCTTCTCTAGAGAATCCTGAATATTATCAACGTGAATTTGAATTTCTTAAAACTTCCAACTTTCTTTTGAGTTGGTTTTCTTAATCAATTAATGTCCAACTTTGTTTTGAGTTGGTTCTCTATATTAATGTCCAACTATATTCTGAGTTGGCTCTCTCTATCAAATCATATGAGTCCTAGTCTTCACTAATTTTCTTTAAACAAAGTGGAAAGACCCTAACATCCAAATTAGGGTGACTTACCATTGTCCCCTCACTCTCTACTCAATCAGACCTTCTAAAATAGAGTCCAAGTCTTCATTGCCTTCAAAGTGGATAGACTCAAATATAACTCTATCAATAATGGATAAAGTTAAATTATGGTAATGGTGGCTAATATATGTAACTCTATAAAAAATGGATAGAGATAAGTGGTATCTTTGGTACCACTATTGGCTTTTTAAGCCTTACTACCACAAAAATATTATAGATCCCTTAATACATAAGCCATAATATTAAAGGTCAAAGTAGTAATAATGAGTATAACTATATATATGAGAAATCTAATATGTATATCAAGGCCAACATAATAATGTAAATAAAATTCACTTACAATATCAAATATGAATGTAAATGGAAAAAATTATTCATGAACATGCATGAATGAAACTTAAAATATTAATTGCTCAAAATATATATACAAGATTTATTTCCTTTCTAATATTTTCCTCTTACAATTGGATACCAAATTGCTATACATTTTCATGGAGCATTATCTCCATAGTTTAGGCATAGTAATGTGACTCTTTAAGTACTTGACTTTTTCTCTCCATATGACAAATCGTGTGACCTTTGGCTTATCATCTTGTCACTTGCATACTAGACTCTTCACTTTCTTCTTACATGCACACTTTACTCTATGACACTTACTTTTATATGACTTTTGCTCTCCTACATGCACGCATAATATAGGATATTTGTGGACATCCTCACTTTATATATTTGCATACTTGCATACATAACACTTGTGCGCATTCTCTCAATATACTCTTGCACTTTAACTTACATGACACACACATTTTATGCACATTGACACATACATAATGGTGAAATATAAAACACACATCTAAACTAAATACTCAAGCATAATCTATTATATAATTACAATTGTAACATGAAGGTACCATGGGGGTACATTAGAATGTACCAAGTAATGTAATATTCCTCAACAAAAGCTAACAATCCAAAGCTAGTAAAACAGACTATGATAATCTAAATTTTTAGAAATATTACTGAACTAAGATGCAATGCATAGACAACATATATAGAGTTTTAGTATTGTAAAGGCTGCTATAAGAAAATATACTAAATACTCAAGCATAATCTATTACATATTTACAATTGTAACATGAAGGTACCATGGGGTACATTAAATGTACCAAGTAATGTAATATTCCTCAACAAAAACTAACAGTCTAAAGCTAGTAAAACAGACTATGATAATCTAAAGTTTTAGAAATATTACTGAACTAATATGCAATGCGTAGACAACAAATATGGATTTTTAGTATTGTAAAGGCTGCTATAAGAAAATATCAAGAATACGGATATTAAATTCTAGAATATTTATATTTACAAAGAAAATTGAAGATCTAGAAAATGAAAAATTAAGAATTTAGTTTCTTATGAAAAAATATGTTCATATCTAATTATAACAACCCAATTAAAATAAGAATTAAATATAATTATAAACTATCAAACTCGAGAAAAAATTAATATTTTTCAAAAATGAAAGACCCCAATATAACCCTTTTTCTCAAGCAAACAAAATTCCTTTAAAAAAAGGGACTTTAAAATACGTACTCCCATGTAGTTAATTTTTGGTTCCTCTTCTCTTCCTTCTATGAAACCCTTTAAAACTTTTGAATGAATCTTTCTATTCTACACCAACCTAAAGGAGTCATACAGGAATTTGAATGTAATGTCAGTTCAGAATCTGAAATTACCATCAACTTTTGCATAGTTTGTAAGTTATAAGTTATAAAACAAACTAACGTTTAATGACGATTTGAAAACGTCACCTGCGACGGGTATATTTGGATTTGGCTTGTGAAATACCTTTAAAATGAAAATGAATGGTATAAACATATAAATTTATTCTTTAATTGTGTTGGATTTCTAACTGTTTGATAAAGTTTCATTTTCATTATAAAAAGAAGGTTCCTTATGGTTATATCTTCTTTATCAAATATATCATTTATTTTACTTAATATTATTTAAAATATTATATATATTTTAAATTTTTAAGGTCTAATAATATGGTTTAGTTAAATATGTAATAAACATATTAAAAAAATAAAAATGATTGTTCTGGTTCCAAAAAATTAAAATAATTAGTAGAAACCTGTAAATAATATTGATTTTAAAAAATAAACTAATAACCAAATACTTACCAATAAACTATAGTATATACTCGGTAACTACTCGCATAGCCCTTCGAAAGGTAACGTGGTATGATTGCATCCATGTAGGATAAACTAGCCGGTACATTTGGGCTTTAGTCAGGTTTGTTTGTCTTGTAAAAGGGATGAGTGGGGTATTCTTCGAGAGGTTAAGGGAATGTTCTACTTAGATAATAAATGGCATATGACATTTCATAGTGAATAGGTATTTATTTAATAAAAATAAAATTTTTATATTTATAAAAATAATTATTAAATTTATATATATATAAAAATAAAAATTTAATTGATAATGATTATAATGTACAATATTTTTTTTTACATCTATTATATATTATATTTGAATTGATTGAAAAAGTTAATATGCAGAAAATTCAGATGAAAAATAAGGAATAGAAGTGAAAAAATAAAAGATGAGGTGAGAATATAGGGTGGTATATTATTCCTAAGTCTAATAGATTTATAAGTATATTGTGGGACAAGTAAAAAAAAGAAGGTAGGAAGATCATAAGGTCTAAGGCATTGCAAACATATTCACAAAAAATCATTGAGGATGGATTTCAAAATCAAATTAGTATAGAGGACAAGATAGCATAATTAAATCCCCCAAGTAGACATAGGGAGGAAAAAGTAAGAAGGTTGGATCATGCACCTTGAGAAAATGATTATATTATCTTGGAATATAAGAGGTATGTATTTTAACTCAGAAAAAGAAACCTTAAAGAGAAAGATTCAAGAATTTGGTCTTGACATATTTTTTTTTCAGGAAACTAAGATAGTATAAAATGAATGGATAGCTATGAAAGGAATGTGGTACACTAATATATATCAAATAGAGTGTATTGGCTCAAGAGACCATGCAGGAGGTATTTCTACAATATAAAACAAAATAAAATGGAAGTTCATAGAAGTGGTTAAAGATGCACACTGGATACAAATATCATTGGAATATCATAGATCCAAAAAAATATATCATCTGATAAATGTGTATGGACCTACTCATCAATCCTTGGCAAAAGAATGCTGACAAATAATATGGCAAGAAGGATCATCAAATAGCTTTGAAAATTGGATAATAGGAGGAGAATTTAATTTAATTCTCAAATTAGAGGAGAAGAAAGGAGGAATTATGAGTCTAAACTAGAATTCAAGAATGGTATAAGATATGATGAAAGAGAGGAACCTAGTAGATATCATTCCAAAATATGGTATTTTCACATGGTCAAATAGAAGAGGAGGAGGAGCTTTAATTCAATAAATATTATATAGGTTTTTAGTAGATGAATCCATCTTAAGAATAAATGTATAAGTGGAGCCTTTTATACTGCCTAGAGTGAGATCAATCCATGCACCAATACTATTGAAGATACAGAAATTTGAACCTCCAAAAAAAGTGTCATTCAAAATTTTACTCAAAGATGATGGAACATGGGGAGTTTTAGAAAAATGTTAAAAATGGTGGAATGAGATTGAAGTTGAAGGAACAATAATGTTTATATTCTATAGCAAAATGAAACATATCAAGAATAAAATTAAAGGAAGGCAAAAAAACATAATGAAATTTGAAACTGAAAAGAAGAAAAAATATGTGATAGATTAGAAGAATTAAACAAACTAGCACAAAATTGTTAGCTTTTGAATCTAAATACTTAAGATAAAATTCACCAAAATATCAATAATAAAGTTACAATATGATATATGTGATAATGGCAATATTCTAGAAATATAAAACTCAGAAATAACTTCAATAATCACTCACAAAATTACCATTAACAAATTCTCTCAAGAATAGTACAATAGCTTTGAAAGTATCAAGTGTTGAGTCATGTCATTTTACATATACACATACACTACATATATAATGTAATGTGAATCTTCATATGGAGTACTCTTGGCCTTCACTCTTCTAGAGACTCTTCCACTTCCTATTCTATGGACTCATGTGCACATGGACAACTATGCACATTTACAATACCAAAATACTTTGCACACTTTAATAATACTTGTGCATTTATTACATTACATAAAGTAAATCATAACTTCTAATCTAGAACACTATTTCCTAATCTAAGGATGTACCCAAGGTTGTACATTAGCATGTACTAAATAATGTAATATATTCCAACACTCTCTTTGTATTACATTATTTGGTTATTTAAAACTTTAGTCTTCAATATGGATCTTCATCCTATAAATACTTTTCATTTTTTTAGGTTCTTGTTCTTCTTTGATTTGTAGACACCCTTGTAGTGCAAAATTTTGTTGTTCTCTCATTTTATTCATTTAAATCTTGTATTCCCTCATTTATTTCCATAGTATAATGATTCTTTATTTTCTGTAGTTTGTCTCTCAGGAAAAACATTAGTATCATCTTGAATCATTACAAGTGCTTATGAAAAATCAATATAATCTAAAGAGTATATTCCAGTGTTAAATGATCCAGTTGCCTCTATTTCATTTAGCCTTTTAATAAAACACTTATTATTTCTATTCATACATTTGAATTCTATTGTTCTTCCACTTTCAATTAATTTGGTTACTGAGATAATATTTGTTGTCAACCTTGGTACATACATGACATCATGCAATATGAAATATGAGTAAGATGAACTAGGTATTACACATCCACTTCCATGAACTAGATATTTCTTTCCATCTGCTATCTTTAGGTCAAAATTATTAGTAATCTCTAGATAATCAAACCAATGTAGATCTCCTATCATATGATGACTTGCTCTTGAGTCAATATACCAAACATCCTTACCATATTGAATAATAGAATTATTCTCTTGTGAAATAATTTTACATTGTTGATAAGGAATGTAAAAAGTGCTTTGTCTTTACATTTTATGATGATATATCCTTTTTGCTAATTTATACATTCCTTTATTTCTGGTGTGTTTGACTACCTTATGGCTCCCTAGTTCCTAATAGTAAGCAAAAGATAATTTTGAATGCAATTTCAGTTTTCTAAATTTTTTGAGATTGACTCCTTAATATCAAGAATATGATTTCTTCTAACTCTAAATTTCTCAATCCTATGTTGGTGTTGAATTGCTTATAACTCAAAACATAGAAATTTAGAAATTCCATAAAAAAGAATATTTATAGATTTTATTTGATGTCGAAAACCTTATTACTCAAATCTAATCAAATTGCAAATATTTCAAAAATGTTTTGTAAAATCAAATAATCAAATTAGAAAAAAAATTATTTTTCCAAATCCTTCAAATCAAATTTCAATCATTCATAATAATCTCAAATAGCATTAATATTATTTCTAAGGTTTCAAATATTGTTTATTATCCCTCCAAAATAAAAAGTTTTAATATTTTTCTTAGAAAATAATAATTGTAAACATATCTCTCCCTTATACCTCCTATTCTATGCTTATAAATAAAATTAAATAAAATGAATTAGTTTATCCTTGAATGTGGTAATTCTCTTTGGCCAATAGTGGTCGATCGTCTCCAAATGGATGATCTTCTTTCTATGGAACCTTTTCTATATTTTGGCTAACCTTGAAATATTATTCTATGTCCCTTTCGATTGGCCAAGTGAATTCAGCCTTTACATAGGCACTCTACAATGTATCCAATATTTGAACCTTTAACTCCCTAAATGGCTTGAATATCTCTCCTACAATGTCAAGTGGTGTGTCTCTACTTACTCCCACTCAAAATTCAATTAATGACTCCACTTACACCTCCCATTTCTAGAACATCTCTACAAATATGCACTTCACTATCTAGTCTTTCTCTTCTTAAAATACGTTCTCTCCTTGATATGGGCACTTGAAATCCTTCAAATCTATTGACCTCCTACGTTATATGTGCCACATGGAACTCAGACTCTTCCAATACCCTAAATTCATCTCCTTTATTCTTCTTAAGATCATATAACATATTCTTGCCTATGTGAATGATAATATGATACTTTGGTCATTACTATTACCAAGTTTCTTGCTTCCAAATAAATATTTAACACCTTCTTTCAGTCTTGCTACTTATTCGATACTTGAATTATTCTCTAGCTTATCCTTTGTCTTCTCAAACATGTATCTTTTGCGTGTAACTTCTCCATAAATCCTAAAAACGTGTAATTTACCCTAATTTACAGTCCCTATATATGCGTTATGTATCTCTTGCACTCTTTTATAGAAAACATATCCGTTTAGACTCCTTGGGAAAAAATGATAGCTTGCTCAATGTTTTATGGTGGCTCTTACTTATATGGTGGTATCTCTCCCTAGACGATGGTGGCTCTATCTTCTTGGACTATTGTGGTGTTTCTTCGTATGGTGGTGACTCTCCTTTGAATGGTGACGACTCTTCCTTGAACAATAGTAGTGATATATTCTCCAACCGGAATCTTACACTTCAATAGTGATGCTCTTTACTCCAAATGAATGCTTACACTTCAATAGTGGTGCTCTCTACTCCAAATGGATGCTTACAGTCTTCCTTTGGACTGTGGCTACTTAGTGTCTTTAGACACTAAAATAATCTGCTTTATTTTTAATCCTTTCTTGGTCTTTAACTTGCTCAAACCAATGCTCTTACTTTATTTTCCTTTTGCTTTAATAAATTTGCACTCTTATGGGCTAAAAAACAACATTCAATAATAATGTTATATCCTTCTTATTTCTCATTTCTAAATAAAATTTTACTTAAATATTGCTATTTTAATCTTGCATATCTTAAGATACAAATTTTATCAAATCCTTTATGCTTTAATACTCTTTTTTACAACTTTCCTCTTCAGATTAATAAAAGTAATACGATGCTCTTAAATGGTTAATGTAGACTTGATTTAAATGCTTCAATAATAAACTTACGTTGCACAACTATTGCACTTTACTAGTTTATTTTGTGATTTGATTCACCCTTTAGTAACCTCAATCTTGTAAGTTTTGTATATTTACTCTCCTTCACTTTACTAGTCCAAAGCTTACCAAATTTATAGCTTTAATTTCTGCTCAAATTCCAACTTGCTTTCTACCCAAAAAATCAAATTCCAAGTTCTCCAAATAGCATCTCTTTCTTCTATTGATGTCCACAAAATCTGATTTTGTTGCTTCAAATATCCTCCAAAACTTGTGCCTTCAAATTCTAAAACTTGCAACTATTAGTACTTTCCAAATGCTATCATAAAGTCTCCAAATTTCCAATTAATTCCTCTTCTATTTTGTTGTCCAAAACCTACAATAAATATCACCAAAATTTTACCTTCTTTCATTGTCTCAATATCCTATTCAAGGGTACTTCAAAATCTGCCCAAACATTTCCAAATCTGTAGCTCAATACCTTCTTTAATTTACTATCCTTAACTTTCAATATCTTCCTTGAAACTTTGTAACCTTCTATCAAATAAACCTTCAAAACTACTATGGTTGTCCTTAAATTTGTGAAAATTATGGGCTCTTCAATCTTCTCTTCTCCCTCAATCTCCTTGTTGAATTGCAACTCTAAATCTAGTCTCCTTCGCTATGTTCTTCCTCAAGAATTTGAATGTCTTCAGGTCTTAAAAATATCTTATTCAAAATTTTGCAAACTTCTTTCCAAAATCTTCTTCCTTTTGGGCTTGTTGACGGATGGTGATAATTATCCCAAATCCTTCTTATCAAAAAATTCTCCTTGCATACAATCTTCTTCCTCTAGTTTTCTTTGTAACTCCTCCAATAGTCACTCCTTCAATTCTATAATAAGGCTTTATCTAGCCTCCTTATCCTTCTCCAAATTATCTTAAGACCTCTCCTCTTGGGTATTCTAATACAACACCTCAAAACTTTAATGGGACATTTTTGTTGGAAATTTTGAGTACATTGTGTTGTCATTGATGTCAAGGATTGATGTCATAGGTTGATGTCATTAGTTGTCATTAATGTCAAAAGAGAAATAGGTGAGAATGATCTTCAAGGTTGAAATATCAAAGTGCAAGGCAAGTATCTTCAAAGGGCATATGAGGTAATATTTGTTAAAGACAAAGGATTCTTCATGGTTGTGTAAGCAAGAAAAATACAAGGCATTCTCCATGGTGGTATTTGCAAATAAAAAGAACAGGTATTTGCAAAGAAAAAGGAAGAGGTAATAAGTTCTCCATGGTAAGAAAAATAAATTATTGTTCCATGGTGGTATTCACAAAAAGACAAGACTTAATGAAAAGGCCCAAAAGGTGAAAAGGTTAATTTATAATATTTAAATATTTTTAAAGATTTAAAATATTATAAATCAAAGGTTTCAAAGGTTGGCACCAAAAATAAATTAAATTTGAAAAATACAAGCGTCGACGTCCAAGTTTAAGAAGGCAAGAAAAAGTATATAAAAAGGTTTAATTTTTGCATGGCCTAAGGTTGATGAGAGAGCACAATTCGTATATCCATTCGAGCATGTCATGGAAGCAGAGGGAAGACAAAAATGTATGTGCCATCTGAGGGAAGAGAGAAGCACAAAGTGAAAATATGTTCATGCATAGTGTGAAGGCACCATCCAGGGAAAGAGAGAAGCACATAGCGCAGATCCGTCTAAGTGCAGTGTGAAGGTGCCATCCAGGGGAAGAGAGAAGCACGAAGCATAGATCCATTTGAGTGTAGTGTGAAGGTAGAAAAAGGATAAAATGTGTGCACCATTCAAAGATAAAGTGGCTAAGGTTGAGTGCATAAATTAAAATTTATTTTGGTGATAGTTTGCACAGGCTATGAGGAAAGGAAAACCAGAAGCACACACATTCCAAGAATGGGCAACGAAATAAAGAGAAGCAGCACAAAATCCATTCCAAGTGCACAGCCAACCCACGTGGTATCGTATCTAGTTCTAGAATGAAGGCCAGTGAAAGGTTGCAGGTTCAAGACAAGGTGACAATATTTTTTGATAAATATAAGGTATGCAAGCGTTTAACTAAGGGAGACGTAAGGGTTGATTTTTTCTTTGGTTAATGTGCATATTGTTGAGGGAGATATAAGGTTGAAAGTCTCATGTTTAATTAAATCTAAATTTCTATGTGTGTTGTGATATTCTATGTAGTTGAAATAAATTTAAGATATATTGGAGATATAAGGTGTATAATAGTGAAATGAAAATTGTAATGTGCAATTAGGGTTTCTATGATATTCTGTGTGTGGTTGAAATAAATTTAAGATACATTGGAGATATAAGGTGTATAATAGAGAAATTACATTTGTGATGTGCAATTAGGGTTTTTGGGTTGACATTATTGAATATTAATAGTGTCTTTCATAAGTAGGAGTCATAAGGTGTTAAATGGTAAAATTATTGTGTGTACTCCTGCATGGTGAAAGAAAGTGTTTGATGGGTAATGTTCATTGATAAAAAAATTTTCCTTGTGAAAATAAAAGTAGTAAAACAATATCTTGGTGCATATGTTTTGAGGAAAGGTTATTGTGTTTGATTTGAAAAGGATATTGGCTAACCTCTTAAAGTGGCAAAAAGGAAATTATTTTGAAATAGGTTTTGAGGGCACTTTTCATCAAAGCAAGTTGAGAGGTATGTTGACATTATTACTTCTCTAGAGTGGTTGGTTGAGAAAATATTTCAGAATTATAAGGTGGAGATAAAAGGTTTGATTAGTGTGTATTGTTGGAAATATTTGAGCTATGTTTTGAGAACAATTTGTGCATCATTGACTAGTGAAATTGGAAACACTTGAGTTAGGTTTTTGAGAACAAATTGTGTATTCTTCTTGGAAGAATTTGTGAAGCATTTGTGCATTGGTGTGAGTGACATTGAATGTGAATGAGCATGTATTAGAGCATATTTGTACACTTGTTTGAGCAATTTTGAGCAATTATATATTAGCAGGTTTGGTTGCTATTTTGAGCAAGCCTTGTGAGAAGGCTTGAGGTAGTTTTGGATAGATTGTATGAGTAGGTTTGGTTGCTATTTTGAGAAAGCCTTGTGAGAAGGCTTGAGGTAGTGTTGGACATATTTTTGAGTAGGATTGAGCAAATAAGAGCAAAGGGGATAGAGTTCTCCTATGGAGAGAGATCCACAAACTAGAGTATTGGGGATTGAGATCTCCTTTGGATAGAGGTCCATAAACATTGTAATAGGGAATTTATTCCCAAGAGATTTGTTGAGAAAATTTAGAAGAAATATTTTCTCCATGGATATAACCCACATTGGGTGAACCACGTTAAATTTGTGTCTCTCATGTGTGTGATGATTTGTGCATTGCTTTGATTACTGCTATTGATATTGCAATTGATAACATTGGATAATATTGTTTAGGAAAGAAAAGTAAAAGTTGATCTTATATTGTTCACCCCCCTCTCAGTATAAGCTTGTGTTCTTCAATTGGTATTAGAGCAGGATCCTTCAAAATTCTAACAACTTGAAGGAAGATCTTACAAGAACACAATGGCCACTAAAGTGATAGAGGATGGTCATATGATTGAAATCAACAAAAGAGACTCAGATTTGGATAACTTAGAGAAGGAATTCACTACTACTCTAGTCAAATTGGAATTTTAGGTACAAAAGGATGAAGAAATGAAAGACAATATTTCTACAAGATCTCAAGGATTTAAAGGTTAAAATTGAAGAGGCAAAAAGAATTGAAGAAGTAATGATTGAGAAATTAAAGGCAAAAGAATTGGAATGTGAAAACTTGGAAAGTGAGATTGTCTTCTTGAGAAAGGAAGTTGAAAAGTCTAAGGATAAGTTACAGCAAAATATAAGGAAACAGAAAGAGGAATCAAGCTCCAAAGGAACAAAGATATCAAAGAAAGAAGAGCCCATGACCTATGTTGATATATTGAAAGGCAAAAAGGAGAAAGAAAATAGAGAAACATCATGGACAAAAGTCAACTACAAAAATGAAAAAGGGAAGAATCATGCGACCATATCATTCAAGGTAATCTAACAGGTTACAAAATTTCTTCCATGGTTATTGCTTTTCGTGTAATAAATATGGTCATAGAGTTGTACATTGCATGGTCCATGTAAGAAATAATGTTGATGGTAATTTCAATTCATTTGCACCTCTCATGAATAACAATATCATCTATTACAAATGTAATAACTTTGGGCACAAGGCCAAATGGTGTAAAATAGTATTTCCTGAACCAAGAAAAAAGGAGAAGTCAATGTTGGTACAAACAACTCTTCATGCACAAGATAAGGGAAATCAGTGGTATGTTGATAGTGGTTGTTCAAGTCATATGACAGGTGACAAAAGTAAATTTCTTTCACTTAAAGAAATCAATGGAGGATCAGTAAAATTTGGAGATAATGCTTTAGAAAAAATTGTTGGAAAAGGGACTTTGAGTTTAGATAATGGAAATTCAAAGACAAAAAATGTGTTGTATGTTAAGGGATTGAAGAACAATTTACTAAGTGTAAGTCAGCTTTGTGATCAGGGGCACACAATCACCTTTCACCCAAATAGATGTGAGATCAGGAAATCCAAGATAGGAAAGCTTATTGTAGATGCCAGCAGAACTTCAAACAATCTCTACATGTTGAGTGAAATTAAAGGAGAAAAATATTTTCTATCACAAGAGGATGAGAGTTGGTTATGGCATAGAAGAATGGGTCATATGAACTTTGAAAACATTGTAAAAATAAGCAACAAATAGGTAGTCAGAGATTTACCCAGGATAAAGAGACCTCAAAGCACAATCTGTGCACAATGTCAGCATGGTAAGCAAACAAGGACAAGTTTCAAGTCAAAAGAATTTTCTTCATCCGAACCATTGAAACTAGTTCACACTGATTTATGTGGTCCTACAAGGACAAAGAGTTTACAAGGTGAAAGTTACTTCATGTTATTTATAGATGATTTCTCCATAATGACTTGGGTGGCTTTCTTAAAAGAAAATTCAGAAGCCTTTGAGAAGTTCCAGGTATTCAAAGTTTTAGTAGAAAATGAAATAGGTAAAAATATAAAATGTCTAAGATCATATAGAGGAGGAGAATTTACTTCAGGTGAATTCATAGAATTCTATGAACAACATGGAATCAAAAGAGAATACTCAAGACAAGGACTCCACAATAAAATGGAGTAGTTGAAAGAAAGAATAGAACTATCGAGAATATGGCTAGAGCTATGCTAAATGAGTCTAATATTTCAGATGGTTTTTGGAGAGAGGTAGTTCATACAACTATCTATATCATTAATAGAGCTCAAGTAAGAGTAAATCATCACAAAACCCCATATGAGCTTTGGAAGGGAAGACCAGCTACTATGAAGTATTTCAGAGTTTTTGGAAGCAAATGCTACATTAGACGAGAAGAGAAAAATTTGGGTAAATTTGATTCAAGGTGCGATGAGGGTATCTTCCTTGGCTATTCCACTAAGAGCAAAACCTATAAATGCTATAATAAAAGGACACATACAGTTATGGAAAGTATAAATGTGATAGTTGATGAACAAATAGGGTCAAAAGAATCAGCTCAAGAAATTGTATATCAAGAAGAAGAAAGTTACCAAGAAGAAATAGGTGAAGAATTAGAAGAAGATGAAGCACAAAGAACACCACCTAAGACTCCATCTAGGTATGTACAAAAGAATCATCCAAGAGATCTAATTATTGGAAATCTTGATGAAAGACAAACAAGGAGGAAGATAATAGGAACAGGTGAACAGGCAAATCTTTCTTTGCTATCTAAAATTGAGCCCAAGGATTTCAATGAGGCAAAAGAAGATAAATGTTGGGTCAAGGCAATGGATGAGGAATTGGATCAAATAAAAAAAAGTGAAACTTGGGAACTTGTCCCAAGACCAAAAGACAAGAATATAATCGACACTAAATGGATCTACAGAAATAAGTTAAATGAAGATGATCAGGTAGTCAGAAATAAAGCCATACTAGTATGTAAAGGCTATGCACAGGTTGAAGGGATTGATTTTGATGAAACATTTGATCCTGTTGCACGACTTGAGGCCATAAGGATATTTTTAGCTTTCTCAAGCTTTAAAAACTTCAAAGTATATCAAATGGATGTAAAATCAGCTTTTCTCAATGGCTTCTTAGAAGAAGAAGTCTACATTGAGCAACCTGAGGGGTTCAACTTGATTGATAAGCTAGATTATGTATGCAGATTAAAGAAGGCTCTTTATGGATTAAAGAAAGATCCTAGGGCTTGGTATTCAAGGCTGGATAAGTATCTTCGAGAACAAGGTTTTAGAAAGGGAATAGTTGACAATAATTTATACATAAAAAATGAGGGAAGTGACTTGTTGATTGTGGTAGTCTATGTGGATGATATCATTTTTGGAGGTAGTAATGATAAGATGTGTCAAAAGTTTGCAAAGTGTATGCAAAATGAATTTGAAATGTCAATGCTTGGTGAGTTATATTTCTTCCTTGGATTGCAAATTTCACAATTAGAAAAGGGTATATTTCTCTCACAGACCAAGTATATAAAAGAAATGTTGAAGAAATTTAGATTGGAAGATTGCAAACCAGTAAGTACTCCCATGGTTACAGGATGCAAGCTAAGCAAATATGATGAGTCCCCTGAAGCAAGTCAGACATTATATAGATCGATGATTGGAAGTTTACTATATGTTATAGCTACAAGGCCAGATATAATGTAGGCAGTGGGATTAGTGGTAAGATTTCAAGCAGCCCCAAAAGAGACACATGTACAAGAAGTAAAGAGAATTCTCAGGTATTTAAAAGGTACTATGGAATTTGGACTATGGTATCCCAGAGGTAACAATTTCACTCTCATAGCATATACATATGCATATTGGGTAGGCAGTATTGATGATAGGAAAAGCACAAGTGGAGGAGCATTATTTCTTGGAGATTGTTTAGTCTCTTGGCTAAGCAAGAAACAAGCATCAGTTTCCTTATCCATGGTAGAGGTAGAGTACATTGTAGTAGTTTCTTGTTGTACACAGGTTTTATGGATGAAGCAAACCTTAAAATATTTCAAAGTAGAGCATGATCATCCCATCCCGATACTTTGTGATAATACAAGTGCCATAAGCATTTCAAAGAATCCAGTAATGCATTCAAGGACCAAGCACATACCAATCAAATATTATTTTCTGAGAGAGCAGGTGATGGATCAATAGGTCAAATTGGAATATGTAACTACAAAGGAACAGATAGTAGACATATTCATTAAGCCACTTCCAAAGGAAATTTTTGAGCATCTTAGAAATAAATTGGGAGTAGTTTTACTCCCACCCCAAAATTAATCACCTCAAGGAGAGGAGGTGGGAGGGGGCTAAGCTAAGAGTCTTATATTTAGCCCCAAAGGAGTCCCTTTGCCATTGATGTCAAAGGGGGAGATATTTGAGTAAGGGGGAGAGCATTCAATGAGGGGGAGCAGTTTCTTAGGGGGAGCATATTTGGAATCCAATGGTTGGAAAAGGAATTTTTAGAAGGGGTTGCCATCAATGACAAAGGGGGATATTGTTGGAAATTTTGAGTACATTGTGTTGTCATTGATGTCAAGGATTGATGTCATAGGTTGATGTCATTAGTTGTCATTAATGTCAAAATAGAAATAGGTGAGAATGATATTCAAGGTTGAAATATCAAAGTGCAAGGCAAGTATCTTCAAAGGGCATATGAGGTAATATTTGTTAAAGACAAAGGATTCTTCATGGTTGTGTAAGCAATAAAAAGACAAGGCATTATCCATGGTGGTATTTTCAAATAAAAATAAAAGGTATTTGCAAAGAAAAAGGAAGAGGTAATAAGTTCTCCATGGTAAGAAAAAGAAATTATTGTTCCATGGTGGTATTCACAAAAATACAAGACTTAATGAAAAGTACCAAAAGGTGAAAAGGTTAATTTATAATATTTAAATATTTTTAAAGATTTAAAATATTATAAATCAAAGGTTTCAAAGGTTGGCACCAAAAAGAAATTAAATTTGAAAAATACAAGCATCGACGTCCAAGTTTAAGAAGGCAAGAAAAAGTATATAAAAAGGTTTAATTTTTGCATGGCCTAAGGTTGATGATAGAGCGCAATTCATATATCCATTCGAGCACATCATGGAAGTAGAGGGAAGAAAAAAATGTATGCGCCATCCAAGGGAAGAGAGAATCATGAAGTGCAGATCTTTTCGTGCATAGTGTGAAGGTACCATCTAGGGAAAGAGAGAAGCACGTAGCACAGATCCATCCGAGCCTAGTGTGAAGGCACCATACGGGGGAAGAGATAAGCATGAAGTGCAGATCCATTCGAGTGCAGTGTGAAGGTAGAGAAAGGATAAAATGTGTGCATCATTCAAAGATGAAGTGGCTAAGGTTGAGTGCATAAATTAAAATTCATTTTGGTGATAGTTTGCGTAGGCTATGAGGAAAGGAAAACCATAAGCACACACATTCCAAGAAGGGGTAGTGAAACATAGAGGAGAAGCATACAATCCATTCCAAGTGGGCAGCCAACCCATGTGGTATCCTAGCTAGTGCTAGAATGCAGGCCAATGAAAGGTTGCAGGTTCAAGACAAGGTGATAGCATTTTTTGATAAATGTAAGGTATGCAAGCACTTAACTTAGGGAGACATAAGGGTTGATTTTTGCTTTGGTTAATGTGCATATTTTTGAGGGAGATATAAGGTTGAAAGTCTCATGTTTAATTAAATCCAAAGTTTTGTGTGCATTGTGATATTCTGTGTAGTTGAAATAAATTTAAGATATATTGGATATATAAGGTGTATAATAGTGAAATAAAAATTGTAATGTGCAATTAGGGTTTCTGTGATATTCTATGTGTGGTTGAAATAAATTTAAGATACATTGGAGATATAAGGTTTATAATAGATAAATTACATTTGTGATGTGCAATTAGGGTTTTTAGGTTGACATTATTGAATATTAATAGTGGCTTTAATAAGTAGGAGTCATAAGGTGTTAAATGGTAAAATTATTGTGTGTACTCCTGCATGGTGAAAGAAAGTGTTTGATGGGTAATGTTCATTGATCAAAAATATTTACCTTGTGAAAATAAAAGTAGTAAAACAATATCTTGGTGCATATGTTTTGAGGAAAGGTTATTGTGTTTGATTTGAAAATGAGATTGGCTAACCTCTTAAAGTGGCAAAAAGGAAATTATTTTGAAATAGGTTTTGAGGGCACTTTTCATCAAAGCAAGTTGAGAGGTATGTTGACATTATTACTTCTCTAGAGTGGTTGGTTGAGAAAATATTTTAGAATTATAAGGTGGAGATAAAAGGGTTGATTAGTGTGTATTGTTGGAAATATTTGAGCTATGTTTTGAGAACAATTTGTGCATCATTGACTAGTGAAATTGGAAACACTTGAGTTAGGATTTTTGAGAACAAATTGTGTATTCTTCTTGGAAGAATTTGTGAAGCATTTGTGCATTGGTGTGAGTGACATTGAATGTGAATGAGCATGTACTAGAGAATATTTGTACACTTTTTAGAGTTTTTTTGAGCAAGCCTTATATGAAGGCTTGAGGTAGTTATGGACAAATTGTATTTGCAGGTTTGGTTGCTATTTTGAGCAAGCCTTGTGAGAAGGTTTGAGGCAGTTTTGGACAGATTGTATGAGCAGGTTTGGTTGTTGTTTTGAGAAAGCCTTGTGAGAAGGCTTGAGGCAGTGTTGACATTATTATTTCTCTAGAGTGGTTGGTTTAGCATATATTTCATAATTATAAGTTGGAGATATAAGGGTTGATTAGTGTGCATTGTTGGAAATATTTGAGTATGTTTTGAGAACAATTTGTGCATCATTGACTAGTGAAATTGGAAACACTTGAGTTAGGGTTTTTGAGAATAAATTATGTATTCTTCTTGGAAGAATTTGTAAAGCATTTGTGCATTTGTGTGAGTGGAATCGCATGTGAATGAGCATGTATTAGAGTAGATATTCGCACTTGTTTGAGCATTTTTGAGCAGAATTATGAGCAAGTTTGGTTACTATTTTTAGAAAGCCTTATGAGAAGGCTTGATGTAGTGTGGATAGATTATATGAGTAGGTTTGGTTTTTGTTTTGAGAAAGCCTTGTGAGAAGGCTTGGGGCAGTGTTGGATAGATTTTTGAGTAGGATTGAGTAAGATAAAAGTGGATAGAGTTATCCTATGGAGAGATATCCACAAACCAGAGTATTGGGGATTGAGATCTCCTTTGGATAAAGGTTCATAAACATTGTAATAGGGAATTGATTCCCAAGATATTTTTTGATAAAATTTAGAAGAAATATTTTCTCCATGGACGTAACCCACATTGGATAAACCACATTAAATTTGTGTCTCTCATATGTGTGATGATTTGTGCATTGCTTTTATTACTGTTATTGATATTACAATTGATAACATTGGATAATATTATTTAGGAAATAAAAATACAAGTTGATCTTATATTGTTCACCCCCCTTCTCAGTATAATATTGTGTTAATTACTTTACTTTTCTCTTAAATATTCCAACCATTGAAATTCTACAATGATATCTCTTTCCTAGATCTCAAAAATCTACTACTTTTGAATTCTACAATAGGACATTTTCTAAGTCCTTGTCTATTTTTAATATCCAATCTATAATATCCAATATGTAATCTTAAATATTCTAAATATACAAATTCTTCAATCTAACCTCTTTCAAGTCTCTTCAACTTCTCCAATCTATAGCCTTCAATATCTAGTCTTCAATGATATCTCCTCTTTGAGTCTCCTCCATCTCCAATATTCAATGGACATTTTCTTGGACCTCCTAAATATTCAATGTCTAATTTTTTGCAACAAATAACTAATCCCTGCATGAAAAAATTACATATACTTTTAGACAATGAAGGTGAAATTCTTCTCTATCTATTATAGGAAACTTCTCAACTACTAGGAGTTAATTTTCTACAACAAAAAATCTAGACAGTAGCAACCAATTACATAAAAATTTCTAAAATTATAACATGAATAAACTTCACAAGTTATTCTCAAAACTAGTGGGAAGAATTTTGTGTTGAGTCCTAGTCTTCACGAGTTCTTCAACCCTATGGAAAGAATCTAGCCAACTTGCAATCTGAAATCTCCTTCAATCTATCGAACTCTCCAATAGGACCTATTTATTGGGTATCTTAATCTCCTCAATGTCAAGGTCTATCTTCAATACCTAAAATCTCCTTCTATTCCAAATTTTTTCTTGGAATAGGTAAATCTTCAAACTTCTCTAGTTTTCCTTTCCATAGGTAATCTCCTTAACTTTAGTGGTTTCTCCTTAACCAGTCAAAATATCCTTTGCAATTTTAAAACATGTGTAATTCAAAATCTTCTTGTGGATCTGATACCAATGTTAGATTTTGAAGCTAAATACTTAATATAAAATTCACCCAAATATCAACAATAAAGTTACAATATGATATATATGATAATGGTAATATTCTAGAAATATAAAACTCAAAAATAACTTCAACAATCACTCATAAACTTGCCATTAACAAATGCTCATGAAAATAGTACAATAGCTTTGAAAGTATCAAGTAAGTACTAATTCATGTCATTTTAAATATACACATACACTACATATATAATGAAACTTGAATCTTCATATTGAGCACTCTTGGCCTTCACTATTCTGGAGACTTTTCGACTTCCTATTTTATGGAATTGTGCACATGGACAACTATGCACATTTACAATACGAAAATACTTTGCACACTTTAATAATACTTGTGCATTTATTACATTACATAAAGTAAATCATAACTTCTAATCTATAATAATCTCTCCTAATATAAGGATGTGCCCAAGGTGGTACATTATCATGTACCAAATAATGTAATATATTCTAACAAAAATGAAATATATACATGTTAAAGTAGAGATAAAGAAGCTAAGTTGATTGCACGAATAGAAATGTTTGAGAAGGAGGAGAGTGATCTATTAATATGAAGAGAAAGAGTGTTATAGACAAAAAAAGGAGATACAAATTCTATTTTTTTCTATAATTCTTTGAATGTTTCCTTGCTTACAAAATAAAAAACCACATATCATGTATTATGCAATATGGTAGAGAATAATATAATACAAAATGTTGTGAGGAATTATTTTCAAACCACATTATCAAATGATAACATTGACAAAGAATAAATCTAGAGAGAAGCAGTTGAATTAATACCAAAATTAGTCACACACAAAAAATAATCTAATGAAGTCAGAATGGAAGAATTAAAAGAGAGAGTGTGTATTCAATAAATCTATACAAATCTCCAGGTCCAAATGAATTTCAAGAAAATGTTTTTAGAGGAGCATTGGAAATTATAATGGAGGATCTACTAGCAATGGTGGAAGAAGCAAGAACAACAACATAAAAAATCAAGTCAATAAATTCAATATTATTTGCACTTATTGCAAAATAGAAGGCAAATAAGTTTGAAATATTAAGACTCATTTCTCTATGCAACTTTTCCTTTTAAGTAATTTAATAAATAATGGCTAGTATATTGTAAAAATGGTTGCCTATGATCATATCAGAAGAGAAAGGAGAAGTGGTTAAAAGAGAAAAAAAATTAAAGGTCATCACTAGACAAGAAAGAATTCAATCTATAGTTAAATCAAGGAGAAGAACAATGATGGTCAAACTTGACTTTGTTGCAACCTATGATAGACTTAATAGGAGATTTATCTTAATGGTCCTTTGTAAATTAGGGTTATATAAGTAGCGGGTAAAATGGGTAGAAGGTTGCATCAACTCTAGCACATTCTTAAACTTTAGTCAATAAAAAACCATTTGATTTTTTCAACTCTTTTAGAGGTATACGACAAGGCTACCCATTATAACCAATTCTATATGGTATCATGGTTGATTCATTGGGTTATCTATCAAGCAAACAAGACTAAAGAGATAAATTAAAGGAGCATCAATTACTTAAAATGTAGTAAAAACCACCCCACCTACAATTTATAGATGATTTTATGTTAATAGGACAAGCATTTATTAAGGAAGCTAAGAACATGGAAGAAATATTAGACAAATTTTTATAGCAAGAGAAGTTGTTGTTAATTAGGGTCATTCTATCCTTTATGCATATAATTACTTCATATATTTCAAGAGAAAACTTGCCAAAATATTTGGATTCAAAATAGGTGAATCCAAATAATTATGTGTATGTAGGAGTGCCAATTGGTCCACACAATAATTCCAAAAAGCAATCGGAGAATATCCTCAACAAAGTAATATGGATATTCAACATGTGGTCCCATAAATGGTTGAATCTAGCTAGGAGAGTGATTCTATTAAAATTAAGTTTTATCTGCCATATTGATATATTTAATGTCATCTATTCATGCACCAATAGGGGTAATTAAGAAATTTGAGAAGATTATAAGAATATTTATGTGGAAAGGTGCCATAGAACAAGAAAGAAATAAATTTCATTTGGTTAAGTGGTATATTGTATGTTTACCTAAAAAATGAGGTGGATTACGAATAAAGTATGTCTTTATTGCTACAGCTATATAAATCTAAACTAATATGGATATTAATCAAGGAAAGAAACTCACTATGGAGTAATATCATGGTGAACAAGTATCTTGGAGGTAACCCATTGGAACATATACTAACAATGAATGTAACTTTAGATTAGGGATCTACTACATGGTCAAATCTATGTGCAATGCTATCCTTTTTTAGAAAAGTTTATTTGTGGCTCATCAATGATGGAAAAAAATAGACATATGGACAAATGCAATCAATGGCATGCCTCCAATAGGAGAGTATCTAGAAATACTCTAGTTAAGAGGTTGCTTTAGAAGCAAAGGTATGGATTTTTTTTAACTGATAATTTTCAAAGAGAATGGGCAGAATCTAAAGTCAAAGATTGAGGGTAATAGGATATTAAATCAATAAAATTAAAAATGGTTACATAGAACACTTGCCAAGTTGTTAAGAAAAATATCAGACTTGGAGATGAATTGAACCAAATTATAGGAAACTAATAAATATAAGAGGAAAATATTATATAAAACAAGGATACAATTGGCTATTGGTTGATAAATATGTAGACATGGAAAATTGGACCATATAAATGAGTCATTTGTCCTATGACCTCTGATAAGTACTTCAAATTTATCAATTGCAAGTTTAGTATTCTCTCCTTATTTGCCTTTTTTCCTAGTTTTTCTGAATTTTTGGTCACCCAGTATGGGGCACGAATTTGTAAAATTAGGGTTTTCCCTTAGAAACCCCAATTTTTGTGCTAGCCTCCAAGATATCGGTCCTCCCTTAGATTTTTCCCTTTGTTTTCCCACCCTTTTTCCCTCCAAACCTCTTATAAATAGAGGATTTGGATCCTCTTTTCCCTTAACAAGTGTTTTAAAAATTTTCTCTAAGTATTTTTGACAAAATATTCTAGCAAGATCAAGTATTTTCTTGTGTTTTGTTGCTCTATTTTTGTGATTTATGATTTATTATTCTTGGTGGACAAGTGTTGGAGCCTTGAGGATTCTACCATCGATGGGGATATTTATAATTTTTACTATTATTTCACTACCACCAGGTTTCTTATTACATATTTAGATTTTATATATTGCTAATTGTTCATTTTGCATTTCATTCTACATTGATAGATCAATTTAGAAATTGTATAGCAAATTTACACCCCATCCTTATGGGGTGTGATTTTGATAGAGCCAAATTCATGTTTTCCCCTTATGGGGTGTGATTTTGGATCCTTTAGGTTTTGGGGTAAAGTTTCACTCCCAAACCCTTAACCTACTTTTTCATGCTTCATTTAGCTCATAATATTACTATTTACACTCTATTTTTTGCTCACTTTGTTCATCATATCTTGTTCCTTCCAAAAATTCCAAAAATCACTTTTGCTTTCAAATGGTTAGCTAAAATGACCAAGGGTGTTTTATTTTTATGCCTCCAAGATAAATTACATAGCAGCCAAAGCAAGACCCCAAATTTTGATCAATTTTTCTAGGGTTTGTGAAGTTGTTTTGCAAGTTGTGGAGTTATTGGATATATTTGGATGTAAAGCTAGGGTTAACCATAATATCAAGTAAGTGCCCCAAATAGACTTCGTAGGTTTTTTTTTGTTTGCTTTCTATCAATTATTATTCTAAATCTAGATCATAAATAAAGATAAAGTTATTTTGATTTCATTTCTACATTTAAAAGAGAGAAGTCATATAGTTTGCATCGTAGGCTAAATTTGCTTGTGCATTGAATTATTTTAGGGTTAGTCTTTGCTTGCTTGCATCATTGCTTGCCTTGCATTGTTCTTTCTCATAGCTTAGATATTAGAAAAGATAAACATAGTTGCTTGTTCAACATACACATCAAACATTCCATCATTGGACTTGGAGAGAGTCCTTAAACTATTTCTAGTGAACCCCTTGATCCCCAAGCCCCCGAGTGTAGAGAATATAACACATCCCCATGGTCACCGTGGCTCCCAATAGATCCAACTGAGAATTATACACATTAGGGTAGTTTTCACTTTTACATATTTGGTGAACCTAACATGAAGGCACATATTTAATGGCCAAATTAGGAAGCCTCTTCTTTTTTTTTCCTTTTTGAAAAATTTAATGAAGACCATTAAATTTTGTTCTCTTAGAATAAAAAATCATTAAAAAATATCTTAAAAATTCCTTTGTGTTTATTATGCTAGTTTTTAGATCTTCCTTTTCTCCTATATCCTTTCCATTTTTCCTATGGCTACCAACATTAGGAGTAAATAAAGGCTTTTAGAATATGGTGAGATTCTTCAAGACGATGACCAGATTGATAGGGAGAATCCTAATCTAGAAGAGGAATAAAATGTAGAAATTGGTAATGAACTTGATCCTACTAAGGGGTCTAACGGACACATCACCTTTAAATCATTTGATCTTATTTGGAATTTTTTTAAGCATCACAAGGAAGCCTTGAATAAGGCTATAGATGAAGCATCCCAACTTGAAGAGGTTGAGACATCTCATCATCAAATATTTTCTCCTCAAAATATTTGATCCAATCCTTTGTTCAAATATTCACATCATGTTAATCCATTTCATAAACCAACATATGCTACTACTGTAACCACCAATGTTGGAGGAATTCCACAAGTTCCTCTAACTAGTAGTGCATCCCAAAATTATGCTCAATTTCCTCCTCATTCTACTAATATCAACATTCATTCTTCTATTCCACCAAATTTTAGTTATCCTCCACAGTAAGATACCACATATCATACCTCTAACATTAACCAGGTTCCCTTTCAATAGCCTACCTATAACCCTCCCTTAGGGAACCTAGGGGTATTGCACAACAACAATCCTGATATGCAAAGTTTGACAAGCATGGTGAAATAATTGGTCTCAAGAATAGATATGATCCAACCTCCAAGTTTCACCTATAACTATAACAAAATGTGCAATCATCCCTTAGAATATATCATTGTCTCTAGGCACTACCCTAAGCATTTTCCAATACCAATTTTACCTATTTATAAGGGAATAGAGGATCCAATTGAATATTTAAGGATGCTTAGGACAACATGCCATGATATTATATATGACATGTTGTTGCTAAATATGTTCTCTAAGAGCCTTGATGGTATGGCATTGGAATGGTATTTTCAACTATTTAATAATTCTTTGAGAGGTCTGAGGTGTAGACCAATTGGTTCATCTAAACCCCATAAGGGTGGCAAAGTTCCAAGGTTCAAATCTTGGGCCTCGTCGAATTGAATGCTTTTCCCTTTCCTGGTGCTTTCAGCGGTGTAAAAGGTTTTAAATGATTGTGGCATGGTGGTTATAGGGGCAAACTATGCGAAGATTTGTTGGACAGTGTTGAATATTATGGTGGCCATAAAAATTTGGACAGCCTACCTGGATCCATGGCGGCTACCGATTCCACCATGTAAATTCAAAAAATAAAATAAAATAATTCTTTGAGAAATTTTGAAGAGACAACATAGTTGTTTGTTCAAAAAATTGGAGCTTATATTGAGAAAAATGTGACTATGAAAAATGTTTGTCTGTTGAAGTAAGGTAAAGATGAAAGTTTTTAGAATTTTTATCTTGTTCAAGGAGTTTAGTTGGATAGCTAAGATACACCTTATATCCTTGAGACATGCTAGAGATATTTATTTGAAATCTACAAAAAAATCTCATATAAGTTGGAATCAATGACTATTACCTCTTCCGAACAAGTAATTTATTTGGCAAGAAGGGTAGAGCCAGACCTTATTTAAAGAGGTCAAATTAAACCAAGGAAAGAAGAATATAGGATCACAAAATATTAATATAAGAATAGGCATGTATTTTATGATGGGGTCATTGATAGAAGACCTACTAGCAGTGTTAGTGTTGCTAATAACTTATAAAATTTGGTACTTGGTAAACCTCAAAAACCTCCACTAAGAAACTTCACTAGACTCATCCAACCTATTTAGTTGGTCCTAAAGGAACTCTTGGAAGCCAAGATGATTGAGTTTCCTCCCATAAGATAATCCAAAGCCATAGCAATTTTGTAAAGGCCTGGTAAACATTATGAGTATCATAGAGTGGATGGGCACATGACACATTCATGTAAGAGGTTGAAACATGTGGTTTAGGATTTAATAGATGAGGGTCATATTATTATAAATGACTCCCAACCTACTCCTAACATTTTTGGATGACAATATTTCTTTCTCAAATTTGTGATAGGATTCTTCCCTCTATATCATGGCATATATTGTGGAGACATTTATCAAGTGAAATTTAATTGATAATGGTTCCTCCCTCAATCTATGCACCTTTCAATTTTTCCAAAATTTTGGATTAAAAGAGGAAGATCTAATTAAATTTTATGTCATCATCAAAGCTTTCAACAAAAATGTCCAAGAGGCCTATGGTATTATATCCACCCCCTTAGGGTTGGACCTAAGATCTTAGATACCTTGTTTTATATGGTACCTCGTCCCACATATTTTAATCTCCTTATTTTATGTCCTTGGATTCATGTGAAGAGGGTTGTTCCTTCTACTCTTCATCAATATTTGAAGTTTGAATTCAAGGATCAACTAGTCACCATTCAAGGTGACCCTGATCCATTCCAATATTTTTCGATGGTTGAGCAAGATCAATCTAGTATCAATTCATGTCCATAAGTCTCCTCAACTCACATCACCAAGGAACTTGAAATTTTGAAAATACGTGACAAAACAATAATCAATGTTTCATCATAAGATTAGGTCAATCCTTTTCTTTAAGATAATATTTTGGATTTAGCCAGACTACCACATTCACCTCAAACTATGGGTTTGCCTCATAAGAAGGGTAAAGTAGTACACATTGCCATGTGTACCTTTATCTATGCGGGTATATCCCTTAAATAAAATATTCATGGTAGCAACCCTCTTCCTATTGAGTGGTCTTTTGCATATTTTTATCTATACAATAATTACCCATAAGTAGATCCTTTCTAGTATGGGATATGTAGGAAAAGGTTTGGGAACACAATAGAAATATATTCAAGAACCTTTGGAAGTTGAACTTTGGCCTGGGAGATGTAGCATAGGCTACATAGCCAATAAAAATTAACCTTTGCCATTTTATGATGATGATAACCTCATTACTTATATATTTGGATCATCAAGTCTTGGAGTGGAGTGATGAGGATTAAGGACCACCTTATCCCACTAAAATTCTATTTTGCAATGTGATAACTTTGGTGTATCTTGAGTTAGTTTCAACCCTAGGGAAGTATGTTGAATGGGATACTCTTTGTAATGTGGATCATGAGGATGTCTTGAAAAATAGCTTCTTCTTTGATGGTCCAGTCCCTTGTACTATGCATGTCAAGTGTTCTAGTTCTCACAGGGATTCCATCCCTATACCTCTTGAGGATCTTGAGCAACTAGGAATAATCCCTACCATACCTCCTTATGAGGATGAATATCATGTTATCATAAAGAAGACCATAGATGTTAATATAGGTTCTAAGGAGAGCCTTGTAATATTTAAGTTAGGCAAAGCCTTGTCCATGGATTATGAGGAGCAATTGACCAATTTGTTGAAGGAATTTTATGATACCTTTTTTTGGTCATATGTCAACATGTCGGGGCTTGATACTTCCCTTGTTATGCATCATTTGATAGTGAAGCCTAGTTATAAGCATGTTAATTATAAACTTAGGAATATGCATCCTAAGGTTTTCCTTTTGGTCAAGGAGGAGCTCCAAAAAATCCTTAATGTAGACACCAAAACAGCACCAATCCGATTATGTGACTGCAAACACTGATCGCTTTGACAAACACAGCCCCCAGGGCAGCCCTCAGAGGTTAAACAAGTGGTCTTAACCACTTTCATAGCAATTTTGTAAGGTCAAGAAGCAATTTGGCACACTTGGACACTTTGCCCAATATTCGTCTCACCCAGGGACGAATTCAAAATAGAATCCGTCCCACCCCAGGACGAATTTTGAATCCGTCCCTGGGTGGGACGAATTCTAAGCTTAACGGGCAAAAAGACAAATGGCGCCAAGTGGCAGCCCAGAACAGTCAGTTGATGACTCCTGCCTTGCACGCGTGTGTAGGTGGACAGAGGGGTCGTTAGAAGACTGTCACAAAAGGCATTTATCAAAGCCCAAGTCAACGGAGGACTCCCCTCCCTCATGGGAAGACAAGACCGCCACATGGCGCCTATGACCAACACATGGCATTTGTGCTTCCCTCCCAAAAGAGACCCCATGGGTCTATAAAAGGTGGGACTTTTCTCACCCAAAATATACAGGTTGAAGGAGTTTTCAAGCAACGAAGTGCTGCCGAGTTGAAGACCCACTTGCATCCCTTTTGGTTCACCTTCCCACATCCACCAATCTCTTTTGCAAGGGAGGTTGTTGGGTGGCTTTTGGAAGCTTGAACCTGACCCAAATCCAACACATGGAC
Organism: Wollemia nobilis; assembly: GCA_028583015.1. Classification (NCBI taxonomy): domain Eukaryota; kingdom Viridiplantae; phylum Streptophyta; class Pinopsida; order Araucariales; family Araucariaceae; genus Wollemia; species Wollemia nobilis. Next base: position 2,342,239 of record JAQPPZ010002048.1, on the reverse strand, counting down.
ACCTGAACCAACCAATTCGCCGACCCCCCCAATCCTAAGAGGTTTTGGGCCCATCCCTAGTGGATTGGCGCCAGAATCAAGTGCCAACGGTGGGAGGCCCACTTGGGCACCCCCGCACTTTCTAGGTTTTAGAGCATTCTAGATTACTTTTTTAGGTTGCATTTTGTGTTATTATGTTTGGTTAACTCACAGCTGCAATTTCGTAACTTTTGGTCAGATTCTAGTATGTTTTGTGTCGCTTTGTTGTTTCACTGACTTGCAGGTGGCGAGATCAAATTCCCGAGGGTAGAGGCCAAATTGGGAGAATCCGACCATCTGGGTCATCCCAAAATGGCCCCAATTACATAACCCCCTTGTTTGCAGGCATTTTGCAGGTCTCGAGAATCGACATTGGAGCAGCAGCAGGTCGGCTTCTTCAACACGTAAGAATTCGTCCCACCCAGGGACGAATTGCGATCGAAATCGTCCCACCCGGGGATGAATTGCGATCGAGAATCGTCCCACCCAGGGACGAATTCCAGTTGAAGGTAGATTGGCCAGCTGTCTCAGTGGCAATGGCCTTCTGGTAACATTTTCTGTCTTCTGTCAAGTTTTCAGGCTGTTTAGAATCATTTTGTTTACTGTTTTAGATAAATGTTTGCATGCATATTTCGTTAATTTTAAAGAACAAACACTTTTCACTTGCAGCAGGTGCTACTGACATCTTGGTTGTTTCTTTGTTCGCAGGAGGAGCAGCAGAGGTAAGGACTCATCAGCATAAGCGGCGGCATCATCTTGGCCCGTCCATTCAAACGTGGGCACGCGGAAAGAGGAAGACTAAGTCACATATTGTAACAAATACGAATTTAACGCTCCTAGCCCCCAAAAATGGAGGAGACGTCTATGTAACCGAGGATAAGATATTTGAATAAAGAGGGCTGTGATTTCTTTACATCTTTTCTTTCATTTTCAAATTGTCTCCTTTCTTCATTTTTGTGCATAGGATTAAAGCGTTACATTTCGTCTTATGTTGCATAATTAGTGCTCCCTCTGCCCGAAATCTCGTGCTTTCAGTGGCGATCACGGTGGGACCCTGTTCCCTAGTTTTTAAAATCATAGAAACTGATTAAATTTTTGTGTTTTGTGCTTGACAGGTACATTTTTTTGTTGCAGACTGCTATTCGTCTCTGGCAGGGACGAATTCTATTCTGCAATTCGTCTGACCCTGGGACGAATTCAAATTCGTCTCTGGGAGGGACGAATTCTGTTCTGCAATTCGTCTCCCAGAGGGACGAATTCCTGCCTGCGGATTTTTAGAGCAGAAATTCGAAGCAACTGGAGCAGGAAGAGAAGAGGTAGGGATTTTTATAATCTCTGTTAAAATTTCTGTTTCTGTTTCTATTTCTTTGACTGTTTTCATTTTTATCCTGCATTGCATAGGAAAAGTCATTTATGCTTGTTTCATTTTCGTTAAATAAAATGAATCCCACACACTCCACGCAACAATTTTAAACCAAGGAGCTGGTCGTAAGACCCCAGCCCTTGAGCAAGACCAACGGTGGGTTCATCACCACCTTGGCTTAGCTTTGCATCCATTTCCCGATTGTCAACTGTTGTTAGGCGTAAATCCCGACGAAGAACTAACCGAGTGTCGCCGGGGTGATTCCCATGCGCGCGAGGATAAGTTTTCTATGGTAGGTGCCATTAACAGGACAATCCCCCTTCCGTACCGCCTACGTACCACGTACCTTCTCGCTCTCACGTACCTATAGTCTCCCTCTCGTAAGGGCGGGTATATAGAGAGGTTGGTATATCGGCCTGGTTGGTATATTGAAGGGGCTACCATTTTGGGAGTTATATGAGCCGTCATAATGCATTTAAACGATCTTCAAAACCTACAAAAACAAAACAAAACATCAAAATGCACTAAACCAGTTTAGGGCACACCAATTAACCCTTAAAAGAGATAATCACGGTTTTGTGAATGTGTGTGCTTAATTCTTGCTTAGTGTAGACAAAAAAAAATCATAAACGAGATAAAAACTTATTTAGATAGCATAGAAGCACCGCAATGGTGTACACCCGCAGTCAAGCCCAATCAAGGGCAGAAGCTCCGGAAGGTACACAAAAAGTAGGCACAAGTCGCCTTCACTTCAGTCCTGAGGATTTGGTCATACCGCCTTATAGGTCTAACCTACAAAAGAATCCAATTCGGAATCCTCGGTGGGGTATGCCTATTCAAAGCAGCCCCTTTCGGGAAGATGCCTTACATGTAGACCTTGACATAAATAGAGAATCACCTCTTGAAGTTAGGCATGAGTGGCCACCGCGCGATGAAGCGCTAGACAGGCACACCGTCCATTTGGAGGGGCAACGTGGATATGGCGTCCCTTCTTTACCTATCATCATAACAGAGAGACCAAATCCGGAGCGCAGGGCTCCTTACATAGGGCGACCTAACTCCGCCCACCCCCTTTACACCCATGAAAGGGAGTACGAGGAAAGCCATCGCATTCCTCGAGGGCAACAAACAACGCGGGAACCTTGCATTTCTGCACCAGCAGGATATCATGATCACCCCTTGAGGCCAGAACCTCGAGCACATACCGCTTACCTCGACAGAGGGAAGCGACCCATTGAAACCTTAGACCAACAAACTCGAGGTAAACACATAGGAGAAACATTCGAACCTCCTGAGCAAAATAGGGTAGACCAAATTGACCCAGCTGTCGCCAGATATACCGCCCGTCAAGCCCAAATCATGCGGCTTAAACAAAGTCATCGGGAGATAGAGTATCGACACCGCTTGGATAGAGAGCGCATGCAACGCGAAGCGGATGAGTTACGCTATGAAATACCCGAGAGGGGGCCAACCCCTCGCATCCAAAGAGCTGAAAAGTATGAGAGGCGTAATCCGTTGGTGCAGGACAGGTCTCCACGACCTCGTCAAGCTCGCCTCCAAGACCTCATAGATTCGAGAGGGAGGCAACTCCCCGAAACAATGATGGGTACCTTAAGCAAGAGCTTGATCAGGGTCATAGGTTTCGCCCGGAGACTCCTCAAGAATTTTACGAGGAGTATGAACCAGAAGAGGAATATGTTGAAACTCCCCATCAAGGCAGGAAGGATGCCATTCGGCCACCCCTCCATAGGCCTCCAGTTTATCGTAACTTGCAACAAGAGCGAACAAGAGAGGAAGAAATAAAATCTTCCGATGCATACCAAGCGCTATTGGAGCGTTTGGAGTCTGTGGAGACAAAAGCTACTCGGGCATCAAAAACCCACATTACGTCTACTCCGCAGTAATCCGGTGCATCCCTCGGTGCCTACACCTCTTTACCCCGAACACTTCAAGTTGCCTCAATTGGCAGTTTTTAAAGGTGAAGAGGACGCACAGGAACACGTTACACGATTTCTAAGCCAATGCTTCGGCATCCAAGATAATGACGCATTGTTGCTTAGAACATTCATAACCACATTCGCAGGCCCCGCCTCGGATTGGTTCACACAACTGCCCAAACACACCATAAGCAATTTAGATCAATTAGTAGACGCGTTTCTTGAACGCTTTGCCTTCAACACAAGGAAGAAGGCATCACTAAGTGATTTAGCGAGCCTCAAGCAATTTGAAGAGGAAACAATGGCAGCATACGGGAATCGATGGAGAGCTTTGCTTTCTAGGTTACCCTACCGTCCTCCTATGTCTGATCTCACGCAGATGTTCACAAAAAGTTGCTTAAAATCAATCTCTCGGTCTATTGTTATCGTGACAATACGACAGCTTAGAAGAAGCTTTGGCGCAAGCCAGAGTCATAGAAGAGATTAAGATAGGCGAAGGCGCAATTGCCAAGCCTAAGAAGAAAGAGTGGAATAAAACCACTAAAACTGGGACAACGCAACCACAACACGCTGCAGTCAACCAAGTTGCGATAAATGTTCCCGCGCCTGTGCAAGAAACGCAGCCTCAAAAGGCTAACTACCAGGAAGTGCCTCCTGCTTATGAAAGAGATAATAGAAGACAGGAGCAAAATTACCCGCGTCGCCCTAGGCAAAATTTCACCCCATATGCGGAGTCTAGGGACTCCTTATTTGACCGCTTGTCAGCGGCAAATTTAGTCACTCTGCCGAAAATCCAAATTATAGACCCTAACATTCCCAAGCCTAGGGGGTACAGAGAGGAATTGTATTGTAGATTCCATAGGCGCAGAGGACATGACTTGAATGGGTGCTAGAAATTCAAAGACCTAGTCCAGGATTTGATCGACAATAGAACATTGGTTGTGGACAACCCCATCGCACCAAACAACCAACAAATGGGGGTATTCAAGGACCCCTTGCCAGCCCACGAGGCACAAACAAAACCACTCCAGATTAACGAGGTGCGACAAGATCTTCCCACACAAGGATTTGTGGGAATGATTAGCATAGTAACAAGGAACAGAAGGTACCCGACAGCTGCCCCTGAGGTAGCTACGAAGGAAGTTTCGGCAACATCGCATCCTCAACAACGCCCAACGCAGTTACCTCCGCCTAGACCTGAGGTCACGATACGAACCAAACTCACGCAGAGTTTGCGGACCACGTCGGCTAGGCTGTCCATCTACGAGCTTATTCAACAATCAGCTCCCCATAGAGAAGCTCTTATGGACATTTTAAAAGCCATTGAATTACAACCCCACGAGGCAAATTCTTTCAACGCCTTCGTGGGACATGTGAAACAATGTACGGAGCCGGTCATCACATTCAGAGAAGATGAGGTCAAAACGATATCAAATGACATGGCAGATCCACCCCTGCACGTTATCGCACGGGTCAACGGGATTCCGTACAAGAGAGTGCTGATAGATACCGGCTCATCCAGTAACATCATAACCACTGCAGCCTTAAAGCATTTGAAGTCGCCAACCTCTCACATCACAGACCTCCACGTACACACTGCGAGCTTTTAATGATGCAATATGCTCGACAGTCGACACGAGTCATTCTGCCAGTCCAGGTAGGACAAAAGTCAATACCTACACTGTGCCATGTGCTGGAAGGTGAAATGGCTTATAATATACTGCTAGGGCGGCCTTGGATCAGGGATATGAAATGTGTCCCTTCGATCGCCCACCAATGCTTGAAGTATGCTTATGAAGGAGAAATACATGTAGTCCCAATGGACTTAGAGCCCTTCAAGTATTGCAATGCGGTACAATTCATACCTCAATCGACCCTCCCTTCAACGCATTTGGATTTCCAATTAAATCCATCTAAACAAGGTCCAATACCGCAGGCACCACCGGTGGCCAACAAGGCAAAATCCCAGCCAGGTGAGACTTCATCATCGGCTCCTTCATCATCAACGCCACCTATCATGGCCCAACAGAAGGACAAGGGAAAACAAATCATGGAAGAGGTTAAGCCCTTAGAAGAAAGGTTGCCCACAATTTCAACAATAACAACAGAGGAAGCGCCCAACGCAACGGAAACCAAGATTCCTGAACCACCAAACATGGAATGGACTCAGGAAGGACTACCGTTTCCTCCCACCCAATCATCAACAATCACTGTTGAAATGGCCATTACAGGCCTGGGGGAATACTTAGTGCAAAATGTTGTGGCAACCCCCACACTGGAGTCGAGTACAAGACATGGGAAGACCTCGCCTTCCCATTGGAACAATCGTCCCTCTAGGCTACCCACCGAACCAGACAAATTTTGTGTATGGGGGCTTTGATCATGGTCTTGAACCATGCCAACAAAAGGAAACAGACGAAGAGCCTTTTGTTGAAAACATCAATTATCTATCAAACCCAGAATTTGCCCTAAAATATCTCGGCCAATGCAATTGGCATGGATACGGGCTCGGCGAGATATGAGCAAGGGATGCGGATCCTTTGCCAACCAAGATATCGGATGCCATATGACAAGTCGAGGGTAGGGTTCAACCATCCCCTTCCATTAGACATCTTGGTTGAAAATATGCAAGGCCTAGAAATAGGCAACAAGGGGGGATTGGCATTGGGTCCTTATGCCAATCCGAATACAGAATACACATTGGGAGACTACCTCCCATGGTCAACAAACACCCCTGGAAGCAACAGTAATCCCTCTTCTTTGCTAGAGAGAGGCGAAAGTTCAGAGATTAATCCTCAAAGAGAACATCAACGGCTGCCAGACATCTTTCTGAAACTGTTCCCCTTAGAGGTTCCAGATGAAATAACACAGTCTCAAGAGAATCAGGTCCCTCCACTAAGAGTGGAACAATCGCAATGGGACCAGATTAATTCATTGGAACAGGAAGAGTCCTCAAAGTCGAAAGCAACAGATGCCGAAGAGGATGAACAATTTTGGATCTATGAAAGTGATTCAGAAGATGAGACCGAGATGGACTATCTCGGACATGCGCGACAAAATCACCGCGCTCTAACTCATGAAGATCTAATGGGACAGATGGGTATACTGTTAGGACATGAATGGCACGTAGACCCAGCGAGGTGGGACCAAGTGTTAGACCTATGGCTCCAAATTCAAGATGAGCATCGTCCACCTCGAGATCCCATCATGACAGCAGTGCCGAGGGAAGACCCCGCCTTCCTTTTCACACATAGAGATGAATTTGCACCTAGAGAGGATCCATTCGTGCCCGTTCCCGTAGAGCCAGATCCAGAGTATAGGGAACATCTAAAAGAATCAAGTCATCACACCCGCGGTTCTGGAGACCAAATTCATTCCATCCACATGATCTCCATTGATTTGACCGCACCCATCCGCAATCCGACCGATCCATCATGGTCATTGCATCTAGACATGGATGCCATCGATTGGGATCGCGTCAATTCACCATTGTCACCATCAGAGTACTGGCCTTTCGGTGAAATGCTTCATTTTACCCCAAGGACAACTCAGGATATTTTTCAAGCTGAAGAGGGACCCGAGGTTCCAAACGCAGATCTTAACTCAGCTGATGATATCCATTTAATCCCAACTCCACATCAGTTGGAGGACGGATCCCACATGTCAGTCGAGGAGACGACTGACGTAGACATCGACACAGATCCAATGAATCCACGGATTCTCAAGCTGGGGGTAAGCCTTTCCCCCGAAGAGCAAGCCGAATATATTGCCCTTCTCAAAGAGAAGAAGGAAGTTTTTGCATGGTCGTACAAAGATATGCCAGGGCTAGACCCGCAGCTAGTCATGCACAATTTAACGCTTGATCCGAAAATCAAGCCTGTAAAGCAAAAACTAAGAAAGATGCACCCAACAGTGGCCTTGATGGTCAAAGACGAATTGCAAAAGCTGTTGGATGCACAATTTGTCATCTGCGTGGATTATCCGCCATGGTTGTCCAACATGGTTCCCGTCAAGAAGCCCGACGGGAGGATTCACATATGCACCGACTTTCGAGACCTAAACAAAGCGAGTCCTAAGGATGATTTCCCCTTGCCAAGCATCGACGCATTGGTAGACGCTACAACAGGTCACGAAATGCTCTCCCTAATGGACGGTTTCTCAGATACAATCAAATTCGTATCAATCCTGAAGACCAACTCAAAACGGCATTCACAACGCCTTGGGGGACATTTTGCTATAAGGTCATGCCTTTTGGCCTTAAAAACGCTGGCGCTACATACCAACGTGCTATGACGTATATCTTCCATGATTACATGCACAAAACTTTGGAAGATTACATGGATGATTTGTTAGCCAAGTCTCTCTTGCGCTCAGATCATCTCGGTGACTTAAGCAAGATTCTCGATCGCCTCATAGAGCATAAGGTCTATCGAATCCCAAGAAGTGCGTGTTCGGCGTCACATCTGGAAAACTCTTGGGTTTTATAGTCTCAAAGAGAGGCATCGAAGTGGACCCAAACAAAGTCAAGGCAATCCTTGAAATGGCTCCCCCAACCACTATCAAGCAACTCAGAAGTCTGCAAGGAAAGGTCACGTCGATTAAATGCTTCATAGCGCAATTATCTGACAAATGCCGACCAATGAACAAATTATTGCACAAGGGGGTCACATTTCATTGGGATGACGAGTGCCAGTCAGCCTTTGACGAAATCAAATAATACTTGGCTTCACCGCCAGTATTGGCACCACCTAGACCAGGTGTGCCGTTCTACTTATACATCTCAGCTACTGAGGTGGCACTCGGGTGCAATGCTAGCCCAGAAGAATGAACTTCACAAAGAACAGGCTACTTACTATCTTAGCCGCACCCTGGTCGAGTTACGAACTTAACTATGCATACGTTGAGAAACTCGCTTGGCGGTGGTGTTTGCTACCAAAAGGCTACGCCACTACATGCTGAGCAACACTACGTATGTTGTGTCTAAGGAGAATCCATTGCGATACATGATGAGTCGTACTTATCATAGTAGTCGCACGGCGAAATGGATCATGTTGTTGACGAAATTTGACATTGAGTTTATTGGGCAAAAATCTATAAAAGGACAAGTCATAGCCGATCAACTAGCAGAGGCTCCTCTTGAAGACGATCAGCCTCTGGTCATAGAACTACCCGATGATGGGGTCTTCCATGTCTCAGAATCGCCAGATTCTGATGAGCCTGAGTCTCAGGCCGACATAACCTTATTTTTTGATGGTTCTAAATGCGAGCAAGGTGGTGGCACAGGAATTGTATTCTTCACACCGCAGAGGCGCTCCAATGCCCCTGTCATTTAAATTAAACTTCCAATGCACCAACAACAATGCAGAATATGAAGCCTTGCTCCTAGGTCTTCAGACAACAATCGCCATGAACATCAAAAGATTGAACATCTTTGGTGATTCGTTGTTAATCGTCAATCAAGTCAAAGGGGTATATCAATGCAAATGCCCAGTTCTAAAGGCCTATAAAGCCCTCGTGGACAAATTCCTGGCAAAACTTGAGTGGTATGACATCGAGGCACTCCCTCGATCATCGAATCATTTTGCGGACACAATGGCCTCCTTGGGGTCACTAATCCCGCAAGACCTTTCCGGTGATATAACAACCATTCAGGTCAAAACCTTATCGCAACCCGCGATGGAGCGCGCAAGCTCAGACTTGACGCCAGGAGTCCACATGATCCAGATCGAACCATCTTCGGATAAGTTCTTTCGAATCCGAGACTGTTTGAAATGTGCCAATTGGGGGTCTTTGTTTTCCCCCACTCCCATTAATAGCAACACAACGCTATTCTTACAAGTTCTATCCCAATCAGCATTTGTTAGGGAAGAACTCCAAAAGGGATTGGTCTGTTCAAACCGTCGAGGTTTCCGATCAACAGGATCGGTATTTACCCATAAGAGACTACCTCAAGTTAGGTAATCTTCCCTTTGGATTGACGCACGCCGCAAAACGAACATTCAAACAGAAAGCGGCAAAATATGTCTTGATAGGAGACATTTTGTATCGTCGAAGCTATGACGGAATTCTTCTTCGTTGTTTGGACCAGCAAGAGTCCACTTGGGCAATCACCCAAGCGCATGACGGTACATGTGGTGGCCACTTCAGTGGTATGGCCATTGCAAAGCGCATTCTTCGCATGGGCTATTATTGGCCATCTTTAGAGCGAGATTGTTGCGTGTATGTCAAGAGGTGCGTGAAATGTCAACATCATGCCAATTTAATGCACGCACCTTCCCAGGCCCTACAGATAGTCCAGTCTGCTTGGCCATTTTCGCAGTGGGGCCTCGATCTAATCGGAAAGATCTCCCCCGCATCATCAAGCCGTCACACGTTTATCATAACGGCCACAAAATATTTTACCAAATGGGTGGAAGCAATTCCGTTAACCTCAACGAAAGGACCCCGCATTGCGGAGTTCATCTTGCATCACATCATATGTCGTTTTGGTATTCCATCCAAAATAATCTCGGATAATGGGCCATCATTCAAGAACAAAGACGTGCGTGCTTTAACCACAAAGTACAAAATTCAGCACAACTTTTCAACACCCTATTATCCGCAAGCAAATGGGCAAGCAGAGGCGTCAAACAAAACGCTAGTCGCCATCCTTAAAAAGACCGTCGCAGACAGTCATAAGGATTGGCACATACAAATCCCACTTGCCCTTTGGGCTTATCGCACTAGCATTCGGACGCCCACCGGGGCAACTCCGTTTTCACTAGTGTATGGCTCGGAGGCGTAATGCCTCTCGAGTTGGAAATTCCTTCCCTGCGCATATCAATGCAGGAGTTCATCGATGATAACACCTGCGCGGCAGGCCCGATTAGACCAACTTACGTTGCTTGACGAACGACGCGTTAATGCTCTCGAGCACTTACGTATCTATCAAGAGCGGCTTAAGAAAGCTTACAACATGAAAGTTCACCTAAGAGACTTTCGGGTTGGTGATTTGGTTCTGAAGGAAAACCAACAAAACTCTAATTTTCCGTCCCATATGAGGGACAAATTCATGGCAAATTGGTTAGGTCCTTATGTCATTGATAGTAAAATAGGACCCGAGACGTACCGGCTAGCTTCTCTTGACGGTATCAAGGAAACAGAACCCTTGAATATCAGTCATTTGCGACCATTTCATATCTAAGAAAGCCATATCCCAAAAAAAAAAAAAAACTCCAAGGATTATCGCAATCTCTTGGTCACCCAAAAAGCTCCAAGGATTATCGCAATCTCTTGGTCACCCAAAAATCTCCAAGGATTATCGCAATCTCTTGGTCACCCAAAAAGCTCCAAGGATTATCGCAATCTCTTGGTCACCCAAAAAGCTCCAAGGATTATCGCAATCTCTTGGTCACCCAAAAAGCTCCAAGGATTATCGCAATCTCTTGGTCACCCAAAAAGCTCCAAGGATTATCGCAATCTCTTGGTCAACCCAAAAAGCTCCAAGGATTATCGCAATCTCTTGGTCACCCAAAAAGCTCCAAGGATTATCGCAATCTCTTGGTCAACCCAAAAAGCTCCAAGGATTATCGCAATCTCTTGGTCACCCAAAAAGCTCCAAGGATTATCGCAATCTCTTGGTCAACCCAAAAAGCTCCAAGGATTATCGCAATCTCTTGGTCACCAAAAAGCTCCAAGGATTATCGCAATCTCTTGGTCAATACAAAAAGCTCCAAGGATTATCGCAATCTCTTGGTCAACCCAAAAAGCTCCAACGATTATCGCAATCGCTTGGTCAAAAAATCAAGAAATTCAAAAAAAAAAACAACAAAAATCATCAAAAACAACAAAGATTTGCATCTCAATTCTAGGCATACTCAAATTCATCAAAAAATTCATATTCTCGCACCTCATCTTCACCTTCACCAAAAACAATCCATCAAAATTACAAAAATACATAGCTGCATTAAGCATTGCATCCATACATTGCATATTTGTAGTCATACAGGTCAAAGGCACCATAAGCTGCAATAGCTCTGATAGTCCACCTTGTTCCGCATTGTCTCATGTTACAAAAACAACAAAAACACCAAGCATAACTTTTACCACACTACAATCAGTGGTCTGGGAATGTACCAAGAGTTTCAATGATTCAGTCATCATTTTCCTCTTTAGCCATGTAGTGTATCAAGTCGAACAGATTTTACGAAGGTAGAGTCATACTTGAAATACACCTTGTTACGTAACATCCCAACACAAATCAAAACACTAAAATTCCCAAATTGTGTGAACGAAAGACGAAACCTCGCAAAATAATCTAGGTCACCACAAGCGAAACGGTTATCTTGCTCATCCCCCTGTGCGAATGACCCCTAGAATGCCGAGAGTTGGCAAAAGGACAAGCATCCTCCCTACCCAATTCCCTAAGAATCCCTAAAGTTCTCAACAATTGCAAAACACAAAAATTTGCAAAATGTCAAAACTCCAAAATTTGACAAACTACAGTGCACACATCAAAAGGCACAAACAATAGTGATTTTCATCACTCCATATCCCCAATCCCTTGCTCAAAAGAAAAACAAATCAAAATAAACAGTGATCTCATCACTACAAAGAGCAAGTATCCCAATACAATTGAAGAAAAGAAGGGAGTTGACCTTGAATCCCTGGAACTCTCAGCATTCTATAGGTCATAAGGCAAGCTTCAGTACCAATTTGGTTGATAGCCTATCGGTAATGAAGTAAACCTCCCGCATGACGATATATCTGTCACATTAACTTGCGTACAGATCAATATTTGCATGTGGATGAGCTAGCTTATGGCATCCTGGATTACACCGTAGATTAATCTTAGTACATACAACAAAGGAATTCGTGGAGCTAATTAGGTGATCCTCAGTACAGGTTCGGTTGAAAGCCCATCTGGCACTGGCGGTATCCTAACAAATACCACTAAATGAACTCAATTGCACACACAGGGATATGAAATAACTGGGTCAAAAACAAGTCTGATTCATACCTTGGTCAAAAAGTCTTGTAAGATAAAGTACAGTCATGGATGGTGAGTTAAAACTGACTGAATCTCAGAAAACCTTACATTCATTCCAAAACCATCTGCGCTACTTATCATCCTTATGATACCATCAAAAAATACAAAAAAAAAGAAAAACCATGTAAATAAAGAGCTTCTTAAATAGCCTATAGTGCAATCATCACAAATGTCATTCATCCATTTCACCTCGAATATCACATAGACATCAAAAACATTTACATTCATCATAGCATATGCATCCATCAAAATAAATCAACATGCATAAATCCATATTCATCAACCATCATGCACAAGATCAAAGAAAATCAAAACAACAAAAACAACAAATAAATGCAACACAAAAACAAAAAGCAATAAACATTGCCAGACACAAGTGCTCTTGCACTTAACCTCTTGGCATAGAAAATCTGATGTCGGGGTCTACATTGTCACTATCCTACTCCCTAAGAAGGCTACCATAGCCGGACCGCTCCACGGGAAGACGAATTTTCGACAATTTCATCCCCAAACGACATCACAAAAGGGTCAAAGCCCACCAAAAACAAGACAAAATTCAACAAAAAACAAAAGCAATAAAAATTGTTGGACATAAGTGCTCTTGCACTTAACCTCTTGGCAAAGAAAATCGATGTCGAGGTCCAAATTATCTCTCTCCTACTTCCCCAAGAAGGCTACAATAGCCGGACCGCTCCACGGGAAGTTAGGTTTTCGATGATTTCACCTCATTACGGCATCACCAAAAGGGTTAACACCCACCAAAAATAGGTCCAAATGTTGGAAAAATTGCACACGCTTAACGGTAAACCCTCTAAAGGCACCCTTGCACAAGTCATCTTGGGTCAAGCGACTCGTCGCTTCTCTCACGAAGGTCATTCCCTCATCGATTCGTCGCTTGAGGGGGTAGTCACACTTAGTCACCAACCAACAATCACACACCCAATTAAGGAAAATGACATGCATTCAAAGAATCATTGACAAAGACAATCACGCTCCTGCTTGGGGCAATAAACAAGCAACAATCAAATCAATCAAACACTTGGCATTTCGTGAATCATGAACACAAGGTTCCCCCTGAGGATAAAAATGCCCTTTGCCTGTTCATGACCGATCAATGTCTAAGTTCAAGTCACACCTCACCAAAATAGGTTAATACTTGAAATCAAATTCCTTAGCTCGTCGAAGCAAGGATTCAAGAATGCATGCCCTTTCCATACTTGGGGCATCAAAAGTTGGTTAGGTTACCAAGAAACCCTAATCATTAGTGCTTTGGTTATCTATTTTTGCTCAAGCATCGCATCACCCGCAGCGCTTCCCAAAAAGGGGCATCCGTAGACACCAAAACAAGCACCAATCCGATTATGTGACTGCAAACACTGATCGCTTTGACAAACACAGCCCCCAGGGCAGCCCTCAGAGGTCAAACAGTGGTCTTAACCACTTTCATAGCAATTTTGTAAGGTCAAGAAGCAATTTGGCACACTTGGACACTTTGCCCAGTATTCGTCTCACCCAGGGACGAATTCAAAATAGAATCCGTCCCACCCCAGGATGAATTTTGAATCCGTCCCTGGGTGGGACGAATTCTAAGCTTAACGGGCAAAAAGACAAATGGCGCCAAGTGGCAGCCCAGAACAGTCAGTTGATGACTCCTGCCTTGCACGCGTGTGTAGGTGGACAGAGGGGCCGTTAGAAGACCGTCACAAAAGGCATTTATCAAAGCCCAAGTCAACGGAGGACTCCCCTCCCTCATGGGAAGACAAGACTGCCACATGGCGCCTATGACCAACACATGGCATTTGTGCTTCCCTCCCAAAAGAGACCCCATGGGTCTATAAAAGGTGGGACTTTTCTCACCCAAGATATACAGGTTGAAGGAGTTTTCAAGCAACGAAGTGCTGTCGAGTTGAAGACCCACTTGCATCCCTTTTGGTTCACCTTCCCACATCCACCAATCTCTTTTGCAAGGGAGGTTGTTGGGTGGCTTTTGGAAGCTTGAACCTGACCCAAATCCAACACATGGACACCTAAACCAACCAATTCGCCGACCCCCCAATCCTAAGAGGTTTTGGGCCCATCCCTAGTGGATTGGCGCCGAAATCAAGTGCCAACGGTGGGAGGCCCACTTGGGCACCCCCGCACTTTCTAAGTTTTAGAGCATTCTAGATTACTTTTTCAGGTTGCATTTTGTGTTATTATGTTTGGTTAACTCACAGCTGCAATTTCGTAACTTTTGGTCAGATTCTAGTATGTTTTGTGTCGCTTTGTTGTTTCACTGACTTGCAGGTGGCGAGATCAAATTCCCGAGGGTAGAGGCCAAATTGGGAGAATCCGACCATCTGGGTCATCCCAAAATGGCCCCAATTACATAACCCCCTTGTTTGCAGGCGTTTTGCAGGTCTCGGGAATCGACATTGGAGCAGCAGCGAGTCGGCTTCTTCAACACAGAAGAATTCGTCCCACCCAGGGACGAATTGCAGTCAGAATCGTCCCACCCAGGGATGAATTCTAGAATTCGTCCCACCCAGGGACGAATTGCAGTCAGAAATCGTCCCACCCAGGGACGAATTCCAGTTGAAGGCAGATTGGCCAGCTGTCTCAGTGGCAATGGCCTTCTGGTAACATTTTCTGTCTTCTGTCAAGTTTTCAGGTTGTTTAGAATCATTTTGTTTACTCGTTTTAGATAAATGTTTGCATGCATATTTCGTTAATTTTAAAGAACAAACACTTTTCACTTGCAACAGGTGCTACTGACATCTTGGTTGTTTCTTTGTTCGCAGGAGGAGCAGCAGAGGTAAGGACTCATCAGCGTAAGCGGCGACATCGTCTTGGCCCGTCCATTCAAACGTGGGCACGCGGAAAGAGGAAGACTAAGTCACATATTGTAACAAATACGAATTTAACGCTCCTAGCCCCCAAAAAGGGAGGAGACGTCTATGTAACCGAGGATAAGATATTTGAATAAAGAGGGCTGTGATTTCTTTACATCTTTTCTTTCATTTTCAAATTGTCTCCTTTCTTCATTTTTGTGCATAGGATTAATAGTGTTTCCTTTGGCCGGAATCTCGTGCTTTCACTTAATATCGGTTTTATCAAATATATCAACTATTATGATTGGATCTCCAACATTTTTCCTATAGATAAAAAGGTAGGAACAATCAGAATATGTACCGAATTTAGGAAAATTAACTTAGCATGTCCCAAGGATGATTTTCCTCTCCCCAACAATCATATATTTCATTGCCAAATGTGGAATTATTTTTCTCATGGATGATTTTTCATGATACAGCCAAATCATGGTTACCCCTAAGGACTAGGCCAAGATAACTGTTATTACTCCATGGGGTACCTATTATTATAAAGCCATGCATTTTAGCTTGAAGAACACTAGTGCCACATATCATAGGGTTATGACTTATATTTTTCATGACATGATGCACGATATTATTGAGGACTATGTAGATGATATTCTTGGTCATTCCATACATCGATAGAATCATGTTCAATATTTAAGACAAATTTTTGAACGACTTCAATTGTATAGAGTTCATCTTAAGCCCTCCAAGTGTGTGTTTGGAGTCACATCTAGCAAGTTGTTAGGTTTCATCGTGTCTAGGTGAGGCATTGAAGTAGATCCTACTAAGATAGTGGCTATCACTAATATACCTCCTCCCTATAACCTAACCAACTTGTATGGCTTGTAAGGTAAGCTTCAAGCTATTCGTCGATTCATAGCTCAGTTAGCCAATAAGTGGTAGCCCTTTTTTAAACTCCTTAAGAAAAATGTAGTATTCTAATGGGATTATGAATTTCAACAATATTTTGATGAACTCAAAATATATCTCACTTCCCTACCTATGTTAGTTCCCCCTATATCTAATAAGAATTTGATGCTTTACATAATATCCAAAACTCATGATTTGGGAGCTATGTTGGCTTGGCATGATTATCAAAACAAAGATAAAACCATCTACTATATCAATAGAACCTTGGTTAGCTATAAAACTTGGTATATCCCCTTTGAAAAGCTTTATGTTATTCTAGTGTTTACTTCTTAAAATTTAATACACTACATGCTTAACCATAAGATATTGATAGTTGAAAAGTTTGATCCTTTGTGCTACTTAATGTCTAAGCCCCACCTTTTAGGTCGAGTCGCTAAGTGTATTCTAGCCCTTAGTGAGTTTGACTTAACCTTTATAGGTCATAAGACTATCAAATATCAGGTGATTGCTAATCATCTAGCCTCTACTCCCTTAGTATTAGACCATCCTTTAGTCATAAAGTTTCTTTATGAGTATCTTAGTTTAGAAGTTGAAGAGCTAGAGTCTTGGACTTTGTTTTTTGATGGATTATAATGCTTAAAGGACACTGGTGCTATAATTGTTCTAGTCACCCCAAAAAAACAACTCATCTCCCTTTCCTTTAAGATTTATGTCTCTTGCATGAATAATACTATAGAGTACAAAGTTTTGATCCTTGGTCTTAGAGTAGCCTTAGCTGCCTTGAAGATTATATTTCTTTCAATTTTTGGTGACTCTCAACTTATGGTTAATCAAATTAATGATGTTTATCAGACTTGGGATGATAAGATAAAACCTTACAAAGATATTGTCACCAAGATTTTGTCTATGCTTGAGTGGGTAACCATAGAGTCTATCCCTAGATCCTCCAACTTCCATATAGATGCCATAATTGATGTTACATCCTTGTTTCCCTTGGACTTGGAATATGATCAAGCATCAATTATCATTAGATAAGTTTGGGAGCCCACATTGCTTAGTTCTAGTCTTGTTCCATTATATATTTTGACCATTAGATATTCCTCATATAATCCATGGTATAATGACATCTTTAATTTCCTTAAGGATGGTTCAATTTTTATGGTTTATACCATAATCAACATAATATTTTGTACAAAAGAGCATGTTGATTCATTATAACTGACAATACTTTATATCGATATTGTTTTTAAGGCATACTCTTGTGATGCCTTAACTCTGATGAAGCTCGACTAGCTCTTAGTGAAGCTCATGAAGGATCATGTGGAGGCCATTTTAGTGGAAATTCAATTTATAAGAATCTCCTTTGAATGGGATACTATTGGCCTTCCATGTAGAAAGATGTATGTGATCATGTTCGATGTTGCAACAAGTGTCAATGCCATGATAACCTTGTTCATGCTCCTCAAAACCTTTAGGGTATTTCTTCTCCTTGGAAAATTTCCATGTGGGGATTAGACATCATAGGGAATATTAACCCAACATCATCTAATGGTTGTAATTTTATTATCACGACGATAGAGTACTTCACTAAATGTGTCAAATTTATACCCTTGGCTATAGTGACTAGAGCTCAAATCTCCAACTTCATATTCAACTAGATCCTTCATAGGTTTAGGATTCCTTCAATGATTCATTCTGATAATGGAACTCCTTTTAATAACAAGGATGTCCATAATATTTGTGCTAAGTACAATATTTAGTACAAGTGGTTAACTTTGTATTACCCTTAGGGTAGTGGTCAAGCTGAAGCATCCAACAAGTATTTAATCAATATCCTTAAGAATTTGGTTAGTAATACTAATCAAGACTAGCATATCCAGCTTTATCCTACCTTGTGGATCTATCATACTAGTTTGAAAATGCCTATAGGTCCTTCTTTGTATATATTAGTCTATGGGACTAAGGTAATTTTTTCATTCAATTTAGATATTTCTTTGTTGTGCATCTTGTTGCAAGATGGCTTAGTCATTGATGAATATCATTTAGATCATTTAAACCATTTGAATTTGTTGTATGAAAACACATTCATGCCTTAGAGCACATTCAAGCCTATCAAAATGGGCTCAAACTATCTTATTTCAAGATATTTTGCAATCATTTTTTTGATATTAAGTACCTTGTCCTCAAGGAGAACCTAAAGAACATTAATGCTTAGACTAATATAAAAGGCAATTTTTAGCCCAATTCGGTAGGCCCCTTTGTCATAACGACCAATTTTGGCTTAAGAGCCTATAATTTAGATTCATTAGATGGTAAAAAACTTAAATAACCAATGAATATTATGCACCTAAAAAGATATTATACATGATTATGCACCTTCATTTTCATCTTGCATTTATTTTGCTTTCTCATACTGTGTGACTGTCTATCACAGTTTACATGAATTACCTGAAATTTTTTTCCTTCTGCATCTTTGTTTGTCATAAAGATATTTTAATGTTTGATCATACTTGCATGATTGCTTGATCATATATATTTTTAGGGACTCCTTAAGGATGGCAAGCTATGAAACCTAGTTAGGTTCTAGCTCACATGAATTGCTACTAAGGCTTTGATGCCTAAAAAATACCCTAACAAATATCTTGAAATTTTTATTAATTAATAATTTCTCTAAGTCAAGGGATATTGTTCTTCATATCTTGTATGTCCTTTACCATTTGAAAGTTTTAATTATTTCTTATTTTCTTCAAGACAAGGGATATATGTTCCTTCCTCTATCTTCTAATTTTGTTTTTCTCACACTTCTTCCCTTTTTATATTTTGGTTGTTATGATATCCTCATGGGATAGGTTAGATACTGCATGAATATCATTTATGGTGTTCATATGGCCAATGACTATCTTACACACTTATCTTAGCTATTAAAATTTCAACAAGGACACACACACAACATTGTTTTCTTCTCGCTTCTCTTATTATTCTACCTTCTTCTCATCTAACACACATTATTTTATTGTATTTTTCTTTTGATCACTCATATTTTGCACAAATATATCCCCTATCGATATGTACTTGCTTTGAAATATCAATAAAATATTTCACCCCATATAGGATAGCTTCATGATCATGATCAAGGGGAAGACTCCATTTGACCATTTGTGAGCATACATCCTAGAAAGTCTCTTCACCCATGACCATTAGTGAGCACTATATCGAAAAGGGGTTTTTCTCTACACTTGACTATTTTTCACGAGCATTACACCCTTATGGGATAGATTCATGGCCACTAGTGAGGGGTAGCCTCTATTTAACCATTTGCAAGCATACATCCTTACAAGGTTCTACTCCATAATTTTATTTTTTATTTTTTATTGATTTATGACATGGGAAACACTATTAAAATATGACACAAAATGGCACAAATAAAAAATAAGAATTGTGTTAATCAAAAATATATTTATAGGTATGTCTGCCTTTACAATTCGGCATATAATACGTATGATCTGTGTGAGGATTAAATGTCATATATCATGATCCATGTGAGGAGGGATAATATTATAAAATATAATATTAGGGATAAACACTCTTAAAATATGACACAAAATGACACAAATTAAAACTGAGAATTGTATTAATAAAAAATAGATTTATAGGCATGTATGCCTTTACAATTCAACATTTAATATGCATGATCCGTGTGAGTATTAAATGCCATATATCATGATCCATGTGAGGAGGGATAATATTATAGAATATAATATTAATCCCTATCATTCCTCCCCACAATAGAAGCATTGGACTCTAATGTGCTCAAAAATAGAAGTTGGGGAGAAACCCGAAGGTTGTGGGAATGCTCCATAATGAGGCTCCATGTAGATGCAATGTGGACTTCCAATATGAAGAGGATTATTGTGTATGAAGGTCAAGTGTTTATATGCCATCGAACACTGAAAGTCCTGCAATGTGAAAGATGTAGGATGTGGAGTGGTGTGAACCAGATGAGGAACTGTAGGTTGAGATACAACTAAAGTAGGAGCTGGTGCAACAAGAACTATTGGTACAACAAGAACAACTTCTGGAAAAACACAAACAACTGTTGGAACAACAAGAATAGCTGGGACAACATGAAAAACTATTGGTACAACAAGAACAACTGCTGGAGCAATAGGAACAATTGTTGGAATAAAAGAAAGAATAGGAAAAATTATTGGAACCACATTTACAACCAAAGGTACAAAAATAATAGGATATCGATGAATGTGAGGTTAAGTGGAAAAAAGTGCTCATGGTTGGACCTCATTCTATTGTGGTGTGCTAAAAATCAAAGCAATTGATCATGCTTGATGTAAATTAGTGCAAGTATGATGTGTAGTGGATGGAAAACTACAGACAAGAAAGAATTTATTCTCATGTTGCAAAGTATATGTATTATGATAGGCATCATAAGTGGCATGCCTATCATATTGGTAAGGTTTACCCAAAAGTAATCCACAACAATCCATGGGTGTGACATCACATGTCATCAAATCCTAAAACTTGGGGCCAAATGCAAATGTGATGGTGCATGTGTGTGTGATTTATGATGTGTTTGTGCTATCCTTTCACCCAAGAGAGTAGGGGTAAGGATATTTCGATGTAGTAAGCTTTATCTTATCAAAAATAGACTACCCAATAAATTTATTTAACGATCCATTTTTTATTATACAATCTACTACAAAGTTATAGAGCAAGTGAGCCCGAGTGACAAAAAGATGGTCATGATCATTAGCTCTAGAATGGTGATTTATGAGTGTTAAATTATTGAGTTTCCCTCTCAAATCCTTATAAATTTCTTCTTCACCAATAGTATCTATGGGTTTATCTCAAGTTACCTCATTAGACTATACAAAAAGATTATTTTTCTTTTGTAATTGTTGATATTGAGTTTTATCATGGACTTTCCTCTTATAGTAGTTACAAAATTTAGAATTTTGAGCATGAGAGAATGAACAAGATGAGTTTTTATAATCATGGGATGAGTAAGAAGTGAGAGTAAAAGAAGAAGAAAAGTGGGAAGATCTCTTTCTTTTTGGTTGATGCTAGTACCCATATTTTGTCGAACCATTGAAAGAGTAGCGAGGCTCCCTCCATTGTGCCATGGTCTTATCCTCACCTATTTGTGCATGTTTGAATGTATCATCCAATGTATTGCAAGTAGGATATTTGATCTCCCTATACAAGTGTTCAATATTACCACTTTTAAACTTTACAATCAAGACAACATCAGAATCCGAAATGCCAAATAAGACTCGAAGGTAGTTCAAATGATGAATGAAATCTTGTATAGATTCTCTCTTGCCTTGATGGAGGTGTAGCCATTGATTTAGTAAGTCCTCATAATTTTATGGATAAAATGATGCCTTAGAAACTTTTACCATCTTTTCCCATGTACAAATTTGGTGTTTGGATATGAGGACTTTGGTGATGTTGAAAAATTTGAGCTTGGAAAATAGAACCTTTTTCTCATAAGGAGTGTGTGTATAATTGAATAAAGTCTCCATGTTAAGGATCCAAATATTGAGTAAATCAAGGTATCGAGAGCCTTCATATATTTTTACTTCACACCTTGGACAAGGAGGATGGGAGGAGCATTGAAGGTTTTGCAACATGGCTATCATTTCCACCATTTTTCATTGCGCACTGTAGTAATTTTAGCTAATTTTTCAACTATAGTCATGTTGGTAGCCATAGGGTTATTTTCTATTTTATCGATGATCAATTATTTTATCGTCGTCGATAAAATAATTGATCATCGAAAAAGTTTTGAGAGGACCATCAAAACAGATCAATTGGAATGTAGGCTTCATCAAAAACATGTCGATTCACTATGAAGGCTTGAGCAAAAAATTTTAGAGGCACCGTAGACATCTGAAAGGAGGTAGATCTCACAGACCAAAATAAATGAGAGAGGGCTAGAATGTCATACACTATGCTGAATGAAAAAAGGAATGGCCACCAAAATATTTCCAAAGAATGAATTTGCCACCTGGAAGATGTTGAAAATTGCCAGAAGATGATGATGCGCACTGTGGAAAAAGGAACACCAGTTTTTCATAGTCAAAAATGCAAGAACCCTGATGTTCTTGTGTAAATTTGATAAATAATTTAATTTAAAATGTGATCACAGGCAACTTAAATGGGGCTCCCTTGTAATATCTTTACCACTATAGGGGGCTCCCTCCTTACCACTTATAGGAGGCTCCCTCTTTAGAATATGTGCTTCTTATTCTTCTTCTTGGATAATTTGTGTGAATGGCCAACCTAATATATATATATATCCACCCTAAAGCTATGTTGGTGAACGAACATGATGGTTCATGTTATGAAGAGACGTGATGGTTCACGTATGAAGAGTTGTGATGGTTCACTTTATGGGTTAATAATATAATAATTAAATGATTAATAATACTAACTAATAATGTTAGCCTGGAGGATCCTAACATGCCACCCTCCTTAAAAAAATCTTTATCCTCAAATCTCAAAGTGAGGAGCTTTATCCTTTGTTTTCCAAGAAGGATTTGCATAAGTTCTTGGACTCTTTTAATGTCATCCTTCCGTAGGTAGGGATATCAAGAAGGATGAAGCGTTAGTGTGGGGTTTCCAAAAAAATTAGTAAATGTGTGATGATGAGGGAAGGGCAACCCTTGGGGTTATTCAAATACCTTAAAATGATGCATAAAAAGAGGTGGTAAAACTTGTACATTCTCTTGTTGTTCCCTAGGAGAGGTAATGGAGGAGTGTGCAGCCACCTTTTTGCCTTGTTTTTTAATATGTTTGATCCTATTGTGATAACTCACTATTGGAGAGGAGAGTGTACTTCTTGTAGAGTGCATGTTTGGCCATAGTGAGTCACTTCAATAATGTCTACCTCATCCATACCTGATGCATCGATCACTTCTAGCATATTGACCTCATTTTCTTTATTATTGTTAGTAGGTGTGCCAGGCACTTCGAATATAACTACCTCATATTTGCCTTTTTGAGATTGACAAGGATCAACTTCCTTCAATAAATATAATTTTAGTGTAATGTATTTCTAATGGGATCCAAATTTCTCATCACAATTATCACAAAGGTCTTTCGCTCATCGTTCCTTCACTTCCTTCAGGCTGAGGTACTCAACCTGCAAGGGTTGGTTAGGTTTTGGGGCATCGTAAGTGGTTTGTGCTTTCCCAATAGGTGTTTTTCCTAATAGATGTTGAGTATTGAATTTTTATTCGACTAATTTGACCAATTCATAGGTTTGCATCATGGTATAGGGATTGAACATTGTCACCTCCATTCTAATTTCATCTTTCAATCCACTAATGAAGTTATTGATGAGAATTGATTCATCTAACCCTGTGTTGTTTTTGGTGATATCCTCAAACCGATTTTGATACTCACGCATGGAAGTGATTTGACGAATATCTTTGAGCAATTCCCACATGACTGGGTCCCACATGGCTTTGATACCAATTACAAGAACCGTAATGTTCTTGTGTAAATTTAATAAATAATTTAATATAAAATTTTATCACAGGTGACTTAAAGGAGGCTCCCTTGTAATTGCTTTGCCGATATAGGGGGCTCCATCCTTGCCACTTATAGGGGGCTCCCTCTTTAGAATATATGCTTCTTATTCTTCTTCTTGGATGATTTGTGTGAATGGCCAACCTAATATATATATCTACCCTAAAGCTATGTTGGTTAAGAGACGTGATGGTTCACATTATGAAGATACGTGATGGTTCATGTATGAAGAGTTGTGATGGTTCACTTTATGGGTTAATAATATAATAATTAAATGACTAATAATACTAACTAATAATACTAACAGGGAACTCCGAGGTTGCCATGATCTATTGTGAGCATTCATTGATGTGAGTGTTTGTGGTACACAGTGCTGATGCAAATTATGGAGCACAACAAGTGGATGATGTTGCCAAAGGAAGTGATCATGAGGATCACAAAACATAAAATTATTCATCGGATGCACTAAATAAATAGCCTATCGAGTTGGCCATGCATGACCATCATCAAACATTAGGGAAGGAGAGTAAATCACGATCGAATAGAACTCTATGAAAAGAACTAGGAATACTCAAAATATGTGTGGAGTGCGTAAGGTAGAGTGGCCTCATTTTTGTGCTGAAGGGAACTGGATCAAAGCAAAAAATAAATTAGGAAAAAATGGAGCACCCACCACCATAAAAGAAGCCAAAAAATGTTTGTATTAAAGTGCATTGCCAAATGTCATAGGGTTCATGAAAAATATGGCCAACAATGGTGGAATGCACAGATCGGGATGACCAATAGGAGATGCAATAAAATACACAAATCAACAACTACATGCTCAAAACTTTTAAACAAATTGATAAATCATCAGATCAATGCTGGAGAGATGCTAGAAGCCACAAAATGGTAAAGCTCTATCCTCCAAAAATGGCAACACAATATCGAAAAACTGCCACAACCATCATGGAACAATAACAAATTGTGAGAATTTATAATTCTTAGCCAAATGGTGATATGCGCAAACATTGTAAATCAAATTTTTACCTAGAAAAAGGGATCAACCTCCAAAAATTATGTCATCAATGGGCCTCACCAAGTCACAAACTCGTACAAAAATGAAATGAATGAAATTTATGTGATTGTCAAAAAATTTGGCAAAAGACTAGAGATGTTTCTTTAGACAATGATCAATACATGACAACAAGATTTAAAGGTCAGATTCAGAAGGATCCAATTAGATGAGGGTTAGAATCATAGGGACCCCAACTGAGATTTTTCATGAACGAAATTGCTCGAAGGTGTTCACGAAAAAAGAAAAGAGTGTTCCTCCAAAGCCAAGATCTGATGGTGGTTTTCTCATTCCTCTTTTGAACCATACTAGACTAGATAAAGAGGATACTCACATATCAAATTCTTGCTCTGATACCAATGATGTGGGAAACACTCTTAAAAGGTGACACAAAATGGCACAAATGAAAACTAAGAATTGCATTAATCAAAAACATATTTATAGGCATGTCTGCCTTTACAATTTGACATTTAATATGCATGATCTATGTGAGTATTAAATACCATATATCATGATCCATGTGAGGAGGGATAATATTATAAAATATAATATTAATCCCTATTAGTTTATGTTTGTTTGATCACATTGACCCTTTGTGGTCTACGCTGATTCAAACATCATATTCCAAGAACCCTTTGTTTTTATTTTTCTTTGTTGACATTCTCCATATTCTTATTCTTATTCTTTCTTCTTTACTTTTCTCTTTGTCAAATTTGCACCCTGTCCATATGGGGCATGAATTCTCTCTATTTAAAATTCACAGTCTGTTTTTATGAGGCATGAATTTGGCTAGAGCTATATTTTTATCTATTTTCTTATTTTCTTTATTCCATAACTTGTTCCTTTTATCTCTTTCTCCATTTATGCATTTCATTCATCCATTAGCATCATCACATCATGCATTGCATTATTTTATTCCATTCATGAGTTAATTTATTTTTCACTCATTCATGCATAATCAAACAAAAAGAAGCACTAAAACATAAAAAATCATAAACACACAAATAAATACATTCTTATATATAACACAACATGATATTACTTAGATGTCAAATAATACATATTATTTTGGTCAGTGTCCCATAGTACAAACTGGGTACACTCAACCCTCCCTAGGGATGCATGCCACAATCAAAATTGGCTTGTCACCCCAATTCTCGTGGAATCATATTCATGAACTACATAGATTTCCATGACCTAGATCAATATTGACCCTATATTTGAAATGAGGATGACAGAGGCACCCTCTACTCCATTGGAATTACTTGGAATTATAAGTTCTGGTAAAAATTATCCTTCTATATGGATGCCTCCAACCTCTCCTTCACCCTTTACAAATTTTCTTGTAGTAGGTAGATCTGCATGCCCTATTGGTTATTTATAACAATAGTCATCCCCTCAACCCGAGCTTATTGTCACTCCTACTTTAGTCAACTCATATCCCTTATAAGGTGGTCTTCCTCAATCCTCACCATATCTTGCTCTATGAGTGGTGTGGTCAAGGCAATCTGTAGCTCCTCTATGTTTTTGGACCTATCCTCTTATATTAGGTCCATCTCCCTCTACATGGTTTCTATCTAAACCTACAACACCTCCATATCCCTCATTGAGTTTCCCTAACCTGTAGTCTCACTTGGTCTTGTTGCTACTGATATAGATACCTCTTAGACCATGATACTTAGCCCATATCCCACTATCATGGTGGTATATCCTAATATCCCTCCTCCCTAGTCCTAGAGATTATGGTCATTGCTACCACCATATCTACCTAAACTTGTTCTTGTTGTGTCAACCATGGGGTATTTGGGTCTTATTGACATCACTTTTATGGTGTATTGGATCACCTCTCACAATCCCATCTACACCCATTAGCCCATAACCTAGTGCCTCTACACTAGAACTAGTAGGAAACTCCTTAGAGGCACTATGCTCATTTACCATATCCTATACCTGAGGGTCACCTTGACATCATCCACCCTTGGATCCATGTATAGTTGGTCATCTAGGTCCTCCTTTTTCCATATACCCACATTAGGGTCCCCTCTATCCCTAATGGATCCCTCTACACCCACTGATATCTATAGTCTCCTATGTTTTGTATCTCCTAAAATATATCGAACTATTACTAGACTTGATCAAATTGGCAAAGCTTCAACTTCCCCTTCTTCATAGATATCCATATTATCCTCTTAATAATCACCAGCTCGATCATGTCCTATGTCCAACAAAGGTGTCAGTATAATGACTATCATATGATCATATGGTCTTGTAGCTCATCTATCACCTACCTCCCTAGTGGTAGGATACCAACATACGTCCTCTAGACCCACTCAAAGTCTCTAAACCACTTGTATACTACTGGCTACTTTGAATTGGAAAATAGCCTTGGTAGTGCATGTGATCTCCATATAGTTGTGTGCCCATTGCACTACACTTGGAGCAATGTCATACATACTAATAATGTATATTGTGTGTACGTGATATTGTACAATGTCCTATACAAACAAGCTAGCACATATGGACCCCATGCAAACTGCACCTACTAGTATCGCATGTCTACCACTACTCTTGCTAGTGCCCATGGTAGATATCACCTACTCGTATGACATACCAAGAACCCTATCGCTACCCCATAGAGCATAGTCATTAAGGAATTAGCCTTGTATAACCCTATCAAATCATCAACATGGATCTTGATTTGTTGGATCTTGTGGTTCCAATCCCTTGCCAATATTTGCAATGTAGCCTACTACCCTTATGCTCTATAAAATACCCTCCCCCTAATGGTATGCGCAGGATGCACCATATGTCCTCTAGCATGACCATCATCTCCCTTGATGATAACTAGAAGGTAGACAACTCTGAGTACCACATATTTGCTAGCAACATCAGTAGTACTCCTCTACCTAAACCTAGGGTATCTCTACCAAATGCAATAGCCCCATCACCCCTAGGGTGTCCCTATCTTCTGGTGTGAGCTCCCGTATCTCCTCTTATAAGGATCTTGGTTGCCATTCTCTACTCTCCAAAATATCATGTTGCAACCACAAATAACAATAAATTTTAATTAGTTCTAAAAATCATAAAAATAAATAAAATAAAATCAAACACATTTAAGCAAGCTTGTATTATCTCTCCTTTCTCTTCTTCTAGTTCTTTTGTCTTGCTTTATTTTCTTCTCTATAAATATTGTGTCCCAATCTAGCTAGGCATGATTTCATCCTCTTCTGAATTTGTGTCCCATCCTTGCAGGATGTGAATTCATAAATTTACACTTGTAATTTTAAGATGTAAATTCGGTC
Organism: Wollemia nobilis; assembly: GCA_028583015.1. NCBI lineage: Eukaryota > Viridiplantae > Streptophyta > Pinopsida > Araucariales > Araucariaceae > Wollemia > Wollemia nobilis. The sequence continues at coordinate 2,314,261 of JAQPPZ010002048.1, read as the reverse complement.
ACCACCATGAACCAAATGAACTCATGGTCGACCCCCAAATTCATGCTAGTTTGCACATACAAATTTCTTTTAAAAGGACAAAATAATTTTTAAAGGACCTGAAAACCTAATCTAGCCTAATCTAGAGGAAGTATTTTAGCCCTTACATGTGCTCGTGTCATTGCTGCTCTAGTCTCACCCCTTGCAATGGTTGAATGGTGTCTGAGAACCATCATTTGTATTTTCTCTAGAGCTTCTTTTTTTCTTCTCACATAGTGAAAACGAATTCATTTTCACCCTGTCCCTTCTTATACCCCTCCTTTTCTCTCTACTATTTACATTTTTTCCCTATTTCTCTCTGTTTACTACTGTCTTTTCTTTTGCATAAAAGAAAACTTGATGGGGCACCTTGACCTGAGAGGCATTAAAGTCATTAATACTTTTTTTTGTGTGTAAAATTTTCTAAATGTCTAGAATGACACCATTTTGCACCACCCCTTTTGTGTTTGTCATTCTTCACATATAGGCCTTAAGTGCATCAAAGAGGGGGGAAATTGTAGACATGTAAAATTGACCCACCTAAATGAGTCATTTTTCCTGGAACCTCTAAGAATTCCCTCAAAATTGTCAAGTGCAAGTTTGGACTTCTCTCCCCTTCATTTTCCTTTTCCCCTAGTTTTGTCAAAATTACAATCGCCCAACATGGGGCAAGAATTTGTTAAATTAGAGTTTTCTATTAGAAAGCCTAATTTTTGGTCTGATCTCCAAGACATCGGCCCTCCCCTAGGTTTTTCCCTTTTTTCCTGCCCTTTTGCCCTCCATAACTCTTATAAATGGAGGGTTTGGATCCTCTTTTCCCCTAACAAGTTTTTTAGCAAGTTTTCCTAACAAGTTGCTCTAAGAATTTTTGATGAAATCTTATAGCAAGATCAAGTATCTTTTGGTGTTCTACTGCTCTGCTTTTATGATTTGTTATTTTTTATTCTTGATGGATAAGTGTTAGAACCTTGAGTAAGAGTCTACCATCTATAGGGATATTCATCCTTTTGACTATTCTTTAATTACCACCAGGTTCCTTCTTGCATATTTAATTTTATGGATTTCTAATTGCTCATTTTGTATTTCATTATGCATTAATAGATTATTTTGTTGCTTCTATTGTAAATTCAGTAGAGCTACCCCTTATAGGGTATAATTTTGGCTCCTTTAGATTTAGGGGTAAATTTTTACACCCAAACCCTTAACGTACTTTTGCATGCTTTATTTAGCTCATAATATTACTATTTACACTCTATTTTTCACACTATTTCACATTGTTGCATCCTATCTTGTTCACTTCTAAAAAGGTCAACAATCACTTTTGTTTTCAAATGGATAGCTAAAAGTACCAAGGGAACTTGACTGTTGTACCTCCAAGCTTAATCACATAGCGGCCTAAGTAGACCCCCAAATGTTGATTAATTTTTCTAGAGTTTGTTAAGTTATTTTGCAGGTTGTGAAATTGTTGGATATATCTGAATTCAAGATTAAAGCTAGGGTTAACCATTAGATCAAGTGCCCCAAATAGACTTCTTAGGTTGTTTTTTGTTTGCTTTCTATTCATTTTATTTCATATCTAGATCATAAATAAAGGGAAAGGTATTTTGATTTCATTTCTAGCCATTTTAAAGATATAAGGTATATAGTTTGCATCGTAGGCTAAATATGTTTGTGCACTCTTTTGAACCCTAACTTTATTGCAAGTTAGGGTTTTAGTCCCCATTGAAAATTAAGAATCATTTTAGGGTTAGTCTTTGCTTGCTTGCATCATTGCCTTCCTTGCATTGTTCTTTCATTCTTCATAGCTTAGATCTTAGAAAACCCAAACATAGGTGCTTGCTCAATATACACATCAAACATTCCATCCTTGGACTTAGAACAAGTCCTAAAACCATTCTTGGTGAACCCCTTGATCCCCAAGCCCCCAAATGTAGATAATATAACACAACCCCATAATCACCTTGGCTCCTAGTGTATCCAACCAAGAATTGTATGCGACAGGGCAGTTTTCTCCTTCTGCAAAATATAGTCATTTTTTTCCAAATATTAGGTGTTGGAAAAAATTTAGAAGTGTAAAATCCATTCTAAAAATTAATTTTTTTATGTAGATCTGAACTCACAAAGTGATTTTCTCTACTAAAAATCTAAGTAGAAGGGGTAAACATGCACTAGTAGTATGTATGTTATGTAAGAAATAGGAAGAATATATTGAACACTTGTTCATTGAACCAAGTTTGGAACTTCATGTGGCAAGCATTGGACTTCAAATATGACATCCATTTTAAAAATAAGGAGAGTGAGGATTTTTTAACCAAATGGGACACTAATTATCCTTTTTGCAAAGATGGAAAATCAACAATAAAGTTAGTTCGAAAAGTATTGCAACAAATTCTATTGTGATGGGTATGAAGAGCTCAAAATGTAATAATATTTCAAGATAGAAAGATGCATCCTTTTAGCGAATATTCACGTAGCATAGCAACCTTAAATTCTTAATTAGAGCCAATAGAAGTAATATTGAAAATGAAGACTCACTGGTGGAAGCTCAAAAAAGGATAGTTTAGCTTTTAGAAATACCATTTGTAACCAAGTAGGTAAGTAAGAAATATGAGCCGATAATATTTACTACTATAGCATACCACTTTTTTTATGGTGCATTAAAAAATAATCTATGGGTAGCAGAGATTATAATGAATGACTCACAGAGAGTATTGATAAAATTCACTAAAGGATTAACATCAAACTTGAAAAATCTAAAGATAGTATAAAGGTGAAAATGTCAAATCTAAAGATAGATGTGATTCTATAGGAGAATCAAGATATATGTAGTTATTTCAAATCCATACATTTTGTATATATGAGAAGAAATTTTAACAAAAAAAAATTGATCAACTTGCCAATAAAGGAGTTCAAATGGAGCATCAAAAACCAAAATAAGATATTTTGACAATGTTGAAAAAGGAGTTACTAGGAAAGGAAAAACATCATTCCTATGAGCTACAAAATAGTAAATATAAAAAAGTGCAATAGATGTTGGTGCTATATATTTTGATGCTTTATATAATTGGAACTATTTTGGTGGTGCTACATTCCAATGGGACTATCTATCAATGGTGGTATATATCAGTGGTACCACACATCATTGATGCTACACATCTCTGGTACATCATTGATGCTACACATCCTTGGTACATCATTGATGGTACACATTGCTAATGTTGTACATCAAAGATACTACACATCACTAATTTTATGTAATAAATATTTTGTGTTTATGTAAATAAAGGAATTTAATTTTTTAGTAATAATCTATAAAATATATGTTACTTATGATCCAGATCAAAATTAAACTTGGCTCAAATAAACAATAACTAAATTATATCTTCTGACTTACCTATAAAAATTTGTATCATAAACTTTGAAGAAATATTAAAATAATTTTATTAATTAGTAATTAAAAATAAAAAATACTCTATGTTTAACCAAATCTCAGATTAAAGGTTTAAACGATGTCTCACTCGATAATTTGCTCCTACGACGAGACCTTTAAAACAAATCCAGTTTGTAAGAGGATAAGCCTCGAGGAATAATTATGGTCACAATTGCTTTGTGCAATTCCACCGACAGAGCAAAGGAAAGATGGAGGGCAAGGGAAGAGTAGGGCATGCAGTGGTAGTTCCATATCCAGGGCAAGGCCACATCAATCCCATGATGCACTGCTCCATAAAGCTCGCTTCCCATGGAATCATTGTCACGTTTGTGCTCACCGAGTCATGGAACAAAAACGTTACACGAGCACTTAACAGGGGATGCGATCCTTTCACTGACTCTCGAAGGCTCGGCCTCGACATCCGGCCAGGATGCATTCCCGACTGCGTAATAGGGGAGCCTAAAAGATGGTCTAGTATGGAAAAGTTTTATCTCTCCCTTGCTAACATGGAAAGTCATGTAAGCTATCTGATAACCGATCTCAGCCGGTCGGAATCTCTTCCAACCTGCATCGTCACCGACGTCTACCTCAAATGGGCGGTGCTTCTTGCTAAACAACACGCTCTCCAATCCGTCTCGCTGTGGAGTCAGTCTGCAACGAGTGCTTCCATTTTTTTTCATAGACACTTAGGTATGTAAGAATTGCTGCTTCTCGAAATTGCAATGCGAGCTAAATAATTTCAGGTCTCACGGATATTGTTAACGTATGATTTTGCAGTTCGGGTTGAAGGGACTGTAGACTATATTCCTGCGGTGCCTCCTCTCGAATGGAGAGACCTGCCGACCTCTGAAAACTCTGTTAGCACCGCTGTGAGCGATGAAATTGATCAGTGTGTTGCTAACGTTAAAGAAACCGATTGGATTGTTGCCAATTCCTTCTACGCCTTGGAAAACAGGGCAGTGGAGGCTTTGTGGCCAAAGGTTCCTCTTTTGTGTGTGGGTCCGTTGATGACCTCGGCCTATCTTGAGCGGTCCGTTGATGCCCTCGGCCTATTTTGTGTGTGGGTCCATTGATGCCCTCGGCCTATCGTCCGAGTAAGGAGGTCTCTGACATCGCGGAGATGTTACCCCCGGGGTTTTTGGAGGTTCTCTCTCACCCTGCGGTGGGAGGGTTTGTGAGCCACTGCGGATGGAATGCCGTTATGGAGAGCGTTTCATCTGGTGTTCCCATGCTCGGATTTCCTGTTGGGAACGATCAATTCCTCAATTGCAAGCTCCTCGTTGAGGAGTGGAAGTTTGGATTGAGGCTGAGAAACCGATACGAAGAAAATAAGGTTATAGGGCCGCAGGAAATAACGAGGGTGAAAGTGTTGATGGAAGGGGAGGATGTGAGACGAGAGGCGGTAAAATTTAGAGATGCTGCCAAGGAGGAAATATCCAAGGGAGGACGATCTTGGAGGAATTTGGAAGCGCTTGTGAACCTTATAGTTTCTGTAATGAGCATTCTGTTAATTAGTTGTTTCTTCTGTGCATTTTTAGACTTGTAAAGAGTTAGGGTTGTTCCAGTAATTGAAGTTTGGGTGATAAACAGCTATATATATTCCTGATCTTGAAGTTTAATCGTGTTTAATTGATAAATATATACGTTCAAAATAACTTATGATCTTATGCAGTCATATATGATCACAATAGTAACATATTTTTTAGTCAATAACAAGTCATATATATATATATATATATATATATAAATGTTTTTTTTTTTAATTTACATGGTGGAATCGGTGTCCATCAAGAATCCAAGTAAGCTGCCCAGTTTTTATGGTCGTCACAGTATTCTACGCTGTTCACCCAAAAAGCCGTCACACAGTTCTTCGCGCAGGCTGCCCCTATAACCATTATGCCACAATCTTAAACCTTTTACGCTGCTGAAAGCACCAGGAAAGGGATAAGGGGCGCCCCTATAACCACTATGCCACAATCATTTTAAAGGGGCACCCCTATAACCACTATGCCACAATCATTTTAAACCTTTTACACTGCTAAAAGCACCACGAAAGGGATAAGTGTACAGTCCACCGATTATAATCTATAAATATTAAAAGCTATCTTAAGTATAATCTATAAATATTAAAAGCTATCTTAACTTCTTTTTTTTATATGAGGCCATAAATAGCTGAATGCCAAGCCACCTAAATTTTTGGATCATCAATAATGTAGTGCATTGGCATTGTCTTGACTTAAGAGAAGAGGTTGATGGCTTGTTTAAGCATTTTTAAATTATAGCAATTACAAAGTTTTCTTAGTGTTTGTATGTATTTTTGTTATTGTATTTATCGTTAAACCTTGTGATGTAGGCCTTTGTCTCACATGAGCCTTTAGACCGAAGAGAGGAAGTCCTTTAGGATTGTCTTGTTATAAGAGGAAGTCCTTTAGGATTGTCTTGTTATGGTTATCAGCAAACTCTATGATGTTCAAAGAGTTGCCTATGATTGACCACTCTCATTCGAAGACTTACACAAACCACTCTCTCAAATGGCCAATGATAAAGCTCTTGCGATAGACAACTTTTCCTATGAATTATACAAAGCCCTTTGATATTTTATAAGCCATGATCTACTCCAAGTTTAATGGGAAGCTTTGAAAAATGATAAAAAAAAGATATATATTTTTTGGTCATGATACAAACTCATCTATGAAGCAAGAAGACCCTATTATGGTAGAAGAGTAGGCTAAGTTATACCAAAAACTGTCTCAATATTTTTTTACATTAGAAAGAATTCTCACATTGATCTTTTAAAATTAGAAGTGGATTTTAACTTGATCTACATATCTTTTGCAAGAATCTACTATTTGCCTATGGTAGTATGAAAGAAAAAATAATATCATCTATATTTGCAACTTGAAAATTTTCTAGCTTCTATTTTTATTTGAGAATTTGTTGTTTTATTAATGTGACAAAATCAAATTCATATTCATTGTCATATCATGAACAATATATTTTGTATCATCTATATACTTATAGATGTTACATTAGATGGCATTACATATTTTTGGAGGTTTTAAACTAGATCTTTGATTTGGTACATATATTGTTCCTTTTGTTTAAATCACAACAAACTTCTCTAATTACTTATTCAATGGTTTGAAGTATTCATATATCTTATTATTTATATACTAAGTGTTGACGAATTGATTACTCATAACACCCAAGTACATTCAAAAGCCAAGTATAACTTACAAGTTTAATATAGCCATGGGAAAAAGAATTCCATGAAGAGCATGATGATTGTAGAATTTCTAAAAGTATTTTAGAAATTCAAATATTTCAAATTAAGTATTTATATTTTTTAGCTTTGAAACCAACTAGAGTATTCTTAATAAATGAGTTAATAGGAAATATGATTAAGATGATGTGTGTGAAGGTCTCTTATGTCACAACAGTATCTACAAAATTCCAAAGAATGTTTGAGGTGGTTTATTTGTGATGTTCAATCCACTAAACTTATTTAGAATATTATAATGGACTATTCTCTAGGAAAATAATTAATATATTGAGTCTAAGATCATACTGTTGAAGGATGAAAGTTTGATATTACACCAATTTAATTGATTAATATAGTCATTTTTTGAGAAAAATATATATATTTTAGGTTTGCATCTTGGTAGGGTATGGGAACTAGGTGTGTATTGGAATAAAACCAACATTTTGTTAAATGTAAGCCAACAAGAAACATTTAAATATTTAAAAATATATATTTTAAACATGCATACTATGAAAAGTACCAACTTGAAAATCAAATGTGAAAACACAAAAGAAAGTATTATTCTAACATTTTTCTTGTTAATGTGTTCCTACGTGAGGGGATAGTAGGCTTTGAGGTTCATAAGATTTAGACATCTTAGTTGCCTACCTTGTAACTTAGCCAACTAGGGTAATACCATCATAAGACCATAAAGAATTCCTCCTAAGTCTGCTAGAGTTTCTTAGAATAGGTAATTTCACTTTGCTTCTTTCAATTTAATATATTTTTTCATAACTAATCATGACATCATCCCATCAACATGAGCACTACTTAAGAAGACCATTAAAAGCGCTTTTAAATCACTGTGAGCATCAACTTTCAATGCTCAATTCATTTTCATCAAGAAGACCAAATTGAACATATAAAATATTTTATGGACCCTATAAAGTCTATTTTTATTATAAACTAAGTCAATTAATATGGTCAAGGAAAGCATCTACATCAATTGATGCTCTTGTATATAAAATTCAAAGCTTCAACTTACTATAAATATAAATATTATAATGTAATTTTAACATAAAATAAGTGATTTATCTTTGTATTGCATCTACATCGATTGATGCTCTTGTAAATAAAATTCAAAGCATCAACTTACTATAAATATAAATATTATAAAGTAATTTTAACATAAAATAAGTGATTTATCTTTCAAATAACAATAGACTAAGTAAAATTAGATGAATCACTACAAGAATACAATCTTCTTTTCCTCCTAGCTTTAGCTTTTTCATTTAACACCGTCTGTTAGGTTAGTCTTCCAAATCTTATAATCTACCTTCGAAAGAATCTTCTAGAATCCATATTTATCATCATGAAAAGAGAACACTCTTCTTTTCCCCTATATCAGATCTTCTGCTACAAAAAAGAAAAATCCTTACCTCAAGATCATTAAGTGGTTTTTCAGCAACCAAGAAAATTAAAACATTTAAACAAGAACACTTAAACATTAAATACATTTAAAAATCCAAGAATAAAGTACATCACCAAGACAGGCATCTTCATCAAACACAATTTATATACCATATTGTACTTGCCTTTATACACATATCATTCTCTTAAATGTATCATATTCTTGAATCCAACCTAACCTTCCCCACTTTCACAATAGAGATTTTATTTGATTTGAACTAGCATTGGTGTTGTCTTTTCCTATAGGATATAGTGTCCTCTAGTAATTGAAACAACTTAGTGAACTCGACATGAACCACTCCTTCCAAGTAGGTCTGTACCGGCATTCCATACGGATCTCACCATGGGTAATCCTAACAATACTAATACATTTGTGGATGATCAAGTCCTCAATAATCAGAGCCAATTTGAATTTCTGTGTAAATATCATTAGTCATATGTCCCCAACACCGGTCAGCACAGAGCTACCACGATTTGGCCGTTTTCAATCCATTCACGAGCGTTTCCATATTTGTGGCGGACAGTCCTCCCTCCCTCATTTCCTCCATCGCAAGCTCTCTATATCTCTCTGCACCTTCTCTCGTTCTTACACCTTCCTCTCCTTCCATCAACATTTTCACCTTCCTCGAGATTTCTTGCTGTCCTATAACCTTGTTCTCATCATCTCGACTGCGCAGCCTCAATCCAAACTTCCATTCGTCGACGAGGAGCTTGCAATTGGTGTACTGATCCAGCCCAAGAGGAAACCCCAACATGGGAACGCCGCACGAAACGCTTTCCATCACGGCATTCCATCCGCAGTGGCTCAGAAACCATCCCACAACAGGGTGAGAAAGAACCTCCATCTGGCTGAACCACGACGCAACAAGCCCCTTCTCTTTATTCTCATCCAAAAACCCCGAGGGTAGAATCTCCGCGATGTCACAGCCCTCCTGATCCGGACGAAGAGCCCACACAAAATAATGTCCGCTATCCATAAGACCGAGGGCTAATTCCCATACCTGAGATCTGCACACGGGGATGAGACTCCCGAACGAAACATAGATGACCGATTGCGACGGTTTGGAATCCAGCCATGGTGTGCAGTCCGTTTCGAGCCGAGAACTGGTGCCAACCTTCCGATCTCGGCAGTCGCAGCCGCGGAGGTAGGCCAAGGGCAACAACGGTCCCACGCACGAGAGAGGCATGTTGGGCAGCAACGCCTCCACAGCGTTGTGCTCCAAGGCGTAGAAGGAATTGGCAACCATCCAATCTGCCTCCTTAGCAATACAAATAATCCGATTAAGTGCATCGCCCATCAAGGAGGTAACAACGTTCGGGAAGTCCTTTCGTTGGAAGGGAGGCACCCCTGGTATATAGTCTATGGGTCCCTCTGGTCGAACTGTTAAAAAACAGAAATCAAACAAAGTTTTTTATCAGACCTGAAACTGATTAGCTCTTAATCATAGACCAAAATTTTTAGAAGTAGCGGTTGTGACCTACCCAAGTGTTTATGAAAAAAGATGGAATAGCCGGTAACAGACTGCGTCCACAACGAAACGGATTGGAGACGGTGGTTCTTAGCCAGAGGCACCGCCCACTTGAGCAAGGCGTCGGCTACAAGGCATGTTGGGGGAATCTCCGAGAGAGCGAGCTTGGATATGAGATCGCTGACGTGCGTTTCCATGTTAGCAAGCGACAGAAAGAAGTGGCCCATATTAGCCCACCTTTGAGACTCCGTAGGCACGCAGTCAGCTATGCTTCCGGGGCGGATGTCGAGACCGAGCCTGAGAGCTTGGGTGAAGGCATCGGAGTCACCATTTGTAATAATTTTGTGCCATGACTCGGTAAGCACAAACGTGACAATGATTCCATAGGAAGCGAGCCTTTTGGAGAAGTGCATCATGGGATTGATGTGGCCTTGCCCTGGATATGGAACTACCACTGCATGCGCTACTCTTCCCTTGCCCTCCATATTTCCTCTTCTCTGCTCTTTTGTTTCGTTCGACCGTAGGGAAAACGAATAAGAAATGATAGAGGTAGTTCCTCTGCTGCCCTACTGTAGGGGTAGAACCATATTTTGTCGCAGCGCTGTTCGTGCTGGACATAAAAACAATCGAATAGCTTACAGAACACGCTATGAGAAAACAATATTATCACCGTCAATCGCATTTGGTTGAACTTTTCTCACATGGACATTTAATATATACGTCAAACATGTTTGGCTCGACTTTTTCTATATGGACCCATATGGTCCATATAAATGCGCTAATGCACTTGCCAGAATATGAGACCAGCAATAGATGATATTTAAAACTAATTATAAGAATAAGATGATAAGCATAATGGAATAGTTTTTAAAAGTATATGGCTAACCATTTTTATTTTATTTTATTATTATTATATATATAAAGGAATGCGCAATTACCTTTTCTTTTTAACAACTGGTCATAGGTCAAATCATATTGCTTTCGATCTAATATTAAATCATGCTTCTACCACTATAACCCTTATCTCGCCTCAGTAAACAGAACCCAGAGTGAGGGAGACCTCCGATGGCTCGGGATTGGTACCACCATCATTAAACTGGCGCACACTCAATGGACTTAGGTCAAATTAGTACCTTTGCCCAAATTGGGTAGTGCCCAACGTCTTACCAATCCACCTTAACCCTGTGGAACAAAAACTTTGGTTAGTGGTAAAAACAACACCAAAGAAATCCTTAGACCCCCGACCACAACCAACGAGGAATGGATTTTTTGTGTATTTGCAAGAGGGAGTGGGAATCGTACCTAGGTCGACCACAACCAACATCCTTTGTTAAGTTCTCCACAATGATAAACCAACTCACCCACACAATGATAAACCAACTCACCCACTAAAGCGGATCTAACATGCAACTTTTATGGATTGCCTAGGATAAATTATGAGTAGTGGTCCATGGTTTAGAAGGAGAAATGACTTGTATTTAAAGCCACCAAGTAAAGATTTTTTTTTGATGGGATAAAAAGTATAAAAAGACTTTGAGTATGAGTTAGGCTAGGTTTTCTAGATCACCACATTAATTAATCAACAAAGAGGTTTTTAAGAATATTGGTAATACTCTAAGTGAGTTCATTTAGGAGGGGTCAACAACTAAGGTACGAAAGCATGTTGTTTAAACTTAATTATGTGTTGCCATTAATAGTTCAAAATCAATGCTAAAATTCTATTATGACTAAACTTTAATTAAGAGAATAAAAATTATGAAATACACATGGTAAGGGATTGGAAAGTAAAAATGATCAAGAAAGACATGATTTTTTCTAGTCATCACACAAACTCAACTATGAAGTAAGGAGACCATATTATGGTAGATGTGTAGGCTAAGCTATGCCAAAAACTATCACTATAGAATATTTTGGAGTTTTTAAACTTGATCTTTGAGTTGGTACATTTATTGTTCCTTTTCTTTAAATCTCATGTCTTACTCTATCAATGGTTTGAATCATATACCATTTTATTTCTGTACTAACTATTAACAAATTGATTATTCATAACACTCAACTACATCCACAAGCCAAGCATAACTTAAAAGTCTAACATAGCCATGTGAAAAGAAATTCCATGAAGAGCATAATGATTGTAAGATTTTTAAAAGTATTTTAGGAATACAAATATTTCAAATTAAATATCTGTATTTTCTAGCTTTGAAACTAACTAAAATATTTTTAATAAATGATTTAATAATAAATAGACTTAATATGATGTGCCTGAAGGTCTCTTGTGTCACAATAGTATCTATAAAATACCAAAAAATATGTCTAGTGGTTTATTTGTGGTGTTGACTACACTAAACATGAGCTTATTTAGAATATTAGGATGGACTACTCCCCATGCAATCAATTGACATATTGAGTCTTGATGTTGGGCTTACACAACACACACGCCCTAGTATGCATGAATAGAGGACCCATTTTTTGAATTTTTGGTAAACCTTCTCTCAATTTTCTTTGAGTTGTATGCCCTTTTCAATCACCCCAAGCCTAACTTTTTAGTTGAAAGTTTTTTTATCTTTAAATTATGTGGCACTTTGAGTTTAATGTGATAATTGTTGTCATGATTGTTTTTTGTAATTTTTTCCTTCCAATGGATGTTGTTTGAATATATCTTTTCAAAAAGTATTTTTTCATGGGTTTTAGGGTGAATTAACACCCGAGTGTGTTACCAAGGTTCCCCTTGACCCTCGAGAAATTTTAAAAAATGATTGTGCGTCCATAGTAAAATTTTTCCAACATGTGAGCAAAATGAATAAAAGAGTATGCAAGTTTAAATCTACCAACAACTCAAAGGACTCAAATGAAATAAGAATTTTTTTGGATGATAAAAAAATCAATTTTGGACTTATAAATTTTTTTTTGGAGATTTAAAAATCATTTCCAGGCTATTGGAAGTTCATTTGGGGCATATGGAATTCATTTTTGGGTTATTGAAGATTAATTTTGGATACTTGGAATTCATTTCTGGCAGTTTAAAAATAATCTTTGTGTAGTTAGAATCTTTTTCGAGCAAAATTGTTTCCAAGCCATTGAAAATCAATTATGGATTGTTGGAAATTAATTCTAGGCATTTAGAGCTTGTTTCTAAGCCACTGAGAATCAATTATGGATTGTTGGAAATTGATTCTAGGTATTTAGAGGTTGTTTCCCAGCCATTGAAAATTAATTGTGGATTGTTGGAAATTAATTTTAGGTATTTAGAGCTTGTTTTTAGGCCATTGAAAATCAATTATGGATTGTTTTTTTAATTTACGTGGTGGAATTGGTAGCTGCCACGAATCCAAAGAGGTTGTCCAACTTTTTTAATAGATTGTTCACCCGTAAAGCCATCGCATAGATCTTTGTGCATTCCACCCTTATAACCACCATGCCACAATCATTTAAAATATTTTAAGCAACTGAAAGCACTAGGAAAGGGACAAGCATTCGGTTTGACGAGGCCTGAAATCAATTATGGATTGTTGGAAATTAATTCTAGGCATTTAGAGTTTGTTTTTGGACTATTAAAATTTATTTATGGGCAATTATAAATTATCGTTGGGCTTTAGAAAAATCATTTTTAATTCATTGGAAATGTTTTAAATGATTTTTATGCCTTCAAAAATGAAGTATGAGAAAAAAGAGAAATAGACCAGGATCATGCAAAAGAAAGCACTTAAAATTCATTACGCAAAGAATAGCCTTGGAGGGCTCACCTTAAAAAATGAAGTATTTAAAAAAAAGAGAAATAGCTCGGGATCGTGCGATTGATTAAGCAAAGAATAGTTGGGGCTGCTCAAATAAAAGCATTTAAATTTAATTGCACAAAGTCGGACAAAAGAAACCCTAAATAAACTTACCCCAAATCTATGCAATGTAGCGATACGAGAGTATTTTGGTAGTAGTGTCAACATTGAAAAAAATATTTTAAAGTGGATTGAGCAAGCATAATCTGGGACTACACAAACCAAAGCATTTGAATTTTATTGCACAAAATTGGAAAAAAGGAAACCTTAAATTTAACTTGTTTTATCCCGAGAATACCCAAAGTAAGAGCTTATTTTAGGGTGATGTAGGCAAATGACTTTAAGATCTCAAAGCTTCTTTTAGGGTGATGTAAGCAAAAGACTTCAAGATCCTGGTGGATCTTTGCATTGCTTCTAGAAGACATGTTAAAAGAGAAAAACATTAAGAAAATAAAAAATAAAAACCAAAAGCATAATCAAAGCTCAACAATTTATATGATGTTTCTATTACTATAAACTTACTTGAAAAAAAGAGAAACCTTAGGAAAATATAAAAAATAATAATAATAATAATAATATTAAGGTTTTGACCTTTGTTTTTTTAATATTTTGTAGAATTCTTGTTGGTGGCTATATTAAATATGGTGGATGTAATGATGGGCATGAAATTTCAATACGAGCTAGGCAAGTACAACCATGCAGGATAGACGATATGTAAAATTAATGATTAACCCAAATTTTGTGTAATAATGAAGAGTTAATGAGGTGTGGTCACTCTAGAATTCTTGAGCATCATGTAAGTTCAAATTTAATGAATTATGGTCATTCTAGAGCTCTCACGCATTGTACATATGAAGAATTTACAAGGCATGGTCATAATATGGTAGGAAAATTAATCGCAAGAGCCACATCCTAGAATTAGATGGCAATTAATTGTAAAATATAATGTTAGGTGAAGGCCAAAAATTGTATAAATAGTGGCTCACTAGATGGTTACAAAGGTCAGAATCCATCTATTAGTAGGTTCCTTTTTTATCTTTCTTCTTTTTCCTTTATAGTTAGATGGCATTTCTAAACCAAGTGACTCTTTTATTCTAAGTTTTGTTTTTGTAATCCACCGAAGTGGAAAAGTTTGAAATGATTGTACTCAATGACTATATTTTAATATAATACCTTTTTAAATTTATTGTGTTCAGTCTACACATGCTAATGGTGGTTGCACTCAACACATTTCATAGTCTATTTCTCCTATTAATAATGCATTGTATCATACCTCAAACTATGTTAATACTGGTCAGGTCAAAATTGGTTTAAATTAGACTTGTTGCTTATCGGGTCATAATAAAATTTTAGGGTAGTATGAGCTTGCTTGTTTTATTTTATTTATTCTTACCTTTAAACATTTGATATTTCTTTAAAACTGTATCGCTCCAAATTTTTCACACCCTTACCTTCAGGCTATAGGATCCGTGCCCGAAATGGGGATGTGAAAAGGATGGCGCGATACCTCGTACTGAGAGGCCTTGCAAAGGTCCCGCCTCTCGGGGGAGGTGTGTTATTGGTGATTTTTCGACGGATGGTGGGTTCACCAGGAAACATTTAATGGCAGTTTCCATGCCTAGGTTGGGAATGTGTTTTATGTGTTCGTTTTGGCCTTAAGAATTCATGTCCTAGGTTTGGCCAAGATGCGTCTAAGCTATTCTATATGAAGATGCAGATTAAATGAATATAGAGAATAGAATTAAGATAGAAAACAGAGAAATTAAAGAATGTTAAAGGAAAATACCTGATTCGGATGTCTGATGAAGATTCTGATTTCTTGAAGCAGTCAGGATCGTCTGGAATTCGACAGAATCGTCTGAGATCTGACAGGATCATTTGAGATCTGACGAATTCATCAGACGAATTCGTCAGAGACCTGCAAACAGAGAAATAGGTGCAAAACATAGAAAGTGCAGCAATGCTGACAGAGGGAAATAGTGTAAATTGACACTAACAATATCAAACTAAAACTTAAAAACAAAAACATGAATGAATTATGCTAATTAAATAATAATTATGACTTAATCATGCATTTGATCTAGATGGGTGAACTCCAAAATGCAAGATAGCATAAAATATCAAATAAACTAGCTAATTAAAGCATAAAACAACAGATTGAAAGATGAAGAAATGCAAACTTTAGGCACTGATTGCCTCAATGTTGACTGTAGTCGAAATCATCTCGCATTGGTATGAAATCGTCTCTGATTCGCCAGGTTCACCTCCGATCTGAACTAGATGGACTGCAATGATGTAAGCTTGCTCCAACTGAAAAACACTAAGGTACCTGCAACAAAATTGGTATAGAACTACTGCAAATATGAATTTGGGATGTTTTAACATGTATGAAGTCGAGTTACAGGAAATTATCAGCCAGGGGGTGCTAAGGGGAGGGCTTAGGATTAAATAGGCTTAGGAGGGAGGTTAGGAGGTTGGAGATCATCCCTATTTGGGAGATATCCAACGGGGGAGGGTCTCTAACGGTGCAGACACGCTTCTACCTGGATTAGAGATCCGTTGGAATAGAAGCTAATTGTGCAAAATCAGTTTTGGGACAAGATCGTTTAGACGTCCTAGCCCAAACGAAATCGTCAAATCTGGGGTGATATCGTCTGATCGGCGACGATATCATCAAATGGTCAAAACAACCTCTAAAAATGGCACGAAAAAGGAATGGATTACACGATGGTTAACAGGCGGTTTGGGAGGTTAAAATTTGAATTTAAATTATTTACTAGAGTAAATGTAATTATTAAGGTTTTACTACACCAATTTTAGGGTGCTACATTTTGCCCCCTCTTTAGCGAATTTTCTGAAGAAAATGCGTTAAAGATGAGTTCTTCTCGATCTACGAGAAAGCAAAAATTATTTCCATTTTTAGGCGACGATTCTTGGTCGAATCGTACGACAGCTTACTATGGTGCCCCCTCCGTGTTTTTACCCAAATCGAACGTTTGAGGTAAAAACGTGGAAAAGAAAAATTTTAAAATGTTTTTAATTATGTTTTGAATAAAATTAAGAAAAATAGGGTAAAACCCTATTTCATTTTTCTAGTTTTTAGAGCTCTAAAAGCAAAAATGGTGGAGATGGCGCACAGATCAATAGAGGTCCAGCACGGGCTGCGGGTAAGAGTCTAAACTTAGTTTAGAATGTTTTAATTTGAATTTACATGCTTTTTAGGTGGATTTTAAATGAATTTTTGAGCATCATGGCCATTTTTGGGTCGTCGACGTCGTCGGGATGAAATCGTCCCGATTTCGACGAAATTGTCTCAAGTTCGCCGATTTTGTCTAATGACAAAATCGACGAAAGGGGGACGGTTTCATCAAATTAGGGACGATTTCAGCTTGCGATATCGGAGACGATTATGCTCAAATTTGGGACGATATCGTCCAATAGTGGACAATATCATCAGTTGTATAAAATTGAACTTATTTTAACTTGCATTTTTAATTAATGATTGTTATTAATGATTGTTTATTGTTTTTTATGTTGTAGAGAGGTTTGCTAAAGAGCAAGGAATGGAAGTCTGGAGGTTTGAGAGATGACTTGGCCACTCTAACACAGGTAGAGTGGGATCAGCTGACACAGGCAGACTTACTACATGTGGTAGAAATGCCACAAGTGTCTACAGGCATGGGGCTACTGACAGCCTTAGTAGAGAGGTGGTATCTGGGTTCTTCTTATTTTTGGCTACCTACAATGGAGATGACTCCCACTTTGGAGGATGTATGGAGGATTCTAAGGATCCCCATACAAGGACGGTTGATCACTCCTGTGGCCAACCAGGGCCATTCTATGGGGCGGTTGTGTGGTGACCCGAGCTTCACCTTGGAGAAGGGCAGAGTTAACATCGAGGCACTACGTCAGATGCCTGGGGCATCTAAACTTACACAGGTTTTGGGTGGAGTGGTTGGTGGACTTTTGCTATGCCACTAGAGCGGGTGTAGGGTACCATGGATGCTAGCAGATGTGATCTGTGATATGCGAGACCATGGTTACAGATTTTCTTGGGGCAGCTTTATGCTATGTCGGCTATACAGGATCCTGCATGGGGTCATGTACAAGGGCGACCGATGTCTACTTATGACATCGCTCCTACAGGTTTGGTGCTGGGAGCACATTATAGTGCAGATGCCAGTAAGGCTTCCTTTGACAGGTATTGATAATGAGAGGCCCTGAGTTTTCTACTAGTGGCTCCAAAGAGGGTCACAGTGGCGGATTGACCTACCTATGTCCTAGAGACTACTGGATGACCTTGTCCCAGACCAGATCACCTGGAGGCCATGGCGAGAGCACCCAGGGTGGGCCAAGGATAGATAGGAGTTAGCTCGCGTCAGGCGAGTTTGTTGGCTACGGATGGAGAGGGGAGAGGTGGAGCTCCACTGCTATGACCGAGTTTTGTGATAGTTCGGTCTACAGCAGGGGATCCCATCTCTCAAGGATTACGAGTTTTCCTAGACTATCCGGGATAACACCACAGTGAGCAGGGCTCCAGACATGCAGCGCTTCTAGAGTCAGGACTCAGATGATGCCCCCATTCAGCTAGTGGATGAGGATGACGCAGGGGTTTCAGATGGCTATGATGCCTGGTATGTAGGCATCCGCCCTCCTTGTATGACGAGGGCTCAAGGTCTGATACATGTAGTTATGTGTCAGATAGGGAGGCAATGCCAGGCGACTATGGAGGCAGCCCAGGGTCATGGCGGGAGAGAGCTGAGGAGGCCACAAGTGCAGGAGAGGCCATGATAGTGGGAGAGGAGGGCGGAGAGACCCCCTTCTCCACAGAGAGAGAGGCCACCATCGCCCGATAAGTGTAAGGGTTTTGACACAGGGGAGAGTAGTGAGACAGCGACTCTCCAAGCGAAGATAGTATGTCTCTAGGCATAGGTGTAGACCCTATAGGAGGAGGCTGCAAGACATCGAGCTGAGGTTACACAACTCAAAGATGATATTGCACACCTTAGAGCATGGGGCAAAGGGGTGAGCACACAGGAGCTAGCATGGTCGATTGCTCAAACCACGTTCTATCAGGGTATCTACTTCTAGATGGTGCCAGAGGGTCAGAGGGTACAGCTGCCAGCCGACATTGCTGACCCTATCAAGATTGGGTCATCGAGGACTTCTTCTCGATCGATGAATAGGACTCGTAGTACCACTCATACTACGATGGGACCACATCGTCCACCTCAGGGCGGGGGAGGAGATGAGGCTGAGATCTCGAGGGGTTCTCGAGACACTGCAAAGAGGACATTTGATTGAGAGGATTGAGTATGCCAAGATGGAGATTGTGGCATACCAATCTAGTTTTGATGATGTATATATTGTTGATATATATATGAGATGAGATATTTTTTGATCATATGACTTGTGTTATGTATTTTTATAATGCTTTTATGTTGGATTAATTGATTGATGATTCATGTAATTATGTCATTGGAAATATTATGATTTTGATGTCATGCTGTAAGATTTTAAATGAAATAATCTGATGTAAAAAAACTGGTTGTTTGTGATGAAATGTGATAAAAGATAAAAAGAGACTTCTAACAATAATTTCAAAGGACATTATCGCTATTATAGACCATTTCATGGAGTCGTCGCTCACTCGGTCGTCAAGCTAATCCCAGTATAGAAATATTGTTAAAAAGGAAAGAGTGCTTAAGAGACTGTCTTAAGACTTTGGTGCAATGGTGCAAATGATGATGATGATGGTTTGTTTTCAGATTTTCATAAAAATAATATGCATGAAATGGTGTTAAAATGATGTTTGCTAGACATAGATTCCTAAGTGTGATAAATTTTTTAGATAATTCCCTAGAAATTATACCATCATTGCAAAATTGAAGGTTGACATAATGACATGAAATAGTGATAATGTGCATGCTTTTTGTTCAAAAACATAATTGTATAATAGAATGATTTAAGTCATATGGTTTTTCATAATTTTTAAATAAATGGGGAATAAAAATTGTTACAATGGTTTGCGCTAGGCATAGAATATGTAGGTATAGAATTATACCATCATCGCGAAAATCAAAGAAAAATAGATAGTTTTATTGCATGGTTTATTTTTGATAAACAGAAAATATGAAGATGAGGACTTGCGCTAGGCATAAAATTCTAATTTTGGTTGTGGAACTATACCATCGTCGCGAAATTCGATAATATATATATGTGTTTTGATTGGATGGTTTTGAAAGAAATTTTGAGTTTTCTAGTATGCATGTAGTTGTGTTTAGATTTAAACAACTGTACTTGAAAGAAGAAAATGAATTTATCTAAACAATTTGCAAAAATATATTTCAAAGTATCTTAAAGACAAAAGTTATATTTATAAGGAATCCCATGTGCATATGTGAGTTCATTTCCAATCTTGATTTATCATAATGATACACAAAATCTCTCAAATACAAATGTGTGTGCAATTGCTATGTTCATTTACCAGTTTTGAGCAAGATAATATGATACAAGTGATTTGAATAAACCAAATAAGTGTTCATTAACCATGATGTAGATGCATATAACCATACTAGACTACTATGTAGGTCGGATTATCAAGAGCTAGCTAATCCATAAGCAGACATAGGTTTGTACAAAAGAAGGTCGCTAATGTGACAGACATATCGCCACACTAGGAGTTACCCAAGGCCAAGCAGGTTGGGCACAAACCACCTGTTATGGGGCTTACCTCATAGTTTTTGAATAATTGAGAATTCCAGGGATTCAAGCTCATCAACCCTTCTTTTCTTTTCAAAGGGTTTATTGCTTTTGATTTTTGTTTTCTTTTGCTTTCTTTTCTTTTATTTTCTTTTGCTTTCTTTTGTATTTTTGCATGATAATGCTTGGAACATTGTTGTAATGATATAAAATAACATTTTTATTTTTCTCTTTTGCTTGAACTTTGCTTTTTTTTTTTTTATACTAGGGATACTTGCTCAGATTAGCTGTAGAGCAAGGGATTTTTATTCTGGGTAGGGGTGAGCTTGTCCTTTTGCCAATTCTTAAATATTCTAGACCATGTGCATGATAGGATAGCAGGGGAAACTTTTCACTCAAGAAACCACTTCTACTATGTAGCAAAGCATGGAAATTACAAATATAATCATTTTATTATGAAAAGATGTGCTTGGTTTAAGTAAATAACAAGATCAATTCTCTATGCTCAAACTTTATTTAATTGAATTTTGTGGACTTTGATATAAAAGAGATTAGTAATCATGCCAGATAAAATCAAGATATTTATATTTGTGAGTGTGAAAGTGCGGGATTCCAAATAAATGCTAATTTATCCAAAATAATTTGAAACATATAATTGCAACATTTGTAAGCAGATATATATAAATAAATACTATTTTTGAGAAGCTTTGAGAATGTTGACTCTTTCTTTCTTCTTTATGTTGTTTTGGTTTCGAAAGAGTCAAGAATATTGCTGTTTTTTTATTTTCATTTTTTCATTTTTTGAAAGAATTAACAAGTACCATAAATAAATGCAACAAATAGTTTTGAAGATTTTGATGATTATGAATGTTTTTGGTGTTTTTGTATTTATAAATTGAAAAAAATACAAGATAGTGATTTTGAAATATTTTAAACAAATATATACAAGGATGAAATGACCAAATTTATACATAGTAATGTTTAAGATGCAAAATATTCATGGGTTCTTTAAGTTCTTTACCATCTAAGGTAGATAATTTGTATGCTCTTGATTCAAATTTAGCAGTGATAATGTATGGTCCAAGCCAGTTGGGCTCAAATTTACCTTTAAGGTCCTTAGTTGCATTAGTATTTTTTTGAAGATTTTGAGGATTTTGATTTTTTTGTATTTTGATTTTAATTTATGAAGTGAAATTGGTGGTATATACAAGATGATCTATATACACTATACAAGGTTATTTGAGTATAACATGTCTAAGGTTGCTTCAAAATCAAAAGAGGTTTTGAAGGATAATTTGGTTGAGGTGAAGGTAAGGACAAAAGATGATAAATAAAAGGTAGTGATAACAAAAGCTTTGTTATAATGTAGAATAATGTAGAAAAATATTTGACTTTTATATGTGTAAAATTGATCATGTTACAAAATAAAATGTAAGAAGGATAAGAAAGTTCTTCATTCTTATCACTATATTCCAAATCTTGATAAGATGGAAGGAGCAGATGCAGATGTGAAATATATGCATGGATGTTATTTGGTAAACAAGGATGATCATATATGGATGAAGAAAAGTGAGAAATAGAAAATAATTTTGATAACAGAGAATGTATAGAACTTGATGTTTCAACCGTTAAATATTCTTTAAATGGTGTTGGGTCACCATGTATGGTAACATTTTTATTTGCAAGTTCAAACTTCAAACATTGGTGAAGAGTGGAAGGGAAAACCCTCATCGTATGAATCCAAGGACTCTGGAGAAGTAGGTTGTAAGGTGAAGGACAATATCCTACATAGAATAAAGTATCCAGGATCTTGGATCCAATATTGAGGGGAAACATTATAGTACCTCGAACTTCTTGAATTTCATTGTTAAAAGATTTTATAAGAACATTTGATTCATTAAGATCTTCTTCCTTTGATTTGAGTTTTTGGAATAATTGATAAGTGCATAAATTAAGAGAGGAGTCATTATCTACCATGATAGTTCTAACAAGTGTTTCTTTACTAGATCTGATAATGTAAAGATAGGAGTCTTCTTGTGGAGTAGAGGAAGGAATCTCCTCATCATAGAATGAAATATGGTTAACCTCAAGAGGGTTTACACCATTAATTATGTTCTTATAGAAAATATGATGAGGAATAAATTGTTGGCTAGGTATTTTGAACAAAATTTCCTTATGAGCAATTTGTAATACTTCTAAAAGAGATATCTTTGCTTGGGGATTAATCACTTGTTGTTGGTTATCAAAGTGGATTTCAGATTGAGATTTTGATTCTAAAGATGAGCTTTCTATGCTTACATTCCATTTTGGATCATTCTCTAGAGCCAAAGATAGTTTTGAAGGTTGGTCAAATGAGGAATCCATATCTTGAATATCAGATTGAGTTGATTGAACTTGAGGTTACTCATTTGTAGTTTTTGTTACAATATTAATAATATCATCATGATGGAACACATTAACATGCAATATTTGATTGGTTTCTTGTTGTTGATAATTGAATAGGGGTTCTTGGGAGATCCCCATGTCTTTATTGATTATTGGTATTTGTTGTGTAGGAGTTTGATTGTTTAATGGAGATTTATAATCAGTTGTAGATTGTAATTCCTTTATATTAAAAAGACCCTTATCAATAAAATCTTGAATTGCACATCTTAAATATTTACAATTTTGTGTCATATGTCCATCTACTCTATGATATTCACAATGTAGCTCAGGTTTAAACCAATCTGCTGTGGTATCAGGTTGTCTTATGGAAGGGAGTTCAATCTTATTTGTGTCAAGTAAATACTTGAGAATTATATCCATTGGTTGATTGAGCTTAGTAAATTTACGTGATGAAGGCTTTTGAGAGGTTTTTGATAAATGCCTTAGGACTTTCGTCATAAAAGGACCTAATGGTTTCTCACCTCTACTTTCTTTATTATGGATAGAATGATGACAGGAATATTGCGAAGCATGAGGTGAGTACATGGTAGATTTGGAAGAATAAGTATTTTCTTGTTGAAATGGATGTGTTGTATTGAAAGAAGAATATTGAAAGGGTGGTGGAGGATTGTATGTGGAACAATAGACATAATATGGATATATGGGAGAATAGATAATATCGTTATGAAGAGGATTAGCAAAGGGATTGTCCTGTTGGGGTAAGGATGAAAAATGAGAAAAGTGTGATGGAGGTGGTGTTGAATAGGGATGAGGTTGGTCATAATCAACAAATGTATTTAACTGAATTCTTCCAACATTACTGATGGGCTCATATTGATTTGAGTAAAAACTCATGGTTTCTTTAGTACTTCTAAAAGTAATATTTAATATCTACCATTTATAATTGAATCTAAAACATACAAACTTGAAATGATGATTTTGTTATATTTTTTCTTTGTATACATACATATTTATATTTTTTTGTTTTTTTGTTTTCAAAAGGTTTAAAATGTATTCACGTTGGGTTCACCAAAATGTATCGCTCCAAATTTTTCACACCCTTACCTTTAGGCTATAGGATCCGTGCCCGAAAGGGGGATGTGAAAAGGATGGCGTGGTACCTCGGACTGAGAGGCCTTGTGAAGGTCTCGCCTCTCGGGGGAGGTGTATTATTGGTGATTTTTTGACGGATGGTGGGTTCACCAGGAAACATTTAATGGCAGTTTCCATGCCTAGGTTGGGAATGTGTTTTATGTGTTCATTTTAGCCTTAAGCATTCGTGTCCTAGGTTTGGCCAAGATGCGTCTAAGCTATTCTATATGAAGATGCAGATTAAATGAATACAGAGAATAGAATTAAGATATAAAATAGATAAATTAAAGAATATTAAAGGAAAATACCTGATCCAAATGTCTAATGAAGATTTTGAATTCTTGAAGCAGTCAGGATCGTCTAGAATTTGACAGAATTGTCTGATATCAGACAAGATCGTCTGAGATCTGATGAATTCGTCAGAGACCTGCAAACAAATAAATAGGTGCAAAACATAGAAAGTGCAGCAATGCTGATAGAGGGAAATAGTATAAATTGACACTAACAATATCAAAATGAAACTTAAAAATAGAAACATGAATGAATTATGCTAATTAAATAATAATTATGACTTAATCATGTATTTGATCTAGATGGGTGAACTCCAAAATGCAAGATAGCATAAAATATCAAATAAACTAGCTAATTAAAGCATAAAACAATAGATTGAAAGATGAAGAAATGCAAACTTTAGGCACTGATTGCTTTAATGTTGACTGCAGTCGAAATCGTCTTGCATTGGTATGAAATCATCTCTGATTCGACAGGTTCACCTCCGATCTGAACTGGATCATCTACGACGATGTAAGCTTGCTCCGACTGAAAAACACTAAGGTACCTACAACAAAATTGGTATAGAACTACTGCAAATATGAATTTGGGATGTTTTAACATGTATGAAGTCGGGTTATAGGGAATTATCAGCCAGGGGGGTGCTAAGGGGAGGGCTTAGGATTAAATAGGCTTAGGAGGGAGGTTAGGAGGTTGGAGATCATCCCTATTTGGGAGATCTCCAATGGGGGAGGGTCTCTAACGGCACAGACACGCTTTTGCCGGGATTAGAGACCCGTTGGAATAGAAGCTAATTGTGCAAAATTAGTTTTGGGACAAGATCGTCTGGACGTCCTAGCCCAGACGAAATTGTCAAATCTGGGGCGATATCGTCTGATCGGTGACGATATCATCAAACGGTCAAAACAACCTCTAAAAATGGCACAAAAAATGGGGAAACGGATTATACGACGGTTAACGGGCGGTTTGGGAGGTTAAAATTTGAATTTAAATTATTTACTAGAGTAAATGTAATTATTAAGGTTTTACTACGCCAATTTTAGGGTGCTACAAAAACCTATTGATATTAGGAGTAGATTATTTTTCATTCAAAGCATTTCAAGCTATTTAAAATTACATAACTTCAAAAGAATAATTATTGATATCTATAGTGCCTTTTAAAATTACATAACTTCAAAAGAATCATTATTGTTATATATGTAATTTATTTTAATTACAATGAATGATATAGATTGGACTATCACATTTTTCTTTTATTACCTATTTTAATTTTTTTAGCTCACATAAGCTACAATATCACTATAGTGGAATTATTTTTATGATAGCTAGGTGTTTGGTTTTTAAATCACTATACCAAGAAATTTACTTATTTAAAAATAACCAACAAAGGTCCCTTGAAGGAATAGTTATCAACAACCTCTAAATCTATCCACACTAGCCAAGACCTGGCATACCGTAACCTTGGGAGAAAGAGATTTCCCTTTCAAGAGGGAACATATATCTATTTCAAGTACATTGATATGCCCTTGATAATGTGTCATTTGCATGATCAACAGAACTGGTGCTAGGAGGGCCTTAAAACTATTTATTTTTATGCATTGTTTATTATGCATTTTTACGATTAAAGTTGGAGCCGAATGTCATCATAACTAGTTCTAAGTCATTTTCGAAGGCATTGAGTTTATCAGTCTTTCTCCATATAGAAAACCTAAATTTTATAAAGACAGACTGAGTACTCTGACTTTTAATAGTTCTCCAAGGGCTATTACCCTTTTTGTTGATCCTTTTACCACTCCTCAAGCTCCACCAATTGTAGCTCTTACTCCTTGGTTAGTGGGAAGCAACCCTTTGATAATACTAGGACTTGCACATGATATGCCTAAAAATACTAAAAAATATATCCCTAGGTACAGGTATGATGGAACAAGCTTAGCTGAAGAGAACTACAAGCATTCAAAAATGAATTAAATCATTTGCAAAATGACCATGAGGACGTTGCTTGTAGGATGTTTCCACACACTTTTGATTATTTTTCTTATGACTAGTATATCATTTTACCTTTAGGCTCCATCACTTCTTGGGCTCAGTTAGAGGTAGCTTTTATTAGCCATTTCATATTACATGTTGATATCGCTATGATCTATCATAAATTTACTTCTGCTCATAGAGAATTCAATGAACATTAGGTTTCATAAATTATACACCAAGTTTATGGCAGCTTACATGCTCACAACCAAAGCAACCATCCAAATATATCTTAGATATTTATACCCATTGGCTTCTATGTTTGTGAGGAGAGCCCTACAAATCACAACCTTTGGTTTGGGTCAATTGCCTTCAGTTGGACAAATAGGAGCTTATAATTAGATACCATTTATAAATCAAGCCCTTACACAATACCTTCTCATGCTAAATATATTGCTAAGATCCATGTATCCAAACCAGAATCAATTGTTCAATCTGGCTCAGTTGAATCAATTTATGCCTAATGTAAAAAATCAGAAGACCATTCCAACATATTTGTACAATCAAATGAACACAAACAACATTCTCAATCATACACCTCCAATAGATAATCAATCAGCTTTGCTTGCATTTTTTAATACATTTATGCCTATGAATAACATAATGTGTCATTCAAGACCAAGTCAACCTATTAATTTAAATCCTTAGTTAGAAAATATACAAAGGATGGTTCAAAAACTGAGCAATGACATGCTTCAAATGCAAATGCAAGTTCCTAAAAATCCACCTATAAATAATAACATTTAGAATAGGAATTTTGACTTTCAAAGGACCAATCGTTAGTGGAATACTTTTCCAAACAATGGAGGAGTTTTGAATCCTATTGGAAACAAAACCAATTAAATAACAACCCAAATACATAAGTGAATTTGGTAGATCTTTATTTTCTCAATTGGTGTAGGGTCCATTCCATAGCTCAACACTGTGAAACTGACTGTCTAGAGTTTAAAACTACTTTGGATATTTTCTAAAAGGAGATGAAAAATCTGGAATTAGTGCCCACCAATGAGAATATTGGGAATCATGTTGATCATATTGTAGGGATAGCTCTAGTTTTAGAGACTAATGAACTCTTATGAGTGTATGAAGATGAATCAGATGAATACTTAGAAGAAGAGGTGCAAGCTTACCAATAGTTTCAAAGAGGTAACAATTATATGCTTTAGAGTAACAAAAAAGCACCAATGACTTCTTCTACACCCCTTAACAAAACCTCCATTCCACCTGATGAGCAAGCCAACAAAAACCCAGTCCCACCTAAAGGTCCCACAACACCTACTCCACCAAAACCCAATATGCCATTACCATAGGTAAAGAAAAAACTAGAGCAAAATAAGTATGGATATAATATCATTGAATATCTTAAGAAAACCAAGACAAATATTTCTCTATTTGAGGTAGCTCAATTAACCAACCAAAAGGATTTATTGCTTAAAACACCCTATGTTCAAAATAAAAAACAATTGAAAAAACTATTGATGCTCAAGTGGAAATATACAAGGTAGAATCCTCTCCTCTTATTTTGACCATTAGAATTGCTACAAAAAAAACTTACATAATTGTCTTGTGTATTCATGTGCATCTGACAACGTGATGCCATATGCTGTCAACTAAAAATTATGATTGATTCTCAATCCCTCAAATAATAAGGTTATTTAACTAGATAATATAGAGGTGAATGTTGTTGGAGTGTTAAACCAAATCCATATATAGTTAGTTGTTGAATCTAAGATACAACAATGCATTGATATCCAAGTGGTAGATATCCTAGATGTATATTGGAGGTTGCTTAACCATGATTGGTCAAGAACCTTGAATGGCTACATGGCAACTGATTTCTCATATATGTGGCTTTCTTGGTATAGCATAGCTAATTAGATATAGGTAGAGAGAGAAGCAAGGCTTAAGGAGCTTACTATAGAGTACAAAAATATTAATGAGATTTTGTACACTGAGCCAAAATTGGGAATCTACATAGTGTTAGTGGAAATTAAACCTAAAGAGAATAATCTGGTAGTAGAGACCTTATAATATTTAATAAATTTAAATACCATCAAATACGTATACATGCATACATACATACATACCTACACAGACACACACACACATATATGTGTGTGTGTGTGTGTTAAGATTTGGTTAGTGCAAGAAACCCCTATTATCGACACTTAGGGTTGGGCATCCCCATCCCACCATGACCTCTCATAAGAGGGAGAGCTGAACTTATCAATAGGGGCCAAACACACAACTATACACACACCCACCTCCTCACACACTCACCTACACCATAGTTTGAACCTTGAACCTTCCGAAAAAGAGCCAAAACTTGAACCATTATATATAATACTGATTGCCTAGTTATTTTCTCCATTTGATCTAATATACCCCAGTAGAATTGGTAAAAATATGATGGTAGAGATGGTCACTTAGGGCTTAACTAAAAACCACTTTTAATTTTAGTATGTCAATATTATTTTTTGTTACATAAGAGAACCGGTATCACTTTTGTTCAATACAAGGTCTCTCCATCTTGTTATGGTAAATCATAGTTTAAACCTAAATCTCTTAAAAATTCCAAAACCTCAACTAAAATAATTATGTCAATGTTATTATAATATATTAGAATAGCCAATTTGATTTGAAATTTATTGTCATTCCATCCAATACCAAACTTAGGTTGAAATTAATTATCTATTAAATTAAATTTCAAGCGAAGATATTCATTTACTACTTTTCGACCACTAGATTTCTCATATGCTGCATTTTCCAAAAGGAAATGAGAGAATATATAAATTAGTATTTATTTTACTTAGTTCATAATTCTATTTTATTTAGGATAAAAGGATTTTAAAAAAAATGAATTTGAATCTTCTAAATAAAATTTTAAAATTTATTATTATATTTATATATTATATAATAATATTTTTTATTTTTTAATCTATTTAATTAGTTTTAGTTTATTTTTTAATTTATTTAATTAGATTCTTTTTTTTTATTGGTGAAAGTGGTTTTGAAAGGGTTCCCAAACCTTTTACAAAGTGATAAATAAAAACAAAGGACAATGCTCAACAACATATGGAGAGCAACACCGAACTAAACAAGAGACACCAACTAGGAAGAGCAAGAGAAAGATAGGGTACGCAGACCCAAAGCCAGAAACATCATAGAATCTAAAAGGAAAGGGTATGCAGACCCAAAACTGAAAAACAACAAGGTTCAAAAAACCAACACAACAATCCTCAAGTAGAAAATTTCCTAAACAAAGAATAAAGAAAACTAGAAACTCGCCTTATGACCTTTTTCCTTGTCTTAATATTTCTTCATCGAAGCAAGGAGATCACAATCTGAGGATTCATCAATCAAATTTGTTAGAACACCCACTCACCATCATCGTCTCCACTTGATGATTTGATACCTTACAATTTGGACATTTGCATCCTAGCTCTAGTTATATTTCAAATAGGGTCTATCACTTAGATCCTTTAGAAATCCAAAATCACTCAGATCACTCAAATGCTACTACACCCCTTTGAAATCCAAAACCACTATGCTTTTTCTACCAAACACTTCCATACTTGATGACTTTTTGACTCCATGTAGATCTATAATATTGATGCCTTAATCCATACCTCCAAGATTGTTATCGCTTAGGGTGGTGTGGGTGCCGATATGTTGCAACCTTAACCTAACATTCTATTTCCTTTAATTCTTCAACAATGTATTCCTTTATTTTAACCTCTTCTTCACAATATTATCTCTTATGCCCTTCTTTTAGTGCATCCTTGTGCACTTTTGACAAGGTTTACTTGGGCTTCATTATTGCTTCTTCCATGTACTCTATTTTTGTTAATACTATGAATTAAACCTTTGAGTCCTTTGTTGGTTCTTCAACTTGTTCCTCTGCCATAACTGCTTCTTGCTTCTCCTTGGATCCTTGCTTCTTAAGCTTTTTCTTCTAAACAGAACTATGAACTTGGTCATTGTTATCCATATTTTTTCCTTCTATTATATCCTATTTATTCATTTCTTTTATTTTCCTCTAAAGCCTTTTTATTTCTTCTTCATATTCTTTGATGTTGACGTTCAAATTAGTTATATTTTTATATGGGTCCCATTTACTCAAGAGTGCATGCTTCATTTTGTCCCAAGTGAAATTACAAATCATTTCCTTATCAAAACTTACCCATCAAACATAAGCTTCCTCTCTTAAAATTTTTATAAGTTAACAATGCCAAAAATGGTCACCAAAATATAGAGATCTAAACTTCATCCACCATTTTCGAGCATCAATTTCATCCTTTCTAGTTAAAATTGATAATTTCATGATATCAACCCAAAAAAAATCCTATAGGAGCTAAGGTTTTTTCAAAATAATCAAATCTTTTCTATTATTTGTTGTTAATAAATAATTCTATAGAATTTCTTTAAAAATAAATTAAACTACAACTAGATTGCTTACCTTGATTGAAAGAGATATCTGTAATTTGAAAAATCCTCACTATCCTTGTCCTAGATAGATGACTTTATAGGTTCGTACCTCCCTCAATACTAATCCTAATACTTTGCAACTTTATCCCATAGCTTGTTCACTTGTTTATAAATCATGTCCATTTATTGATGTGTCATCGTAGCATCTAAAGAAGCCCCTTCTTCCTCCATCACATAATATCATACCTATCAATATTTCCTTAGGCACTCTTAGATCTCCGACTATTAAAAAAATTAATTATAGTAGATTATATATTTTTAAAGATTATATGATATTCAAATTAGCATTAAAAAAATAATACAAAAGTTAGATTCCTATATAATGGAAGCCTAATTACAAAATATATAGTTATTTTTCCTTTATTTTATTTGTTAAAATTAATCTTATATGGAGTCCTAACACCACCAAGCTAACCTTATTGAGTTTCTTATAATCGAAAATTTCTTCAAACAATAGTTCACTTATCTTAAACTATGAGGTAAAGATCTTAAGATGGATAATGTTTTCCTCATTTTTTTTCAAAACTTGTTGGTCTTGAATTACCTAATACAACTACTATTAAATATCTAATTTCTACTTAATCTCCTAGTTCCTTGCAACCTATAGCTCCTAGAAAATAAATACACCTATAGCTAAAGGTTAGATTAAAATAGCAACATAGCTACATTTAACAAACTATGATAATAATTAAGTCATGTTTTACATCTTATCAAAATAAAATTTAAAGGTAACTATTAGAAGGAATAACAAATTATATTATTTATCACAAGGTCTTGGAGGAGTGGCAAGTGGTAGGTGTTCACAATGACGATTTCAAGAGTTCAAGACCCCTCGACACTCAATAGTGCCCTTCATGGTCTTAGGTTCCAATATGCATGTATACCTTTAAAAAATATTATTATGTTTGTTAAGACTAATAATGACAGTAAAATGAAACATTGTTAGAATATTCTAATGCATTAGATCCTAGATATCCTTGGTTGTATTACATTAACTAAAGATATGCTTAACTATTTTGAGTTTGCCACAAAAGACACAACTTTGAGAAGATAGACCTAAGAAATCTAACTTACTTTTGCAAGACATAAATATGCAAAAATCTCTAAGCAAACAATTGGGCTAATATTCGGTCTTAGACTACTATAGTTTATCAATAGGACTATGTATATTAGAGATAATTATTTTAAATGTGACATCAACATTGGTGGATGGATAACCAAGTTTAAGCATGGGTGGGTCAGGTAAGTAGGTTGCATGGTCATACACCATAGATTCCTCTAGATACCTACCCATGGACCAAGCCATCATTATCAAGACTTTTCATGTCCCTAGCATGCTTGTAGGTCCAAAATATTGCCTAGGATAATCACCTTCATATTTTAAATATTTGTTCTTATTTTTCATATTATAAATGAGAGTGTTGACCAATTTAACTAAAGAACCACATAAACATGTTAGAGCATATCTCAAAATTATTGCCCTTTCATAGAGTGATGTTATCACAAAAATTGGAAAACTTCCTAAAATAAACGATGTCATCAACCTCTTTGGAACCCCTAAAATCTAATATTCATCTCAAATTAATTAATTTACCCTAGTCAATGAGAAAACTACTCATTCGTCATCATTCTAGTTGATATGAACCTAGATAATATAATGTTATAAATGTTATATGTACTTTCCATTTATAGATAGATTTCAATAACTTTAATTTATAGACTCAACGAATTATTAGAGGACCATATATTCATATATATCTTTATGAAACAAGAAGAATACATCTAGATTTTATTCGTGTTCTTCCTTCTCCTAGCATGTGGTGTTAGGATAATCATAATGCTATTATAATATCTCTATGAATATTCTACAACAATATTAGTATGCCTATTGGATCATAATAAAAAATATTATTCTTCTTCTTCCCTAGAGTAATAATCTTCTCTTTACAATAATTCTTATCTTCAAGTCCACCTTGGTTGGGTCTCTCCATAAACCAATTCATGAAAGAGCAAGGATATCATAGACTCTAAGGCACTCTAATGCACTCAATGTTATTCAAAGGTATTTACATCCAAGGTTATTATTCCCTCTCATTTTCTTTTTCATTATTTTTTCTTTACTATTACAATTGGTTCTTGCATATTAGTTTGTTTTACTACATTGCATACTTGGGTCTATTTTCTTGTAATATCTCTTTAGCTTCCTTTATTTCCTCTTAACTATATATTTCCCTTCTACCCCTTAGAATTATCCATATACAAAATTTATAAAACCATCCTCATTTATAACCTTATTAAGATCTATTGTTATTTAAGTTTTTCTTAGGTTTGGCTTGATCTTGTGTTGCCTTTACCCATAGGATGAAGTGACATATTTGGCTTGTTCAAATATAGGAAAAATAGACTATTCTACTTTGATTCATTATAATCATACTTTTATTTGATGTTCTATTAAGGAACATCTAATGTATAAGGGGTAAGGAAGCATACACAACTCTATTTGAAATGAAAATAAGGATACAACTCTTAGATAAAGACATTACTTATAAATTTTACATGACAACGTATTTCATAGCTTGACCAATAGATCATCATCTATTAAGTAGTGGATCCAAGTGATAATGGATTGAAAAGAGGAACTTAAACCAATTTGAACACATAACTCATCCCAATTCTTTCGCTTTTATGAGAGAACATCCAAAGATCATGAATTCTTCCAAGCCCCTTTCTAAAGAGATATTTTACATTAATAAATAAGCAAGGGGTTTTTTACTAAACCCCACTAGCATATATTACCACAAAGGAGAAGATGAAAAATAAAGTCCATGATAAAGGGAAACTAACTACTAAGGGGATCCTTTAATAATAAAAAATAAGACATTCAAGAGATTACCTCTCTAAGGAAATGTTAGCCAAGATCCAATATGGATTGTTATGTGCATGCACTCCCTGAAGAATAAATTCTAAGGTTCAAATCCCCACAAGGCTCTTACTACCCATTTACACATAAGGATTTTGCCTTGGTTAACATGGTCAATTAGATTTAATCCTTCATTTTCACAACATAAATTATAACTAACACACAAACTTGAGTGTAAAATTTTGGACTTAAAACTTCTTGAGTAGGTTGGTGAAAGTATCATAATTATCTTGATAGAATATCCACCATAAATTATAATAAACACGGGATATAGTAAATATTATATTGATAACATGGTCCTTACTAGCTAGTGAGAGACACTTATTAGTCTAGTTTTATAACTTATTTTGAGCTATATTCAAAATCCAACCTCAAATTTCTTTATACAAGGATTTAAAATTGAATAGGATCCTTAGATACCTCACCACTTTTGATGTTTAAACAAATATCAGGATTCAAAGTCCAAGGAGGTACTCAATTCCTTAAAGTTGTGAAGAAATCATTTTTTCTCTTAAAAACTCTAACACCATAACAAAAGGAAAAGGAAATCAATCAATCATGGTAGCATTCTCAATTTATTTGGGATTATTTTTTAGGAACAAGTATGAGTCATCAAAAAAGTGATAATTTATTATAGTATCCCATGGTATAAAAATACCCTACAAAATATTATTTTGCAAAGTCCTCTCAAACATATAGCTAAGGGTATTGAATGATTAAAAAATTAAAAAATGAGCCTAGGAGAAACCCTGGTGAATGGATCACCAAAGAAAAAAGGCTTTTTATTGGGTCCATTCATAGTTGTTATTTTTAAGGAATCAATAAATAACATAAAATTTCTACTCATGTTGGCAAAATCTAAGACACTCAAAGACTTTGATAATGAACTTCCAATTGATATTATCACAGTCTCTATCAAAATTAAGTTTGACAAAGACTACTTCATGTCTTAAGGATTCAACCCACTCTAATTTTTCACTGTTAAGACCAAATTATTAAGAATAAAACATCCATGAAGAAAGTGTGTTTGTTCTTAATAAACAATATCTTTTGGAGCAACATAACGGATTATCAAGATAAGAGCCTTAGTTATAATTTTATATAAGATATTGAGTAAAGTAATATGTTTCTTCCTATTGATGGAGTTGAATTCATTATCTTGCTTGCTATATTGACTAGTTATGTTGATAAATATCCAAAATAAACCTTTCCTTTTAGCCTCTTTATAAATTGATAAAAATCATCCTTCAATACATGCCAAAGTTTTTAAAAGAACTCAACTAAAATCCCATCTAGACTAGAGTATTTTTGTATAGCCATCTTAAATAAAAAAATTGTAAGCTCATCTAGTGTTAGGCATCTCTCAAAGGATACCCACAACTCATGATAAACTCTGTAAGGTATAATACCATCTAAGTTACTATATCAAGATCTTGGATATCACTACTTTATACCCTAAAAATAGTCTAAAAGTGATTCAAGAATTCATTCTTGATATTTTCTTTATGATTAAAGGTTTTATCATGCTTATCATCATCTATAATTTTTTTATTTTTTTTCTTTTTCTTAAGAAATTTGAATTAAGAAATTTGAATTTTTTTGGTCCCCTTAACACAATTTTATTGGCCTCCTTATCAAAAAATTGTATCTATTGCAACTTGGAGCATATATTTGCACTTTAATTTCCCATAGTTTAATCTTATCCTAGATTATTTTAGGTTTGCAAGATAGAAAAGAGGAGGTTCTTGGACAAGGTCTTCCTCTAAAATGAGATACTTGTTTGTAATGGCCTCTCCATTCTCCTTCTACTAGCCATACATTTATTTTTGTAGACTGTTAAAATATAACTTATTTTATGGGAGATGTTTTCACCATTCAATCTAGCCACATGTCCCTTGGGGCTTCAAAAATTATTTCCATAAATAAATCAAGGCATTTATGAAATTAGCTCATCCAAATGTGAAATATTAATCTTATAAGGCAACCCTTTAAAAGAGTTTATTGTTTGTACAAATCTGATTTAGGACATTATAGAAAAATGGTTTGATTGTGTTGAGGTAAAATGTAAATAGATTTCATGCCTATAAACCATAAACAAAGAAGAAGCAAAACAAAACTTGTTCAACTAACTGCATATTCATTTTGATCCATACAACAACTACAAGTAAAAATTTTAGCATTATAATCTTACCTAGGGTAAAAAACACCAAGGTTGCTTATGCATAACATCCATACATTAAATTTAGAGGAATATAGTAATACTTAGAACCTATCTAGTGCCTACCCATGTGTGATTCAACCATGTTGAAATTACTCTATAGTACTTACTCAACTAGAGGTAAGCTAGGGCCAACTGATTCCATAAGTTTATTAAGCTCAAAGAGTCATTCGAGGCACACATAAAGTAAATATAAAAAATACTTTAACAAAAAGTAAACTATATGGAAATAAATCTATGATCATGGTCATTCCCATAATCTAAAATTATATAATGCATCTAAGAAGGAATTCCAAAAACAACACCACTAATTTCTTCCTCATGATGCATAGCAAAAGACAATCCATCATGCCATGGTGTTTGTATGGAAAGGTCCAAATAAAATCCCTAACCTTTAACTTCCTCTAATAGGACAATGTTAAGATTATTTTACAAAATAGAGTCCTCGGTCTTATACTGATGGACTAAGAAGGTCAAACCCCTTGCATTCCAAAACATGAACAAAAACTTCATGTCACGTTGTTTGAAATGGTCTCAAAATAATTGGTGTAGTGCATCTCCCCCATAGTAAAATATTTACCAATTAAAAATAAATATCAAAGTCATGAATGCATGAATTCTAGATGAATTAAAATTAAATAATACTTCCATGATCTCATCATTGTTGTTACAATTTTATGGTTATCAAGACCTTGAGATACCTTACTTGTGATGAAGGAGGAATATTAATCTCTCCTTTTGTTTTCTTTACTTATCTCAAACTCTCAAAGAAGAATTATTTCATCACCTATAGGAATACCATTAACTTATTCAAACTCTAGAATATTTTTTCATAGAAGGAACACTTCCCAAAGGGCCTTTCCCTTGATAAGACTAACCCCATGTTTGTTAGCGTAGCTAAGTAGTTATTACATTATTTTATTATGGCGACATTTTTTTAGGGATATTATATTTATTGTCAGCATATTTATTAGATATTTGGAGGGTATCTTAGTTGTTTGAGATATTGTGCTCCTTGGAGGTTATTTATATTTATTTTTTATTCAAGGCTATCTTTATCCTTAACCAAATGTATATAGCACATGAATTATCAATATACATTATGTTTTTGGTCTATAAACTATCATGGTATCAAAGTAATATACCATCACCCACCTGGCGATTGGAATATCAATCCGGTTGTGAGTTTTTGAGGATACCAGGACTGTGGCTGAGTGGCATAATATCTAGGTGCTATGGTTGAGTGGCGTAATCTCTAATTACTCAGGAAGGAGGCCAATATGTACCAAGCCGGCCCGCAGTCCATCAACTACAGGCATGATCCACTAACAGCAATGAGAGACGAGACTCTAGTACCTAATCTAGCCTCTAATCGATGACCAAAAAGGTGGCTCTGATGTCTGATCCAAGGAGGCCTACCTAAACCTGACCTCTAACACAATGGTGATAACTAAGTCTAGTGGACACGCGATGTAGACTACAAGATAAACTGACTAGACTCTAAAACCTCAGTGGACTCTGTGATGTGGTGAAAGATAACGAACATTGACGACAATATACCTAGAAGACACCTAGGATAGAGAGCTACTATGTGGATGCTACAAAAGACCTGATGACTAGACCTAATGGATGACAAACCAAGGCAACCAAGGCTAGCTATTGCTACATGAAGTGGTGACAAAATTTATGTGGATACTCTATGAGTCTCACATGCACAAAAGGTATTGGACCATTTGGTTGGGCAAAGTCTCTCCGAAGTTAGACACTATCAATGAGGCGTGTTATTTTTTTTAAATGCATTTTGGATCATTGTATCTTGAATGTGGGATTAAAGCAACTATAAAAAACAAAGGATATTCTACTAGAATACTCCTAGGGTACACACTGCATCAAATTACGAAGGACCCATTGACAAGCACATGCTTAGAAAAATAATGCTCCTAGAAGGCGTGCTTTACAAAAAATCTCGGAGGGGTTACAGGGACGTAAAATATTTCTGTCTAGCATATTTGGAACACCGAGCCAAGCTTGACTGTCCCTGATCAAACATTGTAGGATCACTTCCATTGTAGAAAAACAATTGAGTTGCTCTCTATCTTGCAGGCTGAGATTTCACGTCCAGATGGTGATCTATTTCCTTTGTGTAATATAGGAATTTCTTCCCCTAAGCAAATGGATCTGATTTTTTTCTTCTAGTAAGACTTGAAGGTGATCATTTTGCTGATTATTCGATCTAGCTACAGAATACAAGATCGTGAGCATAGATTTCCAAGACGCAGCAACGAAGAATATTGTTGTTACACAGAGCCACAGATGATCGATCAGATTTCAAGATATTTGATTTGATATTGCAGACGGTGTTTGTGGAAATATCCTAGTCGCAGAATAAATCCCTACTCTCTGACTATCATTTTAGTTGTAGGTCAGATCTATGGTGAGAATCGTTGCACTGTAGGAATATCCGAAGTTGCATTGAGTTATTGGCTATGGGATTGTGACCATTCCAGCACATAAATAATACATCGATTATTCTATTAGGTGATTATCTATGGGGATCAAAAAAATATGACATAGCAGCCATTTTGAGGTTACAGATTTAGCAGTAGATGCCACGTGGAGGATCTTGTAGATAAATTAGCATTGGTTGCAGTCACATTTATGGATGCTCGTAATGAAATTTGTAGTCATATTTATGGAGGCCCATGGTCCAATAAAATCCCTTTGTAGGTCAATGACAAGAGTCTCTACAAGTAAAGGCATGGTAAAGTTCCAATGGCCATAGATATCTGGGAAGTGCACATATGTAGCAGAGCACATCATCATATAGAAGGGAGCTTCCCTTCATATCCGTTGGGATTGGTAGCATGACTGGCTACTCAGGTAGTGGTAAGAATCCACCACGGGAGTTTGGAATATTGACTCCCATAGGTGCCAACAAAACACCTATTTGCTAAACACCTTGCGCACATTACAAGGTACCATTTTTTATTTGTAAATTTTATTACAAATTTTTCTTAAAAATTCTTTAGTAATTTAAATATTTTTTTTTAAAATCAATTTTATGTTATTGATTTTCTTTACAAAATTATTTTATTATTAAATTTATTTTTTTAGTAAAATTCTATTTTGCAAATTCAATCAAATTCAAGAAACAAAGCCCCCTCTTTGCACTTTTATTCAACAATTTTTGCACTAAAGGGAAGATTTCATAAATTACCTAAAAATGATAACTTTGTAACCTTGGTAAACACTATCCTAATCTCTTTTTAGGCTTCATAAATATCAAACTCTTTTTGTTTGAAGATCTTGTAATAAAAATGGGGGGACATCATCATTTTGCAAACGAAATGGGGGATACCATTTTTCTCCAACATCTCCTATTTTGCACACAGGGGGAATAGTTATAAGGGTGCATTTTCGGTAGTGACTGACACCTTAGTCAAATTATTTTGCAAAATTTCATTGTAAAAAGGTACATTTTTTGCAGTGATAAAAACCTTCAAAAATGGGTAGATCAAATAAAAAGCAATCCCCTAAACAAATTGATGTTGTTACATAAGTTAAAAATACTTACTTTCCACCAAATATGGATGGGTCAAATTTTATGAGGGCACATTTCTCACACTAAACAATGGTTTAGTAGCCCTACTCAAATATTTTGAGTCTTGTAAAGACCTTCAGATAAATGGTGCTTGATTCACTATTGGTGTTATAAGGGGCATATACATGTCATTGGTTGCACTTGACCTTGCCCAACGTAAAGTAAAATTGGACATAAGTGAGGAAAAAGAGGTCCTAATGGTCGATGCTTGTTGTGACACAAGTGATCTTCAATCCATTGTGGCAAATGCTTGTTGTGACACAAGTGACCTTCAACCCATTGTGATACATGCTTGTTGTGATACAGGTGACCTCATACCTTCAATGGTGGATATCATTCGTAGCACAGGTGATATCATCACAGTAGCAAATTTTTCTTGTGATATTAGTGACTTAAAAATTGAACCTCCTCAAATGAGCTCCGTAATCTCATCAATAGTGACAAATACCATATTGTTAAAATTATTTATAAAAATGATGAAATTGGGTGTTTTGAAAAATACACCAAAATATTTAGATCCAAACTGATGAATAAAATGGGATTCAATCGTGAGAGATTAGGTAAACAGGAACAAGGAATTAAAACTCCAATAATGCTAAATGTTAGGGTAAATAATGAAGGCCTTGGTTATTTTGGACAAGAAAGTACCGGTAAAACCATGTTTGTAAACCCTAAATCTCCTCCAAATCCTAAAAAATCATTGTTGCAATCATTATGGAAAAATAGGACATGTTGTAGCTAGATGTTAGAAATTACATCCTTGTGATTCATGTGGATGTACAAATCACTCTTCTTCAAGTTGTTGGTACAAAGTGAAAATGGCCAACAAGGTTCATATAGATTGTGGATGGACAAATCTCACACAATGGACCATGATGAAAGAAATGTTGCACGACTTCTACTGAAAAGGTAAAACCTATGGTAGACCCCAAGGAAAATCCAATGATAGACCGAGTGGCAGTCCCAGATACAATGACCTAGAAACAAACCTAAAGATATACCTAGAGACAAAGTTCCATAGGTATATCTACACGTAGATCCAGAGGCAATGATCCAAAGGTATATTCACAAGCAGATCTTGAGATAGACCCAGAGGTACAAATCCAGAGGTATGCTTAGATCTAGAGCCAGATCCATGAGCTAGATCCAAAGCCAAAGATAAATTAAGATCCAAAATTCTTTCATTTCTCTTCTTCTTCATTGTATTGGGATAGTTATATTATTACCCAAATAAAGTAACAAGGGGGATGTTAGCATAGCTAAGTAGTTATTATATTATTTTATTATGCTGACCTTTGTTAGGGATATTATATTTATTATCAACGTATTTATTGGATATTTGAAGGGTATCTTAGTTTTTTGAGATATTGCGCTCCTTGGGGGTTATTTATCTTTAGTTTTTATTCAAGTCTATCTTTAGCCTTAGCCAAATGTATATAGCCCATGAATAATGAATATACGTTAAATTTTTTGTCTATAAAATATCAATTTCCACCATAGGACCACATATTTCCAAAGAATTCAAGGTCATGGTCTCCCTTACATCATCAATATTTTTGAGGTTAGAAGAACTTGTATTCGATAGAAAAATAGAGTTTGAATATGAGCTCTCTGGTGGGACTGTGTGAGAATGTCAAATAACATCTCTTATAAAAAAGGAAGAAATAACATGTGATAACATATTTGAATACCAATGCTATCAAACTTGATAAAAAAAAATTGTTATTATAATGGTATTATCCCCTTTCAAAAAAATATAGATCTAACAAAATCACATTTATCTCATTTGCATAATACTATTACTTAGGAGATCTAAAACTAGAATCAAACCAATGTTGCACCAAAACCTTTTTGTAGAATTAAAAATCTTAAATAAAACTTTGTGAAAATACTAAAAGTGCCTAAGTATAGCTAAACCTCCATTATTGACTATCATTGGAATTAAAAATTATACTAATAAGAATCTTGATGTATCAAGTTTTAAAGTGGATATATACATGAATTACAATTCCTATGCAACAATTTAATACTTGATCTACAAAACCATTTTCCTTGCATTATCATGAATAATATATTTTATATTGTACATATACTTATAAATATTACATTAGATGACATTTTATATTTTGGAGGTGTTAAAACTGATATTCAAGTTATTAGAGAGATTGACCTTTGTCTTTAACTCTTGTATAGATTTCTCTAATTACTTTTACAATAGTTTAAGGGATTCATCTACCTCATTATATATATACTAAGTGTTGATAAATTGGTTAGTCACAACACTCAACCACATCCATATGCCATAGTATAAGTAAAATTCTAACATAATCATAGGTAGAACACAATGATTATAGGATTCGTAAAGGTATATAAGGAATATAAATATTTTAAATTAAAGATTTATATTTTCTAGTTTTGAAACCACTAGAGTAGTCTTAATGAATAATTTAATAGGAAATAAACTTCTATTATAGTAGTTTTAAAGTGATATCTAATAGAAAATAAACTTAAATATGGTAAGTTTGAAGATCTCTCATTTTTTTAAAACCACATGGGATTGAAATGGGCCCCACTCATAGTACATCTTGACCACATTGTGGTATTACAACAACTTGGAAATTATGTATGTATTGTTGGTCAAAATTCAAACCTTGTTCTATGTAGTGAATTCTCACTACACCTAAAATTATTTATTTATTTTTAAACAAGACCAAAGTAGAGGTAAAATAGGGAGGATACGAAGAAAGAGGTGTCCAAAAAATGCAAGGAATTTGGCTATGATCAGATTGTTCTAATCAATGACCTATGCTTCTTTATAAATGTGTTGACTATAAGTGGGGAACCAAAGTTGCATGCACCATAGATTCAAAATCCATGGCTTATGGAGTTGCAAAATATTTACAATGGTGGAGGAGAATAAGGGTTTTAAAGGTTAGATATTTCAAATATATTCTAACAAATAAAATGAAGGAGAGGCATAACAAACCATTCGGCTTAGAATTAATGATCCATAGAACTTCAAGATATTTTGAAGAGTGGGGGATAGTAAAAGTTTTGAATGACGGGTTTTTCAAGAAATACTGATGAAGAAAATTGTAGTGCCACACTGAAAAATAACAAACCACATAACTACAATATATTTCCAAGAATGGATGGGGCAAAGAACTTTTAAGGATGGATTCTTCAAAAAGGTCTGATAGAAGGAGTTTTGCAAACCTTTTAATATAAGTTTAGCAAACCACAAAATAATTATAGAAGTTTAACGTGAGGTAATGAGTAAAAATTCTATAGACCATCCAATTAATAATTAGTGACCTACATTGCCTCGAAGAATAAAGAAATTTGTGGAGGAGATAAGAAATTTTAAGATAGAGGAGGCCAATATTCTATCATATTGCATAAGTGGCCAACAAGGAAAAATTAGTCTAACTTGGAAATCTTGTAGAATGAGAAGTTAATAATAATAGCCAATCAAAACTCATAGCAATAGGTTTTGCTGCTAGTGCACAAGCTCCCCAAAAGTAGTTCAACTCATCAAATGAGAAATTTCTAAATAACCTCAAAACACTGCTAGCCTCACTTAGGCTTGAAACTCCAAGGAGAATGGTTGGTCTATTAAAGGTATAAATGTGGAAGCCACAATAATAGCACACTTAAGTCTAGTAGTATTGATTATAATGGTGTCTCTACTCATTTTTCAATATATCTAGGAGGATAATTGAATATGTCAACAACAATTGCACATCTAGAGGCTTAGACCTATTTGGCATTGATCATTCTAAATCTAGATACCTCAAAGGACTACAATAACATAATGTGGGTATGATTGATAAATATTAGTAAAGACGTATGTTTGATTCTTGCACAAATTTTGGATGTAGTCTCTCATTTTTTTCTATAAATAGTAGACCAATATGCATTGTAAAGTAGTAATTAGTTGCTTATTAGTGCATATTACCATACCTTGTATGTAACTCTTCTTTCATTTTATTTTGTATAATAGTTTGGATTCAAGCCCTAATTCATTTTGTGGGTAATATTTTGAGTCCTTTATTCTAGAATGGTTGTAATTTTTGCTATACATATATATAAGAAGTTGTGACTATTGCCTTTATGTCCCATTTCTTGCCTATATGTGCATGTATAAGGAGCTATGACTAATTGCTTTTTTTCTTGTTTATTTTCTATATGTGCATGTATAAGGAGTTATGACTACTTGATTTTCTATCCCATTTCTTATATGTGCTTATGCTTAAGTGTTCATGCTTATAAGAGAAATTTTTCACTTTGAATTATTGGAAAATGATTCACGTGTTCATTTAATCCCAATGTTATGCAAAATAATCTTATGATCTTGGTGCATTGTCCCTGGTTAGTTCAAGATTTTTACATTTTGTTATTATGATTCTTATGGTTTTTCTTTCCCTTTTCCTTTGTGTGTGAAATATAGTTAGATAGACAACCATTCAAGATCACATCCTATAGTAAATTGACCTTTTAAAAAACTCCAGAGGTAACCCTCTAAGACATGTCCCATGATCTTGATACTATCCTCTATGTTTCTCTATGTAAGGCATGAGTGTTCAATGCATCCAACCATTATAATAGCCAATTCTCGGCATAGAAAATGATCATCAAGATCATGAAATCTAGTTACAATTGGCCAATTTTGTTTATAGATACTCATCATTGGGTAAGAAAATGTATTTAATGATTCTTAATCAAAAGAAAGAAGAATACACCTATGCCCCTGAATCCCATAGTATAGAATGAAGCATATTACCAATGGGGATTAAACTTTATTGGAATGATCAGTCCACCATTAAGCAAGTTTCATAAATGGATCCTCACTACTATAGACTATTTCACCAGACAGGTTGAAGTAATCCCACTAAAAGAGGCTAATGAGTGAGTGATAATAGATTTTTTGGAGGACGTCATTACCAATTTTGCCATTCCTAATACAATAATTACTGATAATGTTAAGGAATTCATAGGTTTCAATATTACTCAATTTATTTTTTAGCATGACATTTATCTAATTTTAAGGCCTCTTCAAATTACTACCCATAAGGTAATGGTTTGGTAGAATCTATGAACAAAAATTTGTTACGAATACTAAAAAGGACAAACTCAAAGAATCAGTGTGAGTGGTATCTTCACCTTATAAGAGCCTTATGGGAATATTACATCACTCCAAATAAGGCTTTAGGGTGTTGTACTTATACTCAGGTATATGGAAAGGAGGCTGAATTTCTTATATCTCTTGAACTACTTTTGCTTTAGTTGTTGAATC
Source organism: Wollemia nobilis (assembly GCA_028583015.1). Taxonomy (NCBI): domain Eukaryota; kingdom Viridiplantae; phylum Streptophyta; class Pinopsida; order Araucariales; family Araucariaceae; genus Wollemia; species Wollemia nobilis. Next base: position 2,269,803 of record JAQPPZ010002048.1, on the reverse strand, counting down.
AACCAAAATTTCAATAGAATGATGTCATGATTGTAAGGACAGGAGAACTCCTCAAGCTTGAAGAACTAAGGAAAGAGACCAAAGAGTAGTTTTTGAGATACCAAGAAGTGATCAAAATATAGTTTGATAAGAAATATACCCCTTAGAACTTTTATTTTGGTTATCTGGTACTTGAATAGGATGAAGATAAGAAAACTAGGTCATCATACACAATTTTATGCAATTTAAAGTGGACCAAACATCATAGCTACTTGCAAGGAACAAAATTCTTCTAAGATTAGTATAATAAAGGGTGATACTCTTCCAATCCTAGTCAACAAGATTTATTTGAAGAGCTATCCCAAAGCTCTTTATGCCTTCAATATATATATATATATATATATATATATATATATATATATATATATATATATATATATATATAATGTATGTATGTATGTATTGGTGTTATTATTTTTACAAGTTAGAAAAAAATCTCAAAACTTGCAGATAAGTGGACATTGTGAGGAGTCAAAATCCATGAGCCACACTAGGAGGAACATAGATAACCATCATGCAAGGAAATAGGAATAAAATATAATGTGAGCCATTTAATTATATCGAATCATCAATAAACACATGTAATTGCAATCATATGTAAGAACAATTCCTCAAAGAGAAACAATGATGAAAGAACAAGTTTGCATTTTAAAAGTAAAAACCTCAAAATTATCAACAAACAGTTGAATATCATCCAATAAATGATAATATGGCAAACTCAAAATGCATTATGCAGGTTTAATACAAAAAGTACCAACATCTTCCCCTTCCTTTCCAATCACGTGGAAAAAATAAATTTACATAACATAAATCTAGTACCTTGGGGATTTTGCTGTCACCCTATAAAAAATAAGGTAGGTCCAAGGGAATTGAAATATGGAACACAAAGAAGTTTGTGAGTTCACATAGGACAAATTTAATTCAAGTAGGTACCATTGTCTTAGGATGAAATTCTATAAAAGGATTACCTTGCATTCATTTTTCCACAAATCAAAGTTGTGTTAGCCAAGTTTGAAATTTTTCCATATACCTTTTAATGTCTCCATGCCCAATAAATAAGGCCTTGATTTTTGGGTTCATTACCTTTTGTACGAAGAAGACCCCTATGGGTCACCAAATTATAGTGAATTCTCACTACACTTAGAAAATTTTGACAAATTTTGAAATAGGGTCAAAGTAGAGGTAAAATAGGGAGGATACAGAGAAAGAGGCACTAGACAAATGTATGGAATTTACCTATCATTGAATTATTCTAATCAACGGCCCATGTTCTTCATAAAAGTTTTTACTAGAAGTGGGGAACAAATTTTTTGTAAATTATCCATTCAAATATCAACGAGCAATAAAAAATTCAAAGACAGATAATGAAAAAAGGTTGTCTAGGCCATAGATTCAGAATCCATGGCCCATGGATTTATAAAATATTCTCGAGGGAAAAGGAGGATAAAGGTTTTTATGGTCAAATATTTTGACAATTCTATTGAAGAAAATAGAGGACAGACATAATTGACCATCCAACATAGAATAAATGGCTTGTGAAACTTCAAGGTATTTTTGAGAGTGTGGGGTGATAAAATTTTTAAAGGATATGTTTTTTTAGAAATACTGATGAATAATAGGGTACTATTACACTTAAAAATAGCAACTCATAAAATTACAAGATATTTTCAAGGACATATAGGGAAAAGAGTTTTGAAGGATGGATTTTTAGAAAAGGTCCAATAAAAGGAGTTCTAGGGACCTTCCAACAAAATTTTAGCAAACCATTAAAAATTTATAGTAGTTTGATGCAAGCCAATGAGTAAATTTTTAATAGACCATCTGATTGAAAATCAATAACCCATATAACCTTAGAGAATAAAAGTAGTGGAGATAAGAAAAAATGAAATAGTGGAGCCAAATATTCTATCAAATTGCATAAGTGGCTAGTGAGGAGAAAGTAGTCCAACTTGGTAAGCCTATAAAGAGAAAAGGTAATAATAACAACCAATAAAAACTCACAATAATAATATTTATTGTCAATGCACAAACTCCTAGAAAAATTAAGCTCATCAAAAGGGCAATTGCTGAAGGACCTAAAACCACTATAAACACCACTTGTATTCAGCAATCCGATGATCATGGTTGGCCCATTAAAGGTAAAAATAGGGTAGCTACAATAAGATAACCCTTGTGTTTGAAAACATTGATCATAGTAGGTACCTTTACTCACTTTCTAGGATCCCTACGAGGGTAGTTGAAGATGCTAGGAGTAGTTGCACATTCAAAGGGGCATAATCATTTGGTGATGATGATTTAGATCTAGATACCTCAAAGGGCTAAAATGACATAATGTGGGTATGGCTAATACATATCAGTAAAGGCATATGTTTGATTCCTACACAATTTTTGGAGGGAGAAGTTTTCTAGTTTTATCTATAAATAGTAGACTAATATGCATTGTAAATCATTGGTTAGTTTCTTATTTGTGCATATTACCAATATTTGTATGTAACTCTCCTTTCATTATCTTCTATATAATGGTTTAGACTTGAACCTTGAGTAATTTTGTGGGTAATATTTTAAGCCCTCTCTACTAGCATGATTGTAATTTTTGTTGTACACACACACAAGAAGCTATAACTACTTACCTTTTTATATCATTTCTTGTTTATGTATGCTTGTATAAGGAGATTTCACTACTTGCTTTTTAGTATTATTTATTGTATGTGCTTATGCTTAATTGTTCAATATTATAAGAGAAATTTCACTTTGATTTGTTTTTTTTAATTTAGTAAAAAATACCTTGGGGCCACCTTGGTCTGATAAACCACAACCAAGGGATTCTACACTATCAAAATCACCTAGGAATTGCACCCAGCCCTAACTGCACCAGCATTATCAATTGGATTTTGGGTACTCTATGTGTGTTTCGTAAGGTGGAGATTCAAACCAGGGATCTCCCTTGGAGGATTGTCCTACCCTCTCCAACTCACCTATAGCACATGGGTGTTCACTTTGAGTTTTTAAAACTTAAATTGTGTTCATGTAATTCCATTGTTAGGCAAAAGAATCATATGATATTGGTGCATCACCCCTTAGGATTTTTACTTTTTGTTGTTTTATTTCTTGTGGTTTTTCTTCCTCTTTTCCGTTGTGTACAAAATCTAGATAGATAACCAAGTTTTGAAGATCACATCCTATAAGGATATGACCTTGTAAAACCCCTAGAGATATCCCTTTGAGCAACATCCCATGCTCTCAATACTACCTATTGTGTTGATCCATGTGAGGCATAAGTATCAAGTGCATTCAACCATTACAATGGAAGACCATGATATTCTTAGTCGACAACAACCTCCTAAAAAATAAAGGAGTTTCACTAGTTTATTTAATGATATTTGATGAGTTTTAAGTTTTTTTATGTCATGAGTATCTCTACCATGCCACAATTTATGATGTTGAATTTACTCAGTCTAACCTTATTTAGAATATTAGAACAGATTATTCTCCATGCAATCAATTAGGATATTGAATTTACATATTGTTGGTCGAGATTCAAACCTTGGTATCCTCCTTAAAAACCAAGAAATTTAACTAATTCAACTAATACCATATAATGAGTTTGAAGGTCTTTTATATCACAAGTATCTCTGCCATGCCAATTTTTTTGATGTTAAATTTACTCAACCTTACCTTATTTAAAATATTAGAATGGATTATTCTCCATGCAATCAATCAAGATATTTAGTGTATGTATTGTTTGTCAAGATTCAAACCTTGTGTTGTGGCTGATCCACAACACACCCTAAAAATTGGGGACCCATCTTTTTGGGATGCTTTCAAAAAGGAATCTCAGTGACCCAAATGCTAAAATTCAAAAAAAATGGCAAAATTGCACGAGTATAGAAAGTGTCGCGAAATCATGACATGTCGCAAAATCATGACATGTCGCGCCATCACTGCCGAAAATGAAAAAGCGTCACAAAATCATGACATGTAGCTCTGTCACGGCCCAGAGAAGAGAGAGAAATGGAAAATGAAAAAGTGTCACGAAATCGTGACATGTTACTCCGTCGCGGTCGAAAGAAGAGAGAGAAAGGCAAATTGGAAAGGTGTAGCGAAATCGTGACATGTCGCAAAATTGTGGGTCAAACCAGTCAAATAGGGAAAAATAGAAAAACGTTGCGAAATCGCGACAGGAAGCGACAAACGGGGCACAAAGTAGAAAGGCGTAGCGAAATCGTGACGCATCGCAAAATCGTAGTCAACGCAGTCAACGCAGTCAATGGCAATAGGTGGGCGGAACCGTCGCGAAATCGCGACGTGTTTGATTTTCGCGGTTGGCAAGCGGGAAGAAGACATGAAATAGAAAGTGTAGCGAAATCATGACGAAAACCGACACAAAGCTCATAAGCTGAAAATGGTAGCGAAATCGCACAACTTCTGAGAAAGTGTGCCCGCCAAAAAAAAACATCTCGAAATCACGACAGAAAGCAGCGAAGGGAGGATGAAGCGAAAAACGTCGTGATATCGTGACAGGTCACAGTTTTGCAGCTCTGAAGCAGCAAAGTAGTATGGATGAAAATAGCGTAGCGATTTCGTGACATGTCGCGTTTTTGCTGCCAAATACAGCAAGAGCAGTCTGAAGCAGGATAGTGTAGTGATTTCACGACGAAAAGTTGGCAAAGTGTATGGAAGTGAAAAACATCATGAAATCATGATAGATTGCAGCCAAAGGAGTGCTGAGTGAAAAGCGTCGTGAAATCGTGATAGATTGTGGGTGGAAGGCATGAAGTGTAAAATGGTCACGAAATCGCGATAGCATTGAGCGAAAAGGCATGAAGTGTAAAAGGTGTCATGAAATCATGACAAACTCGAGCAAAAGGGTTTGAGGCACAAAAAACATCGTGAAATCATGACAGCATGCAGCAAAGGTGCCCGAAGTGGAAAAACATCATGAAATCGTGACAGGTTGCAGCGAAGGTGTCCGAAGTGGAAAAACATCGTGAAATCATGACAGGAAAGCAGCAAAAGAGCAAGAAGCGAGAAGCATAGTGATTTCGTGATAGGTTGCGGCTGAGAGTGTACGAAATAGAAAAGCGTCGCAATTTCGTGACATGTCACGATTTTGCGACATGTCGCGTTTTCGCTGGGCAAGAAGGCAAGAAGGTTGTTGGTTGAAAAATGTCGCGATATCGCGACCTGTTTCATTTTTGCTGTGTTGACAGAGGAACAGGCTATGTGCAAGAAAATGTCACGATTTCCATGGGACCGTTACAAAAGGCACAGAAAGCATGAGACATGGCATACAGGTGTCAGAATTGCAGAAGCATTACATGCAACAAAATATTTCGAACATTTTAGCATCAAGCATGAATCCAAAGCAATGAAAAGGCGAGGAATTTGAAAAGACGCATTCTGGAAGGTGAAACGAAGTGATGTAGGTGAACCGAAGAGTCGTGCCAGATAGTATAAAATCAGAAACATAGATTGAAAGAGGGGTTGGAAATTTTTGCTAGTAGAGTTGCAGAGACAAGGGCTGCATGCCATTCTGGGCCTGCACTTGGAGCAATTTCCTTCATTTGTTCTAGATTTGTAATACCTGGAACATTCTGTTATTGTAATTGACATACCATTTAATACAGAAATACAGAGAGTTGGCATCTCATTGATGAGAAAGAAGGAGTCATTTCTGCATGCATGATTTAATGTTTATCTTCCCCTTTCAAATTTAAGGTTTATAAATGGAGTTTAATGCGAGTCCTTTCGGTTGCTTCATGCGAAGGCCTAAAATTTGAAATTACAGTAAAACCCTAGAAACCCGCACCTAGCTTATCAGGATTGTGCGAATGTGCAGATTCAATAGGTTAGGTTGCATGCAGAAAACCTCATTAGCTTCGGTTTTGTCGAATGGAGATGGCAGCATTCTGAATGTAGTTTAATTTACCTTTTTAGTTGTATTTTCTTTTATTCTCAATTCTTTATTTTATTTCCTGCATTTTAATTACCATGATTCAAATAAAGAACTAAAAATCCATCAAATCTCAGGATAAATACAGATTCATCTCTTAGATTTATTCACTTTGAGTCCACTACAAATTCAAATTAAAGTAAACTACAGTGCCCCTTGTTAACATCCACTTGGAACCCTAAGGTTTTCCCAGCATTTACATTGAACAGCATCATTGGTGTTAAAGAACCAACATAACAGAAACCTTGGAGAAATTACTTTGTTGTAATTTCTTTGCAAGCAGAGGATTTTGGGACTCAGATCCTACCGGAGAGTGTGCTTTCATAATCGGGTGAAAACACCACTCAACAGATTGGCGCTAGAAGGAGGGCTCAAATCGGTTTATTTTGGTTTTCATACATGAATAATATCTTTTGATTTAATTTTGAAATCATTTCTTAAAGCTCACAAACAGCTAAACTACAGCTTTTGTCTTTCTTTTTGTTGCAGGTTTTCTTTGAAATAATCTAGGGTTTCATCAGGCAAGTTGGACCCACCGCGTCGTATTGCGACCAGGTCCCAAACAACTGGAGAAACCATTTTTCATGATCTTACTGGTACTCCCAAGAATAAAACCAAGCAAGTCGTAAGCTCACCAGTCACAAAAGACCTGTTTTCTCCAGGAACATCGAGTGGACCTACGCCAGTAATATTAGTTGCCACTAGTGTTCCTATTGTTAGTAATATTTCTACTGCTATTGTAGGTTTGTCTTCATCGATTTTGAGTCAAATGGCTCAAGCTCCAGCAGCTCCTTGGTATGGAGCTAACAATACTCCTTTGAACATTGCTAGGGATATCCATGAAATCCCCAAGACCATTGAAATATTTCTGCCTAAATACAAACCAGATGGCCTAAGAATAGTAGAAGAACATATCCAAGCCTATAGGGATGTTTTAATTAGGCTGCAAGTTCAATATGAAGATGTGGCTTGCAGACTTTTCCCCATGAGCTTAGATCCAATAGCATATGAATGGTATATATGCTTGCCAACTGGTTCAATCACTTCTTGGACACAAATGGAAAATGCCTTTGTTAATCAATTTAGGTCACCCTTGGATCCCACAACCATTTACAATCATTTTATTACATGCAAAAGCGTCCAGGGGGAACCGATCAGAACGTTTAATCAGAGATTCCAAAAATGCTATAATAGAGCAGTTAGGCATTTTGCCATCGATCCCACAGTGGCTTTGCAAATATATTTTGGGGCATTGGACCCCATGACAGCCATGTTTGCAAGATGAAATCCTCAAGTCACCACGCTCGCTCTAGCCTATAATGAAGCCATGACTATCGAGTAGCAAATGACACCACAAGGCTATGGGTTTACCCAGATGCCTATGATGGGACAGTATGCTCCATATGGTCAAGCTCCCTTGGCAAATCAAATCATGGCACCTCAAGTGCCAAGCATGAACACCTTCCCATATCAGCAGCCGTATCCACCAGCACCTGCATATGCACCCATTCCAATCCAACCAATCACATCCATTCCACCTGTCCCTACATTTTTTTAGAATAGTCAATCGACTATGCAAGGAACTAGCCAAGTCAATCCTCAGGCCATAGTTCCTTTTCCAAATCCAACTCCGATTCAAAGTGTCAATCCATACGGGAATCAAATTCCTCAGAACCCGACCCAAATGTTGAATCAAGACCCCATCAATTATGCGAATCCAACGGGGGTTAACAACAATGTGATTCCATCGAAGGAGATTTATTCAGAAGTCGAAGAGCTCAAGAATTAGTTCATAAACTGAGCAATGATAGGGTTCAATAGCAGAAGTATGAGTCCCATGCCCCTCACACAAATCAAAATTTTAACAATAGAGGGAGACACTGGAACACCAAGCCAAACAATGGGGGAGTTCCCGCTCCCATTGCTAATCAACTAGATATGTCTACAAGACCTAGTCAATCCAATTCCCTTTTGAATCTTTCAGATTTGGCTTGGGAAAGGGGATGTAGGTTGCACAACACAAAAGAACACAATGAGAGGAATTGCCTTGAAATTGCTAGATACACTCATTGTCTTTAGGCACAAGTTGATGATTTGGAACTAATATCAAATGAGGGTCCACCACAACATCATGATGATAACATTATGGTGATGGAAACTGTATACCATCAAGAAGGTGAGAGTGAGGAAGAAGAAGACAAAATTTTGGAACAGGAGGTGCAAGCTTTTCAAGATTTTAGAAAGGGGAATCATGGATACCAATTGAGAAGTAAATCTAAAGCCCCTAAGACCTCATCAACACCTCCAAAAAACTCTATTATTCCTCCAAATACTAAGGTAGATAATAATCCTCCTCCTCCACTCAGAAGAGAAATGTCTAATGATGTGAAGAATTCAGTCAAATTTGAAAAACCAAATTATGACATAGTGGAGGATCTGAAGAAGTCCAAATCTAGCCTTTCGTTCTTGGACGCGGCTAGATTGCCTAGCCAAAAGGAGGCATTGATAAAAGCTTTGAACTCACCTGATCCAATGTGGAAGGGAAAAGGAGTTGAGTCCCATCTGATTTTGCGAAAGGAGAGAAGGGATGTCCCGCCATTATTACTTACTCTGAGAATTGCGGGTAAGAATTTGCATAACTGTTTGGTGGACACGGGTGCCATGAGCAACCTCATGCCTTCGAAGATATGTCAAATGCTGGGTCTGCAACTTGTTTCATCCAAATGCAAGGTCCTGCAATTGGACCGATCAGAGGTAAATGTGGTAGGGACCCTATATGATGTCAAAATTCAATTAAATTTTGAACCTAGGTTCCAGCAGGTTGTTGACATTCTGGTTGTTAATATCCCAAGTAGATATGGAATGCTACTTGCGAGGGATTGGATGAAAACTCTGAATGGCTATTTTTCAACAGACTACTCACATATGTGGCTACCATGGAAAGGAATTACAAACCAAATCAGAGTGGAAAATGAACCGAGGCTCAAAGAAATCATAACAGAATTTAACAAGCCAAATGAAGTTCAGTTTTCTGAGCCAGAACTGGGGGTTTATGCGCTTGATGTTGAGGAAGCTACTGAAGAGCCTAAAGAGGAAACATGTCATGGTGGCTCTGCTGAGGAAAATGATTGCACGTGGTTGCTCAGGTTCGATGGATCAAAATCTAGACAGGGAGTAGGAGTTGGAATCGAGCTCACTAGTCCAGGAGGTAAACCATTATCGACTGCTTACAGACTACAATTTCCTTGCACTAACAATGTGGTAGAATACAAGGCATTGATCTTTGGTTTACGTCTAGCATTGAGCAAGCAAGTTAAATGCTTGAAGATTTTGGGAGATTCTGAGCTGGTAGTCAAGCAGATCAAAGGATAGTATACATGTCGTGATAGGAGACTAAGCCTTTATAGAACTAGGGTTATGGACCTCATGGAGGATTTTGATGCATTCAATATAGACCTTATTTCTAGAAAAGGAAATCGAATAGCAGACTCTCTTGCAGTCGTCGCGGGCATGTTAAACCCGGTTGATATAAAAAGGTGTAAAAATTTCTCCATTGAATTGGTTCCTTGTCCATCAATACCCGATAATGTAAAGAATTTCCAGGTTTTTGAAAATGACAGACATATCTTCAAATTTTTCACGAACTCGGGTATTTTTTAAAATTAGGTGATTGATGAGGAACAAAGGTGGCAAGATGAAACATAAAGCGAGAGTGAAACCGCGTGTCAATCTAACAAAATACCTAAATATGTGGTTTCATTGGAGAAAATTTTTGATGTGGGATACAAGACCAAAAGAGGAAAAAGAGTCCCACTTCCTAAAGATGCATGTGATTCAATTAATCTAGGAAGTGCAGACAATCCAAAGGAGGTGTACATTGCAAAGGCATGTACAGATGAAGAAAGGAGCAACATAATGCAGGCATTGAAGCATTACATAGATTGCATTGCTTGGAATTACAATGAGCTAAAGACATACAACCAAGACATTATCACACATACCATCCCTTTGAAGCCAAATTCCAAGCCTTTTAGGCAAAGACAATGAGTTGTTAACCTGCTATTGGATCCTTTAATCGAAATGGAGGTCAAAAGATTATTGGAAGCGAAAATAATTTTTCCTGTTAGGCACTCAACCTGGGTTGCTAACCTCGTTCCAGTAAGAAAAAAGAGTGGAGAGATTAGGCTGTGCATAGATTTTTGAAATCTTAATAAAACCTCTCAAAAAGATAATTATCCATTGCCATCAATCGATGAAATTCTACAAACGGTAAATGGATCTGAAATGATGTCCTTTCTTGATGGGTATTTTGGATACAACCAAATTCTTATACATCCAAATGACCGGATGAAAGCAGCCTTCACCACCAAGTGGGGGACATTTGCATATAAGAGAATGTCGTTCGGACTGTTAAATGCTGGTGCAACTTTTCAACGTGCCATGGATTATGCATTCAAAGGGCTCATAGGCAAATGTATCATTGTGTATGTGGATGATATCCCAATTTTCTCGAAGAAGAGAGAGGACCATGTCAAATATTTAAAGAAAGTGCTTCAAAGATGTAGAGAACATGGAATTTCCTTAAATCCCAAAAAGTGCATTTTCGAAGTTACAGAAGGAAAATTGCTTGGTCACATCATTTCAAAAGAGGGCATATCCATCAACCCGAAAAGGATACAGAGCTATCCAAAACTTACCTCTCCCGAGTAGTAAAAAAGAATTGAGATCTTTCTTTGGGCAAGTTAATTTTGTGAGGAAGTTTATCTCTAGCTTTGCTGAGATAGCCAAACCTCTGAACAAGATGCTCAAGAAGGATGTGGATGTAAAATGGAATGAGGAAAGTAGAGTGGCCTTTCAGAACATCAAAGATGCCATTTCCAAGGCCCCGGTCCTCATAAGTCCAGACTATTCTAAGCCTTTCTATATTTATGTTTTTGCATCAGAACACTCTTTTGCGAGTGTCTTAACCCAAAAATGCGAGGATAGTGCAGAAAAACCCATAGCGTTTTTAAGTTCCCCATTGAAAGACACTCAATTAAGGTATTCATGGTGCGACAAATGCTACAACGCATCAAATCTTGAGAGCAGGATACTACTGGCCACATATTTTCAAAGATGCACATGCCCATGTACGATCTTGTCATATTTGTCAAGTGGCTGCCAATAGAGAAAGAAATGCAGCCATGCCCTTACAACCTGTAGTTGAAATGAGACCATTTGCACAGTGGGGACTATATTTCATTGGGGTTATTAACCCAAATTCTTCCGAGTCTCATAAATTCATATTGACAACTACGGACTCATCTGTACAAGGTGAACAGAAGCGATTCCTACTAAACATGCCACCACAGACGTTGTAATAAAATTCCTTGAGGACCAAATTATAACAAGATTTGAAATGCCCGATTCTGTTGTTAGTGACAATGGTAAAGCTTTCATTTCTACGCAATTTGCATATTGGGCATATGACAACAAAGTGAGCTTAAAATTTGCATCCAATTATTATCCTCAAGGAAATGGGTTGGCCGAATCTTCAAATAAAAATTTGTTGAATACCATTAAGAAGTTGCTGGAAAAGAACCCTCGGGATTGGCACGGCCAATTGAAGTTTTCCCTTTGGGCAGATAGAACCAGAGTAAAGGAATCCATAGGGAATACTCCCTATCATTTGGTCTATGGGCAAGACCCGATATTTCTTACAAATTTGAAGTTGCAGACCTTGCATTTCATACAAGAGTACTTGGGGACAGATGATCAAGTTGAAGCTAGGTTAAGTCATTTGTTGCATCTTGATGAAAAGAGAGAAGAAGCCATGAATCACATGAATAAACACCAGGAAGTTATCAAAATATGGTTTGATAGAAGGGCCAAAGTTAAGTCATTCAGAATTTCAGATTTGGTATTACTATGGGACAAAAGACATGAGGAAAAAGGGAATCATCAAAAGTTTGATTGTCTTTGGTTAGGCCCCTACCAGATTTCAGAGATTCTTGGGAAGAATACCTTCAGGCTAAAAACTTTAGAAGGGAGAGATTTTATGCTACCGGTTAATGGGCAGATTTTAAAGCATTATTTTAGCCCTTAGGTTGTGAGATTTTGATGTTATTCTTTTCGGTTTTGGTGGGGATTTTCAGATTTTGTTTCTATTTAGGATTGTTAGCCTAGTTAGGATTTTGGTTGTGGATTTGATTTCAATTAACATGTTTTGTTTATTTTGATAAAAAAAATAAAAAATAAATTAAAAAAACAAAAAAAATAAAATAAATAAAAATAAAATAAAAATATATATATAAAAAAAATTGAGATGACAACTTATGCTTAAGATTAGGAGAATATGAAATATTGGAATTGTCTTGTAAAATCTCCACTAGTAACATAAACACCTTAAGTTATATTGTTTGATTTTGTGATGCATGAAAGAGTCAGTTTTGCATGATAAATCTTTCATTTGCAATTCAAGAGATAATGCATTCATGTTACATCTCACTTTACATATACATTCCATCTTAGTTGCATATGCATCTTAGGTACAAATCATTAAAGTATGTCAATCCCTCTTAGGGTTGTGTTATAACATAAATGTAAGAAAAAATCCTAAGGTTGGAAACTGAGTCTTGAGTTATCTAGAACCAAGCACGTCTCATACATTAAAAAGGATCTTGAGCAAAATGATCAAGACCTAACTTGGAAGAAAAGGTTGGGCGAAAGAAGTTTTTCATGTCTATCCTATTATGCAACATGATCCTTAAAACAGTGGTTTTGACCACTTCCATAGAGCTTAAAGCCTAAAATTAGAGTAGTAAGGATAGGATTAAATCCTCATCGAACTTAGGTTGAGGATCCAATTCCCCAAAGCTTTGATTTTACCTACATGGAGTAGTAAGGATAGGGCATAAATTCTCATCTCGTTTCGGTTGAGAATATGATTCCCCAAAGCTCTTATGTCTCATTTCATAATAAATCTTGGATTGGAAGGATCATACTATTTGTCCTCTCTAAAGGATGGGTAGTCATCCCCAAGGTCTAAGCAACAAAATTAATATTTTCCATTTACATCTAAAGTTTGGATTGGAAGGATTGTACTACATGGCTCTGGCAAGGATGGGTAGTCATCCCCAAGGTCCAAGAAGTAAAAAAGTTAATTTTTTCCACCTCACCTTTATTTTGGATTGGAAGGATAGTACTACTTGTCCTCTGCAAAGGATGGGTAGTCATCCCCAAGGTCCAAAGAAATGAAGATAAGTTTTGGATTGTGGGGTTAAGTGTGCCCATGCATGGCAACATGTCTTGTCTAAAAAACAAGACCACTGATTGTCCAAAGGGTTAGACTAGCGTGACCATTTCCTCCATATTTGGTTAAATTATTTTTCTCAAAGTGAGGTAATGAACTCTAAATCAGAATAGTAAGGATAGGATTAAACTCCCATCTCGGTTGGTTAGGAGTATGATTCCCCAAAGTTCTGATTTCACATTCACTTGCACATGGGTTCAAGATAGTAGGGACTCATAACCAACTTTGGGATATAATAAAACAATTCATTAGTGGATCCTAAGAGGGTTTGGCAATCTTGAAGGTTTGTACATGATACTAGAAGAAAGACTATGCCTTGCATAAAAGCAAAATCTCTTAGCATATTCATTAGGTTACACAAATCATTCACAGTATCATATGCATTCATGCAAAACTGACAATGGAATGTTGATCAATTTCAAATGATAGGGAAAGAAATTCATTGCACACACTGAGCTAATACTTGATGATTCTGATGATTCATGTACTTCTGATCTTTGGGCATTTGTTTATATTACTTATGTGCTAACGCATGTTTTTGAGTTTGTAATATGTTCCAAGTTGGGTTCTCACTAAAATGCTCAAGAGCATTTGACAACAGAGTCACCATTTGTTGTGGCTGATCCACAACACACCCGAAAAATTGGGGACCCATATTTTTGGCATGCTTTCAAAAAGGAATCTCAGTGACCCAGATGCTAAAATTCAAGAAAAAGGGCAAAATTGCACAAGTATAGAAAGTGTCACGAAATCGTGACATGTCACGCCATCGCTGCCAAAAATGAAAAAGTGTCATGAAATCGTGACATGTAGCTCCGTCGCGGCCTAGAGAGGAGAGAGAAAGGGAAAATAAAAAAGTGTCACGAAATCGTGACATGTTACTTCGTCACGGCCGAAAGAAGAAAGAAAGGCAAATTGGAAAGGTGTAGCGAAATCGTGACATGTTGCAAAATTGTGGGTCAAACCAGTCAAACAGGGAAAAATAGAAAAACGTCATGAAATCGTGACAGGAAGCGGCAAACAAGGCACGAAGTAGAAAGGCGTAGCGAAATCGCGATGCATCACAAAATCGTAGTCAACACAGTCAGTGGCAATAGGTGGGTGGAACCGTCACGAAATCACGACGTGTTTGATTTTTGCGGCTGGCAAGCGGGCAGAAGGCATGAAATAGAAAGTGTAGCGAAATCACGACGAAAATCGACACAAAGCTCATAAGCCGAAAATGGTAGCAAAATCGTGCAACTTCTGAGAAAGCGTGCCCGCCAGACAAAAATGTCGTAAAATCATGACAGAAAGCAGCGAAGGGAGGATGAAGCGAAAAACGTCGCGATATCGTGACAGGTCGCGGTTTCGCGGCTCCAAAGCAGCAAAGTAGTACAAATGAAAATAGTGTAGCGATTTCGTGACATGTCGCGTTTTTGCTGCCAAATACAGCAAGAGCAGCCCGAAGCAGGATAGTGTAGCGATTTCACGACGAAAAGTTGGCAAAGTGTACGAAAGTGAAAAACGTCACGAAATCGCGACAGATTGCAGCCAAAGGAGTGCCGAGTGAAAAGCGTCACGAAATCGTGACAGATTGTGGGTGGAAGGCATGAAGTGTAAAATGGTCGTGAAATCATGACAGCATTGAGCGAAAAGGCATGAAGTGTAAAAGGTGTCACGAAATCACGACAAACTCGAGCGAAAGGGTCCGAGGCACAAAAAATGTCATGAAATCATGATAGCATGCAGCAAAGGTGCCCGAAGTGGCAAAACATCGCAAAATCACGACAGGTTGCAGCAAAGGTGTCCGAAGTGGAAAAACATCACGAAATCACGATAGGAAAGCAGCGAAAGAGCAAGAAGCGAGAAGCGTAGTGATTTCACGACAGGTTGCGATCGAGTGTATGGAACAGAAAAGTGTCATGATTTTGCAACATGTCACGTTTTTGCTGGGAAAGAAGGCAAGAAGGCTGTTGGCCAAAAAACATCACGATATCATGACATGTTTCATTTTCGCTGTGTTGATAAAGGAACAGGCTGCTTGCAAGAAAACGTCATGATTTCCATGGGACCATTACATAAGGTGCAGAAAGCATGAGACACATGGCATACAGGTGTCAGAATTGCAGAAGCGTTACATGCAACGAAATATTTCAAACATTTTGGCATCGAGCATGAATCCAAAGCAACGAAAAGGTAGGGAATTTGAAAAGACGCATTCTGGAAGGTGAAACGAAGCGACGCAGGTGAACCGAAGAGCCGCGCCAGATAGTATAAAATCAAAAATGCAGATTGAAAGAGGGGTTGGAAATTGCTACTAGCAGAGTTGTAGAGACAAGGGCTGCATGCCATTCTGGGCCTGCACTTGGAGCAATTTCCTTCATTTATTCTGGATTTGTAATACCTAGAACATTTTGTTATTGTAATTGACATACCATTTAATACAGAAATACAGAGAGTTGGCATCTCATTGATGAGAAAGGAGTCATTTCTACATGCATGATTTAATGTTTATCTTCCCCTTTCAAATTTAAGGTTTATAAATTGAGTTTAATGCGAGTCCTTTCGGTTGCTTCATGTGAAGGCCTAAAATTTGAAATTACAGTAAAACCCTAGAAACCCGCACCTAGCTTATCAGGATTGTGCGAATGTGCAAATTCAATAGGTTAGGTTGCATGTAGAAAACCTCATTAGCTTCGGTTTTGTCGAATGGAGATGGCAACATTCTGAATGTAGTTTAATTTACCTTTTAGTTGTATTTTCTTTTATTCTCAATTCTTTATTTTATTTCCTGCATTTTAATTACCACGATTCAAATAAAGAACTAAAAATCCATCAAAGCTCAGGATAAATACAGATTCATCTCTTAGATTTATTCACTTTGAGTCCACTGTAAATTCAAATTAAAGTAAACTACAGTGCCCCTTGTTAACATCCACTTGCAACCCTAAGGTGTTCCCAGCATTTACATTGAACAACATCATTGGTGTTAAAGAACCAACATAACAGGAACCTTGGAGAAATTACTTTGTTGTAATTTCTTTGCAAGCAGAGGATTTTGGGACTCATATCCTATCGAAGAGTGTGCTTTCATAACTGGGTGAAAACACCACTCAACACCTTGGTATCCACCTTAAAATTAAAGGAATTCAACTAGTTGAGCTAATGCCATTTGATGAGTTTGAAGGTCCTTTGTGTCATGAGTATTTCAACTATGCCAAAATTTGTGATGTTGAATTTACTCAACCTAACCTTATTTAGAATATTAGGATGGATTATTCTCCATGTAATCAATCAAGATATTGATTCTATTATATTGCTTTTTTCAATTGGTTTATGGGATTGAAATGATCCCCTCCTTAAAATTCAAGGAATTTAACTAGTTGATCTAATGCCATTTGACAAGTTTGAAGGTATTTTATGTCACGAGTATCTCTACCATTTATTTTTTCAATTGGTTATATGGGATTTAAATCAGCCCCTCCATAAAATTCAATGAATTTAACTAGTTGAGCTAATATCATTTAATGAGTTTGAAGGTAATTTATATCATGAGTATCTCTACCATGCCAAATTTTGTAATGTTGAAATTATTCAACCTAACCTTTCCTTAAAAATCAAGTAATTTAACTAGTTGATATAATATCATTTTATGAGTTTGAAGTTATTTTATACCATGAGTATTTCTACCATGACAAAATTTACGATGTTGAATTTATTCAACCTAACATTTTTTAAGGGGATAGAGGAATTGATAATAATCTCTGGCATACTATCCCTATGGGAATGGTTCAAATTTTTAAAGCTACCACTATATCCCCTACTCCACCTCAATATTATTTTTACTCCAAGTAAAGAGGACCTTGGAGCAACTTAGGATTGGAATTATTGACCTTAAGCCAATAACCACCCAGTGAAAACTGGTCAGTATACTACCTTTGATCTACTCAACCTAATCTTATTTGGAATATTAGAATAAATTATTTTCAATGCAATCAATCAAGATATCAATTCTATCATATTAGTTTTTCAACTAGTTATATAGACTTGAAATGAATCCCACCCATAGTACATCATCATTACATAGTGGAATTACAATATCTTAGATATTAGTCATGTATTTCTTGGCAAGATTTAAACCTGGGTCTCCTCCTTGAAGGTTGAGAAATCTAATTGATTAAGCTAATGTCATTTTTTATATTTTTATTTTATTTTTATTATACAACAATATTAACAATTATGTATGTATTGCATAACAAGATTTAAACCTCAATCTCTTCCTTAAACGTTGAGGAATCTAACTGGTTAAATAAATACCATTTGACATATGGAAAGATTTAAATCTCAATCTCTTTTTTAAGTGTTGAGGAATATAAATACCATTTGATATAATCTTTTCTTTAAATGTTGAGGAATTTAATTGGTTAATACCATTTGATATATGGTATTACTTGAAAATATTTTAACCTCAATATCTTTCTTAAATTTTGAGGAATCTAATTGGTTAAATTAATATCATTTTATATATGGAAATATTTAAATCTTGATCTCTTCTTTAAATGTTGATGAATCTAATTGGTTGAATTAATACCATTTGATATATGGTATGAGATTTTTTTTAGTTTTCATGGTATAATTGATGATCGCCATGATGATCTGGGTATGCTATCTATATTTTATGGCTACCACAGTATTCTACAATGTTTATCTCAGAAGTTTCCACACGGTACTCGTGTAGTTCACCCTTATAACCACCATGGGCATGCTATCTATATTTTATGGCTACCATAGTATTCTACAATGTTCACCTCAAAAGTCACCACAGAGTGCTCATGCAGTTTGCCCTTATAACCACCATGTCACAATCATTTACTAAAAATACTAGAAAAGGAATAAGCATTCAGTCCAAAAAAACTCGAGATTTAAACTTTGGACCTTCGCCCCCTTATGAGGTTTGGAGGAACCAATTGGTCTACACCTTGGACCTATATGGCATGAGATTTAAAACAATAAAATAAAATAGTTTTTTGAAATGATACTACCCTATTAAATATATTATAAAGATAGTATTTTAATTGACCATAGTTATTTTTTAGGTTATATTTTTTTTACTTAAATAAAAATTTAGTTTAAAAATAATGATGGTTGACTATATTGCTAATTTTATAATATATTTTATATTTTACGGGGTAATATTCTTTCAAAAGTTATACCAAATGGTATTAGTTCAACATGTTAAATTCTTCCATAAGGAATAGATTCAAGTTTTTCTAAGATGTTGTAATATGATGTAATATGGGAGAGTCCATTTCAATCTCATATAATTAATTAAAAAAAACTTTGCCTTTCATCTCTATTCATTTCTTAATTTATTAAAACTTTGCATTTCATCTCTATTCATTTCTTAATGTATTACATGTAAAATGTGTGGAGGCGTTCAAAGAATTCTATCAAACAAAAACAAAGCATATAAAGCTTGCATGGATATATTCTCTGGGAATATGTAATATTAATGGAAACCATTCTTAATTAAAATGGATTATGATTTCAATCTCATATAATTAATTGAAAAAAATTACATGTCACATTCATATCGATAGTTCTTAATTAAAATGGATTATTAGTGGGATGTGATGAATTTTATATAAGTAATTAAAAATTAAGATAGTAATTTTATTGGATATCATTGTACCTATTTAAAATTGCCAAAGTTTTTTTTATCGAGGTTATTGTGAGAAAGTCCTACGATCCTACGATCCATGCTTAGGGATGGGCATCCCATTCAACCATGACCTTTAGTAGGGATGAGAGTTGAGCTTGTCAATAGGAACAAAATACACAATCATACACATTCACCCCCTCACACACTCACCCATGCTATATTTTGAACCTTGGACCTCCCAAATAAGAATCAAAGTTTGAATCATTGTGATGTCTCTTTGAATTAAATTTATTTGGATAGTGTGATAAACCCCTATGATTGAAGCATAGGCCTGAGTAGTCTCCTCCCAACCATGACCCCTTGTAAATTTCAAAGGTACACTTATCGATAGGAAATTAACACATAGCCAAACACTATGGTTTGAACGTTGGATCTTCCAACCCCCAACCATTGTGTTGTCTCCACCAGGAAAATAACATAAATTTTAGGTCAAGGTTTTATGTTTAAGATAATAATGTTAAAAAATAAGTTTGAAGGGGACAACACAATGGTCTTGCCTTTGGCTCTTCTTTGGAAGGTCCAAAGTTCAAATTGCAGCCTTTGGCTCTTCTGTGAAAGGTTCAAAGTTTAAAATACGATATGTGTGTGGGGTTGTGTTTTAAATTCTTTAATGATAAACTCAATTTTTCCCTTTAAGAGAGGTCATAATGAAATAGGGATGTGCAGCCTGCATTAGTCGTAAATAAGCTCAACTTTTCCCATTAAGAGAGGCCATGGTGGAATAGATTTTCCAGCCAGCATTAGTCGTAAATAGGCTCAACTTTTACCTTTATGAAAGTTCATGATGGAATAAGGATGTTCAACCCGCATTACTGGTAAGACTATCTCACACTTACCAAGTCCAAAATAATAATAATAATTTTAAAAAATAAAGTAGAAATAAAATAATTTATAACATAAGAACTAAAAAAAATGGGGTCTTGCAAAGTTCTAACCCAGTTCCAAAATATTTACCATTAAACCCATTGATATTATACTTAAATCCTCTCAACACAAAAAAATCTATTTTTTTTTTATATATATTTAAAAATGTTCTATGTGGTCTTCAGTGTTTAATTAAAAATAATAATTATAAACCCATCTAATATCAATTGATAGTGAACTTTATTGATAAATTCAAACATCATTAGAAAATACTCCTATTTTCATATAACAAGAAAAAAACATTTGAATGTTGTCCCCGGTTCATACAAGAGAGTTTGAATGGACAACTGGTTACTTCACAATACACAAATTTTTGCAAGAGATGCATTTTGGCAATCAAGGTAATGGATAGTTTATCACACATCACACTCCCGTTTATTTGGTCTAATGGACGTAATCAGAGCCTATTGAATTTCTGTGTAAACATCATTAGTCATATGTCTCCACCACTAGTCAGCAGAGAGCTACCATGATTTGGCCCTTTCAATCCATTCATGAGCGTTTCAAAATTCCTCGCGGACAGTCCTCCCTCCCTCACTTCCTCCTTCACAAGCTCTCTAAATATCTCTGCACCTTCTCTCGTTTTTACACCTTCCAACGATGGGTAATCCTAACAACATTAATACATTTCTGGAGGATCAAGTCCCCAATAATCAGAGCCAATTTGAATTTCTGTGTAAATATCATTAGTCATATGTCCCCAACACCAGTCAGCAGAGAGCTACCACGATTCGGCCATTTTCAATCCATTCACGAGCATTTCCATATTTGTGGCGGACAGTCCTCCCTCCCTCATTTCCTCCTTCGCAAGCTCTCTATATCTTTCTACACCTTCTCTCGTTTTTACACCTTCCTCTCCTTCCATCAACATTTTAACCTTCCTCGAGATTTCTTGCCGTCCTATAACCTTGTTCTCGTCGTCTCGACAGCGCAGACGCAATCCAAACTTCCATTCGTCGACGAGGAGCTTGCAATTGGTGTACTGATCCAGCCCAAGAGGAAACCCCAACATCGGAACGCCGCACGAAACGCTTTCCATCACGGCATTCCATCCGCAGTGGCTCAGAATCCCTCCCACAGCAGGGTGAGAAAGAACCTCCAGCTGGCTGAACCACGGCGCAACAAGCCCTTTCTCTTTACTCTTCTCCAAACTACCACTGCATGCGCTAATCTTCTCCAAACATGGGATTGATGTGGCCTTGC
The DNA here is from genome assembly GCA_028583015.1 of Wollemia nobilis. NCBI lineage: Eukaryota > Viridiplantae > Streptophyta > Pinopsida > Araucariales > Araucariaceae > Wollemia > Wollemia nobilis. Next base: position 2,248,689 of record JAQPPZ010002048.1, on the reverse strand, counting down.
CCTGGATATGGAACTACCACTGCATGCGCTACTCTTGCCTTGCCCTCCATCTTTCCTGTCCTCTGCTCTTTTGATTCCTTCGACCGTGGGGGAAACGAATAAGAAATGATAGAGGGAGTTCCTATGCTGCCCTACTGTTGGGGTAAGAACGAGATAGATAGATATTAACGTTAACGTGGAACGGAATTCTAATCATGGAATATATGCTACTAGACTTGCATCATCACATTAACCGGTTAGAAAGCAAGAGGGCCCAAACCCACACATGCCCAAACTAGATGTTAATAGGGGTGAGGAATCCCACAAAATGGGACCAAGCCTGCTACCCCATTCGCAAAGAGTCCCCCACACATGCCCAAACTAGATGTTAATAGGGGTGAGGAATCCCACAAAATGGGACCAAGCCTGCCACCCCATTGGCAAAGAGTCTCCCACACATGCCCAAACTAGATGTTAATAGGGGTGAGGAATCCCACAAAATGGGACCAAGGACTTGCACCTTTAAGCCTGCTACCCCATTGGCAAAGAGTATGACAAGTGTTGGGGTGTATAAACCACTCAAGTCCCACAACAGTTAACGTGAGATTATTCACAAATATACACACAAACTACACTAACAAGATAGATAGGTATTAATGTGGAACGGAATTCTAATCATAGAATATGCCACTAGACTTGCATCATCACATTAACCAGTTAGAAAACAAGAAGACCAACCCACATATAACAACTGTGAAGGTACATCAGTGTTCATGCTGGACATAAAACAATCCAAACATCTTATAGAACATGCCATGAGAAAACAATATGAACGTTAATCACGTTTGGTTGAACTTTTCTATATATATAGTTCAGCCAGAAAACAATATTTTTCTTTTTGAACGTCAAAAACTTTTGGCTGGACTTTTTCTCTATGGACCCATATATGTGGCTACATACAGATGCCAGAAGACCATCATCATTAAATAGTTTTCTAAAGAGTACGATGGTTTGAGTTATTCAACTAGATTTCTTTAAAAGATGTTTAAAATGATAGGTGTAGTCATCCACTGCCTGTATTCTCTGGATGATTTCTTCCCTGTCATTGATACCTATTGAGGTTCAATATGAACGGCCGACCCGCTACGAAATCTATGAAGATTATAGAATAAGAAAAGGTAGAATGGGAGAAATCCCATACACTGCCACAGGGAAGAACCAATGCATTCCGATATAGCAGTAGGCACCATTCCGATACTTTAAACGGCTTCGAAACCGCCAACAAGCAACCATTTCCATTCGATGAGAGAGAGAGGCAAGATTATTATTGATGATCTTCAACATTTGCCTTGTTCTCCCAAGCGTATCGATACAGATATATATAATAGTGTTTATTAGTGGGTTGTCAAAGTCTTTGTTGACTTTGTTTTTATCTAGTGTGTTAGGGATTATAAAGATTTCATATTATATATATATATATATATATATATATATATATAAAAAAATATTATCTTTTTATTATTTATTTTTTTTAATTTAAAAATTTAAGATAAAATAATGGGTGGTGTCCTATGTTTTAGAAGAAGAAAAAAATTGTATTTAAGGTTACAAAATAATTATTTTTTTCAAGGAAATAAAAATCTAAAAAGATTTTGAGTATGAGTTTGGTTTGGCTTTTTAGATTACTATATTAGCTAATTAACAAGGAGGTTTTGAAAAATATTGATAATACTTTAAGAGAGCTCATCTAGGAGGAGTTAATGACTAAAGTGTGAAAGCATTTTGTGTAAACTCAAATATGTTTACCATCAATAGTTCAAAATCTATGCCAAATTTTATTAAGATTAATATTCAATGAAGAGAATGGGCTCAACAAGTTGGTCATAAAAAAATACATTTTGATGTCATAAAAATTATGAAAGTAGATACATGGTAGATTATTGCAAAGTTAAATGATCAATAAAGACATTATTTTTTTTGGTCATGATACAAACTGAACTATGAAGCAAGGAGACCATACTATGGTAGAAAAGTAGGCTAAGCTATGATAAAAGCTGCAATCCTAATACTGGTAGATTTTGAATCCTAATACTTAATGGAAAGCTTACAAGAAAATAACCATAGGATCAAATATAAGGTTGCAATATAATGAACTCAATCAAGATAAAAGTAAACATAGAAATAACTAAAAATAACTCATATAATAATCACATAGAAATGCTCATTTAAATACTAAAAAACAAAGGTCTACTAATGCATGCAATAAGCTATGCACTTTCTATACCAATTACAATGCTTATTCATGAATATATAATAGTATGTGACTCCTCATATAGTGCACTCTTCTTTGTAACTCTTCACTTTCCTATTCTAAGGACACATGTGCACCCATACATAATGGAAACTTGTACATATTTACACTCACAATACTTGCACACTTACATATATGCACCCTTACATAATAGACACTTGTGCATATTTACACTCACAACACTTGCACACTTACATGACACATGTGCATTTCCTACACATTATTACATTACATGAAATATAAATTCACACTCTAATCTAAGACCCACATCTAATCTAATATTGCACCAAGGTGGTACAATGGCATATACCAAATAATGTATATTCTCCAACAATTACTTGCATTAAAAATAATTAATGTATTGATCTATTAAATTTTGAAGTGGATTTGAACTTGATCTACAAATCTTGTGCAAGAACCTTCTATTTGCTTATGGGAGTATGAAAGAAAAATAATATCATCTATATTTGCAACTTGAAAAGTTTCTAACCTTTATTTCTATATGATAATTTGTTCTTTTATTGATGTGACACAATCAAATCCATATTCATTACTTTATTATGAATAAGATACTTTGTATAATATATATACTTATAGATATAACATTAGATGATATTACATATTTTTGGAGGTTCTAAACTTGATCTTTGAGTTAGTACATATATTGTTCCTTTTATTTAAATTTAATGTTAACTTCTCTAATTACTTTGTCAATGGTTTGAAGTATTCATATACCCTATTATTTCTATACTAAGTGTTGACCAAATGATTATTCATGACATTCAACTACATCTATAAGCCAAGTATAACTTAAAAAATCTATCATAGTAATGGGAAAAGGAATTCCATGAAGAGAATGGTGATTGTAGGATTTCTAAAAGTATTTTAGGATTACAAATATTTCAAATTAAATATTTGTATTTTCTAGCTTTAAAACCAGCTATATTAGTCTTAATAAATAATTTAATAAGAAATAGACTTAAGATGATGTGCATGATGATCTCTTATGTCACAATAGTATCTATAAGATGTCAAAAAAATGTGTGCAGTTGTTTATTTGTGATGTAAAATCCACTAAACTTGAACTTATTTAGAATATTATAATGGACCCATATCCATGCAATCGATTAATATGTTGATTCTACGATCATATTGGTGAAGAATAAAATATTGAGATTACACCAATCTAATTGATTAAGATGGTAATTTTTTGATAAAAGTATTTTAGGTTTGCATTTTGGTAAGGTATGGGGGCTAAATCTATATTGGGATAAAATCAATATCTTGTGAAATTTAAACAAAAAAAAACATTGAAAACATATATTTTAAACATGTATGTTGGAAAAACACCAAATTAAAAATCAAATTCCAACACACAAAAGCAAATGTTCTAACCCTTTCCTGGTTAATAGGTTTCTATGTAAAGGGATGTAGACTCTAAGGTTCATAATATTTAGACAACTTAGGTGTCTACAATTCTAACTTATCCAACTAGGTTAAGGTCATTATTAAACCATCTAGAATTCATCCTAAGTCTACTAGAGTTTCTTAAAAATAGGTAATTTCAAATTTGCATCTTTAATTGCATATTATTTTTCATAATAGGTTAGCAAGTTACCCCATCAACAAGAGCACCATTATGAGTGCTTCTAAATCATTATGAGCATTGACTACCAATGCTCTCATCATTTTCATCAAAAAATACCAAATTGAGCATATAAATTTTTTTATGGGTCCCATAAGGTCTGTTTTTTCTATAATACAAGACAACTTATCAGGTCCAACGAGAGTGTCTATGTCAATTTATGCACTTGTAGGTACAAATTAAAGCATCAACTTACACATATTAGAATGTAATTTTAGTATCAATTAAGTGATTTATCTTTGAAATAACAATAGACCAGGTCAAATTAGATGAATCATTATAAGAATACAATCTTCTTCTTCTAGATTTTTCATTTGGCACTATGTGCTAGGTTAGTCTTCCAAATCTTATAATTTACCTTAAAAGGAGATTTCTAAAATTCGTATCTATCATCATACGAAGAGAACACTCTTCTTTTCCCCTAGATTAGATCTTCTCCTACATAAGAGTCTTTACCTTAAGGCCATTGGATGTTTTATCATCAACCAAAAAAAGTTAAAACATTTAAACAAGTAACAATCGAGCATTAAATACATTTAAGCATCTAAGGATAAATGACATCACCAACATAAATGTCTTCATCAAATGCCATTTTTATACCATCATTGTACTTGTCCTTATACCTACGTAATTCTCTTAAAGTTAATCATATTATTGAATCCAACCTAACCTTCCCCACTTTTACATTATTTTATAAAGGGTTTATTTGATTTGGACTAGCATTGGTGTTGTCTTTGCACATGGGGTCTATTGTACTTCTAGTCTTGTCCAAATTAGGTAAAATATCTTAGTAAGCTCAAGTGAACCACTCCTTTTGAGTAGGTTGATACCCATATCTAAAATTTATACTTTAGGCATTCCATATGGATCCCATCATAGGAAATCCTCCTAAAAATAATTCATTTATGGATGATTATGTCTCCAATAATCAAGTGTTAATCAATATCAATCCTCATTTCTATGGTATTTATATGAATCAAACGAGATACAATACTAGAAGTGACTATGCAATTTAAAATTTAACTAAAAAATATCAAAACAATGATAAAAAATGAACAACGTGGTTAGTCAAAAGGAATCGGTCTATCATATTGTCAATATGAAACAAATCAATCCAATAATGGAGTGGTGTGTCCTCTACCTCTAGCTAAAGAATTATAACTTTCTCTTAACAATATTTTTGAATGACTAGAGAGAGTATCTAAATCTAAAAGTTGTTCCCAAGGTCTCTTAAAACTTACCCTTCAATAAGGACAACACTGACAAAAACTAGCTAAGCTTAGGTAAAAAAGAAAATAAAGAGAAAAATAAGAGTAAAAAAAAATAAAAAGGTAAAAAAACAACACCTCGAATCCAAAACGTCAATACCAAAAGAAACTAGGGATCCCTAAGAATATTGAATAAATTATAAGAAAACAACCATGGATAGTGTACTTCTTAAGGCAAAAATAAGAAGACGTATTGTAAAAGTTTTTTTTTTTTGTTATAGATGAATTGGTTACAATCACAAATTTTTAGTAACTATCAGCGCAGCTGGTAGGGTTCAAACTATCAACGAAGGCTTCCCACACAACCACCGTCTCGTTAATGGTAACCCGACATGATATGGGGATCGTTGGATGCACAGGGTTTGCACCGTCTTCGTCAATTTGGTTCAAACATGTGGCATGAAGGTAGAGGGACCGTCGAACAAGCAAGAAATAAATTTCCATCTTCAGACAGGTGCAACACATAGAGGAGTCGGATCGGGCTACTGGCTATGCATGGGCATGCCCGTGGGATTGGAACCTAGGTCTCCTCTCAGTAAACACCCCAACTTACCAATCCACCTAGACACACGTACTGACATATTGTAAAAGGTACACATAGTACAAGTAGGGATTCCTAGCACCATAGAAGAAATGATTCAATTAATTACTAGTGTTAATTATTTATTTAAAGAATAATAAGAACAAGTATTGATCCACTTACAAGGTAAAAAACCCATGCAAAATAATCTTGTGCTTTCAAATAAATAATCAAAGGTAATTCTACACTTGTATAATTACCTACAAAAGAGTAAGAGAATTTATTTTGAAGTTATAAAGTAATAAGGCACAACGTTATATTACAAAATACATGCACAAACTAAATTTTCACAACTGACATAAACCAATGCATAAGATAAGATTAAATATGGATTTAAATATAATGGTGTAAGATATAAAACAAAACATGCAAGCTATAAAACAAGAATCAACTACTCAATAAACATACCTTGGGGGAATTTTTACCCAATACACACTCCAATGGTTATTTCTCCATCATGAATGATAACACCATAATTTTCCAATATCAATCAAGTTCAAAATCCTTCATGTATATAATGAACCAATGAACCTTTAGCAACTCACCTTGCTTTCTTGCTTTCATATGATGGTTCATAAACTATCAAAAAAAATATTATTGAATTTTACAATACATATAAATATTAGACAGACTTAAACCCTAATTCATAGAAATGTCATTCCTAGTGTTGGAGTGGCATGCAAACTTTCTTGAAGGTTCCATTACAAAATTTGAGCAATTGATAAATCTTTTTTGGATCTAGAACAAAATAAAATGATGTTATTCAACATTTGTATTGACCAAACAAGGATAAAATGAAAGTATAGAGAAGTTTATTAGAATATTGAAATACATTAGCTATAAAGAAAAATATTATATTGACGTCAATCAACTTTAAAAAGTATTTATTTAAGCTCCCTTACCTCTAAGTAGACATGTCACTAAGCAAACCTTCTATCTTTACTTGATTGTATGACACAAATTGACATTAGGAAGACTAGAAGAAGAAGGTTTCCTAACGCCTAAACCTAAGAATAATAATAGAAGTAATACTAAAGATACTATCTTGGATGTTAAACTCATGTACAATGTGGTTCCTACTAATGTCAAAAACAAACAAAAATCCATCTTATCTATTTTATGAAAAAGGATCAAGAAAAGTAATGAAGATAAGATCCATGAACAAATTTTACTTTTGATGGGTTATTTCCCATGAAAATGGAACAACATAAGAGAGTTATTACTAAATTAACCAATGAACCACTTACATGGAATGAAGAGAAATCAAAATCACCTTGGTTAAGAGATATCTCATTTTCCTTTTGGCATGGTCTTCTTGGATATGATTTAAAAAATTATTGTCATTTCGAAAAAATATAATTCACCATTTTTGGTGATAACTATGAATTTTATGCTATTTAAAATGAATAAAGATCTAAATATAAATTTTGTCTTGATAAATAGATTGTTAAAAGTAACAATGAGAGCATTCAACAAATCAAAATCTTGACATTTACAAAAATATAAAGCCAAACTAGTTAAGGGTCCAACAAAACCATCTTGAGAACAACAAGGATGTTTATTTTGATAAAGAGGTCGGATGCATAATTGGATTTATGAATAATACCTATCCAATTTAATGTAGGTATTACCAAATTCTAAACAAATAGGATGGTAATCTAATTTGATATATTTTCTATCCTCCTAAGTATCTTGAATTTGGATTGCATAGAGTAAGCATTCCTTGCTCATGTTTTTGTTAATTTTTCCAATGGATATCATCCTATGTGACCCCCTCTACTCACACACACATTATTGATGAATATATTGTTTTAAATTTTATCAAAGGACCTCTTAGTTTATGATGCACAATTCAATCTTATGATCTAAAAATAATACCCTGTGTCTTGCAAGGACACCCTAGTGGTATGTTGCTATATTTTTATCCAAACTATCCAAGTTCAAATCATGGGGAGGGAGGCCCCTGGGAAGTGTGGCCCCAGTTATGTCATCCATTGTACTTTACCTTCAAAAAAATAATAATACCATATTATTCTCCATGCATTATAGATTTATCAATAAAAATTCTATTATATTTTCTATTGTACAACAATACAATATTTGTTAATCTCAATAACTATTCTGAAAATATGATATTCATTTCTTTAATATATGTTAATAATCATTCAAAATAATTCTCCATTTTCTCAAGGAATAAGTCAACAAAAATTTACATATTTTTAGCCTAAAATAATATGATATAATGAAACTTTTTTTAAATGTGAATTAAAAAGAACTACTAACATTAAATTTCAAAGGTAAAAAGTTCAATATACAATATTATACTATTAATCATTACAGAAAGATAAAAATCCTAGTGTCTCTTGAAAACTCACTAAATTTTAATTAATTCAAAAGGGATTGCTATTATATAAAATGTTTTCTTTCCTATGATAGTTCCATTTTCCAATGAGGAGGATATATAAAGAATTTTAAAGCACTTTCAAAACTTCTAAATTGAAAATATCTTGTATCATTTTAATAGTCATTATAGACATCATTACATACACTTATGATGTTGTAACTAAGATCCACCATTATAGGGTCTTTTTTTACCTCAATTTTTATGCACAATCTTCAACAAGTATCTTCCTATCCTTCATATTTGATTTAAAATTAGACCTCCAACCAAGGGCAAACACACATCCATATAAATAAACAACATAAAACCAATACATAAAATATATTACTTGTAATAACAAAACTAATATAAAAATAAAATTTTGCATATAATCATACACAAATTAACCAAGCTTGGATACCTTGGTTCCATGATCAAACCCACTAAATTCCATTAGTGTAGATCCAATTGAACCTTAGCATTATTCCTCTTTCCAACATAACCAATAAAATCATCAAATATATTTTACCATGTATTATCTTGAAGAGATATCACTCAATCCTTGGAATGAAGATGCCCATGCATCCCTTGACATGGCCTCCTCTTTGGGAACACTAGGTGCATATAAACTTACGAACAAAAGACTTATATGTTTAAATATGTATATAATAGGAATTATAGAACATAGGACACATTGCATAAAAAAAGCTACACATAAAAACTTTTATAGTAAGTTGAATACAACATGTGCATGTATGATACACATACATTTCACAACTAGTTATATACCCATTATCATAAGCATTATTGGAAATAGGGTCATCCAATTTAAAATTTTCATCTACAAGATACCCCGCAATGAAGACAAATTCATGTGCGCATGTTTAATTAAAAAAAAAATTATAACCCCATCTAATATTATCTAATATTAATATTAATATTAATTGATAATCAACTTTATTGATCAGTTCCAACATCATTAGAAAATACACCTAAATCACCCTAACAAAAAAAAGAAAAATAAAAATCATTCGAATATTCTCCCGGTTCATACAAGATACAGTTTGAATGGACCTCAGGTGGAGGTAAGGGAGGAGTCCCTCCTCTCACCCTAAAGAAAACTGGTTGCTTCACAATACATACAATTTTTTGTAGAAGACACATTTTGGCAGTGGAGGTAATTGGTGGTTTATCGCTTTATATCTCCTCGAAATTGCTACAGACATCACAGTCCCATTGATTTGGTGTGATGGACGTAATCACAGCCAATTTGAATTTCTGCGTAAATATCATTAGTCATGGACCTTTAATATGAACGTCAACATCATTAGAAAATAATATGAACGTCAATCACTTTGGTTGAACTTTTCTCGCATGGACCTTTAATATAATATATTTCTTTCAGCCAGAAAACAATATTATTCTTCATTTGAACGTCAAACACTTTTGGCTCGACTTTTTCTCTATGGACTAAAGCTAACCTTATTTAAAATATTAGAATGGATTATTCTCCATGCGATTGATTTTTTTTTTTAATGAAGTTTACTTATATTACATCATTATTATTAGTAGTGTTATAATAATTTAAGATTTGAACATGGGTCTGAGAGACCACGAGTAGGGAGTTCATTTTTTTTTTAAGGAGGTTTACTTATATTACATTATTATTATTAGTGGTTTTATAATAATTTAAGATTTGGTTTTACATCGTCAAAGTCATTGGGAGTCGCATCCGGCCCTGTTGGTGCCCTTGCCGGCACCAACATTATCAATTGGATTTTGAATACCCAATTCAGCTTTTTTGTAGGGTGGAGATTTGAACTTGGGACCTCCCTTGGAGGATTGCCCTCTCCTCTCCAACTCACCTACAACACCTGGGTATCATGGGTCTCATTTTTGGAGAATGAGGAATCTAACTCATTGAACTAATGTCATTTGATAAAATATTTTTTTATTTTTTACTATACAACAAACTTGACAATTATGCATATATTGTTTAACAAGATTTGAACTTCGATCTCCTACTTGAATATTGAAAAATCTAACGGGTTAAACTATCTCTTTTCCTTAAAGCCTAAGAGTTTACAAACATATTCAATTCTTATCTCAATTGGGTTGCTATAGCTAGAAACCTACATCATTTTACATAAAATGCTTGAATTCTTGATTTTTATTTTTTAAAACTTTTTCAAATTTTTACGTGAATATAAATATTCCATAGTTCATCATCCTTCTTGATATTTTTCTACAACAAACTTCACAATACCAAAGCGCCACCTCTATTATTTATGCATTGCATATTAATAGAGTAATATTTCCAAAACATCACACTATCATAGCTCCCTTTACAAGATATGGATTGCTAGTTTCCTTCCTAAAGCACAAGTGCAACCACAAAATTGTAATAATTAGTATATAATAAAGCACATTAATGCTATAAAATAAAATAGATATTACCAATGGAAAACATTAAAGTAAATCTTAATCATTATTTGACTCAAGCAAACAACATTTTCTTGTCGGCTTCAACTAAACTTACTACTTCCTCTGACCAAGGAAAAGAGAATTTAACTTCATTATCCTCAATTAAAACCCCTCTATTGGCTAGATTATCTGCACATTTTTTCATTCCCTTAATGTATGTGTAAACCTAATTTCTTCAAACTCTATAGCAAGGTCTTGAATTTCCATAATTATATCTTGTATGTTCCATGAAGCCTTTGCTTTCCTTAAAATTGCATTTATAACTATGAGTGAATCACCTTCCATCCATACTTTGTTCCATTTCATCTTTTTACATATTTTTTAATCCTTTCAAAGTTTCCCAAACTTCAATTTTATTATTTGTCTTAAATCCATTATTTAAAGTGTAAGGAGACACAATATATCCTCTTTTATTTCTAATTATTCCTCCTCCTATTAGTTTTGAATTTCCTTTAAATGCTTCATAAAATTTAATTTGACCATGTCCAGATCTGGTGGCTTCTACTTTATATTCTTTGCCTTCTTTTTTTTTTATCTTATCCCCAACATCATAATTCTATTTGATGACTTGACTCCATATATCAAGGCTCTCTACTTCCATATTAGGGATTGGGTGAGTTGATAGAGTTGGTTTAGACTCCTCTATGGCTAAACAAATCTTCCTTTTCATTACCTCTAAATGTTTTCCTTTCCTTTAAATATTCTTCTATTTCTTTCTATCCAAATTGTCTAAAATATTGTAGCTTTTGATATATATTAGATTATTTGCAAAGTGTCACTTTTAAAATAACTTTGTCATTGCTTTAACCATTCCTCAATTCTACCATTCATCACCATGCATTTACCAAACTTATTAAGAATCTATTGCTATAGTTTCCAAACTATTGATTAGTACCCCAAGATATGATCTATACTCTCCTCCATTTTACAAAGAACACATTTTGAAGGGCCATGAAAACTCCTTTTCATAAGGTTATCCTAGGATAAAATTCTTCTATGACCTACTAGCCAAACAAATATTTTGACTTTAGGAATGCTCAAGCTATCCCAAATATCTCTCCTTATTCTTGTGATATTCCTATTTTGACGGTGTTGTATATTGCATCCACTCCTTATTGTGTATTCTTCTAAGATATTCAACTTCCAAATCAATTTATCTTTGGCTCCCCTTGGAATAATTATTATTGTTATTTTTCTACTTGTAAAAAAATCTTCTTTCCATTTGTATCTTCCTTCCTTATCCTTGTACAAAATGTTTGAAAGCCTATAACCATATGTATCTTGAAGTAATCTCATTCATGGTTTCAAAATTGGATCTAGATTGAGTGGTTTTTTATCACACCAAGTATCCATCCAACTGGATTTTTTTCTTCAGTTCCCACCATCCATATTAAACCTTTAATCACTAGATCAATTGAATTTTTTAAACTATTCCATAGTGCATAACCATTTGGTAGAGATAATGCACTAAATATTAATCTTGGGTCATTGGGCTCAACGGACTTAGAAGAATTCATGTCCATTGTCTTTGACTCTCTTTGTACAATATCCAAATTACTTTTTCCCTAAGAGATAATTTTACATTCATAAGAAATCTTAATTAAAAGCCTCCCTTAATTTTACCATCACACACCTTGTTTCATTTCATCAAAAGAAATTTATTTTTATCATGTAATCTTGACCACAAAAATGACTGCACAATATAGATTAAAATTTTTCTATTGATTTTGGTATAGTATACAAGGACATATAATATGTTGGAATGGTTTATAAGACTGGTTGAATTAGCTACACTCTTCCTGGTAACAATAACCATCTATATTTCCATGTTGGTAGTTTATTCTAAACTTTACTTATAACTAAATTTCATACTTTTATCTTCATTCTCCCCTCAAATAAAGGCATCCCTAAATAAGTTGCTAGTAAATTTACCTCCTGCATTTAAAGTATCTTGCATATCCCTACTTTGATTTTAGTTAGGGTGTTTAGGAAATAAATTTTGGATTTTGACCTATTAACTTTTTGCCTTGATGCTCTTTTGTATTTCTTTAATAAGTTATTTAAATCTTTGGCCTCATTTATTCTTACCCTACCAAAAAATGGATGTATCATCTACAAACTATTAATGAGTTATGTTGTCTATGGCACGAAATTTTTTTTAAATGGATTATATGGGATTGAAATAGACCCCAATCGTATTACATCATCACCACATAGTAGTATTACAACAAAGCTTAAATATTATCCATGTATCATTTGACAAGATTCGAACCTAGGTTTCCTCCTTGAAATTTTGAAGAATCTAACCCATTGAACTAATGCCACTTGATATGGCATAAGAGTTGAAACAACAAAATAAAATAAAATATTCAAAGAATAATACCCTATAAAATATATTATATAGATAATATTTTAATCGACGATAATTATTTTTAAGTTGTATTTTGTTTACATAAATTAAAAAGTTTACAATTTTTTTCCTAAATATTTATGTAAACATTTTTATTTTAAATATGTTACATAGATAGTATTTTGTATTAAATAGATGCTCACAAATTCTAGAGATAGCATTTCAACCATAAATACTTATAAATACATAGATATGTTAGTATCTTTAACTAAAAAATAATTATGGTTGATTAAAATATTTTTTTTAAATTAGATTATATTAATTTATTAATCGAAACATTACAATATTAAGATTCTAACATTGTTCACCAGCTAAAAAAATGAAATAAGGTGAATAAGGAATAAAGTATCCATAACTAAAAATGTTGGTGTTGCATCAAGATAAAGCTATAATAAGTTTCTAAAATACTATTTTATAATATATTCTATAGGGTAGTATCATTTCCAAATTTTTATTTTATTTTAGTTTTTTAATTAGCATGCCATCTATCAAATGGTATTGTAATAACATTAACCAAAACATTACAATATTATGATGCTAACACTATCCACAGCTAAAAAACAAAATGAGGTGGATAAGGAGTAAAGCATCCATAACTAAAAATGTTGGTAACTAAAAATGTTGGTATTGTAGAAAGATATAGCTATAGTAATTTTTTTAAATACTATCTTTATAATATATTCTATAGGGTAGTATCCTTTCCAAAATTTTATTTTATTTTAGTGTTTTAATTAGCATACCATCTATCAAATGGTATTAGTTTGACTATTTAAATTATTAAAATTCCTCAACATTTAAGGAAGAGATTCAAGCTTGTTTAAGGTATTGTAAGACCATTACATTGTAATAATGTAAAATGGGTGAGTTCATTTCAATCTCATATAATCAATTAATAAAAAAACTTACATTCCACATGCATGTGCTCTTTTATTCTTAATTAAAACTTATTATGAAAAGTATGTGATGAGTTTTATATAACTAATTAATCTTATTTTTTTAGATTCATAAGAAAATCGATAACCCCATGAATGGGCTGCCTCTATGAACCTTAAGCCTATTGGATAAAACATAATCAATGGGACCTTGACCTTCCAGGGTATTGAATTGGGGTAGCCAATCGACAGTCATATATAACCCCTTTTGAGTATGTAGTGGTTTGAACCTTGGACCTCCCCAAAAAGATACCAAATCCCTAACCACTACACCATCCTTGCAGATAAAAATGTTTTAGGGTAAACACAAGATTTTTAAAGGGGCTTGGACCCTTATCAATAGGTTTGGCATAGGAGGAATGGAGCCCTGTCGACCTCTACTAGAACATAGAATATTCTTAGCTATACCATATATCTGCAAGATGGAGGTAGGGAGAATGGAACCTAGGTTGGCCTCTACTAGCACTCAGGATATTTACCACTACACCACAACAAGTAGATAAAAATATTTAGGGTAAACACAAGATTTTTAGAGGAGCCTAGACCCCTATCAACAAGGTGGGCATAGGAGGAATGGAGCCCTATCGACCTCTACCAACACATAGGACATTCCTAGCTGCACCATATATCTATAAGATGGAGGCAAGGAGAATGAAACCTAGGTTGGCCTCTACCAGCACCATCGACATTTACCCCTACACCACAGTAAGCAGATAAAAAATATTTAGGATAAACACAAGATTTTTAGAGGGACCTAAACCTTTATTAGTAAATAGATACAAAATGTTTAAGGTAAAGGACCTGGACCCCTATCAACAAGGTGGACATAGGAGGAATGGAACCCTATCGACCTCTATCAACACAGAACATTTCCAGTTGCACCACATATCTGCAGGATGGAGGCAGGGGGAATGGAACCTAGGTCGGCCTCTACCAACACCCACGACATTTACCATTATATGACAACAAGCAAATAGGGTTATGCATAAGGGGTTGGACTCAACATGTACTTGTAAAAAAATGGTGAATCCTAATCAAAATCAAGGTGAATCATGGATAATCCTAAGAAAATAAAATTGAGCATCTTCATACCAAAATTTGAGGTATTTGAAGCCCTAAAATGTAAGGTCATCTTTGGGGCCACTTTTGACCTATTAAATCATCTTATAACTTCATAAAAACACCACCATTAGATCAGGCTTGAAAAGAGCTTTCCAACGAGTACAAATATACCTATGTTTGGATATATATTATGGCAAATTAACCCTAAAAAATAATTTGTCATGAAAATTTTAGGCAAATGGGCCGACGTCAAGGATCCTTATATTCGCCAATTTACAATTTTAAAAATTCTAAAATTCATCCAATTTACAAATATTCCCACTATGTATATGTATAACCCTGCAAGCAAATTTAATTATTAAAATAATAATTTTATTGGATATCTTTATATCTATTTAAAATTACCAGCATAAAATTTAGGTAAAGACAATAATTTAAAAAAGTAAAAGTAAAAAATAAATAATTTTTAACCCTTGATAAATCATAGATTATATAAAATAACGCGCATAAAAGATGTTTATGCAGCTATCTAACCATACTCAAACTACGATCATGAGGTTGCACAAAGTTCTAACTCTAAACCTTTAGAGAGAGTTTCAAAGTATTTATAATTATACTTATTAATGGATTTTTTTTATACATCTGAAAATGTTTTATGTGGATTTGTTTTATACATCTGAAAATGTTTTATGTGGTATTAAATTCATGTGCACATGTTTAATTTTAAAAAAAATTATAACCCCATCTAATATTAATTGATTGTCAACTTTATTTATAAATTCAAACATCATAATTTCATATCACACTGACCAAAAAAACATTCGAATATTCTCTTGAAAAACATTTGAATATTCTCTCCGGTTCATACAAGAGCCAGTTTGCAAGGACTAACTGGTTACTTCACAATACACAACTTTTTGTAATAGATGCATTTTGGTAGTCAAGGTAATGGGTAGTTTATCAATTTATGAATTGCTAGAGACATCACAGTCCCGTTGGTCTGGTCTGGTCTGATGGACATAATCAGAGCCTATTTGAATTTCTTTAGTCATATGTCCCCACCACGAGTCCGCAGAGAGCTACCACGATTTGGCCGTTTTCAATCCATTCACGAGCGTTTCAAAATTCCTCGTGGACAGTCCTCCCTCCCTCACTTCCTCCTTCGCAAGCTCTCTAAATCTCTCCACACCTTCTCTCGTTTTTACACCTTCCTCTCCTTCCATCAACATTTTCACCTTCCTCGAGATTTCTTGCCCTCCTATAACCTTGCTCTCATCATCTCGACTGCGCAGCCTCAATCCAAACTTCCATTCGTCGACGAGGAGCTTGCAATTGGTGTACTGATCCATTCCAAGAGGAAACCCCAACATCGGAACGCCGCACGAAACGCTTTCCATCACAGCATTCCATCCGCAGTGGCTTAGAAACCCTCCCACAGCAGGGTGAGAAAGAACCTCCAGCTGGCTGAACCAAGGCGCAACAAGCCCCTTCTCTTTGTTCTCATCCAAAAACCCCGAGGGTAGCATCTCCGCGATGTCACAGGCCTCCTGATCCGGACGAAGAGCCCACACAAAATAATGTCCGCTATCCATAAGACCGAGGGCTAATTCCCATACCTGAGATCTAGACACGGGAATGAGACTCCCGAACGAAACATAGATGACCGATCGCGGCGGTTTGGAATCCAGCCATGGTGTGCAGTCCGTTTCGTGCCGAGAGCTGGTGCCAACCTTCCGATCTCGGCAGTCGGAGCCGCCGAGATAGGCCAAGGGCAACAAAGGTCCCACGCAGGAGAGAGGCATGTTGGGCAGCAACGCCTCCACAACGTTGCGCTCCAAGGCGTAGAAGGAATTGGCAACTATCCAATCTGCGTCCGTAGCAATACAAATCATCCGATTAAGTTCATCATCGCTTATCGAGCTGGCAACAGAGGCCGAGAAGTCTTTCCGTTGGAAGGGAGGCACCCCTGGAATATAGTCTACCGGTCCCTCTGGTCGAACTGTTAAAAACCAGAAATCAAACAAAGTTTTCTATCAGACCTAATCATAGACCAAAATTTTTAGAAGTAGCGGTTGTGACCTACCCAAGTGTTTATGAAAAAAGATGGAACAGCCGGTGACGGACTGCGTCCACAACGAAACGGAATGGAGACGGTGGTTCTTAGCCAGAGGCACCGCCCACTTGAGGAAGACGTCGGCTACAAGGCATGTTGGAGGAGTTTCCGAGAGAGCGAGCTTGGATATGAGATCGCTGACGTGGGTTTCCATGTTAGCAAGCGACAGGAAGAAGTGGCCCATATTAGCCCACCTTTGAGACTCTGTAGGCACGCAGTCGGGTATGCTTCCGGGGCGGATGTCGAGACCGAGCCTGCGAGCTTGGGTGAATGCATCGGAGTCACCATTTGCATTATGGGCTTGTGTAATAATTTTGTGCCATGACTCGGTGAGCACAAACGTGACAATGATTCCATGGGAAGCGAGCTTTTTGGAGAAGTGCATCATGGGATTGATGTGGCCTTGCCCTGGATATGGAACCACCACTGCATGCGCTACTCTTCCCTTGCCCTCCATCTTTCCTCTCCTCTGCTCCTTTGTTTCCTTAGTGAGGAAAAGGAATAAGAAATGATAAAGGGAGTGCCTCTGCTGCCCTACTGTAGGAGTAGAACCATATAATACTGTGAAGGTGAACTGCTGTTCGTGCTGGATATAAAACAAACGAAATAACTTAGAGAACACGCCATGAGAAAACAATAGTATGAACGTCAAACACGTTTGTGATATAAACAATCGAAATAACTTAGGGAACACGCCATGAGAAAGAACGTCAAACACGTTTGGCTGAACTTTCCTTACATGCACCTTTAATGTATATATATATTTCTTTCAACCGGAGAAAATTCTTCATTTGAACGTCAAACACTTATCGCTCTACTTTTTCTATATATGGCTACATACACATGTATGAGACCGTCTTCATTTGAACGTCAAACACTTCTCGCTCTACTATTTCTATATATGGCTACATACACATGTATGAGACCGTCTTCATTTGAACGTCAAACACTTCTCGCTCTACTTTTTCTATAAATGGCTACATACACATGTATGAGACCGCCAATCAATTACAAAATAGATGGTACATTAAAAGCAATTATTAAAAACAAGATGTTCAACTATAATATAATAGTTCAATGGATTGTTCGATGTCTCTAAAGATTTTAAAAGTGATTAAATAGAAAAGGGGATTGAGTTATTCAATGTCATTTTTTTAATAAATGTTTGGAAAGGGATAGGTTATTTGTGTGGTTGAATATTTGTTGGTGAGTTGTAAGAGGATTATAGAAGAAGGAGCACACTAAAGATTATAAAAGAATGAGGAAATAAATAAATAAATAATTTTTTTTTTAAATAAAAATAAATTCTTTCAAAATATTAATTATTCTTATTTTTTATTTGAAAATTTAAGATAAATTAACGAATGATGGTCCATATTCTAAAGGATGAAATAGATTGTATTTAAGGTTACTAAGTAAAGATTTTTTCATGGAGGTAAAAAATCTAAAAAGACTTTTAAGTATGAGCTAGGTTAGACTTTTTGTACTACCACATTAGTTGATCAATAAGGAGGTTTTGAAGAAAAATTGGTAATACTCAAAGGGAGTTTATTTAGGAGGAGTCAACGACTAAGGTGTGTAAGCATGTGTAAACTCAACTATGTGTTGCCATCAATAGTTTAAAATTTATGCCAAAATCTATTAATATTAAACTTTAATCAAAATAATGGGTTCAACAAGCTGGTCATAAAAAATTTACATTTTGATGTAAAAATTAAGAAATCGGACACATGGGAAATTGTTGCAAAGTGAAAATGATAAAGAAATACATGAATTTTTTTGGTCATGATACAAACTTAACCATGAAGCAAGGAGACTATATTATGGTACAAGAGTAGGCTAAGATATGCTAAAAACTGCAACTATTGAATATTACTTGCATTAAAAAAAAATTGTGTATTGATCTATTAAATTTTGAAGTGGATTTGGACTTGATCGTCTTATACAATAATCTACTAGTTACTTACGAAAGTACAAAAGAAAAACAATATCATCTATATTTGCAACTTGGAAATTTTCTAATCTCCATTTTTATTTGAGAATTTGTTCTTTTGTTGATGTGACACAACCAAATTCATATTCATTGTCTTATTATGAACAATATATTTTGTATCAGCTATATACTTATAGTTGTTACAAAAGATGACATTTCATATTTTGGAGGTTCTAAACATGATCTTTGAGATGGTACATATATTGTTCATTTTCTTTAAATCTCATGTTAACTTCTCTAACTACTTTTTCAATGGTTTGAAGTATTCATATACCTTATTATTTCTATGCTAAGTAATGACCAATTGATTATTCATAACACTCAACTATATCCACAAGCCAAGTATAAATTAAAAAATATAATATAGACATGGAAAAAGGAATTCCATGAAGAGAATTATGATTGTAGGATTTCTAAAAGTATTTTAGGAATACAAATATTTCAAATAAAATATGTATTTTCTAGCTTTGAAACCAACTAGAGTAGTCTTAATAAATACTTTAATAAGAAAAATATTTAAGATGAAGTGCATGAAGGTCTCTTATGTCACAATAGTATCTATAATATGTCAAAAAAATGTATGCAGTGGTTTATTTGTGGTGTTGAATCCACTAAACTTGACCTTATTTAGAATATTATAATGTACTACTCTCCATGCAATCAATTAATATATTAAGTCTAAGATCATATTGTTGAAGAATGAAATATTGAGATTACACCAATTTAATTGATTAAGATGGTCATTTTTTGAAAAAAAAATATTTTAGGTTTGCATCTTGGTAGGCTATGGGTATTAGGTGTGTATTGGGATAAAATCAACCTCTTGTCCAATGTAAGATAACAAGAAACATTCAAAATTTTAACCATATATATTTTACACATACATACTGGGAAAAAATCAAATGCCAAAATACAAAAGCAAGTATTGTTCTAACCCTTTCCTGGTTAATGGGTTCTTGGGTAAGGGGATGGTAGGATCTTAGGTTCATAATATTTAGACAACTTATATGTCTACCCTCAACAGTGTTAATGCCATTATTAAACCATCTAGAATTTCTCCTAAGTCCACTATAGGTCATTTCAATTTGCTTCTTTCAATTTCTTAATTTTTTTCATAAGAGGTTAGCATATCACCCCGTCAATCGAAGAACTAGTTAAGAGCAACATTGTGATTACTTCTAAATTATTATGAACATAAACTATCATGCTCTCATTATTATCATCAAAAATACCAAATTGAGCATATAGAATGTTTTTATGGGACCCATAAGGTTTGTTTTTGCTATAAAATAAGGTATCTAATCAATGCCAATGAGAGTGGCTATGTTGATTGATGCTCTTGTAGAAAAAAAATTAAAGCATCAACTTACAAGTGATAGAATGCAATTTTAGCATCAATTAAGTGATTTATCTTTAAAATAACAATAGACCTGACGAAATTAGATGAATCATTATAAGAATATAATATTCTTCTCCTCCTAGATTTTTCATTTGGCACCATGTTCTAGGTTTTTGTTTAAAATATTTTAATTTACCTTCAAAGGAGTCTTCTAGAATTCATATCTATTATCATAAGAAGATAACACTTTTCTTTCCCCTTATATTACATCTTCTCCTAACAAAAAATCCTTACCTCAAGGTCATTGGATGGGTTCTCATCAACCAAGAAAGTTAAAACAGTTAAACAAGGAACACTCAAGCATTAAGTACATTTAAGCATCCAAGGATAAAGTACATCACCTAGACAAGTGCCTTCATCAAATGACATTCATATACCATAATTATACTTATCTTTATACATCTTGGTGAAGTTGGTGTGATCCATTTCTTTTGATTAGGTTGATACCCACATCTAGCATTCATACTTTAAGCATTCCATATGGATCCCACCATGGGTATTCCTCCTAGCACTAATCCATTCGTGGATGATAAAGTAGTTTAAATCAATATCAATCCTCATATCTATTGGATTTACATGACTTAAATGAGATAATTCTAGGATTTACCATGCAAATTAAAATTAGACTAAATAATATCAAAATAATGATAAAGAAAATATAAACATGATCGGTCAAAAGGAATCAATCTATCATATAGTTGATATGAAACAAATCAATCAAATAATGGAGTGGTGGGTCCTCCAACTCCACTAAAAGGATTAAAACTTCCTTTTAACATTATTTTTTAATCTTTCAGCGACGTAAAAGGTTTAAAATGATTGTGGCATGGTGGTTATAGGGGTGGAATGTGCGAAGATCTGTGTGGCGGCTTCTGGGGCGGACAACACAGAATATTGTGGTGGCCATAAAAGCTGGACAGCCTACCCGAATTTGTGGCGGCTACCAATTCCACCATGTAAATACAACCAAAAAAAAAAAAACATTATTTTTTAATTACTAGAGAGAGGATCTAAATTTAAAGGTTGTTTTCAGGTTCTCTTAAACTTACCCTTCAATAATAAAAAGAGTAATACTAAATTAACAAGTCATTCTTAGGTAACAAAGAAAATAAAGAGAACATGAAGAGTAGCAAAAAGAGTAATACTAAATTAACAAGTCATTCTTAGGTAACAAAGAAAATAAAGAGAACATGAAGAGTAGCAAAAAGAGAAAAAAGTAAAAAATAAATAACACCTCTAAGCCAAAATCTCAATGGAAAATGAAACTAGGAATCCTTAAAAATATTGAAGTGATAATAAGAAAAAAATCATGTATAACATACTTCTCAAGAAAAAAAAAAGAAGACATATTGAAAAATTTACACAAAGTACGATTAGGGATTCCTAGCACCATAGAAGAAATGATTCAATGAATTCCTAGTGTTAATAATTTGTTCAAAGAACAATATGAACAAGTATTGCTCAACTTACAAGGTCTACAACCCATCCAAAAGAATCTAGTGCTTTTGAATAAATAATCAAAGATAATCCTATACTTATATAATTACCTACAAAAGAGTAAGATAACTTTTTCTTGAAGTTATAAGGTAACAAGGCACAATGATACACTACAACAAACATAAGTTTTGATAAATCGTGTAAACTAATGCATAAGATAAGATTAAATATGGATTTAAAGAGAATGATGGAAGATCTTAAAACAAAAAATATAAGATATAAAACAACAAGAAACTACTTAATAAACACATCTTGGGATAAAATTCTACCTAGGACACAATCCAATGATGATGCCTCCATCATGAATGATAAGGCTATAATATTCCAATATCAATTAAGTTCAAACTTTTTCATGTATATAATGGATAAATGAACCTTTAGCATATCACCTTGCTTCCTATACACTACCTTCAACACCATTGCTTTCATATGATGGTTCATAAACTATGAAAACAAATATTAATGGATTTTACAATATATATAAACATTAAAGACTTAAACTCTAATGCTACCATAAAATTTACAAAAAGATCATTCCCAATGTTGGAATGGTGTTCCATATTTCTTGGAGATTCTATTACGAAATTTGAGCAATTAATCATTCTTCTTACTTATGATTTTAGATCTAGAATAACTCAAAGTGATGCCATTCACAATTTTATAATTATCACACAAGGACAAAATAAAATCATAGAGAAGTTCATTAGAAGATTAAGAGACATTAGCTATAAATCAAAATACTATATTGATGACAATAGACAATAAAATATTTATTTAGTCTCTCTTACCTCTAATTATAAATTTTATTAAGCAAACCTTGTACCTTTACAAGCTTGTATGATACATGTTGACATTATAGATACTAGAAGAAGAAAGTTACCTAAATTCTAAACCTAAGAACAAAAATAGAGTTATTATTAGAGAAACTATCTTGGATTTTAAACTCATTCTCAATGTGGTTACTAGTAATGCCAAAACAACAAACAAAAATCCATCTTATCTATTTTATGAAGAAGGATCAAGGAAAGCAATGAAAACAAGATCCATGAACAAATATCACTTTTGGCATGTTATTTCCCATGACAATGGAGCAACATAAGAGAGGTATTATTATATTAAAGGATGAACCACTTACGTGGAATCAAGTGAAACCAAAAGCACTCTAGTTAAAAGAAATTTGATTTTAATTTTGACATATTCTTGGATATAATTTTAAAAATTGTTGTCATTTCAAAAATTATTATATTTCACCATTTTTTGTGATAACTATGAATTTAATGCTACTTAAAATGAATCAATATCTAAATATAATAATATGGTTGCTAAATACATTGTTAAAAGTGTTAATGAGACCATCCAACAAATAAAATTATTGACATTTAGAAAAACTCAAAGCCAAACCACTTAAAGGTGCAACAAGCCCCTCTTGAGAGAAACAATTGTGTTTATTTTTATGAAGAGGCTAGATGTATAACTGGCTACATGAAAATTAGTTATCCATCTAATGTAGATATTAGCAAATTGTGAAATAATAGGATGGAAATTTTATAGGAGAGTGTGATGCAAAATTGATTAATCAATAATTAAAATAAATAAATGCATATGAATTGCATAATATAAAAATACCATAATTACAAATAGGTGAGTGCTATGATCCTTAATAAGAGGACTATGATGAAACCCCAAGTCCTCTAACCACTTCTTCCCTCTACCACGTTCTTGCTAGAAGGTTCAAACCATATTTTGAAAGACCTTCTTTTAGACACCAAAACAGCACCAATCCGATTATGTGACTGCAAACACTGATCGCTTTGACAAACACAGCCCCCAGGGCAGCCCTCAGAGGTTAAACAGTGGTCTTAACCACTTTCATAGCAATTTTGTGAGGTCAAGAAGCAATTTGGCACACTTGGATACTTTGCCCAGTATTCGTCTCACCTAGGGACGAATTCAAAATAGAATCCGTCCCACCCCAGGACGAATTCTGAATTCGTCCCTGGGTGGGACGAATTCTAAGCTTAACGGGAAAAAAGGCAAATGGTGCCAAGTGGCAGCCCAGAACAGTCAGTTAAGGGCTCCTACCTTGCACGCATGTGTAAGTGGACAGAGGGGCCGTTAGAGGACTGTTACAAAAAGCATTTATCAAAGTTCAAGTCAATGGAGGACTCCCCCCCTCATGGGAAGACAAGACTGCCACATGGCGCCTATGGCCAACACTTGGCTTTTGTGCTTCCCTCCCAAAAGAGACCCCTTGGGTCTATAAAAGGTGGGACTTTTCTCACCCAAAACATACAGGTGGAAGGAGTGTTCAAGCAATGAAGTGCTGCTGAATTGAAGACTCACTTGCATCCCCCTTTGTTCACCTTCCTACATCCACCAATTTCTTTTGCAAGGGAGGTTGTTGGGTGGCCTTTGGAAGCTCGAACCTTACTCAAATCTGACGCATGGACATCTGAACCTACCAATTCGCCGACCCCCCAATCCTAAAAGGTTTTGGGCCCATTCCCGGTGGATTGGCTCCAAAATCGAGGGCCAACGGTGGGAGGCCCACTTGGGCACCCCCGCACCTCCCAAGTCCTAATTTTAGTTTTTGAGCACTTTAGATTATTTTTTAGATTTCATTCTGTGTTACTAGGTCTTATTAGTCCATAATTGCAATTTTGTAACTTTTGGGCGGATTTTAGGATGTTTTGTATTGCTTTGTCATTTCGCTAACTTGCAGGTGTCAAGGTCAAATTCCCGAGGGTGGAGGCCAAATTGGGAAAATCCGACCATCTGGGTCATCCCAAAATGGCCCCAATTACCTAACCCCCATGTTTGTAGGCATTTTTCAGGTCCCGGGATTTGACATTGGAGCAGCAGCAGGTCAATTTCTCCTACTCAGAAGAATTCGTCCCACCCAGGGACGAATTACAGTCAGAATTCGTCCTGCCCAGGGATGAATTCTAGTTTAAGGTGTAAATTATTATATTTCACCATTTTTTGTGATAACTATGAATTTAATGCTACTTAAAATGAATCAATATCTAAATATAATAATATGGTTGCTAAATACATTGTTAAAAGTGTTAATGAGAGCATCCAACAAATAAAATTATTGACATTTAGAAAAACTCAAAGCCAAACCACTTAAAGGTGCAACAAGCCCCTCTTGAGAGAAACAATTGTGTTTATTTTTATGAAGATGCTAGATGTATAACTAGCTACATGAAAATTAGTTATCCATCTAATGTAGATATTAGCAAATTGTGAAATAATAGGATGGAAATTTTATTGGAGAGTGTGATGCAAAATTGATTAATCAATAATTAAAATAAATAAATGCATATGAATTGCATAATATAAAAATACCATAATTACAAATGGGTGAGTGCTATGATCCTTAATAAGAGGACTATGATGAAACCCCAAGTCCTCTAACCACTTCTTCCCTCTACCACGTTCTTGCTAGAAGGTTCAAACCATATTTTGAGAGACCTTCTACTTCTACATTTAGTTCCCTATCAATGTGTTTGTATGAAAGTTTTGTTATAAAATATTATAATAATTTTACTTTCTCATAGTAATATTGAGGAGCAAGCTTTCCATCTCAACATGATCTACAACCCAAGTTTTTCATATTCTATGAAGTTGTATTTCCTTGCTCCACTACTATTCTTACCAATGGGATCAATGCTTTACATTTTGCCATATTATTTGTGCCTTCCCCTAAACCTGCCTTGAAAGTACTTTACCTTCTTTACATCTACCTGGGTTGCCTTAACAAGCTCCATCAAATAGTTTCCTTGGATTTATAGGTTCCATTTTTAGTGTTCATACTACTTGGTTTTGGTTTTGGGAAGATTTTTAGACTTTCAAAAATGGATTTAATCTTGCACCTAAATTATTAGAATATCCCTAACTTCAAACAACCTAGAATTTCTACCTAGCCATAAGCTCCATACCACTATCAAAGGGATACATCTATACTCCTTTTATCCTCTTTCTTTGAACCATAGTTGCATGTTATCTGAAATATTTCTAGTAGGCCATTGTCCTTTCCTTTGTGTCAAAGGTAGAATCTAATTCGACACTTCTCTTGTGATAGAGTAATGAACCAAAATATGGTCTATCATTTCTTCTTCCTTTCTACACATAACACATTGACTTGGTTCTTTTAAGGACCTCCTTTGAAAAATATTCCATATTAGTGCTTTTTTTTGTTAGAAATATCAAAACAAAAATTCTAGTTTTAAGAGTATCTTTTACATTCCATATGCTACTCCACCACCAAAACTTTTCCTCATTATTATTATCAAAGATTTCTTTATACCCTTATCTGGATGTATACTAACCAATTAGTAGATTCTTGGACCATATTAGAAAGTATATTTGTTGATTTATTCTTATATTTGCTCTTTCCAATTCCTTTGTGTAATCGTGTCAAATATGTGCTTCATTTCCTCCTAGTGTTAGCTCTTCTATTATGAACCATCCTTGTTTCCATAATTTATTGCTCTCTATCGGTACCATCTTTCCTTGGTTATAGAGATGATATATTTAGTTTTGTGAAATTTTATAGTCTCATTTACTACCTATCCAAGGATATTTGTCTATATTTACTTCCCTTCCATTCCTTATTTTCCATACCAAGAAATTCCCAACCAATGGGAAATTTCTCACTAGTGTTGTCCAAAGAATTATGGCTTTTAAAATTGATTAATTCTACAGTCTAAACTAATATACAAAGGATAATGTGCCTAAATATTTCTCTTGAATAACTTCCTACATAATCCTTTTTCGGTTAACAATCTCCATAAACTTTTTGATGCTAAAGATTTTTTAAAATTATGAATATTCTTGAGGCCCCCTCCTTCATCTAATTTTTGTTTAGCTATTTTGTTCCATTTAACTAGTGCCATTGCATCCTTCTATTTATTCCCTAACCAAAGGAATTGGAAACACTTCTTCCTTATTGTATCTACTATTGTGATGAGATTGTAAGCTAGGGAGTGCTAGTATATTGGGGTGGCTTCCAAGACTAATTTCATCAACATAAGGTTACCCTTCAATGATAGCCACCTAGTGCACCAAGTGGTGACCCTCTTTCAAGGTTATGCATAAGGGGTCGGCCCCAAAGTGTATTTATAAAATCGGGGTGAATCTAGTGCTAAGGTGTATAGACATTGGGGTGAATTTTTTATTTTTTTGTAGAAAATTTATCAAATTATGGCAATTTTTTGAAAACCGTGTAGCAAATTCTTCAACCTTAAAAATAGTGACTAACAAAAATGATTGGCACAAAGTTACCGACATAAGTGACTGATACAATACAAATAATAGAAGCGACTGACACATTGCGATAGGCAAGATATGGTCAGTACAAGACAAGTGGTGACTAAAAAGCGACGACTGACAAGCGACGACTGACAAGTGGTGATTGACAAGTGGTGACTGACAAGTGGCGATCGATACGATGCAACTGACAATAGGTGGCTAGCAAGAGACGACTGGCAAGATATGACTAACAAGTGGTGTTTGACAAGAGGTGACTATCAAGTGGTGATTATTAAGTGGCGACTGTTAGATTGTTACTGACAGGTGGTGACTAGAATGAAGCAACTAGCAAGTAGCGACTGGAAATATACAAATGGTAAAGTATGAATGACAAGCAGTAACTGGAAAAGTGCAACTAGCAAACAATGACTAGAAATGTGTGACTCGCAAGATTCACCTGGCACGATGCGACTACCAATTGGTGACTATCATGTGGTGACTATCAAGTGGCACCTGTAAAAGTGCGACTAGTGACATATGAATGGTAATATACGACTGGCTAGGTGCGACAATCAAGAGGCGACTGACGAGAGGCATTTGACAAGAGGTGGCTATTAAGATGCAGATGGTACCATGCGACTGACAAGGTGCACCTGTTAAGAGGCGACTGCCAAGAGATGACCACCATATTGTGCCTCGCATGTTGTGACTGTCAAGACATGACCTCTCGTATGCCATGTGCCACACAACCACTAATTACCGTCAATAAGATGCTGCCACGTGTCCTCTCGTTTACCACGTGTCATGCATCCATCGATTTTAGGCATGCAAACTTTTATAAATAGAGTAGCAGCGTTATTTTTACCTTTCACACGATGATTTCTAGACCAATTTCAAACCTTTTCTAGGAATTTTTCTTAGCATTTTTAGATCATTTTCAGGCCATTTTTAGGGTGTTTTAGATCATTTTCAGGTCATTTTCAAGACATTTTTAGATCATTTTTAGGTTGTTTTCAATGTCTTTTTTAGGTGGTTTTCTGAGCTTTTCCTGATCATTTTCCCAGTGTTTCCCTGCATTTTTAGAAATGGCTAGTATTTCCTCTGCTCTCCCAACCAAGGTATCATTCAATATTTACTATTTCTCGAACGTAAAGAACCTTTTTAACATTCCAGGCAAAGATTCCAACTAGCTGTACACCTCTGGACTTGCTGGAGTCACAAATATGTCATAGTTGGACGTCAGCATCTCCCTCATGCAATATATTTTTAGTTGCTATGACCACGATGTGTCCATTGTATAGATCCTATTTGACAACAAGGAAGTTGTTTTTACTGTGAACCCCTCGGATGTCCAGTGATTAACAAGACTGTCATTTTTGGATGGTCTCCTGGTTAACAACCAGTACGCATTGACTGATTCTGACAAATCAACGTTGGCATCCAAATATGCTATGAATCCAAACCATTTGAAAGGTATGTTTTTTAAAATTTCATTTTTTTGTATCCTTTATTTTGATGTATTGGTGTTTCCAATGTCTATTCTCTAATAATGTTCTCTTTATTTTTTAGTTAATTCTTCAAAATCAAAAATGGGTCTGAACATTTCAAACATTTCAGATAAATTTATTTATGGTTGTTTTGAATTGTTCTTGGAAAGGCTTATTCTGTAGGGCTGACCTATAGATATGCCCTTTTGGGCTTTGTCATTGTTGATTCATTGTATTGATGGATGGAGATATGATTGGTCCACTTTTATTTCTAACCATATAAAATAGGACCTCCTTTCTGCATAGAAAATTCAATCTGCGTATAAGGTAACCTCCAGCAACTATATTCTTTGTCTTTTTTATGAAGCTTATTATAATCTTCAAATAAAAGTCCTCCAACTACATTGTACCCGAATTTGTTGCGTATTGGGTTAAGTGAGAATGAAATACTGGTAAAATTATATATTGGAATAGTCTCTTTTTTATGTCTTTTCAAATTTCAATCAATCTTGTTATATTTTAATTTTCTTTTAAAAACAGAGAAGAGCAGCTCACTCGTCCAGTAAAAGGGATGCCGCCATCAGGATTCAAGAAGTGTCTGGTGATTCTGACTCACAGTCGTAATCATCATCCGTACCTTCCACCTGTAAACATAGGAGGTCTCCTGATGGACAACATACATGTGGTGCTCCTCATACTCTTGGACATATGAACATTGAAGATGAAACCTCTACCTCACAAGGTAAAAATATTTTTCAAAAGTTCTAATTTTAATAATGTATTTTAACAATATTCAATTATATTTAGTTTGAGAAAAAAATTAACTATTTTTAGAGGAAGATCAAAGGCCAACCGTTGCAGCAGCAACGACAACGGTTGCATATTCTGAGTCAGGTATGTTTAGTTAAAATTAATATATTTTAATGGTATTGTTTTTAAAAACTAGTTTTAATTTATAATTTTCATGTTGAATTTTATAGAGGGACCGGCTCGATTTACAAGACTCGGAAAATAGATGCCTCCATCGGGTGCACAATAGGAAAAGCAGCCAGTCCAACCGCAATTCCAACGCCAAGTTCATCCACAGCAATTCCAACAATCACCACAACAAGCACCACCTGTGAGGAACCAATCTCGCATGTGTGGGAAACAGTTCCTCATACCATTGTGTCAGCCTATTCAAACTCAGACTCAATTTTTTGTTTTAGGGACGGGGTTCCCTCTTTTAACACTTGATAATTTATCAAATGTAGAGAGCGCTTCTCATATGTCCCCTCCAAATTCTAATCTAGAAGATGATTTATGTATCAAGATATGAATAATTTGAATTTGCCCTTAAAAACATGTGATCTGCTTCATGGTCTAGGGTTAGGTGATGAAGCATAGGAGAATGTTGAATGAGATACCGTAATTTTTTCCACTTCCCTCCACCAGCAAGTCGATATCGATAATCATCTGACCGATGATGATAAAATAAACTTTTTTGAAAATATTTTAATAGTAAATGTTTGTAAGGCTAATGTTACTAATAATATTCTTGTTGACATTGATATATTACGACAATGGGAATATCGGGCCAAGGTTATGATCAAAGCAATAAATGGTCAATACAAGAACTTCGGACATAGAAAGGAGTTGTTTTCGAAGGTAGATAATGAGCCATAAAAGCTCGATGCTCTATTACTAAAAGCCCAATCTAGCATCGTCAATGTTGATGCTACAAGCAATGATGAAGTTCTGGTTATTATAATTGATTGATTAGAGAACCTAAATGTTGAAGCCCAAGCATATTTCAATGAATGCGAACTATCCAAGAAGAAAGTAGTAGTGGCAAAAACTGCAAGACTTATAGCAGATGTAAGTTTTACACATATCTGAAAATCATTTTTTCTTTAATATACTTTTTAATTAATATTAATCTTTTTCTCTTGTATTTTTGTAGTCTAATTATCAGCATTTAAAGTAGCAGGTGTCAGACATGAAAACCTGGATCAAGACTACAAAAATTAGTGTGACTAATGTTATTGAATTGAAAAAGAGACTACAACACATTGTTCGATAAAATAATTGGCTAAATAAGCTTATCAAAGAAAAGGGCCTGGATGTGGATGTTGTAATAAAAGAAAATGAGAAAGAGCTGAATGCACCGTTTAAGGAAGATCCCACGAAGGAAGAAGGTTTAATGCTATCAGGGACAAACACTACATCTAAAATTTTGGTACAGTTTGGTGCATTGGAAGCAAAGGATATTGAGGTAGATGTAGTTGACACTTCAGGAACTTTATAGCAAGAAAACATAGAAAAGTATAACTATTGTTTCGTTAGAATAAGTGAATATTCTCTTAAGTTCACTAGGATACACACTTGAGTTTCCACTCCTCCATGTGTCAGGAGTACTCTCAATGGTGTCTTCATCAGGTTTGATGAGTTGTTGTAATCCAACGACTCTCAATGATCAACTCTGCTATTTATACAGAGTTGATCCTAGAGATAAATCAATCAGTTCCACTCTTCTCTTCATATTTTGTGTAATACTTTGCATATCTATTATTGTGTAATTCTAACATGGTACCAGAGCAGGATAGATTTTGCTAGTATTCTCTCTTGAAGGTTCTAGGATCTGATTCATTTACTTTGGATATTTTTTTTGGCTATCTAACTTCAAAGTTTGCATTAGTCTACTTTTATCCATTGTTATTTTTTTAGCATATTTTTTTATGTTGCATATTCTTTCATTTCTATATTGAATTCGTGTTGGAGGGAAAATTTTAAGAAAATATAGCTATTTTACCTTGTGTGAAGGCGTTGGTTTCTCGCCCTTCCTTTTAAAGGAATTAGCCTATTAATTTTCTTTATTTATTCCTTTTTTCCCTCAACGTATTCATGTAAAACTAACACTTGGTTAAATCATTTTTTTTGGCTTTCTTCAAAGTGAAATCTCCGATTAACTCCAAGTGTAAATTAGGAATATTTTTTTTGAGTTTTATTTTGAATTAAACTCAAGATATCTGGCGCTTTCATCGTTGGCACTCACGATATAGATGTTTGAGGGGGCCGGAGCTCTCGTTGTCATGCTCTCATTGGCCTCATTGGCAATCTCCTTTGGCCCATTACAACGTCTCATATCCCTTTTGGCGCACTCTTAGACGACCAAAAATTCCCCGTCTAAAATGTTGTTCAACTCGGACTCTTTTCCAATGGCGCTATCACCTCAGACGGTATTTAAAACCTCTTCCTTTCGGTTCATTCAAACAATATATTGCTTTATAACTTTATATTCTAAAGTGAATGAGATTTGTGCTCCGTGTTTTTTAGAAAGTTCTGCAGGTTCATCCGGGCGCTCTGCCTTCCGCCCATTGGGGCCTTTGGAAGTCCCTCCTTCTAACGATTTCTGCAGGTTTCCCAGAGCAAAATATTTTTTTAGTTCTACTCTTCAGAGACCATCCGGGTGCTCTACCTTCCGCCCATTGGGGCCTTTGGAAGTCTTCTCCTAACGATTTCTGCAGGTTTCCTAGATATTAATATTTTTTTATCAAAACGTTTGGTAAAACTCTATTCCATTTTAAATTTTCTGCCTTCTAACGTATTCTGCAGGTTTAGTTCAACTCTTCAGAGATCGGTATTGCTCAGGTTTCCCGGAGCAATATTATTTTTTCTTGTTTTTCAAAATGTTCTTTTCAAAAAAATTTAGTAAAACTCTATTTCGATTTACATATTCTGCCTTCTACGTATTCTACAGGTTTAGTTCTACTCTTCTGAGTTCGTTTGGGGCCTTTGGAAGTCCCTCCTTTAACGATTTCTGCAGGTTTCTCGAGGCAACAAATTTAATTGAAGTAATATTTCAACTCGTTTTTCAAAAATGCTAAAGTGGCGCTAGAGGAGGCGTCGGGCACACCATACTGAACTCTTCGATGGTTTCATCTTCAGCCTCTTGCTATTTCGTGGCAAAATTATTGTATTTTATTTTTTTTGAATTTCTCTTTACGCATTCGATTCATTCGAATCGCCAATTTCAAAGCCTTTTGTCTTCATTTTTTTTGGTAGGCCACATAATTTAATTGTGGCTATCCAAAAAATGATGGAAGATAGGTATTGTAAATTTAATAATAAAATATTCCTTTTTGGGGGGGGTTCTTTAGTGCAAGTTTTTGCACTCTTGTGTGTCAAGGGGGGTTTATTTTCTTTGCATACTCTCCTTAAATAGTTTACTTCATCTAGATATCTATCTTCTTGATTTAAATTTAAAATTAAATAGGGGTTAAATTATATTACCCATTAGAAGATAATTCGTTTAAAGTTCAAATTTTTATTTTCTTTGGTTTTACCTTTAAAGCAAAATAAAAACTTTTTTTCCTAAGTAAATTCATATATAATTTCTTTTCAAAAAAAATTAATTCCTTTAAAAGCCAAATTTTAAATTACTATAAGTTTCAAAATATCTTTTGTCTACGTTCCATGTATCAAACTCCTTAAAACTAAAAGTCTCCCTCACGTAAGGGCGGGTTTTTTGGACACTTGGTATAAAGGCCTAACAGATATTTTCCTATTAACAGTTTTCTTGGAAAATCTCTAAACTTATAGTCTCCCTCACGTCAGGGCAGGTTTTGAGACAACCATTTAAACTAATTACCCCTTGCATTTCACACCAAAACCCTTCTTATGCTCACATTACTTATAGTTTCCCTCAAGTAAGGGTGGGTACTGTGACCATTAAAGGATTTGGCAATCTAAAGCAAACAATTATAGGCCTCATTATACTTATAGTTTCCCTCTCGTAAGGGTGGGTATATTTGGGTTACCTATTATTGAACAAGCTTCATTTCTTCTTAAAATATATTTCATTTTTTGAAGTTTTAAAGGGGGGAATACTAACAATTTTAAATCCTCAAAAATGAATTCAATTGAACCTCTCACCCCTCATAATTTTCACACTTGGAAACCTAAAATTTTAAATCTCATCTCTCAAAAAGGTCTTACTCATTTATTAGAAGAAAAGCAACCAAAATTTGATAAAGAATATGAAATCTTTGTTCATAAGGGAAAAATGCACGAAACTATGGGTATTATTAGCACCAATGTTCATGAAAGCTTGTGGTTTCATATTACAGATTGCAAAACTCCTCATGAAAGTTGGGAGAAACTTAAAACCTTGTTTGGAAAAGTAGATCAGATGAGATCAATGCAACTAGAAGCCGAACTAACTTCTTTATCTCCTGAATATTTCAGTAGTATTGTTGATTTCCTCACTAAATTCAAAGAAGTCCTCACTCAATACAAAGGTAGTGGGAAGACTAAGACAGAAGAAGAATGCATTTATCTAATCCTTTCTAAGCTAAATGGTGTTTTTCAAATATTTGCAACCACCTTCATATCTACTAAAGATGCTCTTGGTGCAAACTTTAAAATGCCCTCTTTAGAAGAATTTTGTGATAGATTAACTAGGGAAGAAACCAAACTTGCTAGATATGAAATCTCTTCTTCTTCTTCAAAAGCCTTAGTAGCCTCCACCTCCTCTAAAGAAAAATTTAAAAAGAAGGAAAAGACTCCCATTACCTGTACTCACTGTAAAAAGAATGGTCACTCTGCTAACAAATGTTGGAAAATATTACAACAACTAGAAGCAGCTATAAAGGATCAAAATATAGAAAATAATAAGCAAATAGGAAAAGCCCTTAATGTTCAAGGAAAAACCTCCAATTCTTCCTCTAATTATTGGGTCCTAGATTCTGGAGCAACTCATCACATGTCTGCTTCAGACAAGTCTTTCTCTTCTATCTCCTCTAGCTCTACTCATAGCATAGAAGTAGGGGACTCTTCCTTCATCCCTGTCAAATGGAAAGGGGATATAACCATTGATGGTGGCTCTATAAACAATGTTCTCTATGTTCCAGACATTGCCACCAATCTCCTATCCATTTATCAAATTTGCACTTCTGGAAATGGGAAAATTGTTCTCTTCTCCCCAACAGGAGTTGAGATAAGAGATTTTCAACTCCCTCATTCTCTTATAGCTAAAGGGAATATTGATCATAAATCTCATATTTTTCACTTCAAAGGCTTTCAAAATCCAGAAGGAGCCTCCTATTTTGTGGCTCATAGTAATCTTGAAAGTCAAATTTGGCATGAAAGGTTTGGGCATCTTAATTATAACTACCTAAAGGATTTGTGCACCCATAATATGGTTAAAGGATTACCTCAAGTCTCTTCCAGTGATGGGGTTTGTCCTAGATGTGCTCTTGGAAAGCAGCATCAAGATCCTTTTCACCCAAGTAGTTCTCTAAAAACCTCATCTCCTCTAGATTTAATCCATAGTGACTTAATGACCTTTCTTGAAACATATTTTAAGGGAGCAAAGTATGCTCTTACCTTTATTGATGATTTTTCTAGAAGGTCCTGGGTCTACTTTCTCAAATATAAAAGTGATGTGTTATCCCACTTTAAAGTCTTTAAAGCCTTAGTTGAAAATCAGGCTTCTTGCAAAATCAAGAAGATTCATACTGATAATGGGGGAGAATACTGCAGTAATGAGTTCTCCATATTTCTTTCTAATCATGGTATAATACATCAACATTCTGTCTCCCATAATCCCCAACAAAATGGCATTGCAGAAAGGAAAAATCGGACATTAAAAGAGATGGCTAATTGTATGCTCCATTCAAGAGATCTTCCAAAATTTTTTTGGTAGAGGCTATTAACTATGCAAACTATATTCAAAATCGCACACCTCATAAAGCTCTTGACCAAATAACCCCTGAAGAAGCATGGTCTGGCTTAAAACCAGATGTTTCCAATTTCAATATTTTTGGATGTACTTGCTTGGGCTCACATCCCAAAGAAGAAAAGGAAGGCTCTTGATAAGAAAAGTAGAAAGCTCATCTTTATCGGTTATTATGAAGAATTGAAAGCATACAAGCTTCTTGATCCCTCAACTCATGAGGTATTCTTTCATAGGAATGTCCAATTTGATGAAACATTCCCTCAAAGAGATCCTCCAAAGGCCTCTTCCTCCATTGAGCCTTCTCCTATAGTAGAACCTCAATATTATGAAGAGCCAACCCTTGAAGTTAATTTGGTTATTGATAATCAAGATGAAGAACCTGTAACTCCTTCTCAATGTCTTTCAACTCCTTCCACTCCTTCTTCTATGCCAAAATGGGCCCACACCATTGTTAAAGAAGCTACTCCCTACATCCAAAATCTTGCTTCAAATAGATCATCCAACCCCATAGGTACTAGTCTTGTATGTCAATCCATTTCCTCTGATCCTCAATCCTTCAAAGAAGCCTCAGGTATAAAATAATGGGAAGATGCCATGGATAATGAATTTTCTTCCTTGATCAAAAATGATACTTGGGATTTAGTTCCCTTACCTAAGGGAAGAAAATTAGTTCGATGTAAATGGATCTTCAAAACCAAATATGGGCCTAATGGAGAAATAGATAAACACAAGGCTCATCTTGTAGCCAAAGGTTTTTCTCAAATAGAGGGTATTGATTATACAAAAACCTTTGCTCCTATTGCTAAAATGGATTCTGTTAGATTGGTTCTTGCTCTGGCCGCTTCCCATAAATGGCCAGTCTATCAAATGGATGTAAAAAGTGCCTTCTTACATGGAAATTTAAAAGAAGAAATATTCATGGAACAACCCACTGGTTTTACTCAAGACTCCTCTCTTGTTTGTCGGCTTAAAAAATCTCTATATGGCCTTAAACAAGCCCCTAGAGCTTGGTATGAAAATATGGACTCCTTCCTTCTTTCAACAGGTTTTTCTCATTGTGAGTCTGACAATACAGTTTACATTTGGAGAAGTAAAGGAAATATCACCATTCTTGTTCTTTATGTTGATGATCTTCTTCTCACTGGTAGTAACCTCACTCACATTCAAACTATAAAATATTCCCTCTCTAAAAAATTTGAAATGGCTGATCTAGGTCTAGCTCATTTCTTCCTTGGAATTCAAATAAAACAAAATAAAGTAGGGATCACCTTATGTCAACAAAAATACACTCAAGATCTCCTTCAAAAGTTTAAAATGATAGATTGCAAACCTTCTCCTA
Organism: Wollemia nobilis; assembly: GCA_028583015.1. NCBI lineage: Eukaryota > Viridiplantae > Streptophyta > Pinopsida > Araucariales > Araucariaceae > Wollemia > Wollemia nobilis. Next base: position 2,211,836 of record JAQPPZ010002048.1, on the reverse strand, counting down.
CCCCCTTTCAATCTGGCATTCATCTCAGTACTTCATGCTCATCCCCTCCTTGTGATGCTACTCTATACCATCAGCTTGTAGGTAGTCTATTATACCTCACTCATACTCACCCATATATCTCCTATGTTGTTGGGCTCATATCCAAGTTCTCTCATAACCCTCATTTTAGTCATTGGCAAGCAACTAAAAGAATTCTTCATTATTTGTAGGGTACTACACACTTTGGGCTCATCTATAAAGGAGACTCCATGGATATCATTGGCTATACAGATTCATATTGGGCAGGATCAGTAGATGACATATGTTCTACCTCTGGATATGTTTTCTGCCTTGGTTCTTCACCAATCGCCTGGTTATGCAAGAAACAACAAATAGTAGCATTATCTTCTATAGAGGCAGAATATAGAGCAGCAGTTTCAGCCAGTCAGGAAGCCCTTTGGCTTCATCAAATTCTCAAAGAATTTGGTTTTTTCATAAAGGGCCTATAACTCTTTGGTGTGACAATCAAAGCACAATTCATATTGCATGCAATCCAGTTGAGCATCAATGCACCAAACACATTGAGATCCACATGCACTTCATCAGGAAACATATTCAAAATGGGGATATACATTTGGAATATATTTCGATAGAGGATCAACTTGCAGACATCTTCACCAAGTCATTTCCTTCTCCACGTTACCTTCAGTTGCGAGAGAAACTTGGAGTGTTACACCTGCATTGAAAAAAGGGGTCTTCCACCTCTAACTATATTGTACATGAGTACCTAATCAGGCCTTCTTGTCGGGACTCATATTTTATTTGTTAAAGAGGACAATCTTCGCCATCCGAAGACAAGCCTCTTTCATACTTCTTTGCTTTTGATTGGTGGCTTTTCCCACTGGGTTTTTACCATCATTTCAAAACAAAGGGGTGATAGTTGGTTTTTCCCCACAGGGGTTTTTTCCACCAACTATCCATGTTGTACATGAGTACCTAATCAGGCCTCGTTGCCGAGACTCATTTGTAAAGATCTCCCCTAGTATCACTTAAGGGGGGTGTTAGAATAAGTGAATATTCTCTTAAGTTCACTAGGATACACACTTGAGTTTCCACTCCTCCATGTGTCAGGAGTACTCTCAGTGGTGTCTTCATCAGGTTTGATGAGTTTTTGTAATCCAACGACTCTCAATGATCAACTCTGCTATTTATACAGAGTTGATCCTAGAGATAAATCAATCAGTTCCACTCTTCTCTTCATCTTTTGTGTAATACTTTGCATATCTATTATTGTGTAATTCTAACAGTTTATTTATTTGATGATTCAGGAATGTGGCATTGTGGTGAAAAACATGGTTTCAAAGACTCCTATTTTAACATATTTTTAAACATAATATTTTATATTATATAAATGTTATATTACTTTTTAGATTTTCTTTCAATACTGTAATGGTTTGATCAGTTGTGTGGATGCAATAAATAATTTTGAATTATGTGGATGCAATAATGGAGCACCAATATCTAGTTTGCTATAAACGTTTTATTATACATGGTTTGCTATATCTAGTTTGCTATATCTAGTTTGCTATACATGGTTTTCATTACATGGTTTGCCATACATTGTTTTCAATACACGGTTTGTATACATGGTTTCAGTACATGGTTTGTTGTATACATGGTTTCAATACATGGTTTGTTTAAATGGTTTCAATATATGGTTTCAGTCAATTTGATATTCAATACATTGTTTGCCATACATTGTTTTCAATACATGGTTTGTCATACATTATTTTCACTAAATTGTATACATGATTTCAATACATGGTTTCAACCAATTTGATATTCAATACATTATTTGCCATACATTGTTCTCAATAGATGGTTTTCCAAACATTGTTTTCGATAAATTGTATATTCAATACATTGTTTGCCATAAATGGTTTATTCAATACATTGTCTGCCATAAATGGTTTGTATACATGGTTTCAATACATGGTTTGTTGTATACATGGTTTCAATACATGGTTTGTTTAAATGGTTTCAATATATGGTTTCAGTCAATTTGATATTCAATACATTGTTTGCCATACATTATTTTCAATTCATGGTTTGTCATACATTGTTTTCACTAAATTGTATACATGATTTCAATACATGGTTTCAGTCAATTTGATATTCAATACATTGTTTACCATAAATGGTTTATTCAATACATTGTCTACCATAAATGGTTTGTATACATGGTTTCAGTACATGGTTTGTTGTATAAATGGTTTCAATACATGGTTTGTTTAAATGGTTTCAATACATGGTTTCAGTCAATTTGATATTCAATACATTGTTTGCCATACATTGTTTTCAATACATGGTTTGTCATACATTGTTTTCACTAAATTGTATACATGATTTCAATACATGGTTTCAACCAATTTGATATTCAATACATGGTTTCAACAAATTTAATATTCAATACATTATTTGCCATACATTGTTCTCAATAGATGGTTTGCCAAACATTGTTTTCGATAAATTGTATATTCAATACATTGTTTGCCATAAATGGTTTATTCAATACATTGTCTGCCATACATTATTTTCAATACATGGTTTATTCAATACAAAGTTTATTCAATACATGGTTTGCCATACATAGTTTTCAAAACATGGTTTTTTGAATACATGGACTTTTCAAAATACATGAAATCATAATATACACATATTTTGTTGACAATTGATAGCATAATATATGAAATCAAAATACATGTAAAAAATAGTAATATATGTGATGCAATAATCAATATTCTATTCCAAAATACATGAAACCTGTCTCAAAATATAATCAAATCTCCATATTTGATATCAAATCAAATAAATGAATTAAATCCCAATATAATATTGGGAAATGAAAGCATCTTTGCATCATAATGGTGAAATCTGGAACAACCTCTTTTCAGATTGTGTAAATTCTTCTGCACTCATTCCATAAAATTTTATCATCACAGTGTCATCAATGTTACCATTATCCTCATCATCCAGAGTATTCATGACACCTCTTCTCTCTGCCAAAGATTTCCAATATGACAAAGCTCTTTCATAAGGAAACTTCTCAACCTCATAGATCGACACATATAATCTCAAACAATTTTCCAAATTTTTGTCCAATCTATTCCGAACTTTAGATTTTACATATGATAATGCACTAAATACCCTTTCATCCTCAACATATCCTAAAATCATCGTTTGGCATAATTCATACAAATTAAAATATTCACTCATACTATCTTGCAGGATACTACTGGGATATAAATGTTTCCACAAACGTGAAATAGAACCCCTCTCATGGTGATTAGCAAATTGTGAAACTTGAGCAGACATTGTTGTTCCAAAACAGTTTGATTGGCTTGTCAAAAGATCTTTGTTGAGAATGCCATTGATTTCAATACCATTGAATACCACAGGTTTAGTGAAATGGCTAGCAAGATTGCCCATGTATTTTTGAAACAAACCACTTATATTCTGGTATTCATTACAAGGATTCCAAAAAATCGGGTTAACCACACCCATAGCCTCAAGCAATTCATCTCTTTGAAAACGGTCTCTGATCTCTTTTGTCAATGATTCTGCTATGTGTTTCAGTTTAATTTTTGTATCTGTTACAACTACATGAAATCTGTTGTGTGTTACGGGCATTTGTTCAACTTCATTTGTAGCAATATCCATTCGCTGACAAAAACAATATAAAGGAATTTCCTTTCCGTGGACATTAATACAAAGATGATCGTTTATATTGAACTTCAAAAAGTTCTGAGGATCATGGATGTTTGTCAATGCTCTCCAACTCTCAAACATGGGATCCATAAAACTTTCACCAGATGCGTACATCGTATCAATATGTAAGCAAATTCGTTTTCTTGCCCTGATGAAATCCACAATATAAATCGATCTTTCTTGTGCAATTTTGATCAAAGTATTCATTTCTTCCAACATTGGAAGAATACCACACAATGTGAGAAGTGTTTCAAAGTCAGTCATTCGTAATAGCAAATCCTTAGCCTTATCAACTGCCCTACGGTTTACATACATAAACCCTACCAAGGACTGATATTCTTTGAAAACTCTATATGTCGGTTGATACATTGAAATCCATCTAGTATCCACGTATTTTAAGAGTTTTTTACCATCAATAACTCCAAGTGCAAACTACTGAAACTCTAAAAATATTTTTGGACTACGTGAAAAATAATCATGAATTTCATGGACAAGGTCTTCCACTCTAGCTACATTTATAAATGTATCCACAATTTTATATGCAAGATTAATTCTATGAGCCATGCAATGAATAGGGATCAAATATGGGGTAACAGATGTTTGTAGTCTAACACAAAGACCGTTCTCGTGTCCTTGCATTGTAGCAGCACCATCGACTCCAACACATATTAACTTAGTGGCTATTTCCATTTCATTCATTCCTGCTATTTCCTTTAAACTAGAAACAACAACATTGTAAATGTTTTTTGCATTGCAATTTTCCACCATCTTACGTAGTCCAAGTAAATGAGGTTGCCTTAAATGATTTTCCAATGTGTAAACATGCATGCAAATCCAAGATGTGTTGTCAACAGTAGTCACCTCATCAATTGAAAGTGATATGAATTTGGCCTTTTTAATTTTCTCTTTGAGGTCATCCTGCTCAACCAATGACAGACATTTTGCAATTTCCCAACCACTTCGATCTGACCAATGGGCGTTGGGTAAATTCTGCACATCAGCTAGTCGAAATAGAGATTTATAATCTGTGAAATCTGACATAGGTCTACCCTTTTTAAGAATAGTGAGTACAACAACAAACTGTAAACTTTTTGAAGCTAAAGTGAACTTTTGCATTTTTTGAAATTGGGCTTGAATCGTTGCACCTTTCTCAACAAAAGTTTGTTTTTCTTTCATTGCTTTATCATATTCTTGTGCATATCTGATATGGGCACACTCTATGCATCCTTCCACCTATAATTTTTCTGTATTGGTCCATCACTTTCTTTTGTTTTTATATAAACCTTTCCGCAATGTTTTTCTACTGTATCTTTCTTAACTTGCAATCTGTGATCTTTTTCATGTTTCCAGCTACAAATTATGCATCTCAATTCTGTTATTACCTCATTACTATTCTCTGGAAGCACTGGCTCAACAAATGGAAAATCTGAAACCCAATCAGGCTGAAATGATCTGTTAATTGTCCATCTAGATGACCTGGCACGTTTATGTTTTTTAGAAGAAGATTCTTCGGAAGTGGGTACTGCATAAGAACTATTACTTTGTTTTCCATTTGGCGTGTTTGTTTTAGGAATCTCTTCATGTTGTTGTTCCATTTATTTAAGAAAATTTTCATCTGTGGACTTTTCAATATCGTAGTCATGTGGAAGTGGATTCATACGAGGGTCAACACTATTTTCTATAGAGATAATACTAGGGTCAATACTAAATACCAGGGTCATTATCATTATTCTTTTTAAAAGCATACATTCTGTTAAAAGCATACCTTCTTTTGAAAAATTTAGATAAACAATGGACAAAGCCATACACCAAAAATCACCCTTCTTAATGAATGAAGACATTATATATGAAATGAACAATGAACAAAAAATAACTGGTTAGTAAGTAAAGGCGTTCATACCTTCAATTTGTGCAGATGCTGGTGGTTGACTAGAATTTGAAATATTACGAAAGTATTTGAGGATACTCCTTTTATCGAAACTGGAAGACTGGCCTCCCTTATTTCCATTGCCAACAGGTGACATTTTACCTATATAAAAAGAAGAGTAACAAGAAAATCATTTTGAAAAATGGAAATAACTGGTTAAAGAGAGAACTACTATTCAAGACATCACAATATCTGACACATCACAAACCTCCTTATTGAGCGTCAATGAACACAAATGTATAAAAAAGAAACAAAATTGATAATAAAAACTTACCGGCAAATGGTTGGCCCTCTATGTCAGTTGCCCTATTATAGTCGCAGTGTGATGGGTCGTGCTATAGCAGTCATGGCCTGTCAGTCACATTGTGACAATCACGGCTTGGCATTCGCATCATGATAGTCATGGCCTAGCATTCATGGTTTGTTAGTCAAAACCTATTAGTCATGATTTGTCAATCATGGCATGGTAGGTGTGGCGTGCCAATTATGTAGTGCCAATCGCACTTTGCCAGTCATACTTTCCAGTCGCACTTTTCATTCGAACTTGTTAGTCATGTGGAGTTAGTCACGTCATGCCAGTCACACCATGTCAGTCATGCGGTGACTGTCACTGCGTGTCTATCACTTCTACTGATAGTCTTTTGTCCCTCACTTCTGCCAGTCACTTTTTGTGGTCACCTTGTCAAGTTGAGACTATGAGTGTTGCTCCCAACCTCCAAGGTTACCTATATATAGTGGGGGTACAAGAGGCAATTTTGGCGGGATAATTTTTTTCTCAAATAATTTTAGGGCGAATATTAGGCGGGAATACATATTGTATAGGGGCGATTTTACCCTAAAAAAATAATTCCCGTAATTTTTGGGCGAATGGGCCGACCTCTAGGGTCCCAAAAATAGCAAAATAAAAAATGTTAAAAACCTAAAATTTGCTATAAATTGTGAAATTCACCCTTGTGCATAACCTTGTCCTCTTCTCTATTTTGGTGTATAACCAGATCTAGTCCTAGTACCCATAGTCATTAGGTTTCAAATGAAATCTTAAATTTTTTATCCCTTATTATAGTCTACTTGCTTGAAACCAAACATTCTCATTACTACTTCTATTTTCTCTAGCCAAATTATATTGAAGGCTATATCTATTTTTTATAAATTTGTAGTTATACAATATAGGTCCAACAATTCTTTATACTTTAAGGCTTCCTTAAATGTCTTGTTTTCAAAAGTAAAACATGATCTGCAAAGGGTAAATGAGCAACCTTTAAAGAGTTACCAATTTTGATACTCTGTCCCTTATCAATCTACTCAAACCTTTTACTACAAAAATAAAAATTAGAGGAGAAAGAGGGCACTCTTGTCATAAAGCTCTAGAAGCCTTGAAAAAAATGGAAGTTGAGCCATTGAAAGTATGGAAAATGAGGTTGAATTGATACATCCCATCACCCAATTCATAAAGGAAACGTCACACCCAATTTGAATTAGGCTCAACCTGATGTATAACCAACTTAGTTTATCAAAAAAAAATTCTAGATCTAATTTAATTACCATTTATTATTGTTTCCTTATCTTTATTAAATATAGTCTTTCTTGCGCTACCCCTATTACTTCATGAATTTGCCTTTTACTTAAAAATCTAAATTGTTCTTCTAAAATAAATTGTCTGAGAATATCCCTTTAGTTATCCTAATATAATATTTGAGATGATTTTATAGAGGGAACTACATAAATAGATGGGTCTATAATGCCCAAAATATTTTGGATTGTCCCTTTTTCAAATCAAATCCAAGAAAGTGGAGTTTATGGATTAAAGCAATTTTCCCTCAATCCTTGATTCTTCTACCATTTTTAAAAGCCCCTCCTTTAACAATTCATAAAAATCCAAATAAAAATCAATTGTCCATCCATCCAAACTCAAAATTTTCCCTTTCTATAATGATTTGGCTACTCAATGTAACTCCTCGGTGATTTTTGAGAACAAAACTTTTTTTGTTCCTCATTAGTCATCCTGGGTAGATTAAGAACTAGTTTGATTATATATGCTATATTTGCTCTATTTGTATCTTTATACAAGTCTTTGAAGTAATTTACTGCTAAAGGTGCTAGCTCTTGGAAGCTTTTCAAAGTGTTTTCATTCTCCCTTTTCATTTCTCAATTTTGGTTTGTATATTTTCTTTGTTTTACATAATCTTGAAAAAAATTGTATTTTCATCCCCCTATTCTAGCCATAAAGCTATGCTTTTCATTCTCCATTTTTCCTTTTCTAATTCTAATAATTTTCTATTCTTTTTTTATTATTCTTTGATTTGCATGATTTCATTTTTTGCAAAAACTTCATTACCTCTAGTATTGTAAAGTTGATTTAGAGAAGATTCAATTTTATTAAGCCTTGCCTTAACTTCCAAGAATGTTTTATTTAATCCAATTTAATATGACAAATTTTATTCTTCTAAGATTAGTAGTGAACTAAAACATGGTTGTATCTTTTGAGGATGGGTCATAATTCCTTCATTCTATTTTTACTAAGTTTTGAAATTCTGCATCTCTCAGCCAAAATGGGATTGAATTTTAAAGGGTCTGGTAGTTTATCCTCATCTCTATCTAGATATAAAAGTATTAGAGAATGATATAACCCTCCTTCTTGATCTATCCATGTTTTCATATTATAAAATAAATTTATGAGCTTCTTTGAAACTAGAAATCTATACAATATTTTATATGTCCCATGACTTTCAATTTTTTTGTTCCTGTATGTAGAATCAAGTTTTGTTGGTTATATATCATATAGTCCAATACTCTAAATTTTATGAAGGAAAAAATTAGCTAGTGGGTCCATTCTGGCCTCTTCTTCCCATATTTCACTTCCCCTCCTATCACTATTTTTTGTTTTTTTAGAATATCTTGGCAAAAAAATCTCCCAAAAAATCCTCCTATCTCTTTATGGACCATATATATTTACTATAGTAATAGTTTTCCCTTAATTCTTAGAGTGGAATTCTAAAACTAATCTTGCTTCTATGAAGGATTTTTCAATCAATTGACAAGAATATTTTCATCTTGAGATAATTCCCCCTAATTTTCCATTTGAGTCTATCTTAATAAACTTCTAAGTTGATAGGAGTAAATTAAGTATAGATGTTGCCTTTATTAACATGGTTTCTTTAATCAAGATAATATGAGGCTTCTAAAGTTTAATAAGTCTGTTTAGGGATATTGTTTTATGAGGATGCCCCAATCCTCTAATATTCAAAGATATTAATGTCATGGATTGCATAACTCATGGGGTTATCCTACTATAAGTACCCCATAAATAAATCTTTGTTTACCATTTATTATTTTTTCTTAGCTCTTTTTTGGGCTATTTTTAGAAAGGAAATCCTACTTGTTGAGGAACCCTGAGTTTGACTAGATTCAAAGCTCAAACCCCCTTGAATTTGCTAAAATATATTATCTACTTTATTTTTATTGATATCTTAAAGCATATCTTCCCATAGGAGACAAAAATTTACATTTAGACAAGGGTCTAGAGGGAGAGGAAATCCTATATCCCTCTACCTATCTATACTTCATTAACTTCCTACTTTCCCTTGCTATGGGAGAAATACTCTCCTATCCTCTCAAGATTATTCTCTATCTGGTCCTTAAAAACTAATTTCAAGTCATATTTGTGTAGGAAAATAAATTTATTATTTGTATCATTCAAATCATCATGTAAAGATAATATTGGATTACGTGAATCTAGTCCTCTAGGTTCTTGTACGAAATACTATAAAGCATCCCTCTTCTCTGTTGTAGCTCCCATGAATATTTGTCTAGTTGCCTAGTCATTTCCTTACACTTAATGAATGATGCTTGTGATTGTTCTTCTAGAGCTTATAAGGTTGTTATGTTGGAAATATTAAGTATATTGAGTTGTCATTGATGTCAAAGGGTGAATATTATTCAAGGCAGAAATATTCTTCAAGGATGTGTAGTTGAAAAGGTTGGAAAATTATTCAAGGTAAGCATATATTTCGGATGGAACAAGGCAAGGAAAATATTTATTAAATAAAGGTTTATAATATTTAAATTTTATATTTAAATATTATAAAGGAAAAGACAAAGGTTTAAGGATGCTTGGACAAAATATTTAAATATATTATAAAGGTTCAAGGCTTGGGACAAAGGATTTAAATAAAGGTTTAAATGGCATGAGGACAAAATTTTATAAAAGCCAAGGACCAAGGCAAGGACATAAATGTGCAATATTAAATCAAAGGATTTAATTATTACAAGGGCTTAAAAGTTAAAGTTATAATATTTAATTTAAATATTATAACCCAAAGTTTTTGGTGCCAACGTATGGAAGAAATTTGAGTTTATTTTTGAAACTGACATGACAATTTCGTAAGCCATTTGGAAGCATATAAATATGGTGATTTATTTACCTTTGATATTCATGACTAATGACATGCAAATAAAATCAAATACATTGTTTTCTCTATGAATGTGAATGATAGAAATATAAGAGGATAAGACAAAAAAAAATTAGGTACATACAAAGTTTATCTTGTGCACATGTGATTTCATTCGCTGGATAGTCCAGCTGATAGTGTGGATCTCCATGGAGGTTTGCTGGGTAGAAGTTCAAGGGATCAAACCCTATGGATGTTGGTTGTGTTTTTGCTATGGAGAAGAGAGGAGAACAAAACAAATACTATTGCTTACATTTGACGTCTCATTCACCGGGGTAGCCCAATCGGTTGCGGGTAGTGCACGAAAGGCTATTTTGTGGGAGGTCACTGTGTCAACTCTCATCATCACTGGTTTTGTGGTTTTTGTGTTAGAAAGTGCGTAGAACATGGTTAAAGTACTTTTGGTCTCAGCTACCACGGTAGCGCAATTGGTCAAGGTGCTTGAGAGAAATTTGCTTGTCGTGAAGTTGGAGGTTCGATTTGCATCTGTGCCAAAGGTACTAAAATTTTGATTAAATATTTTGGATTAATATTGAAGAAAAATAAGGTGTTGGTGTATTGGTTTCAGATTATAATTTTTAAAAGTAAACGAGAAATAAGGTGTAGTAAAGGTTTTTATTATTTGTAAGTTTTGAATATCTTAGAAAGGAGAAATAAAATGTATATAAGATTATTGTTATTTGTAATTTTGAATATCTTAGAAAGGAGAAATAAGGTGTATTTATGATTATTGTTACTTGTAATTTTGGCATATCATAGAAAGGGAATAAAAAGGGTTTGTGTTATTAATGAAGCTTTATCTTGTGAGAGAAATATAAGGTATTATTTTTTAGCACATTTTGATAAAGTATTTTAATGAGAATATTTTGATATCTAATTAAGAAGAGAAAAAGGGATTTACTAACTAGTTTTTGAAGTGGCACAAGAAAGGAAAATTAGTTTAAGACAGGTTTTGAGGACACATATTCATCAAAGCAATTTTAGAAGTATGGTGATTTGATTCCTTTCTCAAAGTGGCCTAAAGAAAATATTTTATCATATGATTGGAGGTATAAGGAATTATTAGATGTATATTGTTATTGCTTGAATTTGGAAATATATGTGCAAGGGTTTGAGAATAAAGTTATGCATTATTATTGAATGAATTTGAAAATACACTAGCAAGGGTTTGAAAGCAAATTTATGAAGTGGTTTTGGGGTGAAATTAGGAATGCATGTGCAAGAATATGGATCAAATTTGAGAGCAAAGTTGTGCATTGGCTTTGTTTGAAATTGGGAAAAAATTGATGAAATATTATAGGTCATATTTGTGAGTCAATTTATGCATTAATTTAATGAAAATTAGAAGCAAGTATACAAGGGTTAATAGATCAGATTTGATAGGCAAATTTGTGCATTGTTCATGATTGATTTTGTGAATAGATGAAAAAGGATAGATATGTGCATAGTGATTGGTTTTGAAGTGAAGCTGCAAATCAGCAATTACCAGGTAAGTTATAAAGTACTAGACTAGAGCTACCTTTAAAATGTAACAAATGTGAGACATGTGAATGTGAAGAACATATTGGGCATTTGTTTAGTGCATATCATTTTCTATATGTTCATGAAGATAAAAGAATTCTAGGTAGAATATGTCTGAATTACTCTAGTTGAGGAAAGCACATTGAAGAATAGATAAAACACTTGATGACATCATTATGCAAGACTTACGAAAGATATGAGCATTATTTATGTGCAAGAGTTAGAAAGATATGAACATTGTTTGCATGAGGGTTTGAGCAAAATTGAGAGCAAGATTTATGAGTAGATTTGAGCGGGTTATTAGAGCAAATATGATCAGGTTATTGAAGTAGATTTGAGTAGGTTATTGAGTAGATTTGAGCAGGTTATTAAGGTAGATTTGAGTAGCTTGTTGAGCAGATTTGAGAAAGCATTGTGAGTAGGCTTTGAGCATATTTAAGCAGAGTTGTTATAAATACTTGTGTGTAGAATTGGAGTAGATTTGAGTAAGCCTTGTGTGTAGGATTGGAGAATATTTGAGCAGAGTTGTCAGCAAGCCTTGTGTGTAGGCTTGGAGTATATTTGAAAAGAGTTGTGAGTAAGCCTTGTGTGTGGGCTTGGAGCAGATTTGAGAAAGCCTTATGTGTAGAATTGGAGCATATTTGATCAGAGTTAAGAGCAGGTCTTGGATCAGAATTGAGAAAGCCTTGTGTAAAGGCTTAGTGTAGATTAGAGCAAAGGGGATTGAGATCTCCCATGGATAGAGGTCCATGAACCAGAGCAAATGGTATTGGTGTATCCTATGGATAGAGGTCCATGAACTAGAGAACAGGGGATTGATGTCTCCTATGGATAGATATCTATGAACCAGATAGGGGATTGGTGTCTCCTATGGAGTGGTATCCACAAAACTAGAAGCAGATGGGATTGGTGTCTCCTATGGAGTGGTATCCACAAAACTAGAAGCAGATGGGATTGGTGTCTCCTATGGAGTGATGTCTATAAAACCTAAAGCATATGGGATTGGTGTCTCTTGTGGAGAGATTTCAATAAGGAGGAGTATCTTGTTAGGGGGAGAAGTGCTACATACCAAACCTAGCAGTCGGCTAGGTTCTCCAAGTGAATAAAAATTCATATATATTAGCATAGTTTTCATTAAATTGATTTTATCTCATCTTTGCTATTTTATCTCTGCGTATTCGCACTTTGCCTTCATGGCGGGATCTGCCCTCCTAGTGGCAATTGATTTTAATTAGTTCATTCATATTCCTCGCTTCCGCATTCGATTGATTTATTGTTCTGGTTGCATGGTTGATTAATAATAATTATTCCATTTAAAAGACAAGTAGAAGGCGTCGCCTTCCAAGTGGTATCAGTCTGGGCGATTCAAGAAGGGTGGCATACGATTCAGTATCAGTTCTTAGCGATGCAGTCCTGGTGGTTCGGTTCGGACGCAGTCCTGGTGGTTCATTCTTCATCGTGTGGCACACTAGCGCCAGTCCCTGCAGCGTCAGTTCTGGTGAGGCCTATTAATAACCAGCACGATCACAATTTTTTTTTCACTGTGCAGCGTTAGTTCCGGTGCGGTCTCCTCATAAATAGCACGACCACATATTTTTTTTTTACGCTTCGCCTACCATTCGAAAACCATCACGAAAAAATCAAACCGACGTAGCGTCCGCAGTCTGTAAACCAGCGACCAATCAGCGCTCGCGGTTTTGAAAATTTATTCGTTTTATCCTAAGGTTAGCGCCGTATAATTTCGCTTTAAATTTTTTTTTTTTTTTAGTACTGGGAAATATCCCACATCTTCCAGGGAGGGGAAAATTCATGGTTTATAGTCTTTCTGGGTCACTTAACTTTACGTGGCTTTGGCCACACAAGCCTTCCTCCTCGCGTGTCGTTTGGCCTTCTCGTCGCTTGGTTTGGTCTTCTATTCGCGTCGTCGTGTCGTTTGGGGTTGGGTTTAAACGGTCGTGTCTTCCACTCGCATCATCTAAATTATCGTGTATTCAGCTCGCGTCACATCTAAGTTGTCGTGTCTTCTATCATGTCTTTGGCTCGCATCGTGTCTAATTTGTCATGTCTTTCGCTTGCATCCTCGTTCGATCTACGTCATGTCTTGTTCTATCTGTCACGTCTCGTGTCCGGTCCGCTAGCATCCTTGTTGTCCAGTTCGCTCGCATCCTCGTTGTTCAGTCTACGTCACATCTTGTTTCGTCCTATGTCCGCTCGCATCATATCAATCCCAGTTTGGTTTTTGCAACTTGTTGTCACTAAAAGTTGTCACTAAAAGTTGTCAAAAGTTGCTTTCAAAAGTTGTTGTCAAGGAGGAGCCCAAAGTCCACATTAAATTCCACGTCGCAGTTGGAGCGATACTTAAAGCGAAATCCAAATTTTTGCTAAACTCAACCAAATTTGGCAGCAGTCAAAGCTCAAAAGCTCCTAAGCAGGCTATGTTAACAAGTGCATGAACAAAAGGTGGACCAAAGGATCTGACGGTCGACTATCAAGCTCGGAGACGACCAATAACAATGCAAGAAGACCTAATCGAAGCCCAGGTACAAAAAATTCTCCTTCTCCTTTCAAAATTGGCAGTTATAATCCACATCATCCACTGGTAGACCCTATGGCTACTAACCCTCCCCCAACTCACGAAAACATCACACAAGGAAACTCAAGTAACTCAGCCGTTTCCAACGATGAATCTCTTCGACTCTTAATAGATGGTATGAACGAAATTAGTCTCAACCTAAAAACCCTAGTGCGAGCACAAAACCAGCTTAATCCCAATACTAATCCCCAAAATCACTCCCATGCCCAAAGGAATGAAGAAAATGACGATCAAGATGACGATTGGGAACAACAAAGAGGCAATTCGGATAATTACAGGGATCGCTATCATAGACAGCGGTCTAACCAAGATCAAGAAAGGGATACGGGTTATCACCAACCGAGAGGCCCTAATAATTTTCCACGCATTGATATGCCCACTTTTGAGGGTCATGATCCTCGTGGTTGGATAGCCAAAATGGAAGGCATTCTCGACTTATACCAAATTAAGGAATTTGATAAAGTCCCTTTCGCTGCATCAAAATTAGGCACTGAGGCCTACCAATGGTTCGTATGGCTTAAGCGAGAGAAAGGAGCTACTATTAACTGGAGAAAATTCACTACCTCTTTTTTAGAAAGATTTGATGAAGGAGCTACATCGTCATACATAGTAAGACTATTATCTCTTAAACAAGAAGGATCGGTTAGCGAATTCATTTTGGAGTTCACCAGTTTACTACCATATACTTTAGACCTCAGTCCCGACACAATGGTAGGAGCTTTTCACAATGGATTGAAAGAAAATATTAGAGTGGAGGTAGACATTCACAATCCAACCTCGCTGAACGATTGTATAAGAATAGCTAAGCTGGCTGAGAAGAGAAATCAGTTGTATGCACGACGTGAAACTTATAGTCGTCCTTCGTATCGCAACAATTCCTTTCGTAGAAATGATCAACCATCAAGATACTTTTGCTATAAATGTCGCACTCATCACCCCCGGGAACAAGCATGTGCCCAAAAACAAAACTTTCATATTGAAGGCGATCAATATGAAGGAGAAGAGGAAGAAACTTACCACCCAGAAGAACCTATGCAAGAAGAACTACCAAGTACTTTAGAAGAAAAGGAAGAGGATACAATGGCGATCTCCATGCATGCCCTCATGGGGTTAACAGCCCACCATACCATCAAGGTTCCAGGATTTCTCCGCCAGAAAAAGGTGAATGTGCTAATTGATTCTGGCAGTACCCACAATTTTATCGACATCAAAACAGCAAAAGCTTTGAATTTATTCATTAACTCTTCCACCAAAGACAAATTCCAGGTTCTAGTGGCCAACGGGGTGAACGCACAATGTGTTGGTCGAACATCTCAAGTTTCCATAAAAATGGGAACTTATACCTGGTTTGGATCCCTTTTTGTCATGAATTTAGGGAACTCCGATGTCATTTTGGGAGTTGAATGGTTGGAAACATTAGACACGGTTAGCTTCAATTTCAAAAAATTATTTGTGGAATGGAAGGAAAACGGACGAGTCATTCGCTTACAAGGCATTACTACTCCTCCATCACAAATGGTGAGCTCTCATAGTATGGAGAAGATGTTAAAAAAGGGTGGATATGGATTTATAGCTCAAGTTAATTGTTTGGAAAAACAATCTCGAGTAACTTCGGATATTACTGATCCAGATTTACGAGACATTGTAACAAAGTATGATGAGGTTTTCCAAGAACCTCAAGGATTACCACCTAAACGATCTCATGACCATGCCATCCATTTGGTTCCAGGGAGTGTCCCACCTAACAGCCGTCCTTACCGCTATCCTCAACCACAAAAAATAAAAATCGAACAGATCGTTCAGGATCTGCTAGATCATGGAGTCATTCGTCACAGCACTAGCCCTTATTCCTCACCTGTAGTTCTGGCTAGACGAAAAGATAACTCTTGGCGTATGTGTCCTGATTTTCGTTCTCTCAATAAACTAACTATCAAGGACAAATTTCCTATCCCTGTCATAGATGACCTACTAGATGAGCTGCATGGTGCAAAATTTTTTACAAAATTAGACCTTCGCTCAGGATTTCACCAAATCCGTGTCCGAGAAGAAGATATTCCCAAAACTGCTTTCCGTACTCATGAAGGTCATTACGAATTTTTGGTCATGCCTTTTGGTCTCACCAATGCACCATCCACTTTCCAAAGTCTCATGAACCAAGTGTTTCGTCCATTCCTCCGTAATTTTGTCTTAGTTTTTTTCGATGACATTCTCATATATAGCTAAACATGGAAGGATCATTTATATCATGTGGATAAAGCCCTTCACATTTTACACAAAGAAAAGTTATTTGTCAAACATTCCAAATGTTCATTTGGTGTCCAAGAAGTTGAGTATCTTGGTCATATAGTTTCACACGAGGGCGTCAAAGTTGATCCCAATAAGATTAAGGCAATTCAAGAGTGGCCTTTACCTAAAACCATCAAGAAACTTCATGGTTTTTTGGGTCTCACGGGCTACTATCGCAAGTTTGTCCAAAATTATGGTAAGATTGCAGCACCTCTCACAGCACTCACAAAAAAGGATGCTTTTCGTTGGTCGAAAGAGGCTACTCAAGCTTTCGAAGCTCTTAAGGAGGCCATGTGTACAACTCCAGTATTAGCAACCCCCAATTTTCACAAACCATTTATTATCGAATGTGATGCATCAGGAATAGGAATTGGGGCTATATTAATGCAAGAAGGTCATCCGTTGGCATTTGAAAGTAAACAGCTCTCCGAGAAAAATTTGGGAAGATCGACATACGAAAAAGAAATGTTGGCTATTCTTCATGCAGTAGAAAAATGGAGACACTACCTAATCAGTAGCCGCTTCATTATCAAAACAGATCATAGTAGTCTCAAACATTTTCTTGAGCAGAGGTTTTCCTATCCGGAACAAAATAAGTGGTTAACCAAACTATTGGGTTATGATTTTGTTATCGAATACAAGAAGGGGAAGGAAAATGTAGTCGCCGATGCGCTATCCAGGAAATATGAAGACGAAGTAGTCATTAACGCTATTTCAGGTCCTTGCTCCCAATGGGTGAATCAATTACAAGATGAATGGTTGTCCAATAGCGAAACTGCTCAGATAATTCAAGAATTATCTATTGGGTCCCCTAAACACCCTTTGTTCTCTTATGAAGATAAAATCCTCTAAAAGAAGAACCGCATTTACATTCCACACAACTCAAAACTCAAAACGAAGATCCTAGACGAATCACACGCTTCTCCATCAGCGGGACATTCAGGATTTTTGAAAACATATTTAAGGATCAAACAATCATTTTGTTGGAAAGGATTAAAAGCCGAAGTCAAACAATGGGTAGCAGAATGCGAAGTTTGCCAGCGCAATAAAGGAGAGACAGTCAAATCACCAGGGTTATTACAACCCTTACCCATCCCTGAACGTCAGTGGGAACATATATCCATGGATTTTATTGAAGGTCTTCCAAAGTCAAAAGGCAGGACAGTAATCTTCGTAGTGGTAGATCGGTTATCCAAATACGCTCACTTTCAGGCTTTACAACATCCATTTTCCGCAAGCAAGGTGGCCAAGGTATTTATGGATTCAATTTTCAAATTACATGGTATGCCAAAGAATATTGTAAGTGATAGAGATCCCATCTTCACTAGTAACTTTTGGCGAGAATTATTTCGACTTAGTGGTACCAAATTGAACATGTCCTCAGCTTACCATCCCCAAACAGATGGGCAAACAGAAGTAGTTAACAAATGTTTGGGTACATACTTACGATGTTTCGTTCAAGATAAACAATATCAATGGAGCCAATGGCTAGCAATGGCGGAATGGTGGTATAACACTTCTTACCATTATTCAATTAAGATGTCTCCCTTTGAAGCATTGTATGGAACCAAGCCTCCAATCGTAGCAGATTACGTCCCAGGTTCATCCAAAGTAGACAAAGTGGATGATTGGTTTCAACAAAGGTAGTCGACACTCACCATACTCAAAGAGAATTTATTCCAAGCACAAAATCGCATGAAACAACAACAAGACTTGCACCGATCAGAACAAACTTTTAATGTCGGTGACAAGGTTTTCCTAAGGTTGCAACCTTACAAACAAGCATCGTTAAGGATAAAGACCAGTCAAAAGTTGGCACCACGATTCTATGGTCCTTACAAAATTGTGCGCCGCATTGGAGAAGTAGCCTATCAGTTAGAGCTTCCTTCATCATCACGAATACACCCGGTATTTCATGTTTCATGTCTCAAAAAGGTAATTGGTCAGAAAGTGCAAAGTCAATCAGAATTACCAGTGCTCGATGAGGAAGGACGCATACATCTCCAACCTGAAGATATATTACAACACAGAATACGAAGACTAAGATCGTGCCATATTCAAGAATTTCTCATCAAATGGCAAGACCTACCAGAGGAAGATGCCACATGGGAACACGAAAGTATTTTCCAGACATTTCCAGCTTTGAGGACAAAGCTTTTCGAGGAGGGGAGTCATGCTACATACCAAACCTAGCAGTCGGCTAGGTTCTCCAAGTGAATAAAAATTCATATATATTAGCATAGTTTTCATTAAATTGATTTTATCTCATCTTTGCTATTTTATCTCTGCGTATTCGCACTTTGCCTTCACGGCGGGATCTGCCCTCCTAGTGGCAATTGATTTTAATTAGTTCATTCATATTCCTCGCTTCCGCATTCGATTGATTTATTGTTCTGGTTGCATGGTTGATTAATAATAATTATTCCATTTAAAAGACAAGTAGAAGGCATCGCCTTCCAAGAAGTTTGGGAATCCAGTTGCAGTAAAAGAAAATTTTTGTAAGGGTTACCATCAATGATAAAGGGGGAGATTGTTGGAAATATTAAGTATATTGAGTTGTCATTGATGTCAAAGGGTGAATATTATTCAAGGCAAAATATTCTTCAAGGATGTATAGTTGAAAATGTTGGAAAATTATTCAAGGCAAGCATATATTTCAATGGAACAAGGCAAGGAAAATATTTATTAAATAAAGGTTTATAATATTTAAATTTCATATTTAAATATTATAAAGGAAAAGACAAAGGTTTAAGGATGCTTGGACAAAATATTTAAATATATTATAAAGGTTCAAGGCTTGGGACAAAGGATTTAAATAAAATTTTAAATGGCATGAGGACAAAAGTTTATAAAATCCAAGGACCAAGGTAGGGACATAAATGTGCAATATTAAATCAAAGGATTTTATTATTACAAGGGCTTAAAAGTTAAAGTTATAATATTTAATTTAAATATTATAACCCAAGTTTTTGGCACCAACTTATGGAAGAAATTTGAGTTTAGTTTTGAAGCCAACATGAAAATTTCATAAGCCATTTGGAAGCATATAAATATGGTGATTTATTTACCTTTGACATTCACGACTAATGACATGCAAATAAAATCGAATACATTGTTTTCTATGTGAATGCGAACAACAAAAATATAAGAGGATAACATAACAAAAAATGAGGCAGGGACATACAAAGTTTATCTTGCGTGCCTGTGAGTTCATTCACTGGATAGTCCAGCTGGTAGTGTGGATATGCATGGAGGTTTTTTGGGTACAAGGTCAAGGGGTCAAACCTCATGGACGCTAGTTGTGTTTTTGTTGTAGAGAAGAGAGGAGAATGAAACAAATACTATTGCTTACATTTGACGTCTCATTCATTGGGGTAGCCCAGCCAATTTTGGGCAGTGTGTGGAATGCTATTTCATAGGAGGTCACTATGTCGATTTTTGTCATCACCAATTTTATGGTTTTTGTGTTGGAAGTGTGCAAAACATGGTTTAAGTAAACAGTGCCTCTATTTTGGTCTCAGCCACCATAGTAGTGTAGCTGTTCAAGGTGCTTGAGAGAAAGTTACTTGTTGTGAAGTAGGATGTTCGATTCGCAGCTGCACCAAAGGTACTAAAATTTTGATTAAAATTTTTGGATTAAGGTTGAAGAAAAATAAGGTGTTGGTGTATTGTTTTCATATTATAATTTTTTAAAGTAAAGGAGAAATAAGGTGTAGTAAAGGTTTTTGTTATTTGTAATTTTTGAATATCTTAGAAAGGAGAAATAAGGTGTATTTAAGATTATTGTTATTTGTATTTTTGAATATCTTAGAAAGGAGAAATAAGGTGTATTTATGATTATTGTTACTTGTAATTTTGGCATATCATAGAAAGGGAATAAAAATGGTTTGTGTTATTAATGAAGCTTTATCTTGTGAGAGAAATATAAGGTATTATTTTTAGCACATTTTGATAAAGGATTTTAATGAGAATATTTTGATATCTAATTAAGAAGAGAAAAAGGGATTTACTAACCAGTTTTTGAAGTGGCACAAGAAAGGGAAATTATTTTTGAGACAGGTTTTGAGGACACATCTTCATCAAAGCAGTTTTAGAGGTATGGTGATTTGATTCCTTTCTCAAAGTGGCTGAAAGAAAATATTTTATCATATGATTGGAGGTATAAGGAATTATTGGATATATATTGTTATTGCTTGAATTTGGAAATATATGTGCAAGGGTTTGAGAATAAAGTTGTGCATTATTGTTGAATGAATTTGAAAATATACTAGCAAGGGTTTGAAAGCAAATTTGTAAAGTGGTTTTCGAATGAAATTGGGAATGCATGTGCAAGAGTATGGATCAAATTTGAGAGCAAAGTTGTGCATTGGTTTTGTTTTAAATTGGGAATAAAATGATGAAATATTATAGGTCATATTTGTGAGTCTATTTGTACATTGATTTGATAAAAATTGAAAGTAAGTATGCAAGGATTAATAGATCATATTTGAAAGTCAAATTTGTGCATTGTTCATGATTTATTTTGTGAATAGATGAAAAAGGATAGATCTATTTATAGTGATTGGTTTTGAAGTGAAGGTGTAAATCAAAAATTACCAGGTCAGTTATCAAGTACTAGACTAGAGCTACCTTTAAAATGTAATAAATGTGAGACATGTGAATGTGAAGAACATATTGGGCATTTGTTTACTGCATATCATTTTCTATATGTTAATGAAGATAAAATAATTTTGGGTAGAATATGTCTAAATAGCTCTAGTTGAGGAAAGCACATTGAAGAATAGATAAAAACACTTGATGACATCATTATGCAAGACTTGGGAAAGATATGAGCATTTTTTGTGTGCAAGAGTTGGAAAGATATGAGTATTGTTTGTATGAGAATTTGAGCAGAGTTGAGAGTGGTATTTATGAGTAAATTTGAGCAGGTTATTGGACCATAATTGGGCAGGTTATTGAGGAAAATTTGAGCAGGTTGTTAAGCAGATTTGAGTAGGTTATTAAGGTATATTTGAGCAAGTTTTTGATTAGATTTGAGTAAGCCTTATGAGCAAGATTTAAGTATATTTAAGTAGAGTTATTAGCAAGACTTGTGTGTAGTCTTGGAACAGATTTGAGCAAGTCTTTTGTGTAGGCTTAGACTAAATTTGAGCATATTTGTGAGCAAGCCTTGTGTGTAGGCTTGGAGTATATTTGAGAAGAGTTATGAGCAAGCCTTGTGTGTAGACTTGGAGCAGATTTTAGCAAGCCTTGTGTGTAGGCTTGTAGCATATTTGAGTAGTGTTGATAGTAGGTCTTGGAGCAGACTTGAGCAAGCCTTGTGAAAAGGCTTGGATCATACTAGAGCAAAGGGGATTAAGGACTCTTATGGATAGAGGTCCATGAACTAGAGCAAAGGGAATAGGTATCTCCTATGGATAGAGGTCCATGAACCAGATCAAAAGGGATTGGTGTCTCCTATGGATAGAGATCCACTAACTAGAGCAAAGGGAAAGATAAAATACTTGATGACATCATTATGCAAGACTTGGGAAAAATATGAGCATTATTTGTGTGCAAGAGTTGGAAAGATATGAGAATTGTTTGCATGAGAGTTTGAGTAGAGTTGAGAGCAATATTTATGAGCATATTTGAGTAGGTTATTAGAGAAAATTTGAGTAGGTTATTGAGGTATATTTGAGCAGGTTTTTGAGCATATTAGAGCAGGTTATTGAGGCAGATTTGAGTAGGTTGTTGAGCATATTTGAGTAAGCCTTGTGAGTAGGCTTTGAGCAGTTTTGAGCAAATTTATGAGCAAGCCTTGTGTGTAGGATTGGAGCATATTTAAGCAGAGTTGTGAGAAAGCCTTGTGTGTAGGCTTGGAGTAGATTTGAGCAGAGTTGTGAGCAAGCCTTGTGTGTAGCTTTGGAGTAGAATTTAGCAAGCCTTGTGTGTAGGTTTGGATCATATTTGAGTATATTTGAGAGCAGGTCTTGGAGAATACTTGAGCAAACCTTGTGTAAAGGCTTGGAGGAGATTAGATCAAATGGTATTGAGGTCTCCTATGGATAGAGGTCCACAAACTAGAGCAAATGATATTGGTGTCTCCTGTGGATAGAGGTCCATGAACCAGAGCAAAGTGGATTGGTGTCTCCTATGGTTAGAGGTTCATGAACTAGAGTAAATGGAATTGGTGTCTCCTATGGATAGGTGTCCATTAAACCTAAAGTAGAGGGGATTGGTGTCTCCTGTGGAGTGGTGTCTACAAAACCACAAGTAGAGGATATTTGTTTCTCTTGTGGAGTGGTGTCCACAAAATCTAAATCAAAGGGGATTGGTGTCTCCTATGGAGTGGTGTCCACAAAACCAGAAGTAGAGGGGATTGGTGTCTCCTATGGACTGGTGTCCAAAAAAACTGAAGTAGTGTTGAGCAAGGTGCAGCAACAGTATTGTCATTGTTGTCAACACAGTCAGATAGATCTGTTGATGCAGTGGACAGGAAGTTTAAAAGTTATTCAGATGCAGAAGACAGGAGTTCAAAAGCTATTCAGATACAGAAGACAGGATTTCAAAGGTTATTCAGAGTATGTATAGTGATTTTCCAAGAAGACCGAAGTGGCCCATATGCAAAAGATCAAAAAAAAATACAAGTAAGAAAAGTGTCACGATATCGCGACATATACAGCAGGCAAGAAAAATTGTCGTGATTTCATGACATGTTGGAAGAAAGAGAAAGTAGGAAAAACTGTCGTGATTTCGCGACATGTTGGAAGAGAAAAATGCAAGTGAAAAATTATCGTGATTTCATGACATGTTGGAAGAAAAAAGAGAAAGTAGGAAGAAGTGTCGCGATTTCGTGACAAGTTCGAAGAAAGAGAACAAGTAAGAAAAATGTCACGATTTCACGACATGTCACATTTTCGTGACTAAAATAGGAGAGAGAAAGTAAGTTGGAAAAGTGTCATGATTTCGTGACATGTCGCATTTTCGTGACTAAAATAGAAGAGAGAAAATGCAAGGAGAAAAAGTGTCGCGATATCGCGACATGTTGCATTTTTGCGGCCAGAAGAGAAGAGAAAATGCAAGGAGAAAAAGTGTCGCAATATCGCAACATGTTGCATTTTTGTGACCAGAAGAGAAGAGAAAATGCAAGGAGAAAAAGTGTCACAATATCGTGACATGTTGCATTTTCACGACCAGAAGAGAAGAGAAAATGCAAGGAGAAAAAGTGTCACGATTTCGCAACATGTTGTATTTTCACGAGCCAAAGCTAAGAGAAAGAGCAAGGAGAAAAAGTGTCGCGATATCGTGACATGTTGTATTTTCGGGGGCCAAAGCTAAGAGAAAGAGCAAGGAGAAAAAGTGTCATGATATCGCGACATGTTGTATTTTCACGGGCCGAAGCTAAGAGAAAAAGCAAGGAGAAAAAGTGTCGCGATATCACGACATGTATTTTCGGGGGCCAAAGCAAAGAGAAAGTGTAAGGAGAAAAAGTGTCACGATATCGTGACATGTAGCATTTTTGCGGTCCAATGCAAAGAGAAAGAGAGAGAAAGAAAAAGTGTCACGATATCGTGACATGTATTTTCGCGGGCCAAAGCAAGGAGAAAGACAGAGAAAGAAAAAGTGTCGTGATATCGTGACATGTTGTATTTTCATGGCAATAGCAACAAAAGCAGCCAGAGGTAGAAATGTCACGATCTCATGATAGGTCGTAAATGCGCAAGTCCAGAAGGAGAACCTGACTGAAATGAGAAGTATGACAGTGGACCGATATCACTATGGCGGTTATAGGGTCTGTCCAGAATGAAATCTTCAAGCAATGGATAAACCGAGTTGAAGCCGACGAAGACCGATGACAACCAACTAAAATTAGGGTTTACAGTTGTTATGAAAGCAGACTAAGATTAGGGTTTTCATCATGAAAATATTGTTATAAAAGGAGGGTTGTTTGGAGAATTGTGGAGTTGTCGAACAAGTCATCGAATGTGTGTCGAAGTGTGAAATGCGGTCGTAAGAGTGCAGAAAGCTTAGAAGCGGTGAGATGATGGCGAAGTGCATAAAGTGAGAGAAGAGTCATGTCAAATTATCCTAAGTGCGTCTATGAGTGCGCAGAGAGTGAAAAGGTTGAAGTTCAACAAAGTGTGGTTGTGATTGCACAGAGAAAGTAGAAGGCGCAGAGAGTGCAAAGGGTGAAGACGAACGCAAAGTATAGCTGTAACTGCACAAAGTGTACGAAGATAGTGCATAGAGGGTGCATAGAGAAGCGACTCAAAGAAGGTGAAGTGCGGCTATAGATCGCAGAAGATGTGTATGTTTCGTAAACAGTGAGAGAGATTGGGTAAGCAATAGACCAGTCAAGGTCTTGTAAAAGCGAAGGTATTTTTTTGTTAAACTTCTAGATTCAAAATTGAAGTCCAGGTTGTAGCTTGGCATCAGGGGTTGGTGCTCCTTCCAGTTGGTGCTGGTAAATCAGGGGTTGGTGCTCCTTCCAGTAGGTGCTGGTAAATCAGGGGTTGGTGCTTCTTTCTATTGGTGTAGATAAATAAGGGGTTGGTGCTCCTTCTAGTGGGTTCTGGTAAATTTATTGTAAAGTTGGTGCTTTGCAAAGGCTAGATTTGGATGGTAGTCCAAGTAGTCATTCTTGAGGAGTAGCCAAATTGGTGAACCTCATTAAATCTTGTCTGTTGTGTGATGTTCTCTTGTGATACTTGCTTTATCTGGTTTTAAGGTTTCATTATTTTAGTTTTAAGAGCTATGAATTTAAGTTTAAAGAACTACACTGATTCACCCCCCCCTCTCAGTGCCATTGTAAGACTAACAATTGGTATCAGAGCCAAGTTCTCTTCTTAGGCTAAATCAGTCAGGGTTGATCTTGGATTAGTATGCAATGGGTAAGAAGAATAGATCCTCCTCCAAAAGGGCATCTTAGTCAGTTTTAGTTCCTATGGAAGAGAAAATTGAACCAAAAAATGTTGAAGACTTCTCATCAAACAAAGCACCTTTGTTTTATGGAACTAATTACATGATCTAGAGAATTAGGATGCAGATATATATTTGTGCTTTGGGATATGACATCTGGGATTCAGTAGACAGTGAATACATAATACCCATCACTCCTCCAACCAATGCTGCCGATAAGAATCTATTTGAGAATGACTCAAAAGCAAAGAATGCTATCAGGTGTGGATTAGTAGACAGTGAACTGGTAAATATCATGAGTTGTAAAATGGCAAAAGAAATATGCGACAAACTGAGGAGTATTCATGAAGGAGATGATGAGATCAAGGATGCCAAGTTACAAACACATCAAGCTCAGTTCGAAGCATTAAAGTTGAATGACAATGATAACATAGAGGCATATATGTTGAGAGTTAATGAAGTCCTAGAGGATGATTCTAAAAAGTAAACAAGTGGAGGTCTTTTCATGACACTCGAAGAAGAAACGAAAAAATAATAGGAATGTGATGAAGAAGAAATTGATGCAGAAATAAATTTTAAAGAGCAACTAATTGCAACTCTAGATGAATTGAAGATAGAAAGAAAAAGGAATAAGGAAACCTCAAGAAATCTTGAGGATGCAAATGAAATAATAACCAGTTTGAAAGTACAGGAAAAAGAGTTCAAAAGGATTAAAGAAACTCTCAGGTCACAGATCAATGAGAAAGAGATTGGTTGCTACAAACAAGAGGAAGAGATTGTTTTATTGAAGAAACAACTAGAAGAGACCAATACAAATCTCAAATTCGAGAAGAGCACAGAGTTGTTAGATAAAATGATAAGCCAACAAAGAAGCTCCACGGATAAGCATGGTCTTGGATATGAAGTTGAACAACCTTCATATTCCAACTCTACAGAGAAGAAGAAGTTCACTATTGAAGGATCGAAGCAAGAAAAGTTTGAAGTTGAATCTTCAAAAGGAAGAAAATATCAAAGGATATCTACAACAAAGCAACCACAACAAAAGAGGTTCTATCACTCTCACTCTATTCATAATAATACTTTTAATGGCTATTGTTTTAGATGCAACTAGTATGGTCACAAGGTAATTTATTGTGGATTGAATAATATATCAAAGAGTTATGCTGGTAGAAATACATCTGCGTTTCTGAGTGAACACTATGTATAATGTTTTCAATGTAATGGTCATGGGCACATAGCAAGGTTTTGTCCAAGCACTTTTGTATCTAATCTAAGGCAAAACATTAGATTTCATCGTACACAAAGAACGTAATACAGACAGGGAATAAATCATGTACATAAAAGAAAGGAAAATAATCATTCATCAAGGATGCACAAGAGACAACCACACAAGAGAAATGTTCGAGTTCATGAAAAGGTGTAAAACAGGGATGTAGTTGAAAAATCCAAGCCTCAGTTCAAGAAAGTTTGGAGAAAGATAGAAGAAATGAAATTGTGTCTCCTTGGACTGAAGGAGACTACTCCTCTATTGCACTAAGCAACTCCAGGTAGCACATCCTCAGGGGGAGAAATCTTAAAGTTTTATTTTAATGCTCCTATGTTGTTTGGTTAGCTGAGGATGAAAGGCAAGCAGTCAGGGGGAGTTGTCATATAGTTTTCAAAGTGTGTTTCAGTTCATGTAGTTGTTTGTGGAGGTAATAAGAGAGCATTAATTTTCTCTAAAGAAGCAGCCATTATAAACCAGAGACATTGAGCTGCACAACTGATGCGAGGCAAAGTCGTCAATCACGGAGGAGATGGCAGTCAAAATGCTGAAGAAATTATGCGTAGGCTTCCTGGAGAGTCGATCACTTTTGTTTTGGGAGTAACTTTTGCACAGATAAAATTTGAGTGTTGATCATACTATACTAAATAAGTAAAAGCAAGGTACAACAGGAATTCTAATATGATGAGCAGATATTAGAGTTCCTATCCAAGAAGACCTTATGATAGAAAGAGTACCAGTGGAGGTGCATTCTATCTTAGAGACGGGTTGGTCACGTGGAACAGTAAGAAACAAGATTCAGTTTCCTTATCCACAATAGAGGCAGAATATATTGCAGCGACAACGTGTTGTACGTAGGAGAAAGTTGCAGAAAGTGAGGTTAAGTTGGATTTTTGTTCCAACAACAGAGCAAGTAGTGGATATCTTCACAAAACCATTTCCCAAGGAATTTTTTGAGTACCTTCACAATAAATTGGGAGTGGTCACGCTTCCCAAGAATTGACTAGCTATCGGGATCACATTCTCAAGGGGAGCATTTGTGTATTTGTTTATATTTTTGCTCATGTTTGTGATTTTTGCTAAGTGTAATAATTTGTGCCTGAGAATGTTGTGCATGGACTCAGGGGGAGTCTGCAGTAGCCCTTTGGTATTATTTTCAAAGGGGGAGAAGAGTTACAGGAAATTGCACATGTGTTTCCAACAATTCCAAAGGGAGAGATTATTGAGCAAGGTGCAGCAACAGTATTGTAATTGTTTTCAACACAGTCAGATAGATCTGTTGATGCAGTGGACAGGAAGTTCAAAAGCTATTCATATGCATAAGATAGGAGTTCAAAAGCTATTCAGATGCATAAGACATGAGTTCAAAGGTTATTCAGAGTATGTACAGTGATTTTCCAAGAAGACCAAAGTGGCCTATATGCAAAAGATCAAAGAAAAAGACAAGTAAGAAAAGTATCACGATATCACGACATATACAGCAGGCAAGAAAAACTGTCATGATTTCGTGACATGTTGGAAGAAAGAGAAAGAAAAAAAAACTATCGCGATTTCGTGACATGTTGGAAGAGAAAAAGGCAAGTGAAAAACTGTCACGATTTCACGACATGTTGGAAGAAAAAGAGAAAGCAGGAAGAAGTGTCGCAATTTTGCGACAAGTTCGAAGAAAGAGAACAAGTAAGAAAAGTGTCACGCGCAATTTTGCGACAAGTTCGAAGAAAGAGAACAAGTAAGAAAAGTGTCACGATTTCGTGACATGTCGCAGTTTCGTGACTAAAATAGGAGAGAGAAAGTAAGTTGGAAAAGTGTCATGATTTCACGACATATCGCATTTTTGAGACTAAAATAGGAGAGAGAAAATGCAAGGAGAAAAAGTTTCATGATATCGTGACATGTTGCATTTTCGTGGCCAGAAGAGAAGAGAAAATGCAAGGAGAAAAAGTGTCGCGATATCGTGACATGTTGCATTTTCACGGCCAGAAGAGAAGAGAAAATGCAAGGAGAAAAAGTGTCGCGATATCACGACATGTTGCATTTTCACGGCCAGAAGAGAAGAGAAAATGCAAGGAGAAAAAGTGTCGCAATTTTGCGACATGTATTTTCGCGGGCCAAAGCTAAGAGAAAGAGCAAGGAGAAAAAGTGTTGCGATATCATGACATGTATTTTCACGGTCCAAAGCTAAGAGAAAGAGCAAGGAGAAAAAGTGTCGCGATATCGCAACATGTTGTATTTTCACGGGCTGAAGCTAAGAGAAAAAGCAAGGAGAAAAAGTGTCACGATATCGCGACATGTATTTTTAGGGGCCGAAGCAAAGAGAAAGCGTAAGGAGAAAAAGTGTCGCGATATCGTGACATGTAGTATTTTCGTGGTCCGATGCAAAGAGAGAGAGAGAAAGAAAAAGTGTCACGATATCGAGACATGTATTTTTGTGGGCCAAAGCAAGGAGAAAAACAGAGAGAGAAAAAGTGTCGCGATATCACGACATGTAGTATTTTCGCTGCAACAGCAACTAAAGCAGCCAAAGGCAAAAATGTCACGATCTTACGACAGGTCATAAATGTGCAAGTCAAGAAGGAGAACCCGACTGAAATGAGAAGTATGACAGTGGACCGATATCACTATGGTGGTTACAAGGTCTGTCCAGAATGAAATATTCAAGCGATGGATAAACCAAGTTGAAGCCGACGAAGACCGATGATAGCCGACTAAAATTAGGGTTTACAGTTGTTATGAAAGCCGACTAAGATTAGAGTTTACAGTCGACTAAGATTAGGGTTTTCATCATGAAAATACTGTTATAAAAGGAGGGCTTTTTGGAGAATTTTGGAGTTGTCAAACAAGTCGTCGAATGCTTGTCGAAGTGTGAAATGCGGTTGTAAGAGCATAGAAAGCTCAGAGTCATGTCAAATTATCCTAAGTGTGTCTATGAGTGCATAGAGAGAGCAAAGTGCATAGAAAACGAAAAGGTTGAAGTTCGACAAAGTGCGGTTGTGATTGTGCAGAGAAAGCAAAAGGCACAGAGTGCAAAGGCCGAAGACGAACGCAACGTGTAGCTGTAAGGGTGCAAAGTGTATGAAGACAGTGCATAGAGGGTGTGTAGAGAAGTGACTCAAAGAAGGCAAAGTGCGATTGTAGATCATAGAATATGTGTCTATTTCGTAAACAATGAGAGAGATTGGGTAAGCAATAGACCAGTCAGGGTCTTGTAAAAGTGAAAGTATTTTTCTGTTAAACTTATAGATTCAAAATTGAAGTCCAGGTTACAGCTTGGCATCAGGGGTTGGTGCTCCTTCTAGTTGGTGCTGGTAAATCAGGGATTGGTGCTCCTTCCAGTAGGTGCTAGTAAATCGGGGGTTGGTGCTCCTTTCTGTTGGTGTAGATAAATAAGGGGTTGGTGCTCCTTCTAGTGGGTGCCAGTAAATTGATTGTAAAGTTGGTGCTTTGCAAAGGCTGTATTTGGATGGTAGTCCAAGCAGTCATTCTTGAGGAGTAGCCAAATTGGTGAACCTCGTTAAATCTTGTGTGTTGTGTGATGTTCTCTTGTGATACTTGCTTTATCCGATTTTAAGGTTTCATTATTTCAGTTTTAAGAGCTGTGAAATTAAGTTTAAAGAACTACACTGATTCACCCCCCCTCTCAGTGCCATTGTAATACTAACAAGTAGAGGAGATTGATGTCTCCTGTGGATTTGTGTCCACAAACTTGAGAGGATATTGGTGTCTCTTGTGGATCGGTATCCACAAATATTATAATAGGAAATTGGTATCTCCTATGGGTTGGTGCCCATGAAATTTATTAAAAAATTTATAAGCATTATTTCTCTATGGATGTAGCCCATATTAGGTTAACCATGTTAAATGTGTGTCTCTTATGTGTGTGGTGGTTTGTGCATTGTTTCATTATTGCAATCAATAATATTGGATAATATTGTTTTGGAAATAAAAGTAGAAATTTTTATCTTATACTGTTCACCCCCCCCCTCTCAGTATAAGCTTGTGTTCTTCAATGAGTGATGCTCCCATGAATATTTTTCTAGTTTCCTAGTTATTTTACGTACACTTAATGAGTGATGCTTGTGATTGTTCTTCTAGAGCTTCTAAGGATGTTAGCTATCCCTTATTTGATTGAACTTTTAATACTATTGTTTTCTCTCTATTACTTGTACCAATGAGAGTTTCAACTTCTATTTTCTCCTTTCTTTGTCTACTACTTCTTCCTACTCTACATTATGATTTGAGATGACCATACTAGTGGTAAAAAAAACATCAAAATGGGACTCCAATGTAGTCTAAATTTTGTGTGTGAGACTAATTTCCTATTAAAAATTCTATGTTTTTAGGTAATCCCATATTTATATCCATTTCCATTAAGTTTCGACCTATCGACTTTTGAATGATATTTAAATATTTTGATTCCACTTCAATAAAGACTCCCAAATAGTTCTTTATCTCCTTGAACATATTCTCATTATAATATTCCCTTGGTATTGCAAGTAACTTGATCCAAATAGGTTGGATGGTTATCCTCTTAGAGCAAGGATCAAATCTAGGTGTCCAATATTTTAGAGTAAGGATACTATTACGTTGTCTCCATTTTCTCTTTTTTGTAGTTATTTCATCTTTTGCTTTCTATAATACAAAATATATACAACATTTTTTCATTATATGGTATTTTGGGAGATATCCCAACAACTCCAACCATGTTGAATTTATTTAATCATGAAGATTTTTTGTTTTTATTGAGTGTCCTATGAACCTTCCCACCAAAGGTTTATCTTCCCCCACCACCATTTTAAGTATGTACTTTCTTTTTTGATATAGCATTTTCTATTACCTCTTCCCTTTAAATGAGATGGGTTTCAATTTAGAAACTCCTAGCATTGGATTAGTGTTGATTTTGGGATATTTGGTTTTATCTTTGCTTATATTATTCTTCCCTCTACTTCTTTGAGATCCTGGTTTATGGAATCCTTAGTCCTTTTGTTCTAAATTTCTATAAGATCCTC
This sequence comes from Wollemia nobilis, assembly GCA_028583015.1. Classification (NCBI taxonomy): domain Eukaryota; kingdom Viridiplantae; phylum Streptophyta; class Pinopsida; order Araucariales; family Araucariaceae; genus Wollemia; species Wollemia nobilis. The sequence continues at coordinate 2,180,143 of JAQPPZ010002048.1, read as the reverse complement.
TTGGGAACTAAAAATTTATTTATTTTATTGTTCATTTGGTCCCTTTTTATAATCCATTGCTTTTACTTCTTCATTCCATATTGTTCTATACAATGTACCTTGATCCAATATTTCCTCTGCTCTACCCTTGTTTAGGTGTTCTACTCTAGATTTTGTTGAAAATATGGCTATATTGTAAGTTTTTTATTGTTGGATCTATCTCATCTCCTTCATTTTTCTTCAATTTTCCATCTTCATTGCATGTATTTACTTCATCGCATGTCTCATTGTATCCATTATTCATTGTATTGTTAACTTTTAGCCATTGTTTTGTTTCCTTCTTTCCAACTATCATTCTAGCATCTCACTCCCTTAGTTTTTTAGTCTTTCAGTCATCATTACCTTTTAAAACCTTCGTCGCCTTTGTTTTCTATCTATTATTGCCTTCTAGAACCCTAGGTCCCTCCATATTCTTTATGTATTATATTTTTCCACTCCTTACACATAACTACTCTAAAAATAAAAACATAGAGAGAATGCAAGTTTTTTTAAATTACTAGTGATTGCTTATGGTAATGAAACCACAACAGAGCTCGATAATTTTTACATCTACTTTTCTTCATGCATACGTAATGTCCATCTTCAATAGTAGAGAAATGCTACCCCAAACCTTATATCCCTTCCAACTTGCCCTACACCTAGATTTCTTCATGCATAGGTAATGTTTACCTTCAACCACAAAGAAATCCTGCCCCAAACCCTAGATCAATATCACACTTCAAAATATCATTTACTTATGTGTAAAATAACATATTAAAATTTTTAATTTTTTCATATATATATATATAATAATTGGATATTTTTTTCCCTATTTTAGCTAATATGCTCTTGTAGAATTGGTAAAATTACAATGGTCGATTTGGTTAATGAAGCTTAATTAAAAGCCATTTGTAATTTTAATATGTGAATATTAATATGATTTAACAAAGTACCCAATTTTATTTGCAATTAACTATTATACCATCCAAAACCAAACTTAAGTTGAACTTAATTATTGATTAAATTCAAGTTCAAGAAAATAAATTCATATACTACTTTTCAACCACAAGATTTCTCATATATTCCATTTTCTTCATTATCCAATGGAAAAGACACATGGTAAGAAGAGAATATATAAATTAGTCTTTATATTACTTAGTAATAATCCTAAATCATGTCTTACCTATTTGAGTGGTGGGTTCTTGCGGTTAAGAGGTCAAGGGTTCAAGTCCTCTTGACACTTGGCAATGCCCCTCATGGTGTTAAGTCCCAATGTACATGTGTAACATTAATTTTATTTTTTTATTATTTTTGGTGAGCCTAATAAGGACAATTTTTTAGAAAACTCTAAAATGGAACATTGCTAGAAACTTCTAATGCACTAGGTCCTAACTATCCTTTATTACCTTATATTTAATGAAGAGATGCTTGACTATTTTTAGTTTACCACAAAAGACACAACTTTGACAAGACAAACCTAAGGAAGCTAACTTACTTTTGTAAGGAAACTCAAGATGAAAACTCTCTAAGAAAATAATTGGATTAAGATTCATCCTTAGACTTCTATACTTTACAAAAAAGACTATATATTGGATATAATGGCTTTAAATGTGAGATCAACATTGATGGATGTATATCCAAGTATAGGTAATCGTGAGTTAGGTAAGTAAGTCCCAAGATTATAGACCCTAGATACCTCTAGGTACCCAACCATAAACCAAGCCACTAGGATCAAGACTTTTCATATCCCCTAACATGTCTATAGGTCCATTAGATTACCTATGATAGTCTCCTTCATTTTATAAATCCTCCAAAAAAAAAAATCCTCATTATAAATGAGAGTACCGATCAATATAATTAAAGCACCATGAAAACATGGTAGAGCATCTCTCCAAAGAATTTCCCTATCATATAGTTATTATCTCATAAAAATTTGATACTTCTTAAAATCAATGATGTCATCAACCTCTACGGGACTTATAAAATACACTTTTCATATCAAATTAATTAATTTACCCTAGTCAACAAAGGAATTGCTCAATGGTAATCACTCTAGTTGGTATAAACTCATATATTATAATATTATAATTGGTAGGTGTACTTTCCATTTCTAGATAGATTCCAATAACTTTCATTTATAGATTCAATGAATTATTGAGGAGTAAATATTCATATGCCTCTTTACGAAACAAATAGAATATAACTAGATTTTGTTCTTGTTTTTCCTTCTGTTAACATGTGGTGTTAGGATACTTCCAAGTATATTATTCTTCCTCTATGAAGACTCTAAAACAACATTATTATTCCCCTTAGCTCATAAGATAAATCTTGTTTCTCTTCTTCCCTAGAGTAGTAAGCTTCTCCTAGCAAGGAGCCCCTAGATCAGGACTAATTTATTGGTTCATGGTATTTTGACCGAATTTTGCTACCATCAAGCAATGGGTTGCCAAAAATTGTAGAACTAAAGGTGAGATCCAAATCTCTGCTTATCCTAATGGTTATTTTCTTGCTATGTTTTCCACTAAAATATATAGAGAGGATATTTTTCAAGGGAGGCCATGGTTCTTAGGTAGGGTAGGTATTTTCATGAATCCCTAGAATAACAAGTTCAAAACTTAGTAAGAAATACCATGAACTGCACCTATTTGGATCTATTTATTTGGCCTCCCAGTAGAATACTAGAATCAAAATGTATTAGCAGTAATTGGAAATTCTTTAGGAGTTTTCATGATGATAGCTGATAGCACTCAATAATTGGATCATATGATTTATGCAAGTATTTGAGTTCTAATTGACTTTGACAAACCACTTCCAAATAGGATCACCTTACAATATGGGAAATAATTATGGGAGCAACAAGTAGACTATGAAAATATCCCTTTTATATGTAGAATATATCATGAATATGGCCATCTAGCCAAGGATTATGCTTATAAGATCCCTAATAAAGAGAAAGAGGATGGGGACTTAGCAAAGTTTCAAATACTCAAACAAAATAATATTAAAAAAGAAACAACACTAAAATATAAAATAGTAAATTCACCTAACACCTTTGAAATTCTCTCTACATATGAGCAATTAGATTATGAGGATGACAAATTAGAAATAGTGATTAAGAAAATATAGTTTGATGAATAGAAGGAACATGAAGGAATTAATTATGAAATTGGAATAAAAGAAACTATTGTAGTTTTGAGAAATAACCAAGGAGAGGCCTATCATCCAAAAATGGACCATCAAGAGAATAACAACATAGAAATTTTAAATAAGTGCAAAACTAAAAGCCAAAGTCAAACAATAAACAAGTTAGTTTCCAAAAAATATCATATAGATACCAACAACAATGCTTTGCTTCTAAGTAATCACTATATAGCCCTTAGAGGAATGAAGCAAGATACAAATAAAAATATGAGTATGGATACGAACCAAAAAGTAGGACGTAAATCCAACCAGCATCATCTGGAAGAGGAAGGTCAAAAGTTAATTAAGGAAGGTAAGGTAATAGTTCTTACTCAATTCTTTAAATTTGGTTAATTATGAATAATATCACTTGGAATATTAGGATATTTAAAGGAATTCCTTCTAAACAATAAATAATTATAAGAATGATTCAAACAAATCAGCCTCAACTTCTCTTTCTTCAGGAGATAAAGGTTTCATTTGAAGAAATAATAATAATAGTGAAAAATATGTGGCCATCCAGTAAAGTAGTGTCCCTCAGTACCAAAGGGATCTCAGGAGGATTGGCATACCTTTGGGATACAAAAAATATTACAGTACAGTACATGATGGGAAGCAAGGGATTGCTAGCAATGGTTGCCCAAAACAGATATTAATATCATGTTATAATTTATATAAAATATATGTTCCATATACCATAGAAGAAAAATGAACAATATGTAGAAATATAACTTTTATCACCTCATAATTCCTTGAAGCTTGGGCTATGATAGGAGGAGATTTCAACTCTATCCTTTCTTTAGAAGAAAAAATGGAAGGAAATAGGAAGTTGGATGGGAGTTCAAAACTCATGAGTGAATACATTGCCAACCTTCATCTAGTAGATATCAATCCAACCAATGGTTTGATGACTTGGTCCAATAGAAGACAAGGCACAACATGCATTCTTGAAATTCTAGATATGTTCTTGATTTCAAATAAATTTTTGATACAAGGACACATCCCAAAAGTGAAAATCTTAAACAATATTGGATTTGATCATTGGCTAGTTTTAATTGAAGTTTGGAGAACCAAAGGGTAAGTTGACACCATTTCATTTGTAGCTAATGTGGCTTAGATATGAATATCTCAAATCAAGGATACAACAGTGGTGGCAAGAAGGCAAGCCAAGACATGGTACTAATATGTATTATTCTATCAAAAGGTTACAGTATATTAAATATAAAATAAAGACTTGGAAATGGGAGGAATTGGAAATTTTAGGGCAAAGAAAAGGGAAGCTCTAACCCATATTAAGGAGCTAAATGAGAAAATTCATCTTGAGGGATTAACAAAAAATAGGATTAATACAAAAAATAATCTTTCAGCCTTGGTGAAGGAATGGGGCGAAAGAGAAGAACTAATGTGGAAACAAAAGTCAAGGATTCAATGGATATAAGAAGGAGACCACAACACAAGTTTCTTCTATAAGTCTCTTCTAACTCGAAGAACTCATAACTTTATCCCCTCATTTAAGAATGAATTAGGAGATATAGTCCAAACTTAGGAAGGGATGTCTTCATTAGTTGTGAATCGTTTTTCAAACCTTTTTACAACCCAATTTCTTGATCCAAAATCTCAATAAGAAATTTTACAAGCGATATCTATTCTTATTTTTGATGAGGATAATGTAGCTCTAACTGCTCCTATAAATAAGAAGGAATTACAAAATGTAGTTTTCTAATTGTAAAAGGGGAAAACTCCAGGTCCATATGGTTTCCCTATTGAATTTTATTAGGAATTTTGGGATGTTTTGTAGGATGACATTCTAGAGGTGCTATAAGAGGCTAGAAAGGCAAAATACATCCTCAAAAATATCAACAAGACTTTTATACCTCTAATTCTAAAATCTCAAGAATTAGATAACATTACTAGATATAGACCAATTGCTTTATGCAATGTTATTCTAAAAATCATTTCAAAAATTATGTCAGAAAGGCTCAAACATTTGCTTCACAATATCATCTCTCCAGAACAAGGGGGATTTTTTGAAGGGTGACAAATAGTGGATGAAATAGTGTTAGCCTAAGAAAAAATTCACTCTATGGAAGATCAAAACCCCCCCTCCATGTTTATTCAATTGGATTTATCCAAAGCATATGATAGGGTGGATTGGCACTTTCTCATCCAAGTTTTCAAAAAAAATGGATTCTCTCAAGAATGGACAAAATGAATCAAAGGTTGTATATCTTTAGTTTCTTATTTAGTTATTCTTAATGGCTATCCTACTCATTGTTTCTCAGCTTATAGAGGCATCATATAAGGAGACTTTCTTTATCCTTATCTTTTTATCATCCTATCAGAATGTTTGGGAAGGACTTTTTCTAATAATCAAGATTGTCAAAGGTTAGAAGTTGTTACTATAGCTAAAGTAATCAGACCTATCAGTAATTTATAATTTTTTGATGATTTCACTCTTTTGAGGAAGGTAGCAATAAAAGAACCAACCTTAATAAAGCAAATTCTTCATTATTTCACTAGAGCCTCAAGGCAACTAATTAATGAAGACAAAAAAAGTACTTTTTTTATTTCTCACCCAGAAGAGAGATTTTGATAATGGAAAAATTAGGATTCAAAAAAACTTCTCTTCCAATTAAATACTTGGGTGTTGCAATTAATTTGGGTAGCAAAAAATAAGAGAATTGGATTTGGTTATTAGAGAAAGTGAAGAATAAAATTGGCAGTTGGATAAATAGATGAATTTCATTAGGAGGTCAAATAACTCCTATAAAATTAGTTCTTTAGTCTATTCCTATTTTTTCTTTAGTAGTTTTGAACATCCCCAAGCCAGTGCTCAATGAACTATACAAAATTAGTCATAGATTTCTCTAGAGAGGTTCAAAAATAGAGAAGAAATAAGCCCTTGTAATGTGGGAGACTCTATGCCTATCTATTAATGAAGGGGGTTTAGGTCTTAGATCAGTAATCAAGAATAATAAGGCTTTGGTAGAAAAATTATATTGTATATTGATTAGCCACCCAAATGCCTTATGGGACAAAAATCTTAGAGCCAAGTATACAGAAAATAAACACCCATCTAACTTAATTTATCACCAACTGTCTTATAGAGGGTTCCCAATTTTAAAGGTCCTAAAAATTGGAGAGGAGTTGATAAATAAAAATCTCTTTTAGATAGTACAAACCAGTAAAAAGATAATTTTTTGGATATACTCTTGGGATGGACACCTTTCGTTGTCAATCCAACATCCAAAATTGAGGCTTATAATGGATAAATGCATAGGATAAATTGGATAAAAGTTGCCAAATATTATACACATCAAACAAGAAATTCAGAGGTGGGAAGATGTTCGATCCCAGTAGAATATTGGCCAATCCGACTTTTTGAAGCTCAAAAAATATTATTCATATAATCCTTCAAATTAGATCACCTTCATGGTCACAAGTTGAGGATTGTATTGGCTAGAATAGTTTAGGTTATAGTGAGTACACTATTTCTCAGGGTTACTTAGCCTTAAACCCTATTAATCCCCATTGGGTTCAATATATTTTTAAGCATTTATGGGCTCAAAAGTTAAGGCCAAAAGTTATATTTTTTAATTGGTTACTGCTCCATAAAAAGGTTCTCATAGGGGAGCAACTTATGGATAAAGTCTTTAATGGACCCTTTCAATGTGTTATGTGTTGGGACAACAATGAAACTCTTAACTATTTATTCATAGAATACCCCATAGCTACAATAGTGTGGAAGAAGATGGATTTCCTTCTAAATTTGAGATGGTCCAATGAAAAATCCATAGAACAACTATGGAGATATTGGATCAAACAACAAGGAAAAGAATGGTATGTGAACCAAATAGTTTGGATAGGTATGACTATTATTTCATGGAAAATCTGGAAGAAGTGAAACAAGCGAATATTTCATCAAGAAAGTATGGAATTCCACCACGTCTAGCTAAATACCATAGAAAATGTGAGAGAGATTGTCCAATATTTATTAACTCATCCTCACAATTCCAATCAACTATGGTAATAAATGATGGCTCAATTAAAGATAAAAATGGATTAGCCCATCAGATAGAAAGAAAGGGACTGGTCAAATGATGGATAGAACTCAACAATGGTAGCCTCCCCAAATAATTTCATAAAAATCAATACTAATGGAGCATCGAGAGTAAATCCTAGAAGAGCTAGTATAGGAGGGATAAGTAGATTGGAGGATGGTACTCCAATTTTTAGTTTTGTAGAAAATTTAGGAATTATAACTAATAACTTAGCTGAAGGGAAAGGTATTTTAATAAAATTGCAGGAGGCTCTGAAGGTAGGATGGAGAAGGATGCTTTTTGAGTCAGACTCTCAAGTTATGATCAATTATCTAAAATCAACTTCAGGGTCTAAGAAGGTGGATTGGTGAATCCAAAATATTATAGCTAATATTAGGTTAATCATAAACAATTTTTAGGAGGTTGTTTTCAATCATGTGCCTAGAGAACATAACAAAGTGGTATATGCTATGGAAATCTAGGCTATTGAAAAAGGAGATTTTAAGTTCTATGGTTATCCTCCTAGGTGGTGGCCAAAATAAATTAGGATAGATCTTCTCCTTGTTCAGTCTCTTGATGGCAATGTAGGAAGCTATCTTTAAAATGATAAGCAATGTAGCATTGTTTTCATGATAGGATCTCAAACGTCCAAAAAAAAAACTTCAATACTATTCATGATAGAGGATGTTAGAGGGTTTTGTCTCAATAGTCAAAGCTTCAGTGGTAGGATGGATGGATGGCAACTCCCTTTTTTGGTGTGGCATTCATATCTATGTCGTGGTTATGTAATTTATTTTGATCTTTTTTGTTTTGGTGCATTTCTTCATTACTATCATTGATAGAGATTGTCAGGGGGTTTTTTCTAAATAGTAAATAACTCCAATGGCTTAGTTTTATTTGGGTGTTTTTGTGTTTGTTAGTGTTTATTTAATTATTGTTGTTTTTTTATGTTTGTGTTTTTTATTTTATTTTTGTGTTTTTTCAGTTTTGGTGTGTGTATGTTTTCTATGTTTATTGTTAGTTTTTTTTATTTTTATTTTGTTTTTCATGTTTTCGTTTGTTGTGTATTTGGGTAGTTATGTTAATTTTGTATTTTTTTTTGTGTTTCGTGTTTGTTGTTGTTTATATTTTTTGTTTTGTTTATTTTTATTTTTTGGTTGGATTTTATTGTTTGGTTGTGTGTGTTTTTGGTTGTGTTTTTTGTTGTGTTTTTTATGTTTTTTGTGTTTGTGTGTTCTTGTTTTTGTTGTTGTAGGAATGCTCCTTGAGTTTGTCAAAGGTGGTAGGCCAGGTGTGAACCCTATGTGGTTCTGGTGAAATATTTACCTCTAATTCCTTGGGTATTACTCAAAAAGTATCATCACTTCTAGGATGTTTTCCACAAATAAAAAAAATATTTTAGATCAACATAATTGATTCTCAAGGCAATAACCTTAACTATAATTTTATGTGAGACATAGAGTAAAGTGATAGGTTGCCACTTATTTATGCAATTGAACCCATTTCTCTTGCTCAATAAATTGATTAGTTATGTTTCTAAAGATCCATAAGGAACCTTTCCTTTTAGCCTCTCTATTACTTGATAAAAAAATGATCCTTAAATACATGCCAAATTTTCTAAAATAACTCAACCAAAATCCCATCTAGGCTAGAATATTTTGTGTACCTTCTTAAAATAGAATTTCACAAGCTCATATAGTGTTAAATATCTCTCTAAATATGCCCACAATTCATGATAATTTTGGTAAGAGATAATACCATCTAAATTACTAAATTAAGATCTTGGATATCACTACTTAATTCCCCAAAAATAGTCTAAAAATAATTTAAGAGTTCATCCTTGATATCCTATTAAAAATTCTATGTTTTTAAGTAATCCCATACTTATATCCATTTCCATTAAGTTTCAACCTATCGACTCTTGAATGATATTTAAATATTTTGATTCCACTTAAATAAAGAATCCCAAAGAGTTCTTTATCTCCTTGAAAATATTATCATTATAATATTCCCTTGGTAGTGCAAGTAACTTGATCCAAATAGGTTGTATGGTTATCCTCTTAGAGCAAGGATCAAAGCTAGGTGTCCAATCTTTTATAATAAGGATACTATTACCTTGTCTCCATTTTCTCTTTTTTGTAGTTATTTCATCTTTTGCTTTCTACAATACAAAATATATACAACATTTTTTCATTATATGGTATGTTGGGAGATATCCCAACAACTCCAACCATGTTGAATTTATTTAATCATGAAGATTTTTTGTTTTTATTTAGTGTCCTATGAACCTTCCCACCAAAGGTTTATCTTCCCCCACCACCATTTTCTTTTTTGATATAGCATTTTCTATTACCTCTTCCCTTTAAATGAGAGGGGTTTCAATTTAGAAACTCCTAGAATTGGATTAGTGTTGAATTTGGGTTATTTGGTTTTAAATCCTCTTATATTATTCTTCCCTCTACTTCTTTGAGATCCTGGTTTATGGAATCCTTAGTCCTTTTGTTCTAAATTTCTATAACCTCCTCTTGGGAACTAAAAATTTATTTCTTTTATTGTTCATTTGGTCCCTTTTTATAATCCATTGCTTTTACTTCTTCATTCCATATTTTTCTATACAATGTACCTTGATCCAATATTTCCTCTGCTCTACCCTTGTTTAGGTGTTCTACTCTAGAATTTTTTTGAAAATTTGGCTATATTGTAAGTTTTTTATTGTTGGATCTATCTCATATCCTTCATTTTTCTTCAATTTTCCATCTTCATTGCATGTCTTTACTTCATTGCATGTCTCATTGTATCCATTATTCATTGTATTGTTAACTTTTAGCCATTGTTTTGTTTCCTTCTTTCCAACTATCGTTCTAACATCTCACTCCCTTATTTTTTTAGTCTTTCAGTCATCATTACCTTTTAAAACCTTCTTCACCTTTGGTTTCTATCTATTATTGCATTCTATAACCCTATGCCTCTCCATATTCTTTATATATTATATGTTTCCACTCCTTACACATAACTACTCTAAAAATAAAAACATAGAGAGAATGCAAGTTTTTTTAAATTACAAGTGATTGTTTATGGTAATGAAACCAAAATAGAGCTCGATAATTTTTACATCTACTTTTCTTCGTGCATATGTAATGTCCATCTTCAATAGTAGAGAAATGCTACCCCAAACCTTATATCCCTTCCAACTTGCCCTACACCTAGATTTCTTCATACATAGGTAATGTTTACCTTCAACCACAAAGAAATGTTGCCCCAAAACCTAGATCAATATCACACTTCAAAATATAATTTACTTATGTGTAAAATAACATATTAAATTTTTTAATTTTTTCATATATATATAATAATGATTGGATATTTGTTTTCCCTATTTTAGCTAATATGCTCTTGTAGAATTGGTAAAATTATAATGGTCGATTTGGTTAATGAAGCTTAATTAAAAGCCATTTGTAATTTTAATATGTGAATATTAATATGATTTAACAAAGTACCCAATTTTATTTACTATTAACTATTATACCATCCAAAACCAAACTTAAGTTGAACTTAATTATTGATTAAATTCAAGTTCAAGAAAATAAATTCATATACTACTTTTCAACCACAAGATTTCTCATATATTCCATTTTCTTCATTATCCAATGGAAAATACACATGGGAAGAAGAGAATATATAAATTAGTCTTTATATTACTTAGTAATAATCCTAAATCATGTCTTACCTATTTGAGTGGTGGGTTCTTGCGGTGAATACGTCAAGGGTTCAAGTCCTCTTGACACTTGACAATGCCCCTCATGGTGTTAAGTCCCAATGTACATGTGTAACATTAATTTTATTTTTTTATTATGTTTGGTGAGCCTAATAAGGACACTTTTTTAGAAAACTCTAAAATGGAACATTGCTAGAAACTTCTAATGCACTAGGTCCTAACTATCCTTGATTACCTTATATTTAATGAAGAGATGCTTGACTATTTTTAGTTTACCACAAAAGACACAACTTTGACAAGACAAACCTAAGGAAGCTAACTTACTTTTGTAAGGAAACTCAAGATGCAAACTCTCTAAGAAAATAATTGGATTAAGATTCATCCTTAGACTTCTATACTTTAGAAAAAATACTATATATTGGATATAATGGCTTTAAATGTGAGATCAACATTGATGGATGTATATCTAAGTATAGGTAATCGTGAGTTAGGTAAGTAAGTCCCAAGATTATAAACCTTAGATACATCTAGGTACCTAACCATAAACCAAGCCACTAGGATCAGGACTTTTCATATCCCCTAACATGTCTATAGGTCCATTAGATTACCTATGATAGTCTCCTTCATTTTATAAATCCTCCAAAAAAAAAATCCTCATTATAAATGAGAGTACCGATCAATCTAATTAAAGCACCATGAAAACATGGTAGAGCATCTCTCCAAAGAATTTCCCTATCATATAGTTATTATCTCATAAAAATTTGATACTTCTTAAAATCAATGATGTCATCAACCTCAACGGGACCTATAAAATACACTTTTCATATCAAAATAATTAATTTACCCTAGTCAACAAAGGAATTGCTCAATGGTAATCACTCTAGTTGGTATAAACTCATATATTATAATATTATAATTGGTAGGTGTACTTTCCATTTCTAGATAGATTCCAATAACTTTCATTTATAGATTCAATGAATTATTGAGGATTGTTGAGCAAGGTGTAGCAAAAGCATTGAGAAAGTATTGTCATTGTTGTCAACACAGATAGATTGATGCAGTTGATGCAGTTCAGAGGTCAGTCAGATCAAGTGCAGAAAGTTTCAAGCAAAACAGAGGTGACCCAGATTCAGAAATTGGCAGAAAGAGACAAGGAAGAAAACTGTCGCGATATCGCGACATGTTTTATGTCGCGATTTCGCGACAAAAAGCAGGAGAGAGAAAACGCACGCCAAAATGTCGCGATATCGCGACATGTCAAGTTTTCACTGAGGAGAGAGAAAATGTGTCGCGATTTCATGACAAAAAGTAGGTGAGAGAAAATGCACGCCAAAATGTCATGATGTCGCGACATGTCGAGTGTTCGCTGAGGAGAGAGAAAATGTGTCACGATTTCGTGACATAAATGGAGGAAAGGAGCTTGCAATGAAGAGAGTAGCGATTTCCATGCATGTTGAAGTTTCGCATTTCAAAGCACAACTAGAAATGTATGGAAACAAAGGTGTAGCGATTTCGCTACAAATCAAAAGTTAAGAAAACTGAGTTGCAGCGATTTCGACACAAGTAAAAATTCACAAGAAGAAGGTGTAGCGATTTCGCTACATGTTGAAACAAAGAGAAACTAAGGTGTAGCGATGGCGCTACATGTTGAAACAAAGGGAAACTAAGGTGTAGCGATTTTGCTACTAGTCAAAAGTGTAGAACTGAAAGATGCAGCAATGATATTACAAGTCAAAATTTCATGAAAAGAGGCAAGGTGAAAACACAAGGCACAAAGATGTAAAAATTTTGCCATTGCATGAAGCATAGTGTCACGATTTAGTGACATGTTCCATTTTCGCTGGAGTTGGCAAGGAGAGTTGTATGGAAGAGCAAAGTGTCACGATTTCGCGACATGTTCCTTTTTCGCTACTGCTGGCAAAGAAGAGTGTACGGAAGCCGAAAGTGTCACAATTTCGTGACAAGCAGGATGATGACGTCAGCAAGAGTCAAAAACATCATGATTTCACGACAAGAAGGATGATGACATCAGTAGAAGCCAGAAGCATCACGATTTTGTGACAAGAATGATGATGACATCAGCAAAGTCAGAAAGTGTAATGATTTCACGACAGGATGCTAGGAAAGGTGCTGGAATCTGGAAGCATCATGATTTCGTGACATTATGAAGGATGATGTTAGCAAAAATTAAAAGTGTCACGATATCGTGATAGGCAACTGTTTGGCGGGTAAAAGCCGCAGGAGCATGCAAAATGACACGTGTCAAAAAAGCATAATCATGCAGCCTATTACGTAAACAGTAACTGATGTCAGACAGACAATTACACATTGACAGGTGTCGAACATGCATGGAAACAGATGTAGATGCATGCTTGAAACACTTTCTAAGTGTCGTATAGGCTGTATCGAAAAAGCATTCGAACGGCCGAAGTGCAGCATTCGAACAACCGATTGAAAGTGCAAACGAATAGCCGATTGAAGAATGCATTAGAACAGTCGATTAAAATAGACGCATTTACAGCATTCGAAACATAAAATAGGAAGGATCGAAAAGCTTTCAAGAAGAAGGATGTGCAGCATTCGAACAGTCGCATTTGGAAGGATTCGAAAAGCCACATTGGAAAGAAGAAAAGAATTCGAACGGCTCGAGAATGTCATCCGACTGCATGAAGAATTGAAACGCGATAGAAGACAAAGAGTCCCGATGAGAAAAATAGGGTATAAAAGGACAGTCGAGCACAGAATAATGTTGCTGCTGTGAGAGAGAAGTTGTTGCAGAAAGAGAAATATTGTTGTGAAAAGAGGGTTTGAATAAGAAAATTAGCAGAGTCGTGAGAGTGTGCAGAGTTGGATTAATTGCAGACCAGTCAGGGTTGTGCATGAAGTGAAGACACTTTTATGTCATTCTAATTGATCAGAATTGTAGTCCAAGTTGGTTCTTGGTACTAGGGGTTGGTGCTCCATCTGTTGCAGTAGAAAATTACAGGGGTTGGTGCTCCTTCCAGTGGATGCTGGTAAAGAAGTTGTAAAATTGAAATTTTGCAAAGACTGGATTTGGATTGAAGTCCAAGCAGTTAATTTTTGAGGAGTAGCCAAATTGGTGAACCTCGTTATATTGTGTGTTGTGGTGTGCTCTCATTTTGTTCTTCTGGTTTTATAAGTTTTATGTGCTTTAGTCTTTGAATGTTGTTGTTTTGAAGTTAAATAACTACACTGATTCACCCCCCCCTCTCAGTGTCATTGTGTGAACATCAATTGGTATCAGAGCAAGGTTCCTTGTACAAGCTTAATCAGCTAAGGAGATCTTGGAAGAAACAATGGCAAAGCGGTGAAGGATTTTCATCCAACAAAGCTCCCTTATTTGATGGAACAAATTACACCTTCTAGAAACTCGTAATGCAAACATATCTAAGTGCATTGGGATATGATATTTGGGATTCTGTAGATAGTGGATACACAACACCCACTACTCCTCCAACAGATATTGCTGAGAAAAAGAAATTTGAGAACAACTCCAAAGCTAAGAATGCCATAATGTGTGGGCTTGTTGACAGTGAACTGATAAGAGTCATGAGTTGTAAATCAGCAAAAGACATGTGGGATAAACTGAAGAGCATCCATGAAGGAGACAGTAAGATTAAGGAAGCAAAACTGCAAACTCATCGAGCACAGTTCGAAGCACAGCAAATGAATGAAGATGAAAACATAGAGACTTATATGCTGAGAGTCAATAGAATTATTAATGCAATCAGAGGACTCGGTGAAGAAATTGATGATGCAGTTGTTGTGAAAAAGGTTCTCAAAACACTTCACAAAATATTTAACTCCAAAGTCTCTGCAATAGAAGAGGCAAAAGATCTAAACAACTTCAGCATGGATGAGTTGCATGGTTCCCTCGACAAAGATATGAAATGAGAATAGGACAAACCAAGTCTATAGACAGAGAAGCAGCTTTTAAAGCACATAAGAATGTAAAAGCTGAACATGAATCTGAGGATGAAGGAACACTGGATGAAATAGAAGCCAATTTTGTTCGAAAACTCACAAAAGGAAAAGGAAAATATAGAGGGAAGCTACCTTTTAAATGCTTCAATTATGGAGGAGTCGGTCATTTTGCAGCCAAATGTCCAATGCAGGAGAGAACCAAAAATGGTGAAGGTTCACACCAAGAAAAAGGTGACTGGAAGAAGAAACAAAATTTCAGAAAGAACAACTTCAAGAAGAAAAGCTTCATAACCAAGAATGTCAGCAGTTCTGAAGAAAGCACAGATGAGGAGTCTAAAGAAGAAGGAGGTGAAGCTCTGTTCATGGCACTTGAAGAAGAAAGAATAGAGAAAAATCAGGAAGGTGATGAAAATTCCAAGGATGAAGCTGAAGTGTATTTGGAAGGAGAATTGGTTGCTGCACTTGAAGAGTTGAGTGCGAAAGGAAGAAGAATAAGAAATTTTCAAAGAAATTAGAGAATGCCACAGACATAATAAACAATCTAAAAATACAAACAGAGGAATTCAAGAAAATGTCTGAAGTTCTTGATGAACAATTAACTATAAAGACATTTGAATGCAGCAAGCTAGAGGAAGACATTGTTAAGTTAAGGATGCAATTAGAGGAGATGAATAGAAAATTGAACTGTTTTCATAAGTTTGAAGAAAGTACTATAAAGTTGGATAAAATGTTAAATAACCAAAGGCCTTTTGGCATAAAATTTGGTTTAGGCTTTGATGAAGGAGAATCTTCAAAGGATTCAAAGAACTTGAATATAGAACCCATAAAGAAAGAAGAAAAGATCAGGGTTGAACCAAAAAAACCAAATCATGCAAAAGAAAACAATAATGCCAGATTCAAGAAGAATACTGACAAATATGGATTCACAAAAGTCACACATCCAAGGAGGAGAAGAGTCATGGCTCCTACTTCAAACTAGCAAATACCGGCACCCAGGTTTAATCATGCATTTTCTGGTTATTGTTTTAAATGCAATGCTTATGGCCATAAGATTTCAGATTGCAGGCATAATGTATCTCAAAGGAATTTTACCAACAGAAATGTTTTTTCTCCTTTAATGAATTATGCAGTTGAATGTTATAATTGTCATAATTTTGGACATATTGCTAGAAACTGCAGAAGCACTTTTGCATCAAATAATTATCAGGGTAGAAAATCTCAACCAAGTGGGTTGAAACAAAACCAAAAATTTCCTGAAAAACAGGCACATGCTAATGAAAGGACAAAGGCAAAATAAGTAGCAAAATCTGCTATCAAACCAGAATGGAAAGAAAAGGAATCTTTGATTGTCCAGACCGCTTTTAAATCTCGTAACAAATCAGCACCTTGGATACTTGACAGTGGTTGTTCCAGTCACATGACAAGTGACAAGCAAAAGTTTGAGAATTTACAGAATTATGAAGGTGGTTCTGTGAAATTTGGAAATAATGATGGAGCAAAGATTGTTGGAAAGGGATCACTCAAGATCAGTGATGGCAATATAAAATCAAAATAAGTCTTGTTTGTAATTGGCCTGAAGCATAACTTGCTAAGTGTAAGTCAAATATGTGACAGAGGTCATGATGTAATCTTCAAGAAGGAGGGCTGTGAAGTAAGAAAGACAAAAAATGGAAAGTTAATAGCCACTGGACTGAGAACTTCTAGAAATTTGTATACACTTTTAGAAACTGTAGAAGGAACATGCTTGATTGGACAGGAAGATGAAAACTGGCTATGGCACAAGAGGCTTGGGCATATTAGTTTTGACAATCTGGAAAAAATCAGTTCAAAAAGAGCAGTTAGAGATATACCAAACATTGGAAAACCTGTAAATAGCATCTGTGAGTCATGCCAAAAGGGAAAACAAACCAGAGCCACTTTCAAAGCAAAAGAATACTTCACTAGCAAGCCATTAGAACTAATTCACACCGATCTATGTGGACCCATGAGAACCGAAAGCATAAATGGACACAAATATTTTATGCCGTGTATAGATGACTACTCAAGAATGACATGGGTACTATTTCTGAAACTCAAGTCAGAAGCCTTTGAGATGTTTAAAACCTTCAAAAATCTTGTTGAGAATCAATCAGGAAAAAGAATTAAATGCCTAAGATCAGACAGGGGAGGAGAGTTTATCTTCGAAGAATTTGTAGAATACTATCAAAAACATGGGATAAGAAGACAGTTTTCAGCAGCTAGGACACCTCAGCAGAATGGTGTTGTAGAAAGGAAGAATAGAACAGTGCAGGAAATGGCAAGGACAATGTCGCGTAAAAACAAAATAGCTGACATATTTTGGAAAGAGGCAGTTCATACTGTAGTTTACATTCAAAACAGGTGCATGCTGAGACCACATGAAAGCAAAACACCTTATGAGTTGTGGTTTGGCAGAAAGGCAACATCAAGACATTTCAAAGTATTTTGCAAGCAAGTGCTACATAAAACGGATTGAAGATAACCTCGGTAAATTTGAAGATAGAGCTGATGAAGGTATCTTTCTTGGTTACTCAACAAAAAGCAAGGCCTACACATGTTACAACAAGAGGTTGAAGAAAATTGTTGAAAGTGCTGATGTGAAAGTTGATGAAGGTAGAGAACAAGAAACTACTTATCAAGAAAACTACCCTATGTATGAAGAAGTCATTGAAGGTGATGATGAAAAAGAAACAGAGAAGAATCAGAAAATTGATCCGGATGGTGTAAAACCGAATCTGAAGAAGAAGAAAATAGGAAATTTAAAACAGGCAACTGGCAAAAAAATCATCCAAGTGAACAGATTATTGGGGATCCCACGGATGGTATTCAGACAAGAAGAACAGAAGTGAGGAACTATTCTCTGTTATCTAGTATTGAACCTAAAAATGTTGTCGAAGCAAGCACTCGATGAAAGTTGGATGAAGGCAATCAATGAAGAACTAGATCGGATAGAGAAAAACAATACCTGGGAATTAGTACCTAGACCAACAAATAAAAACATAATTGGCACTAAATGGGTTTTTAGAAATAAATTGAATGAAGATGGGCAAGGTTGTCGTAAATAAGGCAAGATTGGTATGTAAAGGCTATGCTCAGGTTGAAGGCATTTATTTTGAAGAAACTTTTGCACCGGTAGCCAGACTAGAGGCAATCAGAATGTTTCTAGCATTAGCAGTTCATAAAAACTTCAAAGTATATCAAATGGATGTAAAATCAGCATTTTTGAATGGAAAACTAGAAGAAGAGGTTTACATTGAACAACCAGATGGCTTCCAACTTGGTGACAATCCAGATTTTGTTTGCGATGTTAAAGAAAGCTTTATATGGATTAAAACAGGCACCCAGAGCATGGTATGCAAGGCTGGATAATTATCTAATTAAACAAGGGTTTAAGAAAGGTTTGGTGGATAGCAACTTATATGTCAAAACAGAGAAGGGTCATCTTATTGTTCTTGTTGTTTATGTAGATGACATAATATTTGGAAGCAGCATGGATGAATACTGCAAAGACATATCAATTAAAATGAAAAAAGAATTTGAGATGTCAATGATTGGTGAACTTTCTTATTTCTTAGGACTACAGGTCAATCAAAATGAAAAAGGCATTTTTATTTCTCAAGTTAAATATGTAAAAGAAATGCTGAAAAATTTCACAATGGAAGACAAGAAACCGGTCAAGACTCCCATGACAACAGGCTACAAGTTGAGCAAGGATGATAAATCTCCAGATGTGGATCAAACAATGTACAGTGTCTATGATTGGAAGCCTGCTGTATTTAACAGCCTACTAGACCAGATATACTACAGAAAGTATGCATGGTTGCTAGATTTCAGGCAAGTCCCAAAGAAACTCATGTCACAGCTGTAAAAAGGATCTTCAGGTACCTCAAAGGTACCATGGATTATGGGTTGTGGTACCCAAAAGGCAAAGACTTCACTTTGATTGCATATTCTAATGCAGATTGGGCAGGGTGCATTGATGACCGAAAGAGTACAAGTGGAGGAGCATTTTATCTTGGAGACAGGCTGGTAGCATGGCAAAGCAAGAAACAAGAATCAGTCTCTCTATCCACTGCAGAGGTAGAATACATTGCAGCCACAACTTGCTGTACATAGATATTATGGATGAGACAAACTTTGAAAGATCTTGGTATCCACTTCAAAGAGCCAATATCAATAAAATGTGATAACACTAGTGCTATCAACATATCCAAGAATCTAGTTATGCATTCAAGAACCAAACACATTGCAATCCGATATCATTTCTTGAAGGATAAAGTTGTAGAAGGAGAGGTCAAGTTGGATTTTGTTCCAACTACAGAGCAAGTAGCTGATATATTCACAAAACCATTGCCCAAGGATGTTTTTGAGTACCTTAGGAATAAGTTGGGAGTGGTCACAATTCCCAAGAACTGACTATCATTAGGGATCACATTCTCAATGGGTGCATGCATGCCTATACTTATAGTTTTGCTTATGTTTATGATTTTTGCTAACTATAATAATATTTTCCTGAGAATGGTGTACAGAGACTCAGGGGGAGTCTGCAGCAGCCCTTTGGTATTATTGGCAAAGGGGGAGAAGAAGTTGAGCAAGGTTGCTGTGTGTTGCCAACAATTCCAAAGGGGGAGATTGTTGAGCAAGGTGCAGCAAAAGCATTGAGAAAGTATTGTCATTGTTGTCAACACAGACATATTGATGCAGTTGATGCAGTTTAGAGGTCGACCAGATCAAGTGCAAAAAGTTTCAAGCAAAACAGAGGTGACCCAGATTCAAAAATTGGCAGAAAGAGACAAGGAAGAAAACTGTCGCAATATCGCGACATGTTTTCTGTCGCGATTTCGCGACAAAAAGTAGGAGAGAGAAAATGCACGCCAAAATGTCGCGATGTCGCGACATGTCAAGTTTTCACTGAGGAGAGAGAAAATGTGTCACGATTTCGCGACAAAAAGTAGGAGAGAGAAAATGCACGCCAAAATGTCGCGATGTCGCGACATGTCGAGTTTTCACTGAGGAGAGAGAAAATGTGTCACGATTTTGTGACATAAATGGAGGAAAGGAGCTTGCAATGAAGAGAGTAGCGATTTCCATGCATGTTGAAGTTTTGCATTTCAAAGCACAGCTGGAAATGTATGGAAACAAAGGTGTAGCGATTTCGCTACAAATCAGAAGTTAAGAAAACTGAGTTGCAACGATTTCGACACAAGTAAAAATTCACAAGAAGAAGGTGTAGCGAATTCGCTACATGTTGAAACAAAGAGAAACTAAGGTGTAGCGATGGCGCTACATGTTGAAACAAAGAGAAACTAAGGTTTAGCGATGGCGCTACATGTTGAAACAAAGGGAAACTAAGGTGTAGCGATTTCGCTACTAGTCAAAAGTGTAGAACTAAAAGATGCAGCAATGATATTACAAGTCAAAATTTCATGAAAAGAGGCAAGGTGAAAACACAAGGCACAAAGATGTAAAAATTTCACCATTGCATGAAGCATAGTGTCGTGATTTAGCGACATGTTCCATTTTCGCTGGAGTTTGCAAGGAGAGTTGTATGGAAGAGCAAAGTGTCACGATTTCGCGACATGTTCCTTTTTCGTCGCTGGCAAAGAAGAGTGTACGAAAGCCGAAAGTGTCACGATTTCGTGACAAGCAGGATGATGACGTCATCAAGAGTTCAAAACGTCACGATTTTGTGACAAGAAGGATGATGATGTCAGCTGAAGCCAGAAGCGTCGCGATTTTGCGACAAGAATGATGATGACGTCAGCAAAGTCAGAAAGTGTCGCGATTTTGCGACAGGATGCTAGGAAAGGTGCTGGAATCTGGAAGCGTCATGATTTTGTGACATTATGAAGGATGACGTCAGCAAAAATTAAAAGTGTCGCGATATCGCGACAGGCAACTATTTTGCGGGTAAAAGCCACAGGAGCATGTAAAATGACACGTGTTGAAAAAGCATAATCATGCAGCCTGTTACGTAAACAGTAACTGATGTCAGACAGACAGTTACACATTGACAGGTGTTGAACATGCATGGAAACAGATGTAGATGCATGCTTGAAACGCTTTCTAAGTGTCGTATAGGCTGTATCGAAAAAGCATTTGAACGGCCGAAGTGCAGCATTCCAACAGCCGATTGAAAGTGCAAACGAACAGCTGATTGAAGAATGTATTAGAATAGTCGATTAAAATAGACGCATTTACAGCATTCGAAACATAAAATAGGAAGGATCGAAAAGCTTTCAAGAAGAAGGATGTGCAGCATTCGAACAGTCGCATTTGAAAGGATTCGAAAAGTTGCATTGGAAAGAAGAAAAGAATTTGAACGGCTCGAGAATGTCATCCGACTGCATGAAGAATTGAAACGCGATAGAAGACAAAGAGTCCCGATGAGAAAAATAGGGTATAAAAGGACAGTCGAGCATAGAATAATGTTGCTGTTGTGAGAGAGAAGTTGTTGCAGAAAGAGAAATATTGCTGTGAAAAGAGGGTTTGAATAAGAAAATTAGCAGAGTCGTGAGAGTGTGTAGAGTTGGATTAATTGCAGACCAGTTAGGGTTGTGCATGAAGTGAAGACACTTTTATGTCATTCTAATTGATCAAAATTGTAGTCCAAGTTGGTGCTTAGTACTAGGGGTTGGTTCTCCATCTGTTGCAGCAAAAAATTACAGGGGTTGGTGCTCCTTCCAGTGGATGCTGGTAAAGAAGTTGTAAAATTGAAATTTTGCAAAGACTGGATTTGGATTGAAGTCCAAGCAGTTAATTTTTGAGGAGTAGCCAAATTGGTGAACCTCGTTATATTGTGTGTTGTGGTGTGCTCTCATTTTGTTCTTCTGGTTTTATAAGTTTTTTGTGCTTTAGTATTTGAATGCTACTGTTTTGAAGTTAAATAACTACACTGATTCACCCACCCCCTCTCAGTGTCATTGTGTGAACATCAGAGTAAATATTCATATGCCTCTTTATGAAACAAATAGAATATAACTAGATTTTGTTCTTGTTTTTCCTTTTGTTAACATGTGGTGTTAGGATACTTCCAAGTATATTATTCTTCCTCTATGAAGACTCTAAAACAACATTATTATGCCCCTTGGCTCATAAGATAAATCTTATTGCTCTTCTTCCCTAGAGTAGTAAGCTTCTCCTAGCAAGGAGCCCCTAGATCAGGACTAATTTATTGGTTCATGGGATTTTGACCGAATTTTGCTACCATCAAGCAATGGGTTGCCAAAAATTGGAGAACTAAAGGTGAGATCCAAATCTCTGCTTATCCTAATGGTTATTTTATTGCTATGTTTTCCACTAAAAAATATAGAGAGGATATTTTTCAAGGGAGGCCATGGTTCTTAGGTAGGGTAGGTGTTTTCATGAATCCCTAGAATACCAAGTTCAAAACTTAGTAAGAAATACCATGAACTGCACCTATTTGGATCTATTTATTTGGCCTCCCAGTAGAATACTAGAATCAAAATGTATTAGCAGTAATTGGAAATTCTTTAGGAGTTTTCATGATGATAGCTGATAGCACTCAATAATTGGATCATATGATTTATGCAAGTATTTGAGTTCTAATTGACTTTGACAAACCACTTCCAAATAGGATCACCTTACAATATGGGAAATAATTATGGAAGCAACAAGTAGACTATGAAAATATCCCTTTTATATGTAGAATATATCATGAATATGGCCATCTAGCCAAGGATTATGCTTATAAGATCCCTAATAAAGAGAAAGAGGATGGGGACTTAGCAGAGTTTCAAATCCTCAAACAAAATAATATTAAAAAAGAAACAACACCAAAAGATAAAATAGTAAATTCACCTAACACCTTTGAAATTCTCTCTACATATGAGCAATTAGATTATGAGGATGACAAATTAGAAATAGTGATTAAGAAAATACATTTTGATGAATAGAAGGAACATGAAGGAATTAATGATGAAATTGGAATAAAAGAAACTACTATAGTTTTGAGAAATAACCAAGGAGAGGCATATCATCCAAAAATGGACCATCAAGAAAAGAACAACATAGAAATTTTAAATAAGTGCAAAACTAAAAGCCAAAGTCAAACAATAAACAAGTTAGTTTCCAAAAAATATCATATAGATACCGACAACAATGCCTTGCTTCTAAGTAATCACTATATAGCCCTTAGAGGAATGAAGCAAGATACAAATAAAAATATGAGTATGGATACGAACCAAAAAGTAGGACGTAAATCCAACCAGCATCATCTAGCAGAGGAAGGTCAAAAGTTACTTAAGGAATGTAAGGTAATAGTTCTTACTCAATTCTTCAAATTTTGTTAATTATGAATAATATCACTTGGAATATTAGGATATTTAAAGGAAGTCCTTCTAAACAATAAATAATTATAAGAATGATTCAAACAAATCAGCCTCAACTTCTCTTTCTTCAGGAGATAAAGGTTTCATTTGAAGAAATAATAATAATAGTGAAAAATATGTGGCCATCCAGTAAAGTAGTGTCCCTCAGTACCAAAGGGGTCTCAGGAGGATTGGCATACCTTTGGGATACAAAAAATATTACAGTACAGTACATGATGGGAAGCAAGGGATTGCTAGCAATGGTTGCCCAAAACAGATATTAATATCATGTTATAATTTATATAAAATATATGTTCCATATACCATAGAAGAAAAATGAACAATATGTAGAAATATAACTTTTATCACCTCATAATTCCTTGAAGCTTGGGCTATGATAGGAGGAGATTTCAACTCTATCCTTTCTTTAGAAGAAAAAATGGAAGGAAATAGGAAGTTGGATGGGAGTTCAAAACTCATGAGTGAATACATTGCCAACCTTCATCTAGTAGATATCAATCCAACCAATGGTTTGATGACTTAGTCCAACAGAAGACAAGGCACAACATGCATTCTTGAAAGTCTATATATGTTCTTGATTTCAAATAAATTTTTGATACAAGGACACATCCCAAAAGTGAAAATCTTAAACAATATTGGATTTGATCATTGGCTAGATTTAATTGAAGTTTGGAGAACCAATGGGTAAGTTGACACCATTTCATTTGTAGCGAATGTGGCTTAGATATGAATATCTCAAATCAAGGATACAACAGTGGTGGCAAGAAGGCAAGCCAAGACATGGTACTAATATGTATTATTCTATCAAAAGGTTATAGTATATTAAATATAAAATAAATACTTGGAAATGGGAGGAATTGGAAATTTTAGGGCAAAGAAAAGGGAATCTCTAACCCATATTAAGGAGCTAAATGAGAAAATTCATCTTGAGGGATTAACAAAAAATAGGATTGAGACAAAAAATAATCTTTCAGCTTTGGTGAAGGAATGGGGCAAAAGAGAAGAACTAATGTGGAAACAAAAGTCAAGGATTCAATGGATATAAGAAGGAGACCACAACACAAGTTTCTTCTATAAGTCTCTTCTAACTCGAAGAACTCATAACTTTATCCCCTCATTTAAGAATGAATTAGGAGATATAGTCCAACCTTAGGAAGGGATGTCTTCATTAGTTGTGAATCATTTTTCAAACATTTTTACAACCCAATTTCTTGATCCAAAATCTCAATAAGAAATTTTACAAGCGATATCTATTCTTATTTTTGATGAGGATAATGTAGCTCTAACTGCTCCTATAAATAAGAAGGAATTACAAAATGTAGTTTTCTAATTGTAAAATGGGAAAACTCCAGGTCCATATGGTTTCCCTATTGAATTTTATTAGGAATTTTGGGATGTTTTGTAGGATGACATTCTAGAGGTGCTATAAGAGGCTAGAAAGGCAAAAGACATCCTCAAAAATATCAACAAGACTTTTATACCTCTAATTCTAAAATCTCAAGAATTAGATAACATTACTAGATATAGACCAATTGCTTTATGCAAAGTTATTCTAAAAATCATTTCAAAAATTATGTCAGAAAGGCTCAAACCTTTGCTTCACAATATCATCTCTCCAGAACAAGGGGGATTTGTTGAAGGGTGACAAATAGTGGATGAAATAGTGTTAGCCTAAGAACAAATTCACTCTATGGAAAATCAAAACCCCCCTTCCATGTTTATTCAATTGGATTTATCCAAAGCATATGATAGGGTGGATTGGCACTTTCTCATCCAAGTTTTCAAAAAAATTGGATTCTCTCAAGAATGGACAAAATGAATCAAAGGTTGTATATATTTAATTTCTTATTTAGTTATTCTTAATGGCTATCCTACTCATTGTTTCTCAGCTTATAGAGGCATCATATAAGGAGACTTTCTTTATCCTTATCTTTTTATCATCCTAGCAGAATGTTTGGGAAGGACTTTTTCTAATAATCAAGATTGTCAAAGGTTAGATGTTGTTACTATAGCTAAAGTAATCAGACCTATCAGTAATTTATAATTTTTTGATGATTTCACTCTTTTGAGGAAGGTAGCAATAAAAGAACCAACCTTAATAAAGCAAATTCTTCATTATTTCACTAGAGCCTCAGGGCAACTAATTAATGAAGACAAAAAAAGTACTTTTTTTATTTCTCACCCAGAAGAGAGATTTTGATAATGGAAAAATTAGGATTCAAAAAACTTCTCTTCCAATTAAATACTTGGGTGTTGCAATTAATTTGGGTAGCAAAAAATAAGAGAATTGGATTTGGTTATTAGAGAAAGTGAAGAATAAAATTGGCAGTTGGATAAATAGATGAATTTCATTAGGAGGTCAAATAACTCCTATAAAATTAGTTCTTTAGTCTATTCCTATTTTTTCTTTAGTAGTTTTGAACATCCCCAAGCCAGTGCTCAATGAACTATACAAAATTAGTCATAGATTTCTCTAGAGAGGTTCAAAACTAGAGAAGAAATAAGCCCTTGTAATGTGGGAGACTCTATGCCTATCTATTAATGAAGGGGGTTTAGGTCTTAGATCAGTAATCAAGAATAATAAGGCTTTGGTAGAAAAATTATATTGTATATTTATTAGCCACCCAAATGCCTTATGGGACAAAAATATTATAGCCAAGTATACAGAAAATAAACACCCATCTAACTTAATTTATCACCAACTGTCTTATAGAGGGTTCCCAATTTTAAAAGTCCTAAAAATTGGAGAGGAGTTGATAAATAAAAATCTCTTTTAGATAGTACAAACTAGTAAAAAGATAAATTTTTGGATATACTCTTGGGATGGACACCTTTCGTTGTCAATCCAACATCCAAAATTGAGGCTTATAATGGATAAATGCATAGGATAAATTGGATAAAAGTTGCCAAATATTATACACATCAAACAAGAAATACAGAGGTGGGAAGATGTTCGATCCCAGTAGAATATTGGCCAATCTGACTTTCTGAAGCTCAAAAAATATTATTCATATAATCCTTCAAATTAGATCACCTTCATGGTCACAAGCTAAGGATTGTATTGGCTAGAATAGTTTAGGTTATATTGAGTACACTATTTCTCAGGGTTACTTAGCCTTAAACCCTATTAATCCCCATTGGGTTCAATATATTTTCAAGCATTTATGGGCTCAAAATTTAAGGCCAAAAGTTATATTTTTTAATTGGTTACTGCTCCATAAAAAGGTTCTCATAGGGGAGCAACTTACGGATAAAGGCTTTAATGGACCTTTTCAATGTGTTATGTGTTGGGACAACAATGAAACTCTTAACTATTTATTCATAGAATACCCCATAGCTACAATAGTGTGGAAGAAGATGGATTTCCTTCTAAATTTGAGATGGTCCAATGAAAAATCCATAGAACAACTATGGAGAGATTGGATCAAACAACAAGGAAAAGAATGGTATGTGAACCAAATAGTTTGGATAGGTATGACTATTATTTCATGGAAAATCTGGAAGAAGTGAAACAAGCGAATATTTCATCAAGAAAGTAGGGACTTCCACCATGTCTAGCTAAATACCATAGAAAATGTGAGAGATATTGTCCAATATTTATTAACTCATCCTCACAATTCCAATCAACTATGGTAATAAATGATGGCTCAATTAAAGATAAAAATGGATTAGCCCATCAGATAGAAAGAAAGGAACTGGTCAAATGATGGATAGAACTCAACAATGGTAGCCTCCCCAAATAAATTCATAAAAATCAATACTAATGGAGCATCGAGAGTAAATCCTGGAAGAGCTAGTAGATGAGGGATAAGTAGATTGGAGGATGGTACTCCAATTTTTAGTTTTGTAGAAAATTTAGGAATTATAACTAATAACTTAGCTGAAGGGAAAGGTATTTTAATAAAATTGCAGGAGGCTCTGAAGGTAGGATGGAGAAGGATGCTTTTTGAGTCAGACTCTCAAGTTATGATCAATTATCTAAAATCAACTTCAAGGTCTAAGAAGGTGGATTGGTGAATCCAAAATATTATAGCTAATATTAGGTTAATCATACACAATTTTTAGGAGGTTGTTTTCAATCATGTGCCTAGAGAACATAACAAAGTGGTATATGCTATGGAAATATAGGCTCTTGAAAAAGGAGATTTTAAGTTCTATGGTTATCCTCCTAGGTGGTGGCCAAAATAAATTAGGATAGATCTTCTCCTTGTTCAGTCTCTTGATGGCAATGTAGGAAGCTATCTTTAAAATGATAAGCAATGTAGCATTGTTTTCATGATATGATCTCAAACGTCCAAAAAAAAAACTTCAATACTATTCATGATAGAGGATGTTAGAGGGTTTTGTCTCAATAGTCAAAGCTTCGGTGGTAGGATGGATGGATGGCAAATCCCTTTTTTGGTGTGGCATTCATATCTATGTCGTGGTTATGTAATTTATTTTGATCTTTTTTGTTTTGGTGCATTTCTTCATTACTATCATTGATAGAGATTGTCAGGGGGTTTTTTCTAAATAGTAAATAACTCCAATGGCTTAGTTTAATTTGGGTGTTTTTGTGTTTGTTAGTTTTTATTTAATTATTTTTGTTTTTTTATGTTTGTGTTTTTTATTTTTTTTTGTGTTTTTTCAGTTTTGGTGTGTGTATGTTTTCTATGTTTATTGTTAGTTTTTTTATTTTTATTTTGTTTTTCATGTTTCGTTTGTTGTGTCTTTGGATCGTTATGTTAATTTTGTATTTTTTTGTGTGTTTCGTGTTTGTTGTTGTTTATATTTTTTGTTTTGTTTGTTTTTATTTTTTGGTTGGATTTTATTGTTTGGTTGTGTGTGTTTTTGGTTGTGTTTTTTGTGTTTGTGTGTTCTTGTTTTTGTTGTTGTAGGAATGCTCCTTGAGTTTGTCAAAGGTGGTAGGCCAGGTGTGAACCCTATGTGGTTTTGGTGAAATATTTACCTCTGATTCCTTGGGTATTACTCAAAAAGTGTCATCACTTCTAGGATGTTTTCCACAAATAAAAAAAATATTTTAGATCAACATAATTGATTCTCAAGGCAATAACCTTAACTATAATTTTATGTGAGACATAGAGTAAAGTGATAGGTTGCCACTTATTTATGCAATTGAACCCATTTCTCTTGCTCAATAAATTGATTAGTTATGTTTCTAAAGATCCATAAGGAACCTTTCCTTTTAGCCTCTCTATTACTTGATAAAAAAATGATCCTTAAATACATGCCAAATTTTCTAAAATAACTCAACCAAAATCCCATCTAGGCTAGAGTATTTTGTGTACCTTCTTAAAATAGAATTTCACAAGCTCATATAGTGTTAAATATCTCTCTAAATATTCCCACAATTCATGATAATTTTGGTAAGAGATAATACCATCTAAATTACTAAATTAAGATCTTGGATATCACTACTTAATTCCCCAAAAATAGTCTAAAAATAATTTAAGAGTTCATCCTTGATATCCTATTAAAAATTCTATGTTTTTATGTAATCCCATACTTATATCCATTTCCATTAAGTTTCAACCTATCGATTCTTGAATGATATTTAAATATTTTGATTCCACTTAAATAAAGACTCCCAAAGAGTTCTTTATCTCCTTGAAAATATTCTCATTATAATATTCCCTTGGTAGTGCAAGTAACTTGATCCAAATAGGTTGGATGGTTATCCTCTTAGAGCAAGGATCAAAGCTAGGTGTCCAATCTTTTATAGTAAGGATACTATTACCTTGTCTCCATTTTCTCTTTTTTGTAGTTATTTCATCTTTTGCTTTCTATAATACAAAATATATACAACATTTTTTCATTATATGGTATGTTGGGAGATATCCCAACAACTCCAACCATGTTGAATTTATTTAATCATGAAGATTTTTTGTTTTTATTTAGTGTCCTATGAACCTTCCCACCAAAGGTTTATCTTCCCCCACCACCATTTTCTTTTTTGATATAGCATTTTCTATTACCTCTTCCCTTTAAATGAGAGGGGTTTCAATTTAGAAACTCCTAGAATTGGATTAGTGTTGAGTTTGGGTTATTTGGTTTTAAATGCTCTTATATTATTCTTCCCTCTACTTCTTTGAGATCCTGGTTTATGGAATCCTTAGTCCTTTTGTTCTAAATTTCTATAACCTCCTCTTGGGAACTAAAAATTTATTTCTTTTATTGTTCATTTGGTCCCTTTTTATAATCCATTACTTTTACTTCTTCATTCCATATTGTTCTATACAATGTACCTTGATCCAATATTTCCTCTGATCTACCCTTGTTTAGGTGTTCTAGTCTAGAATTTTTTTGAAAATTTGGCTATATTGTAAGTTTTTTATTGTTGGATCTATCTCATATCCTTCATTTTTCTTCAATTTTCCATCTTCATTGCATGTCTTTACTTCATTGCATGTCTCATTGTATCCATTATTCATTGTATTGTTAACTTTTAGCCATTGTTTTTTTTCCTTCTTTCCAACTATCGTTCTAACATCTCACTCCCTTATTTTTTTAGTCTTTTAGTCATCATTACCTTTTAAAACCTTCTTCACCTTTGGTTTCTATATTATTGCATTCTATAACCCTATGCCTCTCCATATTCTTTATGTATTATATGTTTCCACTCCTTACACATAACTACTCTAAAAATAAAAACATAGAGAGAATGCAAGTTTTTTTAAATTACAAGTGATTGTTTATGGTAATGAAACCAAAATAGAGCTCGATAATTTTTACATCTACTTTTCTTCGTGCATATGTAATGTCCATCTTCAATAGTAGAGAAATGCTACCCCAAACCTTATATCCCTTCCAACTTGCCCTACACCTAAATTTCTTCATACATAGGTAATGTTTACCTTCAACCACAAAGAAATGTTGCCCCAAAACCTAGATCAATATCACACTTCAAAATATCATTTACTTATGTGTAAAATAACATATTAAATTTTTTAATTTTTTCATATATATATAATAATGATTGGATATTTGTTTTCCCTATTTTAGCTAATATGCTCTTGTAGAATTGGTAAAATTATAATGGTCGATTTGGTTAATGAAGCTTAATTAAAAGCCATTTGTAATTTTAATATGTGAATATTAATATGATTTAACAAAGTACCCAATTTTATTTACTATTAACTATTATACCATCCAAAACCAAACTTAAGTTGAACTTAATTATTGATTAAATTCAAGTTCAAGAAAATAAATTCATATACTACTTTTCAACCACAAGATTTCTCTTATATTCCATTTTCTTCATTATCCAATGGAAAATACACATGGGAAGAAGAGAATATATAAATTAGTCTTTATATTACTTAGTAATAATCCTAAATCATGTCTTACCTATTTGAGTGGTGGGTTCTTGCGGTGAAGAGGTCAAGGGTTCAAGTCCTCTTGACACTTGACAATGCCTCTCATGGTTTTAAGTCCCAATGTACATGTGTAACATTAATTTTATTTTTTTATTATGTTTGGTGAGCCTAATAAGGACAATTTTTTAGAAAACTCTAAAATGGAACATTGCTAGAAACTTCTAATGCACTAGGTCCTAACTATCCTTGATTACCTTATATTTAATGAAGAGATGCTTGACTATTTTTAGTTTACCACAAAAGACACAACTTTGACAAGACAAACCTAAGGAAGCTAACTTAATTTTGTAAGGAAACTCAAGATGCAAACTCTCTAAGAAAATAATTGGATTAAGATTCATCCTTATACTTCTATACTTTAGAAAAAATACTATATATTGGATATAATGGCTTTAAATGTGAGATCAACATTGATGGATGTATATCCAAGTATAGGTAATCGTGAGTTAGGTAAGTAAGTCCCAATATTATAGACCTTAGATACATCTAGGTACCTAACCATAAACCAAGCCACTAGGATCAGGACTTTTCATATCCCCTAACATGTCTATAGGTCCATTAGATTACCTATGATAGTCTCCTTCATTTTATAAATCCTCCAAAAAACGATTCCTCATTATTAATGAGAGTACTGATCAATATAATTAAAGCACCATGAAAACATGGTAGAGCATATCTCCAAAGAATTTCCCTATAATATAGTTATTATCTCATAAAAATTTGATACTTCCTAAAATCAATGATGTCATCGACCTCTACGGGACCTACAAAATACACTTTTCATATCAAAATAATTAATTTACCCTAGTCAACAAAGGAATTGCTCAATGGTAATCACTCTAGTTGGTATAAACTCATATATTATAATATTATAATTGGTAGGTGTACTTTCCATTTCTAGATAGATTCCAATAACTTTCATTTATAGATTCAATGAATTATTGAGGAGTAAATATTCATATGCCTCTTTACGAAACAAATAGAATATAACTATATTTTATTCTTGTTTTTCCTTCTGTTAACATGTGGTGTTAGGATACTTCCAAGTATATTATTCTCCCTCTATGAAGACTCTAAAACAACATTATTATGCCCCTTGGCTCATAAGATAAATCTTATTATTCTTCTTCCCTAGAGTAGTAAGCTTCTCGTAGCAAGGAGCCCCTATCTTCATGTCCACATTGGTTGGGTCTCTCCATAAACTAAATCATAGAATAGAAAGGATATCACAAACTCTAAGGCACTCTCAAAAACTCAAGGTTTTTCAAAGGTATTCACATCTAAGGTTATTATTATTCTCTCTTGTCTTTTATTCCTATCTTTCTTCTTTACTATTGCACCTAGTTCTTGCATATTAATTTTATGCAATACATTACACACTTAGGTATATTTTCTTGTACTCTCTCTTTATCTACCATTTTTCCTCTAACCCCTACATTGCCATTATATCCCTTATAATCATCCATATACTAGATCTAAAATACCATCATTGTTTATAACCTTATTGTTATCTATTGTTGTTAGAGTTTTACTTAGATTTGACTTGATCTTTTGTTGCCCTTGCCTATTAGGTAAGGTGGCCTCCTTGGCTTGTTTAATTCTAGGAAAATAGATTATTTCACTTTGCACAATAATAATCATAGTTTTACTTGATGTTCTATTGAGGAATGTGTAGACACAAAAATAGCACCAATCCAATTATGTGACTGCAAACACTGATCGCATTGACATACACAGCTTTTAGGGCAACCCTCAGAGGTCAAACAGTGGTCCTAACCACTTACACAGTAGTTTAGAAGGTCAGAAAGTAAACAAAGCAAAACTGGTCGTTTTAACAAGCCTTTATCAAAACAAAGTCTTAATCAAAATCAAAAGCAAGCCTTTATCAAAACAAAGTCTTAAGCAAAAGAAGGTCTTAAGCAAAAGAAGGTCTTAAGAAAAATAAAGTCTTAAGAAAAAGAAGGCCTTAATCAAAAGAAGGCCTTGGCCTAATTGTCACGATATCGCGACACTTCAGTGCCCAAAGCAAAACTTTGCCCGAAGATATCGCGACACTTCGATGCCCAAGGCCTTGCCTTGGCCGAAGTGTCGCGATATCGCGACGTCGTGATATCGCGACACTTTGACACCCAAAGAAAGGCCTCGGCCGAAGTGTTGCAATGTCGCGATATCGCGACACTTCGACATTTGCGCCTGGGCAGCATTCAACCAATCAAAGGTGCCATTAAAACCAATCAAAGGTAGACATTTAATCAATCAGAGGTGAAATTCAAACATTCAGAGGCGACATTAAAACCATCAAAGCAGACGTTAGACAAGTGGCAGCTGACGACAATTAGTTATTGTCGCCTGTTGTGCATGCACACGTAGGTGGGCAGATTGGCAGTTAGCGGACTGTCACAAGGGTAGTCAAGTAAGCCCTAGTCAAGGCGGAGTCTCCTCCCTTTTGAGAAGGCATGGCCACCACATGGCATCCCTGCGTGCCCCTTCCAAAGAGACCCCATGGGTCTATAAAATGGCGGACTTTCTCGCCCAGAGAAAGAGGTTGACAAGCATTTTTTAACGCAACGAAGTGCTGCTAAACCAGAGACCCGATTGCATTCCTTTCTGATTCATTCTTCTGCACCTGTAATCTCTTTCACAAGGGAGGTTATTGGTGGCTGTTAGAAGGTGGATCCGAACCTTCAGATCCGACATTGGACACAGTAAACCATCAATTTGCCGACACCACTTTCTCTGAGATTTTGAGCCCATCCCTGGTGGATTGGCGTCAAAGTCAAGTTCTAACGGGGGCAGCCCGCTTGGGCACCCCATGCCTTTTTGCTAGCTTCATTTTGATTTATTCTGTATCACGTGTTTATCTTACGTTACACTTTATGCTGTTTACGTAGTTCACGATCTGGATTTCAGAAGACGTTTATCACGTATTATCATGCTTAAATAGTTTATTGAATATATTATCGTGCTATCGCGGCTTTAGTTTATTCTGTATTTAATCATGTATCTCGAATGTTATCCTGCATAACGTTCTCGAATGTTTACTTGGGCAGCCTGAGTTATTTTATTCATGTATTTAATCAATCTTTGCACGTATTTCTTTTAAACGTTCTATCCTTTAGTCACAGGTGCTACTAAATAGTTTGCTATTTCTTTGAACACAGGAAGAACAGCAAGGAGCAAGTATTCATCAGCAATAAGCGGAGACAACACTTTGGCTCACCCATTTTGAATGTGGGCATGTGGATAGAAGAAGTATTAATCACGACTGTAACCAAGACATGCTAACACTCCTAGCCCCTGAAAAGGGAGGAGATGTATTGTAACCGAGTTTGGAATTAATATAAAAGGGTTGTGCTCCTGCTTTTGATTTGATTATATCCGTGTTATTTCATGCATCAAGCTAGTTCTGTTTTCATTGCATCTTAGTATTTCTTTCTTCCGAAATCTCATGCTTTCAGTGGCGATCACGGTGGGACTCTGTCCCCTATTTTTTTTTTAAGATTCGAAAACTGATTAAAGCTTGTGTTTTTGTGCTTGCAGGTACCGGGCCGAGAATCAAAAAAAGCCGATTTGGGCGGAAAAGATAGCCGATTTGGGCAAAAAAGAGGTAATGGTTTCTAACTGTCCCTGTCATTTTCTGCTGTGATATTTCTATTTTCTTTCATGTTTGCCTTCTTAGGAAAAGTTTTAATCCATTAAAAATTTCAAAAAAAAAAAAAAATTTAGCTTCCTTTTTCTTTAGGGAAAGTTTCTTTTTTTTTGCTGCCTGTTTCATTTTTAAATAAAAAGAACCACACACACTTCACGTGGTAAAATTAAACCAAGGAGCTGGTCGTAAGACCCCAGCCCTTGAGCAAGACCAACGGTGGGTTCATCACCACCTTGGCTTAGCTTTGCATCCATTTCCCCGATTGTCACTGTTGTTAGGCGTAAATCCTGATGAAAGCTGACCGAGTGTCGCTGGGGTGATTCCCATGCACGCGAGGATAAGTCTTCTATGGTAGGTGTCATTAACAGGACAATCCCCCCTTTCGTACCGCCTATGTTCCACGTACCATCTGCTCTCACGTACCTATAGTTTCCCTCTCGTAAGGGCGGGTATATAGAGAGGTTGGTATATCGGTCCGACAATGGTATATTGAAGGGGCGACCATTTATGGGAGTCATATGAGCCAACATTATGCATTTAAACGTTCTTCAAAACTTGCAAAAACAAAACAAAACATCAAAATGCACTAAACCAGTTTAGGACACACTATTAATCCTTAAAAGAGATAATCACTGTTTGTGTATGTGTGTGTTCATTTCTGCTTAGTGTAAACAAAAAGAAAAATCATCATAAATGAGATAAAAATCTGCTTAGCTAGTAGAGAAGCACCACAATGGTGTGCACCCGTAGCCAAGCCCAATCAAGGGCGAACGCTATGAAAGGTGCACAAAGAGGAGGCACAAGTCACCTCCGATATAGCCCCAAGGATTTGGTCATACCACCTTGGCGGCCTGACACACAAGGCAGTCCCCTCCGTGCCTTAACGGATAGGGACTATAGGGGCACCCCTTCTAGGAGCACTCCTGTTCAGCATAGCACTCAGCACACACCCTTCCATGAGGGGTATGGTCATAGGAGAGCTCCCTTAGATGCTCGCTATGAGCGGTCACCGTGCGATGAAGCGCTAGGTCAACATAGGGTTCAACGGGAGGAACCACATCATTACACTATCCCTCCTTCACCCCCTCTAGTTGTCAAGACTACAAGGACAAATCCAGAACACAAGGCTCCTCAAGCGGGGCAAGCCAACTCAGCCCATTCCATTTTCACTTGTGAAAGAGAGCACGAGGAAGACCCTTACCTTCCTCAAAAACAATATACATCGCGGGAGCAATACGCCTCCGCACCTGCTAGATACCATGGTCACACACTGAGGCCAGAGCCTCGGATAAATGCTGCTACCCCCAACAGAGGGATGCGGCCTATAGAGATCTTGGATCACTATGACCGAGATAGATATCTAGGAGAGGCATCTAGGCCTTCTAAACATGAGGCGGTGAGACCAACTATCTTAGAATCTGTCAAGCATTTCACACACCGGATGCAACTCACGCAACTTGAGCTAGAATGACAACAGTTAGAGCAATGGTATCTTCTAAATAAAGAGCACCTTCAGCACCAGAAGGATGAGTTGTTCCAACACACTATGCAGGAGAGGACTCCAACCCCTCACACGCATAAGACAAAACATTGTGAGGGGCACAACCCATGGGGGCGAGACAGGTCATCGCAACCTCATCAAACGCTACCCCCAACACCTCCTAGATAGGAGCGGGAGGCTACTCTCCCGATTCCTGAAGCACCACCCCCGACGCCTCCTAGACATGAGCGGGAGGCCGCTCCTATAACCAATGATGGGTGCCTTCCTCAGACATCCACCCAGGTTTATGAGCCACCCTTAGAAATTCATCAAGAAGCCTCTAAGGAATCAGAGCAAGAAGAAGAGTGGGATGAACTGCCCTACCAAGGCATGGGGGTGCTATCTGGCCACCCCTCCATAGGCCCCAAGTTCCTCAACAAGAACCAACCAAAGAGGAGGAGCTCAAATCTCCCGATACATGCAAAGCGCTAGAGCACTTAGAGTCGGTAGAGACCAAGATTTTGGAGCTCCCAAGGCCCAACTTACATGAGGCTCCTTTCGAAGAGGATCAAACTTTAACCATAGGGCTACCTGATGATGCAGTCCTCCATGTCTCAGAATCTCTAGATTTTGATGAGCTATACTCACTGGTCGAAGGTGAGGATAAAACAGAGATAGCCCACAACAATCACATGCGACAACATCGACATCCTATAAATATCGATGAAGCAATTCAACAGATAAACATAATACTAGGGCATGAGTGGCACGTTAACCCACCACAGTGGGACCAAGCATTACATCCACCACTTTGGGCACACAAAGATCAATTTCAACCCAGAGACCTCATAGCAACATCAGTACCGAGGGTAGACCCTGTCCTCCTATCCATGCATAGGGCCGATCCATTCGTGCCAATCCCTCTAGAGCCAGATCCGAAGCACAAAGACCATCAAGCTAGGGGTACCTCTATCCCCTGAAGAGCCATAGTCCAAACCCAAAAAGCTCCAAGGATTATCGCAATCACTTGGTCACCCCAAAAGCTCCAAGGATTATCGCAATCACTTGGTCACCCCAAAAGGCTCCAAGGATTATCGCAATCACTTGGTCACCCCAAAAGCTCCAAGGATTATCGCAATCGCTTGGTCATCCCAAAAGGCTCCAAGGATTATCGTAATCCTTGGTCACCCCAAAAGCTCCAAGGATTATAATTGCTTGGTACCCCAAAAGCTCCAAGGATTATCGCAATCACTTGGTCACCCCAAAATGCTCCAAGGATTATCGCAATCGCTTGGTCAATCCCCAAAAATGCTCCAAGGATCCCTAAAATCGCTTGGTCAATCCCAAAAATGCTCCAAGGATTCTTGCAATCGCTTGGTCAATCCCCAAATGCTCCAAGGATTATCGCAATCACTTGGTCAATCCCAAAATGCTCCAAGGATTCTTGCAATCGCTTGGTCAATCCCAAAAATGCTCCAAGGATTATCACAATCACTTGGTCAAAACCCAAAAATGCTCCAAGGATCCATAAAATCGCTTGGTCAATCCCAAAAAGGCTCCAAGGATTCTTGCAATCGCTTGGTCAATCCCAAAAAGGCTCCAAGGATTCTTGCAATCGCTTGGTCAATCCCAAAAAGGCTCCAAGGATCCCTAAAATCGCTTGGTCAATCCCAAAATGCTCCAAGGATTTCCACAATCGCTTGGTCAAAAATCAAAAAAATCATCAAAAACAACAAAAATTTGCATCTCATTTCTAGGCATACTCAAATTCATCAATAGAGAGTTCTTCTCGCACCTCATCTTCATATTCACAAAAATCAATCCATCAAAAATACAAAAATACATAGATGCATTAAAGCATTGCATCCATACATTGCATATTTGTGGTCGTACGGGTCAAAGGCACCATAGGCTGTAATTGCTCTGCTAGTCCATCTTGTTCCACACTTGTTCCATTTTACAAAAACAACAAAAACACCATGCATTGCTTTTTACCACACTAGAGTCAGTGGTCTTTTAATGTATCAAGAGTTTTCATGATTCAGTCATCATTTTGCTCTTTAGCCATGTAATGTATCAAGTCAGACAAATTTTACGAAGGTAGAGTTACACTTGAAATACACCTTGTTACGTAACATCCCAACACAAATTAAAACACATAAAAATTCCCAAGTTGTGTGAACGAAAGATGAAACCTATGCAGTAATCCAGGTCACCATAAGTGAAACGGTTATCTTGCTCATCCCCCCGTGCGAATGGTTCCAGAATGCTGAGAATTGACAAAAGGACAAGCTCTTTCCTATCCATTCACCTCCATATACAGTGGTTTTCACCACTACCAAATCCCAATCATAGTTGGTTCCCAAAGTTGTAAGGATTTGTACTACACGTCCCTGCCAAGGATGGGTAGTCATCCCCAAGACCTAAAGGGATCAACACCATTCACAAACAAAATTCCAACAAATCATCATCCTAACACTTTCCATTCACCTTTGGTCTCCAAGTTGTAAGGATTCGTACTATCCACCCCTAACCAGGATGGGTAGTCATCCCCAAGGCCTAACAGATCAATGCCCTTACTCCATAATCTCCATCACCCCCTTGGTCCCCAACGTCGTAAGGATTCGTACTACATGTCCCTACAAAGGATGGGTAGTCATCCCCAAGGCCACAAGGATCAAGGCCACTCACCAGCCCAAACTCACAATACTCAAAATACAAAATCAAATAACAGTGGTTATCACTACTATTCAAAATCCTTGCTCAAAAAGAATTAATAGAAAATAAACAGTGATTTTCATCACTATATAGACGAGCAACTTTCTAAATCATTCAGCCAACAAATATCCCGAACTTGAATCCCTGGAATTCTCAGCATTCGAAAACCATCTAGGTGATCCTCATTACAGGTTTGGTTGATAGCCTATCTGGCAATGGTGGTATCCTACCCGCATGACGATATGTCTGTCACATTCGCTTTGCGTATGTGTAGACCAATGTTTGCATAAGGATGAGCTAGCTTATGGTATCCTGGATAACACCGCAGATTAATCTAACTAAATACAACAAAGGAGTTAGTGGAGCTAATTAGGTGATCCTCGAGTACGAGTTCGGTTGAAAGCCCATCGGCATCGGCGGTATCCCGACAAATACCACATAAATGAACTCAATTGCACACACAGGGATGTGAAATAGCTTGGTCAAAAACAAGTCCGATTCATACCTTGTTCAAAAGTCTTGTAAGATAAAGTACGAGTCATGGCTAGTAAGTTAAAACCGTCTGAGTCTCAGAAAACCTTAGCTACATTTCTAAACCAACTGCACTACTTTTCATCCTTACAATACCATCAAAAAATACAAAAAAAGAAAAACCACATGTATACATACAAAGTCATGCATCACAGCAATCGCCTAAAGACAAAATAACAGAGTTCTAAACAGTCTATGGTGCCATAGCCAAACATCACAAAGTCCATCCATCCATTTCATTTTCCGCATATCACATATAAATCAAAAACATTTGCATTCATCACAACATATGCATCCATCAAAATAAATCAACATACAACAATCACATTTATCATACCATATGCATCCATCAATATAAAGTAGCATGCATCCATCAACATCAATCATTGTGCATAACATAAAATCATGACATATACACAAAGAAAGAAAATCAAAACAACAAAAACATCACAAAAATGCAACACAAAAACATAGCAATAAGCATTGCCGGACACAAGTGCTCTTGCACTTAACCTCTTGGCATAAAAAATCGATGTCGGGGCTCAAATTGTCACTCTCCTACTTCCCCAAGAAGGCTACCATAGCCGGACCGCTCCACGGGAAGACGGGTTTTTGATGATTTCACCCCATTATGGCATCACCAAAAGGGTTAACACCCACCAAAAATAGGTCCAAATGTCGAGAAATTGCACGTGCTTAAATGGTAAAACATCTAAAGGCACCCTTGCACAAGTCATCTTGGGTCAAGCGACTCGTCGCTTTTCTCATGAAGGTCATTCCCTCATCGATTCATCGCTTGAGGGGGTAGTCACACTTAGTCACCAATCAACAAGCACACACCCAATCAAAGCAATGACATGCATTCAAAGAATCATTGACAAAGACAATCACGCTCTCGCTTGGGGCAATAAACAAGCAATCAATCAAATTGATCAAACACTTGGCATTCCCGAAGCATGAACACAAGGTTCCCCCTATGGACAAAAGGTTACGCCCTTTGCCTAATCATGACCGATCAATGTCCAAGCTCAAGTCACACCTCACCAAAATAGGTTAACACTTGAAATCAAATTCCTTAGCTCGTCGAAGCAAGGATTCAAGAATGCATGCCCTTTCCATACTTGGGGCATCAAAAGTTGGTTAGGTTACCAAGAAACCCTAATCATTAGTGCTTTGGTTATCTATTTTTGCTCAACGACTTGCATCACCCACAGCGCTTCCCAAAAAGGGGCATCTATAGACACCAAAACAGCACCAATCCGATTATGTGACTACAAACACTGATCGCATTGACATACACAACTTTCAGGGCAGCCCTCAGAGGTCAAACAGTGGTCCTAGCCACTTACACAGCAGTTTAGAAGGTCGAAAAGTAAACAAAGCAAAGCTGGTCGTTTTAACAAGCCTTTATCAAAACAAAGTCTTAATCAAAATCAAAAGCAAGCCTTTATCAAAACAAAGTCTTAAGCAAAACAAAGTCTTAAGCAAAAGAAAGTCTTAAGCAAAATAAAGTCTTAAGCAAAAGAAGGCCTTAATCAAAATAAGGCCTTGGCCGAAGTGTCGCGATATCGCGACACTTCGGCGCCCAAAGCAAAACTTTGCCCAAAGTGTCGCGATATCGCGACGTCGCGATATCGCGACACTTCGAGCCCAAGGCCTTGCCTTGGCCGAAGTGTCGCGATATCGTGACGTCGTGATATCGCGACACTTTGGCACCCAAGGCAGGCTTCGGGGCCCAAGGCAGGCCTTGGCCGAAGTGTCGCGATATCGTGATGTCGTGATATCACGACACTTCGGCGCCCAAGGCAAGGCCTTGGCCGAAGTGTCACGATATCGTGACGTCGTGATATCGCGACACTTCGGCGCCCAAGGCAAAGCCTTGGCCGAAGTGTCGCGATATCGCGACGTCGCGATATCGTGACACTTCGGCGCCCAAGGCAAAGCCTTGGCCGAAGTGTCACGATATCGCGACGTCGCGATATCGTGACACTTCGGCACCCAAAGAAAGGCCTCGATCGAAGTGTCGCGATATCGCGACGTCGCGATATCGCGACACTTCGGCATTTGTGCCTGGGCGGCATTCAACCAATCAAAGGCGCCATTAAAACCAATCAAAGGCAGACATTTAATCAATCAGAGGTAGAAGTCAAACATTCAGAGGCAACATTAAAACCATCAAAGCAGACATTCAACAAGTGGCAGCCGAAGACAGTCAGTTATTGCCGCCTGCTGTGCATGCGCACGTAGGTGGGCAGATTGGCAGTTAGCGGACTATCACAAGGGCAGTCAGGTAAGCCCTAGTCAAGGCGGAGTCTCCTCCCTGTTGAGAAGGCATGGCCGCCACGTGGCATCCCTGCGTGCCCCTTTCAAAGAGACCCCATGGGTCTATAAAACGATGGACTTTCCCACCCAAAAAAGAGGTTGACAAGCATTTTTAACGCAACGAAGTGCTGCTAAACCAGAGACCCGATTGCATTCCTTTCGAATTCATTCTTCTGCACCTATAATCTCTTTCGCAAGGGAGGTTATTGGTGGCTGTTAGAAGGTGAATCCGAACCTTCAGACCCGACATTGGACATAGTAAACCATCAATTTGCCGACACCACTTTCTCTGAGATTTTGAGCCCATCCCTAGTGGATTGGCGTCAAAGTCAAGTTCTAACGGGGGCGGCCCGCTTGGGCACCCCACGCCTTTTTGCTAGCTTCATTTTGATTTATTCTATATCACGTGTTTATCTTACGTTACACTTTATGTTGTTTACGTAGTTCACGATCTGGATTTCAGAAGACGTTTATCACGTATTATCATGCTTAAATAGTTTATTGAATATATTATCGTGCTATCGCGGCTTTAGTTTATTCTCGTATTTAATCACGTATCTCGAATGTTATCCTGCATTACGTTCTCGAATGTTTACTTGGGCAGCCTGAGTTATTTTATTCATGTATTTAATCAATCTTTGCACGTATTTCTTTTAAACGTTCTATCCTTTAGTCACAGGTGCTACTAAACGGTTTGCTATTTCTTTGAACGCAGGAAGAACAGCAAGGAGCAAGTATTCATCAGCAATAAGCGGCGGCAACACTTTGGCTCGCCCGTTTTGAATGTGGGCATGCGGATAGAAGAAGTATTAATCACGACTGTAACCAAGACATGCTAACACTCCTAGCCCCTGAAAAGGGAGGAGATGTATTGTAACC
Organism: Wollemia nobilis; assembly: GCA_028583015.1. NCBI lineage: Eukaryota > Viridiplantae > Streptophyta > Pinopsida > Araucariales > Araucariaceae > Wollemia > Wollemia nobilis. The sequence goes on along the minus strand of JAQPPZ010002048.1, from coordinate 2,137,921 downwards.
GAGTTTGGAATTAATATAAAATGGTTGTGCTCCTGCTTTTGATTTGATTATATTCATGTTATTTAATGCATCAAGCTAGTCTATTTTCATTGCACTTTAGTATTTCGTTCTTCCGAAATCTCATGCTTTCAGAATGTTAGATGTATAAGGGATAAGGAAGCATACACAACTCTATTTGAAAATAAAAGAAGGATACAACTATTAGGTAAAGTCAATCCTTGAAAACATTACATGATAAGGTAGTCAATAGCTTTACCAATAGATCATCATATATTAAGTAGTGGATCCAAGTGATAATGGACTTAAAGGAAGAACTTAAACCAAATTGAACACATAACTCATCCCACGTCTTTCACTTTTATGAGAACATACAAAAATTAGGCATTCTTCCAAGTCCCTTCTTAAAGAGAGGTTTTAATTTAAGTAAATATCAAGAGGCTTATTATTAACACTCACTAGCCTATCCTACCATATATGAGAAGATGAAAAACAAATTCCATGGTAGAGGAAAAAACATTTCATAGGAGGATATTGGCAAATATTTTACATGCATTTTAAACACCAACTACTAAGGGGATCCCTTAATGATAAAGAATGAGAAATTTAAGAGTTTATATATTAAAGTAAATTCTAACCAAGAAAAAATATGGGTTGTTATGTGCATTCACTCCCTAAAGAACAACTTCTAAGATTCAAATCTCTAAAAGTCTCTTTCTACCTATTTAGCCATAAGGATTTTGCCTTGGCGAACATGGTCAATTGGACCTAAATCTCATTTTCACAAAATAGAGTATAAATAGCCCATAAAATTAAGTGTAACATTTTAGACTTACTAATTTCTAAGTATCTCAGTAAAAGCAACATAATTGACTTGAGAGAAGAGCCATCATAAATTATAATAAACATGGGTTATAGTAAATATTTTATCAATAACTTGGATCTTACCAAGGATTGAGAGATAATTTTTTTTTTTAATTTAGCAAAAACCCTCGTGTAATACTGCCTTGGTCTAATAAACCATGACCATGGGGTTCTACACCATCAAAATCATCCAAGAGTCACACCCATCCCTGACCGCACAAGCATAATCAACTAGATTTTGGGTAGCCAATGTGCGTTTGGTAGGGTGGATATTTGAACCAAGGACCTCCCTTGGAAGATTACCCTACCCTCTCCAACTCACCTACAACATGTATATGGAGTAAGATATACTTATTAGTCTAGTGTTATAACTTCTTTTGAAATATATTCAAAAACCACCACTAGATTATTTTATATGAGGATTTAAAATTGAATGGGATCCCTAGATACCCCACCACTTTTGATGTTTATTCAAATTAAATGATTAAAAATACAAGGGGGTACTCAATTCCCCAAATTTGGGATAAAGTCAATTTTGCTCATAGAAATTCTAACACCATAATAGAAGAAAAATGAAATAGATCTAATATCATGGTATCATTTTCAATTTCTTGGAGATTATTTTATAGGAAAAAGTATGAGTCATCAACAAAGTGAGAATTTATTATAGTATCCCATGGTATATAAATACCTACAAACATTGTTATGCAAATCACTCTCAAACATATAGCCATGGGTATTGACTGATTAAAAATAAAATAAAGAAGCCTAGGTGAAATCCTAGTGAATAGATCACTAAAGGAAAAAAAAATATTATATGTCCATTCATAGCCATTTTTTATAATGCATCAACAAATAATATCAAAATTTTACTCAAACCTATTGGCCAAATCTAAGACACTCAAGGACTTTAATAATGAACTTCCAACTAATTCCATCATAATATCTATCAAAATTAAGTTTGACAAAGACTAATTCATGTCTTAAATATTCAACCCACTCTAATGTTTTCAATGATAAGACTAGATTATAAAGAATAAATTATATAAAATAAATTTTATTTTTTATTAACACAATATCTTTTAGAGCAACATAACTGATTCTCAATGCAATGGTGACAACACTAAAAAAGCTTTGTAAAAGGGGTAAAAAGGTTGTAGGTTCAATGAAGCTAGATTTTTGTATTATGGAGAATGAGGGTTTCAACATAGGATAAATTATAATTTATTTACGACTATCAATCATCATAGCACCTCTTAGGTAGTGTGGAGGTTGAGTGTTGTGAGTACAAGCAGTGGAGAACAATTAAAAAGGTCCTTTGGGACCAACAATTTAGGAGGTTTGTGGGTATCCTAGAGGGATTTCAAGAATCTAGCATGATCATGTAAATATTATGCTCAATAGGTATAATCTTCAAGGCATTGAATCAAGTGAGAAACAAGCAAGGAAAATAAGAAAAATTAATATCCAATATTTGTTCATGCACGTGGACCAACAAATACAATAGAAAGAATATGTATTGAATAAAATATTTCATCATTTTCAATTGATAGTGAAAAATAAGGAGGAAATACATCCTATTCAAAAGTATAGACAAGGGCTAAAATAAAATTGAAACAATATTCAAGATATGGATCAAACAAAGGGAGATAATATTTTGATGATAGATTTAGATCTCGATAAAATTATAACTAGATCTAGGGCACATAATAAAAAAGATCCAGTCAACAAACGAATCTAAAGGGATGGATCCCAAGTACCTTCCTCCAAAACTAAATTTTAAAGAAGTAATCTATGGAGGACCACCCCAAATAAGAGGGAAAAATAACCAATGACTACCAAGGAAACCACTGAGGATACCGAATACTGATCCAATAAAAATAGATATGGGTTGCTTGAAAGCAACTAACTGATCCCCATTAGTGAATTTGGCAATGGAGGATAGCTAGGAGTGAATAGAAACTATGGAGAGGATAGGACTAATTTATTGGTTCATGGGATTTTGACTGAATTTTGCTACCATCAAGCAATGGGTTACCAAAAATTGGAGAACTAAAGGTGAGTTCCAAATCTATGCTTATCCTAATGGTTATTTCCTTGCTATGTTTTCCACTAAAAAATATAGAGAGGATATTTTTCAAGGGAGGCCATGGTTCTTAGGTAGGGTAGGTGTTTTCATGAATCCCTAGAATACCAAGTTCAAAACTTAGTAAGAAATACCATCAACTGCACCTATTTGGATCTATTTATTTGGCCTCCTAGTAAAATACTAGAATCCAAATGCATTAGCAGTAATTAGAAATTCTTTAGGATTTTTCATGATGATAGTTGATAGCACTCAACAATTGGATAATATGATTTATGCAAGTATTTGAGTTCTAATTGACTTTGAAAAACCACTTCCAAATAGGATCACCTTACAATATGGGAAATAATTATGGGAGCAACAAGTAGACTATGGAAATAACCCTTTTAGATGTAGAATATATCATGAATATGGCCATATAGCCAAGGATTATCCTTATAAGATCCCTAATAAAGAGAAAGAGGATGGGGACTTAGTAGAGTTTCAAATCCTCAAACAAAATAATATTAAAAAGAAACAACACCAAAATATAAAATAGTAAATTCACCTAACACCTTTGAAATTCTCTCTACAGATAAGCAATTAGATTATGAGGATGACAAATTAGAAATAGTGATTAACTAAATACAATTTGATGAAGAGAAGGAACATGAAGGAATTAATGATGAAATTGGAATAAAAGAAACTACTGTAGTTTTGAGAAATAACCAAGGAGAGGCATATCATCCATAAATGGACCATCAAGAAAAGAACAACATAGAAATTTTAAATAAGTGCAAAACTAAAATCCAAAGTCAAAAAATAAACAAGTTAGTTGCTAAAAAATATCATATAGATCCCAACAACAATGCCTTGCTTCTAAGTAATCACTATATAGCCCTTAGAGGAATGAAGCAAGATACAAATAAAAATATGAGTACGGATGCAAACCAAAAAGTAGGACGTAAATCCAACCAGCATCATCTGGCAGAGGAAGGTCAAAAGTTAATTAAGGAAGGTAAGGTAATAGTTCTTACTCAATTCTTCAAATTTGGTTAATTATGAATAATATCACTTGGAATATTAGGATATTTAAAGGCAGTCATTCTAAACAATAAATAATTATAAGAATGATTCAAACAAATCAGCCTCAACTTCTCTTTCTTTAGGAGATAAAGGTTTCATTTGAAGAAATAATAATAATAGTGAAAAAGATGTGGTCATACAGTAAAGTAGTGTCCCTCAGTACCAAAGTGGTATCAGGAGGAGTGGCATGCCTTTGGGATACAAAAAATATTACAGTACAGTACATGATGGGAAGCAAGGGATTGCTAGCAATGGTTGCCCAAAACAGATATTAATATCATGTTATAATTTATATAAATATCTATATTCCATATACCATAGAAGAAAAAGGAACAGTATGAAGAAATATATCTTTTATCACCTCATAATTCCTTGAAGCTTTGGCTTTGATAGGAGGATATTTCAACTCTATCCTTTCTTTAGAAGAAAAAAAGGAAGGAAATAGGAAGTTGGATGGGAGTTCAAAACTCATGAGTGAATACATTGCCAACCTTCATCTAGTAGATATCAATCCAACCAATGGTTTTATGACTTGGTCCAACAGAAGACAAGGCAAAACATGCATTCTTGAAAGGCTAAATATGTTCTTGCTTTCAAATAAGTTTTTGATACAAGGACACATCCCAAAAGTGAAAACCTTAAACAATATTGGATTTGATCATTGGCTAGTTTTAATTGAATTTTGGAGAACCAAAGGGTAAGTTGACACCATTTCATTTTTAGCTAATGTGGCTAAGATATGAATCTCTCAAATCAAGGAGGAAACAGTGGTGGCAAGAAGTCAAGCCAAGACATGGTACTAATATGTATTATTCTATCAAAATGTTGCAGTATATTAAATATAAAATAAAGACTTGGAAGTGGGAGGAATTGGAAATTTTAGGGCAAAGAAAATGGAAGCTCTAACCCATATTAAGGATCTAAATGAGCAAATTCATCTTGAGGGATTAACAAAAAATAGGATTAAGACAAAAATTATTCTTTCAGCCTTGGTGAAGGAATGGGGTGAAAGAGAAGAACTAATGTGGAAACAAAAGTCAAGTATTCAATGGATATAAGAAGGAGACCACAACACAAGTTTCTTCTATAAGGGTCTTTTAACTCAAATAACTCATAACTTTATCCCCTCATTGAAGAATGAATTAGGAGATATAGTCCAAACTTAGTAAGGGATGTCTTCATTAGTTGTGAATCATTTTTCAAACCTCTTTACAACCAAATTTCTTGATTCAAAAGCTCAATAATAAATTTTATTGGCGATATCTATTCTTATTTTTTATTAGGATAATGTGGCTCTAACTGCTCCTATAAATAAGAAGGAATTACAAAAGTAGTTTTCTAATTGTAAAAGGGGAAAACCCCAGGTCCATGTGGTTTCCCTATTGAATTTTATTAGGAATTTTGGGATGTTTTGTAGGATGACATTCTAGAGGTGCTATAAGAGGCTAGAAAGGCAAAATACATCCACCAAAATATCAACAAGACTTTTATAGCTCTAATTCTAAAATCTCAAGAAGTAGATAACATTACTAGATATAGACCAATTGCTTTATGCAATGTTATTCTAAAAATTATTTCAAAAATTATGTCAGAAAGGCTCAAACCTTTGCTTCACAATATCATCTCTCCATAACAAGGGGGATTTGTTGAAGGGTGACAAATAGTGCATGAAATAGTGTTAGCCTAAGAACAAATTCACTCTATGGAAGATCAAAACCCCCCTCCATGTTTATTCAATTGGATTTATCCAAAGCATATGATAGGGTGGATTGGCACTTTCTCATCCAAGTTTTCAAAAAAATTGGATTCTCTCAAGAATGGAAAAAATGAATCAAAGGTTGTATATCTTTAGTTTCTTATTTAGTTATTATTAATGGCTATTGTACTCATTGCTTCTCAGCTTATAGAGGCATCGGATAAGGAGACCCTCTTTATCCTTATCATTTTATCATCTCAGCATAATGTTTGGGATGGACATTTGCTAATAATTAAGATTGTCAAAGGTTAGAAGTTGTTACTATAGCTAAAGGAATCAAACCTATCAGTAATTTATAATTTGTTGATGATTTCACTCTTTTGAGGAAGGCAACAATAAAAGAAGCAACCTCAATAAAGAAAATTCTGCATTGTTTCACTAGAGCCTCAGGGCAACTAATTAATGAAGACAAAAAAAGTACTTTTTTTATTTCTCACCCAGAAGAGAGATTTTGATAATGGAAAAATTAGGATTCAAAAAAACTTCTCTTCCAATTAAATACTTGGGTGTTGCAATTAATTTGGGTAGCAAAAAATAAGAGAATTGGATTTGGTTATTAGAGAAAGTGAAGAACAAAATTGGCAGTTGGACAAATAGATGGATTTCATTAGGAGGTCAAATAAATCGTATAAAATTAGTTCTTTAGTCTATTCCTATATTTTCTTTAGTATTTTTGAACATCCCCAATCCAGTGCTCAATGAACTATACAAAATTAGTCATAGATTTCTCTAGAGAGGTTCAAAAATAGAAAAGAAATAAGCCCTTGTAATGTGAGATACTCTATGCTTGTCTACTCATGAAGGGGGTTTAGGTCTTAAATCAATAATAAAAAATAATAAGTCTTTGGTAGCAAAATTATATTGTATATTGATTAGCCACCCCAATGCCTTATGGGACAAAAATATTAGAGCCAAGTATACAGAAAATAAACACACATCTAACTTAATTTGTCACCAATTGTCTTATAGAGGGTTCTCAATTTTAAAGGTCCTAAAAATTGGAGAGGATTTGATAAATAAAAATCTCTTTTAGATAGTACAAACCAGTAAAAAGATAAATTTTTTGATATACTCTTGGGATGGACACCTTTCGTTGTCAATCCAACATCCAAAATTGAGGCTTATAATGGATAAATGCATAGGATAAATTGGATAAAATTTTCCAAGTATTATATAGATCAAACAAGAAATGCAGAGGTGGGAAGATGTTCGATCCCAGTAGAAGATTGGCCAATCCGAATTTTTGAAGCTCAAAAAATATTATTCATATAATTCTTAAAATGAGATCACCTTCATGGTCACAAGCTGAGGACTGTATTGGCTAGAATAGTTTAGGGTACAATGAGTACACTGTTGCTCAGGGTTACTTAGCCTTAAACCCTATTAATCCCCATTGGGTTCAATATTTTTTTAAGCATTTATGGGCTCAAAATTTAAGGCCAAAAGTTATATTTTTTAGTTGGTTGTTGCTCCATAAAAAGGTTCTCATAAGGGAGCAACTTATGGATAAAGGCTTTAATGGACCCTGTCAATGTGTTATGTGCTAGGAAAATAATGAAACTCTTAACTATTTATTCATAGAATACCCCATAGATACAATAGTGTGGAAGAAGATGGCTTTCCTTCTAAATTTGAGATGGTCCAATGAAAAATCCATAGAACAACTATGGAGAGATTGGAGCAAACAAGAAGGAAAATAATGGTATGTGAACCAAATAGTTTGGATAGGTATGACTATTCTTACGTGGAACATCTGGAAGGAGTGAAACAAGCGAATATTTCATCAAGAAAGTAGGGACTTCCACTATGTCTAGCTAAAGACCATAGAAAATGTGAGAGAGATTGTCCAATATTTATTAACTCATCCTCACAATTCCAATCAACTATGGTAATAAATGATGGCTCAATTAAAGATAAAAATGGATTAGCCCATCAGAGAGAAATAAAGGGACTGGTCAAATGATGGATAGAACTCAACAATGGTAGCCTCCCCCAAAGAACTTCATAAAAATCAATACTAATGGAGCATCGAGAGTAAATCCTGGAAGAGCTGGTATAGGAGGGATAGGTAGATTGGAGGATGGTACTCCAATTTTTACTTTTGTAGAAAATTTAGGAATTCTAACTAATAACTTAGTTGAAGGGAATGGTATTTTAAGAACTTTGCAGGAGTCTCTGAAGGTAGGATGGAGAAGGATGCTTTTTGAGTCAGACTCTCAAGTTATGATCAATTATCTGAAATCAACTTCAGGGTCTAAGAAGGTGGATTGGTGAATCTAAAATATTATAGCTAATATTAGGTTAATCATAAAAAAAATTTAGGAGGGTGTTTTCAATCATGTGCCTAGAGAACATAATAAAGTGATATATGCTATGGCAATCTAGGCTCTTGAAAAAGGAGATTTTAAGTTCTATGGTTATCCTCCTAGGTGGTGGCCAGAATAAATTAGGATAGATCTTCTCTTTGTTCAGTCTCTTGATGGCAATGTAGGAAGCTATCTTTAAAATTATAAGCAATGTAGCACTTTTTTCATGATAGGATCCCAAACGTCCAAAAAAAAACTTCAATACTATTCATGATAGAGGATGTTAGAGGGTTTTGTCTCAATAGTCAAAGCTTCAGTGGTAGGATGGATGGATGGCAACTCCATTTTTTGGTGTGACATTAATATCTATGTCGTGGTTATGTAATTTATTTTGATCTTTTTTGTTTTGGTGCATTTCTTCATTACTATCATTGATAGAGATTGTTAGGGGGTTTTGTCTAAATAGTAAATAACTCCAATGGCTTAGTTTGATTTGGGTGTTTTTTTTTTTGTTAGTGTTTATTTAATTATTTTTGTTTTTGTATGTTTGTGTTTTTTGATTTTTTTTTGTGTTTTTTGTGTTTTGGTGTGTGTATGTTTTCTATGTTTATTGTTGTTAGTTTTTTTTGTTTTTCATGTTTCGTTTGTTGTGTCTTTGGATCGTTATGTTAATTTTGTATTTTTTTGTGTGTTTCATGTTTTGATATTGTTTATATTTTTTATTTTGTTTGTTTTTATTTTTTGGTTGGATTTTATTGTTTGGTTGTGTGTGTTTTTGGTTTTGTTTTTTGTGTTTTTTGTGTTTGTGTGTTCTTGTTTTTGTTGTTGTAGGAATTCTCCTTGAGTTTTTCAAAGGTGGTAGGCCAGGTGTGAACCATAGGTGGTTTTGGTGAAAGATATGCCTCTGATTCCTTGGGTATTAATCAAAAAGTGTCATCTCTTCTAGGATGTTTTCCACAAATAAAAAAAATATTTTAGATCAACATAATTGATTCTCAAGGCAATAACCTTAACTATGATTTTATGTGAGACATAGAGTAAAGTGATAGGTTGCCACCTATTTATGGAATTGAACCCATTTCTCTTGCTCAATAAATTTATTAGTTATGTTTCTAAAGATCCATAAGGAACCTTTCCTTTTAGCCTCTCTATTACTTGATAAAAAAATGATCCTTAAATACATGCCAAAGTTTCTAAAATAACTCAACCAAAATCCCATCTAGGCTAGAGTTTTTTTTGTACCCATATTAAAATAAAATTTTACAAGCTCATATAGTGTTAAATATCTCTCTAATTATGCCCACAATTCATGATAATTTTGGTAAGAGATAATACCATCTAAGTTACTAAATTAATATCTTGGATATCACTACTTAATTCTCTAAAAATAGTCTAAAAATAATTTAAGAGTTCATCCTTGATATCCTATTTATGAGTAAGTGTGTTACCATTCCTATTATCTATCTACATATTTATTTATTTATTATGTTTTTTCTTAAGAGAGTTTATTTTTTTTGTCCTCTTGTCACAAAATAATTTTGGTCCCCTTATCACAAAACTACATCCATTGCAACCTCAAGTATACATTGGTTTTTTTCCTTCTATAAGATTCAATTTCCCATAGTTTAATCTTCTCCAAAATTATTTCAATTTTTAAGGTAGAACAAAGGGGGTTCTTTGCCAAGGTATTCCTCTAAAAAGAGACATGTGCTTGCAATGACCTCTCTCTTCTTATACTAGCTAAATATTTCTTGTCATAGTCTCTTAAGACATAACACATTGGTGGGAGATATTTTCACTGTTTAATCTAGTCGTATGTCTCTTGGGGCTTCAAAAATGATTTCCATAAAGAAATCAAGGCATTCACAAAATTGAGCTTATCCAAATGTGAAACATTAAGCTTATAGGACAACCCTTTAAAAGAGTTTATTGTTTGTATAAAGTTGATTTTGGTTATGTTAGGTCAAATCCAAATGTATTTCACCCTTATCAACCATAAACAAAGAAGAAGCAAAGTTAAACTTATTCAATTGACTAGACATTCATTTTTAACCCATACAATATCTGCACCAAGTAAAATTTTTAGCATTAGAATTTTGGTAAGAGTAAAAAATACTAAGGTTCCTTATGCATAACATCAAAACATTAGATCTAGAGGAATACAATAATACTTAGAACCTATCTAGATTCTATCCATGTATGCTTCAACCATTTTGAAATCAATACTTAGTACCTACTCAACTAGAGGTAAGCTAGAGGCCAACCAATTCCATAAGTTGATTAAGCTCAAAATGTCATTCAAGGCATACATATAATAAATATAAAAAATACCATAATGAAGATAAAACTATATGTTCATTTCAAATCTAAGATTATATAATGCATCTAGGAAGGAAGGCAAAATATAACACCGCTACTTTCTTCCTCATGATTCATAACAAAATTTAATCCATCACCCCATGGTGTTTGCATGGCAAGGCCCTAAAATGACCTTCATGAACAAAAATTCCATGTCATGTTGTTTTAAATGGTATCAAATTTATTGGTGTAGTTCACCTCCCTATCAGTAGAAAATTTATCAATTAGACAATAAGATCGATTCCATGAATGCATGAATGCTAGAGGAATACAAATTAAAGGATGTTTCCATGATCTCATCATCACTATCACAAATTTATGGCTATCAAGACCTTGACATACCATACTTGTGATGAAAGAGGGATCCCAAGCCCTCCTTTCATTTTCTTTACTTTTCTCTATCTCTTAAAGAGGGATTCTTTTAATGGCTATAGGTCTACCTTTACCCTATCTAAACCATAGAAATAAATTATTGGGAAAAGGGAAACATTATTTTGTAATAGAAGGGGAAAATTTTAGAGGGACTTTATCATAATAAGACTAACCCCTTATGTCCATCATATAACCACATATTTTAAAATCATTCAAGGACATGGACTCTCTTACATCATCAAGCTTGTTAAGGTTATAAGAAGAACCTGTATTCGATAGGAAAGAAAAGAAATTTGAATATGATCCCTTTGGTGGGACTATGTGAGAATGTCCAACAATATCTCTTCTAAACAAGAAAGACTTAATATGACCTAGCATAATTGAATACCAATGCTATCAAATTTGGTGAAACAAAAATCTGCTACTACAATGATATTATGTGCTTTTAAAAAATATAAGATCTAATAAAATCACATTTAAATTATTTGTAAATTACTAGTATAATTGTACTTAGAATAACTAAAACTAGAATCAAACCAATGCTGCACCCAAACATTATTGTAGAATTTCAAAATATTGAATAAAATTGTGAGAAAATACTAAAAGTACTTAACTATAGCTAAAAACTCCATTATTGATTATCATCGATATTAAAAATTGTACTAAAAATAATATTGATGTATCAATTTTTAAAGTGGATCTATACTTGATTTACAAATCCCATGCAACAATTTAATACTTGATTTACAAAACCATATTCCTTGTATTTTCATGAATAATATATTCTATATTGGATATATAGCAATAGAAATTATGTTAGATAGCATTACATGTTTTGGAGGTCTTAAATGTGATCTTCAAGTTATTAGGTAGATTTCCCTATCTTTAAATCTTGTATCAACTTCTCTAATTACTTTTTCAATAGTTTAAGTGATTTTTCTACCTCGTTATTTCTATACTTAGTGTCAAAAAATTAGGTATTCATAACACACAACCACATCCATTTTCTATAGTATAACTAAAAATCTTACATATTCATGGGAAAAGGAATTCTATGTAGAACACAATGATTATAGGATTTTTAAAGATATATAAGGAATATAAATATTTCAATTTAAAGATTTGTATTTTCTAGTTTGAAAGCAATAGAGTAGTTTTAATTAATAATTTAATAGGAAATAGACTTATATTAGAGTAGTTTTAATGTGTGATTTAATAGGAAATAAACTGAAATATGGTAAGTTTGAAGGTCTCTATTTAAAAAAAAAAAAAATACATGGGATTGGAAAAGGCCCCACTTCTATTACATCTTGACCACATGACGATCTTACAATAAATTGAAAATTATTTAAGTCTTGTTGGTTAAGATTCAAACCTTGGTCTCCTCCTTAAAATTCAAGGAATTTGACTAGTTAAGCTAATGCCTTTTGATGAGTTTGAAGGTCTCTTATGTCACAAGTATCTCTACCATGCCAAATTTTGTGATGTTGAATTTACTCAACCTACCCTTATTTAGAATATTAGAATGGATTATTTTCCATGAATCAATCAAGATATTGAGTCTATTATGTTATATTTTTCAATTGGTTTTTATGGGATTGAAATGGGTTCCTCTTGTTTTACATCATCACTATGTAGTGGTATTACAACAACTTGGATATTATTCACGTATTGCTTGAAACGATTTGACCTAGAGTCTCCTTCTTATTAATAGGAAATAGACTTCCACTATAGTAGTTTTAATGTGCAATTTAATAGGAAATAAACTAAAATATGGTAAGTTTGAAAGTATTTTTTTTATATATAACCACATGGAATTGAAATTAGCCTTACGTGTATTACATCTTGACATGGTGGTCTTACAACAAATTAGCAATTATGCAAGTATTGTTGTTCAAGATTCAAACCTTGGTATCTTCCTTAAAAGTCAATGATTTTAACTAGTTGACCTAATGCCATTTGATGAGTTTGAAGGCCTCTTATGTCACAAGTATTTTTACCATGTCAAAATTTATGATGTTGAATTTATTCAACCTAACTATATTTAGAATATTAGAATGGATTATTAACCATATAATCAAACAAGATATTGAGTCTATTATGTTGTTTTTTTCAATTGATTTTATGGGAATGAAATGAGCCCCTCTCATATTATATCATCACTATTTAGTGGCATTACTACAACTTCGATATTATCCATGTATCACTTGATAAGGTTCAAACTAGAGTCTCATCCTTAAAGGTTGAGGAATCTAACCAATTGAGCTAATACCATTCAAACAAATATTTTCTATTTTTTACTATACAACAAGCTTGGGAATTATGAATGTATTGCTTGACAAGTTTATAACATTGGTGGATGTGTATACCGGCAAGGACGCCACTTGCATTATCGATGATGTGACCCGGGTTCAATCCCCATGGTGGATGTGTATAAGAAGTATTATTCAAAAAAAAAATAGAGCATTGGTCTCCTCCTTAAAATTTAAGGAATATAACCAATAGAACTAATGCCATTTTATGAGTTTATTATATTTTTGACAAATGAAAATATAATATAATACCAATTTAATTGATTAAGATGGTCATTTAAAAAAAAAATTATTTTTGGGTCTTTGTAATTTACAAGACTAGGTGTATGTAGAGAAAAGTTTCATCTCTTATCAAGTCTAATCCCACAAGAAACATTTAAAACATCAAAAATATGCATTTCAAATATTATGTATATTAACTAATTTAAAATATTAAAAACATATCATTATAGTATAAATAAATAAATATAAACATTAAAATATCAAAAGATAAAAAAAATTATGGCATACTTTCAAAGTGGATATTTTGTTTGATATTTGGAAGGAGCATCTATTGACACTCATTTATCATTGAATATTAAAATTAAAATTTGTTCAAATGTGTTTTTGTAGTTCTAGGTACAGATGAACAAGGTGCCATTGGAGGTGGCTCATTTAGACTCTTATGGACCACTGAGTTAATATCCCATGCATGGTAGCTTATATCTTTCCAACCTCTCCTAAACATATGAGTTTGTCCCAAGGGGTAAGCATCACCATAGTCAAACTTTGCAAGCTCCCTGTTGAAGTCCTCGATATAGATCTTGTGACTAGAACCACTCACCACCTCATCCCTCTCAACCCTATGATATAAAAGCCCAAATATGGCACAACAATGTTAATTTTTCTTATCCCAAACTCACTATATCCTCTAGGAGGTATGTAAAATACAACCAGGCAAATGAATGAAGAACACAAGCTTATACTGAGAGGGGGGGTGAATAGTATAAGACCACTTTTAACTTTTTCTTTCAAATCAGCTTTCAATTCAATATTATGTAGAATATAGATAGCAGTATCAATAGCAGTAAACAAAGCAATGCACAAAACACCAACCACAAAGTGACACAACAATTTACGTGGTTCACCCAATGTGGGCTACTCCACGGATAAAATCTCTCACTAATTTTATCAACTCAAATCTGGGAATACCTTTCCCGATTACAATGTTTATGAGCCTCTGCTCAAAGGAGATACCTTCCCCTAACTCTGCTCTAGCTGGTGATCCTCTAGAAGACCTCTGCCTCTACTACCCTTAGCAAATGGAACTCTATCCACAGAAGACACCTGTCTTCCCTACTCTGGCTGGAGACCTCTGTCCTCAACTCTGTCACCTCAAAGCTTGGTCCTCGAATTTGCACTAAACATAGTCCTTCGGTCTAGCACAAATGTCCTCTATATTTTTCTCTCGATCTGCACCAAACACAGCTCCTTCGGTCCGGCACAAGTCTTTCCTCTTCCTCTTTCTCTGGTCCGCACCAAACATAGTTCTTTGGTCTGGCACAAGTCTGTCCTCAAATCTCTTTCTGTTCTGTCACAGTCGCACTTGGTCGAAACCAACTTTTGCACTATGTGCACAAAAATAGCAGCACTCGATCGAACATCAACTTATGCACCTCTGCATAATCACAGAAGCACCGTCTTCGCACACTCTGCTTCTTGACGATCAAACTTCTCCCCCGCACTCTATCTGTGAATATCGCACTTCAAATGCACACTTCGATCGATCCGACTCGACTCGCTCTTTTCGCATCGCAGACTTAACTTGCACAAGTTTGATACACACATTTGATACAATCAATCTCAAAATAGCCCTCCTTTTATAGAATAAATTTCAAGATCAAAACACTCAATCTTAGTCGGTTGTAACCCTATACTCCGTCGACTGCAAAACCCTAATCTTTGTCGGCTCAAAATTAACTCTGTCGGCTTCAACCGCCTCTGTCGCCTCTGTGGTTTTGTAGCTTTTCTCCATGAAACTACAACATGTCATGATATCATGACACCTTTGCCTGCCGTACACCTTCTTTTGCCTATTGTCACGATATCGCAACACTTTTGCTTCTTTTGACTTCCTTTTTGTTTTTGTCGTGATATCGCGACACTTTCTGCTTCTGCTAACGTCATCTTCACTTCTGTCACGAAATCATGACCCTTCTATCTTCATGGCCTTCTTCTCTGCTTTTGTCGTGAAAACATGACACATCTGCTTCTGCTGACATCATCTTCAATTCTGTCGTGAAATCGTGACCCTTCTGCTGCCTTGAGCTTCTTTCTATCTTACACCCGCGAAACTGGAACATGTCATGAAATCGTGACGCTTTTGTCTTCATAGCCTTCCTCTCTGCTTCTGTCATGAAATCGTGACACTTCTCCTATAGAAGACCTACTTCCAGTTTCTGTCATGAAATCGTGACACTTTCTCCATCCGTACGCTTTTCTTTCATCCTGTCACAAAATCGCTACATCTTCATCTGCTGGCTTCTTCACTTCTGCCTGTCATGAAATCGTGACACTTACTGCATCCGTACGCTTTTTAGCCTATCACGAAATCATGACGCTTCTCATTTCAAACTCTTCCCTTAGCTGCATGTCACGAAATCATGATAGTTCTCACTTCAAGCTTTCCAGCATGTTGCGAAATCGCGACAGTCCTCACCTCGACCTCTGCAGCATGTCGCGAAATCATGACAGATTTCATGTTACTTTCTCTCTCTTCGAACTTGTCACAAAATCATGATAGTTCACACTGTGGACTCTCTTTTCTACATTATGTCGCGAAATCGTGACACTTTTTCGTCCGTACAACTTTCTTGGCAATGTGTCGTGAAATCGCGACACTTTTCCTTCTTTGCCTTCCTGCACTTTTTGAGTCACGAAAATGCGACATGTCATGAAATCGTGACACTTTCCATCTTGCTTCTCCTTCTCTGCCAACATGTCGCGAAATCGCGACAGTTTTTCCACTTGCCTTTTTCTCTGCCAACATGTCGCGAAATCATGACAGTTTTGCCAGAACTTTCTCTCTCCTCAAACATGTCATGAAATTGTGACAGTTTTGCCAGATTCTTCTCTTTCTTCCAGTATGTCGCGAAATCGTGACAGTTTTGCCAAAACTTTCTCTCTCCTCAAACATGTCATGAAATCATGACAGTTTTTCCAGCCGGTTGCATACTTTTTCTTACTTGTCTTTTTCTTTGATCTTTTGCAAATGGGCTACTCTGATCTTCTTGGAAACTCACTGTCCATGTTGTAACCTTCATTAAAAAAAATTCTTTGACATCAAATCAGAATCCTTCAAAAGCTTCTTGACATCAATGACAACTTCTATACTTGAGCAAAGGCAATGTACCCAAGGTACCCAAAATTGCCAACAATCTCCCCCTTTGTCATTGATGGCAAACCTTTACTAAGACACATCTTAAGAGCCAAAACTAAAACCAACTGTGCCAACAACTTGAGAATATGCCTTTGAAGTTTTGCTCCCCCTGACTTGAAGCTTTCCTCTTCACTTGAAACTCTCCCCCTTACTCATATCTCTCCCCCTTTGTCATCAATGGCAAAGGGTCACCTTTGGGGCTTGGGACTAAGAATGAGCCTCTTAGCTTAGTCCCTCCCCCACCTCCTGATGAGGTGATTAAAACAAGGGTGGGAGTAAAACTCCCATTAGGCACTCATCATCATCAGTGTCTACAATTTCCTTGTCGGGCCTTCTCTTGAATTCTTTGTCCGTATTTCTGTTCTTGTCACTATTTTTGTTCTTGTTCTCATCCCTGTTCTTGTCCACGCCTTGATCCTTGGACCTGTTTATACCACTATTTCTGTTCTTGTTCCTGTACTTTGGAAGATCAGCTCTACATTGTCTTGCTGTGTGACCGTCATTGTTGCACTTATAACAAGTAACAACTTTATTTCTTTTAGGCATACCTGCTTTTTGAATCCACCAGTTCTGACCAAACCTGTTCCTATTATTAGTCTTGTAGAAAATTGCCTTATGCCCAAACTGATTACAAGAGTAGCAATACCCTTGAAATAATTTGCCACCTCTGAAACTGTCATTTACTTTCCTTACTTGAGTCATGCAATGTACAACCATATGACCAAACCTGTGACATGCAAAACAACTATCGTGAAATTTTCTTTTATTCGACCTCTTGGGTCCCGAAAACTTCTTCTTCTCAATCTGAATTTCGTTTTCTATTTTTGCGCATTTATCACTCATGAAATCATGATCTGAAGTACTTTCTTCATCAGAACTCTCTTCCTTTTGAAATCTCTTGCTAGATTCCCCAACCTGTTTCTTGTGCGGCTCAACAAAACCAAGACCTGTTTTATCTGTTGGTTTTCTTTGACCTTTGATGAGAGACTTAACCCTTTTGGAGCTATCTTGAAACCTGTACAGCTTATCCTTGTACTCTTTAGTTTCCACTTCCAAAGAAGCCATTTTCTGTTCCAACTCATTATACTGAAGAATCTTAGACTCTAGCTCGTCCTTGAGTTCTTGTGTCTTAGCCATAGAGAAGTCAAGACTTTTTGTAAGATCATCTCTCTCCATACAACATTCATCTAACTTATCCTTGAGTCTAGCATTCTTCTTTCTTTCCTTTTTCAAATCACTAAGAGCATTAGTAAGTTCACTTTCAAGATCCTTTATTTGTTTGCTTTCTGAATCATCAAAGCCTTTTTCAGATTTCTTATCATTAGAGATGCTACCCTTTTCAAAAGCCATACATGCATCTTCCTTATCATTTTTTGAAGCATCCTCATACATACTAGCAACCAATTCATTGTTTGTGCAATCATCCTCAAGGTGACCAAAATTTCCACATCTAAAACATTTCATAATAATGAATCTATGTTTCGGTTCTTCCTCTTTTTCTGATATGAACAACATCTCATTTTCCTCATCACTTGAAGAGCTTTCACTATCACTGCTAGAACACTTACTTGCTTTGTCTAGGTAGAAACTCTTCTTGTTCTTGTGTGAATACTTCTTTCCTTGATTGCTGTGCTCATCTTTGTTCTTTCCGTAATACTTGTGCTTTTCATAATCCTTGCTCTTAACATCCTATATCTCTTCATCACTTTCATTCTTGGAAATAGATACAATCAAGTAGCATAATGACCAAACTTTCCACAATTGAAGCATCTTATATTTTTCATGCTTTTGTGCTTTCTAGAGAACTTGCCTTTCTTGTTGTAATATGCCTCTTCATCACTAGAAGACTCATCACTCTCTTGAAGTCTGTTTACCCTTGGATTTCTTGGTAGCCTTGAAAGCCGCCTCTTTCTTGACATCAACCTTCACTTGAGTTCTCAACTCAAATGCTGCAAGTATACTATGGAGCTCATCCTTTTTCAACTTATCCAAATCTTTAGCTTCCTCAATAGCAGAAATATTTTCACTAAATCTATTAGGAAGAGATCTTAAAATCTTATCACAAACATCATTTTCAGCAAGCTCAAGTCCTAAGTCTTTCATGGAGTTAACAACCTCATCCATACGAAGCATATAGTCACTAATATTTTCATCATCATTCATCTTGAGTTGTTCAAACATACCTTTGAAATGTCTCAACTTGGCCTTTTTGACATTTGCATCACCAGTATGAACCACCTGCAACTGTTTCCACATTTCACTAGTTGTCTTGCAATGAATTACTTTGGTGAGATCTACTTTCTGTAAACCTTTCAGGATTGCATTCATTGCTTTTGAATTGTTGTGATGTAGGAGCCTATCTTCTTTAGTATATGGACCATTTACAGGAATAGTGTACCCATATTCAATCACTTCCCAAACCTCATTCCCAAGTGCCATTAGATGAACCTTCATCCTAGCACTCCAAAGACCAAAATCTGATCCATCAAGAATAGGTGCTGCATTGCCACTTGAATAATCCATTGTGTTCTTTACTGGCTTTTCCT
Source organism: Wollemia nobilis (assembly GCA_028583015.1). Lineage (NCBI taxonomy): Eukaryota > Viridiplantae > Streptophyta > Pinopsida > Araucariales > Araucariaceae > Wollemia > Wollemia nobilis. Next base: position 2,118,841 of record JAQPPZ010002048.1, on the reverse strand, counting down.
TCAAGCTGTTAAACTTTTTGAAGGCACCCGCTCTGATACCAAGTGAAGAACACAAGCTTATACTGAGAGGGGGGGTGAACAATATAAGACCACTTTTAACTTTTTCTTTCAAATCAGCTTTCAATTCAATATTATGTAGAATATAGATAGCAGTATCAACAGCAGTAAACAAAGCAATGCACAAAACACCAACCACAAAGTGACACAACAATTTACGTGGTTCACCCAATGTGGGCTACTCCACGGATAAAATCTCTCACTAATTTTATCAACTCAAATCTGGGAATACCTTTCCATATTACAATGTTTATGAGCCTCTGCTCAAAGGAGATACTTTCCCCTAACTCTACTCTAGCTGGTGATCCTCTAGAAGACCTCTGCCTCTGTTGCCCTTAGCAAATGGAACTCTATCCACAGAAGACACCTATCTTCCCTGCTCTGGCTAGAGACCTCTGTCCTCAACTTTGTCACCTCAAAGCTTGGTCCTCGAATTTGCACTAAACATAGTCCTTCGGTCTAGCACAAATGTCCTCTATCTTTTTCTCTGATCTGCACCAAACACAGTCCTTCGGTCTGGCACAAGTTTGTCCTCTTCCTCTTTCTTTGGTCTACACCAAACATAGTTCTTTGGTCTGGCACAAGTCTGTCCTCAAATCTCTTTCTGTTCTATCACAGTCGCACTTGGTCGAAACCAACTTTTGCACTATGTGCACAAAAATAGCAACACTCGATCGAACATCAACTTATGCACCTCTATGCAATCACAACAACACCGTCTTCACACACTCTGCTTCTCGACGATCGAACTTCTCCCTCGCACTCTATCTATGAATATCGCACTTCGAATGCACACTTCGATCGATCCGACTCGACTCACTCTTTTTGCATCATGGACTTAACTTGCACAAGTTTGATACACACATTCGATACAATCAATCTCAAAATAGCCCTCCTTTTATAGAATAAATTTCAAGATCAAAACACTCAATCTTAGTCGACTGTAACCCTATACTCCGTCGACTGCAAAACCCTAATCTTCATCGGCTCAAAATTAACTCTGTCGACTTCAACCGCCTCTGTCGCCTCTGTGGTTCTGTAGCTTTTCCCATGAAACTACAACATGTCATGATATCGCGACACCTTTGCCTGTCGTACACCTTCTTTTGCCTGCTATCGCGATATCGTGACACTTTTGCTTCTTTTGACTTCCTTTTTGTTTTTGTCGTGATATCGCGACACTTTCTGCTTCTGCTGACGTCATCTTCACTTCTGTCATGAAATCATGACCCTTCTATCTTCATGGCCTTCTTCTCTGCTTTTGTCACGAAAACATGACACATCTGCTTCTACTGACGTCATCTTCAATTTTGTCACGAAATCGTGACCCTTTTGCTGCCTTGAGCTTCTTTCTGTCTTACACCCGTGAAACTGGAACATGTCACAAAATCATGACGCTTTTGTCTTCATAGCCTTCCTCTCTGCTTTTGTCATGAAATCATGACACTTCTCCTATAGAAGACCTGCTTCCAGTTTTTGTCGTGAAATCATGACACTTTCTCCATCCGTACGCTTTTCTTTCATCCTGTCATGAAATCGCTACATCTTCATCCGTTGGCTTCTTCACTTCTGCCTGTCATGAAATCATGACACTTACTACATCCGTACGCTATCTTTGTAGCCTGTCACAAAATCACGATGCTTCTCATTTCAAACTCTTCCCTTAGCTGCATGTCGCGAAATCATGACAGTTCTCACTTCGAGCTTTCCAGCATGTCACAAAATCATGACAGTCCTCACCTCGACCTCTGTAGCATGTCGCAAAATCATGACAGATTTCATGTTACTTTCTCTCTCTTTGAACTTGTCATGAAATCACGACAGTTCACACTATGGACTCTCTTTTCTGCATTATGTCACGAAATCGTGACACTTTTTCGTCCGTACAACTTTCTTGGCAATGTGTCGCGAAATCGTGACACTTTTCCTTCTCTGCCTTCCTGCACTTTTCGAGTCACAAAAATGTGACATGTCACGAAATCGTGACACTTTCCATCTTGCTCTCCTTCTCTGCCAACATGTCGCGAAATCGTGACAGTTTTTCCACTTGCCTTTTTCTCTGCCAACATGTCGCGAAATCACGACAGTTTTGCCAAAACTTTCTCTCTCCTCAAACATGTCGCGAAATCATGATAGTTTTTCCAGCTTCTTCTCTTTCTTCCAGTATGTCGCGAAATCATGACAGTTTTGCCAAAACTTTCTCTCTCCTCAAACATGTCGTGAAATCGCGACAGTTTTTCCAGTCGGTTTCATACTTTTTCTTACTTGTCTTTTTCTTTGATCTTTTGCAAATGGGCTACTCTGATCTTCTTGGAAACTCACTGTCCATGCTGTAACCTTCATTAAAACAAATTCTTTGACATCAAATCAAAATCCTTCAAAAGCTTCTTGACATCAATGACAACTTCTATACTTGAGCAAAGGCAATGTACCCAAGGTACCCAAAATTGCCAACAATGAACCCATTGGTGAAGGTGCCAACTGAGGTTGGGATCCTCCACTAGATACTCAGGATCCATATTTTGGATGGGGAGGCACCTTGAACCATGATCTATGACCTCCTTTTGGCTCCATAGCTCATGATGCATAAATAACTTGTGATTGATCCATTGTATCCAATTTTGTTTGATAATTCTGATTTAATGGCTTTGCCTACCATTGTCTTTGAGATGTGATTTTATATCCACCTTTTTTTTTTAATTATTGTACTATATTTCTTTTCTAAAGTAATATAATTATTACATTGTTTCATTAAATAGAATTAAAACTCTTAAATAATAATAAATCTATAAATATAAATAGTTAGAAAAAATTATGTGCACTTTTTATTTATATTAAACAAAAAACAACCTAAAATACAATTATGGTTGATTATAATACTATCTATATAATATATTTTATAGAGTGGTATCCTTTCAAAAAATATATATATTTTATTATTTTTAAAATGCATGTCATATATCAAATGGCATTAGTTCAACTAGTTAACCCAAATTCTAATATTTTCAAGTCATAGATAATATTGAAGTTTTTGTAATACCATCATGTGGTAGCTTTTAGGTTAAAGGCAATAATTGAAAATATTAAATGTAAAAGATAAAGTAGCTTTTAACCTCTACAAGGTTATGGGTCATATGAAATTATCCTCATGGTTGTACAACCCTACCTATGCAAGATTTGAACTATGGCTATCCAACCATACTCAAGTTACCAAAACATAATGTCCAACCCTATCAAGTTACCAAAACATGGTGTATAATCCTATCTGCAAGATTTGAACCTTGAAAATTTATTTAGAGTTTTAAAGTATCCACCATTAAGGCTACTCATATTATACTTAATTTTAGACCTATTTGTTTTTTTAATAAGTTATACATGGCTTCTATTGGGGACCACATCCATCAAAATACCAAAATATTACATTTGTTGCAGCATACCTTTTTATTACATTTTTTTTATTTCTTTTTCTATTAGATATATTCTTCTAATTTCTCAAATTGTTATGTTTCCATAATCAACTCATCATTTTTATTAAGAGATAAAATTTTATTTGGCTAGTTGACTTCTAAAATTTGAATTTTACTAGGATAAAGATCAACACCATAGTTGGCTAAATTATTTTTTACCCAATTTCCTTCTCTATAAATATGCTCACCCTTCCAAGAGATTACCTCTAACAATAGGTAATGAACATTAGCAATAATATTATTTTTTATCTAGTGTCCACATCCATTTTTGTTAATAGCATTGATGATAATTTGTAAATCCCCTCAATTGAAATATATTTTCATCATTTTTCTATTGTAATTTTAATCCTTGTAAGAAGTTCCCTAGCCTATGCATAGTTGTTAGTTGAAGATCCATATGATTTTGAGTAAGTGAGGAGAATTTTGCCTTCAGAAGCACCATCAAAATTAATTTTGATAAACCCAATGTTTGGATGTTTCTATTTTACCCTAGATAGAAGTAGATCCTTTTTTTTTAATTCCATTATTGCAAATGACTCTTCCATGTATATTTAAATATTGTATCCAAGTTATTAGCACCTCTTTTTCTGTAATTGAGACTTCCCAATATGAGCACCATATTTGTAGATATTTTGCAAGAGAGGTAGTAATATGGTTCCAAACTTGGGCATGATTTTGAGATTTATTTTTTTTTTATTTTTTTACTCCTTTCAAGCCATAAATTCCAACAAATAATGGTAGGACCAATCCTCCAAAGAATACATAATGCTTTATATTTGAAATAATTTGTCCAGCATTTCATCAACTCTTTCAATGTATATGGAGCTACACAATATAATTTCATATTTAAAAAAAAAAGTAACCCCAAATGGTGTGAGCAAACAAAAAATGAAGAATTAAATGACCTAATGTTTCTAAATCCTTCTCACACAAGGAAAATATAAAAGGTACATAATATGCTATTTTTTGTAGACTCTCTCCTTTAAGAATCTTACTTTGAACTACTAACGAAAGGAATGTTGAGGCCTTAGGAAGATCCTCTAATGACCAGACATTATTCCAAGGAAAATATTTGATAGAAGAAAATTTTGATCGTTCTAAATCCTCATATCCCAACTTGATTGAGTGTTCACCATCATTTAATAAATTCCAAACCAACTCATCATTTTGATTAGAAAATGGTAAATAAAACTCTTGAAGGATCTTTCAAAGTTCATCTACAATTTATTTGATTTCCTCTCCTTCAACCAAATACTAAAAGAAATTTATGATTTTGGAGTTGTTGCTCATAATAATATAGTCTTTGGCCTTTGGACCTTTACATGCTCGGCATGCTTGAGGTAATTATTTCAATTTTGAGTAAAATATAAGAGGATAAGGTTTCAACCAAACATCATACCAAAAATATGCATAACTACCCTTATTGACTGACCATCTAATATATTTCTTTATCAATTATAAACAATCTGATATGAAGTTACATGTTGACAATCCTTGGGGTAGAGTTCTTTTACTAAATATTTTATTTGGATCAAGAGAAACTATATATTTTTGAAGTAATATTTTTTCCCAATTCTTTCCTTGATCTCTAAATAATCTCCACCCAAGCTTTGCTCCTAATGCCAAATTTATAACTCTGCAATCCAACAAGCTTGCTCCTCCAATATTCTTTCCTTTGCAAATCATATCCCACTTACAAAGAGGAAACCTAAATTTTTCCTCACAACATTTTCATAGAAATTCTCTTTAAATTTTATCAATTTATGATGCTCCTGCTAGCAATCTTGAAAGTGACATCATATAAATAGTAACAGATTGCAATGTAGTCTTTATAAGTTGTAGCCTTCATGTTGTGGTTAAGAACTTACATTTCCAACCTACCAAGTAAGCTTTAATTCTATCCAAAAAAGAGATCCAAAGCTCTTTTTATATCCTTAATCAAAAAAAGAAATACCCAAGTAGGTTGATGGAATTTTTTATTTTAAACCCTAAAATATTCACAATAATTTATTGTAAATATAGGGTAGTATTAATGAAAAAATCCTAGATTTTATACTATTAACCATCTAGTAGCCTTCTCATAGGATGATAATATTGATTTAAACTCCATGGCCTCAATGATTGAGGGATGGACCAAAAGAAAAGTATCATAAAAAAATTGGAGATGAGATTCAGAGGGACCATTTTTTGCAAGTTGAATACCTTTGATTTTTCCTTCCATATTTACGTTTGAAAAATATCTCCCTAATACTTCTCAAGAATAATGAATAGATGAGGAGAAAGTGGATCACCTTGATTAAGTCCAAAATATGATTTGAAGTAACCAGTCCAAGATCAAAAATAATTTTTTTTTAGTGCTATAACAACATTTAATCTATTCACACCAACTATAGTCAAAGCCAAACTTTCTAAGAATAGCATTTAGAATATTCTAGAAAACCCTATCATATGCTTTGTTCATATCTGATTTCATAAGCATGTCTAGTTTTTTCATGGAATGGAGATAATGTATGGCCTATTTTGCAATAATTATATTATAAAGAATTTGTTTACCATGAACAAAGTCACCTTGTTCCTCTGAGATAACAAAACTTAGAATGTCTTGTGATAATTTTTGAGATGATCTTATAAATCATATTACAAATCCATATTAGATGAGAATTATCAAAATATTTTGTCTTTCCTTTCTTGGGAACAAACGTAGCATTGATCTCACTTATTATAGCGTCTTCAACCACAACTAACATATCACTCTTTAATAAATCCCAATTTTTTTGAATTTTTTGTAAGAAATCCATGGGGCCAGGTGTCTTGTTAGGATGGAAAGAGAAAATTGCTTCATGGATCTCCTCCATATATATATTTATCAAGCTTTTATTTTGTCACTATGTGATAATTGGTGGAATATTTAGTAGAAGTTTATCTTGTGTCTCCTTATCTTGCCTAGTTTATTGAAAAAATGTTTTTTAAAAAATAATTGTTTCCTTGTATCTTCTTCATCCTCCATATTTATTCCATCTGGAGTTAAAATATTTTGATGTAACTAAAAGAAAAAATTATTTTTGTTGTAGCATATGATTTTTTTTTGTATTTCTATCTCTTTCCTTTTGAAATTTCTCATTTTTGAAACCAATATGACTCCTTTTTTCAATGCATTATGATAATTAGAAAGCAATTATTTTTCTTTCATATAATATTCTTGATCCATTCCATTAATTTTTACTATATCTTGTAAATTTTTGATCTTGGATTCAATTTCTTTCTTTTCTTTTAAAATATTACCAAAATATTTGGTATTCCAAATCTTCATTCTCTCCTTTAACAAACCTGTACATATATGATCCTTCAAATTTTTTATTCATCACACCATAACATAACCATCTAGAAAAAATCAAGGTCTTGGAGCCACATAGTCTAGAATCAAAATGGCTTTGGATGATCATTATTACGTAACTCACAAGTCAAAAGGATAAGTTTGTGATCTCATCCTTCTCACAATAAAATAGATGAAGAGATTATATACTTTATTTGCAACCATTTATTGGATAACAAAAATCTATGCATTCTTTTTATTATATGATTTTACCCAATGTATCTATTATCCCATGCATATTAAAAACTTGAAGGATAAACATCCCTAAGCTCATTTGAATGGACAAATGAAGCAAAATCTTGCATTGATTTAGACCATCCGGGAATACCACCCTTCTTTTCCAAAGGAGATAGAATAGTGTTAAAATCATCCCTAATAATCCATAGATCACAATGAGTCATCATTGTATTTGAAAAAAATATACTAAGGTCCTTCCAACGTCTTTTACAAGAAGTAACTATAGTTGGAGCATATACATTTATGAACCCAACTTTGATGTTTTCCTCTTTTCTGCAAAATAATCCAACAACCCAATTATTTTTTGCTTCTAATAATTGCCCATCCCATTTGCATTTATCCCATATTATTGCAATACCACTTGAAGCTCCTATAGAAGAAATTGCTAAACAATCACCCATATTCCAAATATTCTTAAAAGAATCCTTGCATTCCTCACTACTTAATTTTGTTTCTTGTTTCTTGTATTAAAGTAAACTCATGACTATAATAACCTATTAATTCCTTAATAACTCTTTTTTTAGGGGTTATATTGATACCCCTAATGTTCCAAGATATCATTTTCATCATCAACACTTTTTATTTTTATTATTGGGCTTAGCCCCACTAGTTAATAGTTTTATTTGTCTATGCTTTTGAGATTTTTCTCTCTTTTTTCATGCTTTGATGGCCTATATCCTTTTAATTTTCTTTTTCTCTTTGTTCACGCTTTGATGGCTTTCCTCTCATTTTTTGTTTCCCACCAACACCTTCATCTTCATCAATCTCTTCTATTTTTTCATACTGTTCATAATGAGACTTATCTTCTAAGAATTTATGTTGCCCTAAAGAATCACAAGTGCAAGGAATAACCTCATTAGAATTTTTATCTTTATGTTGCCTTGACAATTCTAAATTACATAGACGATCATCCATTGTCATTACTTTCTTGTGTTGGCTTGGAAACCCTAAATTTCCTTGGATATCCTCCATATGATTTTTTTATTTAATTTAAATTTTTTATTGTAGTGTGCTTGAAAGCCTAAAGTGCAACAAATCCTCTCTATATGCTTTCATTTTTATCGTAAGGAGAAGAATTTATGCTACTTGAGGAAAATAAAGATGAATTACTTGATTAAACTTGACCTCTTTCACCTCATTTGCTTTAAAAATTTGCCTCCCCATCTTCCTTTGCTTTAAAATTCACCATCCCCTCTGATGAATTACTTGGATTAAGTCCCTCCTGTATGAATTCACCTAGAGTACTAGCAATATTCTTCAAAACCTCCTTATTGATAAGTTGATAAGGAAGTCCAAAAAGCCTAATCCATACGGGAAGCCTTTTAATAATTTATGTCTCCATAAAAAAATTCTCATTCCAAGATCTTATATATAATGCATCTTTTCCCCTAAACCAAGAGCTTTCATCCATTATTTTATCTCTTATTTTTGAACTGTAAAACCAAGAACCTTCATCTGTTATTTTATCTCTTATTTTTGAACTGTAAAAAATGATGAAAAAAAATTCTTTTAAAAAAAAAAATCATGGAGTAATTTGAATTTAATTCTCACTTCCACTTAATCCAATTTTGAATACGTTATCCATAAGACCGAGGACTAATTCAGATAGCTGAGCTCTGGATACCGCCACCAGGCTGCCGAATGAAACATAGATGACGGATCGCGGGGGTTTGGACACCAACCAACCGGTGCAGTCCGTTTCAGCCCGAGAGCTGGTGCCCACCTTCCGATCTCGGCTGTGGGAGCCCTCAAGGTAGGCCGACGGCAACAAAGGTCTGACTCAGTAGAGAGGAATCTTGGACCTCAAGGCCTCCACTGCCTTGCAATCCAAGGCGTGGAAGGAATTGGCAACAATACAATCGGCTTCTCCAACAAAATCAAAACACTGAAACACTCAGGGCGCCGCGCAGAGGTAAAAGCGGCCGGGTATGGTTGCCGGGCCGATGTCCAGGCCGAGCCTGCAGGCGTGCGTGAATGCATCGCAGTCACCGTTTGCAGTAATTCCATGGGAAACGAGCTTTTTGAATATGGAACTACCACTGCATGCGCTGCTCTTCCCTTGCCCTCCATCTTTCCTCTCCTCTTCTCCTTTGTTTCCTTCGGCAGTAAGGAAAACTAATATCAAAGTTAAATCAACCACCATTGCTCATGCTTATCATGGTCACAGTTAGAAAAAAAAATCCACTCAATCTCCTCTCCGTCCCTTCCTAGAGCTCCTTTCCTCTCCTCTCCTTCAACGTCAATCAACAGCTAATCAATAATTTCTTCGAGAAAAAATAAATAAAATAAAAAATAAAAAATAATTTCTTCTTAGGCAAATCCACTCCATGCCAGGCCTTTGATGCAACTTATCCAGGACTTTTGGATTTTCATGTCTGCTTGGGTTCATTTCTTTTTGACCCGTACATTTGGAAATTTCTAATTGATGGAATATTTTTCTTTATCTTGTGTATAAGATCCTTGTAAGATTGCATACATTAAAAGCATATAAAAAATGAAACAGTACAAATGTTTAACAATATTGTTTTTAAAATAATTTTATTATATTCTAATGTTTTTTTAGATTAGTTAATATGTACTTTCTAAAAGAAATTATAAAACTAAGACTAAATAATTAAATGGATAACTTTCACGTGAACTGTCTTAAAAAGTTGGATGAAATGGTATATTATTAAGAAGTTCATATTTTACTTTAAAAATTCGCCGTCCTACTCTAGGAATAGAACCCTAGAAAGTATATTGAATGCCCTTGAAGGTAATAGTAAATCGGAGCATTGAAACTATTATCCATATTACATTAAACATTTGCAAATCATTAAACAAAAGAAGCATGAGGTTCCTTAAAAATTGAAGTGAAGTTTAATTTGCAAATAAATATATATATATTTTAAGAGATATAATATTTATATCAAATTAAAATTATAAAAATTTAGAAACTACATTATACAAAGGTTGAAGGAAGACAAACTTTAAAATTGTTTAGAAGTTGGAAGATTAATTTTATTAGTAGGGACATAGAGAATCCAACTTGAATACCTTAAAGATATTGAGAGTTTTATTCATTGAAATTACATCTTAAATCTTTCTACAAGGGGAAATAAAACATTGACTTAAGGTGATAGAAGTTGAACATTATATTAAACTTGTCATCTAATCACTAGAGAGACAAAAGGATTCAACTCAAAGCAAAGACTACTATCAAAAATTATACTCAAATACTTGGTAGAGATAAGGTAGTCTACAAAATTCTAGAATTGAAAGGTAGTATTAGATCATATATTTAAAACTAGGGAGTCATAAGGTTGACAACTACAAAAAATTTCTAATCTATCCAATTTATTCTCTAAGAGCTAAAAGAAACTCTAGTCAAAATTTGGCCTTATCAAAGGTTAGAAGTTGTAAATATTAGGAGATATAAGAAATACTACAATTTATTAGAGATAATGGATAGAGAAACATATCATTAAATACTCACTATAAAAGGACTCAAGATCAAAATCCATCCAATACACCATATCAAAGATGAAAAATTACTTCAAGTACAAACAATTTCATAGGTCTAAATGAAACTGACATTTGGTATATTGATTCAAGTGCAAGTCATCACATGACAAGAAACTTACAATGGTTTAATTTCCTTGAACTTACTAATAATTATAGGTTAAAAATTGTAGGTGGAAAATAAACTATCTTATACATGGATATGGGTGTGTAACACCTAGTATAATATTTTCAAACTTCTTGTTGCATGATGTAATGTATATTCCTAGATTATCATCTAGTCTTATTTTAGTAGCAAAATTGGTAGAGAGGAAAAGGATGGGTGATTTTAGAAACAAGAATGAAATCAATATATATCTCATATTAAATCAAAATGAGATAAAAGCTATTGGATCAATCCACGTAGGTATATATGCTCTAGATTCAATTAAGACTACACAAGATATTGTTGTATTTCAATACAACACTAATGCATTTTCTAAGGAACACATTACAAAAAATGAAATATTTATATATCATAAAAGTCAACAAGAAAATGGAATACTAAGAACAAAAAAAATGAGAGGAAAAAAAAGCTATGGATTACTTGATCATCTACAAATCAAAGAAGGACCAGTTTAAACTAAAGAGTACTTAAAAAATGAAGATTCATATTGAAGACTAAAAGTCTTCAATACCCAAATAATGTAATACAGGGGGTGTTGGAATATATTACATTATTTGGTGCTTGCTAAAGTACCATCATGGGTACATGTTTAGATTAGGAGTTTATCTTCGATTAGGATTTAATTATTTTCTTAAATAAATGTAATAAATACACAAATTTTATTAGAATGTGGAGTGATGTAAATGTGCATGTAGTTCACATGTACATGAGTCCTAAGAATAGAATAGTGAGGTGTCATATAAATATGGAAGACCAAGAGTCATGTCTCAATATAAATAGGTCTTCTTAGAGTAGAAACAATAGAGGATGTCACCTCAATCCTAGCCCTAGCCCTAGCTCTATGAGCCTACCTCCTTTGCTTTACCTATTGGTGGTGGTCCTGGTGGGGGTATGTTCACAAACCATATAGTTATCCATGATCAAGACCATGATCAGCTCTACGATTTAAGGGATGCCAATGGAGGTACCTTCTACTCTATTGGCACTGCCTAAAAGTACAATACTTGGTAGAAGGTCTCCCTTCATACCGTTACATATTACCTCTCTTCTACCCTCTATAGATGCTCCTATAGGAGGTGGATCCCATCATTGGGTTAGATACTCTTCATAATAGCCATTCCCTTAGCTCGAGCCTATTAGCACTCCTGCTCTAGCTAACCCATCTCTCCCTTAAGGTGGCTTGCCTCGGGCCTGATGGCAAGCCGAGATTCACACAACAACACTTCACATTAATTTTCTGGTAAATTGCTTAATACGGTTTTACAATACCATTTCTAGGCATAGAACTTTCCCCCTCAATCCCGAACTCACCATCCCTTCCCTTACAATTTTTTCGAGTTTTTATCGAGGCCTCGATCCTCTAGGCAATTAATGCCCCGCCTAACAAAAAAAAATTCAAATTCGATTTCCCCCCGATCGAGTTTTAAATTTTTTTGCCATAAATGGGCAACTGCCCGATCCACCATGAAGCTTGCATTAATGGCCTCCCTCAACCTGCACCCGCCGTTTTGTTCTGACTGTTATTCTGTACTGCTGCCTCAACCCATACTGTCCATGCTCTACAACGGCTGTTTTGTCGAAATACTTCCATAAGATGGTTATCCCTGTTTAATGCACGCGGCTGTCATCTCCATTTTAATACACGTGGCCTTCATCTTCGTTTTAGAACACGTGGCTGCCCGCATGTCTATTTTTGGCCTCTGTCTTCAACCGGTCGCGTCGCTTTTACACACACAGCCCCGTGTCTAATTCGGCCTATCTTCCTTTTGGCAACGATTCCTTGATCCACGTGGCAACTTTCTATTGGTCGCGATATCGCGACATGTCACGATATCGCGACATGTCACGGTATCGCGACCCCCACGCCCTTATGCACTAGCCCTGCCTTCGGGAGCCACGATTTCGTGACATGTCACGAAATCGTGACATGTCACGATATCACGGCTCCCCCTCGACCCTCGCCTTCCGCCTTGCCTTCGGAGCCACGATTTCGTGACATGTCATGAAATCGTGACATGTCACGATTTCGTGGCTCCCCTCGACCCTGCCTTGCCTTGCTTTTGGGAGCCACGATTTCGTGACATGTCACGAAATCGTGACATGTCACGATTTCGCGGCTCCCCTCGACCCTGCCTTGCCTTACTTTCGGGAGCCGCAAAATTGTGACATGTCACGATTTCGCGGCTCCCCTCGACCTTTGCCTTGCCTTGCCTTTGGAGCCACGATTTCGTGACATGTCGCGAAATCGCGACATGTCACGATTTCGCGGCTCCCCTCCCCAACTTGCTTTATAAAACTTCAACCTTCCTCTTGCTTTACAAAACTTCAACCTGGGAAAAGAACTAAAATAGATCGAGATACAAAGTACTTAGAAAACTTAAAAGAAATTTGGAGGATGCAAGATTGCTCCACTGTCTCCGGATGCTCCTGCATCAGACACCCGGGGTAAATTAAAAGTGATCCTCACTTCTATTTTGTTAGGGGAAGACCCAGGCGGTCAACCTCCGTTTTAGACAACCAAGTTGCATCTTCAATAGGTCTGCCCTTCCATTTTATTAAATATTCAGAATACTGTTTGTTTCTGGTGCTTCTACCTTCACGAGTGTCTAATATTTCCTCGACCTCGTCGGTGGTTGGAGTAGATGCTGGAATTTGCCATAATTTTGTACTTGGTACCTCTGTACTCTCTCCCTCATGATATTCCACTAAATCTGAAATATTAAAAATAGGTGAAATGTCAAGCCAATTTGGCAATTCCACTTTATATGCATTTCCTGACTCCCGTTTTTCCAGTATTCTGCATGGCCCAAACTTCTTCATCTTCAATTTGTTATAAGTTTTGGCAGGAAATATTTCCTTCCTGAGATGGACCATGACTTCATCTCCTACTTCGAACTCTTTGAACCGCCGCTTCTGGTCTGCTCTTGTCTTATATTGAGTATTCATTTTTATAATTTGTTTCCTTACTTCTTCATGCAGACTTTTCATATGTTCCACAAATTCTTCTGCCTCAGCACTGCACTTTTCTCTCTTATCCAACTTTCTCGCTCAGACACATTTCTTGGGCTGTTTCCATATATTATCTGGAACGGAGATTTATTTGTGCTCTTATTGACTCGAATCGTTATACGCAAATTCCGCCTGCGGTAAAACTAAATCCCATCCCTTGGGTTGATCTCGCTATCAAGCATCTCAGGAAATTACCCAGTGCTTCTATTTACCACCTCTGTCTCATCCATCACCTGTGGGTGGTATGCAGAACTGAACTTCAGATCTGTCTTCAACTTCTTCCACAAAGTTCTCCAGAAATAACCAACAAATTTTGTATCTCTGTCAGAAACGATGCTCTTCGGTAGACCGTGAAGTCGTACCACTTCCTTGAAAAATAACCCTGCAATGTGAACTGCATCACTTGTTTTCTGGCATGGGATAAAGTGTGCCATCTTGGAAAATCTGTCAACTACTACAAATACAGAGTCATTTCCCTCTCGTGTTCTTGGCAATCCGAGGACGAAGTCCATGCTGACGTCCTCCCATGGCCGCTCAGTACCGGTAACGGCCGATACAATCCCGTGTTCTCGTCTTTCTGCCCTTTGCCATCTGGCATACTCTACAACTCTGTACAAACTTTTTCACATCTTGCTGTAGTTGCGGCCAATAGTAATTTTCACTCACCAGGGCAATTGTCTTATCCCGGCCAAAATGTCCGGCCACTCCTCTGCTGTGTTTCTCCTTGACTAAGTTTTCCTGCATGGAACTCCTTGGAATGCATAATTTACTTCCTCCGAACAACATTCCGTCTTGGATTAGAAAATCCAACCATCTTGTCCTCGTCCACAGTAATAGGTGTCAAGCAAGCCATCCAGTGCTTCTGCAAAATCCGGATCTTCAGGGTACAAACCCTTCAGTTCTTCAAATCCCACTACTTCCACTGTCATTTCAATCAGTAAATTCTGCCTTCTACTCAAGGCATCTGCAACTCTGTTTGATTTCCCGCTTCTGTGCTTCAGCACAAAGGTATAGCTTTGAAGGAACTCCACCCACTTCATGTGCCTTTGGTTCAGTTTTGTTTGACTGTTAATGTACTGTAAAGCCTGATGATCAGTAAATAGAACAAACTCCTTTGGCAATAAATAATGTCTCCACTTCTTCAGAGCTCGAACTATAGCATAAAATTCTTGGTCATAAACTGAATACTTTTTTCGAGCATCATTTAGCTTCTCACTCGAAATAAGCAACAGGTCTGCCTTCCTGACTCAGTACAACCCCTATTGCATCGCCACTGGCATCACAGTCCACCTGAAATACCTTGTTAAAGTCTGGGAGTGCCAAAACAGGTTATTCTGTGACCTTTTTCTTTAATGCATCAAAGCTCCTCTCAGCCCCTAATGTCCACTTGAACTCTTTTTTATCCCCTCTCATTGTTTTCGTGAGAGGTGCACAGATGCTACTGAAGTTCTTTATGAACTTCCTGTAAAAGCTGGCTAGACCATGAAATGATCTTACTTCTATTGTGCTTCTTGGGGTAGGCCATTCGATGATGGCTCTCACCTTCTCTGGGTCCATTTTTAGACCTTCTACTGAGATTACAAACCCCAGGTAGACTAACTCTTTCTTGACAAAATTACACTTTTTCAGATTTATTAATAACTGCTCCTCCCGCAGCTTTTCAAAAACCTTCCTGATATGCATCAGGTGTTCCTCCAGGGTTCTGCTGAAAATTAATATATCATCTAAATAAACAATGACAAACTTTCCTAGAAACTCTTTCAGTACTTCATTCATCAGCCGCATGAAGGTACTTGGTGCATTGGACAGCCCAAATGGCATGACCAACCACTCATACAAGCCCTCTCTTGTCTTGAAGGTTGTCTTCCACTCATCTCCTTCTCGGATACGGATCTGATGATAACCACTTTTCAGGTCAATCTTCGTGAAGTACTCAGCTCCACTTAAATAGTCCATGATATCATCCATCCTTGGCAATGGGAATCTGTATTTGATAGTGATTTTATTGATTGCCCGAGAGTCTGTGCACATTCTCCACTCTCCATCCTTCTTGGGTGCTAGTACTGCAGGCACTGCACACGGGCTAAGACTCTCTCTAATCAATCCTTTCTCCAGCAACTCCTGGACCTGTCTGTTTAACTCAGTTTCTACAGGTGTCATTCTGTGTGCAGCTTTATTTGGCAAGCTTGATCCCGGCACCAAATCTATATGGTGGCTGATCTTCCTTACTCGGGGTAAACCCTCAGGCACATTATCTGATACAATATCTAGAAATTCCTCCAACAGATCTAGGACTTCTGTCGGGGTATCTTTGCATTCCTCCTCCCTAATTCTAGGAATTATTGCATAACACAAATGTTCATGCTTCAAACCGTCCAAAAATTTTCTCCCTTCAACTAGACAGATTCTGGAGCTGTTACACACCTTTTCATCCGCCTCCTTCATGGGTTTCAGCTTATGGCGTACACCATTCTTTGTCAATGAGTAGGTGTTGGCACGATCGTCATGCATCGCACTCCGATCGAACTGCCAGGGCCTTCCCAGCAACATATGGCAAGCATCCATAGGCAGGATGTCGCACAGGACCTCATCACAATAATTTCCAATATTAAATTTAACGGAGCACTGCTCATTGACCAAAGCCCTATGGTCCTTCTGTAACCATGCGACCCGATATGGATGCGGGTGCTTCTTCCTCTCTAATTGTAACTTGGTAACCATTTCTTCTGAAACCAGGTTATCCGTGCTACCATTGTCAATAATAATATTGCAAACCTTGCCCGCGCATTTACACCTTGTGCGGAATAAACTTCTTCTCTGATCTGTGTCCTTCTCCTCATTCAATAGGACTCTTCTTACGATCATTGCTTCCCCTCTCTCCGCTTCTTTCGAATGTTCAGATTCAGCATCTTCCTCTGCCACAGCAGCTCTGGCTGGACCCTCAGGCCTCTTGTTTGTTCTTTCTCGGTGTTGTGGACACTCGAATGCTCGATGTCCTTCTTCACCACAGTGGAAACATGTCCCACGAAATACTCCTCTTCCAAACCCTCGTCCAGATCCACCCCGTCCTCTTGGGTAGCTATTCTGATCTCGGGGCTGATAAACATCCTCTTCCCTTTGATCCTGGTTACTACTGGCTTCACCAGTCTTCTTTGGGTCTTTATATTTTTCTCCACTGGTTCTCCCACCAGTTCTTCCACCACGGCCCCTTCCTCTTTGCTTGCCTTCAAACCGCCTATTCAGCTTTTTCTTCCACCTTTAAGGCAAACCGGTAAGCATCCTCAATGGTGCTTACCCGAACTAGGCTCAGCCTCTTCCTGGATACCGAGTCTCAACCCATTGATATAACGGGCTACCTTTTCTTTGTTTGTCTCTAAATGCCCAGTTCTAATAGAGATATTGTAAAACTCCTAATAGAGATCTTGTAAAACTCCTTAGTGTATTCTTGGACAGTTTTGTTTGTCTGTCTCAAACTCTGCATTTTTCTTAGCAGATCCAACTCGTAATCTGTCGAAATAAACTGTCTTTTCAGCTTTTCCACCATTCTATCCCATCTTGTTATTCTCTCCTTCCCTCTTCTGTTCCTCTCCAACTGTATTCCCCTCCACCAAATGTTGGCATGACCCTTCAACTTGGTCTTAGCAAATCTGACCCGATTAGGGTCTTCAACCTCCTCATATTCGAAATATTCTTCTAAGTCATTTATCCAATCAATCACCTCTTCTGGATTTAGGTTTCCCGAGTATGTAGAAACCTCCATTTTTGGTTGCTTTCCAATCTGAGAGATGGCTTTGTACAACCTGGCTTGTGCAGGATCCACAGCCTCTTCCTCTTCCTCAGATTGGTCTTCTTCTTCATCAACTTCGTCTTCACTTCCCTCATCCCTTCCGGGCTCGTGCCTTCTACGTAACTCTTCTTGCAGGGCTTGAACTTGTCTCTGCAAGGCTCGAAAGTCTTCGGCCGGCACCACATTTCCTACTCCACCACGATTTCTTCGTGGAGGCATTTTTTTTTTCTTCCCTTACAAATCCTTCCACAGATCCTGGTGTAACTGCCTCTCTTCCGACGATCTGTTACACGCTCAGGAGCTCCCGCTCTGATACCACTTGATGGCAAGCCGAGATTCACACAACAAACTTCACATTAATTTTTTGTAAATTGCTTCATACAGTTTTACAATACCCTTTTCCAGGCATAGAACTTTCCCCCTCAATCCCGAACTCACCATCCCTCCTTACAATTTTTCTCGAGTTTTTATCGAGGCCTCGATCCTCTAGGCAATTAATGCCCCGCCTAACAAAAAAATTCAAATTTGATTTCCCCCCGACCGAGTTTTAAATTTTTTTTTGCCATAAATGGGCAACTGCCCGATCCACCATGAAGCTTGCATTAATGGCCTCCCTCAACCTGCACCCGCCGTTTAGTTCTGACTGTTATTCTGTACTGCTGCCTCAACCCATACTGTCCATGCTCTGCAACGGCTGTTTTGTCGGAATACTTCCATAAGATGGTTATCCCAGTTTAATGCACGCGGCTGTCATCTCCCTTTTAATACACGTGGCCTTCATCTTCGTTTTAGAACACGTGGCTGCCCGCATGTCTATTTTCGGCCTCTGTCTTCAACCGGTCGCGTCGCTTTTACACACACAGCCCCGTGTCTAATTCGGCCTATCTTCCTTTTGGCACCGATTCCTGGATCCACGTGGCAACTTTCTATTGGTCACGATATCGCGACATGTCGCGATATCACGACCCCCACGCCTTATGCACTAGCCCTGCCTTCGGGAGCCACGATTTCGTGACATGTCACGATATCGCGGCTCCCCTCGACCCCGCCTTGCTTCGCCTTTGGGAGCCGCGATTTCGTGACATGTCACGAAATCGTGACATGTCACGATTTCGCGGCTCCCCCTCGACCCTGCCTTGCCTTGCTTTCGGGAGCCACGATTTCGTGACATGTCACGATTTCGCGGCTCCCCCTCGACCCTGCCTTGCCTTGCTTTCGGGAGCCACGATTTCGTGACATGTCACGAAATCGCGACATGTCACGATTTCGCGGCTCCCCCTCGACCTTTGCCTTGCCTTGCCTTTGGGAGCCGCGATTTCGTGACATGTCACGAAATCGTGACATGTCACGATTTCGCGGCTCCCCTCCCCAACTTGCTTTATAAAACTTCAACCTTCCCCTTGCTTTACAAAACTTCAACCTTGGAAAAGAACTGGAATGAAACAAAATACAAAGTACTTAGAAAACTTAGAGAAATTTGGAGGATGCAAGATTGCTCCATTGCCGCCGGATGCTCCTGCATCAGGGCCTCACCACATCCCTCTCTATCATGACCTGGCCTAGATGTTCCCGAAGAGTGTCTATCTCTCCCTATATGGCAACTACCCTATCTATCAACCTCTCCATTGTTCTCATTGGGTCCCCCTGACTCATGGTCTCACTAGGTCTTGTCTATCCTATGAAGGTGGCACCCCTATTTTCTCTCCCTATCCTTATCCCAAAGAGAGTTATGGTGGTCCTCGTGGTGATCACCACATTTACCCTAACCTATACCCTAGTCTACCTAGGAGGTTATGGTATTTGCTCTTATCACTCTATTGCATGTCAGTTCACCTCTTAGAGTTATAGTTGTATCAATTGGCCTATCATGTGGTGCCTCTACACTGGCACCTATGGGGAGATACTTAGGGGTATAATACCCCTATATCATCTCCTGTATTTGAGGGCTACCTTAATATCATCTACTCTAGTATTAGCATAGAGGGGATCCTCCAGATCCTCATCTACAATCCTAACCACATCAAGGTCCCCTTTGACCCTTAATGGATCCCTCCTCACCCTCTTGTACTAGTAATCCTTAAGGTTTGGTATTTTCTATAGAATCTTGAACTATCACTACACTTGATCAAATTGATAGAGCTTCAAATTATCTCTCTTTGTGGTGACCCATCAGATCCTCCTAACCTTAGTTAGCTCCTCCACATCCTCATCCCACCTAGGGTGTAAACACCATGGTTTCCATATGATTTGGTGGTCCCGTAGCTCATATATGACCCATATCCCTAGTGGTAGAATACCTATGTACGCCCTCTACATACGCTCAAGGTCTCAGGACCATCTATACTCTACTGGTCACTCTAGGTTGGACAGTGGTCCTAGCAGTGCATCTAGCCTCCTGATGGCTATGTGCTTCCAGTACCACACCTAGAGCAATGTCATACATACTAATCCTACATATCATTTATACATGATGTTGTATAGCATCCTGTATAAATGGATCAACATATACGAACCTCATGCAAATTGCACCTACTAGTATTGCATAGTTGCTACCACTCCTACTAATACCCATGATAGGTGTTTTTGACTCATGTGACACACTATCAATCCCACCACCACTCCATTAAATATAGTTATTAGTGTCCCAATCCCATGTCATCATGGAAGGTCATCGATATAAAATCTACTCTTGTGGATCTCATGTGATGGGTCACCCATAAATATATGTGTTGTTTCTTGAGGTGCCTATATCATATAAATCATCCCCCCTAACAAGTATCCTCAAGATGCACCACACCCTCCAGTGTGATGATCATCTCTCCCATCGATAGTTGAAATGTGGACAACTCAGGATACCATCACTCTACTAACATTGTTAGTAGCACTATGTCTGCCTCTACTCGAGGCATTTCTACCAAGTGCAAAAGCTCCACTTTCTCTAGGGTGCATCTCTCTACTGGTATGAGCTCTTGAAGTACCTCCTCAAGTGTACTTGGATGCCATTCCCTACTCTCAAGGACATCATGTTGTGATAAAAATAAACTAAAATTTTCTCATTAGTAATCATCATAAAAGATAATAAAATAAATAATAATAATAAAAGATAAAAAAATAAAGGAGCATAAAACACCAAATATAGCATGCTAACATATTTTCACTAAAGGCACCTCTTTCTTCTACTCTTTTCTTATCTTCTTTCTTTTTTTCTTTTTCTTTTTTTTTCTCTTTTTTTCCTCTCTGAATCTGTGCCTTGTATCCTCTAGGGCATGGATTCATGGATTTGTACCATGTATGCTACAATGTATAGATTTGTTAACCATCCAAACTAGTCGAATCCATGGGTGATCATCAGATCTGGGCTTGGGTCCTCCATGATAACTTTTGCTCAAAAACATAAAAATAAATAAAATTGCTTATATTCTATGAAATTTCAAGCTAATATTAATTGTAAACTAGGATTATGGCTCTTCTCCATGCCTAGTCTATTGTTGTGTCGACCTCACCCCTCGTAACTACCGCTCAATGTTTGGGAAGTGACATCTTCTCATTTTCTCCAAAACTCTTTCTGTTTTCTCATGCGATGAAAATGAATTACGATTTTCACCCCTTTTTACCTTTTATTATTTTTTTCTCTCATTTTCTCTTCTTCCTTTTTCATCATTTTTCACTCCCTTTTCTTCTAAGTCTACCATTTCGAGTTTCATTAGGAATTGTGCATTCCTTTTGAAACTCAAGGGGGCACCCTATCCTGAGAGGTGTTAATGACCCTAATGCCTCTATTTACATGTAAAATATTCAAAGTATCTGAAATCACACCATTTTGCACCACCCATTTCCTCTAAACCGGTTACCCCTTTTCCCTCTTTTTTTATCATTCTTTCACCCATAAATGTCTACATCCTTCTTTGATGCATTTATTAGGCCATAAATACATCAAAGAGGGGGTAAAATTTAGACATAGAAAATTGACCCACCCAAATGAGTAATTTTTTCTTAGGTTCCTCTATGAGGGTCTTAAACTTTCTAGGAATAAGTTTGGCTTCTTTTTATTGTGTTTTACCTTCTTTTTCCTAACCTTGACCAAATTCGCGCTTGATAAATTATGCGAAGAAAATTCGGCAAATTTAGGTTTTTCTATTAAAAAACCTAAATTTTGAACCGATATTTTGAGGTGTAGGCTTAATCAAGGTTAACTTTTTTCCTTCCTTTTAACCCTTCAATTCCTCTATAAATAAAAGGATTGGATCCCCTATTTCACACAGTAACTCCAAGTGGTTTTCTTTGAGCTATCAGTCTAACAAAGCTCATGCAATCTTAAGTGACTTCTTATGTCATCTTCTTCTAGTGTTCTACTATTGGTGTGCCTTGTGATCTGTTAGTGGAGAAAGCCTTGATGAAAACTTGTCTTATTGAAGGAAGGGAGGTCTTCCACATTTGCTCTTGCTTCTTCCACAAGATCTCTAGGTTGTTTCTTTGCATTTCATTACTTCATTTATTCCATAATTTTGTGTCTTTGTTGTGTTTTGGTCTCTATTTTAGGGTTTTAAACCCTCTTGTGTAAATTTATGCTTCATTTTCTATAGGGCATGAATTCGGTGAAAGCCCTGCTTTTACCCATCAAGCGTTTTGCATTCATTTTGATACTACTACCGAATCCATGCTCGATATCCTATAGGATATGGATTTAGTCTAGCTAGGTTTTGGGGTGAGTGTTCATCTCGAAACCCTAGGATTGTTTTTTTACATACCATCTACATTTTGTCTTGTCTCTATTTGTGTTCTATTTTAACTATTATCATTCTATTTCACCTACATTTCATACCAGATTAACTTGGGGACAATTATTTATTCCCAAACCCTAGTTTCCAAAATTACATTCTGGTTCAAGCATTGTGTTCATTTTATTTTGTAATTTCATTTATTTTTTCATGCCTACATATTTTGTTGTGTTTGTTCCAAAGGTCAAAGCTCATTTTATTATGAATAGTCAACTAAAATAACCTAGGGGGCTTGACTATTGCATCTCCAAGCTCAGCCTTATAGCAACCTAAACAGGCCCCCAAATGTTGACCATATTTTCTAGAGTTTTTGTGAAGTTGTTTTGTAGATTCAAAAGTGTTTGATATTCTAGATGCAATACAAAGCTTGAATCAAAAATCGGATCAAATAAGTTTCCTTTATTAAGTAAAAAATATTTTATTACTTGCAACTTAGGTTTAGAGATCATTGAATTAAAGAATCATACTAGGGATATACATTGTCTTCTTGCATATTGTGTGTTTTGCATTGTTCTTTTATTTCCATAGTTTAACATTGAAAGGTCAAACATATGTTATTGCTTAATTGACACATTTAACATTTCCACCCCAGATGTGGAGCAAGTCCTGAAACTGTTTCTGGTGAAGCCCTTTCCTTTTTATCCACTAAGTGTAGAGAATATAACACACCCTCAAGGTCAACTCGGCTCCTAGCAGATCCAGTTGAGAACCATATACGACGGGGTAGTTTTCCCCCTCTACAATATGAAATATTTGTACTCCTAAAATACTTTTATAAATCCTACAATCATCATTCTCTTCATGGAATTCATTTTCCCATAGCTATATTAGATTTTTAACTTATACTTGACTTGTGGTTGTAGCTGAGTGTTATGAATAATCAATGTACCAACACTTAGTATAGAATAATAAGGTAAATTAATACTTCAAACCATTAACAAAGTAATTAAAAAAGTTTGAGATGAGATTTAAAGAAAAAGAACAATATATGTACCAACTCAAAAATCAAGTTTAGAACCTCCAAATATGTAATATCATCTAATGTAACATCTATAAGTATATAGATGATACAAAATATATTGTTCATGGCAATGAATATGAATTTGATTTTGTCACATCAATAAAAGAACAAACTCTCAAAGAACAAATTCTCAAATGAAAATGGAGGTTAGAATTTTTTTCAAGTTGCAAATATAGATGATATTGTTTTTCTTTCATACTCCCATAAACAAATGGTAGATTCTTGCACAAGATTTGTAGATCAAGTTCAAAGCCACTTCAAATTTCAAAAGATCAATGTACGAATTCTTTCTCATGCAAGCAATATTCTATAATGATAGTTTTTGGCATAGCTTAGCCTACTCTTCTACCATAATATGGTCTCCTTGCATTATAGTTGAATTTGTATCATGACAAAAAAAAATCATGTTTTTGTTGATCATTTTTACTTTGCAATCCCTTACCATGTATATGATTTCATAATATTTACAACATCAAAATATAATTTCTATAACTAACTTGTTGATTTCATTCTTTTATTTTAAAGTTTAATCTTAATAATATTTAAGATAAATTTTGAACTATTAATAATAATAAATATTTAAATTTATACAACATACTTTCACATCTTAATAGTTGACTCCTCCTAGATAACTCCCTTAAAATATTACTAATATTCTTCACTTTTACCTTTGTGATGCACCATGTAGTATTTAAGTTTTTTTTATTTTGTTGGGGAAGCCAATTCTATTATTGCCATTTCCTTCTACGCTTTGGATTGCAAGGCAGTGGAGGCCTTGAGGCCCAAGATCCCTCTCTACTGCGTCGGACCTTTGTTGCCGTCAGCCTACCTTGAGAGCTCTACAGCCGAGATGGGAATGTGGGCACCAGCTCTCGGCCTGAAACGGACTGCACGGGTTGGCTGGGGTCCAAACCCCCGCGACCCGTCATCTATGTTTCATTCGGCAGCTTGATGACGGTATCCAGAGCTCAGGTATGTGAATTAGCCCTCGGTCTTATGGATAGCGGACATTATTTTGTGTGGATGCTTCGTCCCGATAAAGATGCCTCCCACCTTTCAGAGATATTGACCCCTGGTATTTTGGAGAAGAGGAAAGAGAAAGGGTTTGTTGCGCTGTGGTTCAGCCACCTGGAGGTTCTTTCTCACCCTGCTGCGCGAGGGTTTTTGAGCCACTGCCCGATGGTATGCCGTGATGGAAAGAGTTTCATGGGACATTCCGATATGTTGGGGTTTCCTCTTGGACTGGATCAATACAATAATTGCAAGTTCCTCTAAAAACGCTTGTTTAAGCACTTGACTGTGAGCAATCTTTTCGACTGACTTAAGTGCTTGACGGTGAGCAATTATATTTTGAATGAAAGCAACCTGAGCATACAATTTACTGGTGAGGATTTGTAATACTTCTAGTAATACTTTTATTTATTGATTTGTCTTGGTTAAGAGTTATCTTGTTTATAAAAAAAAAATTAAAAAAACTTGGTTAAAGATAGTAAATGAGAAGGCATTTGAAAATGGCAATTGATTGGCAGCCTAAAGGTTATAGGCAGCAATAATTCTGGAAAAGTTATATGCAACAATAATTTTGGGTATGTTTTTTAAGATATTATTAAAATTGTTTAAGAGCATTTGAATATTTTGAGTATAGTAGATTTCATGTGTTATTTTATAAGAAAAGTGAAGCGCTTGGATAAGGGTTTGTAATACTTCTAGTAATACTTTTATTTATGGATTTGTCTAGGTTAACAGTTATCTTGTTTATAAAAAAAAATTAAAAATTAAAAAAAAATTGGTTAAAGATAGTAAATGAGAAGGCATTTGAATATGGCAATTGATTGGCAGAGTAAAGGTTATATGCAGTAATAATTCTGGAAAAGTTATATGCAACAATAATTTTGGGTATGTTTTTTAAGATATTATTAAAATTGTTTAAGAGCATTTGAATATTTTGAGTATAGTAGATTTCATGTGTTTTTTTATAAGAAAAGTGAAGCGCTTGGATATAAGGATTGAGCTTATGTTATTAAAAGATAGTTTAAACAAGGTAATGGATTCTTAATATGTTTAATAAATGCATGGTGATGAATAACAAAATTGAATATTGATTAAAGCAATGGTAGAGCGCTTATAAAAGTGAGGTTTTACAGACAATATGGGATATATCAGAAGATACAATACTTTGGACTATATGGCTAGAGCGGAATAGAAGAATATTTAAAGGAAATGACAGTTTAGAGGTAATGAAAAAGAAAATATGTTTAGCTATAGAGGAGTCTAAACCAACCCTATCAACTCACCCAATCTCTAATTTGAAATCAGAGAGTCTTGATAGATGGAGTCAAGTCATTAAATGGAATTATAATGATGGGTACAAGAGAAGCAAAAATAAGGTAAAGAATATAAAGTGGAAACCACCAGATGTGGAGTGAGTTAAATTAAATTTTGATGGAACATCTAAAGGAAATCTAGGACCAGGAGGGAGGAGAAATTACTAAAAATAATAGAGGAGAGATTTTGTCTCATTATGCTTTCAATTATGGATTGAAGACAAATAATGAAGTTGGAGCTTGGGCAGCTTTATAAGGGTTAAAAATATGTAAACAAATGAAATGGAATAGAGTATGGATGGAAGGTGATTCTCTCATAGTATAAAATGCAATTTTAAGGAAAGCAAAGGCTCCATGGAGCATACAAGAGATAATTATGGAAATTCAAGATCTTGCTAAAGAGTTTGAAGAAATCGGGCTTATACATATATTAATGGAAGGAAACACATGTGCAAATAAGGTATCCAATAGAGGGGTTTTTATTGAGGATTGTGAAGTTAACATCTCCTTTCCATGGTTAGAGGAAGTAGAAAGTTTAGTTGAAGTTGACAAAAAATGTTGATTGCCTAAATCAATTAATGATTAAGATTTACTTTAATGTTTTCCATTGGTAATATATGTTTTATTTTGTAACAATAATGTGTGTTCATTTAGACTTTTTATTATAATTTTTGTGGTTGCACTTGTGTTTCAGGAAGGAAACTAGCAATCCAAATTTGGTAAAGCGAACTATGATAGTGAGATGTTTTGAAAATATTACTCTACTAAGATGCAAGGCATAGATAATAGAGGTGAATTTTTGGCATTGTGAATGCTGCTATAGAAAAATGTCAAGAAAGATGCTAAATTCTAGAGTAATTGTATTCATACAAAGATTTGAAAAGATCCAAAAAATGAAAATCAAGAATTCAGAAATTTTATGTAAAATGATGTAGGTTTCTAGCTATAGCATCTCAATTGAGATGAGAAGTGTATCTATTTGTAAACTCTCAAGCTCTAAATAAGAGAGATGTACAACCCCTTATTATCAAGCCAAAAAAAAATATAGGTTAAACAAGGAGATAAGGGTTATGGTATAAGAAAAATCAATCTTCATAATTGTTTATTTCTTTCAAAAGAATATTGCATTTAACCACGAGTTATAAGATATTTTATTCAATAAAATATACAAGGATATATTTATAGCAAATATCAAATATTTGTACTTTAAGTAAATTTGTCAAGTAATTGCTATAATCAAAACATTAAAAGATTGAAGTTAGTAGGAGTTGTAAGGGATATATTTGAAAAGACTCAATTTTTTTAGAAATAAAGAAATGTCTACTCCAAATTTATTTTCTTTCAAAATCTCAACAACTAAAGGGTCCTAATTTTATTCCTTGGAAGAATAAAATGAGAACAATTCTTATTTTTGAAAAACTTTAGGAAATAGTATCTAGAGATGAAGAAATTCTTGAAGAACCATTAGCACAATTAGAATTTGATGAAAAATATAGTAGAACCAAATTGATAATTCTTTTAGGAACAACAAATGAAATTCAAGCTCATATTAGTGAAGCAAATACAACAAAGAAGCAA
Source organism: Wollemia nobilis (assembly GCA_028583015.1). Classification (NCBI taxonomy): domain Eukaryota; kingdom Viridiplantae; phylum Streptophyta; class Pinopsida; order Araucariales; family Araucariaceae; genus Wollemia; species Wollemia nobilis. The sequence continues at coordinate 2,091,543 of JAQPPZ010002048.1, read as the reverse complement.
GGGATTCTCTTTGCACAATTTTTGAGAGTCAAAACCAAGCAACAATACATCATTTGTAGTCACATTTGTACATATTACAAATGCACAAAAATGAGACTTTGGAGCACTTTCTCCAAAATATGGTAGAATTAAAGAGCAAGTTAAATACTTTAAGAGAAAGAATTAACAATAATATGCTTATTTTAATTGTATTGTGTGCTTTACCTGAATATTATAATATTTTGGTAACTTCATTACAAGTTACTAATCGTAGAGATTCTTTTAAAGAATTGATTAATATCTTATAGCAACATGAATCAGAATTGCAACTAAGAGATGAATCTTCAAACAATGCACTAGTTTACAAGAAGATATCAAAGAAATACCAAAAATGATAAATCCATCTTCTTTTCAAAAACAACCTGATTGGAAAAATAAATATCACATATGTGAAAAAGAAGGGACTCATGATACAAGATTTTATAGATATAATGCTTTAGATCTTAAAATACAGCATAAGACCCTATTCAATCTAAAGTAAATCAAGGATATAGAACAAATTCCTTACAACAGGGTCATGTGGCACAAGAAGTAACACAAAAAGAATCAAAATCAAAACATGAAGATGAAATAGAAATAGCCTATAAAGTTTTTATGACTCATAAAAAGGAAAATATCAAGGATCATAATTGGTATGTTAATTCAAGAGCTACTAATCATATGATAGGTAATCTATAATGGTTTTGACACTTTTCAAGAAATAGAGGTTTGGTCTGTAACAATAGAATATACCATAAGTTATCACATAAAAGAAATAGGAATAATTTACCTCACACTACCTTTAGTAGAATGCACCATTGTAAATGTATTATATGTTCATGAACTTAAAAATAATTTACTTTCTATTGCTCAAATGATGGACAAAGGAGTCTTTGTTGACTTTCAAGTTGTTAATGGATATAAAAAATGCTTCATCTCAAGAAAAGAAAAATTAAAAGCTACTGAAATGGATTATTTATGTTATATATTGTTCTACCTTCATTCTTACCTCAAGATATACAGATCTCAAGAATTGAAGATAGAGTTTTAATGACAAAAAAGGCAAGAAAAAAGTTAATGAATCTAGGCAATACAACAAAAACAACAAAACTAAATAAAATGTAAAGCATGATATACAAGAAGATGATGAATATAGAATATTAAAAACATGGATATATATTATGGTCAAAAGAGTCAATGGTTCAAAATTCATGCAATCAATATATCAAGAAGCCAATAATGACACATTTTTTCGCTTAAGAATTATATAAGTCTCCATCTTGACAAAGTTGTTGATAACAAAGAGATTGTTATGACACTTCCTATTGATATAGTCAAGATTATTTATGTGTCATTTTTTACACTTGATATATAAATAAAAGAATCAAAAACAAGAAGAAATGAGTAAAAAGTTCAAACATGCAAAGGCTAATGTGATATGTGATACAAGTGATCTTATCATTCAAAAGGAAGTTTCTTGTAATACAAGTCATGTTTTTAAAAAGGAATTGGGTTGTGATACTAATAACTTGTAAGTGGAAACAAAGTATTTCAATGATGAAACTAATGATTTACAAGCAAGTAGCATTAAAATAGAGGATAGATATGTTGTACAAATTAATCATGAGCAAATAGAAATTGCATTCTAGGTTAATCTTATAGCACAAAGAAACAGGTGTACTTGTGGCTTCAGGTTTTCATTAGATATTAATTGTAAAAATTATCAAAGGAAACTACAAATAGCTTTAGTTAAATTATGGATGGATTGACATGATGAAATGACATCAAATTAAATATATATTCTGTGAAAAATATAAAAGAAAACCAAGTACTATACACATTCAACAATGATACATCTCGGGATTTAGGATGGGTAGTTATTCCATCATTTACTCTCTCAAATAATGTAATAAGGGGGGTGTTAGAATAATTTCTATGAAGAGTTCTACCCAAACTTATTCCAAAATAATTAATACAGAAATAAATAACTCAGAAGAAAACAACAACTCACAATAAATCATGCATATAGAACACACGAGATTTACCCTGGTTCACCCAATATGGGCTACTCCAGCAAAACAAGAGCCACACCTCCTTCTATATTACTATTCACTCCTTACCCGTAATGGGACATTAAAATCAATATAAAGGAAAATCTTACAACAGTAAACCACAATGTGGTATTAGAATACCGCGGGTACAATACCATGGGCTAAAACCACCCATACCCACAAATCATGGGAATCCCACCAACGCCTTCAAAATTAGCTTCGATAATATCTCCAAAAAAATAGGCCAAAGCAAGGGCCTACCGTAAAATAATTCCTCTACAAAGGATGAGACACATCCAACATTATAAATCATATATGTAACATTTATTGTTTTAAGGATAGTCGGGTATTAACATTTAATGTGTAGTTATGTGTTTGTTTTCTCATTATTGAATTGTACGAGAATTATATCCTATAGGAAAGCTTTGTAAAGATATAAGGATATGTATCTGATGTTATTCATGGATTACACAAATATTGAAAACTTTAAAATGAATATTTATATTAGCATGTCAATTATGGCCAACAAGGTATTGTTGATGTTAACAAATATAGCACTAGATGGGTTTCTCCAAAGAATTATGATTTAAGGCCTTCTAAGTTTGATAAAGATAGTGTCAGATGTGTTTATGAAAGTGTTTATATAGAAAATGATTTCTTTGATTGTACAGAGTATGTTGATCAATATGTGGACCAAATTGTTAGAGTTGATGGGTAGTTTGTTGTTTGTGATTTGAAGATTAGCAATAAGGATAGTGATAGTATAAGTCTAAAATTTATCAGTCATGATCTAAGTTGTGATAATTATTCTAGTCATGACTTATTGCATTCAAATCATAACAATGATGAATTTGAAAGGTACACAAAAGCAATTGGTACTAAATAGAGATACAATGAAATGAGAGTACTTAGCTCAAAATAAAAATACATGATTTACAAGATAAACTAATGAGAGTGATTTTGTGATAGGGAACACTAATATTAGTTTTGTAATAGGGAATGTTGTCATAGGTGACATTGAATGTGTAACATATAACAACAAGACAAAATTCATTAAAAAGAAATCAAGAAGAAGGAAGAACTACAAATAAAGGCATAAATAAAGAAATGTTGGAACCTCCACTGTTGTAAATTTGTGGAGAAAATAACTATTCTAAAAAAAATTATCAAGGAAAGAAAAATAACAAAATAAATGTGCACTATGGATGGATAAACATGACAGATTAGAATAGAATAGTAGCAATGTTGAAATATTTCTACAAAAACAAAAAGAGCTTGTTAAGCATAGGTTCATCTATAAATGATGTTTTGTATCAAAAAGGTGCTACAGTGATTGTGCTTGCAAAGGAATTAACATTTAAACATGCAGGAAATAAAGAATATGATAGCTCGATAATCGATCCAAGAATAAATTTAAGCCAAAATTAAAAAATCAAGATAAAAAATGCAAGAGCCAAATTAAGTACTAAAATCAATACCAGAACCAGAGCTGGAAAACTAGAACCAGAGTTAGATATTGACATCATACCAAATACTATAATATCAGGGGGTGTTGTAGTATATTACATTATTTGGTACCTTGCAATTATCTTGTAATTATTTTACAATTATTTAGAATCATCAGATGTTTGTAATTAAGGAGTCAATAAATATATTTCAGTTATGAGAAATATGAAGAGTCATATCTCTTGGTATTTTGAGGAGATGAAAAGATAGTTGAAGATGAAATGTCGAGATCCTCCTTGTAAAGACTATTTGTAGAAGTTGCATATGAGTGGTCTTGTATGAGAGGAAATTGTAGTACATTATCTTGTACTATAATACTATGTGAAAGTTGTCATCTATGTGAATATTGAGTGTTCATTAATTTTCAATCATGGTTTGATTGTATATGAGTTGAGGTCTGATATTATGTGAAGATTATTTATCTTGTATCCATACTGGCTTGTTTGAATATTGCACATATACTAACAATTTCAACATGATTGAATCATACATGGATAGGAGTTAGAGAGGTTCTAAGTATTATTGTATTCCTCTAAAGTTAATGTGTAGATGTTATGCATAAGCAAACTTGGTATTTTTGACCCTGGACAAGATTCTAATGCTAAATATTTTACTTGGTGTAGTTGTATGGGCTCAAAATGAATATACAGTCAGTTGAATAAGTTGTCTTTTACTTCTTCTATGTTTATGGTTGATAGGGATGAAACGCATTTGGATTTTACCTCAATGCAATCAAACCACTTTTCTATATTGTTATAAATCAACTTTATAAAAATAATAAACTATTTTAAAGGGTTGTCTTATAAGATTAATTTTTCTCATTGGATGTGCCCAATTTCATGAATACCTTGATTTCTTTATGGTGATAATTTTTGAAGCCCCAAGGGAGATGTTGCTAGATTTAATGGTAAAAATATCTCCCACTAAATATGTTATATTTTAAGATACTCTGGCAAGAAATGTGTGGCTAGTAGAAGGAGAAGGGAGAGGTCATTACAAGCATGTATATATTTTTGGAGGAAGACCTTGGAAAAAAACCCTCTTTGTTATACCTTGCAAACTAAAATAATGCAAGGGAGTATTAAACTATGGGAAACTAAATATTATAGAGGGAAAGGAGCAAATATATACTCCAAGTTGCACTGGATGCAGTTTTGTGATAAGGGGACAGATAAAATTCAACTATTTTAAGAAAAATATATATATATAGATAGATGATAGGTATGGTAAAACCCTTACTCATAAAGGGGATATCAAGGATGAATTCTTGAACTATTTTTAGACTATTTTTTGGGAATGAAGTGGTGATATCCAAGATTTTGATTTAGTAATTTAGATGGTGTTGTCCCTTATAAAATTGATCATGAGTTGTGGGCTTCCTTTGAGATATTTCTAATACTAGATGAGCTTGTAAAATTTTATTTTAAGAAGGCTAAAATAAAATGCTCTAGCCTAGATGGGAATTTGGTTGAGCTCTTTTATAAACTTTGGTACATATTGAATGATCATTTTTATCAATTTATAAAGAGGATAAAAGGTACAGTTTATTATGGATCTATATCAACATAAATAATCAATTTAGCGAGCAAGAGAAATGGGTTTGAATCCATTAATAGGTGGAAACCTATAACTTTACTCAATGTCTCATATAGAATCATAGTTAAGTCCATTGCCTTGATAATCAATTATGTTGCTCTAAAAGATATTGTTTATTAAGAACAAATTTTCTTCATGGATGGAGAATAGAGTTCTACTAAGGTTTACACATAGTGTTGCCACCATTGCATGTAGAATCCTTAGTAAGGTAGAATGGATGTGGATTTTTGGGCTTAAGTTTGGCTTTCTTCATATCCAACACTTTAAAAAATTGTAGGTAATTTCTACTTTTTATATCTTGTCACATAATCATCATAGTTCAAAACTATTTCTATTTTTTGCTTTGAGTTAGGGTTTTTGGGGTTTTCTATGACCTCCGATATTGATAGTCCATCTATTTGCACTAATGCTACAGGGGAGAAGGCAACTATCAATGGCACGCATGGAGTATCCCAGGATAAGGCTTCAGATAGAGAATTATGAGGTACAAAACATGAGTGTGTGTATTCTAGGGGAGTAATGAAGGATGGAATACTAGTGATTAAGAACCCTTCGATTGCTACAAATTTCATAGGGTAGGATAAAGGCACCAACAAAAAATTACTAATACTGAAGCACAAGCTCATAATATTATGCAAGAAACTAAAAAAATAAAAGAGAAGGAACTGGAACAAGAGAGGCAAAATGGATGTTTGTCCTAAACAGACTCTACCCTTATTTTAGAGATAGTCAAGGAGCTAATTATTGATGAAATTATCTATAGATCCAACCTTGCACTTATTTTCAAATTCATAGGTCTAAGACCCTCAAACAAGTTCCTTTATAACTAGGCCTAAAAACACTAGGATCCTTAGGGTAATTTGAAATAATTCTCCTACTCAATGGTTATTTTATGGTAGATTTCATTATGCCTATAGATAGAGACAAGGATTTAAATGGGGGGCTTATAATATCATTCTAATAGGCCTTTTCATGCAACCTTGGAGACCAGATTTCAACCCACACATTGAGCCATCTACAGTGCCCATCTAGATCAAATTATTTGTTCTACCCCTAGTGAAGCAATAGAAGGTGGCACGATAGTGTACACTAGAATTTGTGTTGATATGGATCTAGTTAAAATGCTTCTAGTTGAAATTGAGCTAAGGGTAGGAAGGATTTCCTAGAGGCAATAGGTGGACTACAAATCAATCCCTTTCAGATGTAGAGCATATTATAAATATGGTCACCTAGTGATACAATATCCAAATCTAACGATGAGGGTTGAGGAATAAAGTTAACCAAACCTAATAAATACAACCCAATCAACACAAAAGTAAAATTAGGAAGGATTCCAAATTGTATCAAGGATAAATGTGAAAACTAGCACCCAAGAAAGAGGAAGAAGCCAACCAAAACCAAGTAACCCAAAACAATTGCTCAAATGGGAGAGCCCAATAAAACAAGTATGAGCTCCTTCCAATGGATAAATAATACTTGATAGAGTTTTCCCCACATTCCAATCCAAATATGACTACTACGGATTTGAACCATTCTTATTCAAACCCTCCCTCCCCTCCAAAATCAAAGGATTCCAATCTAGCAATTTTAGTTAATCTCAGCCAGTCCCTTTGTCCCCCTCCTAATAATCCAATTTAACTGATTTGTTCCCATATTGATTAATTGAACCCTCCCATACCATCTCTACCCCAAAATTGGTCTAAGGCCATCATGGTCCATAACCTAAACCATCACCAGCCAAAGGATGTTATTATGGGTCTTGTAGAGAAAATAGAAAAAAACCAACTCTCTAGATTAGCTAAATTGAGAAGAGACAGAAGAATGCACTTTCTACTCTTAGGTATCGATCAAGTCAATAGAGACTTTCTACAATACTAATTTTCATTGATAGTACATACATGGAATGTGAGGGGACTCAACTACAGCCCTAGATAATTGGTCATCAAAAGAATGTTATTATAAACTATGTCGGATGTTATGTTACTGTAGAAAACCAAAACCTCTCTTGATTCAATAAGAACCATATCAAGTAGGAACTGAAAGTAGTATGACTACATATACCAAGCCTCCTAGGGCTTTTAGGAGGCTCTCTAATCTTGTGGCATTGACATACTTTCTAGGAAATCATCTTGACAAATGAAGTTCTTATGATAAGACTTAAGAATAGAAATACGGGAAAAATATGGATGATTATTAACATATATGGTATGAAGGATATCAAACATCAAAAACCCAATGTAAAGTAATTTAGGCTATTAGGGAAGCCTATCTAGAGCACCTTTAGATAGTGGGTGGAGATATGAATGCTAAAATATCAATGAATGATCAGAAATGGGAAGATCATAGTTTATTGACAAGAACAAAATCCTCATCACTTAAGCAGATCAACTAGATATTATTAACATTCCTCCTCCATGTTATACCAATACTTGGAAAAATAAGAGGAAAGAAGGGGATACAATAAAATCAAGGCTAGATAGATTCCTAATAGGAGAGAAGACATTTCATCGATGGCAGTGTCAATTGGATATTCTTAACCACTTGGTCTTCGATCACTTCTTGGTTAATCCATCCATAGAAAAAAGAAAGCATAACCTTAAAAGGCCTTTTATATTTGAGAATTTTTTGCTTCAAAGTGAAGACATTCTATATATAATTCATCAATGGTGGCAGCAAAGGAAACCATCCCATGGGATGGCCCAATTCCAACTTCACTTACAACTCAAGCATGTAAGACAAAACTTGAAAATTTGGAGTAAAGCTCCAATGCACTGAATTCCATTATAACCCTTCCAAGCCTCTAGGGGGTTCAAACAAGGAGACCCTATGTCACCATACTTGTTCATTCTTTATGTGAAAGGATTAAGGAGATATATTAGACATAATAAGGTAGAGAACATCATTACAGGAATAAGTATCAGTCCTAGCCTGGATCTTATTCACTTGCAATTTATGGATGATACCAGAATTAGGGGGGAGGCTACAATTTGGGAAGCATTTAACATAAGAAACCTCCTCGATTGGGAAAGGATTAACCAAATCCTTAAATTCTAGGAAGCTTCTCCTCCTCTAAAATACCTAGGAATCCCCCTCTTAAGAAGAAGTTTAAAAGCTAAGGATTGGAGAACAATAAAAGATAGAATCTTCTCTAAGCTAAATCATTGGACAAATAGATGGCTAAGTTTTGGAGGTAGAGTTACATTACTAAAAATAGTTCTTCATAAATTCATGTGTAAAAATTCGCTGTCCTAGTAACCCCAAAAGGTTTGAAGGACCTCAACAAAATAATGAAAATATTTTTATGGTTTGGTTTCAAAGGGAGTCAAAAAATGACTTTGATCAACTAGGAAAAATTTTATCACCAAAAATAAGTTGGGGGTCTTGGAATCCTAGAAACAACAAACAACCAAGCACTAATTGGTAAACTCTATGAGATTGTTATCCTACCCAGACCAACTCTGGTCCAAGGTTCTCCTAGAGAAATACTACCCATATCACATAGGCGTTGACCTTCCCCAACTTCCAGTAATGGGGGAAGATTCAAAAATATAGAAAGCACTGAAGAAAGAAGCTCTTATCATTAAGAAGAGCTTATTCTAGAGAATTAGAGATAGGAGCAAAGGCCAAATTTTAGGATAACTCTTTGGAATGCTACCTCCCATGGATGTCATATATCCACATCTCATTGTCCTAAAATAGACATTATATGAACATGACTGGGTCAATGTGGGCCACTACCTCAAAACTTTGAACAACCAATCCCTGGAACACCACCTATGGTACCCTCTAGAGGAATGACCATGTGGAATATGGGAGGCAAAGAAGGTAGAACTGAAGGAAATCCTTACCAAAAGAACTTGGGTGAAGAAAATAAAATAGGATAAAATAGCCTAGGGTTTTGGCACCCTTGGTATTTACTCAATCCAAGAGGGTTATAGATCCATCTCTTCTACCCCTCAATCCCCCAATCCTTTCCCTTGTTCAAATATATTGCAACCCAAAGGCTGGACAAATATCAATTATTTCTCCTAGTAGGTGGCCCATTATAGTATCTTGACTTAAGATAACCTATGTATGAGAAGCTTCAAAGTCCAAATTGATGCATAATGTGTAACAGTGAAGAGGAAATTATCACCCACCTGCTCTTTATATGCCCATATACCCAAATAATCTAGAACCAGAGGTCTAAAAATTTCAACTAGCAAGGGACCTCACTCCCAACAATGGAAACCTTCCAAAACTACTAGAAAATTTACATATTCACATCCACAAAATCAAATGTGTTTGGGATCTAGGTGTTGGTTTTATATGGTGGCAACCGTGGTTCGAGAGAAATGGAAAAAATTTTAGAGAAGACTATAAACCAATAGAGAGAACCTAGAACACCTTAACAAGGAATCTAATAGAAACCCTAGCGGAAAAAATATCAAAATAATCTCATATACCTGAAGAGGAGGAAGCAATATAGAATAGTCTCAGGAGAGGAGAAACACAAGTGACTCATATCTAAGGTCAACAAGATTCTATAGATAACAAGGCACCAAATGAAGATGATCAAACATGTTAGTTCCTTCTATGGATAAAAAGGAGCTAAAAACAAGAAGATGGAAAGATAAATCCAAAAATAATCCTCTCCTAGATATAAGGCTCTTTGGTAGTAGTGTGTATGCAAAAAGAAAGCTTATGAGCCTGGCTAAAAAAGGGAGAATTGTTTCCCTTTTAATGTGCTCCATTAATACATTTTAAACCTTTTCACTCAAAAAATAACTTTCTTCATGGATGATTTATTCTTGATAATTTGGTCTTAGAATTAAAAATATTAGAGTAGGTTAAACCCTTAAGACATGAAGTAGTCTTTGTTAAACTTAATTTTGATAAATATTATGATAGGATCAGTTGGAAGTTCATTATCAAAGTCCTTGAGTGTATTAGATTTGGCCAAAAATTTTAAGTAGAATTTTGATGTTACTTATTGATGTCTGAGAAATAATGTCTATGGATGGACCCTATCAAAAGACTTTTTCCTTCAATGATCCATTCACTAGAGTTTCCCTTTGGCTTTTATTTTTAATCAATTGATATCCTTGGCTATATGTTTGAGATGGATTTGCATAATGATATTTGTAGGGTATTTCTATACCATGGGATACTATAATCAATTCTCACTTTGTTTATGACTCAAACGTGTTCATACAAAATAATCCCCAATAAATTGAAAATGCTACCATGACATTAGATCTGTTTCATTTTTCTTTTGTTATGGTGTCAAATTTTTTATGAGCAAAATTTATTTCATTCCAACTTTAGAGAATTGATTACCCCCTTGGATTTTGAATCTTGACCTTTGACTAAACATCGAAAGTGATGAGGTATCTAAGGATCCCATTTAAGTTTGAATTCTTATATAAAGAAATGTGATGGTGGTTTTTGAATATATTTCAAAATAAGTTATAACACTAGACTAATAAGTATATCTCACTTGCTAGTAAACTCCAAGTTATCAATATATTTACTACAACCCACATTTATTATAATTTATGATGGATTTTCTGTTAAGACAATTATACTACTTTCACCAAGTTGCTTAGGAAGTATTAAGTCCAAAATATTACACTGAATTTTATGGGCTAGTTATACTTTATGTTGTGAAAAGGGGGGTTTGGGTCTAATTGACCATGTTTGCCAAGGAAAAATCCTTATGGCTAAATGGTTAGTAAGAGTCTTGCAGGGATTTTAACCTTTAAAGTTATTCTTTAATGAGTGCATGCATATAACAACACATATTGGCTCTTGGATAGCATTTCCTTTGAGAGGTAACCTCTTGAATGCATCATTTTATACCATTAAGGACCCCCCTAGTAGTTGGTGTTTAAAAAGCATGCAAAAGAGTTGTCAATCTCCTCCCATGGAATGTGGTTTCCCTCTATCATGGACTTTGTTTTCATCTTCTCCTCTATGGTAGGATATGCTAGTGAGGGTTAATAACAAGCCCCTTCCTCTTTTTTTAAATAAAATCTCTCTTCTAGCTTGTTTTACACCTATTCTAGCTTGTTTTACACCTATTGAGATTACATAGAAGCAATTTTATACCTTATTATCATGCATTGTTGTACACATTATATGAAAAGTAGCATTACATAATTTAATTTTTTCTATATTTAAATGATTAAACATGCACTCTTGGAAAGGATGTAAGGAAAATAAAAAACGTTTCCTCTTTATAAGTGTGATAGATTTTTAAAGGAAAGAATATTAGAGGGTCAAGCTTATGAATTTTTACACTTATGAGTGTGGCATTAGGAACTACATTTTGCTAAAGAGTATCCAAATATCAAGGCCCCCTATCACAGGATTAGATGATAATTATTACCTTATCCATGGCCAATGATAAGGCCCCCATCTATGATGGGTTCCCTTATAAATTTTACAAAACCCTTTAGGATATAGTGGGACCATATTTACACCAAGTTTACTTAGAGGATCTTAACAAGGGCTCCCTGGACCCTCTAATAAAAAAGGGAAATATCAAACTCATACCCAAATAAAGGGATCCTAAGGACATCTATAATTGAAAATTGATCACCTTACTTAATGTCTCCTATAAAATCATAGCCAAAGCTCTAGCACTCAGGGTTAAAAACCTACTCCCATTGATTATTCATCTTGAACAAACTAGGTTTATCAAGAGTCGATATATTTTATACAACATCATTGTTGTCTTGGAATGCATGAAATGGGTATGACACTCTTAGTAGAAGGTTATTTTCCTTGATATTGACTTTGCTAAGACTTATTACTATATTAAATGGACTTTCATCTTGGTCATGCTTCAAGCCTTAGGGTTTGGAAACCCTTTTCTTTGATTTGTTCAAATGCCTTTTGTAGAAGCTTCTACTTGTCTGATGATTAATGGTCGATAATTTTTGCTTTATGACCTCTTTAGATCCATTAGGCAAGGATGTCCTCTTGCTCCATCCCTCTATGTTTTGGCTACTGAAGGCCTTGGGTTTCCCAAGGTAAAGTGAAAGGAATTTCTATTCTTGACTCCTCTAAACAACTTGTCAATGGTCATTTTGTAGATTACTTCTTCGTAACACTTTTTGAAGAATAAAGCACCATTGATAACACATTGTAGTGCCTTGCTACATTCTATGAAACTTCTAGGTCTAGTATCCAATGGAATAAAACCCAATGTTACAAATAGTCATTTCTACCAAAGCAAACTAATTATGTTGCTTTTAGTAGAAATAGATTCAACATGGAGAAATATTCATTTTTCTAGTCATTCCCTTTGTATTTCAATATTCTTCTATTCTTTGGAAAAAATTTCTTGATGAGTGGAGAGTAAGCTTCACAAATGGATTTCTAAGCCTTTATTTCTTATTGGCAAGTTTCAAGTTTGTTCAAAACTCTTAGCTGCCATGCATATGTACTATTCTTCTTGCTAGGCTCCATCTAAGGCATTATATTAGAAGTTGGAAAATCTCCTACAAGATTTTTTATAGGTCTTGATAGATAGAAAAGGTTTCCATCAAGTTGCTTTGGAATTGTGGTGTCTTCCAAGGGACTCTATGGGTTTGGGTCTTCTTGATAGCTAAAGATAAGATCTAGCTCTCTGTGCTAAACGGGGCATCCGAGCTGTGGAGGGCAATGAAGCCTAGAAGGTGTTACTTAAACATTATATCTCCTCAAGTGTCCCTTATGGAAAAAAAGCATGGAAGGACATTGGTTTACCCTCTCTTTTGGTTATGAAGGTACCTAATCAAATCCAAGGTATAGCCAAAATTATTTGAAGGGCTTGGGAGTCCCTCAAACCTTGGCTCCATTAGGCTAGTAGTGGCTTGCAATCTATTTTATATATGAATAACCTCTCTTTATGGTGGTCTCTTGTCATCATGCATCAAGACCATCCTTTAGCCAATTTTCCTTGGGTGAAGGCTCCCCATTTTTTATAAGGGAATAAAAGTCATCTCTAAACTTTCTCTAGTCGCACTAGAGATTGGATCTCTTAGCCTGAAGCCAAAATCTATTTTAGCCTTTAGTAGTGGGATAGGGAGACCTTCCAAACAATCCAAGAATCAGTCCCATTTGACATGCTTCACAATATTAGAGTTCACACCTCACTTGATGTAGGAACTCAACGTGAAGCTAATTTTATTCATGTAGAAATTCAAATATATAAGCAATACAATGGAATATCACGTAGGTTAAGTGGTTGCAACAATTTTCCAAACATGGCCAACCACTTAACTAATAGATAACCATCTGCTAAATAAAGGTGACAACTAACTTCTAGAAGACAAACAAGATCTCTAACAGCTAACTAAACACCCAAACCACTTAAAAACCTATTTATAACATGGGCATACTATGCCTCACGTGAATACAAAATGTAATGAAATAGGAATGAATATAATAATAATAAATAATAAAATATGAATTTAGGCTTAAGTGGATAAGCCTACGTATCCTCAACATCACTTCCATGGTCTAAATATTGGAAGTGGTATCCAAATACCCCTTTCAAAAATAGGTATCATTGGCTTTTCCCTCATGCCCATGGTTCCTACATTTGTTGGCATATTTAGTCCTCTCCAAAGGATTGAAAAATAAATTTTCCAATATTTGGGACCTAGCTTTGGAACCCAAATTAGTGCACTTCTCTTGGTGTCTACTTTTCCAAGGTTTGTCGATTGGGGACCAATTGGTTCATTTGGGGACTCAAAACCCTAGATGCCCATTCTATCAATGATGGGAGACTATCAAGTGCTTATTTTGGTTTTGTCCCAAAGCCCAAGTAATCTGGGTCTAGATTCATGATTTTTCTAGCCATTCTACCCTCGGTGTTTATCATGGCATACGGCTCTTCTTAGGGATAAGACAAGCATTCCTACTAGCATTGACCAACTTTGGTAGAATTAGATCAAAAATTTTATTCAACATTTGGAAGACTCATAACAATATTATTTTCTCTAGCCCTAATGTTTCTACAAAGTTTTTAGCTTATGCTAAATTCATAATTTATTCTAATGTTATGGTACAAATTCAAACACATTCTAATAAGATGGCACTTGAAGTGGAACAATTATAGACTTTATTGGATCATTGGGCTAAAGTACCCTATTCAATGGCTAGGGTCCCTCCTTATTCAGGCTCTGATAGAATACAATCCTCTTGGAGTGAGTGTCAATGGGTTCACAACTCCCATGCCTAGCAATATTGTAGCCTACACTCAAACATACAACCCAAAATCCCACCACAATAGCAACATTCTCTTGTTTACCTTCAAGGTTGGTCTAGCACCCTATCTTCTCCCCACAAATGCTTGGTTGGGGGTGGGATACTACTACTCAAGGTATAGTTTGGGGAACCTTCAATCAGGAACATGTCTAGGGCTTTAATGACTGGCTTTCTTCCACTAGTTTGACACCCTCTAAAGACACTCTGACACCATTATCTATCTTTTCTTCCTCTAGACAGGAGCCTATTTTTGAAGAGTCTGACCCCCTACCTGGGTGGGGCAATACTATATACAAATATCCACCCCCTTATTATGGTGCCCTAACCATTTAATGTTTTTCATCTTGGTGTGAATGTTCTTTTGTTGCTAATAAAATTTGGGTTGTTATTGTAATGCCCAAAGCCTTCTCTTCTTTTTACTTTGGGTGACTTCTTAGTCTGAATTTTTGAGGTGTGCCTTTTCTTGCCACCCACATTTTTTGTGAACAATGTATTATTTATTCTTTAAGTAATAAAAGTCACTTTTCAACAAAAAATCAATAAAATATTTGGGCAAAAATATTACTTTATTGAGATTTTATTTAAAAATGATGTGAGAAAAAAATAGGTTTCCTCTTTGTAAGTGGGATTCATTTTCAAAGGAAATAATATTAGAGGGTTAGTCTTGCAAAATTAGAGACTTATGAGTTTGGCATCAAGGACAAAAATTTGTTGGAGAATATCCAAATATCAAGGAAAGAGTTTTGAAAAAAGCTACTTTAAAAATATATAAGTTCTATTGATGCAATAAAATTATTTAGGAAATGAATCATATGTAAAGTCTTAACAACATAGAATTTCATATTAGATAGTTTCCAAATGATTAAGAAACATATTATATGGTTTTTAATGAGGAGGATTTTATAAAATTTTGGCCTCATACTTGGTTGAAACCTTATCCTCTTATTTTCGATCCAAAAAATAACAATTATTGGCTTGGGTATGTTTAACTTGTAAATTTTCAAAGATCAAAATTACATTAATGTGACAACTATATATCATGGATTTCTATTAGAAATATGATTGAAGGAGAACATATAAAATAATATCTATTGAGCTTCAAAATTGCTTCAAGAGTTCTTTTTGCACATTTCTAAGTAGAAGGATGAGATGGTTTGGAATCTAATAAAATATAGTGGATACTTAGTCAAGTTGGAATAGATGAATTTAGAGTAATCAAAATTTCCTACTCTTAAAATTATCCCTTAGAATAATTTTTGATTGCTTAAAGCCCTCCCTAAGGCCTCAAATTTACTTTGGTTAGCAATCTAAAATACAATTCTTATAGGTGAGAGTTTGCTAAAAATAAAATATCATGGAACTTTTAGTTGCGATTTATATGAGAAGGATCTAGAAACCTCATATCATTTGCTTCTTCATTTTCCCTTTTTTTATACCATTTGAGGTCTCGTTTTTCAAAAAATAGGAGAATATATTGGGTAGTTCCATCAACATTGAAAGAGTTCATGAAACATTGGATTAATTGTTTAAAAAAGCATTATGCATCCTATGGAGGATTAAATTTCAAATTTCAACCTTGATTGCCATACTTATCATCCTATTGATCTTCTAAGTTTTAATTATATTTAAAAATAAGAAATTTAGATTTACATTTTTATTTGGTTATTCACAATATTTAGGAGCTTTCATGATATATACTATTTATTTTATAATTAATTTTAAAGCAAAGCTTGAAAAACAATATTAAAGAGGGATATTGTCAACCCTTGCTTTTAATGACTATATGTTCACCTAGTCTTATTAGCTAGTATCCACATAAGAACAACCCTTTATCTAACTTTCCTTATGTTCACTATATCAATGTCTAGGATAAAAATTAATAATACACCTCATATCCTTTACCAAGATAACTCCTATGCTTGTAACCACACCCCCTAGAGGACATGAATCCATGATACCATCCACTCTGATAATGCCCTCTCTTACCACTCAAATACATCCCTGGAAAAAAATTGATTGATAGTGTTATCACATTACTCTATCATTTGAAACCTTAAGCAAAACTCAAACCAATTCATGATAACAATAATAACTGAAAACATATATTATCCAAATTAAATTTATATGTAATATGTAATTTTTTCTCCTTCATGTTTTCATTATAACATTTTTATACCACTTTTATTTGTTTTTATAGATTATGTTAAATATTAGTTTTACTTCCATGCATTGTTTTTAATTCTATGAGTGATCTATATTGTCTAAAAATTAAATTTAGAAAAATTCAAAATCAAGAAAATATAATAGAAATTTATTTTATGAAAGCTATATTACAAAGTCTTGTTTTGACAAAGTCAAGTGGCATTATCTCAACTGGTTAGATTCCTCAACATTTAAGAAGAAGACCAAGGTTCAAATATTACCAAGTGATACATGGATAATATCCAAGCTTTGTTGTAATACCACTATGTGGTGATGATGTAATACGAGTGGGGCCCATTTCAATCCCATATAACTAATTGAAAAAAGTCTTGTTTTGCTCAACATATGTGCAAGATTTTAGAACTTATTTGTACCTCTATGGATATTAAAAGATCAATTGTTCATTGTGCTAGTTCATTCTTGACTACTTTGCTCTAAAATTCAAAATTACAAT
The DNA here is from genome assembly GCA_028583015.1 of Wollemia nobilis. Lineage (NCBI taxonomy): Eukaryota > Viridiplantae > Streptophyta > Pinopsida > Araucariales > Araucariaceae > Wollemia > Wollemia nobilis. Next base: position 2,074,476 of record JAQPPZ010002048.1, on the reverse strand, counting down.
AATATATTACATTAAAAGTATTGGAAAAACAATTGTTAAATCGTTAAATGAAAGTAACATTCCTTGAATTTTATTTTGTTGTAATAAAAAATATGCGTCATCTTGTAAGATTAAAATGTCTTACATATGAAAAATAATTTATTCATTTGTTCATGATATATGAAGTTAGTCTATTTTGACATTAAACAATTGGTATAGTATTTTTAACCTTGTCTAACATTTTGGTTTCACATTTTTATAAGTTGTGAGATGTTGCAACTAGTGCATGTAAAAATAGAATGAAACAACAAGAAAATATTGGAACCTTACCTCACCTTTTATTTTGTCATCAATTTGTATTGGGGCCATATTTATGTTGTTGCTTTGAGCAACACATGCATAAGCTTTTTAAATTTATAAAACTAATGTTAATCTGTATGTATAGATATAGAAACAATAGCATTGATATAATCTTAAATTTTAAAGAATTAGAATCACTAATATTTACCTCTATGTGAGCAATTAGATAGGCCTTGTTACCTATCATCACCATTATGACTAAAAGTTGCATATAAAATCTCTACCTCCCCCTTGAATATCATTATCAATAGGATGAAAAGCCCTCTAGAAGCCATGCCACTCCTGCTAAATGACCCATTTCCAAGATGGACAATGGGGTCTCACCTTCCCAAATTTTCTATTATTTCAAATATCAAGCCTATTATCCATATTTGGATATGAACAAAATAATATTATATTTAGTACTTGCTTCATCTCCTTCATGTCATATTAACCACAATCTTAGGGTCAATGATATTTAGTAACCTTTCCTTCATGTACATATCCTAAACCCACTAGATACCCTATTAATCTTCTTTGCAAGGCCCATGGATTCTACCCATAACCAACCTCTAGGGTCATCACACCAAATTTAAATATATCATAGATTACAATGGTCTTACCCATGTCAATAAGTTTCAACATAATATAGCTCTAGGTCCTTGTTGGAATAACATGAGGCTCAAAAAATTCTACTAATCAAATAATGCTAGTTATACAATATTTTTTGACTAATAATAGACTCAAAAACAATTCAAATATAATTTTTTGTTGCAACAAAATTGACTCTACCTACAAATACTTAAAAACTCTTAAACAACTCGAATTTATTAACTTGCTAACAACTCACAAGACTCCTATGTGAGTGGTTCTAACCACTCAATTTATTTTAATAATAATATTTATCACATCCTATGATGTAATAAATCTTAACATTTCCTCCTTATTACATCATGCTCCAAAAATGCGTAGGAATACTAATAACATTACAAATAACCATATGATGAAATATGACACACTCAATAGATCATCAAGGACAGTTAGAATACAAATAGGGACATACTCAACTATTTGCAACAAGAAATAAGGGAATGGCCTCACTATGCTTCTTTAGTGGGAATGACCTCATTATAATATTAACCAAGGATAGGAATAAACTCAGTTATCCAAGGTTATATAATACAATTAGATAGTGACACACATTCTATCTAGCATCAAATTTGCAAACAGGGACACACACTATTGCTCACAATAGTTGTGATTGAGGACACAACTAATCATACACAATCAACCATACTGGACTTTACTAATTTACATCTTCTAAATGGATATAAATTCAACCATTCATCTTCAGTGTGACATAGGCCTTCACTCGTTCACACAATAAAAATAACCTCTCTTTAAATCACCTAGTGCTTATTGAAGTTGGAACCTTCAATTTTTTTGTTGCTTGGCGCTCATTGAATGCCTTATTCAAAATCCAAAATACATATAGTATTACAAATCATTTTTACAAATTACAAATTAGAAGAATTTAAAAAATGTCCCCTAATGTGAACTCTTCACTAAAAATATAGGAATATCAAGTTCCACCAATCATGCACTCCACACATATTCTTATTCTTTTTCTATTAAAAAAGAATTCCTTGTCTTATACTTTAAAGCATTTTACCATAAGTGGATTTTGTTATCCATCATCATTGCCTCATACAACATAATTTTCAAATCCTAGAGCAATAGTACTGATTACACTTTCAAATAAGAATGTGATCTTATATTACAAAAATTTCTTCTACTTTTATTCCAACTACCTTTACCTATTATTTTTTCTATCCAACAATCAATTCACTCAACTTATTATTGTTAACTCATTGTTGGTATATTGTCAGTTCTTCACACCTTTTAGGAAATGGAATGAGTGATCTCAAACCCTCGACAATATTATCATCATTCTATGCACTATTTTAATCTGATCTAAGTAGATAAACCTTTCGTAGGTATAAGGATCCTCGTATGCATGGTTATATACCTCTACTACAAACCTTACATAGACACTAGCTAATATTCCACTCTAATAAATTTGTGTAATAATTTTAAGATATGAAATTGTGATTCCTTAGTTTTGTATGTGTTGTGGAAAATTTTGATATTCTTAAAATATTGTCTATCACACTACCAAAACTTCTTAATCACAACAATATGTGAGCTCTAGTAAACTCACCTCTTTAACCTGCAACACTAAATCCTTAAGAACGCAGGTTGGGTCTGGACACCCCACAATGAGCCTAATCAATAATGAATTTCAGTCTCGCTAAGCTCTACCATATCTAATTATTATAATGGAATTTTATGGTGACCAAGAAAATGTATCATTTATAGCTTTAGTTTCAAGAATGCAGACTGGTGTCTTTTCTATTGGGTGATTGTAGCAAAGCTTAACCAATTTTATGAAATAGTGAAAAAAGGAAGGAAATAACTCTAAGTTATAACTGTGTGGTACAATAGTATGTATAATGAGTCCCTATAGTTAGACTTACACAGGTGGACATCATATTGACTCCTCCATCCATGGCCATGGTCCATATTGTTTACTCTAAGAGTGTCTTGGCCAATGCATACCACAAGTTCTATTGTTTACAAATATTTGCATCGCTCTAGTGTCATTGATGGAGGTAAAACATTGAATTTTTTTCCTCCCTCCCCACTAAAATGGCTATGGAGGATGTTTACACTTTTTCAATCATTTCAACCTACATGTAGCATGAATTTTTCTTCTTCCAAACACCTTTTTTTCCTTCAAATAACACATCTTGATATGCAAAAAAACATACAGAACATAGTTCAAAACCTAAACAAGCCTTTAGAATAATATAAAATTAGAAATATCTCACAATATTAAGCAAAGTATAAAGTCCCATTATAATAGAGAATTATTAAAATCAAAATAACATAGAGCACTCACAAATCTAAAACCCTCATCTCCTCCAACTTCCCTTGGAAGCATTGTTGCCACAATCATATCCACCATTGTCATGGGTTTCTTTGATTCCTGATGCAGGAGCATCCGGTGAAAGTATGAGCAATCTTGCATCTTTTAATTTTTCTTTAAAGTTCTTGTATTTTTGAAGCAATTTGGTTCTTTTTCGGGGAAGGAGATGTCGTAAGACAGAAAGGGAAGTTGTTAAAGGAACTAAGGCAAAAGTTGGTGTGAGGTCGCGAAATCGCGACCTCATTTGCTATAGCAAAGGCGAAGCAAGTTTCGTCGCGATATCGCGACGGTTGGGTTGGCCGAGTCTTAAGTTGCGAAGGGGTCACGATATCGCGACCATGTTGAAGCTGTTGCAAGGAGTGGGGGTTGGAGTCGCGAAATCGTGACGTGTCGCGATTTCACGACACGTCGCGATTTCGCGACGTCAAAGGCAGAGACAAGTGCAGGACATACTTTTGTCGCAATATCACGACTTTGTTTCAAAGCTTAGGGCAAACGTCAGTTGGGTCGCAATATCGTGACATGTCGTGATATCGCGGCCCAAGGAAAGGTCAAACTGAAGTTAACACGTGGATGGTCGGACAGGGTGAAATAGACACGTGGTTGCCACATGTCTTAAAGGCAACACGACCAGTGGGGGATAGAGTTAAATTTGACACGTGGAGACACACTTGTAACAGATCAAAAGGATGAGGGCCACGTAATCGGAGGAGAGAGATATAGATGTCGACCAAGTTTAAGTATCTTGGAATGTTGTTTTTGGAGAAACCGTAGTTACAGGTGAGACTTAATGGCGGAGATAACAGTACTTAAAGACAGTCAGATTAAAATGGCGGGTGCAGGGTATGGGAAGCCATGAATGCAGGCTCTGGACGGATCGGACAGTTGCCATTTATGGCAAAAAACAAAAGGAAAGGAAAATCTTGAAATTTCAACGGAGGGAAGATGAAATTCGAATTGGTCTTTGGGCGGGAGCATTAATTGCAGGGAAGGCCGAGACCACATTAAAACGGGGAAAATTTGTATGGGAAAGGGGTGGTGAAGTTCGGGATTGGGGAAGTGAAGTTGTATGCCTGGAATGACTGTTGTATATCTGTATTAAGAAATTTACTGTGAAAAAAAAAAAAAACAAAATTACTGTGATTTTACTGTGAATTTGTTAGTGTGAATCCCGGCTTGCCATCAAGTGGTATCAGAGCGGGAGCTCCTGAGTGTGTAGCAGATCGCCGGAGAGAGGCAGTTACACCAGGATCTGTGGGAGGAAAGATTTGATATAAAAAAAAATTATATATAATGCCTCCATGAAGAAATCGTGGCGGAGTAGCGAATGTGGTGCCGGTCGAAGACTTCCGAGCCTTGCAGAGGCAAGTTCAAGCCCTGCAAGCAGAGTTACGTAGAAGGAACGAGCCCGGAAGGGATGAGGAAAGTGAGGATGAAGTTGAAGGAGAAGACCAATCTGAGGAGGAGGAAGAGGCTATGGATCCTGCACAAGCCCGGTTATACAAGGCCATCTCTCAGATTGGAAAGCAACCAAAAATGGAGGTTTCCACATATTCGGGTAACTTGAATCCAGAAGAAGTAATTGACTGGATAAATGATTTAGAGGAGTATTTCGAATATGAGGAGGTTGAAGACCCTAACCGGGTCAGATTTGCTAAGACCAAGTTGAAGGGTCATGCCAGCATTTGGTGGAGGGGAATACAGTTGGAGAGGAACAGACGAGGGAAGGAGAGAATAACCAGATGGGACAGAATGGTGGAGAAGCTGAAAAGATAGTTCATCCCGGTAGATTACGAATTGGATCTGCTAAGAAAAATGCAGAGCTTGAGACAGACAAACAGAACTGTCCAAGAGTACACTGAAGAGTTTTACAAGATTTCTATTAGAACAGGGCATTTAGAGGCAAACAGAGAAAAGGTAGCCCGGTATATCAATGGGTTGAGACTTGGTATTCAGGAAGAACTGAGCTTGGTTCGGGTAAGCACCATTGAGGATGCTTACCAATTTGCCTTAAAGGTGGAAGAAAAGCTGAATAGGCGGTTTGAAGGCAAACAAAGAGGAAGGGGCCGTGGTGGAAGAACTGGTGGGAGAACCAGTGGGGAAAAGTACAAGGATCCAAAGAAGACTGGTGAAGCCAGTAGTAATCAGGACCAAAAGGAAGAAGATGTTTATCAGCCCCAAGACCAGAATAGCTACCCAAGAGGACGGGGTGGATCTGGACAAGGATTTGGAAGAGGAGTATTTCGTGGAACATGTTTCCACTGTGGTGAAGGACACCAGGCATTTGAATGCCCACAACATCGAGAAAGGATGAACAAGAGGCCTGAGGGTCCAGCCAGAGCTGCTGTGGTCAAGGAAGATGCTGAGTCTGAGCATTCTAAAGAAGCAGAGATGGGAGAAATGATGATTGTAAGAAGAGTCCTATTGAATGAGGAGAAGGACACGGACCAGAGGAGAAGTTTATTCCGCACCAGATGTAAATGTGCGGGCAAGGTTTGCAATGTCATTATTGATAATGGTAGCACGGATAACCTGGTTTCTGAGGAAATGGTTACAAAGCTACAGTTAGAAAGGAAGAAGCACCCACACCCATACCGGGTCGCATGGTTACAGGACCACAGAATTTTGGTCAATGAGCAGTGTTCCATTAAATTTAACATTGGAAATTATTGTGATGAGGTCCTGTGTGACATCCTGCCCATGGATGCTTGCCACATGTTGCTGGGGAGGCCCTGGCAGTTTGACCGGAGAGCGGTGCATGATGGTCGTGCCAACACCTACTCATTGACAAAGAATGGTGTATGCCATAAACTAAAGCCCTTAAAGGATGCGGATGAAAAGGTATGTAACACTTCCAGAGTCTGTTTAGTTGAGGGAAGGAAGTTCCTGAATGGGTTAAAGCATGAAAATTTATGTTATGCAATAATCCCTAGAGTTAGGGGGAAAGAATGCCAAGATACCCCAGCAGAAGTCCTAAATCTGCTGGAGGAATTTCCAGATATTGTGTCAGACAATGTGCCTGAGGGTTTACCCCCTGTGAGGAAAATTAGCCATCATATAGATTTAGTACCGGGGTCAAGCTTGCCAAATAAAGCTGCACACAGGATGACACCTGTGGAGACTGAGGAATTAAATAGACAAGTCCAGGGATTATTAGAAAAGGGACTGATTCGGGAAAGTTTGAGTCCATGCGCAGTACCTGCAGTGCTGGCGCCAAAGAAGGATGGGGAATGGAGGATGTGTACAGATTCACGGGCCATCAACAAAATTACTATTAAGTATAGATTCCCATTGCCAAGAATGGATGATATCATGGACTGTTTAAGTGGAGCTGAATACTTCACAAAGATTGACTTAAAAAGCGGTTATCATCAGATCCGTATTCGGGAGGGAGATGAGTGGAAGACAGCCTTCAAGACAAGAGAGGGCTTGTATGAGTGGTTGGTAATGCCATTTGGACTGTCCAATGCACCAAGTACTTTCATGCGGCTGATGAATGAAGTGCTGAAGGAGTTCCTGGGAAAGTTTGTTATTGTTTATTTAGATGATATATTGATATTCAGCAGGACCCTGGAGGAACACCTGATGCATATCAGGAGGGTCTTTGAAAAACTGCGAGAAGAACAGTTATTAATAAATCTAAAAAAATGTAATTTTGTCAGGAAAGAATTGGTTTACCTGGGGTTTGTAATCTCAGCAGAAGGACTGAAAATGGACCCCGAAAAGGTAAGAGCCATCATTGAATGGCCTACCCCAAGAAGCACAACAGAAGTAAGATCTTTTCATGGTTTGGCCAGCTTCTACAGGAAGTTCATAAAGAATTTCAGCAGTATTTGTGCACCTCTCACAGAGACAATGAGGGGAGATAAAAAGGAGTTCAAATGGACATCAGGGGCTGAAAGGAGCTTTGATACATTAAAGAGAAAAGTTACAGAACATCCTGTTTTGGCACTTCCAGACTTTAACAAGGTATTTCACGTGGACTGTGATGCCAGTGGCAGTGCAATAGGGGTTGTATTGAGTCAAGGAGGCAAGCCAGTTGCTTATTTCAGTGAGAAGTTAAATGATGCTCGAAAAAAGTATTCAGTCTATGACCAAGAATTTTATGCTATAGTTCAGGCTCTAAAGAAGTGGAGACACTATTTATTTCCAAAGGAGTTTGTACTGTTTACTGACCATCAGGCTTTACAATACATTAACAGTCAGACAAAACTGAATCAAAGGCACATGAAATGGGTGGAGTTCCTCCAAAGTTATACCTTTGTGCTGAAGCACAGAAGTGGGAAGTCAAACAGAGTTGCAGATGCCTTGAGCAAAAGGCAGACTTTACTGATTAGATTGATAGTGGAAGTAGTGGGGTTTGAAGAACTAAAGGGTTTGTACCCTGCAGATCCGGATTTTGCAGAAGCCTGGAAGGCTTGCTTAACACCTGTTACGGTGGACCGAACAAAATGGTTGGATTTCCTAATCCAAGATGGAATGTTATTCAAGGGAAGCAAATTATGCATTCCAAGGAGCTCTATGCGGGAGAACTTGATCAAAGAAAAGCACAGCAGGGGACTGGCTGGGCATTTTGGTTGGGATAAGACCATTGCACTGGTGGAGGAAAATTACTACTGGCCACAAATTTAGCAAGATGTGCGAAATTTTATGCAGAGTTGCAGAATATGCCAGATGGCAAAGGGTGCAAGGCAAAACATAGGACTGTACCAGCCATTACCTGTACCGGAGAGGCCATGGGAAGACATAAGCATGGATTTCATCCTTGGATTACCGAGGACACAAAGAGGAAATGACTCTGTATTTGTGGTGGTTGATCGATTCTCCAAAATGGCACATTTTATCCCCTGCCAAAAGACCAGTGATGCAGTTCACATTGCAGGGTTGTTCTTCAAGGAAGTGGTTAGACTTCACGGTCTGCCAAGAAGCATAGTTTTTGATAGAGATACCAAGTTTGTTGGATACTTTTGGAGAACTCTGTGGAAGAAGATGAAAATAGACCTGAAATTTAGTTCTGCATACCACCCACGTATCGACTGGACGAGACGAGGTGGTGAACGTAAGCTCTGGGTAATCTATTGAGGTCTTTGATAGCGAGATCAGCCCAAGGGATGGGATTTAGTTTTACCGTAGGCAGAATTTGCGTATAACAGTTCAGTTAATAAAAGCACAGATAAATCTTCGTTCCAGATAATATATGGACACAGCCCGAGGAATGTGACTGAACTGAGAAAGTTGGACAGGAAAGAAAAGTGTAGTGCCGAGGCAGAAGAATTTACAGAACATATGAAAAGTCTGCATGAAGAAGTAAGGAAACAAATTGTGAAGATGAATGTTAAGATCCTGCTATAAAATAAACTCAAAGAACACACTCTCACACAATTACTTGGAAATAACTCACATAAACATCACATTAATATAACAGAAATTTGCATAAAGAACAATCTCACAATAGGACTGAATCGCAGGCCTCTTCGAGAGGGCAACCTCCTTCAATACTTCATTAGTTTTGCAAAAGATGGTTACATTGGTGCCCTTTTGGGTATTTAAGGATTTTCCTTCCAAGTTTGGCTTACATGCAAAATGCCACCTGGATTACATGCATAATGCCACCCGAATTACATGCATAGTGCCACTTTGAATTACATGCATAATGCCACTCGAATTACATGCACAAGGCCACTCGAATTACATGCATAATGCCACACGAATTACATGCACAATGCCACCTATCTACCATGTGTTACATAAAAAGGGTGCCATTTGTCATGGGCACTACCTAAGCTAAAACTTAGAACATTACAAAATATTAATCATGGGTACTACCCACGTTCACTAGGAATTATTACATCATGGAAGTTATTACATTAAGGGTTAGGATGAGATCCTAACATGCCCTTCTCCTTGAAGAAGCTTTGTCCTCAAAGCTGAAAATGAGGAAACTATTGCTGAAGTTGATGGAGAGACTCCCATGTAGCATCCTCAGGTTGAAGTCCACGCCACTGAACCAGGACCTCTGTGATGGTACGGTTGCGAGTTCGACGATACAGCGCTACTTTGGTGCAAGTAAGATGGAGCCTTCTTCATCCAATTCGGGAAGTGTTGATGGAACCCGTACCTTGGAGCTGCCCAAAATGTAGGAGGGAGGCGTGAGTGGAGGGTGCCCGTAAATTGCCTCTGGTGGCGGTATGATAGGAAGTGTTGTACCACCATTCGGCCAAAGAAAGCCATTTTGCCCAATGAGTAGGATGATCGGAGGCAAGCAGCGAAGGTAGGTTTCCAAGAAATTATTAACAACCTCTGTTTGACCATCCATTTGCGGATGGTAGGCTAAACTCATTGTGAGCCGAGTCCCCCGCAACTTAAACAACTCTTGCCAAAAATTGCTAGTAAGGTTGGGATCACGATCAGATACAATGGAGGTTGGCATGCCATGAAGGCGAAATATGGAGTCAAGAAAAATTTGGGCAATAGTGAATGCTGTGTAAGGATGGGTTAGGGCACAAAAGTGAGCATACTTTGAAAGGCGGTCCACTACCACAAAAATAACAGACTTGTCTCCAGATTTAGGTAGCCCTTCTATGAAATCCATAGAGATGTCAGTTCACACCTGATTCGTATCGGCAAGGGGAGAAGAGTGCCCGAAGAGTGCACTGTTTCTCTTTTCATCCTTTGACCTGTGTCGCAGTCTGCCACAAAAGAGCGAATGTCCTGTTTCCTACCTTTCCAAAATAAGGTGCGCTTGAGTCGCTCATAAGGTGGTCTGATATTGGGAGGTGTACTATCCGACAATAATGGAATGGCATGGTCGTGAGAGCGATGTAGTGGTAGTGTGATGGGTTCTGAAAAGATGGCCTCATGTTTGTGGAGAATCTGTTGCATGTCTTGTGGGATTTCACCCATTGGAGATGTGGATGGCTGGATGGAGAATAGTTGTGCAATGACCCCACGTGATGATTTCTTTAGCAATTTCTCCATGCCGTTTGAACTAAAAATTTGAGGTGTTCCTATTGGGGAGCCCTTGATGATGTGTGTTTGTCCGTTCTGGAAGAACTGCATCCAAAGTTTAGCAAAGTTCCAACTGATAGTGCCCAACGTACTCAACCATTGGCTTCCCAAAACAATATCACATCCACCCAAATGGAGGGCAAACATGTCCTGCTTGAGTTCATAGTCCCTTATCTTTATTTTAACATTGCGACACTTTCCTTGACAAGATAAGGTTCCCCCATTGGATACCATGACCTCAAAGGAACTACAATTGTGGATATAGCAATTTGCCCGTTGAGCAACTCTAGGGTCAATGAAGTTGTGCGTGCTTCCCGAATCCAAAAGGATGGAAAGACGTTGGCCCTTGAAACATCCTGTAACCTTCATGGTTTGAGGAGTAGTAATGCCTACAAGGGCATGGATTGTAATTGATGTCTCAGGTTCCTGTTTCCCTTCTTCTTGTGGAGGAGGTGTTTCTAGAGGGTCCTCATCCTCATCACTCTCGTCAGCGGTATCAGGTTCTCCAACATCTATCAAGAACAATTTTTTGTGTGCACACTTATGCCCCTTGAAAAACTTTTCATCACAATTGTAGCATAATCCTTGGGCACGACGTGCATCCATCTCTTCGGTGGTGAGGCGCTTGGGTGCAGCAGGTTTATTATCATCTGGGTGTTGGGCTCTAGGGGGAAATGAAGGTCTATTTTGAGGAAACTTTGATGGGTGTCTTTGTGCAGAGAGTTTAGATTCGACCAAACGGGCCAAACTGATAGCTTCCATCATATTTCGTGGTTTCAACATTTTGACTTCTGCTTGGAGTTCCATCTTCAACCCACTGATATAACAACTCTGGAAGAACCCTTCACTCAATCCTCTTGTCCGATTGGCCAATTTTTCAAATTGAGCTTGGTACGCTCGGACTGACCTTGTTTGTTGCAGTTTGGTCAAGGCTCTTGTAAAGTCCTCAAACTCACTAGGACCAAATCGAGTGAGTAGTTGGGATTCAAAATCCTCCCAAGAGAGATTTGGGTAGGCAAGACGCAACCATTGGAACCAGTGTAGAGCCTCAGATTCCAAGTTAAAGGAAGCCATCTGGACTCGATGAAATATGGGTACATTATGAATTCGAAAGAATTGATCAACCCGACATAGCCACCCATCAACATCCTTCCCACTAAATTTGGGAAAGTCCAATTTGGGCATTCTAAAGGATGGATCATGGTCACGATTCCTTGTAGAACTCTCAGCTTGGTATTCTGATTTGGGTGGTTCTCTTCTCAGTTTACTGTCCACTTCTGTCAGTGCTTCTTCTAGGCGATTGCTAGTGGCCTCATGCTCTATGCGAAGACCTTGGACTTCTTCCCTTATGGAGTGAAAATTCGAGTTCAAGTTCTCAATGGCTTTTGTTAGGGACTCCAAGTGTTCTAGTTCTTTCTGGTGTCCACGAGTACCTTGGGCCATTTTTTTGACCTTTTGTGACCAGTTACTAAAAATAGAATTGAATTTTTAGGACTTACTATTTTTAGTAAGTGCCCAAAAAAGTGCTTGGGTGCTATATATCAAAATGATCAGTAGAAGGAGGTGGTCACAATGAGCTATATATCTCAACACTACTTTTTGGCACCCCTGACTTTTTTTTTTTTTTTATCTCCTGTTTTGCTGAGTCTAACGGTGTTTACAGATTCTGATTCTGAGCTACTGAGCAAAAGTTGGCTACTGGAGCACTATCTATAACTGGTTGTGTTTCACACTCAAGATTCTCTGTATTTTGTAGGTGACTGATATGACAGTTCTGTTCTAACCCTGAAGACTGTGAATTTTGCCCTGACTGTGCTGACCTCTCTGACTCGATCGACCTAATCGTGGATCGCCATCGTAAATTTTACTGTTATTCTCTAGATCGTCGACTTAAGTGTCACCCTCATGGCTTATCCCAAATGCATGTCCCTTCTATTATTTTTTTAGTAGAGGACTCCTTTCTCATATGCTCACTTTTGAAATGCAGGTTTACGAACATGGATGTTTGGATTTTTATTTTTATTTTTACGTTTTTTACAAGTTGAAGTTTTAACAGAACCAGGGAATGCTAAGTATAGGAGTATGTACCACCCATAGGCCCTCTAATATACCGACAGTGACGAACAATAGTGCTCGGACCAATATTTTAGGCCACTACTCAAGGAGGATTCCACACATACCCTTGAGCACACTACCCGCCTCTCTGACAATACGGGAGGGTAATCGTCCAGGATGCTGTGTCCCATAGACTATGAGTAATACAAGGCCGAAGAGCTTTCTAATGGCTAAAATTTTGTTTAATCCTAGATGGTCTCCCGATATACCCGAAGATACGTGGGAGCTCAAGTCCGTGCGCGAGTTCTATCTGAGGCCTGGGTATTGGAGCCTGATCGCCCCTCACTTCACTAGACGCTTTATGGGTTATCTAGCTTAGCCAATAACGACAGATCCTTCGTGATATTTTAAAACCCCCGATACAGGGTTTCTACCTACTTAACTAATAATATATTTTTTTGTTTTTGTTCTGGAAAAAAAAACACTGTATTTTTTTGGATTTTTTTTTTTTTAATAAGGAAAAACAGAATGGAAAAAAACACACAGAATTTATACCTAACAGGCGGATTGGATGGCAAGAATCGTTGCAGTTGCAGTAGAAATTGGCCCTAGAAAGCGCTCTGATACCACTTGTTAAGATCCTGCTATAAAATAAACTCAAATAACACACTCTCACACAATTACTTGGAAATAACTCACATAAACATCACATTAATATAACAGAAATTTGCATAAAGAACAATCTCACAATAGGATCGAATCGCGAGGCCTCTTCGAGGGGGCAACCTCCTTCAATACTTCATTAATTTTGCAAAAGATGGTTACATTGGTGCCCTTTCGGGTATTTAAGGAGTTTCCTTCCAAGGTTGGCTTACATGCAAAATGCCACCTGGATTACATGCATAATGCCACCCGAATTACATGCATAGTGCCACTTTGAATTACATGCACAATGCCACTCGAATTACATGCACAAGGCCACTCGAATTACATGCATAATGCCACACGAATTACATGCACAATGCCACCTATCTACCATGTGTTACATAAAAAGGGTGCCATTTGTCATGGGCACTACCTAAGCTAAAACTTAGAACATTACAAAATATTAATCATGGGTACTACCCACGTTCACTAGGAATTATTACATCATGGAAGTTATTACATTAAGGGTTAGGATGAGATCCTAACAATGAATACTCAATATAAGGAGAGGGCGGACCAGAAACGGCGGTTCAAGGAGTTCAAGGTAGGAGATGAGGTCATGGTGCATCTCAGGAAGGAGAGATTTCCTGCCAAGACTTATAATAAATTGAAAATGAAAAGGTTTGGACCATACAGAATATTGGGAAAGCGAGAGTCAGGAAATGCGTATGAAGTGGAATTGCCAAGTTGGCTTGATATTTCACCAATTTTTAATATCTCAGATTTAGTGGAATATCATGAGGGAGAAGGTATAGAAATGCAAAGTCCAGAATTATGGCAAATTTCAGCATCTACTCCAAGCACATATGAGGCCGAGGAAGTATTGGATACTCATGAAGGCAGAAGCACCAGGAATAAAAAGTATACTGAGTATTTTATCAAGTGGAAAGGCAGGCCTATTGAAGATGCAACTTGGGTATCAGAGGCGGAGGTTGACCGATTGGGTCTTCGCCCAACAAAATAGAAGTGAGGGTCACTTCTAATCTACCCCGGGTGTCTGATGCAGGAGCATCCGATGAAAGTATGAGCAATCTTGCATCTTTTAATTTTTCTTTAAAGTTCTTGTATTTTTGAAGCAATTTGGTTCTTTTTCGGGGAAGGAGATGTCGTAAGACAGAAAGGGAAGTTGTTAAAGGAACTAAGGCAAAATTTGGTGTGAGGTCACGAAATCGTGACCTCATTTGCTATAGCAAATGCGGAGCAAGTTTCGTCGCGATATCGCGACGTCGCGATATCGCGACGGTTGGGTTGGCCGAGTCTTAAGTTGCAAAGGGGTCGTGACATCACGACGTCGCGATATCGCGACGTCGCGATATCGCGACGTCGTGATATCGTGACCATGTTGAAGCTGTTGCAAGGAGTGGGGGTTGGAGTCACGATTTCGTGACACGTTGCGATTTCACGACGTCAAAGGCAGAGACAAGTGCAGGACGTACTTTTGTTGCGATATCGCAACGTCACGATATCACGACTTTGTTTCAAAGCTGAGGGCGGACGTCAGTTGGGTCGCGATATCACAACATGTCATGATATCGCGGCCCAAGGAAAGGTCAAACTGAAGTGAACATGCGAACAGTCGGACAGGGTGAAATAGACACGTGGTTGCCACGTGTCTTAAATGCAACACGACCAGTGGGGGATAGAGTTAAATTTGACACATGGAGACACACTTGTAACAGATCAAAAGGATGAGGGCCACGTAATCGGAGGAGAGAGATATAGATGTCGACCAAGTTTAAGTATCTTGGAATGTTGTTTCTGGAGAAATCATAGTTACAAGTGAAAGACTTAATGGCGGAGACAACGGTACTTAAAGACAATCAGATTAAAATGGCGGGTGCGAGGTATGGGAAGCCATGAATGCAGGCTCTGGACGGATCGGACGAGTTGCCATTTATGGCGAAAAACAAAAGGAAAGGAAAATCTTGAAATTTCAACGGAGGGAAGATGAAATTCGAATTGGTCTTTGGGCGGGAGCATTAATTGTAGGGAAGGCCGAGACCACATTAAAACGGGGAAAATTTGTATGGGAAAGGGGTGGTGAAGTTCGGGATTGGGGAAGTGAAGTTGTATGCCTGGAATGACTGCTGTATATCTGTATTAAGAAATTTAATGAAAAAAAAAACAAAATTACTGTGATTTTACTGTGAATTTGTTAGTGTGAATCCCGGCTTGCCATCAATTCCTCATCCAGTGTCTTTGTTTTCTTTGTTTGTTTCTCTACTAGATTTTTCTATATGTACTTATTTTTTTGGCATGATATTAGAAACAACTGAACACTATTAAAACAAATCTTGTATGGCTCAAAACTAAATGATGAAAAAGGGTCTGATATGGTATTTTGAGGGTCTTGAAAAATGGGTATCAACTAAATGGAAAAAATATAGGAGCAAGCACTACATGAGAATATCTTAGAAGACAAAGAAATGTTTGCAAAAATGGACAATACCATGAAATATTATTTGCACCCTTTGTCAAGCTTGCATGAATTGACAACAACATGAACAGTAGTAGCAAGATTAAAGAATCCAATATTTTCTCATAGAGTATAACCTTTCATTACTAAATTTATGAATCATTCCAAGCACTATAAGGCTCTTTATTTATTATAATTTGACATCATAAAACAAAAAAATAATATTTTTTACATAACATAGCCAAAAAATACAATCGTGCATCTCTTGAACACTCAATATTCAAACTCATAAAGAGCACCCATGTCCATTCACAAAGGGCTTTGATACCATATGTTGAAATAACATGAGGCCAAAAAAATTCTATTTGTAGACACCTAAAATATGTCATATCAAGGAGACTCTCCGAAAGACCTCCTTCTAATTCACCTAGGGCAGCCTTAGGGCTATTTAGTTCCCTTCTCCAGAAAAAAGGGTATTTCTCCCCCATGGGAAGCAATATCGTCTCAATCGATATGGTCTCTGGGTTAGGACCATCTTGATGTAAAACGATCATGCACCCATAAAAACAATAAAATAAAATGGGCAATAAAACTACCTGTTAGTGTGGTAGCAATTTTTCATTAATGCTAGGCAATTTGTAGGCAATAGATATTCCCTTGCCACCTACATTTTGTTGTAAATAGGCAACTCGATAGCCAAGGATTTTCATTTTTCCCTCTTCGACTACATGTTGAGAGGGTTATAAAATGGAGGCTCTTCCCACTCTAAAAAAAGATCCCAATTTTTGAATGCTTACCTCCACGAAGTGCTACCAGATTTGCTCGCCAAGCTTTCTTGCTACCATTATGCTATCGGATTGTTGTAGGAGTTTCAAGACTGCCTTCCACATGACTGCTTGATTAACCTCACTACATTGGATTGCTCGAATCAACAAACTCACATTCTCATGCATAAGAAATTCATCGATAAAAATTCCCCTTGGATCACCTCAACACCACCTCAGCCTGGTTTCAAATAATTACAGGTCTGTGATAGAGACCATATCTAATGATACGGTCCTACAACCAAGATCATCTTGAACGAGATGGCCATGTTTGGATGATCACTTTTTCAATATTTTTTATATTTTTTTAAATCCATACTTGCATGCTAGTTTTAATATAAGATCCTTCATTTTGAGCATTTCATTTACATGTATTAGCTTAGATTTTGTGTTATCTCATTTATGCATTTATGTTTTTCTTTACCTCTTGATCAATACAGGCCCAATCTAGGTGGGTCTTGTAGATGCTATTGATATCCTTTGTTGTTTCATTGCACACAGGTGACAAGATCCAAGGGAACAAAAGGATTTGGATCTCACCCTTACAATGCAGTGGTCACCAAAAACCCACTCTCCAAAATATTTTTGTGGGTGTGAAGACATTTTGGATTGCACTTTATTGTGATGTATCATTTATAAAATCCCTAATGGGGATTCATTGTAACACATTTTAAAAGAGATCAATTCAATTTATATAGCCATATTTATTGCCATTTGGTTTCTTGGTGCATCGTGTTGCTTTTATCCATTTTATGGTGCATGTTTTAATGTTTTCAAATGGATATCACAGTGGGACCCCCTCTGGGTCCCCATTTTTCATTTTGTGTTGGTTTATTACACCAGTGAAATCACTAAATTTTTTCTTGTTTATTGGTTTTTGCAGGTACACAATCATGACCATCTCAAGCAAGACAAACCCTAATATGAAGTTGTCTCAGGCAAGATAGACCCTGTTTTGAAACCATCCCAAGATATATGGCCTTGAAGTAGAGTTAAAAGTGTAGGAATTCATAGGATTGATGTCAAACAAAATGATCTCAGGTTATTCCTTTACTTCTTAGGATAGTCTTTTTTTATGCTTAAGATAGAAAAAACTAAGAAAATAGCAAAATATACCTCTTGATTGCATCCATGCATCTATATTCTTAGTTTTCAACCTATCATACTATGACTATCTCGATCAAGATAGTCTCAGATCTGTGATTGTCTCATTCGAGACGATCTAGCTATTTTCACAGTTTTTCCTACATTGTTGATTAATGAAGAGTTGAGCATTTTTAAGGAAACATAGATGTATTTTACCTTGCAATCGGTATTTTTCTTATATAATCATCGAATGCTCTTTGTTTATTTTTAGCAATAAAATGAACACCACACATGCACATATCACATAAACATTGGTAATATTGGATTTCATTACCAACCCCCAATTGAGACTAGCGACATTGGATTTCTCCTCCTTTCTCTAGCTCGCCCCTTTAAATACCATAGTAGCCCCCACAAGTGGTTTCTTGGACTTCATCACCAAGAAGTCCCCTACACTTGGGTGCATCCTAGGGTATGTTAGGATTATATTCCCCTCAACCACTTGGCTCAATAATAAGTGGAACGCAATTGTCATTCTCATCCAAGCATTCCCGAGTGTGAAACGAAAGCCTGGTTAGACAAGTAGTAGGACTTAGATAGTGTGACCTCTTTTGGGAGGTAATATTATTTCCTTAGGATACCCATAATCTATATCCAACATCCTAGGAAGATATTTTTGCCATTTGTATTACATTCCTTAATAAGGGGGTGTTCATAAACTACCTTTCATAGTTTTCATTTCATTTACCTTTTAGCTATCATAGGAATAGGTTTTAAATCAAAACACACCAAAAACCAAAACAAAAATCATAAAAATAAAAAACACAAAAACATTGTTTTCTTACTTGTTTGTTTATTTTATGTTTGCATAGATTAAACAATGATCACAACACGCAATTAGACTCAATTCAAAAGTCAGAGTTGTTGAACATCTGTAAGGAGAAATAGAGTGACTTCAGTTTAGCCTAGAGGACCTTGCCATCCCTAACTAGCACCCTGACATAAGATGTCATGTGAATCCTTTATATAGGGAATCTGACCTCTAAGAAATCCCCATTTAGGAGGTACCAATGAGTCTTGAGTATAATCAAAAAGGTGATTTTATTGATCTAGAAACTTTGCTTGATTTATATAAAAAAATATTATACCTGTTGAGGGGCCTAGTAGGTTAGTATTGCATGTTCGCATCTCAACTCATATTAGATATCCATTAGAAGTAGCACAAGAGTACATATCATACCAAGATGATTGCTATGAGGACTCCCCAGTTGAGAATCTATCCATACATCAATAACATGATCAAGAGGACATCGTTAACCATAATTCTCACAAAAAACCTCTATCAGCTCCCACATTCATCATAGATAAGGGTGATCCAAATACCAATATGTCTCAAGAGAGAGTTAATTCAAAAATGTTGTGTCTTCGCATCATTTGACTATGCAAAGCTCGTCTTTAAACCTCAATATCAATTCAATGTAGCCTTTAGATATCATGAAAAATAGGTTATAGATCCTACTAGAGGTGAGAGACAATACAAGCCCACCCATTTTGCGAATACAAGGGTAAACAAACCTCTTACATTTGATAAAATAAACCACACTCATCAGGCACCTAGACCAAACCTTAACCAACAACAACAACTGGATCAACTTCTATTAGACCATTAATTGTTAAATCAGCAACGAGTATACCAACAATGGTCACGCCTACAAAGGTTGCATCAACAAAGGGTACACCAAGAGCAGTTACAAAAGGTATTTTATGAAACGGTGCCTACCCTTATCACTTATAGGCCTTAGATGCAACAACGCATGAGGTTCCCAATATAGTATCAAAACCTTCCTCTTTAGTCACCCCAAAATCATAATAAATATCAAAGGCCACTATAGGGTCATCATTAAGAACCTCCTACTCCTTAATAGTACCAAGACCAATAGGTTGAGGAGTTATATGAAGAAGCCCAACAAGCACATCAAGAACAGGTTTCTACCTACCCTAAATCCATTTATGATAAGGTACATAATGACCATACCTATCACCCACATTAACATAAAAATCAACCCCCTTTGCCTAATCAAGGACGATGATGGGTGGATCATATCATTTCACCAAAGGCATACAAAGTGCTAACATATTGGATAAATTCATTAGAAAAACAAGCTTAAGGTTCGGGTTACCAAAAACTCACCCTAAAGAAACTTAGTAATCAGCCTATGCATCCATCAGTTTTATCACTGCCATATCCTGAGCATTTCAAGATGCCTAAACTTGAAAAATTCAAAGGTGATTAAGACATGCAAGAGCAGGTGATAAGCTTCATTAATTTTTGCTTTCATCTTCAAGATAATGACTCCTTGATGTTAAGGGCATTTCTTATAACATTGGTTGGGAGTTCTTTGGAATGGTATAATCATCTATCACACCATAGCATATACAACTGAGCAATTAGTGAATGCATTTCTAGAGTGCTTTGCATTTAGCATCAGGAAAAAGGTAAATTTGACTAACTTGTCTAGCCTTCGTCAATTTGATGATGAGCCAGTCATGGTATATGGGAATAGGTGGAGAATTATTATGTAAAAATTACCCTTTACCTTACCCATCACAGAGCTTACTCTGATGTTCATAAGGAGTTTCTCAAAACCAATATCAATTTTTTTACAACTCTAACAATACAAGAATTTTTAGGAGGCTCTATCTCAGGCCAAAGTCATTGAGGAAATTAAGGTTCAAGAAGGAGAGATTAATCTCTAGAAAAATACATGGTCAAATAAGAATGCTAAATGCAATCAAGTGCAACCAAAGGTAACTCAAGTTAATCAAGTTGTTTTGAGTGCTCTCAGTCCCTCAAATCAAACTCTACCTCCAAAACCCAACTATCATGTGTAACCTCCACCTGCATAGTATCATTCACAATAGATGCAACAACCACAGTAAAAATTGTAGAATCAACAATGTTGACCACCTCACCAATATACACCATTTCTAGAGTATTTGAAATCAATATTTAATCACTTATGCAAGGTGTAAGTGGTTACACTCTTTGATATTCGACCATTGAATCTGAATCATCCTAAACCTAAATATTATATGGATTATCAATACTGCAACTATCATCGATAAAATGGGTATGGCATTTGATCATGCTATGCATTCAATAACATAGTGTAGGATATGATCAAGAATAAAGATATTTAAATTGATAATCCTCTAGCCTCTAATAACCAAAACATAGATCTCTTCCAAGACCCTTTTCTCCAATGAGGCACAAACACAACACCTACAACCACAACAAAACCATGCAAGCAAGTAAATCAGGTGCAAGCTACCCCACCCAATCAAGGATTTTTGGGGATGATCAACATAGTGATACTAAACAGACACTACGCAAATCAACTTGCACCAATCACTGATCCTCAGAATGTCCCTTCCACATCACAGGTACCTCCATGCTAAAACTCAAGCATACCTACCCCACCTCGATTGATACTAACTTTAAGAAGTAAAATTACCCAAAGTCTACAATTTGCATCAGGGAGGCTCTCCATATATGAGCTAATCCTAGCATCAACTTCACCTCCACCATCATCAGTTGATACCTATCCATCTTCACTTCCTCCTTTTGTACATTTAATCTCCACCATTTCAACAACACCCCCTCATATCACCCTCGTAGGAGAAGAATCATCATCATCCACTCATATTTCATCGTAACCCACACCCTCATCACTATCCTCATCTTCTCCTCCCTCGTAGGTCAACATTTTCATGACTAGCCCAATTTTGGGTGAATACATGGTACATGATGTTATGTTAACCCCTTATGTAGATTCAATTAGGGATTTTGGTCACCCATGCAATATGTTGTTACCCATAAGCACCATTTTCCCCTTTGGGTCTTATCTAAGGTAAACCAATTTCATCTATGGAGGCATCAATGTCTCCACATATGCACCCCCAAAGCTGGAAGAGATGGATTTATTTCAAGCTAACATCGATTACATATCAAATCTATCCTTTACTATGTGATATTTTTGAAACTGCTATTGGCGCAGAAATGATTTAGGACAATATGAATAAAGTCCTAGAACCTCGATAGAACAAGACTACAAAATACTTATGAATAAAGTAGTTTTGGATATCACGTGCGCTTACCTAATGAGCTTCTTGTCAATTCTCTACAATTCCTTAACTTAGGCTTTATGGGAGACATTTATGGTAATAAGTATACTGATCCCAGTAATACTCACATGCTTAGTGATCACTTACACATCACTACTTTATCTATTATTAACTTTGATAAGTCAAATCATGAGCCAAAATATTATTATGCTTTAGAAGATGATCAAGGGCTTGATCATGAATAGGGGTTGAAATATTATTGGGAGACCGCTTTCATTGCCTCCCTGAGCTTAAAAGACAAATCTACCCCTATTGAGCATCTTAATTATTTAGATGAATTCTATATTCATCTCTTTTTGAGGTTACCACTCCCTCTCTAGAATCAACTTCTCCCACCTAAGGATGCTATTATCCTTATTTCCCATAGGGAGCACCCTATCATCCCAATTTTTCCTCAACCATCCCCTAAATATTTACATCCATCCATTTACAATCATCTCTTCCCACAGTATGTAGACTATATGCCAACCATCAATATGATCTCCATTGATCTCACCAATCCACTCCATTATCTTGGTGAGCCTTCCAAATCATTACCTCTCAATCTTAAGGCTATTAATTTTGATCACTCTACCCTTCCCCATTGTTATCTAAGTTTCTCCCTTCTGAGGACATGTTGCAACCATTCCATCTCTCGTCGCATCCTCATTTTGATGTCTTACAATTTGAGATTGAGCCTAACAATGTATCTGACTCATTCAATCCAAATGATGATATTCACTTGATCCCTAATCCTCATTAATTGGAAGAGGGATTACATATTTTAATAGGATATATGGTTGATATTGATGTCAGAAATGATCCTAAACATCCCCAAATTCTCAAATTAGGGAAAGGTCTTTCAACCGAAGAATGCACCTCATTCTTTGCTCTTCTAAATAATTATAAGAGAGTTTTTGCTTGGTCCTACAGGTACATTCCTAGTTTGGACCCCAATTTTAGTGGTTCATAATTTAACGTTAATTCCAACACTTAAGCCAGTAAAGCAAAAACTCCAAAGAATGCATCCAAAAATTGCTCTCATGATCAAATATGAATTATAAAATTTGTTGGATTTAGTATTCATCCAACCCATTGATTACCCTCATTGGGTGTCCAACATAGTTCTTGTCAGGAAACCAAATGGGGGGTGTGCATATGCATCAATTTTCATGATCTCAATAAAGCAAGCCCCAAATATGAAATTTTGTTGCCAAACATAGATACTCTACCTAGACACAACCATCAACCATAAAATACTCTCTCTCATGGATGGCTTCTTAGGATACAATAAAATTTGAGTTAATCTAGAGGATCAAGCCAAAATAACCTTCACTACACCTTGGGGGATCTTCTATTATAAGGTCATGCCATTTGGCTTAAATAACGTCGATGCTACCACTAGTGAGCAATGATGTATATTTTTCATGATTACATGCATAAGATTGTCAAATATTATATCGATGATCTGGTGGATAAATCTTTATTACATCAAGACCACATCGGTGTTTTAGAGAAAATATTTGATTGCCTTCTCAAGCATAATGTCCAATTGAATCTCAAGAAGTGTGTCTTTGGAGTCACATCTAGAAAACTCTTAGGGTTCATCATTTCAAAGCAAGGCATTGAATTTGACCCCCAAAAGGTCAAATTAATCATACACATTCCTTCCCCCAAAAACCTTAAGTAGCTTCACAGCTTATAGGTGAAGATACAGGCCATCTGTCAGTTCATAGCACAACTATCAAATAAATATTGGCCTTTCAATCATCATTTGCAAAAGGGGGTGATTTTTCATTGGAACAAAGATTGCTAAGAGGTCTTTGTAGACATTAATCAATACTTGGCTTATATGCTAGTATTGTCTCCTTTGAGACTTGATGTGCCATTTTTATTATGCATCTCAACCACTGACTTTGCCTTAGGGACCATGTTGACCTAAAATAATGAGGTAAGTAAGGAACAAGTCCATATATTATATTAGCTGCACTTTGGTCTTGTGTGAGATCAAATACACCTATGTGGAGAAACTTTTATTGATGGTGGTCTTTACCATCAAGATACTCTATCACTACATGATAAATCAAATGACCTTTATCATATCTAAAGAGAACCCTTTATAGTGTATGATGAGTCATACTTATCATAACAGTCACACCATGAAGTGGATCATGCTCTTTATAAAATTTGACCTAGAATTCATTGGATAGAAATCCATCAAATGTCAGGTCATCATAGATTAGCTAGCAGAGGCATATCTCTAGGATGATAGGCCTATGACAATTGAGTTATCTAATGATGTTATATTCACAATATCTAGCTCAGACGAACTAGAATAATAAGAGCCAAAAATTGATCCCACATTGTTCATCGTTTTTTCCAAGTGTGAGCAAGGGGGTGGTGTAAGAATCATCTATTTAACACTGAAAGGGGCACCTATTTCCCTTTCATTCAAATTTGATTTCTCATGTGCCAACAATAATGAAGCCCTTATTTTGGGTCTTCAAATAGCTCTTTCCATGAATATCAAGCGAATCAAAATCTTTGGTGACTTCTTACTCATTGTCAATAAAGTCAAAGAAATCTACCAATGTAAATGTTTAATTTTGAAAGCTTACAAGACCGTCATGGACAAATTGCTTGCAAATTTTGAATGGTATGACATCGAGGAAATCCCTCATTTTTTAAATCATTTTACAGATACAATGGTTTCTTTAGGATCCCTAATTCTATAGAATCTATTAGAAGATTTCACCACTATTCATGTCAAAATGCTCTCGCAATCAGTGATATCATGAGATACTGCTACAACAGAGCAAAGCATCCACATGGTCCAACCTAAACCATGCCATGACTGGTTCTCTAAAATTCAATATTTCTTGCAACTTGCTTCTTAGGGATCCTTTATCTCGTAAGTTCCTTATGATAATGTCACAACCATATATCTTAAGGTTATCTCTCAATCCACATTTGCACAAAATGATTCTATATAGGAACAAGAAGTCCATTTAGTGTAGGCTAAAAAATATCAATACTGGTTCTCCTAGATCAAATATTTATTGAAGCTCGGTAGCCCTCCTATGTGCTTTTTACATGCTGCCAAATGTACATTCAAACAAAAGGTGACTAAATATTTTTTTATATGGGATATATTGTACCATAAAGGTTATGATACTATTCTTCTGTGATGTTTAGAGCCCCAAGAATATACTTGGGCCATTTCACAAACTCACGATAGTACATGTGGCCATTTCAACGGTATGGCCATCGTAAAGTGCATTCTTAGAATGGGCTACTACTGGACTACAATGGAGCAAGACTATTTCACTTATGTCAAAAATTACGTTAAGTATCAACATCATGCTAACTTATCACACGTACCTTCGCAAGCACTACAACCCATCCACTCATTGTGGCCTTTTTCTCAATGGGGCTTTGATCTAATTGGAAAAATTTCACCCCTTCTTATGACTAACACACATTCATTTTAATGTCCATAGATTATTTCATAAAGTGGATTGAATTAATCCCACTTACCATTATGACAGGAGCTCTCATTACAGAGTTCCTATTGCATAATATCATATGTCATTTTAGTATTCCATCCAAAATCATCTCTGATAATGGACCATCATTTAAGAATAAGTATGTTATAGCTTTGTGTGTAAATTATAACATAAAACATAGCTTTTCCACTCCCTATTATTTGTAGGGTAATGGATAGGCTGAGGCCCCAAATAAAATTATTATCGTAATCCTCAATAAAATAGTTAACAACCATCACAAGGATTGGCATATTCAACTACCTCTAGCACTTTGGGCTTATCGAACGAGTGTTAAAATTCCAAAAGGGATAACTCCATTCTAACTGGTATATGGTACAAAATCCATTGTCCTTAGAGCTTGAAATTACCTCACTACGCATATCATTATAGGAATTCATCGATGACAATGTTTCACGACAAGCTCACCTTGATCAACTTATTCTTCTTGATGAGTGATGTGTTAATGCTCTTGAGAATCTGCATGTTTATCATGATCCTATTAAACGAGACTACAATACAAGGGTTCATCCTAGGGAGTTCCAAGTTGGAGATCTTTTACTCAAATAAAATTATCAGAACTCAAATCTACCTAGCCATTTGCAAGATAAATTCACTACAAACTGGTTGGGCCTACTCATGGTAGTCCAGAAAGTAGACCCTGGCACTTATCAGTGAGCTTATATTGAGGGTTTTTAGGAACATGAACCCCTCAACATTCTCCACCTATAGGCATTTCATTCATAACACACAATGCACACAAAAAAAAACCAAAACAATAAAATAACCAAAAACAACAAAAATAATATAAAAAACAAAAATCACAAAAACATTGCATTGCTTACATCATCATGCATTGTACATCATTGTATTTCATTGATTAATTGCATTAGGCATAATAGTCATTGCATTAGCATCAATCCATCCTACATCTTGGCATCACTTATACCTATCGTTGTGGTATTTTTTCCATTCAGGGGTCTTCGTAAGATAAGATAGATACCAGATGATCATCATCAATGATGTTCATATAACCACTAATGATTTTACATACACTTCTTAATATTTGAAAGTTCATAAATGACTTACATACACCACATAATTATTTTTATTTCATAGAGCACCATGCTTGTATGGTTTTCATGAGTCTTGATCAAACCTTTTCTATCACCATAATTTTCACTTTTTCTTGTGATATTTTGGTTATTAAGTGGTCCTTGTAAGATAGGGTACATATCGGATGACCATCAGCAATGATGTTTAGATTGCCACCGACTATTTTAGCACACCTCTTCATTTCCACAAGTTCATGAGGAAAGCACACACATCCACAACTCATTTCCATCCACATTCCCCATCCTATATATTTGTGTCAATTCTCCTCACCCATTCAATTGTTATAGGGTGTTCATTAGGGTCTTTTAGTCATTCAACCATTCCTAGTTTTCCTTTTAGATTTGGTAGAAATTTATTTTAAATTTTGAAGGTAGGTTTTTGCTTTGATTGTACCTTGTATATCTCAAAATCCCAACACAATTTCACACTTTTTAATATGAGTTTGCACAAGGAAGTATGAAACTACAACATAGTCCTTACCCTTGAAGTGAAGGGTTTCTCTTGCTCATCCTATCATGTGCATGGTCTAGAATGCTGAGAATTGATAAAAGGACAAGATCCCCCTATCCAAAGCAATAAAATCCCTTGCTCCACTCAAAATTGAGCACGTATCCCTCAAAAAATAAAAGGAAATATAAATCCTCTTCCTCTTCCAAAAAAATGAGCAAGTCTCCAAAAAATAAAAATCAAAATCAAAATCAAAAGAAAATAAGGGGGTAATGAGCTTGAATCCCTAGAATTCTTAGATTTTCAAAAGCCATGGGGTAATATCTATTACTATCAATAGGCTATATATTTCGGCTTGGTAGTGGATTAGCCTTACGCATGACGATATTTTTGTCACATTAGTGACCTTTTGTACAGACCAATGTTAGTTTATAGATGAGCTAGCTTTTGATGGCTTGTATTGCCTAGTAGTCTAGTCCAACCATGTAAAAAATCAAGGCAATTATGATCATAAGGTGATCCCCATTATAGAAATGGGCTATAAATATCATCCTAGCAATGGGGTAGTCTTATGCATCATATTAATGAACTTCACTATGCACACACAAGGATATGGAATATCTAGGTCTTCCTAGAATATTTTTATATTTTAGAGTCATGTATAGTTAGTATACAATTTTTTATTGGTCAACTAGGGTGTTTGAGTTTCCTAAAAGTCTTACTTTTGCCTTGTGACCCTTCACTGACCACCTTCCATTACATTCACACATTACCCAATACACTTTTTTCTTTCCTTTGGTATATGTTTGCATATATACCTTAGGTGAAATTGTTTAATCTTGCTTTATGACTTTCTTACATTCTTGCACTTAGTTTGTTATTGCACTATAGAATAATTCTTTAGGTTTTTTTTTTAGAACATACATTTATAATTCACATCATCAAAATCATCACATATCATTAGCACATTGCATTCATATCTAGATCTATGCACAAATAAATCATATTTCTCAGCATACATCTCACACATATGCATACTCATATCTACAAATATAAGCATAAATACAGAAATCATACATCATCTCATAAACATAATCACATCCACAAATGCACAATAAATACATCATAACTCTCAATAAACCTCATGTCATATATATGTGTGTGTGTGTGTGTGTGTGTGAATACAAAATCAAGCAACACCAAAACAGATAGATAGAATCAACACACACAATGTTGCACAATGAAATAAAGATGATATTTTATTGCTAAAATGGAGCCTTGATCTCCAATGTTTACAATAGATTTGTGGTATTGATACAATTATTATAGATCTAGGGTTTAAAAACCCTAGTTACAAATAATAGGGTTTCTAAAGCCCTAATACAATGTAGCGGTGGTGTCTTCACACTTGATTTGATTTTGATAGAGTGGTGAGCAAAATTTGGTATCCTATGTAGGGCCACTCGAGCATCAATAGCTTCCAAGGAATGTGATTCTCATACCTGCACACAACAAATAAAATAAAGGTTTAATAATATTTGTGAGGGCTCCATTGCATGAGACCCTCAAAAATGAAATCAATAAAACCCTAGTTGCAAAATAGAAGCTATAAAATAGATTTAAGAATAATAAAAATGCTTACAAATAAACTTTTACCTTGTCTACACTGACTCACTATTTTTTTTCTTCATCACTGATGTAAGGAATGATTACGCAGAAGCCCTAACGGTCTCTTGAGAGCCGTAGGACTATAGATTAGAATGGTAAATGCCTGTGGGTGCTTGGTGCTAACTGGAAATACCCAAAGGCACTTGGTAGACTCTAGTGGGTGTTCTACAGACTTTGATTAGCACTCGGGAAGCTCTAAGGGGTGTTTGAAAACTAAGGAAAAGGTTTCAAAACCAGATCAAGTTCACACAGGATGTGTGGTGATGGATGTATAGGATGCGATGGGGTGAATATGGATGAAAATTATGGTGGGGATGCTTGAGTACTTAGGGAACAAGGGCTCAGGGAACTCAAGACTTTTAGGTACTTCAAAATCTTAGGATTCAAGCATGAATTGCTTAGGGGTTGAGCCATCAAAATGAATCCTATTTATATTCTTCCCTAGGGAACATTAGGGTTTCAACGACACAATTTATGTGGTCAAGATTAAAACATGATGGAGGGTGGAGATCAAATCTGGGTAGGTGGCATTTATTTAGGTAGATAAATGGCTAGGATTAGACCAAGATGGATGGCTGATATTAATTTGCACACACACACATATATATACATTTATTAAATATATAATATAATATAAAATATCAATTTTTAAATACATATTAAACAAATATACATAAATATATGTAAATAATGGGTAAAAAAATGTGGGGAGACCTAGATGGACGACAAGTGGCTATATTTTGGTGTCTATAATATATATCAAAATTATAAGTACATCAATGCTTGTAGGCTATAACAATATGTGGGTCCTCAAACCTCACATCCAAAAAAGAAGCTATATACATGTCCCTACTCACTATGGCCCTATGCCACAACTCTCACCACTACCCTCATCCTCATCTCTACGAGGCTACTTGGATCCACTAGCTCTTGATGTTTGAGAGGTCCTTGGTACCTGGAAAAGTGGCACTCAAGATCTCAATGATGGCTCCCCTATGGTCTTAGTTCAATGGCTCTAATGTGACTAGGATCGTGATGACCCTGATTGTTGAGATGGCAATCGACCACCAAGTTTGTCCACCTCATCCTCCAAGATATGAATGTAGGCTTGCTCAGCCTAATATCAAGCTTACTCCTCAACCAATTTGGCCCTCAACTATACAACCTCTATAGCTTATCCTATTAGTGCTCCTTCGCTCTAATATCATAGATAATCTCACTCTACCATCACCCTATCCAATTCCTCTTGCAAACTCATCACTTGAGCATGTAGCATCTCCCTCTCCTTTAACCAATATTTCCACCTCTATCGATATGTGTCATGCTAGATCTATGTAGTGGCCTAGGT
Source organism: Wollemia nobilis (assembly GCA_028583015.1). Taxonomy (NCBI): domain Eukaryota; kingdom Viridiplantae; phylum Streptophyta; class Pinopsida; order Araucariales; family Araucariaceae; genus Wollemia; species Wollemia nobilis. The sequence goes on along the minus strand of JAQPPZ010002048.1, from coordinate 2,044,790 downwards.
TATCTCCCTATCCATAAGCTAGTGTTGGAGGATCTATATTTTCTCTATTAATGCATCCATATGCTCTTGAGCATCATCTAGGTTTGGCCCCTCACCTCTCTTTGGAACCTATCTCTACCCTATACCTCCCTACAAGGTACCCATCTCCATCTCTGTTTGGAAATGTACCCGTCATTGTGTTGCATCCCATACTATTGTATCTTCCCCCTCTCTATAGCTGCATTACCTCCCCCCTTTGTTATCCCTCCCTTGGTATATTGAGTATTTTTCCATGCATCATAAACTATTATTATCCCTAGATCTGTTGTATCAGGGTAACTAGAGGCACATCATCCTTATCACCTAGTGACTCAACTTGTGCTACTGGTAATTGTGTATCCCTCATGTACATCTAGTATAACACCCATCTGGCGGGTCACTCATGAGTACTAGAAGTAATCATGCTCCATATTGTGGCACCCTATCAGCCATCTAGCACATTGCACCCACCTCAAATATACCTTATCCTCATCCCTACTCAAAGCTCCTAACCATGGTCACCATGTCACGTGCTCTGATTGTAGTCCATAAAAGCTCTCCAAATAATGTCATAGAGTGCCCTACCATGGATTTCTCCTACATCACTCTCGATTATGTATCCAGTGTATGAAATAGAGAATCTCCCTATCTATCATGTCATTATTTGTAGCCTAGGGTAGTTTGAGAGATCTATCAACACTGAAGTACTCCCAATCCCAAATCTATAGAAGGAAGCTGCATCCTAGGCCCTACCAGCCTCTCTCTTAGATCTCAAAAACTATCTGTAGAGCTACACCAAAAATGTGGGGCCTCATGCCATAATTTTTGGTTGCTCCACTAGGTCCTGAATAAGATCCAATAGGTTTTAGGGGAATCTATAGCTAGAATATTTAGGAAGAATAAAATCTATCATGAGTGTCATCAACACTACATGTTTGGCTATAAACATATGAGTTTTGTATACCATATCCATTCCCATCCTATCACTATCCACATCATAGTCTATAACATCCCACTGATCTCCATATACTTGATGTAGCATTATCTCTCTAGCAATCATAGTAGAAGTCGTGATGGGCACCCCCTCGATGGGTATCTATAAAATCTGATAGACATCCTCCAATGTGATTGTTATCTCTGTGATCTCTCCAAGGGGCATGTGAAAAGTGTTGGTTTACGCATCCTACATGTCAATTAGGATCATCAGGCATGCCTGATTAGCATACACAAATTCTAGTCGTATTGTATGCTCTAGGTCTAAGACCTTCAACCAATCCCAACCATCACTATCACTAAGCACTATTGCAAGTACTTCCTTATAATGGTTTAGAAAGGGGTATCATGCTCTAATAAGATAATAAACAACCAAAATTACAAACAAAATCATAATTACAATCAAAATAATAGCAAAATCCAAAAAAGAAACATAAAAGGTTGTCTCACCCAAGAAGATCACACCACATGGTCATCTCGATCGAGAAAACCACACCACATGGCTATATCGATCAATATTGCCACATCACCATGTCATATCGATCGATATGATCATAAAATGGAGCCATCTCGATGCGAGATGGCCTCTAAATCAAACACAAAAAGGTAAAAAACAAAAACAAAAACAAAAATTCAAAACCCATCCCATATTTCATTTTTTTTCTTAAAGTCATCATTTTTCCCACCCCATTCATTTTATTTCTATTTTAGTTTAATTTAGGATCATTTTTCATTAAATAATAAAAATTCATGATTTTCCATCCTTACTTTTTTCTCTCCAACTCCTCCACTGATGGATGTGGCACCCGGGTCCATGGTGTTGGTCAATTCTTGATCTGACAACACTTTATCACAAACAACTAACTTCTCCTCCTCATCATCTCCTTCTCTCCTCTCTTTTTGTGATGCAAAAATAAGGATCCCACATAAATTTTGCTATGTATAGCAGAATTCACAACACGGCCATCTCAGACGAGCGCGTTACATGGCACACTCGTCCTAGACGATCAGCCTTTTGACCATCCAAGACGATCAAGCAAAAAAAACTACCAAAATTCTCTATTCATCACAACACTAATTTTCATGCTAACCATCGCATCTTGGTAAACACCTTGTCATTATCATCAATTTTTTATCTCCTCCATCGACTCGTTTCTTGAGGGGTAGTTAATAACTGCAAAATTCTCATTTTAAAATCAAGTCAATAATGCAAATTGCATGCGTTCAATAATCATTGCCAAAGACTATCATGTGCCTTTCTTTCCTAGGGTATATAACAAGCAAAAACAAATTCAAACAAAACTTTTTTATGCCTAAATCATTCACCTATTGACTCCCATATTGTCACTTGAGCTAGTCTACCCATGGTTGAAAGGTTTACTAAAACCAAGTTCTTCAACTTGTCAAAAGCAATGATTCAAAAGCACATGCTCTTTCCATGATTGGGGTATCTTACGTTGATTTGTTTAATAAATATCATTAATCATCAAATTGACCATTTTAGGTTCTCTATTTTTGTTCTACATTGTGTTGTCACGTAAAGCATCTAAAAAAAGAGCATCCGTAAACACCTAAAAAACATCATATCAATGAGACTCTCCAAAAGACCTCCTTCTAACCCATCTAACCCACCTAGGGTAGCCTTAGGGCTATTTAGTGTCCTTACCTAGAAAAAATAGCATTTCTCCCCATGGTAAGCAAGACTATCTCAACCGAGATGGTCTTTGGGTCAGGACCATCTCGATGCGATACGGTCGTGCACCCACAATAACAAAAAAATAAAATGGGCTAGTAAAACTACCTGTCAACATGGTAGCAGATTTTTTATAAGTGGCAGGCAACCTACAGGCAATAGATATTCCCTTGCCACCTATAATTTGCTACAAATAGACAGACCGATAGCCATGGATTGCCATTTTTCCCTCTCTGGTTGCATATTGAGAGCACTATAAAATGGAGGATCTTCCCTCTCCAAAAAAATGATCTTGATTTTTAAATTCTTTCCTCCACAAAGTGCTACCGAATTTTCTCACCATTCTTGCTACTGTTATGCTATCGGGTTGTTACATGAGTTTTAAGGCCACCTTCCACATCACTACTTTATTAACCTCGCTACTTTAGATCACCCAAATCAGCAAACTTGCATTCTCACCTATAAGAAATTCATCGACAAAACTTCCTCTTGGATCACCTCAAAACTGCCCTATTCTAGTTTCATATAATTACAGATCCACGGTAGAGAACGTCTCTAATGAAATGGTCTCGTAGTCAAGACTATCTTGATCGAGATGGCCAAGGTTGGGTGATCATTTTTCAATATTTTTTTCATTTTTCTTTTAAATTCGTACTTGCATGTTATTTTTTATGGTAGATCCTTCATTTTGATTATTTTATTTGCATGTATTAGCTTAGATTTTGTGTTATCTCATATATGCATTTACATTGCTCTTCATCTCTTGATAAATACAAGCCCAACCTAGGTGGGTCTTGCAGATGCTATTGATCTCCTTTGTTGTTTCATTGCACACAGGTGACAGGATCCAAGGCACCGAAAGGATTTAGATCTCCCCCTTGCAATGCAATGGTCACCAAAAACTTTCTCTCCAAAATATTGTTGTGGACATAAAGATATTTTGGATTGTACTTTATTGTAATGTTGTATCATTTGTAAAATCCTTGAAGGGAATTGAATAACACAAGCTTATACTGATAGGGGGGTGAACAGTATAAGATCACTTTTTACTTTTTTCCTCAAACAATAATATCCAATATTATCAATGGCAGTATCAACAGCAATAACCAAAGCAAAGCACAAATCATCACACACAATAAAGATACCAATTTAACGTGGTTCATCCAATGTGGGCTACTCCATAGAGAAAATATTTCACTAATATTTTCTCAATAAATATATTTGGAATCCTTCTCTATTACAATGTTTATGGACCTCTATCCAAAGGAGACACCAATCCCCTAATCAAGTTTGTGGATGCCTATCCACGGGAGACACCAATCCCCTTAGCTGGTTTGTGGATCTCTATCCACAGAAGAACTCCTTCTCCTTTGCTCTAGATGGTGATCCTATAGAAGAGTACTACCTCCACTACACTAGCTTGTGGATATCTCTCCACTAAAGACCTCTACCCTCATTCAAAATATTTGTCCTTACTACCTTGGCTAATGGATCTCTATCCACTGGATACTATTATCCTCAGCTCTGTCACCTCCAAAGCTTGCTCTTAGCTCTATCAAATCTAAACTAAACATAGTCCTTCTATCTAGCACAAATCTGCTCAATCTCTGTCTCAAAAATATACTAAACATAGTCCTTTAGTCTAGCACAAATTTGCTCAATCTCTATCTCAAATCTGCACTAAACACGGTCCTTCAATCTAGCACAAATCTGTTCAATCTCTATCTCAAATCTGCACTAAACACGGTCCTTCGGTATAGCATAAATTTGATCAATATCTGTCTCAAATTTACACTAAACACAGTCCTTCAGTCTAGCCCAAATATTCTCAATCTCTATCTCTGGTCTGGAACAAACCTGTCCTCAAATCTGCACCAAATTTTTTCCTCAAATATTTCCTCAAGCCTTAACACAAAGCTTGATCCAATCACTAATCAACTCTACTAGATATACCCCAAACCTTAACTCAAGGTTTGAAAAAATCAATCAATCAACTCTCCTCTCAAGTCTTCTCAAAGACTTGTTTTAAATATATCCACAAGTCCTTTCAAGAACTTGCTCAATCTGCTCAATAAGTCTTCACCAAGACTTACCTCAAATCTTCTCAACAAGTTCTCACTAGAACTTATCCAATCTGATTGTAAGATTACAATAGCTCACACAAATATTTCCTTAAGCTTTCACAAAAGCTTCCTCAACTCTATCCTTAAGTCCACTCTAGGACTTACTCAAATCAGCTCACAAGCTTTCACAAAAGCTTATTCAAATCAATTGCAAACTTGCATATAAAAACTTAACACAATATCTCACATAAAACCTCTTCAATCACACAAAAAATTTTCACATAGAATCTTGTTTGACCTCATAGAAACATATAGAGAATGATTAGAGACTCAATGCATTTCACACTCACAACAATACTTAATCACTTTCAAACTCTCTTGTTTTACCACAAAAACATATAGAGAATGGCTAGATACTCAATATGCTTCACACTCACAATAGTGCTCAAACACTTTCAATCTCTCTTGTTTACCACATAAACATATAGATCATGGTTAGAGACTCGATATTCTTCACACTCACAAAAATTCTTAATCACTTTCAATTTCTCTTGTTTTAAAACAGAAACATATAGAGAATGGTTAGAGAATCAATATGCTTCACACTCACAACAATGGTCAATCACTTTCAATCTCTCTTGTTTTACCACAAAAATATATAGAGAATGGTTAGAGACTCAATATGTTTCACACTCACAACAATTATCAATCACTTTCAATCTCTCTTTTTACCACATAAACATATAGAGAATGGTTAGAGACTCAATATGTTTCGCATTTACAAAACACTCAATTAATTTCAATTTCTCCTTCAACTCAATCTAGAAATAAAGAACAATTTGTTTCACAAAACTTGAACTATCACTCCAACACTTTCAATCAATTATGCTCAATCAACTCCACTCAACCAATCACTCAATGAAACACAACTTGCTTATAAACCCTAACCAAGTGTTTCACTATGCTTCCAACAACTCACACTATGGAACTCAACCTTGACTCAAGATGATTCCAAATTCACATAACAATGATACTCAAGTTCTTTCACAAACCCTAGTTCAAGATTATACTCAACTTCACATAACAATGATACTCATGATCTTTCACAAACCCTAATTATGCATATGAACACTCACTAAAATATTTCCAATAATGCTTATCAAACAATCCTTTTCACTCCAACCTTGCATTTCACAACATTCAATCCAACAGTATTTCACTCATAGGAAGATGTGCCTATACCTTTTATTTTGATGGAGATATGTCTTCAAAACCTTTTTTTAACCACAATCAAATTTTCTTTGCCAATACTAAGGTTAGGTAGCCACAACCTATCTCAAGATCTCCATAAAATAATTTTCTCAATAATTATTTTACCATACAAAAATATCAAATCTCTTAGTACACCTTATAATCTCCAAAACTACACAATATAAGTCAACATCTTTATTATAAAAAAATGCACAACAATTTCCTTTATACACCTTATCACTCCAACTTTATAAAATAAATTTCAATCACAAAAAAATAAAAATAAAATATTTTAATTTACTTTACCTTATACCTCCCTCAAAAACTCATAGCTACCTTTTAGAACTCATGAAACCCTCTAAGCAATTTCTGAATTTGAAGACCTTTGGAGAAATAAAAATATGCATAGCATACCTTTTATTTATTCTGCCCACCAAAAATATCTTTGGCAAAATTCAAACACACGACATAGCCTCTCCAACACCCTAGCCCAAAGCTAGGTCACCAAGTGGGCTACGTGCCCACAAGAAACCATAGGTGCACGATCTCCTCTATATTTCACCTCTCGAAAACACACCAAACAAAACAAGGCTTCTCTCCTCTAGCAAAAATATCAATCACATGGATCGAACCCGTGATCCCTTATAAATCCCTAGCACTTTATCAATGGCCACCTGCGCTACCACCATCGTTGAATTTATCTATCCACGTCACTGCCCTTATTCCTTCATTTACCTCCAACACTTCAAAATGTGAATTTCTCTTCCTCCAAGTAATGCAACGCACAATTTCATTTTCATTTGAAGGTGTATATTCAAGGACTTAGGAAATGAGAATTATTTCCTATATAAATGCACATGCTTCTTGTATTTTACACGTCGACCAATTTCGAATTTAAAATTTGAATTAGATTTTAAATATTAAATTTAAAACCCTTACACCCATTATTAATTTAAATTAAAATTTTAATCAAGGATTAAAATATCTTAATTTTGACGGGAGATGGTGAGGGAAGAAAGTAGAGAGGGGAGGGCTCTGGTCCCTCCCCTGCTCCCCCTCCCATGGCTCCTGGTTCTTGCCCAGTCCCTGGCTCAACCCAGGTCATCCCTCCCGGGGAGTGGTTGTTTGCAGATGATCTCCTAGGGGGAGATCCTTCTCCACTATCTGCGTCCCTTCCAGCCGGCTAGGGTTTCTTTGGTTGTTTTTTCGGACTGGTGCTTCCCAGGGATCCTTGTTTGGTTGGGGATCCCTTCCCTTTTTCCCTCAGGCTTCCCCCTGGGGTTTTTTGCAGGTTATTCGCGTGGATCTAGTCCCCTGCATTTCTTGGTGTGGTGGAGGTGACGGTTTAGGGTTTGGACAGCTTCCCCCTTTTTCTTGTGAATCCTCGGCAGGCTCTGTGCTTGGACGGGATTCTTGGTCCCTGTTGCTGGGATCCTCTTCTGTTTTCCCGGGGCGGGTTCCTTGTGGTGCAACTCTCTGGTCACTTCCTGATGGGTTGGATCCTCTCTGTGCTGGCTGTCGGCTTCCTGCAGGATGGCTCTCACCGAACGGAATGTTTTCCCGGTGGGCGGCTGGTTTCTCCACAGGGCGGGATCCGCAAAATTTTCCGATTTTCCCGTGAGGCGGGATCCTTTCTTTTCTGCTGGTTTCTCGGATGGTGGGATTTCCCTGTTGCTTCCCGCTAGGTGGGACTGTTTGTGGTGGTTTTGACTGCTTCCCACGAGGCAATATTTTATTGTAACGGTTTTTCTTTGCTTCCTGCTGGGCGGGATCTTCTCGATGGTGGTTTTTTGCTACTCCCCGCTGGGCGGGATCTCCAAAACTACTTTCTTTCTTATTTGTTTGTTTCCCGCTGAGAGGGATTGTTTCATGCTTACTGTTACCGCTAGGCGGGATTTCTGTTTTGGTGTTCAGTTTCAAGGGATTGATGCCCTAGGCCCATTGCTTATGTAATCAGGTTTTGGGATCCTTGTTAAAACCCGCTGTAAATACAAACACTACTTACCAAAAAAAATATCTTAATTTTAAATTAAATCTTTTGTAAACTGCTCATGGGTCTTTTCAACTTGAACCTTGTTTTTCTTCACCTTGTTATTTGGCCCAAAATATTATAATAATATAATATTATTATTTAATTTAAACTTGCTTCTCCTTCCTTGGGTCTTCATCCTTTGGGCCTTTTTAGGCATATAATATTAAAAATAAATATTATATCCTATTCCTTTTCAAGACCTTATTGCTTTTGTAAAAACCACTTGATGTCCTTAATGATGACGAAATCTAAACAATACTCTCTTGTCATCAATGACAACAAAACTACTCAAAATTTTCAACAGGAATTCATTATAACACGTTTTAAAAGAGATCAATGCAATTTATATAGCTAGATTTGTTGCCATTTCGTTTCTTTGTGCATCGTGTTGCTTTTGTCTGTTTTAAGGTGCATGTTTTCATGCTTTCACTATTAATCAAATAATGTTGTTTATACAATTTTTTTGACCAATAATAGACTCAAAAAATAGTTCAAATATTGACTCTACCTGCAACTACCTAACAACTCTCAAACAACTTGACTTCACTAATGTGCTAACACAAAACTCCATGAGTGGTTCTAACCACTCAATTTAATGTAATAAATATTATTTATCACATCATATGAAGTAATAAATTTTAACAATCCTTACCCATATTATATCATGACCACATAGTGGTATTACAACAATTTGGCAACTATGCATGTATCATTTAGCAATATTAAAACTTGTACCTAGTTGAAAAGTAAGGAATCTAACCAATTGAGCTCATGTCATTTGATCTAAAATATAAATAATCATTTTATGGGAGTTTAAAAAATGGTTATATGGGATAAAAACAAGCCTCACCCATATTACATTATGATCGCATAGTTGTATTGCAATATCACTCTTTGCAACTATACATGTAGTCTGGTAAGATTTAAACCTAGGTATCCTTCTAGAACTTCTATGTATTTAACTGGTTGAGCTCTGTCATTTGCTTAGAGGTGTTTTCATTTTTTTTATTGATGTTTAAATTTTTTGCTGGCATTTGGATGTTAAGAATGATAATGCACTTTAAAAGATTATTAGTTCTATACTCAAATTCTTTAAATTGAGCTAATACTTGTAAAGAAAAACGTATAATTTTTTATTCATATCATACAATATGGATAAGCAAAAATATTCAACCAAATAGAACAAAGACAAATAAAGGAAAGAATTATATCAAATTTTGATAAAGCTCAAGGTAAACCCTAAGTTACTTCAAAGTTGTTTCTATCATTGTTTTGCCAACTATGATCCCTACATATACAACTAGAAAAAATATTCAACATAACAAGTAAGCACAATGTGATTTGTTTTTTTTTCTTAAGAAAAAAGGGGTTGTACTCAGGTCCCCCACCCTTGAAAAATCACAGATATCTCCTTATAGATTGATATTTTACAAATATATTCAATTATTTTCTCAATTGAGATGTTACAGCTTTATATTGTTGGAAATATTAAAGCATAATGAGTTGTCATTGATGTCAAAGGTGCATAGTCATTGATGTCAAAAGGTTGATATCAAAATAAGGTAAGGCAAGGTTCATCTCAAAGCACTTGGGACAAAGTTCTAAGTAATTAAATAAAATGTTTGAAGACCCAAGTTTAAGACCATGGTTCAAAAGAAAGCAAGTTTAAATCACAAGTGACTAAGGCTTAAAAGAGATAATATTATAATATTTTAATATTATAATATTTGGGACAAAAGTTTGAAGACAAAGGTTTAAGTGTTGCAAGGGAAGTTAAAAAGTTTATTATAATATTTTTATATTATAATTTAAACTCAAGATGGGTTTGGCACCAACATGTTCAAAGGTTTCAAATGAAAATTTAATATAAGCGCCGACGTCAAGAAAGGAGGTGAAATCCATATAAATATGGATTAAAATCATTCACTTGGGAGTGTGTTTTCATTTTATGCAAATCGATCTCCCTCGTGCACAAGTGTGAGAAAGAAAGGAAGGAGAAGATAAAATTTAAAAAGAGAGAGGACATGTGAATAAGGACAATATTGTGGGTATTTGTTTTCAAAAGGGGTGGCTAGCCTATCGACAGTCTAGGCAGTGCTAAGACACAAGGCAAGCAACAGGTCTTAGGGTTGAAACTCGATGGCGATGATTTTTTTATTTTTTTTAACAAAGAGGATTCTTCGAAAGGTTTAAAACATAATTTGTGCATCTACGCTTTTGTGTGGGCAGTTGGCCTAGCGGTATCCCAAGCAGTACAAGCACACGGGAAGGAAAGAGGTGTCGTGGTCGATTCTCACACTCGGCGGTTTTGGTAAGCGCAAAAAAAAATTAATTTTTTGTTGACTAAGGTTGAATTATTAGGAGGCATAAGTTGTGTTTGGTCATTGTGCACACTATTTGACTTAGGGAGTCATAAGGGCAATAAGTTTTTATTTTGACAAATGTTTTAGAAGAAAATAAAAAGGAAATTGCAATATTTTAAGGTGTTATTTTTTATATGCAAAAGTGAGGAGTAATAAGGTGTAATTAGTGTTTAACTAATTTGTATTTGGGATTGTTGATATATTGTCTTGGCATTTTACAAAGGAGAAATAAGGTGTAATTTAAGTCTTTTGATATTTTGTATTTTGGCACACCTTAGAAAAGAGAAGTTTGAGGTTTTAGTCTTAAAATTCAAAGCTTTATCTTTTCAAAACTAAAGAGAAATTATAGAGTATCTTTGAGCACATCTTTGAGGAAAAGTTTTGTGATTGTTTTTAAAAGAATATTGGCTAACCTCTTGAAGTGGCAAAAAGGAAATTTATTTTGGAACAGGTTTTGAGGGCACATCTTCATCAAAGCAAATTAAGAGGTATGGTGATATCATTCCTTCTCTAAGGTATTTGGTTGAGCAAATATTTTTGAATTATAAGGTGGAGAAATAAGGATTGTATATGTGCATTGTTGGAAATATTTGAGCTAGGGTTTGTGCTTCATTGTTGAAAGATATTGGAAACATTTGTGATAATGGTTGAGAAAAAGTTTATGCATCATTGTGAAGTATTTGGGTATTGGTTTGAGTGACATTGAAAGTAATTGTGAAAGTGTTTGAGATCGATCTTGTGGAGAAAATTTGTGCATTATTTTGTTTGGTCCTTGAGAGTAAAATTTGCATGGAACATAAACCAGTTTTGTGAAGCAAAGTTTTACACTAGCATGATTTGATTTGAAAGGAATCTGAAAGAGATAGAGATCTAATTTATTGAATGTAAGACATGTGAAAGTTATAGAATTAATGAATGTGAAGAATGTATTGAGCATTTATTTAGTACATATCATTATCTATATGTTCAAGAGGTTAAACAAATTTTAGGTAGAATATGTCTGAATTACCTAATTGAAGAAAGCATTTCTGAAAGAGATATAAGCATTGTTTGTATACAAATTTTGGGATTATTTGAGCAGGTTCTTGTGAGCAACTTTAAGACATATTTGAGCAAGTCTTGTGAGAAGACTTGAAGCAGGTTTGAGGTAGATTTGAGCAAGTCTTGTGAGAAGACTTGAAGTAGGTTTGAGGCAGAATTGAGCAAGTCTTGTGAGAAGACTTGGGAAAGAGTTGAGAATAGATTTGTGCATGTAATGTGTGTAGATTTGGATAGATTTGTGAGTAGAGCTTGAGAAAATTTGTGCTAGACTTGTGATAAGGTTTGGTGTAGATTTGAGACAGAGTTGAGAGTAGGATTTGGAGCAAACCATAGAAAATGGGATAGGGTTCTCCTATGGAGAGAGATCCAAAAACTAGAGTAGAGGGAATAGAGTTCTCTTGTGGAGAGATATCCACAAACCAGAGTAGAGGGGATAGAGTTCTCCTATAGATATAGATCCACAAACCATAGTAGAGGGGATAGAGTTATCCTATGGAGATAGATCTACAAACTAGAGTAGAGGGGATAGAGTTCTCCTATGGAGAGAGATCCACAAACTAGAATAGAAGGGATAGAGTTCTCCTATGGAGAGAGATCCACAAACTAGAGTAGAGGGGATAGAGTTCTCCTATGGAGAGAGATCCACAAACTAAAGCATAGGGGATAGAGTTCTCCTATGGAGAGAGATCCACAAACTAGAGCATAGGGGATAGAGTTCTCCTATGGAGAGAGATCCATAAACCATAGTAGAGGGGATAGAGTTCTCCTATGGAGAGAGATCCACAAACCATAGCAAAGGGGATAGAGTTCTCCTGTGGAGAGAGATCCACAAACCATAGTAGAGGGGATAGAGTTCTCCTATGGAGAGAGATCCACAAACTAGAGCAGAGGGGATAGAGTTCTCCTATGGAGAGAGATCCACAAACTAGAGCAAAGGGGATAGAGTTCTCCTATGGATAGAGATCCACGAACTTGAGCATAGGGGATTGAGTTCTCCTTTGGATAGAGGTCCATAAACATTGTAATAGGAATTTGGTTCCTAAGAGATTTGTTGAGAAAATTTAGAAAAAATATTTTCTCCATGGACGTAGCCCACATTGGGTGAACCATGTTAAATCTGTGTCTCTCATGTGTGTGATGATTTATGCATTATTTATTTTACTACATTGATATTATTGTTGTTATCATTTGGAAAGAAAAGTAAAATTTGGTCTTATATTGTTCACCCCCCTCTCAGTATAAGCTTGTGTTCTTCAATTGGTATTAGAGCAGGTTCCTTCGAAAAAGTCTAACAACTTGAAGGAAGATATTACAGGAACACAGATGGCATCTCAGAATGGATCTTCAACAAATAAGGCTCCATTGTTTGATGGGAACAATTATGCTTTCTGGAGTATGAGGATGAAGACTTATTTGATGGCACAAGGATATGAAACATGGCAATCTATTGAGGATGGGTTCACACCTACAACTACTCCTCCCACAGATAAGGATGGTAAGCAATTACATGTGAATAATGCCAATGCTATGAATGGAATCTTAAGTGGATTACATGAATCAAAATTTGTGAAAGTTATGCAATGCAAATCAGCAAAAGAGATATGGGACAAATTGAAGCAAACATATGAAGGAGATAGCAAGGTCAAGTTGGAAAAACTGCAAACTCACAGGAGGAGGTTTGAAGAGTTGAATATGGAATATGAGGAAGATATTGCTAAATACTTACTTCATGTTGATGAATTTTTTAATACCATGCGTGGACTTGGATTCAAAATTGAGGACTCTAGTGTTGCTCAAAAAGTATTAAGATCACTCCCTATAAGGTATGATGCAAAGGTTTCAACTATAGAAGAGATGAAGGATATTGATAAGTTGACTATGGATGAGTTACATGGAATTATCACAGCTTATGAGATGAGAATAGAAAAAGATCACAATTCCAAGAAAGAGGCAGCTTTCAAAGCTTCAAAGAAGACAAAAGATAAGAAACCAGAATCAAGTAATGAGTCAAGCAATAATGAAGAAGCTAACTATGTGAGAAGAAATAAGGACTCAAGAAAACACAAAGATATAAAGACTATGAAATGCTTTAATTGTGGTGACTTTGGTCACTATGCATCTAATTGTCCACAAGCTGGAAGTAGTAGCAGTGAAGAGAAACAAGATTATAAGAAAAAGGAAGAAAGAAAATTTAGGCATGAAAATAAAAATAGGTATGGTCAAGGCAAGCATGAAAATAAGTTCTTTCAAAGACACAAGAAGAGTTTCTATGTTAAAAAGGCAAGCAATGCTTCAAGTGACAGTGATGAAAGACTCTCAAATAGTGAAGAAGAAGAGATTCTATTTTTGGCAATAGAAGAGGAAGAAAACACTCCTATTGAAGATCAAGTAGAAGAGTATGAAGATGCTCTTGAAGACCAAGAAGAAGAGAAAGATTCATAAAAAAAGAAGAAGGCACAGTTGATCTAGAAGAAGAACTTATTGTTGCTCTCAGAGAGTTGAAAAGAGTTAGAAAGTAGAATTCAAGATTGAAGGCTCAAGTTCAAGAACATGAGGAAATAAAATAAAAGCTTCTACAAGACCTCACAAACTCAAAAGCTAAGGCAAGGAGATTTAAAGAAGTCATGGTTGAAAATTTAGAGGCAAAAGAGTTAGAATGTGAAATATTAGAACATGAAGTGGTTTCTCTAAGGATGGAAGTGAAATATTCTAAGGATAAGTTGCACAAGTTTGGGAAAAGTTCAAAAGCTTTGGATAAAATTATCAATGCACAAAGATCTTCATTTATCAAAATAGGACTTGGTTTTGAAGAAGGACAAGGGAAACAAGAAGAAGGGTCAAGCTCAAGCTCAAAAGAAAAGGAAGTTTCAGAGGAAGAGGTTGAAGAAGAAACTAAGACCTATGCAGATAAGTTGAAGAAGGGAAGCTTCACTAAGAAAGAAAACAATGCACAAACAAGAAACAGGGATCATCATAGAGAAGGCAAAGAAAGGACTAAGAGACCAGAGGTTTCAAGACAAGATGAATATTTCTTCAAAGGGCATTGTTTTTCATGTAATCATTTTGGTCACAAAGCTATGCATTGCAGGGTTCATGGAAAGGAGTATGGATTCACTAAGAGGAACTTCAACTCATTCAAATATGGATATTTCTTTCAAGGTTATTGCTACTCATGTAATCGCTTTGGTCATAGAGCAATCCACTGTAGGGTTCATGATAGAAATGATTATGGCTTCACCAAGAGGAACTTCAAGTCATTTGCACCTTCCAAGAACTACAAAATCAGGTGTTACAAGTGCAATAATATTGGGCATAAGGCCAAGTGGTGTAGAACAGAGTTTCCCAAACTTCCAGAGTCAAGCAAGAATAGGGACACTCAAAAGGATCAAAAGGGTATGATTACAAAGGTGTTGAAAAAGAAGGTTGAAAAAGAAAAAGAGCATTGTATGTTGGGAGTAGATTTACTCCCACCCCAAAATTAATCACCTCAAGGAGAGGAGGTGGGGAGGGGGCTGAGCTAAGAGTCTTATATTTAGCCCCAAAGGGGTCCCTTTGCCATTGATGTCAAAGGGGGAGAGATTTGAGTAAGGGGGAGAGCATTCAGTCAGGGGGATAAAAGTTGGAATTCAATGTTTGAAAAAGAATTTTTAGAAAGGGTTACCATCAATGACAAAGGGGGAGATTGTTGGAAATATTAAAGCATAATGAGTTGTCATTGATGTCAAAGGTGCATAGTCATTGATGTCAAAAGGTTAATATCAAAATAAGGCAAGGCAAGGTTCATCTCAAAGCACTTGGGACAAAGTTCTAAGTAATTGAATAAAAGGTTTGAAGACCCAAGTTTAAGACCATGGTTCAAAAAGAAAGCAAGTTTAAATCACAAGTGACTAAGGCTTAAAAGAGATAATATTATAATATTTGGGACAAAAGTTTGAAGACAAAGGTTTAAGTGTTGCAAGGGAAGTTAAAAAGTTTATTATAATATTTTTATATTATAATTTAAACTCAATATGGGTTTGGCGCCAACGTGTTCGAAGGTTTCAAATAAAAATTTAATATAAGCGTCGACGTCAAGAAAGGAGGTGAAATCCATATAAATATGGATTAAAATCATTCACTTGGTAGTGTGTGTTCATTTTTACAAATCGATCTCCCTCGTGCGCAAGTGTGAGAAAGAAAGGAAGGAGAAGACAAAATTTAAAAAGAAATAGGACGTGTGAATAAGAAAAATATTGTGGGTATTTGTCTCAAGCAGGCGGTTGGCCTAGCGGCAATCTAGACAGTGCTAGGGTGCAGGGTAGGCAACAGGTATTAGGATCAAAACTCAGTGGCGATGGTTTTTTCATTTTTATTGACAAAGAGGATTCACCGAATGGTTTAAAATATAATTTGTGCATCTACGCATTTGTGTGGGTGGTTGGCCTAGCGGCAGCCCAAGCGGTGCCAGCACGCAGATAGGCAGGAGGTGTCGTGGTTGATTCTCACATGCGACGGTTTTGGTAAGCACAAAAAAATTATTTTTTTTTTTACTAAGGTTGAATTATTAGGAGGCATAAGTTGTGTTTGGTCATTGTGCACACTATTTGACTTAGGGAGTCATAAGGGCAATAAGTTTTTATTTTGAAAAATTTTTTAGAAGAAAATAAAAAGGAAATTGCAATCTTTTAAGGTGTTATTTTTTATATGCAAAAGTGAGGAGTAATAAGGTGTAATTAGTGTTTAATTAATTTGTATTTGGTATTGTTGATATATTGTCTTGGCACTTTAGAAAGGAGAAATAAGGTGTAATTTAAGTCTATTGATATTTTGTATTTTGGCACACCTTAGAAAAGAGAAGTTTGAGGTTTTAGTCTTAAAATTCAAAGCTTTATCTTTACAAGACTAAAGAGAAATTATAGAGTATCTTTGAGCACATCTTTGAGGAAAAGTTTTGTGATTGTTTTGAAAAGAAGATTGGCTAACCTCTTGAAGTGGCAAAAAGAAAATTTATTTTGAAATAGGTTTTGAGGGCACATCTTCATCAAAGAAAATTAAGAGGTATGGTGATATCATTCCTTCTCTAAGGTGTTTGGTTGAGCAAAATATTTTTGAATAATAAGGTGGAGAAATAAGGATTGTATATGTGCATTGTTGGAAATATTTGAGCTAGGGTTTGTGCTTCATTGTTGAAAGAGATTGAAACATTTGTGATAAAGGTTGAGAACAAGTTTGTGCATCATTGTGAAGTATTTGGGTATTGGTTTGAGTGACATTGAAAGTAATTGTGAAAGTGTTTGAGATCAATCTTGTGGAGCAAATTTGTGCATTATTTTGTTTGGTCCTTGAGAGAAAAATTTGCATGGAACATAAACCAGTTTTGTGAAGCAAAGTTTTACACTAGCGTGATTTGATTTGAAAGGAATCTAAAAGAGATAGAGATTTGATTTGTTGAATGTAAGACATGTGAAAGCGATATACTTAATGAATGTGAAGAATTTATTGAGCATTTGTTTAGTGCATATCATTATCTATATGTTCAAGAGGTTAAACGAATTCTGGGTAGAATATGTCTGAATTGCCTAATTGAAGAAAGCATTTTTGAAAGAGATATAAGCATTGTTTGTATACAAGTTTTGGGATTATTTGAGCAGGTTTTGTGAGCAGCTTTGAGGTATATTTGAGCAAGTCTTGTGAGAATACTTGAAGAAGATTTAAGGTAGATTTGAGCAAGTCTTGTGAGAATACTTGAAGCAGGTTTGAGGTAGATTTGAGCAAGTCTTGTGAGAAGACTTGAAGCAAGTTTGAGGTAGAATTGAGCAAGTCTTGTGAGAAGACTTGGGACAGAGTTGAGAATAGATTTGTGCATGTAATGTGTGCATATTTGAATAGATTTATGAGAAGAGTTGGAGCATATTTGTGCTAGCCTTGTGATGAGGTTTGGTGCAGATTTGAGATAAATTTGAGAGCAGGCTTTGGAGTAAACCAGAGCAAATGGGATAGAGTTCTCCTATGGAGAGATATCCACAAACCAAAGCATAGGGGATAGATTTCTCCTATGGAGAGAGATCCACAAACTAGAGTAGAGGGGATAGAGTTATCCTATGGAGAGAGATCCACAAACCAGAGAAGAGGGGATAGAGTTATCCTATGGAGAGATATCCACAAACCAGAGTAGAGGGGATAGATTTCTCCTGTGGAGATAGATCCACAAACCAGAGAAGAGGGGATAGAGTTATCCTATGGAGAGAGATCCACAAACCATAGTAGAGGGGATAGAGTTCTCATGTGGAGAGAGATCCACAAACCAGAGTAGAGGGGATAGAGTTCTCCTATGGAGAGAGATCCACAAACTAGAGTAGAGGGGATAGAGTTCTCCTATAGAGAGAGATACACGGACCAGAGTAGAGGGGATATATTTCTCTTGTGGAGAGAGATCCACAAACCAAAGTAGAGGGGATAGATTTCTCTTGTGGAGAGAGATCCACAAACCAGAGCAAAGGGGATAGAGTTCTCCTGTGGAGAGAGATCCACAAACTAGAACAAAGGGGATAGATTTTTCTTGTTGAGAGAGATATATAAACTAGAGCAGAGGGGATAGATTTATTCTGTAGAGAGAGATCCACAAACTAGATCAGAGGGGATAGAGTTCTATGAAAAAATATCCACAAACCAAAGCAAAGGGGATAGAGTTCTCCTGTGGATAGAGATCCATGAACTTGAGCATAGGGGATTGATTTCTCCTTTGGAAAGAGTTCCATAAACATTGTACTAGGGATTTGGTTCCCAAGAGATTTATTGAGAAAATTTAGAAGAAATATTTTCTCCATGGATGTAGCCCACATTGGGTAAACTACGTTAAATCTGTGTCTCTCATGTGTGTGATGATTTGTGCATTGTTTATTTTACGGCATTGATATTATTTTTGTTATAATTTGGAAAGAAAAGTAAAATTTTACCTTATATTGTTCACCTTCCCCTTAGTATAAGCTTGTGTTCTTCATATACCTACATCTTTTTTCATAAAACGTTTGAATTCTTGATATTCATTTTTTGGGTCTTCTTCAATTTTCTTTGTAAATACAAATATTCAACATCCTTCTTCTTGACAATTTCCAATCTTGTTCATCCATCCATATAAGTGAAATATTGATTAGTGGTGGTCTTCAATGATGCCAAGTTATCATTGTGTCTCTTGAATATCCATAGCTACTCTATTGGCTCCATGTTTCTGCTACTCTGGTCTAATATTTCAACTGGTTGGTCCTATTGTTCCTTGATGCTACTATACCCCTTTGAAATCCAAAATCACTATAATTTTTTTGCTAAAAACTACCATACTTTATACTTTTCTAACTCCATGTAGATCCATAATATTGATGTCTTAAGCCATATCTCCAAGATTATTGTCACTCAGGGTAGTGTGGTTGGTGATATGTTGCAAACTTAACTTGGCATTATGTTTCCTTTGATTCTTCAATAATTTATTTCTTTATTTTAAATTATTCTTCATAATATTATTTTTTGTGCCCTTCTTTTTGTCCTTGTGTACTTATTACGAAGCTTCCTTGGGCTTTGTTATTACTTCTTCCATGGACTCTATTGTTGTCGCTACTATAAATTGAACTTTTGATGCTTCAAGTTCCACTTTCATAATTACTTCTTGCTTCTCCTTGGATCCTTGCTTATTAAGCTTTTCCTTATAAATTCAAGTATGAAATTACACATTGTCATCTAAATATTTTCCTTCTATTATATCCTCTTTATTCGTTTCTTGTAGTTCTCTCTGAAGCATTTTTATTTATTCTTTATATCCTTTGATGGTGACCTTCAAACTAGCTATATTTTTATATGGGTCCCACTAACTCAAGAATACATGCTCCATTTCATCCCAAGTGTAACTATAATTCCTTTCCTTAGCAAAACTTGCCCACCAAACATAAGCTTCCTCTCTTAAAATTTTGCAAAGGTGGCATTGCCAAAAATGGTTACTAAAATATAGAGATCTAAACTTCATCCACCATTCTCAAACATCAATGTCATCCTTTCTAGTGAAAATTGGCAACTCCATGACCTCAACCCAAAAATAATTCCTAAAGCATCCAGGATTTTGGGGAAAAAATAGGGTTTTTAAAAAAAATTCAAAACTCCCCTATTCTTTGCTATCAACAAATTATTCTATAAATTCAATTCAAAAACAAATTAAACTACAACTAATTTGCTTATCTTGATTGATGGAGATATCTAACATTTCAATTTTTACCATTTGAAAAAAATCCCTATTGTCCTTGTTCTGGATTATTGACTTCAGAGGATGCTATTTGAATTATATTCAAAAAATTTGGGCTTGAATTGTTTTTCCCCATAGCACTCCTATACTACATTTTTCTCCTTCGTCTATGCTCAATTTTTTTAGCACTTTGCTTCATGACATGTGCACATATTGCCCAACCCTATATGTTATGATGTCATTGGAATTGATATTCTTCCTCCTATACTTTTTTATTTTTCTTTAAAGCATACACGATATTCTTGGAATCATTTATCTATTCTCCTTTATGTTAGCAAGTGTCAGGATCAAACACCATTATCTATAAAAGGTAAAGTTAAATTTTAAATAGCCAAGCCTAATGAAATGATTGTATTTGAATTTGAGTGCCAAAATTTTGAAAACAAATCCCACACACACAACAACGACCACAACAAAATTTTGTAGATCAACTCCACCAAGAGCAGAGTAGATGAGGGTATTCTACTCCAATTAATTCAAAAAATAATAAGGAAGCAATGACATGATCACATTGATAATAAGCACAATGTAAATTATGTGCCTCAAAAAATAAATGTATCTATAATAGCTTCAAATTTTATTCTATCATTGCTTTCCCAACTATGATCCCTACATAAAAAAATAATTAAGAATATTCAATATAATAAGTAATCATAATGTGAATGTCATGCCCAAAACTAGCTTCTTCTATCATTGCTTTTCCAACTATGATCCCTACATAAAGAATAAGAATATTCATTATAATAAGTAATCACAATGTGAATGTCATGCCTAAAATTAATATCACCTATAATATAATATCTTTATGAAAATGCTTTACACATTGGCCTGCTTTCATATTCTCTTGAATTTTTAGTCTTGGAAATCTAAAAATTCAAGATAAATAAAAACTATAAACATATTTGTTTGTGTTATAATAAATATTTGAAAGTTGTGATTTGAAATTTGAATTCTTGCCTAGTAAAAATTGAACTTCAACTTCCATCTGAATTTCAAATTCACTCCTAATGGAAACTTATATATATGTACTATATGTCATCCAAAAATACTTTTTTAAACTTTCGAATCTTAAGTGATACTAAGGTGATTCTATAGTGACACTATGTAATATCTTTTTAAATATGCCTTAGCATTGCCATAACATCACCTTAACATTGCCAAAAAAATTTAATGTATGGTGCTACACTGACACTATAGTAGGGTTACCCTAGCACCAAATATTTGTAGTGTCACCATAGCATCGTTTAATAAAAAAATAAACTTGATCTAGTGGTACTAGACCAATACAAATAATGATGTTGCAACATGCAAATGTAGTAAGGAGCATTGGGTGCCTGGAGATCATCTAGTCCAAGCTCTCATTGGTAATATATTTATATTTTATGAAGGGATACCTAGGTTTTTTATGCCACATCTAGAGTTGCACCATATTCCTATGTTGGGTCTCCTCAATGCAAGTTATGTCAATAATGAAACCCTTCATCCACATTTGTAAATTCTCGCATTATGTGTTTTATAGTGGTCTTTAGTTGGATTCCTTGAGAACTTGTGGCACACTCAACTAAAGGTACCTTGACACTTTATCTTCATTTAAAATATTGTTGGTGATGGTAAGATTCTTACATGAGAATTTATGCAACTAGTATTCAAGTTCATGCTCTTCGATTTCTTCTTCTTATTGATCAAATATTTGCTTGAGTATAATGATTCATAACAATATAATAGTGGGCCAAATAAAACCATACCTACAATAATACCTTTACCCTTGAGCACTCATTATAAAGGTAAAGGTAAAATAGTTTGTAATATCTATGAGACCATAGGCCATATGATACAACCCTCATAGAGGATGTTATTTTCCCAATGTATTTTTATCCAACCAAACTCCGATTACTAAAGTATGGTGTACAACATACCCCTATTAGATTTAAATCTTGGACCTCCTATTTAGAGTTTCTAAGTCTTTTCTTTCCAATTTATGTATTTTTTGAGATAATCATGTCAAGGTGTGGAGTGAAACATACTAATAGTGTAGGGTTATATATGATCAATAAAGTACAAGCAATAAAACTATCATGGAGATATTTATGGAGTGAGGTGTTTATTTTTAAAATATCTTTTATTATACCATTGGGGTCCACTAGAAATCCACTTTTATTTTTATGCCCGATAGTGAATTTAAAAAAAATCTACATGATGTTGATGTCATGATAGTGATTTTATATTTTGTCCAGTATTTCTAGCTATCAAATATAGTGGTTGTTAGAATGCAATATATTATGAAAAAAAAATTTGTTTAATAAACTAATATAGGCATGAGGATGTAATGTGCTTCAAGTTTTGAGTGACACATAGACCTTAAGCACAACCAAATGGACCTTCCATTTAATAAAGTATATGAAATTGTCAAGCCATTGTCATTGTTGTATCTTATTTGTGTATAGGAAAAATAGAAAACATAACTCTTTTTCTTCTCTACGAGAACTTTGTACATCTTATTATTTTTGTGAAATCACCATTAGATCACATAACATTGAGTGTGAGGTGGAAGCAAGCCTCACCTTTTTCTTGTTTTATAAATAAAACAAGTTATATGTGTGAATAAGAAGCATGACCATGAAATAAAATATGAGTAAAGAATAAATGCCACTTTTTATTATTCAGAATCTTAAGAGAAACTAAAAAACTAAAGGATTCATATGAATAAAATCTATATAACATGACAAGAAAGTAATTTTTAAAAGTCCTTACTATAAGGATTCCCTAGTTGGAAGTATGTATACCCTAGTTAGCAATAAGCAGAAGAGAAATATCATTGGTTAGCAATAACCAGAACTATGAGTTGTGGTTAACCTTATTATGGTTAAACCCACCTTATAACTTAAAATTAATCTAAAGTCATCTTGTTATGTTAGATTAGGTTAACCTAATTTATGTAGTTAGGGTTTTGGTATTGGTATAAATACCCCCACCACTCCATCCATTTATTTAAAGTTTTGTGATTCTTATATAAGAATAATATAGTGATTATTTATGGTCCCTGCAAGTGCCCACTATATCTCTCTTTTCATCCTGTTTACATTTTTGTAAAATATTTGAGTGGATGGAATCCTTATGTTGACTTTTGGAAATAGGTGTGAATTTCAGAATGGTATCAAAGTAGGTATAGAGAAATATCATTTGGTCATGCATAAGGTTAGCTTGTAGACTTTGATCCTTCTTCCAATATTTAGGACAAAATACTATTCAAAGCTTCATATGTGTATACAACATAAGAAATAGAAAGGAGATCCTATTTTGCAGCTTATTATTTATTTTTAAAATATTTTGAAAAACTACTTACTTTGTTTTTATCGAGGTAATTTCAATCCATCATTTGTAATATATTTTTTTATGCCATAATTTTTCATTATTGCATGAATGGAGAAAGTAAAAATCCAAAACTATTTTTGGCATTAATTTTTCAAATTTGAAATTAGCATCCTTACGTGCATGCTTATCATTACACACACCCCTCCATTTCATGTATTTGGCATCTTTATAATAGGACATTGTCTCTATCAAGGTAGAGATAGTCTTAGGAACTCAAGTCTCAATGACACTTAGATAGTTAGGTGAAGGTATGATAGAGTGGATGACATTATGGATTTGAGGTTCAAAACCTTGTGCCTTCACTTTTGTTGTGTATTTAAGGGGAGAATCAGTGAAAATGATGTCTTAACATGTGGACAATGGGACTTTGTTTTTGGACAACATGCTTAACCCACTCCAAGGAGTAATGGGTGCTTTTCATTATAAAATAAGTGTTGCTTAGTTGGTTGGTTTACCTTTTCTAAGGCATTGGTAGTATAGACAACCAATGTTCAAGTCCTAATGGTAAGCACCTCTTTTGATTGAATCTTCCTCTTTTTTGACAACTTTAGACTTTATGAGTAAATTGAGCGTTCACACCTCATGTGTAAGGTGGTCGCATTGGTTAGAACAAAGTATCTAACTAGAAGGAGGCCTAAGTTCAATCCCTAACTTTGGTTGTTTTAAAAATGTTTGACTAGACAACTACATTGGTTGATATGACATCCTTGTGTACCACCTTATAGTCATTTTTACATATTTATATATTTGACCAATTAAAATTAAACAAGCATTAGATTAGGAGTTTAGTGATTCCCATGTGGTACAAATCAAGTGGTAAACACATGAATAAGCAAACAACAAGTGGAAGGATGCAATTAGATGTTACTTTTCATTTTTTGAGGACTATTAGAACAAATATTTCATAGGTCATTACTTTTGCATATTAAATCATTTTGCGCTTGTTTTTTCAAATCACGTGAATTTTTTGAGCTCTTCGCATTGGTAACATTAGTTCAAGGACTTGTTATAGTGTTAGGGATAAAATTATGTAGAAAAATACTCAACATCCATTACCCTATTTTAAAATGATAAATTTACCTCATGTTATGTAATCAAAATATTTGGTATATATTTATTGGAGATATAGTCAAATTTGTGAATTTGTAGTGGTTTTTTTAGTCTTTTGGAGGTATACAAGAAAATGATTTAGAATATTCCTTATTTAATCCTTCTTATTCCTTTGGGCTATTGATTCAACTTATTCATGAGGATCTAATATTTCATGATCTCTTCTTTCTTCTATTCTTTGTCTAGGTGCTCTTGGAATTTTGTAATGGATTTTTCATAAAAAACTCCATGAAAACACTCTTTTAGTGATGGAAATTAGGTGGCCTAAGGGCAAGTTGAAGTTTCTAAACAAGGTGATGTATTTTGTAAAAGGGAAATATATGTTTCCAAGCCTTGCCTTATGCAATTATAGAATATTGGAGCAATTTGTTTAGAGGGAGTACTCTTGGCCTCTCTTCCTCATATGGAGCCTTAGCAAAGGTGTTCTTTGAACATGTGTGAGAGTTTTTTATTAATGGTGATCACTATGATCTAGCCTAAGGAGATTCTTGTGCAAAGGTAATTTCACATCAATAAATTTCTAGATGATGATGGGGATCCGAATGAGTCTTTCTCAAGTGTAGAGTCCCACTGGAGCATCCATTATAGGGGAAGATATTATTGTTACCAATATTTTCTCTCCTTGGCCCCTCAATTCAGATTATGAAGGAGCGTTGAAAGTGTAATTTGACTTATTACCAATGCCAACAATGTATATGCAATCTTAGATAGACCTATGGTCAATCATTGTATATATGTATTTAATTTATGGCATTAATTTATTATGTAAGCCCTATAGGTTGTGGTTAACATTATTATAATGAAACTCACCTTATAACTTATAATTAGCCTAAACTCCTCTTGTTATGTCATCTTATCTTAACCTAAATATTGTAATTATGGTTTTTATATTGGTATAAATATCCCATACCACTTTATCCATTATATCAAAGTATTGTGATTCTTATCTATGGATAATATAGTGATTATTTATAGTGCCCACCTTAGTTATCAAATTTGTCGAATTTTCTATATAAAATTCAAAAATCGTCGAATATAAAACCCTGTCACATAAATTCGGTGAACAAACCCTAAATTCAACCAAAAATAAATTGGTTGAAAATCAACCATCAAAAACCCTAAAATCAATTTTTAGCTATTGAAAAATATACTGAGAAAGCGCTATAAACACAGAAGTTGTCAACAAACCCTCCTGCAATCTCCCTCCTGCAACATGCAATTTGGAAGCTTGAAACTTTTGCAGATATTATCGAAAGAAACCATTTTCAATCTATTCTCAACCTCATGGGGATGTTGTTTTCTTTATTTCTTTATCATCATTTGAGAGAATGGATAGCTCTAAAAGTTGCAGTTGACAAACAAATCTCCCATTTAGAGGTTTCATTATTTTTGCACCTCCTATTTGAAATGCTCCTTGTCTCAAATAATATGCCGTTCTTCAAAATAAAAGAAAAAAAACATTGCTCTTTAACCCTAAAATAAAAGAAAAAAAGCATTGCTCTTTAACCCTAAAATAAAATTAAAAAAGCATTGCTCTTTAACCCTAAAATAAAAGAAACATTGCTCTTTAACTCTTGTTTCTAAGGAAACCTAAAATTAAACTTTTCTAATTTTTAAACTTGAATAATATAAGATATTCATCCCCTTGAGTGTGGTCTATCGGCAAGGATGCCACTTGCATTATCGGTGATGTGACCCGGGTTCAATCCCCATGGTGGATGTGTATAAGAAGCATTACTCAATATATCTATATATATATATATATATATATATATATATATATATATATATATATATATATATATATATATATATATATATATATATATAAAAGATATTCTAAGTGCTTTCTTTTATTCATGATCTCAACAAATTTTTAATGATTTTTTATTATAATTGGTAGAAAACTTATAATTTATATTTCAAAAAAATTATTGATTTAACCTCTCATGTGTTAAAAAATTACTATATTTACATAACATTATAAAAATGTTTATATTTTAAAAAAAAATTTAATATATTTTAAAGTATATATTTTTTTAAAATATTAAAAGGGGACAACGCAACGGTTTGTGCTTTGGCTCTTCTTTGGGAGGTCCAAAGTTCAAACCACAACGTGGGTGAGTGTGTGAGGGGGTGGGTGTGTGTGTTTGATTGTACATAACAAAAAATATATATTAAAAATATTATTAAAAACAAATATTATAATTTTGTATATTTGATTTTTAAATTTTATATAAAAATAAAAAATAAAATTATATGAAAATATATATACATTTATTATATATATCAAATTTTATGTCGAATTTTATTACAAATTTTTAAACATGTCGAATTTCTTTCAAACTTTAAAAGTATCAAACTCGAATACGAACTTGAACTTGATAACTAAGGTGCCCACTGTATATTTCTCTCTTTTATCCTTTTTTAATCTTTCTGTATAAAAATTGAGTGGATGGATTACTTATGTTCATAACAAAAAATATGTATTAAAAATATTATTAAAAACAAATATTATAATTTTGTATATTTGATTTTTAAATTTTATATAAAAATAAAAAATAAAATTATATGAAAATATATATACATTTATTATATATATTGAGTTTTATTCTATTTTTATTACGAAATTTTAATCATGTCGAATTTCTTTCAAACTTTAAAAGTATCGAACTGGAATACGAACTTGAACTTGATAACTAAGGTGCCCACTATATATTTCTCTATTTTATCCTTTTTTAATATTTTTGTATAAAAATTGAGTGGATGGATTACTTATGTTCATTTCTAAAAATAAGTGTGAATTCCAACATTACAAGGCTATTCCTTGCATTTTAAATTTTTTAGGGTAGCATAAGTCTTTAGAACACAAGTCTCATTATGAAAAATATAAAAAAAAAGATTTGTAAAGATGAAAGTGATGGTGGGAATGAAAAATAGAGGAAGGTCGTCAAAGCATGAACAAAGAGAAACATAGACTCAAAAGGATATCAATTTGGGAAGCCATATGAAAATATCATAGGTATTCACAAGAAATCCAGCTAAGCCCACTAATAAAAATAAAAAGTGATGATGAAAATGTCATCATGAAATATTAGTTGTATGAATAAGACACCTAGAAAAAGAGTTATTAAGGAATTAATAGGTTGTTATAGTCTTGAGTTTATTTTAATAAAAAATAAAATTAAGTAGTGAGGAATGTAAGGATGCTTTTAAAAATATTTGGAAGATGGAGGATTGTCTAGTAGTTTCTTCTATAGGAGCTTCTAGTAGTATTGCAACAATATGGAATAAGAACAAATTTTATGGACAATTGTTAGAAGCAAAAAGTAATTGGATTGCTAGACTATTTTGTGGAAAAGAGGAAATCATCAAATTTGGGGTTATAAATGTATATGCTCCAACTCTAGTTATTCCTAGTGAAAAAATTTGTAAGGACCTTAGCATTTTTTTATTAAACACAATGATTATTCATAATTATGATCTATAAATTTTTGGGGATGATTTCAACATAGTTCTATCTCCTTTGGAAAAGAAAGGTAGTACTCATGGATGGTCTAAATCAATGCAGTGTTTTTATTTTTTTGTCAATCCAAATAGTCTTTGAGATGTTATTCTCTAAAGTTTTCAATATACATGGGATAATAGACACATTGAAAAAACTCACATAGTAGAAATATTGGATAGATTCTTATTATTGAATATATGTTACAAATTGGACTCTCTTTGAGAGCTCTAAGATTCAAATCCAACTCAGTATGAGGGGACCACAACCCCTGATAAAAACTTGTGTAAACTCAATGTTTCCTACTAGGACATCCTAAAGTTCATGAATACAATGAGGGTTGTAGGCCTCGAGCTCTAGATTTAATGTTTCATGGTTTCTAGATAGCGATCACCAAATGATTTTGAAAAAATTCTAAAAATATTGTTGTATGAATTCTGAGCAACCACAAACTAGTACGATGTAGAGCAACCACAAATTGTTGTGGCAACAATTACGGTAATGGAGCAACCACAAATTATTATGGTGACTGTGATGGTAGTAGAACAACCATATTTTTATAATAGAACAACCATAAGAAGTAGCAATGCAACCACAAACTAGTACGATGTAGAGCAACCACAAATTGTTGTGGCAACAATGACGGTAATGGAGCAACCACAAATTATTATGGTGACTGCGATGGTAGTAGAACAACCATATTTTCAAAATGAAACTGTAGACACCAAATCCTAGCCACTTGTCTTCCACGCATCACTCAATCACAACCGTCCATTATTTATTTATATATATGTATATTAATTTATATTTATATTTAAATATAAATATTATATATATAAATATATATATTTATATATAAATAAATCTCATCCACTCATCACATCTCAATATCAACCATCCATTTAACTTGATTCATGTCACATATCAATGCATAATCTTAGCCCTTCATCATGATTTAATCTCGGTCGCTTATTGGTGTCATCGAAACCCTAACATGTTGAAGGCAAGTTATAAAAGATCATTCACTTTTGTGAATGAGGGTTAAGTGGTTAAGCAATCAAGCAGTGACTTGATTCAAAATTTTGAGTGCCCTTTCTTCTCATCACCATACAAACCCTAGCATTTTGTTAACATCCTCCCTCCTCACCATTTTTGTATCCTCCGTTTTCATCATCTAAATCATTGTGAACCAAATCTGGTTCTACAATACACCTCTCAAAAATACTTAAATGCTATCGAGCGTTCCTCGAATGCTACTGAACATTTTAGGAACATTACAGGGCATTCACAGCCCTTACAGAATGCTCCAAGGCATTTCCTAGCCTTCGATTTGCTATTGGCAAACCCTCAAACACTTGCAGGTGTTTGTGCATCATCAGATCGTAGAAGTAGAAGTGTAGATCAGACAAATCAGGTATATTCTTTGACAAGGTAAAAATATATCATTGCATTACAACTTATATTTTTCTATACTTAGCTTATATTTCATTATTTTAGCACTCAGGGTTTATAGATTTGTTTCACAAAGGGTCTCACACAATGGAGCCCTCACATATGCTACTGAATTATTGGATGTTGTTGATCTATTTGTAGGTACATGAACTATATTATTGATGATTTTTGCAACTCAGGTGGTTCCGTAGGGATACTCAAGCCCACCCACAACTTGTTTGAAGTGAATACGAGTTTGAAGACACCAACATTCATTTTAACGAGGGTTTTAAACCCTTACATTGTAATATTGTATCAAAAACAATAAAGTGTATTGTAACCCCATATTTGGGGCAAATCCATTGTACAATTTGGAGATCAAGGCTCCCTGAGTTCTATATTAATAAAATATTTCATTTTGTGCAATACTATGTTATTTTCTTTGATCTATTGTTATATTGGTGTTGTTCATTTTTACTTTACAAAATGGTAATCATAAAACATGATGTGATGATGAAATGGATGCATGGATGAATTTTTGAGTGATTTTACGGGGGTAAGCTACACTTTTAGGCCCTTTGAGTCCTTTTGTAGCATTTTGGAGCTATATGTTAGCCAAAATTCATATCAAGTACAGAAGTGAGATGGCATTCACTACCCTACAAACATTGGGAGGCATTTGAATGCACCTGGAAAATACCTTGGAGTGTTTGAATGCACCATAATCAGCTATAAAAGGTCTGCAAGGGTAAATTTGGATTCATTATTGTGTTCGCGAGTTCCAAAAGCAGTGTTTGAAGGACAGTGAGTGAGTGAGTGAAGGAGTGCGGGGGTGTGAAGTGATGGTGATGGAGAGAGTGGACATAGTAGTAGGCATGGAGGCACAGGTGGCTGAGGTAAGTGCCCTTGGAACTCTTGTTTGGATTTTTACAATGTTTTTTTTTGTTATGCAATGAATATTCTAGTAATGTATTTGTTGTTGTGTTGTGTTGCAATTGAGGATCTTGAAGTCTCGACACTGATTATTACCTATCATACGAAGGGTGAGAAAGGCCTTGCATAAGGACCACTGGGATAAGTTGGAATGGATGGGATTAGTAGGGGTGGCATGTATTGAGGTGGTATGGAAGGGACACATCTCATATCCCTAATCCAGGGATGTCCAAGGACTACATTTTAATCCATGGACCCCTCCAAGATGTGGAACATGGTATGAAATATTTTTACCCCCACTTTTATGGATAGAATGACAGTGCCAACTGTGGAACAAAGAGCATCGTTAAATACTTTTAAGGTGATTGTGGATTTGGTTATGTGTGAGAGTGGAATATTGATATGTTGAAGAGCGGATGTGGTGATGATGTTGATGGAGGAGCCAGTCTCAATAAATACTCATTTAAATAACTTCTTATATACTTGAGCTATAATGTGTAATTAAGGGTTTGATGATTTTGATGAAATTTATTTAATTTCAAAATCATAGAATGTGATGGAAGGTTCCATACACGTTCAAATACTCCCCATAAAATTGCTAAAGGTATTAGTATCTTGATATTGGAGTTCAATTGACTTTAAAATTTATATTAATGCCTCATAGTGTGGGGGAGACTGTTGTATTAGCTCATAGAAAGATAGTTTGGCTAAATCCATTTTAAGGATAGTTGTTAACCGGCTACTCAAGGAAATAATGGGTCTTTGTGAACGGCTTGGAAGGTGCATGGGATGGGATGGGCAATTTGGAATGTGGGTCGATTGGGATGAATTGGTGGAAAAATGGATGGGTGATGATGAATTGGCAGGTTGTGGAGATATGCTTGTGGTGCCATAGGAGGTTAAACTGCCTGTTGTTGTTCATTTTTTTGATTGGTGCTTCTTTGACCTCGGGTGACTACATGAATAGCCCTCACAAAACCTTGGTATTGTTATACATGATTAAATTGGTTAGGAGGATTCATAGTGTATGGTTCCCCTATTATCTATTGTTGTTCCTCATGATGAGGAAGTGGCATTTGATAAATAGCAAGGTTTTAATTTTGCTATGCCAAGGGACTATCAAACTTGATGATCCCTAGGTCTATTAGGTCTTGCAAAATATCTTTGAATGTGAAGCAGTTGTTAATATCGTGCCAATTTCATCGATGGTAAGGAAAAAACCAATTCCCTATAGCCTTTACCATGTTTTGTTGGATCATCTATTTTAACTTCAGGTAAAGTAAGTGCATTTGTGTCATACAACCTATAGAAGAGGGATGCATATGATTCGGGCAAGTGTGTGTAGGCGTAATTTTGTCGAAAATCTTGTCAACATTGATAAATTTATACAATTAGCATTGTGTTTTGAATTTGTTGGTATGGAGAAGCTGCTTGATAGGATACTTATTGTGGTTGTTGTTGACTAGTTATCTTTTTTATTGAGTCATTACCATCTGACTCAATGCCACTTGATTTAATTGACTAAGCTTGGGTTGGCTAGAATAATTTCCTTTTGATTGGCCCTTATTTTGCCATTCTTTCTTTTTTGGTTTTATCTCACCCTATAATATTTTTATCTCTTCAATTATGCCATTCTGTGCAAGAGCTCATCAAATTTTTGATATTGTTGCAGTTGCAATAACAAGGACATGGGTTTTAAGAAACTCCTTGTAAACATTTGGGTCAAATTCTCCATTGGTAGGGAGAATGGCAACTTAGTGATGTGCCCTCCAATGGTTTTTAAAATCATAGACTGACTCTTCTTCAAATTGTCTAAGATTGTGTAAGTCAATCAATGTGGTTTTCTTATGAACATTGAGGGAAAACCTCTCCAAAAATTAATCTACCAATTGTTCAAATGTGTAAATGCTATAGTGTGGCAGATGATTATACCAGTCTAAAGCATCTCCCCCAATGTCTAAGGAAAATTTCTAAGCATCAAAGCATCTTGATCTTGAACCTAAAAGAAAGAGTGTATGAATGTGCTTATGTGCTCTCCAAGGATAGGACAGTGATGGAACCTATCAAACTTTGGTATTGTAAAATTTGTTGGATAGGATAGTGATGGTACCAAGGAATGAATAGGTTGATTGATCAACTATCTTAGCGTAGGCTTCTAGTATATCATTCCAAGAGTATACATCATCAAGTTATAAATTTGTTGTTACATGGCTTGTATTTTAGGGTCTTCCATGTGTGTATGAAAGCCCTATATTGTTTGATGATTGTGTGAAGGTGGGGTGTGTGAAGTGATGAATTGTTGTGATGAAATGTGATGTTGATGGCTTGATGAATTGAAGGATATTTGATGTTGTTGGGTGTGTTTTTGGGCTTGGTGGTGGAATGATTTATGTTGGTAAAATTGGGAAAAGGTTTGGGGAATGTTATAGTGGTGTTGGTGTGGGTGAATGGAGGTGTGGGTATGGTAACTTGAGAATATTATGCTACCCAAGATGTATCGAGGGTAAAGAAAGTGTGCTAGCTTGGAATGGAATGGGATTTAAAATATTATATTTGGGACTGTTGTTGTGGGTAAGAACAAGCATCTTGTTGTCCCATGAGCAGTTGGTTGAGGTGTTGTCATACTTTTTGTATGGCAATTTTTGAAGTAGATGGTGTGATTTTTGTGGAAGTGGATGTGGGTGAAGTGTGAATGTTGACCATGTTGTCCATGTTGGTGGATTTTGGTGGATGTTGGTGGAGGGTAAGTTGTGAAATTAATTGCAACTTAATGGGGAGTGGTGGAAGGAATGGTGGATGAAATTTGTGAAGCAGCATTGACTTGTGCTTCATAAAGTGGTTTGGAATAAGTGGTGGTGTAGGTAGATGGGATGGAGGTGATTTGACTACATTGTGGTTGATGAATTTGGTGTGAAGGTGTAGAAGATGCCTCAAAAAGAGGGTTGGTGTAGACTTGAATGAAGTTGTTGGGATGTGCATGAGCAAGTTCCAACTGAGAAGAAGTAACTTGTTTATGTGGTATGTTAAGCCATTCTAGAATAGGATTGGTTGGTCTTAGATAAGCTCCAACCTTATCCATGTCTATATAGGTGATGTGAGGATTGGTGAATGTTGATGGCTCTATTTTTTGGATTTAAGTGTGAATGGATTTATGCATTACATTAGCATTTGAAATGAATAATGTGTGTGATGATCTTGCAGATAAGCCAAAATGACTTATTTCTACTAGGTTGGTTGGGTTATCCACAAAATAAATTGAGGAAGGAGTGGAGCACTCCATAGATGAGGTTGATGCTTAATTCATATATCTTGCTTGATTTTTGGTCAGTACCATAAGCTATGAATAATAAGGGTTAGCGGATGTGAGGAATGTGTGTGCAAAAGTGTAATGAAAATGAAAATCACACATAATAAAACAAAAAATTGAATCCTATGTCTTGCAACAATGTTTTTTTTGTGGTTTATGTGTTTTGATGTGTCTAAACCTATACTACTATGCAGGGTGGATTCCTACGGTGGATGGCAAGTGAGGATATTCCTGGTAATTAAATCTAAAAAAATTACTCACGAGTTGCTAAGGTGTCTATGGAGCAATAGCGGATGAATATGAATCCCATCGTCATTGATCTTGATCAGCGCTTGAGGATGAAATCCAACTCACTGATGTTTAAAAATGAAACGTGCAATTGTGTGTGATTCTTTTTATGTTTTTGTTATCTATGGTGTTCACACTGCAAAGAAACCCTCTTTTACTCAACCAATTTGGTGACCAAGAACACCAATATTAAGCCCCTCAAAATAATCTAAGGTACACCTCTTAATATCCATCCTGAATTAGCAAGTGATTCTAACAGTGGAGGGTTTACCTAGTTCTTCCACTCTGAATCAACAATGTGTTTCCAATAGTGGGAGAGATTTGAATCCCAATGTCTTGTTCTAGCTTAGAAAAGTAAAAAGTGGGAAACTTTAGCCTAAAATGCAGTTACTAAGCTTTTTAATTTATTGCAAACAACTCTCAAGGCAGAAAGTAAAAACACCATAAAAGATAGCCACAAACTTGAATCTAGTGTAGTGAATGTTTAATGTAGCTAACTTGAATGCACGGATGCAAATTTATCACTATGTGCAATTATATATGATTTTGTTTGTGAATGCCTAAGATGCAAAATGTATTTCTCTTTAAATATAATATAGATATCTTCTTTTCAATATCTCGTTAAAAAGCAAAGAAAATGGAGGTGGGGTTTGATTAAGACTTACCAGAAAACCTACGTATTTCTTCCCAACTCTCCTGGACATGGTGTAGAGTCTCTTGAATATATTGAGGCATCTCTTAGATGTGGTGGGCCATCCCTTTAATGTGGTAGGGCATCCATGTGACCATATATCAAATCCTATTGCTCCCAAAAACCCTAGTTTCATGATTTTTGCGCAATCGAATCTTTGAGAAAAAATAATAAAAATAGAAAATATAGATTATATTGATAATGTAATTTAAAATAATAAACCCTTTGGGGGTTCCATCTTGATCACCATTTTGTAAAGTAAAAATGAACACCAATAAAGTAGTAGATCAAAGAAAACAACACAATATTTCACAAAATGATAGATCTTATTAATATAGAACTCAAGGAGCCTGGATCTCCAAATTATACAATGGATTTGCCCCAAATATGGGGTTCCAATACACTTTATTACTTTTTATACAATGTTACAATGCAAAGTTTTAAAAACCCTTGTTAAAATGAATGTTGGTGTCTTCAAACTCATCTTCACTCCAAACAAGTTGTGGGTGGGCTTGAGTATCTCTATAGGACCACCTGATCTGCAGTAGTCATCAAGAATAAAGTTCTTGTATCTACAAATAGATCAACAATACCAAATAATGTAGTAGCATATGCGAGGGCTCCACTGTGTGATACCCTCTATGAAACAAATCTACAAATATTTAGTGCTCAAATAATAAAATATAAGCTAAGTACAAAAAACATATGATACATTTTACCTTGTTGAAGAATATACCTAATTTGTTTGATATACACTTTTGCTTATGCGATCTGATGGTGCACAAACACCCATAATCATTCAATATTTTATCGACGATAAACTGAAGGCTAGGAAACACCTTGGAGCATTATGGAAGGAGTGGGATAGGGATTAACCCTATGCTTTGAAGTGGCGGGTAGCTGAGGAGGTTCAACCAAGTCATCCTGGTCATAGTGGCCAAGAGTGCAGGGTTCTATGGGTAGGCTTGATGCCTAATCAGGTGTACTAGAGGCCATGGTAGGAGGCTAGGTGAACTAGTGATGGAGAGTAGTTGTGGAGGTTTAGGTAGGCTAGATGGGTGGTTGGACAGCATGGGAGTGAGGTGGAGCTGATCCAGTTCTCACAGGTGATTTGGTAGTTTATGTTGAGGTAGGGAGTACCTAAGGCTCTTGTGATATATAGGCATTGATATAATGAGTTGAGCCTACCTTGTGTGGATGAGAGGCGAGTGGACTATGAGGATGACAAGGATATGGACCTCCTCAATGTAGATGATACCAATACCATGGTAGAGTATGATGTATGGTTTACTTCACAACTACCATGGGTACCAAGTTAGGTGGTTGATGAGGGTAGTGAAGATGAGGAGGCTATAGAGGAGGTCAAGGAGACTCCTTGATCTTATAGATATCATTGATCTAGAAGTTGAGGGAGGCAAGCGAGGGGTGTAGTAGAGCAGCCTCCAAAGATTGGAGGTGATGATGATGGTAAGCATGATATGGAGGAGATTTTAGAGAGGCCTCTAAGTTAAAGTGAAGAGGAGTGGGCTAGGCTCAAGGTAGAGTGAGACCAGCTCTGGTGGAGGGTGCTGGAGTGAGATGTAGTGATAGTTATGCGAGATGCTAAGAATGCTCAACTACGAACAGAGCTAAAGGCACGAGTGGTGGTAGGTGGAGGTGCAGATACGATAGTGAGGATTCATATAGAACTAGCTCAAAGAGAATTTCATCAAAGGTAGGATGTACTACACCTTAGATCCCAAGAGGGGTACATTTAGGTGTTAGAGGATCTACTTATGCAACTTCACATTGAACTACCAGATCGACCTTCTTCCTCCCTAGCAAGTTCTATTAGGCATAGTGTCTCTAGGTCTAGGGCTCCATCAGGGTCACAGGGGTCTACCTATGGGTGTTAGCTAGTGCTTAGATGTACTTTTTGTTTATGAGCCTTGGTGCTCCATTGTATATAGCCTTTGGGCACTCATTGTGCATGTGATATTTATATATATATATGGCTTTTATTTTTGTGTTATGAATTTATGTGAATGTTTATGTGAATGCATGTGTATAATATGATGAATGATAATGTAATGATGATGTGTATGAATGCAAATTAATTGACACTCTAATGATAATTTGAATTAATTTAGATTTTCTTGATGATTGTTATCATTGTTGCTTAATCAGGGATACCAAAATGGTGGTATGTGAAATGGAAGACTCATGTAATGATGCAGTAATGATATGGATGGTGTTGTGGTTTATGGATGACTGGTTATTCTGCAAAAACTTAGATATACTAGTTATTTCAACCAAACTCACTAAGTTCTATCTAATTTCTTTAAGACCAAATATGTGTGCAGTGAAATTTTCATTTACCAATCGAGAGCATGGTATGACTTGAGGTAATCAAGAACCAATGTGTGTGCAAGAGAGTTTATTAACCCATACTGAGTACATTGAGATGAAATCTATCATGGAGGAGACCAAGAAGCTAGCTTGTCCTTATGTGTGGTCATAGGTCTCTTCAAGAGAGATGTGTCACCATGCATGAGAATACTCCACTTCCAGTCAAGCATCTCTAGCCCTGGTGGATTTTAGCTCCATAGTCCAATGATTTGATCGCTAAGCTTTGGGTATTTGGACTACCTAACCATATAGATGGAAATGTAGTTCTATCCTTACTACTTGAGGATCTATGATGTGTGGTTGGTAAAATAATTAGAGCTTTGGGGAATCAAATTCTCAACTAAGGT
The DNA here is from genome assembly GCA_028583015.1 of Wollemia nobilis. NCBI lineage: Eukaryota > Viridiplantae > Streptophyta > Pinopsida > Araucariales > Araucariaceae > Wollemia > Wollemia nobilis. The sequence goes on along the minus strand of JAQPPZ010002048.1, from coordinate 2,007,698 downwards.
AAGATGATAATTTAACCCTATCCTTATGACTCATTTTTTTTTTTGGGATAGTTGATAATGGTGAAGACCATTGTTTTGATTTTGGACTATGTGCATAATGGGATAAGCAAAGATGATTTTTTTCACTTCAAAGTTCAACCTAATCTTGGTATTATCCCTCTCTGACACAATATGCTTTTATATGTTTGAGATGTGTTTGGTTCAAGAATGTTAGAGTCAACTCCCAGAACTCAATATTTTCTTTAGTGAAAATATGCCTTGGTCCTAGATAAAACTCATCATGTATTGGAGGTTTCTTGAAACACTAGGAGTGGCTGAGTAACCGAAAACACCTAGGGATGATGGAAATGTGTTTTTCAAATTATGACTGGACATATGAAGTGGTGCAATGGGATGTATGGGGACTCAAAGGTACCACTGATTAAAGTGACAAGATTTATTGGATCAATTATTGTCTAAACTTAACAAATGACCCCTAGTATGGTAGATGAAATGCATCATAATAACAATGAATGTAATTGTGCAAAATGAATGTGTGAAATGCAATGTGTATGAATGATGTTTTGTGTATTAGCCATGTATACATATACATATATAAAATACATTAAGTATAGAATGCTCTCAATTGGATGAGTTTTAGTGGCTCAGGATCTTCTACTCCCCCTATACTAGTAAGCCTATATGGATGGATAGAAGCAAGCAACTTGTATAAATGCAAATGACAAAGCCATGCAAATGCAATGCAAAGATTTTTTTGTTTTTGACTTTTTTTATTTTTATTTTTTTATTATGTACATATGTTACAAAATGTTGTTTCATTGAAAAGGATGATGTTGTAGTGGTGGTTCATCAGTTGGTTCAACTCACTCCTATGGAAGGAGCAAATGAAATATGGGTTGATGAATTAGGAACATTATGAGATAATTCTCATCATGTTCAATGAATGGAATTACTGGGACTGATTCCTCTTTAGATTCATAAAACGTGATCGACATGACATCATATTCTTCATAAAACTCCTCCTTAAAGTCATCGTTATGATTGTTATCCTCTTCATGATCTATATGGAGTCATTGGAAGGCTTGCTCGACAGAGGAATGGATAGATAGTAAGTGGTATCCCAGTCTTGAAAAGTCATAAATTTCTTGACATTGAGGCTCGATGATTTTGTGCATGACTTTCTCATATCATCCTAGGCCATATCCTTGCAAATTAACTTGATGAAATTATTATTATGGAAAATAAAAAATGATCATTCTTTCAGGGTTGGTAGAGGATGATTGCTTGGGTTCATCTAGGGAATGTCGATCGTATGATGAATCGACCCTCGATACATAAAATTAATTTGATTAGGTATTGAACCTATATTGTACATTGTTCCTATGGATAAGGGTAAGTCATGTGGATGATCATAATCCCTAATAGTTTGGATGCTTAGTGGTGTAACTATGACATCTTGAACCATGTATTCACCAATGCTAGGATTGGTGAAGTAGACTGCAACTTGTGAGAATAAAAATGAACAACACCAATATAACAATAGATCAAAGAAAATAACACAGTATTGCACAATAAGAAATATTTTATTAGTATATAACTCAAGGAGCCTAGATATCCAAATTATACAATGGATTTGCCCCAAATCTAGGGTTACAATACACTTTATTGATTTTGATAAAATATTACAATGTGAGGGTTTAAAAACCCTCGTTAAAATGAATTTTGGTGTCTTCAAACTTATATTCACTTCAAAAAATTTGTGGGTGGGCTTGATTATCTCTATGGGACCACCCGATCTAAAAAAGCCATCAAGAATATAGTTCTTTTACCTACAAACAGATCAACAACACCAAATAACTCGGTAGCATATGTAAGGGCTCCATTATGTGAGACCCTCTATGAAACAAATCTATAAATCCTAAGTGCTAAAATAATGAAATGTAAGCTTAGTACAAAAAAATGTAAGTTTTAATGCAATGATACCTTTTTACCTTGTCAAAGAATATGCCTAATTTGTCTAATCCATGCATTTGCTTCTTTGATCTAATGATGCATGAATTCTTGTAAGCATTCAAGGGTTTTTCAGTAGTAAAACAGAGGTTGGGAAACACCCTAGAGTATTTTGGAAGGGTTGTGAATGCCCTGCAACATTCTTGGAACATTCAATATTGTTCGAGGAATGCTCAGTAGCGTTCAAGGATTTTTGAGAGGTGTACTACATTACCATATCTGGTTCGTAATGTTTTGGATGATTAAAATGGAGGATACGACAATAGTAAGGATGGAGGATGTTAGAAAAATGCTAGGGTTTGGATGGTGATGAAAGCAAGGGCACTCAAACTTTTGAATCAATTCATAACTTGATTGCTAAACCGCTTAACCCTCATTCACAAAAGTGAATGATATTTTATAAATTACCTTCAACATGTTAGGGTTTCAATGATACCAATGGGTGGCTAAGATTAAATCATGATGAAGGGCTAAGATTGTGCGTTGATATGTGACATGGATCAAGTTAAATGGATGGTTGATATTGAGATGTAATGAGTGGATGATATTTATTTATACATAAATATATATATATATATATATATATATATATATATATATATATATATATATATATATAAATATATAAATATACATATATAAAAATAAATAATGGACGGTTGTGATTGAGTGATGCATGGAAGACAAGTGGCTAGGATTTGGTGTCTACATATACCCCTTTTTGTATCACGTTGTGTGGAACACAATGTGGTGCAAAAACAAGAGACACCTAGTTTGGTGAAGCTGCTTTCTTTCCTTGGAGCACAAGAAGATCTTAAAGACAAAAATTGTTGTTGTAGCTTACCCCCTCAATTGGCAAATAAGTGAAGAATGAATCTTATAAGCCAATTTATAGAGGATGATATGAATGATGTAAAGGAATAATGCAGTACATGGGAATGGTGTATGTGCAATGATTTATTTCGTTTTTGCCCCAACAAAAAAGGGGTTTTTTTAAATGGGGATGATGAATATGCAGTGAATGAGGCAGTGTATGGGAATGGTGTAAGTGTAATTATTGATTATGTTTTTGCCCCAATAGAAAAGGGGTTTTTGCAAAAGGGAATGACATGAATGATGTAAATGAGTTATCCTGATGTGGGAAAATAAAATCAAATTAGGTTACCCCAAGTTTGGGATGATTCTGTGTTGTTGAAGAATATGCCTATTGGCATAATTGAAATGCAAAATGATGAAAATACATATTATAAAGAACCAATCATCCTCAAATAAGGTGATTGCTAGGAAATAAATTACTAGTGACCTTACGTAATTCTTGTCTATGAAATGGAATTATGTAGTAATAATTATCCATGTTTGGGACCCTACGAAAAAAGGCATCAATGACAACTTTTAAGAAAATTAGTCTAAGTATAGTCTCTCTCAAAAAATTAGGGACCAAATAGATATTTTTTTTTGAACAAGAGGATGTTGAATGATGTTATGGTCAAGCGTTCTTATGGTTATCTACTCATCCTACAAAATTGCATGGATATCCAATCACTGCAACCACCAAGGGGAATAGAGTAGGTCACTAGATACAAGGTTCACTTGGATGATATGAATGATGTAAATGAACATGAATGATGATATGCATGTGAATGTGAATAGTGTAATGATTGATTTCTATTTTTGCCCTAACAAAAAAAAGGGGTTATTGATTTAGATGATATGAATTATGTAAAATAAATGTGAATTACCAAGCATCCTTATGGTGATATACCCATCCTACTAAATTGCATTGATAACCAATCACTACAATCACCAGGGTAATAGAGTAAACCACTAGATACAAGGTTCACTTGAAAATGTGAGTGGAATTGGTAAATATGGCATGGGTATGTAATGATAAATGAATTTTATTATTGTGAATGATGATGTATGAATAAAAATGCATTGATGAGTGAATTGTATGATTTTGTGAAATTTGGAATTGTTTTGGAACATTTTTGAAGCAATTTTGGACAATTTCATGTTGTTTGGTCACAAACAAGATTTAATCGCCTAAATCAATTCTTGTTATCACAAAATATTATGATATGGTATGATGAATGATTGGAATGATGAATGTGGTAGATTTGTGAAATTTTGAACCGTTTTGAGGTGTTTGTACATGATTTTGGTGTTTTTCGCAACCTTTGGTCATAAATGAAAATTAAGCATCCAAAATAGCTTTTGCTTTCACAAAACATGATGGGATGATGGAATAAATGAATGGATGAATTTTGGAGTGATTTTGTGAGAGTAAGTTAAAATTTTAGGCCCTTTGATTCCTTTTGCAATATTTTGGAGCCAGACACCAACCAGCGTTCATATTAGGCATAGACACGAGATGGCGTTCACTACCCTGCAAACTTTAGAAGGTGTTTGAGTGCACTTGGAAGACACCCTAGACCATTTGAATACACCAAAATTAGCTATAAAAGGTCTACAAGCATAAATTTGGATTCATTCTTGTGTTTACGAGTTCTAGAAGCAACATCTGAAGGAGAGTGAGTGAGTGAGTGGAGTGTGGAGGTGTGAAGTGATGGTGATGGAGGGAGTGGATGTGAGAGTAGGTATGGAGGCACAGGTGGCTAAGGTAAGTGGCCTTAGCACTCTTGTTTGGATTTTTCCAAAAAAAAAAATTTATGCAATGAATGTGCTAGTAATGTATTTGTTGTTGTGTTGTGCTGCAGTTGAGAATCTTGGAGGCTCAACACTAATTCTCACCTATCATACCAAGGGTGAGAAAGACCTTACAGAAGGACCACTAGGATAAGTTGGAGCGGATGGGATTGGTAGGGGTGGCATGGATTGAGGTGGTGAGGGTTGATGAGGGGTGGAGGAATAAGGTATTTGACCATGTATGTGAAGAATGATTTGGAGGTATAACCTACCTTGATTATGTTCCTTTTGGTCAACATATTGGTGTCTAACAGCACCAGCTATCGATTACCATGGAACATGATTAGGTTGGTGTATAATATGATCGATGAGCCTCAGGTATATGCATGGGCACATGCTCAACTATCTTATATGTATGTGGAGTTGTATGAGGTGAAGAGGCAAATGTGGAAAATGTTGGGTTGTAGTGTGTTGTTGTAGTGTTGGGGCTAGGAGTATTTTAGTGTACCTCATCCTGTGGACCTACCTTGTGAGAAGGGGGATAGGGATAATTCCTATGCTTTGAGGTGGTGAGTAGCTAAGGAGGTTTAGCTGAGTGATATTGGTTGTATTGGATAGGAGTGTAGGGATCTATGGGCAGGATTTACACCTGATCAAGTGTATTGGAGGCCATGGCAGGAGGCTAGGTGGCCTAGTGATGGAGAGCAACTATGGAGGGTTAGGCAAGTTAGATGGGTGGTTATGCAACATGGGAGTGAGATGCAGTTGATCCAGTTATCATGGGTTCTACAATAATTTAGGCTAAGGTATGGATTACCTAAGGCTCCTATGCTCTATAGGCATCGATATGATGAGTCAAGCCTACCTTATGTGTATGAGTGGTGAGTGGAGTATGAGGATGACAAGGAGATGGACCTCCCTAATGTGGATGATGTTAGGACCACAACAGAGTATGATGCATGTTTTGCTTCATAGTCACCATGGGTATCAATTCAAGTTGTTGATGAGGATATTATATGTGAGGAGGAGGCCACAAATGTAGTCGAGGAGAATTTGTGATGTTAGAGATGTCATTAATCTAGCAGCTAAGGGACGTAGATTATGGGTGTATCAAAGCAACCTTCATAAATTGGAAGTAATGATGATGATAGGGATGATATGGAGGATATTTTAGAGATACCTCTAATTCAAAGTGATGAGGAGTGGGCTAGGCTTGAGGTAGAGTAGGAGCAGCTCTAGTGGATGATGGTATAGCAATAAGTAGTGATAACAACATGATATGCTAAAAATGCTTGACTATGGATAGAGTTGGAGGCACGGGTGGCGGTAGGTGGAGGTGCAAATGTGATAGCAAGGCTCCAGGTAGAGCTAGCTCAAAGAGACTCTTGTCAAAGGTAGTATGTGCTACACCTTCAATCTTGGGAGGGGTACATTCAAGTTTTAGAGGATCTGCTAATGCAGAACCACATTGGGCTACCAAATCTACCTTCTTCCTCCCTAGTGGATTTTTTTAAGTGTAGTGACTCTAGGTATAGTGTTTCTAGATCTAGGGCTCCATCAGGGTCACAGGGGTCTACCTATGGGCATTAGCTAGTGCTTAGATGCACTTTTTGTATATGAGCCTTGGTGCTCCATTATATATAGCCTTTGAGTGCTCATTGTACATATGATATATATTTATATGGTTTTATTTGTGTGTTATGAATTTATGTGAATGTTTTTGTGAATGCATGTGTATAATATGATGAATTATAATATAATTATGATGTGTATGAATACAAATAAATTGACACTCTAATGACCGTTTGAAGTAGTTTAGATTTTCTTGACCATTGTTATCATTTTTTCTTAACCAAGGATACTAAAATGGTGGTATGTGAAATGGAAGACTCATGTAATGATGCAACATTGATATTGATGGTGTTGGATGACGGATTATTTTGTAGAGACTCAGATATACTAGTGATTTTAACCAAAATCACTAAGTTTTGTCTAATTTCTTTAATACCAAATGTGTGTGCAGTGAAATGTTCATTTACCAATCGAGAGCATGCTAGTGACTTGAGGCACTCAAGAACCAATGTGTGTGCAAGTTAATTCATTAACCCATCCTGAGTAAATTGAGATGAAATCCATTATGGAGAAGACTAAGAAACTATATTGTCCTTATGTGCAGTCATAGGTCTCTTCAAGAGAGACGTGTCACCATGCATGAGTATACTCCACTACCAGTCAATAATTTATAGACTCGATGGAGGTTAGCTCCATAGTCCAATGATCTAATCACTAAGATTTGGGGATTCAAACTACCTAATCATCTAGATAAAAATGTAGTTATATCCTTACTACTTGAGGATCTGTGGTGTGTGGTTGGTAAAATAATTAGAGTTTTGAGGAATCAAATTCTTAACTAAGGTAAGATGAGAATTTAACCCTATCCTTACCACTCATTATTTTTTTTGGAAGTGTTTATAGTGGTGAAGACCACTATTTTTATTTTGGGCTATGTGCATAATGGGATAAGCAAAGATGATTTCTTTGATTTGAATTTCAGTCCAAATCCCCTTGGAATTATAGGCTTATCAAACAATCATTCGCATGCCTATTAGGGTAACACCATTCTCATTGGTCTATGGCGTTGAAGCCATCATGCCTCTCGAGCTCGAGATCCCCTCACTGTGCATTGCATTACAATAATTCATAGATGATGACACTACTAGACAAGCATGTCTTGACCAATTCATGCTCCTAAATGAAAGGTGAATCAATGCCTTGGAACATTTACAAGTATATCAGGATCATTTAAAGCGTGCTTACAATGCCAAATTCCATCTACGTTAATTTCATGTAGGATATCTTGTCCTTAAAGAGAATCAGTAAAACACCAATGCATTACTGCATCTTCATGATAAATTCATGGCTAATTGGTTAGGTCCATACATTATCACCCAAAAAGTGGGTCAAGGAACATATAGACTTGCCAGTCTAGAGGGAGTAGAAGAGCTTGAACCACTTAACATCATCCACTTGAGAGCATTCTATGCTTAATGTGTTTTATATATGTATATATATTCATGTCTAATATGCAAAAAAAAAATCATTCATACATATTGCATTTCACACAGTCATTTTGCATAATCACATTCATTATTATTCCAATACATTTCATCCATCATACTAGGGGTCATTTTTTAATTTTACACAATAATTGATCCAATAAATCTTGTTGCCTTAATCAGGGGCACCTTTAAGTCCATATCCATTCCATTACATCATTTCACAAGCCAAGTCCTAGTTCACAAAAACAAAATTTCCATCATCCCTAGGTGTTTTCGATCACTCAACCACTCCTAGTATTTCAAACAACCTCCAATACATGTCGAGTTTTCTCTAGGACCAAGACACATTTTTTACTAAATAAAATCTTGAGTTCTAGGATTTGACTCTAACATTCTTGAACCAAACACATCTCACACATATAAAAACATCTTGTGTCAAAGAGGGATAATACCATGATTAGGTTGAACATCAAAGTGAAAAAATCATCTTTGCTTGTCCCATTGTGCGCATAGTCCAAAATAAAAATAGTTGTCTTCACCACTATTAACACTTCCAAACAAAAGAATGAGTAGTTAGGATAGGGTTAAATTCTCATCTTACCTTAGTTGAGAATCTGAATCCCCAAAACTCTAATACTTTTACCAACCATACACCATAGATCCTAAAGTAGTAAGGATAAAACTACATTTCCATCTAGATGGTTAGGTAGTATGAATCCCCAAGGCTTAGCGATCAGATCATTGGACTATGGAGCTAACCTCCATTGGGGTTATAAATGTTTGACTGGTAGTGGAGTATGCTCATTTGTGGTAATGCATCTCTCTTGAAGAGACCTCCGACCATACATAAGGATAATTTAGCTTCCTGGTCTCCTCCATGATAGGTTTAATCTTAAATTACTTAGGATGGGTTAATGAACTCACTTGCGCACACATTGGTTCTTGATTGACTGGAGTTACTACCATACTCATGATTTGGTAAATGAATATTTCATCACACACACATTTGGTCTTAGATAAATTAGAATAAAACCTAGGGAGTTTGGTTTAAATCACTAGTATGTCTGAGTCTTTACAAAATAATCAGTCATCCATAAGCCACAACACCATCCATATCATTGCAAAATCAGTACATGAGTCTTCCATTTCACATACCACCATTTTGGGTGTCCCTAATTAAGCAACAATGATAACAATGGTCAAGTAAATCTAAACTACTACAAATGATCATTAGAGCATCAGTTTATTTACATTATCACAATTTATCCACTTCATAATTACATTATCATCCATCACATATACACATGTATTCACACAAACATTTACACAAATTCATAACATATAAATAAAAGCCATGTATATATGTAAATATTACATGTACAATGAGAACTTGAAGGTTATATACAATGGATAACCAAGGTTCATATACAAAAAGTACATCTAAGCACTAGCTAACACTCATAGGTAGATCCTTGTGACCCTGGTGGAGCCCTAGACCTAGAGACACTATGCCTAGAGTCACTACACCTAACAAAACCTGTTAGGGAGGAAGAAGGTTGATTTGGCAGCCTAATGTGGTGTTGCAAAAGCATATCCTCCAACACTTAAATGTACTTCTCTTAGGATTGAAGGTATAGCACATCCTACCTCTAATGAGAGTCTCTCTAATCCAAATCTATCTAGAGCCTCACTATTGCATCTGCACCTCCACCTATCGCCAGCTATGCCTCTAGATATGTTCATAGTCGATCATTCTCAACATCTCGTACTATCACTGCATATCGTTCTACCACCATCCACTAAATTTGGTCCTGCTCTGCCTCGATCCAAACCACTCCTCACTCCAACCTAGATGTCTCTCCAAAATCTCCTCTTTATCATCGCTACCATCATCATCATCTCCAATCTCTAGAGGTTGCTCTACAACACCCTTCACCTACCTCCCTCAACTACTAAATCTATGATGTCTTTGATGTCAAGTCTTATTGACCTCATCTATGGCCTCCTCCTCATCTTTGTTGCCCTCATAAACCACCTAACTCAATACCCATGGTGGTTGTGAAGCAAACCATACATCATACTCTAATATGGTCCTAACATCATCCACATCGGGGAAGTCCATATCCTCATCATCATCATACTCCACTAGCCACTCATCCACACATGGTAGGCTCAACTCATCATATAAACCCTTATAGAGCACAGGAGCCTCAGGTACTCCCTACCTCAGCCAAAACTATTGTAGCACCAATGAGAACTAGATTAACTCCATCTCACTCCCATGTCATCCAACCATCCATTTGGCCTGTCTAACCCTCTGTAGTTGCTCTCCATCACTAAGCCACCTAGCATTTTGCCATGGCCTCTAGTACACCTAATCAAGCATCAATCCTTCCCATATATCCTTGCACTCCTATCCACTATGACCAGGATGAATCAGCTAAACCTCCTCAGCTACCCACCACCTCAAAGCATAGGGTTGATCCCTATACCACTCCTCGCAAGGCAGTCCCATGGGATGAGCCACACTAAGATGTTCCTAGTCCCAACACTACAACTACACACTACAATGCAACCCCTTTTATCTTTTTCTCTTCACCTCATACATATATAGATACATCTAATCTAGTAGAGCAGGTGCCCATGCATTTACCTGATGCTCATTGATCATATCGTGCACGAGCCTAATCATATTCCATGGGAACCAACAACTGATGTTGTTAGGCATCAATATGTTGACCAACATGAACATAATTAAGGTAGGCAATACTTCTAAATCCTTCTTCGCATACATGGTCAAATGCCTTATCCCTCCATCCCTCACACTCACATATCTCTATCCATCTCCAAAAATGTACCTCAACTCATACTGCTTATCGTGCCCAACTTGGACACAACCCCTCCACTAGCACTTGAAATATGTGGTATACATCTTCCAGTGTCACTATCACCTCCCCTATCAAGAGCTGGAAGGTCCCCCTATCTGGATCCCACCTCTCTTCTAAGGTAGAGAGGTACCCCTCATCAGCCCTTACCACCTCAATTTGTGCCACCCTCACCAATGCCATCTACTTCAACTTATCCTAGTGGTCCTTTTGTAAGGCCTTTCTCAAATTTGGTATGATATATGAGAATCGATGTCAAACCTCCAAGATCCTCAACTACAACACAACATAACAACAAATACATTACTAGCACATTCATTGCATGACAAAAAAAACATTGCAAAAATTTAAACAAGAGTGCCAAGGGAACTTACCTCAGCCACCTACACCTCCACACCTGTTGTTGCATCCACTTCCTCCATCACCATCACTCCACACCTCCACACTCCACTCACTCACTCACTCTCCTTTATATGTTGATTCTAGAACTTACGAACATAAGAATGAATCCAAATTCACCCCTGTAGACCTCTTATAGCTGATTTTAGTGCATTCAAATGCTCCAAGGCATTTTCCATGCACACTCAAATACCTCCTAATGTTTTTAGGGTAGTGAACACCATCTCGCATCTATCCCTGATATGAACATTGGTTGATGTCTGGTTCCAAGATGTTGTAAAAGGACTCAAAGGACCTAAAAGTGTAGCTTACCCCACAAAATCACTTCAAAATTCATCCATGCATCCATTTCATTATCACATATTTTTTTGTGAAAGCAAAAGCTCTTTTGGGTGCTTAATTTTTGTTTGCAACCAAAAGTTATGAAAAACACCAAATTCATGTACAAACACCCCAAAATGATTCAAAATTTCATAGATCTACCACATTCATCATACCAATAATTCATCATACCATATCATCACATTTTATGATAACATGGATTGATTTGGGCTGTTAAATCTTGTTTACGATCAAAAGGCAGGAAATTATCCAAAATTGCTTCAAAAACATTTTAAAACAATTCCAAATTTCACAAAATCATACAATTCACTCATCAATGCATTTTTATTCAAACATCATCATTCAAAATCATCAAATTTATTTATCATTACATCCCCATGCCATATTTGCCAATTCCACTCACATCTTCAAGTGAACCTTGTATTTAGTGGTTTACTCTATTACCCTAACGATTGCAGCGATTGGTTATCAATGCAATTCTATAGGATGGGTAGATCACCATAAGGATGCTTGCCCATAACATCATTCAACATTCTCTTTTTTGAGAAAAAATATCTATTTAGTCCCTTATTTTTCAAGTGAGACTATGCTCAGACTAATTTGCTTAAAAGTTGTCATTGATGCCATTTTTCGTGGGGTCCCCAACACAGATAATTATTACTACATAGTTACCTTTCACATGTAGGAATTGCATAAGATCACTAGGAATTTCTCTCCTATAAATCACCTTATTTGAGGTTGATTGGTTCCTAATGTTTTGCATTTTCATCATTTTGTATTTCAATGATGCCAATAGGCATATTCTTCATGAGCACAGAATCACCCCAAACTTGGGGCAACCTAATTCAATTTCATTTTCCCACATTGGGATAACTCATTTACATCATTAATATCATCCCTTTTGTAAAAAACCCTTTTATATTGGGGCAAAAACATAATTAGTCATTGCACTTACATCATTCCCATACACTATCTCATTCACTGCATATTCATCATCCCCATTTAAAAAAAAACTTTTCTATTGGGGCAAAAATAGAATCAATCATTGCACTTACACCATTCCCATGCATTGCATTATTCCTTTACATCATTCATATCATCCTCTATCAATTGGATTGTAAGATTCATTCTTCACTCATTCGCCAATTGAGGGGGTAAGCTACAACAACAATTTTTGTCTTCGGGATCTTCTTGTGTTTCAAGGAAAGAAAGCGACTTCACCAAACTAGGTGTCTCTTGTTTTTGCACCACATTATGTTCCACACAATGCAATAAAAAAAGAGACATCTGTAGACACCAAATCCTAGCCACTTGAATTTCATGCATCACTCAATCACAACCGTCCATTATTTATTTATATATATGTATATTTATTTATATTTATATTTAAATATAAATATTTTATATATTTATATTTATATATTTATATAAATATATATATATATATATATATATATATATATATATATATATATATATATATATATATATATATATTATATATAAATAAATCTTAGCCACTCATCACATCTCAATCTCAACCATCCATTTAACTTGATCCATATCACATATCAAAGTTACAATCTTAGCCCTTCATCATGATTTAATCTCGATCGCCCATTGGTGTTGTCAAAACCCTAACATGTTGAAGGTAAGTTATAAAATATCATTCACTTTTGTGAATGAGGGTTAAGCGGTTAAGCAAACAAGTGATGACTTGATTCAAAATTTTGAGTGCCCTTGTTTCCATAACCATCCAAACCCTAGAATTTTGCTAACATCCTCCCTCCTCCTCCTCCTCGTATCCTCCATTTATGAAATTGAAGTTCACATTAGAAAATAGAAATAGGGTTACATTGGTTTATATAGTGTGAAATACTCCTAACTATAAAACAAATAAATATGGAGCTAAAGAGAAGTCAGAACAAACTTCTCTTCTAATATTTCATCCTTCTAAACTAGATGACCTTCTAAACTGTTGTCAAACTAAACTGTCGACAAACTAACATGACAAACTAACTTAAATACTAACATTATCCCCCTTAAAGTTGAGAGGGTTGACAAGATAGTCTCTCATATTTATATATTGAACTTTAGCAATGCCTTTGGTGAATATATTTGCCATGTTGTCCAAAGTGCTGCAATGTTGAAGCTCAACTACCTGTTTCTCCACCATGTATCGAATGAAGTGATACTTCATATCAAAGTGTTTTGACCTGCTATGGTGGATGGGATTATATGAAAATTTGATGGCACTCATATTTTCATAGTACAATCTTGTAGGACCTCTTTGTTGCTCTCCAATATCTTCAAGGACTTTTCTCAACCATAGAGCTTGAGTACTAGCATGTGTGATTGCTATATACTCAAACTCAGTAGATGACAATGCTACAACAATCTGCTTTTTGGAACTCCATGTAATTAGTCCTGACCCAAGACAAACAATTTCCTGAAGTAGATTTTCTATCATCTATATTTCTGCCCCAGTCACTATCACTAAAGCCAACTAATTTTACAGAATTACATTGGTGGTAATGGATCCTAAAATCCAATGTACCTTTTACATATCTTAGTGTTTACTTAGTTGCTTGAAAATGTAGTTCTTATGGATCAGCCATAAACCTTGAAACAAGAGAAACTGCATACTGAATATCAGGCCTTGTGTTGGTGAGAAACATCAGACTCCCAATCATGCTCCTATAAGTGGTCATGTCAACTTTTGGTGCTCCATAATTTTTGCTCAATTGGATCCCATGACCCGTTGGAGTTGCAACAGATTTGCATTGCTCCATGGCAAATTTCTTAATCATATCTTGAGCATATTGTGTTGACATATGAAGATTCCTTTATCTTTTTTATGAACTTCCATGCCTAGGAAGTAATACATTAAGCCTAGATATTTCATTTCAAATTCACTCATCATGGAGTGTTTGAACTCCCTATTCATCTTGTGATTACTACTCATAAATATGAGATCATCCACATATAAACATACAATGAGAATATCTTTACCTTGCTTTAGGTAGTAGATATTAGGTTCATTTTTGCTCTGAGTGAATCCATAATCCTTAAAGTAGCCATAAATGCAAGAGTACCATGCCCTTGGTGCTTGCTTGAGGCCATATAGTGTTTTTTTTAGTTTGTAAATAAGGTTCTCATTACCTTGTTCTTTAAAACCTTGAGGTTGTTGCACAAAAACCTCTTCATCCAAGTACCCATTGAGAAATGCACTCTTTACATCCATGTGCTGAATTTTCCACCCTTTGTGGGCAACCAAGGAAAGTACCGATCTGATTGTCTCCTGTCTAGCAACAGGAGTAAAGGTCTCCTCATAGTCAATCCCATACTTCTGAGTGAAGCCTTTTGCTACAAGTCTTGCCTTGTGTCTTTCAATTCTTCCATCTGCATTGAATTTGGTCTTGTAGACCCATTTGCATCCAACACATTTTTTACCCTTAGGAAGCTTCACTAGCTCCCAAGTATCATTCTATTTTATAGAGGTTATTTCCTCTTCCATGGCTTGTTGCTATACATCATGAGTGCATGCTTTCTCATAGCTAGATGGCTCTAACTCTGCACTAGTCATTAAAGCATAATTGACTACATCTCCCTTAGGTTCTTGGGAGTCATCATCACCATACATATGCATATTTTCAAGTCATTTTAAAACTACATTCATCTCGCTAGCTTGACTTCTAGTGTATCTTTTCTGGAAATTCTTATCCAACATTTGAAAAGATGGATGATGCTAAAGAATTCTTTTACCTCTTGATGGAGAATCAATATCCATAGGTGAATAACTTATTGATATTTGTGTAGAAGGACTTGGAGTAGTATTAGGTGTACTCATACTTGGCCTTGGAGGACTTCCTTTGCTATTTTTTGGGCTGCATTTGCTGCATTTGAGAGGAACTTGCATCACGAGATCCATCATCAACAAAAAAAATTTGATGACCCCATTCTCCCCCTTCATCAAAAATTACATCCCTGTAAAGTACAATTTTATGTTTTTTGGGATTGTAGAGTCTATATGCTTTGGTAGACTCCCAATATCCAAAAAAAATACATGCTTGACTTTTGGGGTCAAGTTTATTTCTTTTTTCATTAGGAATGTGGGCATATGCAAGACAACCAAAAACCTTAAAGTGTTTTACATTTGGATTTTTGCCATTCCATACTTCATAAGGAGTGATCCCATCTAGACTAGAAGTAGGACTCCTATTTAAAATGTAAACACTAGTTCTTATAGCATCAGCCCAATACATGTTGCTGAGATTCTTAGTTTGTAGCATTGATCTAGCCATTTCTACTAGGGTGCGATTCTTTCTTTTAGCCACACCATTTTTTTTTGGAGTGTAGGCAGTTGTGAATTACCTTTTTACTCCACAATATTTACAATATTTTAGAAATGTAGTTGAAGAATACTCTCCTCCTCTATCAGTCCTTAGACTTTTTACAACAAAATCACTTTGTTTCTCTACATTATTTTTGAAATCTATGAAACAATCAAAAGCTTCATCTTTGGTTTTCAAAAAATAGATCCAACACATCCTAGAGAAATCATCTATGAAAGTGAGAAAGTAATAATTATTACCAATGCTTTTGATTTGCATTGGACCACAAATGTTCGAATGCACAAATTGGAGTGGATGTCGAGCTCTCCACACTTGTCCTTTTGGAAAATCTAGAGTGCTTTCCCAAAGTGCACCCTTCACAAACCTTGTGTTCATCAACTTTTGGAAGGCCACACACCATAGCTTGAGAAGTTAACATTTTCAAGCTTGCAGAATTTAGGTAACCATATCTCAAGTGCCAAAGTACACTTGGATTTGCTATAGCAATACTAGCAAGTTGAGCACCCCCATTTTCCCCAAACTTAAGAAGAAACAACCTATTCTAAGTCATAGGTACTTGGGTAAAAACTCTATTACAATTGTTCTTATCAAAAATTACACATTTGCCTTCATCAAAAACAAGTCTATAATTTTTTCCATCATTTGTCCAAAACTAAGCAAGTTATGTTGGAGTTTGGGGGTGTAATAGATGTCATTTAGCTTTTTGGTGCCTTCTTTTGTTGGAACCTCCATGGCTCCAATACCTTCAACTTGTAGAGCTTTGTCATCTCCCAACTTGATTCTTGATTTGTAGGTGGAATCCATTGTAGCAAAGAGCTCTTCTTTACCACTCATGTGATTGGAACAACCAGTATCCAAAATCCAAGTGTCATTTAGAATTTGATCTAATTTTCCATAAGTAAGAAATAAAATTGAAGTTCCTTCTCCTTCACCATAGTTGCCATATTGACCTCTTGCTTCACCTGATCACTATTGTTGCCATAGTAGCCACATTTTTTGCCATAGTTTCCATATTGACCTATTGCTTCACCTAATCACTACCTTAATAACTATCCTTCAAAGGTTTTCATGCGTCTTGGGTAGATAAACAAGAAGCAATTCTAGGAAAGATGTTCTTCTCCAAAGCTGCTTGGAGATGGTAGAGGGCAGAAGAGTTGCTCTTTTGGGCATCCTTTTTGGTATTTTTATCTGTTGCACTCAAAGTGGTCCAATCTGAAGGTTCTGTATAACCTTCTTCAACTACATCCCATAGTCCTTTGCCAATGAGTAAGGTCCTCATTTTGATGGACCAATACTCATAATCTAACCCATGAAACTCAGGTATGGGTAAATTATTATTTTATGCCATAACTTTTGGAAATAAACTAAAAATACTCTGCTTTTATTTCTCAATACAAACAATTCACTATGCTTTGCAAAAGAAAAATACATATTTAAATCAAATATCTCTTGATAAACTCTCTCATAGAGATCGTGGTCTACCTACATAGGTTCACTTATCCCTTCATTGACAAAATTGTCAGCAACAAAATCACTGTTGTCACTAAAAATTATGACTTCGGGTGAATTTGGTTCTGGCTCCACTTCCTCAACAGAATCACTATCACTCAGATAAATGATCTCAGGTTCTTTTGGTGCAACTTCAAGAGATACTGACTCCTTAGGTCTGCTATCAAACGAATTGTTGTCGTTGGAATCACCATCGTAACTAGATTCAGGTGCTTGTAGATTTGCTATTACAGTGTTTTGAAGCTAACTGAAGACATGTTCAGACCATATATTTGTACCTTTTCATCAAAGGATTCAGGGGTCTCTCTAGCTAGAAGATATTATAGGGCAAAGTAGCTTCCAGTTGCCCTTAACATTAATGGTTGCAAAATTTCCCCTTTGTTGCAAAAATATTCCCCCCTTAAAGCAGAAAATCAACACTTTTATGCTCCCTTTTACAAATATTACCTCTTAGGCAATGATGTGAATTACTTACAAAAATTGCCTCTTAGGCAATGGTGAAATTTACCACACTAAAAAAAAAATCCCCCTTAGTGCTAGGATGGAATAAAAGGTAATTTGCAAGTTTTTTTTATTTTTATTGCATAAATAAAAACCTTATCAAAGGTTTAACTAATAAAATTTTAATTTTAACTAAAAAGAACATTTAAATAAATAAAATACCTCTTTTTTAATTAAATTATTAAAAACTATTTGATAAAATTAATTAAACTATGCAATAAAAAAATATAACCTTTTTTGGTGGGTCAAAGGGTTTTGAACCCTTGACCTTATGGCCCTAGGCCTTACCACATGGTCTTCAACCGCCGTGGTAGCTCCCTTGTTGTGAGATAAGGTGAGGTCTCCTCACCTTAAAGGGCTTAGAGGATAATTTTTTTTTTTAACTTTAAGCCCCGACGGCACTCGATCCATGCTCGATCATGGATGAGCGCCCTAGACTAGTAGGCTCTGCCAGGTGGGCTACGGGACCCGACAGGTACCAAAGGGAACAGGGTTCCCTTTATTCCTTTATCCGTTGGGTAAAGTAAAAAAAAAATGGGACTTTTAGTCCCACATTGCCCCTGAGGCAATGTTTGGGCGGTTTAAAAATAAAAACACGCCCAAAGTAACCGATTGCCTTTAGGAAATCAAGAAACCATCCTTTTGCTACCCAAACAACCAATGAAATTTTGCCAACTTAGCAGCCAATCAAACTTTGCCAAGTCAGTAGCTAATAAAATAGTGCCACATGTGTCTATGTTCTCATGCCCAATTTGAGTCTATTCAATTGCCACATGTCCACCAGGTCAGCTCAGTCAACTACCACGTATCCTCTAGGTCAGCTTAGTTAGTTGCCACGTGTCCACCAGGTCAGCTCAGTCAACTACCATGTGTCCTCCAGGTCAGCTCTAGCCTCAAGAATTACGTCGTCTACCTCATCAGCTCCTATCATCTGCCACATCAACTCTACTACATCAGCTCCTCTATCCATGTGCGATATTGGCATTCGTGTTGCGGGCCAATTCCAGCTCTACAGGTTGCTTCTCAAGATGCATGCTTGGGGCTCTATGGGTCGTTCCTTAGGATGCGTGCCTAGGGAATGTGAAATAACCTAAGGATGCTAAAAAACCTAACCCCTAATTAGCACTCTAATACCAATTATAAAATCAATGTTCACATTAGAAAATAGAAATAGGGTTACATTGGTTTATATAGTGCAAAATATTCCAACTACAAAACAAATAAATAGGAAGGTAAAGAGAAGTCAGAGCAAACTTCTCTTCTAATATTTCGTCCTTCTAAACTAGATGACCTTCTAAACTATCATCAAACTAAACTGCCGATAAACTAACTTAAATACTAACACCATTTTCATCACCCAAACCACTACAAACCAAATTTGGTTATGTAGTACACCTCCTAAAAACCCCTAAACACTATTGAGCATTCCTCGAACATTGTTGAATGTTCCAAGAACATTATAGGGCATTCACAACCCTTCCAAAATGCTCCATGGTGTTTCCCAGCCTTTGTTTTATCACTGATAAACCCTCTAATGCTTGTGGGCATTCGTGCACCATCAAATCACAGAAGTAGAAGTGTGGATCAAAAAAATCATGTATATTCTTTAACAAGGTAAAAAGATATCATTGCATTACAACTTACATTTTTTTGTACTTACATTTCATTATTTTAGCACTTAGGGATTATAAATTTGTTTCACAAAGGGTCTCACACAGTGGAGCCCTCGCATATGCTACTGACTTATTTGGTGTTGTTGATTTGTTTGCAAGTACAAAAACAATATTCTTGATGGTTGTTGTAGCTCGGGTAGCCTCGTAAGGATACTCAAGCCCACCCACAACTTGTTTGGAGTGAAGACAAGTTTGAAGACACCAGTATTCATTTTAACGAGGGTTTTTAAACCCTCGCATTGTAATATTGTATCAAAAGCAATAAAGTGTATTGTAACCCTAAATTTGGGGTAAATCCATTGTACAATTTGGAGATCCAGGCTCCTTGAGTTCTATATTAATAAAATCTTTTATTTTGTGCAATACTATGTTATTTGCTTTGATCTATTGTTATATTGGTGTTGTTTGTTTTTACTTTACAGAAACCCTAGGTGTCTACAATATGGAAGAAGGCGGTAATGATTTTGAAATCAAAGTTTAGGTGGGAACTTCTTCTATAAATACTAAGTAGGGGTCTAGAGCTAGAAATGACAGGGAGATTGGAAATCGTATAAGATCATTTAACCCTAGAGATTCATCACTTCAAATTGTGAGGGGAAAGCAAAAGGATCTAGTAGGTAATTTTCTTCTTTCCTTAGAAGGAGATAAATTGTGGTGTCGGATGACCTAGCACAAATAGCTTCTACCCAAGGAGACCTGTTGTGACTCCTTCACAATGATCCCAAAATTGGGGACCCACTTGAAATTTGAAATATTTTCAAATGTTTTTTGCTTAGCATTGACTGTCATCATTGTTTATATGTCAAAAGCTCCATTTCCATAAGTTATTTGGTAATCTATTTGAGGTCGTGTTTCGTCTCGTGGTTCAATGGGTTTTTCTTTGTTCTAGGTTGGGTTATGTTGTAAGGTTAAAGTGTAGTGTTTTATGTTTTGTTGTACTTTTGTTATTAATGTTAGTATTTATGTTATATTTATTTGTGTTGTATTTATTTTATACATATATACATATTGTTATTTTGTTTGTTGTTTGTTGATGTATGTTGTATTTAGAGTTGGATTTTATTTTATAAATGTTTAACAACCATTTGTAATAAATTTTTTGGTTGTTTTTTTATGTTTCATTTTTGTCATATGTTAATTATGTTTGTTATTATTATATTGCTATATATTACGTGTTGTGTTAGTTAAGAAGGCTTTTCGTTATACATTATATTAATATTTTTGTTAGGTGTTTTAGGGTGTGTTTAGGTTTTTATTTTTGTAATTTTGTGTCATATTTATCAAAGTGATTAATATGTGGTATGGTGATGTAGGTTCTCAAAAGGAGCATGGAAGTTGCACGTTAGACAAAGATGAAATGTAGAAAGTTCATAGTGCAATCATCAATATGGGCCCCACGATCACAAGGCCAGGTGTAATTTGCAAGGCGGGTCCCACAAGCTCAAATTTAGGTATAATTCTTGATGAAGAGGGTCTCACAATAGCCAGACTAGGCATGTGTTTGTAGCATGGTTAGACGATATGGGTCCCATGCATAATGGATCATTGGTAATATTTGTAGATCTCATGATAGGGATACCTAGACGCACACCGAAAGCAAAGAGAAAATATTGGAAGCATGGTTATCAAGGTGGACCACGATCAAATAGGGAAAGTTCTATTTTCAAAATGACATGGTATAGATTGACATCGGTAGATGCTTCGAGGTGCGCAAATCAACAGTGATGGCATCAATAGATTTATTGTCCAATGACTAAGGTGAACGTATCATAATTGAACATAGCTTACTAGCACAGGGGTTTTGATGGTGGCAGCAAATGGTTCGAGCCTCAAGTTTGAGGAGCCTAAAATGAATTTTACACAATGCAGTGGACGAATACAAGGTTTATTATGTCAAATAATAGAATCATCGAGATGGACACTAGAGTTTATAGTTGTTAGATCATCGAATATCGTAGTTGATAAGACATACGCTGGTGCTCACAGGTCAGTAGGGTCAGTTTGAATGGTGTCTTATGAGAAATTGATAGATAGCAAAGTTGAATGCTAGTTTAAGTTTTGTGTGAGTATCATGCTGCTGAAGAATACCATTATCATGATGTCAAGAACATAGTTGCCAAAATTTTCATTTGAAATTCATAGATATGTGTGCCCGTTGATTGTTCATGACAGTGATAGATCAAAGCACAAATGTAAGCAGTGGGTTGATGTGATAATGGATGGTAATCATTGGAGATTGGAATATCATGCATTGATCATTTTGGTTATAATTCTTGTAGCAATGGTTGAAGAACAGTGATATAATCATTGATATTAAACAAAAGGATGAAATATCATTCTAGACCAATGACCATTAAGTTTTGGAAGTATTTATTATGGATATTTGTGACAATAAATCATGATGATTCAACGATGGTTGGATTGATCTTGTCAGAGCCATTTTGGAAGTATTGCACAATAAAATTAACAATGGTTGTTTCATTAAGCCAAATAGTGTTATAAATTAAATACGAAAGTATGTGTAATGTTCCTAACCAGCGACAGTTTGGCTATATTTGGAAGATATGCATAATTAAAAAAACCATAATAATATAAATGTTTTATATGACTTAATTTGAAAGTCACATAATATGAAACATTTTATATTATAAAGATGAGGGTTTTATTAAACGATATTAGGGTTTCAAATTCATTTTAAAAACTATGAGAGAACGAAAAGAGAATCGACTAAACCAATTCAAGTAATGAATTTGTAATCTATAAAAGGAGGAATAAAATCCAAGCAGAGGGTCAAGCATTTTGCAGGGTAAAAAAGGAGCACAGGTTAGAAGCGAAAGAAGCTATAGTGAATTGATTTCCAAAAGATTCAAAATTTTTATTGTAAGATCTGATTATTATATCGAATTATTTTATGGATTCAAATAAGTGAGAATTTGGTATTTCAATTATGATACTTGATATAGTTTGTTGAAGAATTTAAATTCCATTAAAGATTGCACCAATTTATTGCTTTACTGTGTAAAATTTTGGTAGGCATAAATTAGGTTTTAAGGTCTCTGTGTTTTCATATTGTAGTTGTCTATCTAAGATTAAAACTTATTTTTCCTTTTTAAATATTTTACAATTTATTTTATATTAAATTTTACATATTTTAACCTAGTTCAATTTTTATAAAGTCAAACTTTATAACTAGGTTAATAAATGAATTTATTATTCAGATATTAAATTTAATTAATATTTGAATAAATAAATTTATTGAGGATAAATGATTATTCTGATTCCAACTTTAATTTTATAAAGTTGAGAATTCAAAATTGATATCTTTTCATTAAGTAGTTTGGATTTCATTTCAATTTATCCAAAGGTCCAAACTTTACATTTGAGGATCACATGTGTTCTTAAATATTTAATCCAATAAATATTTAAGAAATAAATATTACGGGAAGGATATGTTTTATGAACTTTATTTTCATATCATAAAATTCAAAAGTTCATAAATCAATTTTAATATTAAACCCTATGTTTCATAATTACTAAGGTTTTAGAACCTTGTAATTTGGGTTAGATATTATCGCATTTGTTCATTCTCCAAATATTTCAATTGCAATTTTATATTTGGATGAACGAATATTTTCATTAAATAAACCTCAAATTTGGAATATTATAAAGTTTAGACTTTATAACAAAGGTTTATATTTAATCAATTTCATTAAATTTCATAAACTTTGATTTTATTAAAGTTAATTGAAATTTAATATTAATTGAAATGCTAGATTAAATTTTATTTCAAATCATTTAAAGCATTTTAATTAAGAGGTTGTTTGGAGATTATAGAATAAATTTGCACCAGTTGTCACCATTTAAAGGTAAATTTTATCTATTATTTAGAGAAAGAATTGGAATAAAAGACACTTAACACAAGATGAATTTAAAGTTAATTACCTGATTCCCAGGCCCCTTGTTAGTTGTACTTGCAAACTATTGAGATTATTCAAGCACTTATTTACTCACATATGCATGACACATAAAAACATTAAGTGAGAACCTTGGAGAAGTTTACTTTCCTTGCAAGAGAGGATTTTGAATCCTAGTTGTCGAGTGGTTTTGTAACTGGAAAAAATCACACCTCAACAAATTGGTACTAAAAGGAGGTCTGAAAGGTAAATATTTGATTTTCATTTGAAATCATTCAAATCTTAGTTTAAAAAAAAAATTACAAATTGAAGGGTGTTATTTAATGCCAAGGTTTAATTGATGCATATATTTTTATCAATTGATTAGTCATTTCATGCTTAGTTGCAAGATATATTTCTTTGACTAATAAGATTGGCATTAAATTTTGTGTTCTTTGAAGTTCACTAATGGCATCGCTTACTTCAGTAAAGAAAATAATGGCATCTTGGATAGGTGATTATTATAGTAGTTTAAACATGTCTATTCATCAAATTCTTGAAGGTGTAGAAGTTTGTTTACCCAGATTTAGGCATGATGTGGATCAAGCGAAGGAATATATTCAAAGATACAAGAGTGTGTTAAGTCATTTGCATCTTATGCAGGGAGATGTTCCTTGCAGATTATTTTCATACCCATTAGATGAGGTTGCGCTTAAGTGGTACATACAATTACCTGTAAGGTCTGCTACTTCTTGGACTAAACTAGAAAAAGCATTTCTCAAACATTTTGGAAATTTGGATGACCCAGTTATGATGTTAAATCAATTTATCTCCATCCATAAAAAATTTAATGAACCCATGAGATCATTTAATGATAAATTCTATAGGTTGTATACAGAGGTGGGGATACATTATATCATTTTAGAAGAAATAGCTACTCAAATATACATGAGAGCCTTAGATCACGTTACTTCTATGTTTTGGGGGAATGGTCTTAAAATTACATCTTTGCCTAGAGCTTACAATGAGGCAGTAACATTTGAACAACAATTGATATCTCAAGGTGTTAATATGGAGCAACTATACAGACGTAGACCTAAAACTCATAATCAAAGATCACAAATGAGTCAAGTTTAGATTGATAGTTTAGATGTCACAACTACCTTAGATGTTGATAATGAGGTGCAGGTTTCAGATTCAATACCCATCAATGAACATTGTGATGATCAAGTTGATCAAAATATAGAAACTGATTTAGAGTCATTATTCACAAAAGAGGATTGGGATGATCTTATAAAACAAAATACATAAATTGATTCCACTGAAGAAACCCTTGTCTTACCAAACTATGAATATGAGGAAGATGAATTCTTTGAAATTGAGGAGGATGAATCTAAGAAATATGAATTTTTTGAAATTAAAGAAAATGAATTTGAAAATGAATCTGAAGAATATATAGAAGAAATGATAGATTTTCATCATTTGTTTTAGGAGTATAATGAGTGTGATGTTCAAACAGGTAAAGTTAAAGAATTTAATGATCATAGATATGGTTTCATTGAAGATTGCAAGGGATTACAAAAAATAATACCTCGACGATGATGGTTTAAATGACTTATCCTAAAATTTTATTGCTTGAGGAAGATGAATTATTTGAAATTGAAGATAAATTCTTTATTGAAGAAGGTGAATCTGAAAATGAATCCAAATATGGTATGAAAGAAAATATGGAATGTCACAGAGTGCTTCAGAAAGATAATGATTTTGTTATTTCAGATCATGAAGAATAATTATTCACTTTATTCACAATTTCCAAAGAAGTTCTTATCTCAGATGATGTGCAAGAAATTGAAAGCCTTGTGTCACTTAAGGATTCTACAATTCTCATACAACAAGAAATCAATAGGTCTTCATCTCAGGTGATTGATAAAGGTGAATTTGAAAAGGAAATTATAGACCTATCCGAAGTTTGCACAAAATATATGGTTGAACCTCACCCTTTAACTATAGGAGATATTTTTTATAATGGTTGGGTAAGATATGATGAATGTTTTTATTTTATGCCTACTGATAAGAATTTTTCTTCATCTGATATGCATGATGCTAAAATTGATATCTTACATGAAGAGTCTACAACTCTTGTATAGTCAAAGAATCACATGTTTTCTAAAGCCATGATAAAATATCATCCCTTAGCTTTAGAAGATAATTATTATAATGGATGGGGTATGTATGGTGAATCATTGTTTTCTCATACTTCTACTGATAAAAAAAAATCACTTGATATGCAGGATGTTGAAACTTCTATTTCAAAAAAAGATTTTGCAATTCCTACGCAATCAGAAAATGACATGTCAATTGCAGAAATAGAGAAGGTTCCAAAATTGAATCACTTTGAAGATGAATTTATTGAACACTTTGCTGAAATTGAAAATGAAGAAATGGTAAAAATTTCTTATGACTCATTTGTTAATAATGAGGAAGAGGTAAAGTCATCTCTTTTACCCGTGACTTATAAAAATTTGAGTACAAATTCACATGAATGGTTTGGATTTAATGTTGGTGATGACCTAAAGGACAATGTTGATTTATCTGAAGTAACTCAGATGGTTGATATGGAAAATTTGTTATTTAACACATCTTGTGATCAGTCATATTTGTGGTTTGAAAAGGATGGGCATACATTTAATTGGGTGTCTAATTTTTGTGTCTTTAACGAACAGGTTTTTGATGAAGACAAAGAACTACAAGGTGATCATGATGGAGACCATGAAGAAAAGGAAAAAGTGATAAAAGATCATTGAATCTTGGTAAATGCTAATAATTATGTGTTGAGTATAGATGATGAGGTAAAATATTCACCTGTCTCATTGGTTACAAAATTTTTAGGTAATGGGTTGCATGATAAGTTTTTGGACGCTAATGCTATCAATGTTCAAATGTAAAATGTTGTTACTAAGAAGTTGGAGACAGCTTCTAAAAAATTTTCCATAAATTAAATAAAGGAAAACATGTTTGAAATGCTTAATCAAATTCATGAGCAATCAACTAGTGAATCTAGGGCATAAATTTTTAATGATCTTCTTATACCAAATGTCCTAGATGCTTGTCAATTCTTGAATGATTGTGATTGCTTTAAAAACTTTGAAAGTGATTTGAATTTAAAAATTTTAGAAATAGGTTCTTATTTGCAAGATCTCCTATTTGAAAAGGGAAGCCTAGTTCTAAATTATGAATCAAATTGTGAAATTTAATCATTTTTTAATAAGCAAAGGATAATTGAAAATCATGTTTTCACATTTAAGTTTAATAAATCAAATCTTAAACATGGAACTGCTTATAATTTTGAATCGAATCAGTGGGATGAGAAAGGCAAAATGAAATTTATAATATTGTTTGCCCTAATTTTCTTTTGGTTAGATTTATATAATATTTGGTATGCATACAAGAATATATGTCTCGTACAGTATTCCAATTGTGTTTGGGATCCAAGGAAATGATGGTAGAAATTTTGCAGTGTCTTGTACATAATGTATATTTTTGTAAATAGTCTTTTGGATTTTGTTTTCTTATTTTTGTGTTTGTACATAAGTTGTGGTTTTGTAATGTTTTGTTATGTGTTCTGTTGTCAATGTTGTCAATTTTAGGAAGTGGGTTCACTCGCTTTATCAACTTTGCAATTTTGGTTTTGCAAATTTATGTTTTGTATAGCTTGTTGTTTTGTGATCTTGTTAGTTAGTTATGTTGCTGATTTTTTTACTTGGTGATGTTGTTGATGTTTATTTTTGTTTTTTTAGTGTTTATCAAAAAAAAAATTATGTTTTTAATATAGAAATAAATTGCCTTTGCCAAGTTTTAGAGTTTCATTATTTTGATGTGTGTTGTTGAATTTGACAAAGTTTCGGTGAGGTTTTCTTGATTGAGGTAGTTGTTATCGAGACACTAATAATTTGATGATTTTATCTGGTATTTGGGCCTGGGTTGTATAGGATGAAATTACCTGTTTTGAAAACCTATAAAACCTAAAGAAAAGGAAAAGTGAGATGTTAGTCTATATGTTCATGAATGTGAACTAAGATAAGGAAATTTGAAATATTAGAATCATATTGCAAAAGCTTCACGAGTACCACAAACACATTAAGAAATATATTTTAAAATTTTGAAAGTATGAAGTTGTCAGTTTTGTAAATTAAGGTGAAAATTTTATATACTCTTTCAGCCTTACCTGATCTCTAACCCAAATGGCAGGTGGATTTGTTGCAAAGTACCATATTACCAGATAAAAGAGAGAAAAAGAGAGAAAAATAGAGAAAATATAAAAAAATGAAAACAAAAGATGAGAGAAAAAAATGATGAATACAATGGAAAATAAATTCAAACCTATCACCATGAACTAGATAATCTTCACCGGAGCTATAGACGCTTGGCTGGCAATGAAGCTATGTCTAGAATAAAGGAAATGCAACATCTAAAATTCACCTAATATTTGGGAGTTTCATATAATCTCTACCGGAGCTATAGACGCTCGGCTAGTAGTAGAGCAATGTCTGAAGAGAACCAGGTGGAGGTATTTCTTCAAGGAGAAATTGTTCATAGCTTGAAATATGAAATTGACAATGGAACACTAAATGGTTTCAAAATATATAAAATGAATCACTTTACACACACTAAGCTAATGCTGATGATTCGGATAGTTCATGTCAAATTGGTATATTCTCATTCTATGAATATTATCGATGCTTATAATTCTAATTTTTGGATTTTTGTTGTTTTGATAGGTTGGTTTTTAAGTCCGAAATGTCTAATGACATTTACCAACAAAGTCGTCATTTTTTGTGATTCCTTCACAACGATCCCAAAATTGGGGACCCACTTGAAATTTGAAAGATTATCAAATGTTGTTTGCTTAGCATTGACTGTCATCATTGTTTAAATGTCAAAAGTTCCATTTCCATAAGTTATTTGGTAATCTATTTCAAGGTCGGATTCATCTCATGGTTCAATGGGTTTGTCTTTGTTCTAGGTTGGGTTATGTTGTAAGGTTAAAGTGTAGTGTTTTATTTTTTGTTGTACTTTTGTTATTAATGTTAGTATTTATGTTATATTTGTTTATATTGTGTTTATTATTATTATTATTATTATTTGATATATATATTTGTTTATATTGTGTTTATTATTATTATTTGATATATATATATATATATATATATATATATATATATATATATATATTTGTTATTTTGTTTGTTGATGTATGTTGTATTTAGGGTTGGATTTTATTTTTATAAATGTTTAAACAACCATTTGTAATAAACATTTTGGTTACTTTGTTATTTTTCATTTCAGTCATATGTTAATTATGTTTGTTATTATTATATTGTTATGTATTATGTGTTATGTTAGTTATGAAGGCTTTTCTTATACATTATATTAATCTTTTTGTTAGGTGTTTTAAGGTGTGTTTAGGTTTTTATTTTTGTAATTTTGTGTCATATTTATCAAAGTGATTAATACATGGTATGGTAATGTAGGTTCTCAAAAGGAGCATGGAAGTTGCGCGTTATACAAATATGAAATATAGAAAGTTCACGACGTGATCATCAAGATGGACCCCATGATCACAAGGCCAGGTGTCATTTGCGAGGCGGGTCCCACAAGCTCATATTTATGTATAATTCTCGATAAAGTGAGTCTCATAATAGCTAGGCTAAGCGTGTGTTCATAGCATGGTTAGATGAGATGGTTTCCATGTGTAATGGATCATTGGTAATATTTGTATAAGATCTCATGATTGGGATACCTAGACGCATACTAAAAGCACAGAGAAAATGTTGGAAGCAGGGTTATCAAGGTAGGCTATGATCAAATAGGCAAAGTTTTATTTTCAAAATGACATGGTACAGATTGATGTCGGTAGATGCTCTAAGGTGCACAAATCAACAGTGACAGCATCAGTAGATTTATTGTCCAATGACTAAGGTGAAGGTATCATAAATTGAACATGGCTTACTAGCATAGGGGTTTTGATGGTGGTAGCGAATAGTTCGAGCCTCAAGTTTGAGGAGCCTAAAAATAATTTTACACAATGTAGTGGATGGATATAGGATTTATGATGATGAAGAATAGAATCATCGAGATGAACACTAGATTTTGTAGTTTTTAGAGCACCGGAGATCATAGTTGATAAGACATACACGGGTGCTCGCAGGTTAGTAGGGTCAGTTTGAATGGCATCTTATGAGAAATTGATAGATAACAAAGTTGAATGCTAGTTTAAGTTTTGTGTGAGTATCGTGCTACTGAAGAACGCCATTATCATGATGTCAAGAATGTAGTCACCAAAATTTTCATTTGAAATTCATGGATATGTGTGCCCATTGATTGTTCATGGCAGCGATAGATCAAAGCACAAATGTAAGTAGTGGGTTGATGTGATAATGGATGGTAATCATTGGAGATTGGAAGATCATGCATTGATCACATTGGTTATAATTATCATAGCAATGCTCAACGAACAGTGATATAATCGTTGATATTAAACAAAAGGATGAAATATCATTCAAGACCAATGACCATTAAGTTTTGAAAGTATTTATTATGGATATTCATGCCAATAAACCATGATGATTCAACGTTGGTTGGATTGATCCAGTCAGAGCCATGTTGGAAGTATTGCACAACAAAATTAACAGTGGTTGTTTCATTAAGCCAAACAGTGTTATAAATTAAAGACGAAAGTATGCGTAATGTTCTTAACCAGCGGTAGTTTGGCTATATTTGGAACAAGAAGGATATGCATAATTAAAAAAACCATAATAATATAAATGTTTTATATGACTTAATTTGAAAGTCACATAATATGAAACATCTTATATTATAAAGATGAGGTTTTTATTAAAGGATATTAGGGTTTCAAATTCATTTTAAAAACTGTGAGAGAACGAAAAGAGAACCGACTAAACCAATTCAAGTAACGAATTTGTAATCTATAAAAGGAGGAAGAAAATTCAAGCAGAGGGTCGGACATTTTGCAGGGTAGAAAAGGAGCAAAGGTTAGAAGCGAAAGAAGCTATAGTGAATGGATTTCCAGAAGATTCAAAATTTTTATTGTAAGATCTGATTATTTTATGGATTCAAATAAGCGAGAATTTGGTATTTGAATTATGATTAAAATATTTGATATAGTTTTTGAAGAATTTAAATTCCATTGAAGATTGCACCAATTTATTGCTTTACTGTGTAAAATTTTGGTAGGCATAAATTAGGTTTTAAGGTCTCTGTGTTTTTCATATTGTAGTTGTCTGTTCGAGATTAAAACTTATTTTTCCCTTTTAAATATTTTACAATTTATTTTATATCAAATTTTACATATTTTAACCTAGTTCAATTTTTATAAAGTCAAACTTTATAACTAGGTTAATAAATGAATTTATTATTCAGATATTAAATTTAATTAATATTTGAATAAATAAATTTATTGAGGATAAATGATTATTTTGATTCCAACTTTAATTTCATAAAGTTTGAGAATTCATAATTGATATCTTTTCATTAAGTAGTTTGAATTTCATTTCGATTTATCTAAAGATCCAAACTTTACATTTGAGGATCACATGTGTTCTTAAATATCTAATCCAAAAAATATTTAAGAAATAAATATTACGGGAAGGATGTGTTTTATGAACTTTATTTTCATATTATAAAATTCAAAAGTTCATAAATAAGTTTTAACATTAAACCCTATGTTTCATAATTGCTAATGTTTTAGATCCTTGTAATTTGGATTAGATATTATCGCATTTGTTCATTCTCCAAATATTTCAATTGCAATTTTATATTTGGATGAATGAATATTTTCATTAAATAAACCTCAAAGTTGGAATATTATAAAGTTTAGACTTTATAACAAAGGTTTATATTTAATCAATTTCATTAAATTTCATAAACTTTGATTTTATTAAAGTTAATTGAAATTTAATATTAATTGAAATGCTAGATTAAATTTTATTTCAAATCATTTAAAGCATTTTAATTAAGAAGTTTTTTGTAGATTATAGAATAAATTTGCACTAGTTGTCACCATTTAAAGGTAAATTTTATCTATTATTTAGAGAAAGAATTGGAATAAAAGACACTTAACACATGATGAATTTAAAGTTAATTACCTGATTCCCAGGCCCCTTGTTAATAGTACTTGCAAACTATTGAGATTATTCAAGCACTTATTTACGCACATATGCATGACACATAAAAACATTAAGTGAGAACCTTGGAGAAGTTTACTTTCTTTGCAAGAGAGGATTTTGAATCCTAGTTGTTGAGTGGTTTTGTAACTGGACAAAATCACACCTCAACAAGACCATTGCTTGGTAGGCAAATTCATGGGCATCCATACTAAGCTCAATGCAATCCAAATGTTGACAATAAAAATGGTAATCTCTAGGACATATGGAAATAGTAGCAATGGCCAAAAATGTTTTCCTAGTCTAGTTGAACCTATGAGGAGGACTTGAAAAGGATTCTCTAATGAGGACCTTGGTTCTTTGTACATCAAGGATTATTTCTCAAGAGGTGGTCCATGAACTTTGACCCTTTCACTAAGAGCATCAACCAAGCCTTGATTTGGATTAGATTATCTAGCCTCCCCCTATATTTTTGGCATGAAGATATATTGGCAGGGATTGCTCTTTAGTTGAGATACCTAGTGGCAATCGACTCTATAATGATAGTCAAATCAAGACTTATTTATGCACGGATGTGTATGAATATGGATATGGAAAATCACCTATTAAGTTGATTAAATTGGTATCCATGTATTGGTCATGAAACTAAATTATCAAGTATGAAAACCTTCCAGTCAAGGGTAACTCTTGCCATCATGTGGGGTGCCTTAATCAGGATTATCCTTAGAAGAAAAATCAAGCTCCACGATCACAACAAAAAAGGATGGTAAAAATAAGGAAGTTTATGTAGGGACATCAGTTGGAGAAGTAGGGGGCCTCGGTATGGAGAACATACCCTTGTCCAATATGGAGGAGAAAGGGTGGGAGGAAGGAGAAATTATAGAAGAACCCCAATAGGTAAGTAACTCCCCTAATATTCTTCATGTTGCTTCAACAAATTTAACTATTCAAAATCCTTTTAGATGCCTCCAAATCATCTTCAAAGAATTATATAAGAATGTTTCAATTTTTTATCATAAACAACAGCAAAACACCCATAAACCTGAAACCTAAATAAAAAATGATTTCCCTCTTACCATAGAGGAGAACATTGAGATTCAAGATAGATCACTTGGGTCTCATGAACCTAGAAAGTAATAAGGGAGCCCTAATCAAGTCAGCACGAGCTCTAGAAAAATTAGTGTAGATTTTGGGCATGAGGCAAAATAGGGAAAACCTTAGTCAAAATTAGGGAAATGGAAACTACAAAAGAGGTTGTAAAAAAAACATAGATGACCCTCAAATTGGGAGGTTAGGATAGATCACCCAGGGCTCAATAACCTAGGAAGGAACATGGTATCCCTAATCAAGTCACCAAGAGCTCTAAAAACATTGGGGTAAATTTTGGGCATGAGGCAAAACAAGGATGACCTTCTAAGTTAGAAATTAGAGAAATGGAAACTATAAAAGAGGTTGCAAATAGAACACATATGACCCTCAAATTGGGTGAGAAGAAACACCCAACCAAAATTTAAAAATGAGAATTATATCTTAGAATTTCAAGGGCCTCAATGCCCCTTCCAAACATCGGTTGGTGTCGTCATTAAGGATGGACCTAAAGCCTCAAATCTTGTTGTTACAAGAAACCAAGTTGGACAGTCAAAAGTTGGAAAGAATTAGAAGTATTTGGAAAGAAGCCAATTTTATTGTTAGTACAGTGAAGGGTACCGTACGAAGGATTTGTATATGTGGGATGATACTTCCCCAACATGAGGATAATCATTGCACTAAGCTTCAAAGAGGTGATAGAGAGAGTGAATAGGATGGCCAGAGGTTGTAATTCTTCTTCATTAGAATGAATCCTAGTTGTTTTTCTCTTGTTATAATATTTGGTTTGATGATCTAGGTTGCTTATAGTCACTATTTAAGTTGTATCCTTTAAAGGGCTACATGTTTTGTTTTGTAAATAAATTTGAGTATGTCCCTTTGTGTTGGTCCCAGTTGGTGGTCTCTTGATATATCTTTTTGGATGTAAAAGGGTTGGGGCCCTTTCAAAAACCCCTTCACAAACTAATATGTGTGTGTGTGTGTGGTTGCAAATAGAATATATAATCTCTTCAGATATATTACTACAAGTAGCATAAAATCATAAACCCATTCTTTTGACTTGTGATTTAATTAATTATGGTCATCCAAAGCATTTCTCTTACACTATGTGTATCCAAGTGTAGACATGGAAAATTAACCCACCCAAATGAGTCATTTTTCCTTAGGTTCCTTTGGGAGGCTCTCAAAATTTCTAGGAGCAAGTTTTGCCCTTTCTTCATGTGTTTTTCCTTGCTTTTATTAACCTTGACTGAATCTACACTTGATAAATTATGGGGTGCAAATTCAAAAAATTTAGGGTTTCTCTTGAAAAACCTAATTTTTAAGTCATTTTTTTGAGGTGTTGGCTTAATCAAGGTTAATTTTTATTTTCCTACATTTTAGCCCTCGAAATCCTATAGAAATAAAGGGTTGGATCTTCTTTTTTCCCCAAGCAAGTATCGGTTACAAGCTATCAATATGAGAAAATTCATGTGAAATAAGAATTCTTTTGGCTTCTTGTGCAATCTTCTGGTGCTCTTGGTGCTTTTGTGTTCTATTGTTGGTGTGTTCCTTGTGATCTACAAGTGGAGAAAGCCTTGATGACAACTTGTCTTCTTGAAGGAGGAGAGGTCTTCCACCTTCACTCTTGCTTCTTCCATAAGATCACCAGGTTGTTTCTTTGCATTCAGTAGTTCATTTTATTTTTTCTTTCTATTTGTTATCACATTATTGTCTTTGTTTTGGGGTTATAAAACCCTCTTATGCGATTCTACGTCTCATTCACTATAAGGCATGTATTCAATTAAAGCTCTACTTTTTCCTATTAGGCATTTGGCATCCACTTCTTCTCTATTATTGAATCCATGCTCGATATTTTACAAGGCACGAATTCAATCTAGGTAGACTTTGGGGTGATTTTTCATCCTAAAATCCTAGGATTTCAATTTGCATTTTTGTTGTGAATTATTTTGTCTCTATTTATGGCTCTAATACCATGTTTCATATCACATTATATTGGGGGCAATCACTTGTTCCCAAAACTCTAGGTTTCAAAGTTGCATTCTTGTTCATTTAATTGTGTCTATCTATTTGCATTTCATTTACTATTTCATGCTATCATATTTCATTGTGTTTGTTCCAAAGGTCAAAGCTCATTTTATTTTGAATGGTCAACTAAAAGGACCTAGGGGGCTTGATTGTTGTGCCTCCAAGCTTAGTCTTACAATGGCCTAAGCAGACCCCCAAACGCTAACCATATTTTCTAGGGTTTTTGTGAAGTTGTTTTATAGATTTGAAGCTATGGGATATTCCGGATGTAAGACAAAGCTTAGATTAAACATTGGATCAAATAAGTTCCCTAAGTAAAAATTTTAGATTGTGTGTTGTTTGCTTTTTTTATTCTTGTTCAAAACCTAAGTTATAAGTAAAAAGGAGAAAAAATATATTTGATTACTTTCTAGGCATTTAAAAGAAAAGGGCATATAGTTTTACATCTAGGGTTTAGTCTTTTTTGTGCATTCCCTTGGTCCCTTACTCAAAGAAATAGATTTCATTTCTGGTAACCTAGGGTTACATATCATTGAATCAAAAAATCATATTAGGGTTATTCATTATCTTCTTGCATCTTGTGTGTTTTGCATTGTTCTTTCATTTTCATAGTTTAGTTTAGAAAGGCCAAACATAGGTGTTTACTTAAATCACACATTAAACATTTCCACCCCAAACTTGGAGCAAGTTCTAAAACCATTCTTAGTGAACTCATTCTTTGTTTCGAGTGTAGATAATATAACACACCCCATGTTCACCTTGACTCCTAGAAGATCCAACGAGAATCGTACGCGGTAGGCCACTTTTTCCCCTCTACATCAAGACTTTGATTTCTTTCAAATGGTCATGTTATGATGGGATGAAGAAAGTTTTGAAGGATCATGTGTGTACAATTTTATTCAAAATATGAAATATTTAAAGGGGCAAATGAAGATATTAAATGCCAAATATTTTGGTAATAATTTTAAAGAAAATTAGAAAATTGAATCCAAGCTCAAAACTTTTACAAGAGATAGTAAAAACCAATGGAATGTATTAGGATTCTTATGTACAAGAAAAACAAATACTTTATGATTATCATAATACATTGAAAAAGGAGGAGTTATATTGGTTCCAAAAATCTAGGGAGAAATGGCTCAAGGAAGGAGATAAAAATACCATTTTTTTTATCCTACAACAAAAATAGATTTTTCTACTCATTGCATAAAAAATATTCAAACACTAGCTTAAAGAAATATTGAGGAAGAAGAAGATATCATAAAGGAAGCAAATATTATTTCAAAATTATTTTATCATATATTAGGCAATAAAAGGAGGAATAAGGTAAGATTTTGCAAAATATTCCATCAAAAACATAGAGGTACAAAATGAAAACTCAATGAAAAATATATCTATAGAGTAGCTACATGAAGCTTTTTTCTCTTTCCATCCTAACAAGACACTTGGCAGCAATGGATTTTTTGCATATTTCTTTCAAAAATATAGGTAGAAATGGATTAAGGAATAAGCTTTTGGTTCCAAAAATCTAGGGGGAAATGACTCAAGGAAGGAGATAAAAATACCAAAAAATTTCATGCTACAACAAAAATAGATTTTTCTATTCATCGCATAAAAAATCTTCAAACTCTAGCTCAAATAAATACTGAGGAAGAAGAAAATATCACAAAGGAAGCAAATAATTATTTCAAAAATATTTGATCAAATGTTAGGCAAGATAAGGAAGCATAAGGTAAGATTTTACAAAATATTCCATCAATTATCATAGAGGTACAAAATGAAATCTTGATGAAAAAGGTATCTATAAAGGAGCTACATGAAGCATTTTTCTCTTTCCATCCTAACAAGGTACCTGGTTGTGATGGATTTTTTAAAAATTTATTTTAAAAATATAGGGATAAATGGCCCATGGAAGGAGATTTCGGTTTCAAAAATATAGAGAGAAATGGTTCAAGAATACAACAATACAAATTTTTTCATGTTACAACAAAATAATATTTTTCTATTCATCACATCAAAAATGTTCAAAGTCTAGCTCAAAGAAATATTGAGGAAGAAGAAGATATCATGAAGGAAGCAAATAATTGTTTCAAAAATATTTTATCAAATGTTAGGTAATATAAGAAGGCATAAGGTAAGATTTTACAAAATATTTCATTAATTATGATAGAGGTACAAAATGAAATCTCAGTGAAAAATATATCTATGGAGGAACTACATAAAGCATTTTTCTCTTTTTGCTCTAATAAGGTGTCTGGTTGCAATGGTTTTTGTACAAATTTCTTTTTTTTTTAAATGGGATTTATTGAAGAGTGATATGTTGGTTGTGTTTGAAGAGGCCCAAAAAAGGAATTCTACAATAAGTGATATTTATTTGTATTTTATTATATCGGTTCCCAAGAAAGGTAAGAAAATATTTTGATAATTTTTGTTCAATAAGTTTTTGTAATATGATTTATAAGATCATTTCAAAAATTATGGCAAATAGGTTGAAAAGCATTTTAGATTGTGTTATCTCAAAGGAACAAGGTGGTTTTGTTCATGGTAAACAAATTCTTAAAGATATAATAATTGAATAAAAGGCAATACATTCTCTTCATTCCATGAAAAAACTAGGTATGCTTACGAAATTAGATATGAATAAAGCATATGATATGATTTTCTAGAGTTTTCTACATGATATTCTCAAAATGTTTGGCTTTGATGAAGGTTGGTATAAATTGATTAAATGTTATTATAGCACTTCTAAATATTATATTTTTATTAATGGTTCTCTTGTTAGTTACTTAAAGTTGTCTCCTAGACTCGGCCAAGATGATCCATTATCTCTTTATCTATTTATTATTCTCATGGAGGCATTAGGGAGTTCTTTATCAAAGGCAAAAATGAAAGTAAAAATCAAAGGTATTTAGGTTGCAAAAAATGGTCCCTTAGAATTTGATCTCCAATTTATTGATGATACTTCTATTTTGGTCCATCCCTCAATTAGTGAGGCCATGGTCTTTAAATCAATATTATCATGCTATGAGAAGGCTATTGGATAGTTGGTTAATACTACAAAATCCAATTTTTTTCTTTAACACTACCCTAGATTTACAAATAATTATCGTGGATATTTTAGAGTTTAGAATTGAAAATTTTCCATTAGCCTACTTGGGTATTCCTTTGTCTCAAAAAGGAAATAAAAAGGAAGTATAAGTTTCTTGTTTAGATAGAATGAAAGCTCGTTTGATCTATTGGAAAGGAAATTTTTTAACCATGGTGGGAAGGCTACAACTCATAAAGACTACATTGCAATCCATCCCTAATAGTATAATGTCACTTTCAAGATTACCTGTAGGTATAGCATCAAAAATTGATAAAATTAAAAGAGACTCTTTGGAATAGATATGAGAATAAATTTAGGTTTCCTCTTTATAAGTGGAATATGTTTGGAAAGGAAATAAAATTGGAGGGGCAAGCTTGTGAAATTGAAAACTTATGAGTCTGCCTTAGGGACAAAACTTGAGTGGAGATTATTCATAGATCAAGGAAATATTGGGTGAAAATGTTACTTTGATAATATATAGAAATTATTTAGGAAAAGAAACTTACCCAAAGAATCGTCAACATCGAACATCATATCAGATAATTTGCAATTGATCAAGAAATATATTAGATGGTCATTCAATGAGAGAATTATGTAAGTTTTTGATCTCATGCTTGGTTGAAGTCTTATACTCTTATCTTTGATTCAAAATGGTGACCATTGGCTTGAGCATGTCTAGCTTGTAAAGGTCCAAAGGTCAAATATTATATTAATGTGAGCAACAACTCCATATCATGAATTTCTATTAGTAACTTGGTTGAAGGAGAGGAAGAGAGAAACTCAAACAAATTTTATATGAACTTCAAAAGATGCTTCAAGAGTTTCAATTTCCTATTTTTATATGAAGAGATGAGTTGTTTTGGAATTAAAAAATATAGTGGATATTAGATCAAGTTGGGATATGAGTATTTAGAGCAATAAAAATTTCCTAATCTTGAAGATTTCCCTTGGATTAATGTTTAGTCACTAGAGGTTCTCCCTAAGGCTTGAACATTCCTTTAGTTAACAATTTAAAGTAAGATCCTTACAGAAGAGACTCTATAAAGAAGAGGATATCATGGATCTTTTAGATGTTCCTTGTGTGAGAAAGAATTAGAAACATTGAACCATCTACTTCTTCACTATCCCTTTTCTCACACCATTTGGGGTTACTTTTTCAAAAATGTGAAAATATACTAGGTAGCTCTATCAACAACAAAAGAGTTTATGAAATGTTTGATTAATTATTTCAAAGCTAAAGCATTATGTATTTTATGGAAGATTGATCATGTCATTATTTGTTGGAATTTATGGCTTGAAAGGAATAATAGAATGTTAAAAAATAAATCTCAACATTATACCCAAGTTTGGAATTGTATAATTGCCTCTCTTGTAAAATGTTAATAAATATGGTGCTCATCATGGGAAGTCCCAAGTGCAAAAAGAGAGATGCTAGCCACTCGATTATAGGATTTAATATACATGGAAGATTCATCTACGATAATGGCATTAAAAAAAAAGGATTTGCTTTGATATATGGTAAAATGGAATTGTCTAGATATTGGGTTTATCAAAATTAGTTTTTATGGTGCTTCCAAAGAAAATTTGGAAAAATCCAGTGAAGGTGGTGTGGACCCATGAAAATCTCTACATGGGTAGGTCCTAAAATTTTTGTTAAACTATCAATTTTGTAAAATTTTGAGGATTAATTACAAATAAACCTTGCCAAGCCTAATATCCTTTGTATAAAGCTTGGCTAAAAATCAAAAGATGATTTCTTGGTCCCAAAATTTGATTAAGGTAGAAAAGTAGTCACTTTAGAGTAGTTGGGTTTAGAATAGATGGATGCGGAGTAGCAGAGTGCAACGTGGTTGGATGTTAAAGTTGCATAAGGGTTGTATGACCAAGAGTTTAAAGTGGTCAGAGGTTTTGAATGACAATATCAACAAGGACTCATAGTAACCCTAACCAGGTCCTTGAGACCCCAATGATAAACATAAGCCTATAGTAGATAGCAACAAAAGAGAAGGGCTCCTAGACAAGTCTCTTTCAAAAAAGATTGTGTGTGTCAAAGGCATGGACCACCTAGAAACTTCTCAATCATTCAAAATGAAGTAGTTACACAAGAAAAAAATAGGTCTCCTAGAACCTACAACAAAATTGACCACCACTAATCATAAGCAAAGGACCCTACAAATCTAATAGTTGGCATAACGATAAAGCATGGTGAGATAATTTGATCATTGCTTAAGAAGTACAATTTTGTTAAGGACACATGGCTGCTAAATATGGTGAATTGTGCTAGATTAAATTAGTTGGTTGGGATAGAGTAGAAAGTGATGTCCCACTCCTAGGCATGTTGATCAAGCATGAGCCTCAGACATGTCAAAGTTGTGCTATTCTTGTTAGACCTATGGAAATCCATCCTTGTAATAATTAACTAGGCTAGTATAGTAATCTATAAATAGAACAATTTACCTCAATATGAGGGTCAACCATTTGAGTGTTTTTCTATTGTAAAATATGCAATTCTGCTTTGTAATTTTAATGAATCGGCTTGACCTTTGCTAGTAGTGTGTTGTATAATTCTTTAGTTTATGAATGCTTTGTAGTCTCTAGATATTTTTGTAAAAGCTTTATGGATGGTCTATTCTATTAGGCCTGAGTTATTTGGATTATCACTCTAGGCTATTAGAATATTAGGGATGTTTAGCATTTATCGTTGGGGTTATGCTTTATTCTATAAAATATTATAAGGGTGTTGAGAGCTATTGAAGTAGTAGAGGGTATGATCTAAGTTTAATTTACAATCTAAAATGTTTTGCTTAGTGACTAGTCTATTAGGCCCTTTATGTAGTTTAGTTATAGTGTGCATTGCATAGTATGTCGTAGTGTTGTTAGCCAAATATCATTCGTATTTAACTTCACATTTCTTTCCCCTCTCTCTTTCTAACCCTCTATTATATCTCTAGTATTTCCCCATTTCTTTTATATTTGTTTTGCAACAAGGAACAAACCTTCTCTATAATTTGGCTAAGGAGAAATCTTGAACCATACAATCTTGACTTATGGTCTAGGGCACGCCTCACCACTAGGCAAATTATAGAACAACATATGGTGTTTTTTGAAAATATGAAGGTAAAATTATCCTCACTTACTTAGAATCATATGGTACTTCAATAAATAATTATGCAAAGGCTAGGGCACTTCTTATAGGGATTAAAATTGCAATTGAAAAAATATGTAGGGCATGGATAAAAAATAATGCTTTTGTTGATGTTCATAATCTATTATTAGGGACAATATCGTAGAAATTTGAGCATTTATATAGAGAAGGAAATTGAGTAGTAGATAATTTAGCTAATCCTGTTGTTGATCTTTGTTTTGGTGAATTTAAATTTTAGAAGAAATTTGGCCAAGTGAGAATTTATCTCTTAACAAAAAATGATGTCAAGGAGATGATTGCAAAATATAACACTTTGAGGAAGATAAAGAATATATTATATAGAAAAAGAAATAAAAAATATCTTTTATAAAATGGCAAGCTAGATATGATTTAATTAACCTAACAATAAATGTAATATTTTGGTATTTTCATAGGATTACCCCCAATAGAAGCCACATGTAGCTTTTTTAAATTAAAAAAACATATTTATTGAATCAAATGTAAAAATAACAATTTATTGAATCAAATGGAAAAAAATTAAAACCACTTATATGCTCTATTATATCATGATCACATAATAGTATTATTTTTTTACTAGAGAAAAAGGGGTTGTACTCAAGTCCCCACCCTTGACAAATCATAACTTTCTCCTTTAGAGATTGAGAGTTTACAAACAAATTCAATTCTCATATCACTTTAGTTGCTATAGCAAGATACCTACATATTTTTTCATACAAAGTTTGAATTCTTGATTTTCATTTTGTGGTTCTTCAATTTTTTTTGTAAATACAAATATTCATAATCCAACATGCTTCTTCTTGATATTTTCCTATAGCAACCTTCACAACATAAAAACTTCACCTCTATTGTCTATGCATATATGTTAGTAGATATTTCCAAAACTTTGCAATATCATATTCTGCTTTACCAGATCTGGAATGTTAGTTTCCTTCTTGA
Source organism: Wollemia nobilis (assembly GCA_028583015.1). Lineage (NCBI taxonomy): Eukaryota > Viridiplantae > Streptophyta > Pinopsida > Araucariales > Araucariaceae > Wollemia > Wollemia nobilis. The sequence continues at coordinate 1,965,942 of JAQPPZ010002048.1, read as the reverse complement.
AGCACAAGTGAAATCATAAGAACTATAATAAATAATTTATATGAAAACACCTTAATGTTATAAAATATAGCAAATATTACCAATAGAAAATATTAAAGTAAATATTAATCATTATTTGATTTAGGTATTCAATATTTTCTTGTCAACTTTAGCTAAACTTACTACTTCCTCTAACCATGGAAAAGAGAATTTAACTTCATAATCCTCTATTAAAACCCATCTATTGGTTAGCTTATTTACACAATTGTTCTTGTAGTGAAGATTCACTACAATGGGTAAATCCTACCTCCAAAGGCAATTTTTATCAAAAGGCACCTACTTGAAGTAAATATATGAGGAGGGCCAACACCTCTACTGTCTAAAAATCATCTAAAGCTAGAAGACAGTTCAAAATGCAACCAAGGAGTTACGATCACCACTAACTAATCCTATACCTAAAGCTCCCTTCCCCACATGATCCAGTTGAACCATCAAACCAATTCATAATTGGTCACCAAGCCTTTCCAGTGACAACTAAGAAGATCCTTAGTAAAAGAAGTGATCCTGGAGCCCTTCTAATGGTATCTAATAAGATGTCACTTTCAAAATGAATCTTCCCCATCTAGGATTTGTGGACCGCCCTCTCATATATCCCAAGGGTTTCCACATATTGATTTTCTTCCAAATTCTTGGGTGACCAAGTAGGAGGAAAGATAGGGGTCATTTAGGGTGACCTAGTGAGAAGAAGGCCATAGAATCTTTCCTTTCTTCAAGTATATATTATTTGTATTTTCTTAGCCCCCGTAAGGTCCACCCCAAAAGGCACATTTAGGCAACAACATAGGGTACAAGAGGAGAAGGATGTCCAACCAATCAGGCACCATCTCTGCACAAATAGAAGGTGATGCCCTCTACATCCATGAACTACATTGAAGGATACCTTCACCAAGGGTATTTACCAAGAGCATGGATGAGCTAGACTTCAAACATCAAAATCCCACACCAACCCAAAGTAACTGAACATGAGGGAAGGGATTATGGTTATGCATAGCGAGGAATCATCGTTAATTAACAAAAATTAGGATTTCTAAAATTTTAAATTGACTAATCTCAGGACCATTTATTGGGGCCCAATTACCCAAAAATTTTTAGGTGCAAAATTTTTTTGGGGTCGGCTTACCCAACCGTGATAATCACTTTTCTATTTTTTATTTTAATTTACCAACCACTTTTACCCAAATCCATGAACCTTTTCACCTTTAAATTATAAATAATTTTATTTTTTCCACCAAATTCACCACTTATACCACTAGCATACATACCTAACGTGACAGTGATACTCATATACCCAAAAATGAACCATAGCATCGAAAACTCTATAATAGTAAAAAAGATCTAAAGCTGTGAAAAACACCTCTAGTTGTGAAAAACCATCTAAAACATCAAAAAACAACTTGTGGTGCCTACCCGTAGCAACTAGTGCCTACCTACAGCAAAGAAAAGTCAAGTAGTTAACATCCATGTTCCATAGAAATTCTTATAGTGCTTGAATTGGGATCTTATAGTTTCCAAGAAACACTGAAGATGACAGTGGCCTCTCGGGCTACCAGCTCCATGATAATTTAATATCTTGCAGAGACTATCAGTACCACCACCATACACTCGTAGTAAATATAGGCTACCAACGTATTATGGATCAGTAGAATCTAATGTTTATCGATTCTATTAACCTGTGTTGGTGGCTTATGATGGCTATCGATTCCATGATAAGTCGGTAGCTTGCAGAGAGTACCGATACCACCATCATACATTAGTAGTCAATGCAGGCTATTTATATATTATGACACTGATAGTCTCTAACGGCTACTAATGCCATTAACCTATGTCGATAGCTTCTACAGGCTATTGCCAAAATCTATCAGTAGCCTCTACAGGCTACCGATGCTAGGATAGGTTTGTAGCCTCTGTAGGCTACTAGTTCCATAATACAATGGTAGCCTGCAATTAGCTATCATTGTATTATGGTACCATAATATGATGGTATCTAATTGCAAGTTATCATTGTATTATGGTGTTGGTAGCCTACAAAGACTACCAACTTATCCTAGCATCGGTAGCCTACAAAGGCTATCAATGTATCCTAGCATCGGTAGCCTATAGAATCTACCAATGCATGTAATAACATTGGTACTCTGTAAGCTACTGGGAGAGTAGCCTGCAAAGTACTTTGATCTTTCATGTTGTGAATAATAATATGTTGCAATTGTTCAATGATTATCAATTATAAAATGCTACAATTGTTGTGATCTTAGTTCTCTCCTAGTGTGATCTTTCATATTGTGAATAATAAAATGTTGCAATTGTTCAATGATTATAAATTATAAGATTTATGTACAATACCAAAAGATTAAATTTCTTGGGGATTCATTTTCTCACTTGAAACACATTTTCCTATACAAATACAATGGCACCTACACCAAATCTAAGGAAGACAAATATTTTGAAATAAAAAGTATTCTAAAATACTTTAGCCAAATATCCAAATCCAAGGAGGCATTGATATCTACACAACTCAAGTACATATCTATATTTTGTACGAAAGAGTAAATTTTATTATGTAATTTCAAAAAATGATGTAGAACCCATTTGTATACAAAATACCCAATTGACCCTATCATGCCTCCACTTGAAGATTTACTTGAGGAAGAGATACCTCAACCTGATAATTTTCTTAATAATGGCATTCAACAACTTGAATATAATCCTCAATATGGAACACCAACTGACAAAGAAACTGATCATTCTAAACAAATACCAACTTCGGGAGAATCTTGTACTCAAAAATCTAAATGTAGAAAGCTAATTAGGTGGACTATTGGAAGGACATTTAAGCTTGAATGGTCATCCAAGCATACATTGTTGACTCCTCATATTTGGTAAGTGTGGAGGCGATGGGGGCATCATTTTATTTATGACACGAGGTGCTCGAACCAATGCCTCTAAAAAAATAATTAGTAAATCTATTGACAAATGCATAATTTTTTTTTTAACTAACTAGTTGCACATACCAGATTGAGTTATCGATCCTGACTCTATCGGATTGATGTTTTGTTGCCCTAAAAAATAAAAGTAAAAAAATAACTAAATTGAAATAAAAATTACCTAAAACATTTGAATCAAATCTCACAAATAGTGAATTTCACTTAAAGTTTGAAATAGAAACATTACTTGTGGTTGTTGAGGGGTTCGACTAGGAAAATTTATCTTCAATATTTACTTGTACTCTTTGTGCAACTCTTGATTGAGCTGCACAAGGAGCAGATGATGTGGCTAGATAAGAAGCAGGAGATGCATATGAATGAATGACAAGAGATGCATGTGAGTGAATAGAAGGAGATGCAATCGTACAGGTCTTCAAACATTTAGACCTTTGAAAAGTTAGGGGTTGGTCTGATTCCTATGGACCTTCAGAATCTCCTATTTTCTTTGGAAGCATTCCCCATAGTGTAGCCTCTCTTCTAGATGAGACTAAAGAAGTTTTTTTTTGCATTCACATACAAGTCAAAATTTAATTTAGTAAAAAAACATTTTCAAAATTTAATTTAGCAAAAAAACATTTAGTAAATTTAATTTAATTTTACTTAAAGTTGTGATTTATGTGCAACTCTTCGTATGTCAAGCCAAGTGACATCAGTTTTGGGTGGAGCAAGGCTGGAACCGATGAATTTTGAATGTTTAAAAATATTCATAATAAAATGCAAGAAGAAAATTTGGCAACGGTTAGTTCAGTTCTAATTTTGCTCAAAAGGTATGTGCACCAATCGAACTTGTTAGAACCGAGGCATCAAACCAATTAATTGAGCCCCCACAATGTCTATTGAATTTCCTTGCAAAATAATGTGGGCTTGGAAGAACTCGATCACTGCCCAAAGAAACTTGTTAACATTTTTCAAGGTGAGACCCCTCCTAGATGGATTTGCATGAACTGCAAAAAAGAACATAAAATTAATAATTTACATAAAATTAATACCTTAAAACTAATAATATATAATTAGAAAAAATAGATGTACCTAACAATCATTCTAATGACAGTTCATAATTGGTCTCGAGGTAATCTTTCTGTTTATTCATTAAAGAGAACTTGGATGTGATAGTTGGCTAATCCATGTGTGGGATCCCAGTCAATATCTCGATGTCTTGAAAGTTCATTGTGAATTATAGAGTCATGTTTTTGTCAACATCCATCTAGAAGACACCTGTGTCACTATTGTAAGATCTGATAATATTCATGAGCAATTTTGTGTTTGGGCTAAATTGTAGCATTGACACCAACCCGAAAAGACCTAAATTTTTTTACCCATGTAATATTATATCCCGATATGGTGAGAATCTTTGAGATGGCTATGTAACACATGTTCTTGAATTGAATTTTTGATGCGATAGTGGAGGTTGAGGCAGTCATTGTTACAATATATCTAGTGTTTGGAAGGGTTTGTGACGCTTTGGAAGGGTTTGTGAGGCTTTGGAAGGCTCTACAAGTGTCTACTGCAATAGATCTACTATTTGGAAGGGTTTATGAGGCTCTAGAAGGCTTTGGAGTAACAAATATGGTATTTGGATGGATTTGTGAGGCTCTAAAAGGCTCTAGAAGTCTTTTTTGTAATAGATATAGCATTTGGAAGGGTTTACGAGGCTCTGGAAGGCTTTGAGAACATGACTATAAAGTTGAAAATGAGAGGGTTTTAGCTTTTTATAGATAATTTGAAGGTATGCATGCTGACATGTGTCTTAATTAAGGTATATGCTGGCACATGGTACCCTTAGGCAACCTCGATAGCATCTCTAGGCTATCGATGCCATGGATAGGTAAATAACCCCTACAGGCTATCGATGCCACATATAAGCTAGTAGCCTTGTTGGCTACTGATGCTAGTGATAAGTCAGTAGCCTCTACTGGCTAACATCACCACTAACACTTTGGTAGCCTACAAAGGCTACCATCCCAACTAGCACCCCGATAGCTTATAGAGGCTACCATCCCCACTAACATCACCACATACACCCTAGTAGCCTATAGAGGCTATCATCCCCACCAACACTCTACTAGCCTATAGAGGCTACCATCACCACTAACACTTTGGTAGCTTGCAAAGGCTACCATCCCCATTGGCACCCTAGTAGCCTATGAAGGCTACCATCCCCACTGGCACCCCAGTAGCTTGTAGAGGTTACTATCCCCACTAGCACCCTGATAGCCTGTAGAGGCTACCATCCCCACTAACACTCTGATAGCCTATAGAGGCTATTATCACCACTACACTTTGAAATCCTATAGAGCCTACCATCCCCACTAACACTTTGGTAGCCTGCAAAGGCTACCGTCCCCATTAACACACTCTGGTATCCCATAGAGGCTACCATACCCATTAATACTTTGGTAGCTTGCAGAGGCTACCATCCCCACTGACCCTCTGGTAGCCTACAAAGGCTACCATTGCCACATACACTTCGGTAACCTACAAAGGCTACCATCCTCGATAACACTCTAGTAGCCTTCAAAGGCTATCGATGCCACACATAAGTCGATAGCCTTTGTTGGTTACTGGCCCATACAAAAATTGTCTTGTTGGTAGTCTTTTACTGTTGTTTAATATTATTTCCAAATATTAACAAAAAATTGGCCCATTATTATAATTTTTGGTGGAAACAAAATTTAATTTACCATGAGTTGGAGCCTATTCGCCTTGATTTCAAAATTGATTCACCTCTTTTTGTAAATACATTTTGAGGCTGACCCCTTATGCATAACCCTAGAAGGGATGATGGTCCAATTGCAATCCTAGCACCCCATAACCAAACAGAATTCCCTATGCAACAACTAAAACGTTAAATCAATGACAAGGAACATAGCCCAAGGGGCAACACACAACCGAAGGCATTAATGACAAGTGATCTTGGAGGTGTGATAAAGGAGATTTTCTACACCATCATCCAGCTAAGGATATCAAGAGCTTCCAAAGCATTCATCATTGATGTTGACTATCCCATACAACTTTTGAATTCAAAATTTGAAATCTTGCATAGATTTTGAAGGGGTTCTATCCCCACTTCTTATAAATACCTCTCTTCTCCTTATTATAAATCATCAAAAGCCCTTCATCCTTCTAAGATATGTTTTTCTTCATTCCCTCTTATGTCTCAATCTAGCTTGAGCCATGTACAACCAGATTGGGTAGTTTTTGAACCTCTTCTCTCTACATGTATGTAACTCAAAGTTCACACTAATAAGAATTTATGACTACTTATGAAATCCCTATCCTGGTTCTAGTGTGCTTGTTTTGTTTTGTTGCATGTTTCGCAAGGGGACTTGTGTTCCTCATGTACTATCATTCACTATGCATGTGTTCACTCAAACTTTTAGGAGCATGGAGAACCTTATTCTTTTCTTTGGTGCATCACCCTTAGATAGGCTATGTAGGTTTTACATTTTGCAGTTTACTTTCCACATCTTTTTTTGCTTTATTTCCTCTTCCCTCTCCCCTAAAGTAGTTATTTAGGAGTAGGTTAGTGTAGCATCAAGAATATGAGCACAAAATATCACATCCAAAATAAAGGATTTAGCCTTGGGTAAAAAACCTCGAAGGTTTTCCAATGAGAGCTATGTCTCATGCTTCCTCAAACTTCCTAGGACTAACACCCCCCACGTGAGACATAAGGGCATCAAATGCACCCGCTTGAAAGGAGGTCAAAGGGTCAAAAATTACAACCATAGGAGGTTGCAGTTCTAGGGAGGCACAATGATCACATCCAACCCTCAATAATTTAGACTAGCATGCTCGATGGGACCTAAACTGTAAAATTTATCCCTTGATCAAGAAGTCAAACCATAGTTTCAATGGAGTTTACAATAATCTGCTTGTTGAAGTACTTTGAAGATTCACCTGGAAAATCCACTACTAAATAAGGATCCAAAATAAGTCACCATCTCTAGGCCAAGGTTACAGTGGGAACCTCTATCGTGTCAAACAGTACCCCCACCTAGCGACTCCATCGCAAAAGAAAAACCCAAAGAAGTCACTGAGAAGAGAACAATATTAAGGTTTTAGTGAAGGCCTTGATCCATTTGCTACCAAAGAGCAACATTAATATTCACTAAACATCCCCATAATTCCTCTAGCTATAAAAATTGATGACAAATCCTAAATTTGAGGTCCCAATGGAAGCCTCTTTTCACCAATTGACCAAGAAAAATAGAAAAATAAAGCAAAGGTATGACTAAATAAATTTTAACATGGAAATATCAAATACCTTTGGTTGTTTTGATCCCCTCTCATTATTAGGATCTGATTCCCATAGAAGATATGAATTATTTATTGAAATTCATGAGTAGATGCAGTCATCACATTGGAGCACTTATAATATATGGCTATACATTATGTTGTGCACAATGTAACAACTCAAGATATAGCCCTTAGGCTATTGGTGGCATCTTTGAAAGGGAGAGAATGGAGGTGTTATGTCTCCTTACCCGCATAGTCAATAAGGGATTGGGAATAACTGACAACCTAGCTAATAGATCATTTCAAGGAGGAAGGAGCCTTGTTGTTGGATCACTTGATTAACATCAGATGAGCTTTCAACGAGGCAATGGAGGACTTCAATGCTCAATTCTACAAATCCTTGCAAAGGATATTTGATGAGATCAAACCTTCCCTAGGTATGACACTCATATTCTATCTCAAGGTATTATATCCAAAGATTTCTATAATGATCAAAGCCTAGGGGGAAACTCTTGTTGGTAATAACTAACCACCTAGCTAATAGATAATTTCAAGGAGGAAAGAGTTGTGTTGTTGGATCACTTGATTAACATCAGATGAGCTTTCAATGAGGCAATGGAGGACTTCAATGCTCAATTCTACAAAGCCTTGCAAAGGATCTTCGATGAGATCAAACCTTCCCCAGGTATGACACTCATATTTTATCTCAAGGTATTATATACAAATATTACCATAATTATCAAAGCCTAGGGGAAAACTCTTTCCCTACTACCTATTAGATCACCCTTAAAGTAGAATATGATTCCATTATGATGGATATATTTTCCCCAAAGCCCCCAAAACCCCTCTCTCCTCCAACTCTAATAAAACTCCCTTCCCCTCCTCATTCAAAGTCATATTTTTCTCCCTTTTTACCAATAGAAAATTTTCCTAGAGAGGAACCGATGATAGACTACTATTCAGTCCCAAAGGTTCACTCTAGATATCAATTTTTAAATGAAGAGCAAAAATAAGGGTCATTGGATCAAAAGTAACTGAAACCCCAAAAATTAACTAGAACCAAACCTAACAAAGGTTCTTGGGGAAGTAGATCAACTGGGGTAAATAATGTGACTATCATGGAAGAATTGAAAAGGCAACTATAAAATCTTCCAAATGACACCAACACCAGCATTCAAGCTTCCTAGGAAAGTCTCAGGCCATAATTGAGATCCATGATTAGGGAAAATAAAAAACAAGAGGGATGGAAAATAGAAGAACCTATGCGAGTTGGAGTGAAGCCTTTCCACCTGACCTTAAGGTATGGAGGGAATTTAATCCAAATATTGCCAAGTAGGTACAATCCCTATCTCCTCCTTATCAATAGTGATGGCTCAGGCATTAAATATATTCCAATGGCTAGCTAGTGAAGAAGCAAATCAAGTGGTTGAAAGGCCCAACCCGGTGATTGACCTCCCATCGCAATACTATTATGGCTTCCCTTGAGATCCTCATCAAGCATCGAAGGAAGGCCAAATATTTGAGAAATCTCTAAAGTACCAATAGACCAGAATCAAAGTAGGGACCTAAAGTAGGGGAAAAACTGTGCACTTAAGAATGCTAAACAAGATGCATCTATATCTGGTATTAATCAAGCATTATAAAAGGACATATTCAAGCAACCATGGAAGCCAAATAAGTACAATAAAAGGTGTTTCTATTTATTTAATTTGATAAATCAGAACATGGTTACATAAATATCCCCTTGAGGGCTCTTATATTGATACACTTTTTTACAAAATGGGGTGCCCAGGGATCAAGTCCTTTCAAACAAGCTCGTGTGCACTTCCAATGTTCTTCCTCGTACCCATAATTGAGGTGGGCAAACCTATGATGTCACTGCTTAGTTCTTCATTGTTATGATCTTTTATTCCTTATGCATTGTAAAACCTGCACCTACACACAAGGAAACCAAATTTGTTAAATAGCAAGTGCGTAGAATGTGAAACATGCAAAAGCCATACATGCAACTATAAGCTAGAAAGTGTGAATATGCAATGTACCTATCTAAAACAACTCCAAATGATATAAAATCATACAGGCATGCATAATAGATGATTTTGGAAAGATATAATTAAAAACATAACAGAAATTGCCTCTGAATCCTTATCGTATTTGTAGTGTACCTACAAAACCTACAAAACCCAAAACAAGCAATTTTTGGACCAAAACACCTCCAAATAAAACCAAAATTGGAAAATATACATAAAATGATATTTTAAGAGGACCCATGTGATCATATTTGCAAAATAAGTCACATATCCATGTGCATATTTAGATGGTCCCCGAAAGCCTACAAAACCTTAAAATTGCAATATCTCATTCAATATAACTCCAAATTGCATGAAATTTGGACAGTAGCTTCATATTCTACCCTAGAATAAACCTAATTAAAAATAGTAGAAAAATAATGTACAAATATATCACTATCCCTTGCAGGGACAGTGGTGACTGTCACAAAATGGGGACCATCCTGGGATGGGACAGCCACCAGTTTTACCCCTAATTTACCACCAATTCCTTAGAGGATTGGTCAAAAACCTTCTTACTAGTGTTGTCATAAAATTTGGTATTTAAATTCACTCAAATTATTCGGTTTTATAAGCAAATTGCACCTCTTGAATCACTCACAAACCTCCTTCGCTAGGTAGAGATTTCGAGGAAAAAAGGCACAAAAGGGTGAGGGGAAATCTTGGCAGCACTTCGTTGCTATGTCTCAAAACTCCTCTCTATATTTTAGGTGGAAAATGGATCCAATTTATAGCCAAAGGGGACCTTTGGGTAATTGGTCATGCAAGGGCATGCATGGCAAGAGGTGCCACTTGTCCAAAACTTGGCATGCATTGGAAGAGGAAGAGAATGTCCCATTTTGGCCTTCATTTTACAGCATATCATAAGGATTATGTGCCCTTAGATCTGCATGCTTGAATAGGTAGGATAAATGGTAGTTTATGGGTGTCATTTATCCAAAATTTTCCTTTTTGGGAGTCAAATATTATGGCCATCCCACCTAGAGACGGTCGTTATGCCACCATCCCTAAGTGGGATAGCCATGAATTGTGATCATCCCAGGGTGGGACGGTCATGCCTATGTGGCCCCAAACCTCCCAAAATTGGAATATAGCCTTCCAAGAGTGGTTAGTACCACTATGTAACCTTTGAGGGTTGCCCAAGGGGGCCATATGATGTTAATTAGCCAATGCTTTTGGTCGTCTAATCGAATTTACATGATTTTAGTGTCTATAGATGCCCCTTTTTGAGATGCATTGTGTGCAACATAGCATTGAGCAAAACTATATGACTAAAATATTGAATGATTAAGGTTATTATATAACCTAACCAACTTTAGATGCCCCAATCATGGAAAGAGCATGCGTTCTTGAATCCTTGCTTCTGACGAGCTAAGGAACTTGCTTCAAGTACAACCTCTCAAGTAAGGTTTACTTGATCTTGGACATTGTTCAGTTATGAAGAGGCAAAGACCTCGGATCCTTCATGATTACAAAGTGCCAAGCATTTGTTTAGTTGAAATTTGTGCTTGTTTGTTATCCCAAGTAGGGGCGTGATTGTCTTTGTCAAATATTCATTGAATGAACGCAATTTGCATGATTGAGTGTTTGATTGTTGATTTTGATTATGAATTTGTTAAGTATGACTACCCCTTCAAGCGATGAGTCAATGAGGGAATGACCAATGAGAAAAGTGATGAGTTTTTTAACCCATATAACTTGGTTATAGTTTCCTTCAGGTTTACCCATTGAAAAATGGAGCAATTTTGAGAGGATTTTGATGATTTTGTTGATGCTTCATGGGAGGAAGGAATGGAAAACCTACTTCCCATGGGGTGGTTTGGCCACAATGGCCTTCTTGGGGATTGAAGTAGTAACTTTTCAATGCATCCATGAAGAATTTAGGTTCCATATTGATCCTGAGTGAATTTCATCAAATTTGACTTATTTTTGGTGCATTTGTAGGTCCTTTTTGGTGTTTTTTTTATGGTTGTTTTTGTGGTGTTTTTAATTATTTCAATTTTTTTTGAAATTTTGATTTTTGATGTCCTTTCATAGAATAAAGGAAATGAATGCCTCATAAATGCTTGATGCACCAATCATGGAAAGGATACGCATCTCAGAATCATTGCCTCCGACAAGTTAAGGAACTTGATTTTGGTAATATTTGGGATATTGGCAAACAAGATTAAGTCTAATCCTAGCCTTGATGGCAATTAGGAGACAAGGCTTGAGTCAAATCCTAGCCTTGATGGTGACTAGGAGATAAGGTTTAAGTCAAATCCTATCCTTGACGATGATTGAAATATGAGCTCAAGTCTACACTTTAGCCTTGGTGGCAATTGGAAGACGAGCTCAAGTCTACACTTTAGCCTTGGTGGCAATTGGAATATGAGCTCAAGTCTACACTTTAGCCTTGGTGGCAATTGGAAGACAAGCTCAAGTCTACACTTTAGCCTTGGTGGCAATTGGAATATGAGCTCAAATCTGCAATCTAGCCTTGGTGGCAATTGGAAGACGAGCTCACTAGTTTGCTTGAATTTTCTTTTGATATTTTACTTATTTGCCCCAAGCAAGGAGGGTGCATGATTGTCTTCGGCAATGATTCGTAAGACAAACGCAATTAACTTGATTAAGTTATCAATTTTTGATTTGGATTACACATATTATTATGACCAATGGGCTTAGTGGATGACATTGGGGCATTTTGGGTGACCAAAGGGTTTATGGATACCTTTGGGGCTTTTTGGGGTTTCCAAAGGACTTATGAATACCTTTGGGGCTTTTTGGGTTGACCAAAGAGTTTATGGATACCTTTGGGACTTTTTAGGTGACCAAAGGGTTTGTGGGTACCTTTGGGGAATTTTGGGTTGACCAAAGGGTTTATGGATACCTTTGGGGCTTTTTGGGTGACCAAAGGGTTTATGGATACCTTTGGGAATTTTTGAAATTGATTGCTAAACTGTTTGATTGTTGATTAGGGGAGGTATGGTACCAATAATTCCCGAGTTGATGTTTAAAAAGTGTTTGTGTGATTTATGATTGTGCCATTTTGGACTATTAGGTGCATTATGTGTTATGATTTATGGATGCATTAATGGATGTAATGCCTATTGATGATGTGAATATGCTATATGTATGCGATTTATTGATGACATGCACTAGCTATATGATAAATGTATGATTGGATGTTGTGATCTAGATGTGTAGATGCTCTACTATGTATGCATATATGGATGCAATGGTGAATGCTAAATGAATATTTAATTTTGTTCAATTGTTATGCACTTAAGTTATGTTGATATGATATGGTGAATGCAATGTATGTAATGCATTAATTACATGAGGATGATCTAATGCAAATGAACCTGTATGCTTTAATCATTTAAAATATAAGGAATGCAATTAATATGTGTTTTGATAAACTGATCGATGACACCACAGAATGTATGAAAACCATGAATGAAAATGATACCTATTATCATAAGAATTACACATTTAAGCATCCAAATGTGAGATGATATGATTGTGATATGTGTAAATGTGTATGATTGATGTAATGATTTGTTGCTATTAGGGAATTTTTGAGGTTTTCCATGAGACTCAAACACCCCAGTTGATTAATCAAAAGTTGTATAATGACTATACAGGACTCATGAAAGATAAATTTTTTTGTTATGAAGACCAAGATATTAATTATCCTTGTGTGTACAAATTAATATATTAGATGATACACAAGACTACCTCATTGCCAGGCGCGATTCATTCATCCCATTGTTGTAATGAGGATAACCCTATGTTCATCATGATCCTAAGTTTGGACTTAGTTGGATTAGACCACTAGATGATACAAGCCACCTAAAGCTATATCACCTTGTAAATTGCTTAGAACTACCCCAACGCCAGGCAGGATTCATTCAGTCCATTGTTGTATTGAGGATCACTCGATGGTTTTCAAATACTGACCATTCCAGGGATTCAAGCTCTTCACCCCCTTCTTTTCTTCACATTGATGTGGGATACTTGTTCATGCTTAGTGATGAAAATCATTGTTTATTTTGTATTTTGTTTTCTTTGAGAAAGGGATTTGTTTAGTGATGAAAATAACTGTTTATTTTGCTTTTGATTTTGCTTTGGAATTTTGCTTATTTTGATGAAAGCAAGGGATTTATTTGGGTAGGGGGAAGCTTGTCCTTTTGTCAATGATCAACATCCTAGACCATGCGCATCACAAGGTGAGAAAGTAAAAACCTTTCTCTTAAGGTGGCCAGGACCACTTGGTAGTTTTCATCTTTCCCTTGTTCAAACTAGGATTATTAGTGTTTGATTAGTGATGGGATTTTGAGATATGCTAGGTGCTATCATAACTAGACCTCATATTATGAAATTGAATATAACTTTCTACAAAATCTGAAAATATCACTAGGTATGGTTGAATGACCAGAAAAACCTAGTATATTGTGTTGAAAAACACAATTACTCACAAGGGTGAATGGATGATGATGATGAATAGATGCATGATTGGCATACAAACATGGTGTCGTTTGTAAGATTGTAAACACAACCTATCCTAATGCAAGTGCAATGGATGAAAATACCTAAATGCAATGCAATTAAATGAATGCATATGCAAAATATAAATGCAAATGTTTTGTGTTTTTAACGTTTTAGATTGTTTTTGAAATTTTTTTATTTTCAATTATTTTTTTTTTAAATTATGAATGTTTTGCAATGTTTTTGGATTTTATGGCTTTTTGATTTGTTTAAAATTTTGGTGTTTTCAATTGTTTTTGAAATTTTGATTACTTTGAATGTTTTTTTATTTTGAGTGTTTTTCGCGAGGGGAAGGCACGATACCGTAGGCACCCCCAGTGTGTGTGCTACTCAATGAAAGTGAGAAAGATGTGATACCTTTAGAGTTCTCACCATGCTTCATCGGTTGTGATGTGGTTGGTGGGGAAGGTATGCTACCTTTAGAACCCCCAGTGTGCATTTTATCCACTATGATATAATCAGCAATTTCCATGTTCTGATGAGACAAGATGGGCGAAGGTGAAACATTGGATGAAATAACTGATTGTGTAGCTCGATTTTGATATTCCTGGGCCTTTGCTACAATACTGATCATTCCCACAGACTCTTGGGGAGGTGGGTTGTTATGCACCTACTTGGGTTGCTCAACATGGTTGGCAAGTGTTGTTTTTGCTTCGTGTGTGGGCCAGAGGTCTTGGAAGTCTCCTATTGGTTGGTTTTTTGGAGCAAGAGGATCGCCCATCAAAATCTCTTGCCTCTCGATCATATCTTGAACTACATCTCTAAAATGATAACATGTCTGAATTTCATGGCCTCTTTTTTTATGGTAAACACAGTATAGATTTTTCCTGTGTGTCTTTGATCTACCTTTATTAGGTTTCAACGAACGAATCTCAGGAAGTATGATTGCTTGTGCTTCACATAATCGATTGAAGATCGATGCTAAGGGCTCTGACAAATGAGTATATTGTCTTTGGTTTAGTTTATTGTTGTCATAGTTTCTAGGTGTGTCTTGATAGTTGAGCTTATAAGGCGATGTGGGTTGTGCAGGCTCTGGAATACTAATAGCAACTGGATTGATTTATGTCAAATTTGGTTGTGTCGGGTTGTTTTTGGTATTCTTTGTCCACTACTTGTGTGGCTTCACAATTTCTTCCTCTTAAATTTTGATGTCTTCGATTGTTCTAGCTTGCTCTAGAGTATCTTCAAGAGTTGGATATTGTTGGAGTTATAGCAAAAAGGAGATTGGATTTAAGCAGCTCTTAGAAAACATGCCAGTCAACTCAGACATGGGTAGTATGTATGGAAACTGAGCAAGAAGTGTTTTCCACCTATTGCCATAGTCGGTGATTGACTCGTAATCATACTGCTTCAACCCTGCGAGGTCGGCTAGTGTCACCTATCGCTTAGTGTTGAAGGCTAAGCATTCCAAGAACACATCTATGAATTGGTCAATATTGTATATGTTATGCTTCAGGAGTTGGGTGTACCACTCTACAGCTGGGTCAGAGAGAGTAATAAAGAATGTCCTCAAAATTTTAGCATCATTATCTTGTATGCCAAAGCATTGATTCATAAACTTGGTAACATGCTCATTCACATCTTCATCTCCCTTAAAGGTAGCCAGATGAGGCATATTAAACTACTCTAGATAGGAAGGGGTAGGTACCGAAGGATGGAGTGGTTGACTATGCAACTAGCGTAGAGTGGGCTTCTGGGACCCACACACAGAGGTCTTATTCTCCACTGATTCTAGGCGTTCTAGCAATACTCTATATGCGTTAGAGGATTTTATCTCCTCTTCCTTGCTTTGATCCTATGGTGGAGGGTGAGGAACCTCAGGCCTATTGTGTAGTGGTTGAATTTCATCCACCATACCTCTATAAGGTGCTTCATGGGATTATTCTCTAGGTTCAAGATCATTGTAGGCTCCATAGGGTGTTTCTTGAATTGGCCTATAAGAAGGGGTAAGCACCTGCGGAAGGTGATCTATGTTAGGCCTAGGAGGCAAGTCTTGATTAGGCCTAGGAGGTCTAGGGGGTGACATTTGATATTGTATTGGACACCTTGCACGTCGTTGCATATTATAGGTGCTATGTGTAAGCACCACTTCATGTAATGCCTTTTGCAATTGCTCTTATTGTATCTTTTGTTGTTCTTGTATCTTTTGTTGATACAACCTTTTTAGGTGTGCTCATTGTGAGTCCACCCATTGTTGATTTCTTTGTTGTTGATCCAACTTGATTTGATATGTATATTTTTATCTATTAAGATTCAGGCTACGTGCCTGATGAATATGATTTTTTTGCTCAGTTGTATGGGGTTTGTGTGCCCTTGTATTTGAAATACGGATGGGTTTATCATGTCTTTAGCCCCTAGTAGGATCTATTGTTTTTTTCCCACACTCCTTAAAGGTTGCATTGACCTGAGACTCTAGTTTATGAATCAGCTTTGTATAGTCCAATGATGGAGAGCTATCATGTGGTTGCACCAAGTACTCTTCATGATGAGTAGGAGGATGACTTGGGTCTTTTTCCTCATCTATGAGGAAAGACTCATATTTAGTTTTGGATGTAAGCTCTATATATTTAGGTTGTGTAGAAGCATGATGTGTGTACATTGAGTGCTCTCTGTGAGGAGTATGGGGGTGACTTGCTCGATCATACGGGGTGGTTTGCTCATCCAAGCTAGGCCATGGTGTAGTCTCATGGTCATATTTCGATTGATGTATAGAGCAAGCTGGGGTGTGAATTTGTGATATTGACCTACTAAACACCTCAATGGGTGTATTATTTGCTATATAGAATTCCATCAGGGTATCCAAGTCAGGAATGTTTCCTAGAGGACCTATGGGTGATTCCCTAGTAGGGGTATCTCAAAGGTTTGCCCCCCTAGGGATTTTATTGTTGTTATGATAAAACTTGGGATGCCATTCAGGGACGGGTATGTCCTCTGGACTTATTTGGAGATATTTTCTAGTTATAGAGCTTGAATCTCTCTCTGAATCAGAGGTCTTGTTTTTAACTGCATTTGGGCCAAATCCGTAAAAGAGGGATCGATCGGCCATTTTTAGAAAATTTTGACTTTTCAAAAAAATGTTATAAGTGTTATATACCAAAATGATAAGTGTGACGAGCTGATCACAATGGGCTAGGGCTCAAAAATTTGACTTCTAGGTCAAAAATTTGTATTTTTGAAATATTTGGCCAACCGGGGTCGTGGGGAATGCCCAATTTTAGGAAATTTTGGGAAATTTTGAAGCATGAAGAGTTAGGACTCAAAATTTTTGTGAGATGTGCAGAAGGAAATAACTAAGACAACCAAACAAATTTGGAAATTTTTGGGGTTTTCTAGACCATTTTAGTGCAATTTTTTCCTATTTTTGGTTTCAAAAATAGAGTAATCATAAAACCAACATAACTTTTTTGTTATAGCTCCAATTTGCACGATTCTTGATCCGTTGGATGTAGAATAAAAAAGTAGCTTCATGGTAGGAATTAATGGAAACACCTAAAATTATTCATGTGTAGGAGACTACTCATATGGGCATCCTAACAAACCATATGAATGATCTTGGACCATTCCAAGATAGAGTAGTGGTTTTAACCACTCAATTTAGGAAGCTTTGGCCTAATCAGCATTAGCCATGGAGGGCATCAATAGCTAAGGTCTCAACTGTAGCTAACACCCATGGCTAGCAGAGCTAGATATGCCTCAGAGTTGTAGCTAGCCCTGAAACTATTTTGAATTTCTGAGCCAAGCCCTGATTACAAGAGCAAGAACACTTTCGCCTTAGCCACAGCTGTCAGCCATGGCTAACAGTGCCAACTGCGCCTTAGACCCATGGTGAGGTTTTGATTCTCACATTCCTTTGTTTTAGCTATAGGATTTCCATTTCAAACATGTATTTAGGTATATCTGACATAGATTAGCTTTCCTTTATGCATTTGTATGGTTAAATCTAGGAATTAGAAGTAGATTTGTTCTTCTTTCCTTGCATTTATCAATTTAGACTAGTTACTTGGGATTTGATGCATTTCAAGTTTTAAATGGCTAATTAGGTTGTATAATTGCTATATTTCTTGCTTTATTTACAAGCTTTACAGTAATCTAGAGATTTCTTGCATTTCTTTATAATTTTACATGCTTTCTTGCTATATTTTCATCATTTATGCAATTGCCCATTAAAAGCCTCATCAAGAGAGGCCTCCTTTGCTATTAACCCATTTTATGTTGTTTCTTGAATGTAGGTTTATAGGATATGATCATTTCAAATTATTCTTGGCAACATATTCCTCAACTGAGTGAGAAGAAGGCTATCTTTGGTCTTAAGCAGTTCATGTCCATTCTAGAGAGCCTACAGATTGCACCATCCCCATTTAGGGGCCTTCAAATCTATAACAATTGTATCAAGAATTGAGTATCCCTAAGAGGGATGTATTTGTAATTAGGATTTGACAAATATTTAATAAAATAAACCTTACTTTCTTGTCAATTCTTTGTTATTCATTCTTTATTGCTTTAATGCTTGATATTAATTGATGCAATAGTTAGGTGTATGCTTTTTAGATCAGTATAGATGGCGATCACGGTGGGAACCCCACAAATTACATTGTATATGACTAATTATTTTATGTTTTTTGTTGTAGGTCTCAGCCACGCTTAACAGCCATGGTGAACAGTCTCAACCATGCTTGACAGTCGCGACTAGCAGTAGAGCAAAAAAATAGACAGTAAGCAACCTGTCTCTCCATCAAATGAGGATTTATAGGTATTCCTAATCCTTTGGTTCTCTGGTTTTACTATTTTTTCCTGTCAATAGTTAAATAACTCATCTAGAAAATAGTAAAAGTCAAATTTAATGAGAAATTTTGTTTTCTCTGTCAGTCACGATTGACAGCCACAACTAGCACTGTTAGCTACTGTTGTTAACAGTGGCTAAGTTTTTAGCCTGTGGTTCTATCCCACGGCCAGCATTATTACCTGTGGTTCTATCTCGCAACTAACAAGTAATCTGTGTGTAGATTTTGCTTGCTTTGGACCTAATGAAAGGCCAATTTTATCATGTAAATGCATTCTCTGAATCTCATTTAGGAAAATACATGCATCTTTCTAAATCTAAAATGCTTTTATTCTAGGCATGTAGGAAAGAGAATGTTTACTTGGTGATGCATTTTTCTTTTATACGCAAGTTAAAATGAACACACACACACCATGCAACACTTAAATTCTAGTGAGTTGGAAGTCATATCCAACCACTAGTAGAGTTCAATGATGGTGGCAGTCATTTCCATCCATTGGCTCAACTCCCGCGAACCTTGTTCTTTTGGCCAATATCAACTCCAAGATCTGCCCTATATGTGCAAAATAGCAGGCATTCCTCTTTGGAGGGGTGTATCAATGTGCATGGTGTGTTGGGTGAGGATCGATAGGACTTGTGCTCCTTGCCCGGGTGTGGGTTTCATCTCCACACTTTGAGGGGTTTACGTGACCATGACTTTCATTACCGGTTGTCGAGCTACGAGCATACAAGTGAAATCCATTAAACTAAACAAGTATATCATCAACAAATTTGAAAACACAATGAGAGTTAGTTTATGATACAACACACCTAAAACACACTAAAACCAGTTTAGGGATCACAAAGAAATTTTAAAAGAGATAATCACCCTTGTTTGCTTTGTTTTCTCTAAAACTTACAAAAGAGATAATCATATTGTCTGCTTTATGTGTTTCCCTATTGTTTGGGTAATCAGTATAGGATCCTTGATCAAAGATCAAATCCTAACCATAGTAACAAAAAAAGCTACTTTTTGATTCTACACCCAATGGATCAGAAATTATCCAAATCAGAGCTATAACAAAAAAGTTATTTTGGTTTTATGATTACTCTAAATTTGAGTGATTTTTAAGCCAAAAATTCCAAAAAACTGCACTAAAACAATCCTAAATAGACCTATACAACCCCAAAATTTTCCAAATTCATTTTTTTGTCTTAGTTTACCCCTTGTGCATCCCCTCATACCATTTTTGAGGCCTGGGTCTGCATTTTTCCAAAATTCCAAAAATTGGTCATTTCTCCACGAGCCCGGTTGGCCAAATATTCCAAAAATACAAAATTTGACCCAAAAGTCATTTTTTGGATTCATAGCCCATTATGATCAGATCATCATGTTGATCATTTTGGTATATAACTATAGACACCTAAAATGTGCCATGTCGAGGGCAAATACTCATATGGACATGCTACAAGACCATATGGAAGATCTTGGACAGACTCCAAGATAGAGCAATGGTTCTAACCACTCAATTTGGGCTCCTTGGTCTATTAAGTTTGAACCGCAGCCTAGACCTGTGGTTTACAGGCTGAACCATAGCTGAGACCTATGGCTTATAGTCTAGACCATAGTTGTGACCTACGGTTTTAACTGAAGTTCAGTTGGCCTTCATCTGATCCAAATCAGTTTGAACGACCATTTGTTCTAGAATAAGGTGGTTAGAGAACAAAAGCTTCCAATCCAAATGTCCTAACCACCCCTTCTTGATCTTGGCTTCTCCATGAAGCCACCCCTAGCCCTTTGGTAGTCCTATAAGTACCCCTCAGAATTAGGGCAAATCAGAGGAGAGAGAATTAGATATTTGAGTAGTGGAGCTCTGTCGAATTGTACACTCAACTAAGTATACTAAGAGAGAGCTATTGCACTTATCCCCTACCTACTTTCCAAGATTCATAATGAATTACATTATGGATGCCCTATGAGTCTAGGAGAGCCAAGAAATGCATATTCGGGCAAACGAAGGCCCTTCATAGCAAATCAACTGCTAAATCAGTCTGAGGACACCAAAGGCGACCATTGAACATCAATTTGGACAAGGAGGTCAAGCCCACTGTCCTTGGAATTGAGGGTAAACCTATCAGAGTGCTAACCATAGCTTTCAGCCATGGTTTACAGTGCAGACCTCTCACCAGAGCTGCAGTTTGTAGCAGAGGTATCACCACCTTACCTTTTTCATTTTTGTCCAGTTAATTAGCTTAGATTAGATATTTTCATGGTTTAATTACTGTTTAGCAAACTTCTGACCGTAGAATTAGGTTAGATTAGTTTATTTATGTTAATCATAAATTAGGACCTTAATGGATTCTTTGTGCACTTTCATGCTTTATTTTACACAATTGATCCATGCATAGAGTAGTTGTCTTTATTTATGCTATTATATGAATCTTGATGCAATTAACATAGCTTAGAAGCACTTTTCATGTTTTCTTGATTATACATGCTTAATGGTGTCTTTATGCAATTTTTCTAAAAGGGCCTCATCATGAGAGGCTGCCTATATTTTTGACACTTCTATGTTGTTTCTTGACCACAAGGAATAGTTTCAAAGGAGAACCAACCATCAAGTTCCTTCCTCAACACGAAGAAGAGGGCACCTCCACCCTAGAGCAGTTTGTGACAAAGTGAAAAGCACTACTAGTGCACCTACCCTGTTGAGGTCTTTGACATTGTATTAATTGTATCGTCATTTGGGTGACCCTAAGAGGGGCATTATTGTAACTGAGATTCTTTGCAATTACTAATACAAGAAAGTCTATTTTATTGAATCTATGCAATTTTTTCAATTTTATGCTTTGAATGAATGAATACGACATAGTACAGTAGATGGGTGCATGCTTTTTGGTTGGGTCAGAAGGCGATCACGATAGAACTCCGTAATTCTAGCATCTGACTATCATTTTTTGGTTTTTGTGACTTACAGGTACAAATCACAGCTACCAGCTATAGGCCAACAATTGAACCGCGGTTTCAACCCGTGGGCCACAGTTAGAACCATAGCTCAAACCTACAATTTCCAATAGACATAACAGACAGTGAAGGGATAAAGCTAAATCAGATGAGGATTTGAGGTAGGACCTACTTCTCACTCTCTGTCATTTTCTCTATCTCTGTGTTTTTCTAGAAATCTAAATTTCGAATGCAATTAAGAAACTAAAAAAAAAATTAATTAGGTCTTAGTTGCATTTATCTTTCGTTTCATTAGAAAGGTGTTGCTAGGAATAGCAGATCTCTGATCGTAATCCGCCCTAGAATCCAACATGATTGATAGGATTTGTGTGAACGGTTTGCATGTGTGAGGCCCAATTAGTGGTCAATTATCATCGTAATGTGCATGTTCTTAAATAGCATCTAGGATAGCTTGCATTTTATGAATTTGAAACATTATTTCACTTGCATGGCATTTATAAAATGAGTATGAATGCTATATGATACATTTATTTTATGTATGTTAAAAATAACCACACACACCACTTGGCATGTAAACGCTAGTGAATTGGGCTTGACATCCAACCACTAGTAGGGTTCAATGACAGTGGGTGTAACTTCCATCCGTTTGTCCAAATCTCATGAACCTTTTGGATACTAGACCATACCAGATCCGAAAACCTTTCGTACCCTGGAAAATTTGCATGTATTCTCTTCGGAGGGTATAACACTGACTGGGAAAAATGGGTGAGGATCTAGGAGGACCTGTGCTCCCTGACCGTGTGTGGGCTTCATTACCACACATTATAGGTTGGATTACATGACTTGGAGTTCATATCCAAGTTGTCGATCTGCGAGCATATAGGTGAAATCCATTAAACTGAGTATAAAATCCAACAAGTTTTGCAAAACACGATAAGAGTTTCTACACTGATACAACAAATCATTGAAACACATCAAACATTTTAGGGCTCAACTTTTAAAATGTAAAGGATATAATCACATTATTTACTTTGTATTCTTCTTTATTGCTTAAAACATCAAGATAAGGCCCTCCTTGAGGCCATAACTTTTAGTAAGAGATAAATCCTCTCGAGTCTTGTTTAGTCGGTTCATCATGACGACTAGGTATGATAGAGCTCAATCACGAGCTAATGAGTCAGAGAGTTCATGGAGGGGTTCTAAATGCTCCCAATGTTCTCCTAAGGATATTTCAAACCTCGTACACCTCATTTCTAGGCATCACACTCATTGAGCACCTGAGGATCCAATCCTCCTACCATGACATTTTAAGAGTCGTCACGAGCTCCCTTCATCACGCAGGGGGTTCACCCATACATATCATGGGGTTTCTTCACATATGGTGAGAACCCAGTCACTAGGTCTCCACCTAGAGAGATAGAGAGTTATGGATTGTATTCCATGAGTCATTCCTATAGATAATTTGAGTCTCATGCAGCCCATGAGAGGCAACTACTCCAAGACCAATTGGAGGAGGCACACCGTCAGCGTAAGTGCCTAGAGCGTGAGTCTGCAGAAAGAAAGAGAGCACATCAACAAAGGTTGGATGAACTCCAATGGCATGAAGAGAGGAATTACCAACAAAAAAAATGTGAAGAGCAATCATGTGAGGTAATTCCCAAAAATAAGCTCATACCTAGAGTGCTTAGGCAACAAGTAAATGTGATGCACCCTGTGCATCGTCAAGAGTTGCCACTTAAGCAAGTAGATAGTCGTTCTTATAGATATATGGACATGCCTAGGGCTATTGAAGAGCATCAAAAAGAGATGTATATTGATCCCATGTGTAAGCATGAGGTCGAGAGTAGTCAAGTCCAACAGGTGAGTAGTGTCAACGCTCAAAAGTCGTCACAATCCTTGGGGTATATACAGTCTATTCCACCATATAAGGAACCTGTGATTACTTTCCATAAATAGGAAGTCAAACCTAACCCTATCAAGGAATTTGATCCTCCATTGCATATCATAGTGAGGATACAACAGATTGCATATAAGCGAGTGTTGGTGGATACAGGATCATCGATTAATATCATCACCACCTCAACGTTCAAACATCTCAAAATTCCACCGTCCCACATCAAGGAAACAAATTTTATATTGCAAGCCTTTAACGATGTGGAATCCCCTACAGTAGGCACAATATTCCTCCCCATCGAGGTGGGACAAAATATTATTCCTACATTGTGCTACATTTTAGAGGGGTCAAGAAAGTATAATCTGTTGCTTGGAAGACCATGGATAATAGCCATGGAGTGTGTGTCATCAATAGTGCATTAGTGCATTAAGTACACCCATGGAGGTGAAGTTCATGTAGTTGAGGTGGACCTAGATCCCTTCAAGTATTATAAGCTTAAGGATAATATACAAGAATTTGGTGAGGCACCTACGCATCTGCAAGCTAAAATGGATGAGTCTATCCAAAGTGTGGACGCAGCCTCGCAGACCATGGTAGAGTTACCATCTCCACCGCTGTCACCTGTGGATTCACCTACAACCCCTACACTCTCGATATTGCTTAGCAGGGAAGGATTAAAGAATTCCCTTATGAAGTTGCTCACAGCCGCTTTGGAGGTATCATTAGAGGATCTTCACACTCCTATCAAGGAGGAATAACCTAGCATGGTCATGGATGCACCCGAGTGTATCACACCCTCTTCATCCATCATGTCACCAGATAGTTATTACGAGGACTATGGTGAATATGAAGAGTCTATGGAGTCCAGCATTATGATGCTACCCACCACTGAGTCCACTGAGGATCTAGGTCAAGTTTTCATCGAGTCTCCAACTACGGATCCTATCCTGGAGACATCGTATGAGTATGAAGAAGGTTCAGTTATCACGACTGAAATAGGACAACCTCAGTATGTTGACGAATTACCTACAACACAGGCAGTTGTGGAGTTTTCTCATGATTTTGTGGGGATGGTCGGCATTAGGCTAGAATAGCAAGTGATTCCTAATCACATAGAGCCTGAGATGGGGTAATACAATGGTGTTTTCACATTGCCAAGGCTAGAATTTTTGAAATTGGTCACTCCTGACTCATTTCTCATGACACCATCTCAAGAGCATAAGCAATTAGGTTCCTCACATCAAATTGGGGTGCTGAAAGTGACACAGTTCCACACAACGAAGTGAAACAAGAGCTTGAGCTAAGTCATATACAGGAGCATGTGGACAACACTGATGAAGTGTGTCATCAAGAAGCTTCCACATCAACTCAAGTGAAGGAAATAGGTGATTTGCAATTACCTAATGGATACATAGCATCCATTTTTCTATTTCCTTCAAATGACAAAGGTATTTCAAATCAGTCATTGGAAATACATATGAATTCTTTATCAGTCTTGCGATCCATTTTAAGTCGTCTAGAGTGGATGGAGTATCGAATGAATGAGCAAGATAAAGCATTGCATTTTATCAAGAACCAGATTGAAAGTCTAGAATTACAAAAGCAACCCTTGTCTGAGGCCAAATCGCTTCCTGTGCAAGTATAGGAAAAGCCTCAACGAAAGCAAAATCCCATGCAACCAACCCAACCATTGGATTATCAAAGAAAACCAATGCGATGCAAGAGCCCAAAACAGTCGCAACATAGTGGGACTCCGTTACAAGAGTTTATGTATGATATCTTTCAAAAACTGCAAGAGGCTAAGGTCATCACCTTGCCTAATGTCATCCCTTTAAACCCAATTATAGTTAAGCCTACGGGTTACAGG
The DNA here is from genome assembly GCA_028583015.1 of Wollemia nobilis. Lineage (NCBI taxonomy): Eukaryota > Viridiplantae > Streptophyta > Pinopsida > Araucariales > Araucariaceae > Wollemia > Wollemia nobilis. The sequence continues at coordinate 1,940,596 of JAQPPZ010002048.1, read as the reverse complement.
CAGCATCATTACTGTCTCTACCATCGAATAGAGGGTCATGGCATTCGAGATTGTCATGAATTTAATAATGTGGTGCAAAATTTGATAGATAAGGGGGTTTATCATGTAGATGGTTCTCTTAGAGTCCCCCAACAGGTCGAAGTGGAGGTCACACCTCCTCAAGAATGACCTCAGAGTCATCAGTCACCTCGTAGGCCCAATAGGCCAGTGCAGCTAGTAGTTTCATTTCAGATGACTACTCTAACTTTTTTCCAAAAGTTACATGAGGCACAGGTATTCATATTACCCAAATTCAGGTGTAGGGCATCTGAGACTGGGTCACCTGATGGGGGTCCCTTTTGTGTGTATCATCGAACGCATGGACACGATATTTGGAGTTGCCAGGCATTTAAGAGGGTCATCGAGGACCTAGTAGAACGGGATGAGATCCACAAAGACGGTTCTCTCGTTCAATAGTGTCGAAGCATAGGCACATCGATGAGGTCCAATATTCACCTGGGGGAGTTGATTTCTATCACTCTTCCTGAACAAGCTGATTATTTTTCAATAAATAGCATGCATGTTGGGGGTCTTCAAGGTAGCATACTTTTCCCAACAGCCATGCCAAATTTGCATAAGGAAAAATGAGGAATCTAGAGGTATTGCACCTCCCTCACCATCATCGAATGGCACACCTAGTAGTCTTATTAAGAGTTGGTAGAAAGCTTGCTTTGCTTTTGTAGCTAAGTTTCAGTTAGTATAGCCTTTAGCATATCAGAAGCCTATCACTAATCAACAAATTTAAACAATCCTAATAAGGACTAGGGGAAGATGAAAGCTGCGAAGCAGGACCGGGTATCCTAAAGCGAAAAGAGTTATTCTTGCCTATCCCTTTGTGTAGACGGTATGGGAAATGTTGGCAGTTGGCAAAAGGATAGGTTAGTTCCCTATTCATAATCCCTTTCTTATGATAAAATGATAAATATCCCATAGTGATATCCCACATACATCCTCATGATTGATACCCTAGATCGATATCATAGATCGACTTTCCAGAGTGATATCCCATATTGATATCATAAGATCGATATACTAGAAACAGTTTTCCCAAGTAAATCCCCCAAAAGGAAATTTTTTGAAGAAAATTATCAAATACAAATGCCGAAAAGTGAAGATCAAGTGAGATCAAAAAATAGGCTTAAATCAAAGTTCAAAGTGAAGATCAACTGAAGATCATAAATCAAAAGTTCGAGCGGAGATCAAATGAAGATCCAAAATCCAGTTCAAAGAGAGATCAAATGAAGATCCAAAGATAGTTCAAAATGAATATGGAATTGACTCCCTTGCTTCACTACATATGAGCAAGTATCCCAAAAATTGAAGGATAGAAAGGAATGAGCCTGAATCCCTAGAATTATCAACACTACTATACCTTACGCATGATGATATGTCTAACACATTAGCACCTCGCTTATGAACAAGACCAATATTTGAATTTGGAAGAGCTAGCTTCAGGTGTCCTACATTTCCTAGTGGCTTAGTCCAACTAAAATCTAAACTTGAGATTGGATAAGACATTTGTGAAACCCTTATCTTAGCAATGGGCTAAAATAATCCCGCCTGACATTAGGGAACGCTCGTGTCTTATCTTAAAATAATCATGTGCACACAAAGAGATAATGAATAGTTAGGGTTTATCCTAGCAAAAGCCTTTTATCTCAAAAGTCTAGTGTGGTTAGTATGCAACTTTTGATAAGTCTATTAGGGTGTTTGAGTCTCATGGAAAACCTCAAAATTTTCTCCCATAGCAACAAAATGTCAAATATCGAAACCATATAAATCATCAAATTGCAAAGTATTGAATCCATGATACATCATTAGCATAATCAACATATAGGATAGATACCGGATGGATATTAGAAATAATATTTAGATGGCCACTGACTATATCGTGCATATATTTCAAATTTTGAAAAAGAAAATCGAATGACACATTATATCATTCGTATCATAACATCAATTACCATTGCATTTCATATATGGGTGATTAATTGATTAAATTTTTATCTTACAATTACATTCATGATTTTTATACATTCTGTGGTGTCATCCATTAGATTGATAAACATATTTGCATTCATTCCTTATGTTTTAAGTGATTAAAGCATACGGGTTCATTTACATTAGATTAGCATCGTGTAAATAAATCATTACATACATTAATGCATACAATAAATCAATATTAAATATGCATTAAGAGAAAACATTGCATCCATATGCATCCATCATAAATCACACATCTAAGCATCTAGATCACTGCATATAATCATCATCATAAATTAAATAGTTGTCTAGTGCATGTCATCCATACATCACATCATATAGCATCAGCATAACATAAGCATTGCATCTATGTGCATCACATAAACATAAAATAAAAAATAAATGAGTACATAATAATGAGCCATAAAATGATCAGTCATATCATATATAAATATGTGTCTTAGAGTACATCATGAGTACAAAAATGCCTGCAGGCTACAACTGTGTAGGTCCTCGACCTTACACTCAAAAATGGTACAATACATATATCTAAAAATGTGTACTAAGGAGGGCCTACGCCCCCAGCCTACAAATCACCCTCGTCATCCTTGTGGCTCTTGTGAGATCTGGCTCCGTGTGTGCTAGAAGAATGGTGAGTCTGATCGATCTTATGAGTTTGGTGGCTAGAACTCACTAAGGACTGCCCTATAGTCCTAGTCCTGGTCCTCTATGACCCCATAGCCTACCTGTCCTATGGAACCTATAAACCCCTCAAATCAATGAAGCCCTCTAGCTGAGATATGTGAGCTACCCTCGTATCCAATCGATCATTTCTCTCTTCTATGAGGGAAGTGATCCGCCTGATCTCTGCCATAGGATCCACACCTATGACTAGTGGAGTGGCTGGAGATCCCATGATAACCTGAGAGGATGGAGGGTCTCCCCTTTGTAGCCTAAGTAGGTCCCTCTCTGCAACTGCCTCACCCTACTGTGCCACTGCTACATCGCAGGCACTAGTAAGCTCCTAGACCCGAACCTCTATCACTGTAACTCACTCTGTGAGACTAGTGATCTCCTCTCGCACCTTAGCTAGTTGCCTATCTCGGTCAGCTAGCTTTACCTCTAAATTGGTGATAGTGGTGTCTCGCTCCTACTACTAAGTCTAATATCTACCAAGCTAACTCTATAAGTCAGCAACCTGAGCTAAGAGTAGTCCCTCTGCGTTGTTAGGAGGAACCTCACCTTCCTTTAGAGCCTCATCATCTGGGTCATCCTCGGGATCCTCCTTGATGGTAGCCTTTGTGCCCCATACACCCTCTATCCATTGGCGCACCCTATGCCCGTTAGGATCCATCACTGCCTCTGCCTGGTCATCAACTCTACCTAGAGGCCCTGATCCATGCCATCGTAGCAACGACCACCATCCATTGTATGTTGGAGTGGTAATAGCCCTATCAACTCCAGTCTCCTAAAAATCATCTGGCTCATCCCGTAGAGCCGAAGGTTAGATCCATGGTAGATGTGTCTCTAGAACCAAGCGCTTGTAGACAAAGGGGATCTCTAGAATGTCCTGCACCAGGCTAAACTACCACAAGATACAAGAATAAAATTGGTACTCTCTAATCTTGGCCTTTTGGCCAAGTAGCCATCTGTCCCGATGAGCCTATCAAAGCCACTTGCCAACCTCTGTCTAGTCAGGGCACTCCATGTAAGGTCGCCACTAGATATCATCTAGGTCGAGTCCTGCAAACCATGTGATATAATGTTGGACATCACCAACATGGGTCCTGCTCCTGAACCCCTCCTCCTCTCGAGGCCAATAGGTGGCATAACACTGGTGGGCATCATCGACCTCTATGATATGCAGCGATAGCTCCTTAGGATGCTCTATCTTGATGTGATGCCAGCTCCAAATTTGAAGAAGTAATGTAGCTGATACCCTGGTGGCTCTGATCTATAGTCTGGTATAACTCTTTGTACAACTGTCAGAGTAGAGTGCTCCCCCAAGCTAGTCGCAGCAATTGAGTCGTGGAGCTTTGAACCACTCTATGGACAGTGGCTAGTAGTTTCAAAGGAATCCTCCTGCTCGAGGAGTCTGGAAGCATAACTTGCACCACAAGGTGCATAAAGATAGCCTCGCATACAAAGAAGATATTCTTCCTCTGATAGTAGCCGATATGGACCCCTTCATGATTAATATTGTGCTGACCCTCCTCGCTCCGGGTGTCGAAGATAGCATCAAAAACAAACTCCTTAGCCCCAAAATTAGAAGAGACAATGGCCTTTCCATCAATGGGGATCCTAAAGATCCTATAGACATCCTCCAGGGTAACTATCATTTCACCTATAGGCAGGTGAAATGTGTTGGTCCATGCATTCTAGCGTCGGGCCAATGCAGTCAAGTAGGCTTGATCTACCCTGATAGTGGGAAGATCTAGTACGTAGCCAAAGCTGGCAGCTTCAAACCATTCCTGCTCTCTGGGAGTGAGCTCTCCATGGAGAGTCTTAAGAATGTTAGGCTCACAAGCTCTAGAGGTCAATCTATGAAATAGAAAGCATAATATAAGAAAAATCTAACTAAAAACAAGTAAAAACATTTAAAAATGACTTAAAAATCATCAAAAACATCTAAATACTGATAAAATTGCAAAAACATGTCATCATGCAGGCCTAAAAATCAAAAATGTCACTCAAACATATCAAAAATGCATTAAATGACATTAATTTCCTAGGTATATTAATGTCATTAATATACTTTTGCAGGACATGGGGCATCTAATTTTGATCTAACTAATGATCATCATAGAACCTTCAACATCGTTTTAGGAGATATATTTTTTCTCGGCATTGTTCGATCTCACAACGCATGTCAAAAGGGGCATCTGTAGACACCTAAAATGCACCATGTCAAGGGCGACTACTCATATGGATATGCTACAAGACCATATGGTATATCTTGGACAGACTCCAAGATAGAGTAGTGGTTCTAAACACTTAATTTGGGCTCCTTGGCCTAATCAGTCTGAACCATAGCCTAGACCTATGGTTTATAGGCTGAACCACGACTAAGACCTACGGTTTACAGTCTAGACCATAGTTGTGACCTTTGGTCTTAACTAAATTTTAGTTGGCCTTCATCCGAGCCAAATCGGTTTGAACGGCCATTTGTTCTAGAAGAAGGTGGTTAGAGGATGGAAGCTTCCAATCCAACTGTCCTAACCACCCCTTCTTGATCTTGGCTTCTCCATGAAGCCACCCCTAGCCCTTGGGTAGTCCTATAAGTACCCCTTAGAATTAGGGTAAATCATAGGAGAGAGCATTGGAGATTTGAGCAACGAAGCCCTGTCGAATTGTACACTCAACTAAGTATACTAAGAGAGAGCTATTGCACTTATCCCCTACCTACTTGCCAAGATTCATAATGAATTGCATTATGGATGCCCTAGGAGTCTAAGAGAGCCAAGAAATGCATATTCATGTAAACAAAGGCCCTTCATAGTGAATCAACCGCTAAATCAGTCTGAGGACACCGAAGGCGACCATTGAACATCAATTTGGACAAGGAGGTCAAGCCCACTATCCTTGGAATTAAGGGTAAACCTATCAGAGTGTTACCATGGCTTTCAGCCATGGTTTACAGTGCAAACCGCTCACCAGAGCTGCAGTTTGTAGCAGAGGTATCACCACTTTACCCTTTTAATTTTTGTCTGGTTAATTAGCTTAGATTAGATATTTTCATGGTTTAATTACAGTTTAGCAGACTTCTGACCGTAGAATTAGGTTAGATTAGTTTCTTTATGTTAATCATCAATTAGGACCTTAATGGATTCTTTATGCACTTTCATGCTTTATTTTACATAATTGATCCATGCATAGTGTAGTTGTTGTCTTTATTTATGCTATTATATGAATCTTGATGCAATTAACATAGCTTAGCAGCACTTTTCATGTTTTCTTGATTATACATGCTTAATGGTGTCTTTATGTAATTTTTCTAAAAGGGCCTCATCATGAGAGGCTTCCTAAATTTTTGACACTTCTATGTTGTTTCTTGACCGTAGGGAATAGTTTCAAAGGAGAACCAACCATCTATTTCCTTCCTCAACGGGAAGAAGAGGGCACCTCCACCCTAGAGCAGTTTGTGACCAAGTGAAAAGCACTATTAGTGCGCCTACCCTATTGAGGGCTTTGGCATTGTATTAATCGTATCGTCATTTGGGTGACCCTAAGAGGGGCATTATTGTAACCGAGATTCTTTGCAATTACTAATACAAGAAATTCTATTTTGTTGAATCTATGCAATCTTGTCAATTTTATGCTTTGAATGAATGAATACGACATAGTACAGTAGATGGGTGCACGGTTTTTGGTTGGGTCAATAACACCCACAACATTTTTTGGAAGTCAAAATTTTCTTCAGTGTGGGTCTCCTTCAGGGTTTGCCTAGTCAACACATCATGACAACTATGCATAGCCAAGCTCAATCATGATCCAGTGAAGTAGAAAACTCATGGAGAGGCCCTAAACACCTCCGATATTCTCCTAAGGATCTCACCATTCTTGCATGACACCTTGGTAGTCGTCACACCCACCATTCTCCTGAGGATCTCATCATCCCCACACGACGCCCTGATAGTCGTCACGAGGCCACTTCCTCACATAGGGGAGCTACTCATCGAGGTGATAAGATTACCACATACATGGAAGGAACTAACATAGTAAAACCCCTCGTAGTGAGATAGAAAGCCATGGGTCTTGCACAATGGACCGATCAGATCGGGAACCTAGGCCTCACATAGTTCAGAGAGAGTGGCTACTCCAAGATCAATTGGAGGACCTGTGCATTGAGTGTGAGCATTTAGAGCAAGAATACATGGAAGAGAAAATATTGCAACAACATATATGGGATGAGCTCAAACGACGTGAAGAAAGGATTTTCCAACAGAAGTTATGTGAAGAACAATCATGTAGGGTAACTCTTGAAAAGAAACCCACACCTAGAGTTCATAGGCAAAAAATCAACACGAGGTGCCCTACGCATCATCAAGAGTTGCCTCCTAAGTAGGTAGATAGCCATTCTCCTAGACAAATAGACAAAACTCTTGCTATTGATAAACAACAAATAGACATATTCAAAGTCCCCTTACCCAATCATGAGGCTAAGGAAAATCAAAAGGAGCATGTGAGCAAGGTCAATGCTCGACATTCATCACAGTCCTTACAACAATTAAAGCCTATTCCACCATACAAGGAACCTGTGATTACTTTTCACAAATAGGAAATTAAACCAGTCCCTATTAATGAATCTGATCCGCCATTGCACATTATAGCTAGCATTAATCAGATTTCATACAAGTGAGTTTTGGTTGATATTGGTTCATCCATCAATATCATCACTACCACTGCATTGAAACATCTCAACATTCCACCTTCCCACATTAGAGCATCTACCTTCACGCTCCAAGCCTTTAATGATGTGGAATCCCCCATAGTAGGCACAATAGTCCTCCCCATTGAGGTGGGACAAAAGACTATTCCTACATTGTGCTACATTTTAGAGGGTTCAAGATAGTACAACATACTACTTGGAAGGCCATGGATAAGAGCCATGGAGTGCGTACCATCCATAATGCATCATTGCATTAAGTACATTCATGAAAATAAGGTCCATGTAGTTGAGGCTAACATAGATCCCTTTAAGTATTATAAACCAGTGGACCATCCGTAGGAGCCTATTGTGTCACCCATGCATCTGAACACTAAACCTAATGATGTTATCCAGAGTCTGGATGTAACCCCATGGTTTGTTGTGAAGTTACCTTCACCACCGCCATCACCTGTGGTTTTGCCCATTACACCTCCATCTTCGATCTCTCCAAGCAATGAGAAATCGATGAAGGCAACCACAGAGATGCTCACAACTATCTCAAACATGTCATTAGAGGACTCTCTTACTCCTATCAAAGGGGAAGAACCTATTGTGGTTATGGATAAATCAGATCATATCATACCATCTTCGTCCACCACATCGTAGGTCATAGCTCATTTGGATGAAATTGAATTCAAAGAGCATATAGAGGCAAACACTACATTTATGCCTATCATTGAGTCCATTGAGGATTCAGGTCGACCTCCTATCGAGTCACTACCTATTGATCCCATCCTTGATTCTTCACCTGAACATGAGGAAAAATCAATTGTCATAATTGAAATAGAACAACCTCAACAGGTTGAGGAGCCACCTACAACTCATCCAACTATTGAAGCACCTTCTCATGAGTTTGTGGGAATGGTTAACATTATGTCAGAGGACCAAGTGACTCTAAAGTAGATAAAACAAGAGATGGTACAATCAGATGTTGTTTCCACATTGAAGGAGCCAAAACTATTGAAATTAGTCACCCCTGACTCATTTCTCATGGTGCCTCCTCAAGAGCAAGAATAGGTGTTTTCCCCACATCAAACTGGGGGTACTCAAGCTGGCATAGTTCAAAACTACAAAGTAGAACAAAAATATGAACTGAGTCACAAATGTGAGCATGTGGATGCCATTATCAAAGTGGATCATCAAGAAGCATCCACATCATCTCAAGTGAAAGATATTGAAGATCTACATTTACCTGGTGAATCTTTAACATCCACTCTTTCACCCCCGTCAATCTATGATGATCTTCCAATCTCATCACTAGAGGTGCACATAAAATCCTTGTCAGTTTTGCAATCCATTCTAAATCATTTAGATAGAATGGAACATCGAATGGATGAGCAAAATGAGGTATTGCAATTTATCATGGACCAGCTTGAAAACCTGGAATCACAAAAGCAACCCGCATCTGAGGTCAAACCACCTCCTGTGCAACCACAGGAAAAACCTCAGCAAAATCAAGCACCAAATCGGTCGCACCAGTAACCTCATAGTTATACACCATTACCCGAACCTATGACATCAATTTTTAATCGATTACATGAGGCCAAAGCCATCACCTTACCTCAGTCTCATCCCTTAGATCCGAGCCACCCGAGACCTGAGGGATATAGGGAGGATTTACATTACCCATATCACCAACTAGCTGGTCATGATATTCAATCATGTTACACCTTCAGGACCATGATACAGGACATGCTTGAAGTGAATTATCTACAAATTCATGATCAAAAAATAAGCATAGTCGGTAAGCCATCCCTTGCACCACAAAAGCAAGAGGAATCTCCTATGCCAACAACTGACATACCTAGGGCTCAATCGGGTCATCAAACTCAGCCGGTGCATGCTACACACCCACAGTAGCAGTAGCACATTTGGACTCCGTTAAAAGAGCCCATGTCAGTCATATTTTAGAAGTTATTAGAAGCTAAAGCTATTATCTTACCAGATAGGCACCCTTTGGACCAAAACAAAACTAAACCTAAAGGTTATAGGGAGGACCATTTTTGTCTCTATCATCGAATAGAGGGCCATGGCATTCACAATTGCTATGGATTCAAGAATGTAGTTTAGGATCTCATAGATAGTGGGGCTTTTCCCATAGATGGTTCATCCATAGTGCCTCAACCTACCAAAATAGAGGCTACATCATCCCAGTTGAGACCCCAAGGGTAGCTGCATCCTCATGGGCCTAACAAGCCACCTCACCGAGTGGTCACATTTGAGATGACTACTACGACTTTATTTCAAAATTTGTATGAGGCAAATGCATTTGTATTACCAGAGGTCAAACCTAGAGTACCTAAACTTAGGTCATAGGATGAAATCCTCTATTGTGTCTACCATCGTATAAATGGGCATGACATACGTGGTTGCTAGTCATTCAGGAAGGTGGTCCAAGATCTGCTAGAATGAAATGAGCTCCATGCAGATGGTTCATTCGTTTCACCCCACCAAGACAGGGGCACCCTGCAGAGGTCCATGCCCCAATTGGGAGAGTTGATTTCTATCACTCTTCCTAAGCAAGTTGATTACATTGCAATGGACAACATGCACATTGGGGGTCCTAAAGGTAATGTACCTTCCCCATCATCCACGTCAAGGTCAATGAAGCAAAGTAAGGATTCTAAAGGTATCACACCTTCCTCACTTTCATTGAGTGGCACACACACTAGGGGTACCTAAGGTAGCATACCTTCCCCCTTTAAATTCAAAAATTCAAAAAAAACATGGAAAATTTCAAAATCCATAAAAATCAAAAAGCAATAAAATCTAAAAATATTGCAAAACATCAAAATTTCAAAAACATTTGCATCATGCATTTCATTTTGCACTTGCATTCATTTAATTGCATTGCATTAGGCATTTTCATCCATCGCACCTTGCATTAGGATAGGTTGTATTTGCAATCTTACAAATGACACCACGTTTGTATTTCAATCATGCATCTATGCATCATCATTCCATCACCCTTGTGAGTAATTATGTTTTTCAACACAACCCCTCCTATTGCTATGAGGAATATACTAGGGTTTTTCGGTCATTCAACCATACCTAGTGGTCTTCTCAAATTTATGTAGAAAGCTTGCTTTGCTTTTGAAGATGAGGTCTAGTTTTGATAGCACTTAGCATATCAAAATCCCATCACTAATCAAACACATTAACAATCCTAATTAGGGCAAGGAAATATGAACACTACAAAGTGGTCCTAGTCACCTTAAGTGAAAGGTTTTGTTACTTGCTCATTTTGTGATGTGCAATGGTCTAGAGTAGTGGATCATTGGAAAAAGGACAAGTTCCCCCTACCCAAGAAATCCCTTGCTTACAAAAAGGAGCAAAAATCCCAAAATCAAATCAAATCCCTTTCTCAAAACAAAAGAAAAACAAAATATAAAATAAACAATGATTTTTATCACTATATATGAGCAAGTATCCTAATAAATTTAAGAAAAGAAGGGGGTGAAGAGCTTGAATCCCTGGAATGGTCAATACTCAAAAATCATAGAGTGATCCCCAATACAACAATGGGCTGAATGAATCTTGCCTGACATTGGGGTAGGTCTAAGCAATTTACAAATGAGCTAGCTTTAGGTGCCTTGTATTGCCTAGTGGTCTAGTCCAACTAAGTCCAAACCTAGGATCAAGGTGGACATGTGGTGATCCTCATTACAACAATGGGCTGAATGAATCCCACCTGGCAATGAGGTAGTCTTATGTCTCATCTAATATATTCATTTGCACACACAGGGATAATGAATATCTTGGTCTTTCATAGCAAAAAATTTATCTTTCAGAAGTCTAGTATAGTCATTATACAACTTTTGATAAGTCAACTAGGGTGTTTGAGTCTCATGGAAAACCTCAAAAATTCCCAAATAGCAAAAAATCATATCAATCAAATCAATCATCAATTTCTTTTTATGAGATTTTGTTTATTAAAGGGTGTTCACAACATAGGTTAGATACCGTATGGATATCAACAATGATATTTAGACGACCATTGACTATTTTGTGCATATATTTTAACTTACAAAAGCTTATGAAGAGAAACAATATCATCATCTCATCTCACATATGGATGTCTAATTGGTTAATTCTTATGATAAGATTTATCAATTACATTCATGATTGTTATACATTCTGTGGTGTCATCCATTAGATTGTTAACTCATATTGCATTCATTCCTTATGTTTTAAGTGATTAAAGCATACAAGTTCATTTACATTAGATTTCATCATGTAAATAATGCATTACATACATTGCATTCATCATATCATAAATTAAATGCATACAAGTAAATCAAATTAAACATGCATTTAACATCTAACATTGCATCCATATGCATACATCATAGTAGTCCATCTACACATCTAGATCACAATATCTAGTCATACATCCATCATCTAGCTAGTGCATGTCATCAATACATCACATCATATAGCATCAAATCAACATCACATATAAGCATTGCATCCATATGCATCTCATAAACATAAAATAATAAAAATGTACACACATATAATGAGTCATAATAAATTCATATCATATATATATATATATATATATATATATGTGTGTGTGTGTGTGTGTCAAAAAAAGTACATAGGCAAGATGCCCGTAGGCTACAACTGTGTAGGTCCTCAAACCTTACACTCAAAAATGGTATACAATGTGCTCAAAGCATAATCATGAGTGGCCTGCACCCCTTACCTGTGAGTCTCCTCCATCGTCTCCACCCTCCTGGTGAGTCCACCTGGAGCTGGTACCTGTGGACCTCTCAGATCTCCTAGTCTTGTGACTAGGTCATGTTGAGGACTACCCTATCTCGTGTGTCCTGGTCCTTTGAGTCCCTATAGTAGTGGATCTCTCAGGCACCATGCCACTGTGTAGTGTGACCTCTCCCTCTAGGAGAGTGATGAGGGTGGCATCTAATGCGCGCTGCCTAACATGGGTCTAGACGAGAGCCTGTAATCTTTGGATCTCTATAGCCATGTCCAAACCTGCTGATCCTTGTACAACTAGAATGGCAAGAGTAACCTAAGAAGTCGAGGGATATCCCCTTGAAGATCAGAGCAAGTCCCACTCTGTGGTCACAACATCCAGTTGAACCCAGAGAAGATCATGCTACCTAGTGATCTTCTATATCTTTATGTCTACAGTGGCAATCTATGATTGGAGAGTTGTCCTCTCCTCCTTGTATCCTTACCATTGTACTTGGCCCTCTATGAGCTAAACCTAAACTAATCTCAACTGTACCTATAGGGTAGCCACTAATGTATCCCTTTCTAGGATCTGAGTCCTTATAGTCTAAAGTTGATACTGTAAGCTAGCCACCTAGACTTGGAGTTATGACACCTCATCATCTAGCTCCTCCTTGCCTTCCTCCTCTGCATAGGGCTCCCCCTTTGCTACAGCCTAGCCCCATTCACCCTCTATCCTTTGGTGAGTGCATTGAACCGTAGGATCCTCACCAACTACCTTTGTGCCTGCTCATCCCTAGCTCTTCCTAGTGGGTTGCCACCCTACCATAGCCTGGTAGTCCACCAGGCATTGTAATCCACTATGGTCCTTGCATCTTCCAACCCAAAGTCTTGGTAGACATCATCCTCATCCCCTAGTGGAGTCACCTGAATCTAGGCCAAGTCTCTCTCTACCTTAAGGCAGTGGTAAACAACTGGCTCATCCAATATATCCTGGTAGATCCCAAACTGATGCACAAGAAGTGGAAGAACTCACATATCTTGGGCTTACACCCAAGAAGCCATCTCTTGTGTCGTGTCTGCCTCATATAGCGGTTCACCTCCTCCCATGTAGGGCAATCCATGTAAAGACACCATAGAACATGCTCAACCCTTAGTCCTGTTATGTGATCCATATAGTACTGGAGGTCCCCTATACGAGACCTACTCCTAAAGCCCTTAGCCTCCCTCGATCAGCGTGCTACATAGCACTATGATACATCATTAATGTATCCAATCTCTAGCAGTAATCCCCTAGGGTGATTAATAGTAATATGCTCCCAAGACCATATCTAGAGCAGTATATTGTAGCCCACTCTAGCGTGACCTCGTTGGGTGATCTGGTACAACTCGTCATAGAGCTGCACAAGTAGATAACTCCCCTAAGAGAGAATCAATGGCTATCGGGTAGTGCTAGCAAGCAGGTCCTATGTCTTGGCTAGGAGATTCCAAGGGAACCTCACTCTTGAAGTATCTAGCAGCACAATCTGCATGATAAGTTGCATTAGCATGGTCGCTCACCATGAGAAGACCTGCTCATAGTACTAGTACTCAATATACACACTATTGTGCTCAGAATCCAAGTGCACCTCATCGTTCTTGGTATAGAATATCCTCTAGAAAACTACATCCTTCACCATAGTGGGTGAAGATGTGATGGCCTCACCATCGATGGGGATACGAAAGATGTGGTAGACATCCTCCAGGGTCACTGTGATCTCACCTGTGGGTAGGTGGAAGGTGTTGGTCCATGCATCCCAACGACGGGCCAAGGAAGTCATGTAGGCCTGATCGGACCAGATGGAAGGTAATCACAGCACATAGCTAAAGCCTATGGCCCTGAACCAATCCTGATCAACATCAGTCGGTTTGTCGTAGAGCTCGTGGAGGAGATCTGACTCCCTCACTCTAGCAGTCAAATTTTGAAGGGAGATAATAATAAAAATCAATTAAAATTACAAAAACATAAAAAATACACTTAAAAATGCAAACAAATTCAAAAAACCTTCAAAAAGGCAAAAACAATCACAAATGCATTCAAAATGTTCAAAAAAATCAAAATTTTACTTAGAAAATTTAAAAAAATCAATTAATTCAATCAAAATTCCAAAAAAATCAAAAATTTGGAAAAATTTTCTAAAGTTGCTCAACCATGGCTGCCACCCGCGGTCGGTGGCAACGATCAATTTTTTGACCATTGGGATTTGAATTCAGCCACGTCTGACAGCCGTGGCCCCCAATTTGCCAATTAGGAGCTGCAGCTGCCACCCGCAACTACGGGAAAGACATTTTTTGAGGTCATTTCCCGTCCCATTCACCCTAAAACCCAAAAATTAAACCCTCCCCCTAACTAACCTAGTCTAAACCTAACTAGGGTGAGGTTCGTTACCAATAGTTTAGTGAGTTCATTTTGCTCATTAATTAATTTTGTTCATTTTAAGTTGGTAATTCAATAAGTGAAGTTTGCGATGCTACCTTGGTAGCATCGGCTCCACCACTGGTGGACGCCTCTAGTTGGTCAGCCATGGATATGGGTGGAAGTTTTGGCAGCGTTCTATGTCAAGTTTTCAACCTCACCTCTCAGAGCTCTCTTGCCAATTGTAGCAAATTGGAAAATAATTAATTGAAAATGATAATTTTTATTTTATATTTCCAATTTGACCCGTCATCGCGGCTAACATCTGTGGGCATTGAATTAGGGTTTTTTTATCGCATGTCAGATCTGTGGCTAAGGAATTTGCCCAAATTAACTACGGCTGACAAGCACGTCTAGCATGCATCAATAAATACCCTCAAAATCCAACCGTGAGGAGCTTCAAAATGCAAAATAAAAAATATTCAACCATCCAAAAACCTCAAAATTTTCAAAAATAACAAAAATATTCACATAATTCAAAATTCAAATGCGCCTCGTATCTAGTCATTTATTCTATACACTTGGCGGTTGTAGTGACTTGCACTCCATGCAATCCGACAAGATGAGTAAATCACCATAAGGCCATTTAGGGAAAATTAGTCATTGTTCGAATTGAGATGCTTCAGGGTGGTACATCATTTCTCATGCATGTGGAATGACGTTGAAAGGACGTCACATACCGCGGTGGAGAGCCAATTCTCTCTTTAACACCACAATTCCTAGCATTAAAACTTCAATCCCGAAGAAGGCCACAACGATCGAACTACCCCACGGGAACAAAGATTTATCTCAATTCTTCTATGACATTTTTAGTAGATCATCGAACATAGTGATTCAACATAAGCCTAATTGGAATTGCTATCATCTTGATTCCCTAAGAAGGCCATTACAGCCGGACTGCTCCATAGGATAGAGATGTACAATTACTATTAATGGTTGAAATCATGGTTGAATTAGGCCTTGCCAAATAATAACAAAGTGCAAAAGTCTTCAATCGTCCAAATTATTCATCATGGTCAAGCGACTCATCGCTTCATTAAATGTCCTACCCTCATTGACTCATCACTTGAGGGGGTAGTCATAATATCAATAATCATAATCAAATTCAATAGGAGATCACTTGATCTTGTCAAAATTGCATTCATCTTACGAATCATTGCCAATAACTATCATAAGCTTACCCTTTGCTGGAGCAAAAAGCAAATATGATAGTTAAGCTAGTAGCTTTCCACCTATTGGAACGATTGTAGCCTGACTACCCGATCGCCATGGAGCACATGAAATATTTACAAATTTAAGCCTTCCCTCAATTGGAAGCAATGATTCTAAGATGCACATCCTTTTGTAGGATTGGGCATCTAATATTGATCAGATCAATGATCATCATTCAACCTACAACATGGCTTTAGGCGGTCTATTTTTGCTTAACGTTGTTCTTTCTCACAATGCATCCCAAAAGGGGTATCTGTAGACACCTAAAATGTGTCATGTGTAGGGGACTACTCATATGGGCATCCTAATAGACCATATGAATGATCTTGGACCATTCCAAGATAGAGTAGTGGTTTTAACCACTCAATTTAGGTAGCTTTGGCCTACTCAACCTTAGTCGTGGATGGCATTTGTAGCTAAGGTCTCAACTACAACTAACACCCATGCCTAACTACCTGCACCTCAGAGCTACGGCTAGCCCTAAAACTATTTTGAATTCTCGAGCCAAGCCAAATTTAGTTACAATGGCCATGGCAATGGATTTCAAGTGGTTTTAAGTGAGGAAGCTTCCAGAACCTTCCTCCCAACTGCTCCAACCTCTTGGTTCTTGATCTTGGCTTCCCAAGCAAGCTAATATTAGGAATTGAGAGTGTTATAAGACCCCCTCCAAATTGGGGAAAAGTCTGGAGAGAGTGTCAATTTGCATGTAGTGAAGCCCTACCGGATTGGAGAGCCATTTGCAACCCTTGAGGAGTGCCTATATGCTACCAATTTGGAAATCATGATTGTATGTGAAGCTATGGAGGTTTCAAGAACTTGAAGAAGATCAATCATCCTAATTGAATCACTTCCACTGCAAATTCAAATAATCTACATCACCAATTCAGTTCTAGAACATAGAGGCGACCCTTGATCATCAATTCCATGGAGGAAATTAGAGATTCAAGCCCTGATTACAAGAGCAAGAACACTTTCACCTCAATCACAACCGTCAAATGTGGCTAACAGTGCTAGCTACACCTCAGACCCACGGTGAGGGTTTGATTCTCACTTTCCTTTGTTTTAGTCATAGGATTTCCATTTCAAACATGTATTTAGGTAGATCTAACATATATTAGCTTTCCTTCATGCATTTGTACGGTTAAATCTAGGAATTAGAAGTAGATTTGTTCTTCTTTCCTTGCATTTATCAATTTAGACTAGTTACTTGGGATTTGATGCATTTCAAGTTTTAAATGGCTAATTAGGCTGTATAATTGCTAAATTTCTTGCTTTCTTTACAAGCTTTACAGTAATATAGATATTTCTTGTATTTCTTTATAATTTTACATGCTTTCTTGCTATCTTTTTCATCATTTATGCAATTTCCCATCAAGAGCCTCATCAAGAGAGGCCTCCTTTGCTATTAAGCCCTTTTATGTTGTTTCTTGAATGTAGGTTTATAGGATCTAAGCATTTCAAAGCATTCTTGGCAATATTTTCCTTGACTGGGTGAGAAGAAGGCTATCTTTGGTCTTGAGCAGTTCGTGTCCATTCTAGAGAGCCTACGGATTACACCATCCCCATTTAGGAGCCTTCAAATCTATAATATCAATTGTATCAAGAATTGAGTATCCCTAAGAGGGACGTATTTGTAATCGGGATTTGAAAAAGATTTAATAAAAGAAACCTTACTTTCTTGTCAATTCTTTGTTATTCATTCTTTATTGCTTTAATACTTGATATTAATTGATGCAATAGTTAGGTGTATGCTTTTTAGATCGGTACACACCCTTTACATCCATGAACTGCATTGGAGGACACCTTAACCAAGGGAACCTGCCAAGAGCATGGATGAGCTAGGCTTTGAACAGTAGAATCCCAGACCAACCTGAAGCAATGAGACACGAGGGCAGGAATGATGTTCTAGTTTTGGTCTTGGTACCCCATAATCAAACACAATTCCTCAGGCAACACCTAAAACATTAAAGCAGTAATATGGAGGATGGTCCAAGGGGCAATACACAACCCGAGGCATTAATGAAAAGTGATCTCAAAGGTGTGATAAAGGAAATTTTCCACACTAGCATCCAAATACGAATCTCAACAGCTTCTAGAGCATTTATAATTGATGTCAACTAGCTCAGGCAAATTTTGAATTTAAATTTGGAAATATTGCATGGATTTTAGAGGGATTTTGCCCTCACTTCTTATAAATACATTTATTCTCCTCATTGTAAATCATCAAAAGCCCTCCATCCTTCTAAGTATGATTTCCTTAATTCCCTCTTGTGTCTTGGTCTGACTCAAGCCTTGTACAACTGGACAAGTAGAATCTAAACCTCTTCTCTTTACATGTATGTAACTCAGAGTTCACACTAATAAGAATTTATGACTACTTATGAAAGCCACATCTTGGTTCTAGTGTGGGTGTTCTATTTTGCTACATGTTTCTTGGGGGGGCCTATGTTCCTCATGCATTGTCAACTATTTGCATATGTTCACTCAAACCCACTAGGACATGGGGAGGTCTTATTAGTTTCTTTAGCGCATCACCACCCTTAGATAGGCTAGGTAGGTTTTACTTTTCACATTTTTACTTTTCATAGTTTCCTTTCTACATCTTTTCCTGCTTTATTTCCTCTTCTTTTTTTCTTGAAGCAGTTAATTAGGAGTAAGTTAGTGTAGCACCAAGAATATGAGCAACAAATATCACATACAAAAACAAGGAGCCAACCTTGGGTAAAAAACCTCGAAGATCATTCAGTGGGAGTCGTGTCATCAAATGCACCCGCTCGATAGGAGGTTGAAGGGCCAAAAACCATAATTGTGGGAGGTTGCAACACCCAAGGAGGCAAAGGGGTTGCATCCAACCCCCAATAATTTCCTTCCCATGACATATGTGTAAACCTAATTTCTTCAAAATCGATAACAAGGTCTTGTATTTCCACAATGATCTCTTGTATATTCCATGAAGCCTTTACTTTCCTTAAAATTGCATTTATTACTATTAGTGAATTGCCTTCTATCCATACTATGTTCCATTTCATTTTTCTACATATTTTTAACCCTTCTAAAGTTGCCCAAGCTTCAAGTTCATTATTTGTATTATATCCACTATTAAAAGCATAATGTGATAAAATATCACCCCTATTATTCCTAATTATTCCTCCTACTACTATTGGTCCTAGATTCCAAATAGGTGCTTCATCAAAATTCAATTTGACCACCTCCACTTTTGGTGGTTTCCACTTTACATTATTTTTCTTCCTTTTTTTTCTCCTATACCCAACATCATAATTCTATTTGATGACTTAAATCCATCTATAGAGGTTTTATGCCTCAATATTAGGAATTGGATGAGTTGATAGGGTTGGTTGACTGCTTAATGCTAAACAAATATTTCTTTTCATTACATCTAAATTGATTTCCTTTCCTTTAAATATTCTTCTATTCCTTTCTAACCATACAATATAAAGTATTGTATCTTCTGATGTATCCTATATTGTCTATAATTCCTCACTTTTAAAAGTGATTTGCCATTGCTTTAATCATTCTTCAATTCTAATATTCATCACCATGCATTTACAAAACAAACTAAGAATCCATTGCCATAGTTGTTAGACTATTGAATAATGTCCCAAGATTTGGTCTATACTCTCCTCCTCCTTTTTACATAGAACATGTTGTGAGGGGCCATGAAAACCCCTTTTTGTTAGGTTATCCCAAGATAAAAAATATATATATGACCTACTAACCATACAAACATTTTAAATTTTGGAATTCTTAGGCTATCCCAAATATCTCTCCATATTCCTATGGTATTCCTATTTTGTTGGTGCTTTACATTACATATGCTTCTTGCTATATATTCTCCCAAATCAACTTATCCTTGGCTTCCCTTAGAATAATCATTGTTGTTATCTTTTTGCTGAACTTCCTTCTAACAAC
Organism: Wollemia nobilis; assembly: GCA_028583015.1. NCBI lineage: Eukaryota > Viridiplantae > Streptophyta > Pinopsida > Araucariales > Araucariaceae > Wollemia > Wollemia nobilis. The sequence continues at coordinate 1,920,851 of JAQPPZ010002048.1, read as the reverse complement.
AATGTTTGGTATACTTATAAAAAAATCTTCTTTCTAGATCCATATACATAATGTTTGAAACCTTATCACCATATGTCTTGAAGTAATCTCATCACCATATGTCTTGAAGTAATCTCATCCATATTTTTAGAACCAGGTCTAGATTGAGTGGTTTTTTATCACACCAAGTATCCATTCAAATAGAAAATTGTCTCTAGTTCTTGTCTCTCATCTTAGACCTTTAATCATTAGATCAATTGATTTTTTTAAATGTTCTATAGTGTTGAACCATCTAGTAGTGAGAGTGTAGTAAATATTAAGCTTGGGTCATTGGGCTCAATGTAATTAGAAGAATTATTTCCCATTGTCTTTGAATTTCTTTGTACAATCTCCAGTTATTTTTTCCCTTAGAGCTAAGTTTGCATCCGTAATAACTCTTAAACTAAGACCTCCCCTAGTTTTATCATCACACATCTTACTCCATTTCATCAAAGAAATTTACCTTTTATCATGTAGTCCTGACCACAAAAATGACTATATAATATAGATTAAAAAAATCTATTGAGTTTGGCATAATATACAAGGACATATAATATGTTGGAATCGTCTGTAAGACTAATTTAATTAGCTACACTCTTCCTGCTAATGATAACCATCTACCTTTCCAAGTCGATAGTTTATTCTAAAATTTACTTATAATTGGATTCCACAAATCTATCCTCATTCTCCCCTCAAATAAGGGCATTTCTAGATATGTTGCTAGCAAATTCACCTCCTTAATCTGAAGTAACCTACATATCATTGCTTTGATTCTAGCTGGAGTGTTTAGGAATTATATTTTGGATTTTGTCCTATACACTTTATGTTGTGATGTTCTTTCATATTATTTTAATAAGTTATTCAAATCCCTAGCCTCATTTTTTCTTACCCTCCCAAAAAGGGTTAAATCATTTACAAATCGTTGATCAGTGATGTTGTCGATGTTATTACTAGCCTTACATCCACTTATTGGCCCATATTTGTATGCATTCTTCAAGTTTCTTTCTAATACCTTTGCCATAATCATGAACACATATGGTGATAGAGGATCTCCTTGTCTAAGGCCCCTCTTGGCTTAAAGTGATTATGCTACTAACCCATTGACCATCACTGAATAAGATATTGTGGAGACACGAGCTTTAATCTATTTGATCCATTTCTTTCCAAATCCAAAATTTTCTTATACGATAAAAAGAAAATCCCATTTAACCCTATCATAGGTTTTATTCAGATCAAATTTTTAGATCATTGCTCTCTCTTTCTTAGAATTTGTTGAACATATTACTTCATGACTTATTATGATCTCATCCAAAAATTGTCTCCCTTTCACAAGTCCTTGCTCCTCTAAAATAATTTTGTCTACTAGTGGTCTTAACCGATTTGCCATCACTTTGGAGATTATCTTATATGCCATATTACATAAGCTTGTGGGTCTAAATGTATATAATAATTTTGCATCCTTTTTTGGGGGAATTAGGGTAAGATATGTTGCATTTATTTTATAAGATATATACTATTTTACCCTAGATTGTTCCATGACCACCAATAAAGAATCCTTCACTTTTTCCCAGTTATATTGATAGAATGTTGTAGAGATTCCATATGGACCTAGGGATTTATCCTTATCAAAAGAGAAAAGAGTTGAATAAACTTCTTCCAAAGTAATAGGCTCCATCAGTTTGCTATTGTCTTCATATGTTATAATTGAAGGTACTTCTTGTAGTAGTTTATCATTAAGAACTTCAATCTCCTCCAATACTAGAATGTTTTGATAAAATTGTCTTGCCTCCTTTCTTATTTTGCTATAGTTTTCAATTCAAACTCCTTCTACTAATTTTGGATGTTGATCTTTGTACCATTTCCATGTTATGAAAAACTTTGTGTTTTTATGTCTTTTTAACCAAGTTTATCTCGATTTTAATCTCCAAAATTTCCCTTCCTTACTCAAAATATTATGATATTCACTAAGCAAATCCCCTTCCTCCAAGATTGTATTATTATGCTCACTTTTTGAAATTTGAAATTTGAAATTTTCTCTTCTAGTTCGTCTTTCTTCAAAAAAATATTTCCAAAAGTGTTCTTGTTCCATTCTTTTAATCTAGATAACATTGATTTAATTTGTGTTGGAAGTGTATGCAACCCATTATTTCCTAAAGAATTCCACATTTGCACTATCTTATCAACAAATTAAGGATGGCCTTCCTATGCTTGCTTGTATTTAAATATAATATATTTTTTAATTCACTTACCACCATTTTAACTCTTATTGGCTAGTGGTCTAAACCAATCATTGTCAAGATATTATTTTTAGCATAAGTCCTTTCATCTAGACAATGATTTAAGAGTATGCATTTGACTATTTGTTTTGCTATCAGGTTCTAGCTTGCCTTGTTGTTGGTCCATGTATAGTTTTCCTCTTCAAACTCAACCTTACATAGATTATCATTTTGATTAAAATTTGAGAAATATCTCATACTTTGGGTTATTTTCCTAATTCCTCCTATTTTTTAATCCAGCTTGGTTATGCCATTAAAATATTCTATAATCATGAATTGAGTTTTTTGGTATTTACTTCTCATAAAGGCTTCAATCCCACTCCATACTTCTAATCTGCCTAAGTTATAGGTCCATAGACATTGATAAGGATGAAATGAATATCTGCAAAGTAGCATGCATGTGACTAATGAGGCTATCTAATGTCTAGTTTTATGCATGGTTTCACAAGAGGTTCTAATTGTATTCCAACATATTAAAATTCCCCCTATTTCTCCTTCTAAATCCATAGCATCCCATTCACATCTTGCCCATAATACTTTCATAGTTTTCGAAACTTCTTTCTTTGTCATTTTAGTTTCTTGGATACAAAACATATCAGGTTTATTACTTAAACATAGGAACCTGATACATCTCTGCTTTGAGGGGGCATTAGCACCCCTTATATTACATGAGATGGTAATCATGTCTTATTAGGGGTTGTTGTTCCCTCCTGTGAATTACCAATATCATTTTGTTGTTTGTTAAAGAGAAGTTCAACCAACTTAGATTGTATTCCTTTCTCTATGTTTACTCTTACTTTCCTAGCTCTCCCTTGATAATTTGAACATTTTCCTATTTTTGTCATTCCAATATTAGGAGTAGGTTATATTATTTTATTCCTCAATATTCTTTCACAACTTTCCTTTTCATTAGATTTATCCTTTCCTAACTTTGTTGAGGAATATTTTGACTTGTCTTGCTCATTTTCAGGTATTTCCTTATTAATGGTAGAGGTATTAACATCTAACACTGTGTTTTCTCTACCACTTTCCTTATCTTGAATGGTGCATGGTACCTCAAGAGAGTCTTCAAAATTCAATGAGGTACATTCCTTATATTTAGGAGTATTCATCCCTAAATCAAGATATATTGAGTAGATGATTGATTTTTAATATTCTAATCCTATTTTACCATGTCCTCTAAGCTGTTATAAATAGACTATTACATAATTTGGATAATGTAAATTTACCTTTCTTGGTACATACTTAGGACATTATATTACTTTAGGGGGAAGTTATCTAGTTACTTCATGCAATGTAATAACTGCACAAGTATCAAAGTGCAAGTTGTATATGTGCAAGTTGTCCCTTATACATCTAGGTAGAGTGTTGGCCAAGAAACCTATTTCCTATATAAAGGCCCATAGACATAAACATAGTGATAGAGAGAGTGAGTACTACATCAATAGAAAGTAGTATAGACCAGCATGGTATGATGTAGCAGTGTGATGTATTGTGATGGGGTGTAATATGCTCAATTCCCATTCTTAAGTTGTAGCTATATTCATGGAGTGTTCATTTCCTTCATAGCTACTTTTGTAAATACCTCCATTATTTCTATTTATAGTATATATTCAGTCATCTCGTATATTTACTTTATTTCATATTATTTTGCATCTTGTGGTTGCTATCTCTCATCACATTTTGCATCAAAAGCTAATAGTGCTATCAAAGCCACGGTAGGTCAAAAGAAAAACCACCATTATTATTGTCTCTAAGCTTTTTGATAACCTGACACACCACTGGACCAGTCATTATCAAAAATTCTCAGAAGAGTCTAGGTGGTAGAATTAAGGAGAGCCACAAGCAAAGACTAAAATAAATCTCAGTTTCTAGAATATTGAGATTGCATATGGCTAGAGTCTTTCCACAGAGTTTCAAGGGAAAACTTGTGAAGACTAGGACTTAGCACTTGATCCATTAGTTTGATGAATCAACTAGTAAAGCTCGTCTAAGAGATCTGAAGAAATTAACCTGAATGTTCTTTAATTATAGGAAATTAATACTCATATGATTAGGACACCTCCTACAACAAAAATCTAGGATATTTCAACTTTGTTACCCGAAGGTCAAAGTGCATAGTGCAAAGATTAGTTGTTGCAAGGGAAGAACACTACAGAAGAGACTTCTGGAGAAGAATTGTTTGGGATACAGGAGATCCATTGCTATATTGGAAACTTCACAAGAAGAAAAGACCACAAAAGCCTTGATCCAAAATAAAATGCCATAGAAGCCTTAATCTAGAAGAAAATGCCATAGAAGCCTTGATCCTAAAGAAAAGGCCATAGAAGCCTTAATCCAAAAAAAGGCCACAAAAGCCTGAGTACTAAAGAATAGGCCACATAAGCCTTGAATAAAAGGCCACAGAAGCCTTGATCCTGAAATAGACTCCTAAAGAGCGTATCTAATTCAAAAGTAGATTTCAAAACTAATACTTTGTTGTAGGAACAGGTAGATTTAGTGAGTTGGGAAAACTTCCTACAAAAGGGTTAGGAAGAGTATCTTCTTTAGAATCAATCCAGCACCTGAAGCAAAAAGAGATAAGGAGATCTCATTGATGAAGAAGGAGTAGGAGAGTCTTGCTCAAATACAGATGCAGTAAAATCAGAGATCCAGGAGAAGATCTCACCACCAACACTTCCAAAAGTAGAAGGTTGGTGATAACGTCTCAAAGAAGACCAAAAGAAGCTTTAAGGTCTTGGAGAGGCCTCTACGAGAATCCAATAAAAGGCTTGAATAACCTTGCTAAATAAATCATCAAAGGAGTTCCAAGGAGAACACATTGACGAAATTCACTATTAGAGATAGTGGAAGATTTGGGATAATTATCATCATCCGACAACAAGCCCAAGAATAAGAATTTTGCAAGGAGTGCCAAATCTCAAAAGACCTCAAAACATTCAGAATCTTGAGAAGATGATCTTGTTTGAAGTCAAAATTCAACAAGAAGCTTGAAGGAAGATTCAGATAGAAAAAGCCTACCAAATCCAGGAGATTTGAATATTACCTCTCACAGTAAGAAGACACCACTTCAGAATCAAATATCTCTTCTAATCTACAACAAAAGGAGGAGAATACAAGAGGATTGCAATCCACAAAAATCCTAGGCTCATGAAAGAGATTTGGAGACTATATTTTGGTGAAGATGAAGTTGCTTAAGGTAGCCTACAGAGAGTTGCAGGATCTTACTCATGACAACAACTTGGTGATCTTAGACACCAATGTCTACATCCTCTACAAAAGTGGTAAAAAGGGATTTCAACAAAAAAAAGGTAAAAAACTGTTAGTGCAAGTAAATTCATTAAGTGGATTACTTATCAAATTTTTTTAATCACCTTTATTGGAGTAAAGTTGCAAAAAGGAGAGTTGAATTAAGAGTCTTCAAATGTGCAAAAATAAAGGATTCTTTAAGGTTCATTTGCACTTTAGTATTTGATTAGATTTCATAATCTCAAACTATCTATCAACTACCTATCATCTACTTTGGAATGAAAATTAAGACTAGCTCCTATTACCTTGCTTATAAAATATTAAAATAATGCTTGAAGGTTCATTTCAAATTATTCTTGATTAGTTGCAGTAAATTGATTAAAGTGCATTATTTTTTAGAGTTTATTGGAGTGATAAGGTGAAATTGTTAGTGCAATAGAAGTAAAGGATTATTAGATTCATTTGCACTATTACATTGCTCTCAAAAATTATTGTTTGTGTTCATTAGAAGGGCACAAAAATAGAAATTTTCAAAGTGTTTAAAGACACTATTAATGCACTAAGATCTGCAAATCTAAAGTTGCCTAAGGAAGCCACAAAACCAGCTCTATCCTGTAAGCATTGGAGAAGAATGTAACCACCATAAGAGCATAAAAAGAAGGCTCAAACGAGACTTGGTGAGTCTCAAGTTCAAAGCACAAGAAATAAGTGCAAAAAAATAGCTTATATCATCTGGTTACATGCTTGGATTCGTCTACAAAATATCCAATAAATCAGGGTAAGGTGTCTAATCAAGGAGACAACCTTAAAATCCCTATATTGCACTCAATATCCTGTCTCAAAAACTAGAAATTCAGAGCTACAAAGAGGAGTGCAACAAGGTCATTTTTTATTAAAACTATTTTACATTATAGTGCACTATTTCTAATCTGGTTATATAGGGTGATAAGGCAGATTTAAGGTGCCTCAAGGGCACTACACTTGCTAGAAAAACTAGTCGAAAGTGGTTGTATGCTAGCAGCCATCCAAGTCTAGCCAAGGAGCCATTCGAAGGGCTCAAACTCCTCACATTCTAGACGACCAAACTTGCAATATTTACGTACAAGAGCAAGGCAGAAACATCGTTATTCAAATAGCAATAGCATCTATGTAAGGAGGATGAAAAGCATATACAAAAGGTAAAAGAAGTTGAAGCACCATTGGAGTATTACTTACTCTATATTTGCTCGTTGAAAGCGGTGCTCAAGACCTCCATTTTGTTGCTTCATATCCCAGCAGAAATCTGTGCAGATGAACAAATGCAAAGGTGAGGATTCACGAAGCTAAAAAGGTCTCAAAGGGCCCGTTCGAACCAACAATAGAGACTACGTCCATGTAGAGAAGAGAGTGACACTTGTCACTAAAATAAAATCCTAACACTCGAATCAAGAGAGCACTCATCTTCAAGGAGGAGTTACACGAACAAGCTGGTGCATTTGGTGCATTGAGTACACTTGTCAAAGAGGAAGACCAAGCATTTTTTAAGAACGTAACGTTCTTACTTTACAAGATTAGAGACAAACATTCATTACCAGCAAACTCACCTCAAGCGCTCAAGAAAAGAAACAATCATGCCACTTGGCACATACGAGATGAATCTTATCCATTTAAGGACGTCAACGACCAAAGTCAAGGGAGCAATTTTTCTTTATCGTCGAAATCCATCTTGTTGTCTGAGTGAAAAGAGACAAGTTGCATCAGTCAAGAAGGTGTTAGAGCCTTTAATGCTCAAGGTAATCGAAGTCAAGGGAAGAGACTAGAAGATGCTATATTTGGAACGCATTAAAGCCAAACTATTTTTGTCGAAGAACAAAGTCGTAGCATCCATGACATCTACGTATATTCAACAATCCAAGCATATCTAAAATTAGCACCGAACTTCGCTTGGAGAAAGGTAAAATAATTTTCATTATAAATAAAAGGAATTTATATACATTGAAATTCATATATCAAATTAAATCAAATATTTACAATATAAAACCTAGGAGTAATAATGTCTTCATCATGGATAAATATTGAATAGTTGCAAATATTAATTGTGATCTAATTTATCCAGAGATTAGGGAGTTTGATTTAATATTTGCAACTATTCAATATTTATCCATGATAAATTAGAATTCTCTGGATAAATTAGATCACAATCAATATTGAATACTTGGTTAGAATTCTCTTCAGCTTCCTAGACTGAGGCACCGAGGCTTTGGACACAATGATCTTATCATCCACGAACTATTGGTGAGACACTGGCTCTACTGTTGAGGCTGGTTTGAAACCTCCTAGTCGACCTTCTGCCACAACTTCTGAAATGTTCCTACCCAATGCTTTCGCTAAAATAATAAACAAGTATGGAGACAAAGGATCTCCTTGTCGTAGCCCCCTTTCACTCTTAAAGTAACCAAAGGGTGACCCATTCACCATGACAAAAAATCTTGTGGTAGAGATACAACTAAAAATCAACTTAATCCACTGGGGACAGAAACCAAACTTACCTAAAATATTGGTGAGGAAACGCCATGAGACCCGTTCGTAGGCTTTATTCATGTCTAGCTTTAGTAACATACTTGCTTCCTTACTAGCCACCATTGAATGAATAACTTCATGAATTGTGATGATACCATCCAATATTTACCGCCCTTTCAAAAAACCTCCTTGGTTCATATCAATGATGAATGGCAGGATAACCTTCAGCCTATTGGCGATTGTTTTTGTGAGAATCTTCAGCAGAGTGTTACATAAACTGATAGGGCAGAAATTGGAAAATTTCATTACTCCCACTAGTTTAGGGATGAGGACTAAAAATGTAGCATTAACTCCTTCTAGGATTTTCATGTCCTTTTGAGCCTCAATTATAGCTTCCACTACATCATTGCCTAGGCTATCCCAAAACTTTTGAAAGAAAGTAGCGGGGAAGCCATCCGGTCCTGGGGAGCTGTTACCATTCATGTCAAAAATCGCCTTCCTAATTTCCTCCTTTGTAAAAGGGCTAAGTAAGAATCCACTAAGATTCTCAGTGACAAGGGGTGGAATGACCGCCAATAGAGAGTCTTCTTCTTCAATAGTAGGATTTACATCTTCTAGCAATGATTTAAATAACTTGGTCGCTTCCATATCTTTGGTGTTAGACCCATCGGCCATATTGATCTCCTTAATTTTTTTAGTACTCCTATGGCGAAGAGTAGAGACATTGAAGAAATTTGTATTTTCGTCACCCTCCTTCAACCAACGTAGTCTAGATTTCCACCTCGAGAAGGTTTCTTCAAATCCCAGCACTGGGTGGTATTCGACTAACAACTCCCTCTCCTGGTTTCTCAGATATTTTGTAAGCTTATCTGACTTCAACTTCTCCTGTAGTTCATTGATCTTGTCTTTTAGTTTTACCTTTTTTGCGAAAATATTGCCAAAAGAAGTTTTGTTCCACTATCTAATGTTAGCCTTCACATTCCTTAGTTTACACGTAACTTGGGCCAGTTTCGAACCATTATAATTTTTGTCCCACCATTGGGAAACCAAATCCTTGAGATCCTGGTGTTGGAGCCACATAAGTTTGAATCAAAAGGGTCTAATGTATTTTTTCTTAGAGTCCTCCCTAGTTTCCCATAGAATTAGGTTGTGGTTAGACCCGATTCTTGGTAGTGCCATTAATGAAGAGTCCCCAAACCTCTCCAAGCATTCCTGAGAAAGAAGAAACCTATCTAATCTAATTTGAATTTGGTTTTCCTTCAGTATTTTGTTAGACCATGTATAGGAGAATCTACGCAGGTCCACATCCATCAGCTCATGTTGATCAACAAAATCTCTAAACTCGTAGATATCAATAGTTATTCTTTGAGAGCCCTCGAATTTATATGTAGGATTAAGGTAGCAATTGAAATCCCCCACCACAATTCAAGGGTATTTGGGGACAGTCTCCCTCAGTTCAGCTACATGACCCCAGAGAACCCTTCTCAATCCCTGTCTAACTAGAGCATATACATTCGTTAAGATCCACTCTTCCTGTGTGGTTTTATCCAAACATAGGAGACAAATAAACCAACTAGACATCATAATCACTCTATTATCAATCACATTCTTGTTCCACATAACCAACAACCCTCTTGTTGTTCCAGTGGCCTCCTGGGCTACTACTTTAGCTTCTTGCCAAGTCCTATTCTTAAAAGGGATCACTCTACTCTCCTCCATTTTAGTTTCTTGTAGTAATATCATATCCGGTTTGTGTTCTTGTCTAAGAGCATACAGAGCTCTCATTTTTGCAGGATTGCTCCCACGTATATTCCATGATAGAATCTTAATTTATGGGCTTTGGATCCCCGAGCCTTCACCCCAAAGTGTAATACTTCTTGAGTGCCATCAACCACTCCTCACTCTGCTTCTTTCTGCCTTAAGGCAACATTGCTAGGTTTACCTCTTCCTACCGAACCATATCCCCATACATCCGCTTTAGGTGGGGGTTCCTTGGGTTTCACTTGGCTTTTGGTAACCATCTTGGATGGGTCAGCCTTGGAATTTGGGGTAACAACTTGGATCTCTAGGTTAATTGGACTTTCTGACAGTGGAGATGATTACGTGCTCTTAGCTTCTTGATTAGTAGGTTCTTTTTCCCTGCTTTGGGGGTACACTGATCTTGGTGGTTCACCTTTACCTCCTGAGTATCCTTACCCGTATTATCAGTTTCCTACTCCTTCCTCTAATTTTTCTCCTCTAAATCCTTCTCTTGGGTCTCTTCTACCTCTGATTCCACTTCTTGTCTATCCATCTGATCTCCCTTCAGATGATTTAATGCATGAAAATTGTTCTCCACTGGGATGTTGATCTCCTTGAAATTTCTTTCCATAAATTCCTCTGTAGTACAGGGGACCACTTCTATCGAGTCTCCATAGGTCTCTCGTATTACCCAATCGAACTTACTTGCTCCAAGGCGTTGATCTATGTGGTTTTTTCCTTTGTGATTTGGTTTTGGGGCCTGCTGCATCACCTTTGGAGCAGGTTTTACTTGAGGGTTCCCACCAGAGGGACCAACTCCCCTGTGAGAGGATTTTGAGGCATAGGTATTTTTGGGAGGAGGGTATAACATTACCTTTTTCTGACATTAGGTCAAACAGGGTCTCTGATATTCAGATTTCGAGCCACACGTCCTTGAGGCCCATGCTGGGCAAGAATGGAGACCTACGGGGGAGGAATATTATTATGGGTTTGTGGAACAATATTTTGGGGTGGGGGCTGATTCTTAGAAAGGTAGTGGATACGCTGGTGCCCTACCTTATCATAAACACTACAGTTAATAGACATATTTTCATATTCAAAGTCCTGAGTATGAAGGCCATACATAGATGACAGAATGATAGATTTAGGGAGTTCTTTACTCAGATCTGCAAACACACACATGCAAGCAGAAAGAAGGCTTGTTCTGCTCAAGGTTGCAGGATCGATAGCTACCAGTTCCCCAATCTTTGCAGCTATCCCAACCAAGATTTGCTCATTCCAACAAAGTAGAGGTAATCCCGACATCTTAACCCAAATAGAAGCCAAATCCAACACTTGGGTTTGGGGGTTGAAATTGGGGGTCCAATGCTTCAGATACAAGCTCATTTTCCCAAAAAACCAAGGACCTCCTTGAAGAATCCTTTCCATGTCCTGGTCACATTGAAATGTCACCAAAAGGAAACTCTTGGATAAAGCCTTAATCATCATACCAGCCCTTGGCCACCATTTCTGGATGGCCCATATCCTTATGAATTACAAGTCTGACCGAACCCCCATAAATTTTTCCACCAAAGACGTTTTGGCTTCCATAGCCACCTTCTGAGGTAAGGTATCTGGGATGTCCAGACTACCATTGACAGGTTTTAGATTAAAACAAGAGTCAGACAGTTTTTGCTTACCATGAAAATCATTAAGATAAGATGGTCTCCAGTTGTCAAGTTTCTATTTATCTCCTTCCTGGGTCTTCCCTTGATCCTAACGTACAGAGTCATGGTCCCCATCAGAGATATCTTCGACCGCATCCACCCAATGCCCTAGGTTCGATTCCAACATAATTTTCTTGTTCACATCCTCCACATGGGTCCCTGCTATCTCACCAGAGCCCCCACCTGCCACGCCTGTTGTTATGCCATACGAAGCCCCACACCTAGGGTTTACCACCCCTAGACCTCCCGCTCCTCCTCCTTGCTTCATCATCATCACCATAAATTCGGCTACAAATTAAGAATTGTAGACAACCAAACCTATCCCATACATGGATATGGATGTGTAACACCTAGCAAATCATTTCTAGATCTTCTACTACAAAATATATTGTATGTACTTGAACTAACATTCAATCTCATCTTAGTAAGCAAGTTAGTAGAAGACAACTATATGATCAACTTTGGATATATGGATGGAATCAATACATGTCTCATTATGAAACAAGGTGAAATAAAAGCAATAGGAACAATCCATGAAAATACATATATCCTGGATTCAATGGAAAGCTCATAGAATATTGTGATGTTTCATAATGATGCTAACATATTTTCAAAGGAACAGGTTCAAGAAAATGAAGAACCAGTACACCACAAAGGTAAGCATAGAAGAATCAAAATCAAGAATATGAGAGGACAAGTGCACCATGCTCTACTCAGTCATCGACATTCAGAATCAAATGAAGACACTTGCAAAGAGAACAATAAAAGTGGTTGGATAGAATACAAGGATGATGAACCTGAACAAGTTGAAGATCATCAACTGAAAGAAGATCCACATTGAAGACTAAAGTCTTCAATATCCAAATAATGTAATACAGGGGGACGTTAGAAATAGCCTATTACATCATTTGGATAATGTAAATGTACCTTTCTTGGTACATACTTAGGACATTAGATTACAATAGGGGGAAGTTATCTAGTTACTTCATGCAATGTAATAACCACACAAGTATCAAAGTGCAAGTTGTATATGTGCAAGTTGTCCCTTGTACATCTAGGTAGAGTGTTGGCCAAGGAACCTATTTCCTATATAAAGGCCCATAGACATAGACATAGTGATAGAGAGAGTGAGTACTACATAAGTAGGAAGTAGTATAGACTAGCGTGGTATGATGTATTGTGATGGGGTGTAATATGCTCAATGTCCATTCTTGAGTTGTAACTATATTCATGGAGTGTTCATTTCCTCCATAGCTACTTTTGTAAACACCTCCATCATTTATATTTATAGTATATATTCAGTCATCTCGTAGATTTACTTTATTTCATATGATTCTGCATCTTGTGGTTGCTATCTCTCATCACATGCTACATAAAAAGCTAACATAAGATTTGATCTGATTTTTCTTCATAGGCTAAAGCCTTAAAAGAATTGGTATTTCTTCCAATATCCTTACTTACTGGTCTCCACTATTTTTTTTACTTTCATCTGTCTGAATGTATTTTTTAGAAATTGAAAACCATCCTCATATATATCAATTTATAAGTTTCTCTTGCGGTTTTCTACATATATTTCTACTAGACTCTTCTTAGGGCATGATATCTCAATATGTCCTACCTCATGATAATTTCTATATTTGAAAGATATGTTTTCATAATTCATGGTTTGGATCCACAACTTACCCTCATACTTAAGAATGATTGATTCTAGTAAAGGTTTATTGATATCAATCATGACCAATATTCAAGCATAAATAGCCAAGAATCTAAATTTTGTAGCTTTTTAAATATCAAAGAATTCTTCTAGAGTGTTGCCTTTTGCCTTGAAGGTATCCATTTCCCATAATTCAATGGGAAACCCATACATATTGACCCAGACTAGTACTAGGGATAGTTTTATATTTTTAGGTACAAATCCTTCATACTAGTAGGTAAAGAAGAGTCCTACTCTTTCCATAAACCAAGGACCACATTTTAGGATTCTATCTCTTTCCTTCCTAAAATAGAAAATGTCTAGGAAGAAAACTTTGGGAAGAAAAGATAAACTCACTCCTAGAGACTTTCATTTCCTATCAATGCATTTTCTTAGAGTCGAAACCCTTAGCCAAGACCAATAATTACCTTATCTTTGAGCAACAAGGATTGTTGCTTTGTGAGGTCCTCCCTAACCTCTACTACTAGGGATAATTTTCAATATTTAGCTATAAATCAATCCATGGGAAGGAAACTATAACTCGATATCTACTGAAATTTACTAGTATATCCTATAATGATTATATTATTTGAAAATATACCTACAATAATTTGTATGTAGAACTTCTAAGATAATGAAAGGATAAATAAAACTTAGCTGAAAAATTATATGCCCAAATAGAATGTCTTACCTTGCTGATACTCGAATCCTCCATTGCTCCTCCCATCATTCAAACCCTAGCTAACAAATATTTATAATTTTATTTCTTATGACTTGAAAAATCATCAATGTCCTTGTTTTAGATGGCTAACTTCATAGTGATAGGGATTGATAATAGTTCTTTTATTTAATAATTGTTAGTTATGACGGATAAAGTTTGTAACTGTCAGCATTTAATACAACCTTATCCAATTGAAAGCTTTGTAATACCTATTTATAGGCATCTCTTATCCGTTACAACTAACAATTATTAAATAAAACAAGTACTATTAATCCCTGTTACATAGGATCATATCTCCCTCAACATTGCCCACTTTCCTTCATTTGACCACTCATTTTAAAGCTCTTCAAATTCTACACAAATTGTTCCAAGAATCGTCTAAATTGGACAACCCTTCGCAAAGATATGACTCTTGAAGGATGAAATGTTTTTATAGAAAAAAATTCTCTAACAATGCCCTTGTTTCGGATGACTGTCTTCACATGATCACATATACCTCAAAACCATTTGGATTATTTCATCTGACCACTCATTTCAAAGCTCTTTAAATTTCACATAAAATAGCACAAGAATCATCTAAATCGAACAACTCTATGTAAATATATGGCTCCTAAAAGACGAGTCATTTTTTGAGAAAAAATTGCCCTAGCTCTCCCAATTTATAATTGCTATTCTATGCTATATTGTATTATGAACTCTCACATATATCTATGATGATTATTATTAACAAGTGTGATGATATATAATTACATAATAGTATTATTTTTTTTGTTGGAGAACAAGGAATTGTACTTGGGTCCCCCACCCTTGACAAATCACAACTATATCCTTTAGAGCTTAAGAGTTTAGAAACAAATCCAATTCTTATCTTAGTCGAGTTACTTTAGCTAGATACCTACATCAATTTTCAAAAAAAGGTCTATTTTTTTTTTTCTTTTTTAGATCCTTTAAAATTTCTTTGTGAATACAAATATTCCAAAATTTAACATCTTTCTTGATATTTTCTTGCAACAACCTTCACAACACCAAAACTCCACCTGTACTATCTATGCATTGCATCTTAGTAAAGTAATATTTCCAAAACTTTGTGCTACCATAGTCTGCTTTACCAGATCTAGATTACTAGTTTCCTTCCCAAAACATAAGTGCAACCACAAGACTTGTAATAAATAGTTTATATGAAAAATATTGCTATAAAATAAAGCAAAAATTACGAATGAAAAACATTAAAGTAAATATTAATAATTATTTCATTCAGATAACCAACATGTTCTTGTTAACTTCAACTAAACTTACTACTTCCTCTAACCATGAAAAAAAAAAATTATCTTCATGATCCTCAACTAAAAATCCTCAATTAAAACTCCTCTATTGGCTAGTCTATCTGCCCATTTGTTTCCTTTCCTTAATATATGTGTAAACCTGATTTCTTCAAACTCTATAGCAAGGTCTTGTATTTCCACAATTATTTCTTGTATGTTCCATAGATCCTTTTCTTTTCTAAAAATTGCATTTATTACTATTAGTAATCACCTTCCTTCATAACCTGTTCTATTTCATATTTTTTGCATATTTTTTACCCTTCCACAGCTGCCCAAGCTTCAACTTCATTATTTGTCTTAAATCCACTATTGAAAGCGTAACGAGACAAAATAATTTATCTTCATGATCCTCAATTAAAACCCCTCTATTGGTTAGTCTATCTGCCCATTTGTTTCCTTTCCTTAACATATGTGTAAACCTGATTTCTTCAAACTCTATAGCAAGGTCTTGTATTTCCACAATTATTTCTTGTATGTTCCATGGATCCTTTGCTTTTCTAAAAATTGCATTTATTACTTTTAGTAATCACCTTCGATCCATACCCTATTCTATTTCATTTTTTTTTGCATATTTTTTACCCTTCCAAAGTTGCCCAAGCTTCAACTTCATTATTTGTCTTAAATCCACTATTGAAAGCGTAATGAGACAAAATATCTCCTCTATTATTTCTAATTATTCCTCCTCCTACTGATCTTGGATTTCCTTTAGATGCTTCATCAAAATTCAATTTGATCAACTCCACTTCTAATGGTTTCCACTTTATATTCTTTTCCTTTTTGTTGTTTCTCCCGTACCCAACATCATAATTCCATATGATGACTTGATTTCATTTATAAAGGCTATGTGCTTTAAGATTAAGGATAAGGTTATTTGATAGGGTTAGTTTAGACTCCTCTATGGCTATACAAATTTTCCTTTTTATTACCTCTAACCAACTTTCCATTCCTTTAAATATTCTTCTATTCATTTCCATCCATACAGTACAAAGTATTGTATATTTTGATATATCCTAGAATGCTGTAAAGCCTCAATTTAAAAGTTCTCTGCCGTTACTTTAACCATTCTTCAATTATGTCATTCATCACCATGCATTTACCAAACATATTAAAAATATATTGTTATAGTGTCCAAACTATTGAGCAATGTCCCACGATATGGTCTATACTCTCCTCCTTTTTACATTGAACACATGTGAGGGACCATGAAAACCCATTTTCATAAGGTTATCCCAGAATAAAATTCTTCTATGACCTACTAGCCAAATAAGCATTTTGACTTTAGGAATGCTCCTCCTTTTTACATTGAACACATGTGAGGGACCATGAAAACCCATTTTCATAAGGTTATCCCAGAATAAAATTCTTCTATGACCTACTAGCCAAATAAGCATTTTGACTTTAGGAATGCTAGAGCTATCCCAAATATCTCTACATCTTCTTCATATTATAGTATTATTAAAACTTAACATTCTTTTTTAAAAACTGTTATGTGACACTAGAATGAGTATTATGATATAGTAGTATTAATACATTTTTTTTAATTAGGGAGTGAAGCTTACCCCACATAACTACATAATGGTGTTACAACTCATCTATAAATTATTTATGTGCTCTAACCAAATCATAATCTATATATTTATAATTTGAGCTATTTGATAATTTAAATATAATATATATTTTTCAATATATAGTGGAATCGGTAACACCATTGGCTTTTGCCACTTTAAACCCTAGTCTAATGGGTTAGATGAAGTCAATGGGATCCCAACCCTCATGGGCATCAAACTAGGATAGCCAAGGAGCATCGAACCGGCGTAGTCAACCAACAAACACTTAATTGCTACTATACAACCTATCCTTATCTAGGTATGCTTACTGGGTCAAATGAAGTCAATGGAACCCCCAACCCTCAAGGACATTGAACTAGGACAACCAAGGAGCATCGAACCGAGGTATCTAACTGGCAAATAGTTAGTTGCTACCATACAACCTATCTCATCTAGATATGCCATGGTTTGAATCTTGGACCCCAAAGAAAGACCAAAGCCTTAACCATTGTGCTATCCTTAACTTAAAATGTTAGGATAAAACGTAGACTTTTATGAAGGATCCTAATCCTCTTATACTGAAGTTTGAACTTGGATCTCCTAAATGATAACCCAAAAACTTGCCACTATAATATCCCTTTCAAAACAATTTAAATTATTGTAAATCTCTTCAACGAGGGGTCATATTTAGGAAGAAAATGCCCAACCCTATACATTTATCGTAAATTTTTTTCTCACAAACTAAATAAAAAAACATAATAATTACATAATTGAGCTTTTAAATAAACTTAAAAAAAAAAACAGATTCAGCCTCCTCCATTTAGCCCTCTTTATAGTGAATTTTTTAATATCTTTTCTAACTTTAGTTCCGGTTTGATCCTTTTGGACTAATTTAATGCCCTTTGTGTTCTTTAATGCGTTGAACAAGCAACCTCAAGACACTTCAAAAGTTGATAACACCTTTCATCTAGTTTAGTGCGAACTTGAATGCATTATTATTTTAAAATAAAGACAAAGTCAATAATTTTTTTATTATTTTTGAGGGTTAGGTAAATTGGTAAAATGTTGGGTATTTAACAAGAGAAGATCTAGTTTTTAATCTCGGGGCATGTTTATTTGATCTGAGTTTTTTTGAGTGTGCGTCAGTTTGATGACAACAGTACCAACCCTGAGCTACTAGGGGTCTCTCATTAGGGGTCTCTTACTATGAGCTGTGTTTACTGAAGCAAGACAAAGTTAATAGTGAGAGCACCATGATTTGATGTTACGAAGGCAATGCGACTTAATCCTGTAACCAATTGTTCAAAAAGAAAAGGTAGTTGTAAAAAAAGTCGAATTGATGCAACCCACTAACAAATAAAGAATTGCTACCAACTAAGGAGTAAAGTTTTAAAATAAAATATATATATATTTTTTTGGAAAAGTCTAATTAAAAAAAATTAAATATATTATGTGGTCTACCAACAAAAACGCTACTTGATCCGAATTCAATCCCATAATGAATGTGTATAAGAAATATTACTTAAAAAATAAAAAAATAATTAAAAAACTTTTGCATGGTTGAACCGTTGTTGCTGATGGACCCCAAACACCAAGTGAACACGTGTACACGCCTTCACTATTATAACTAAATAGCGTATAACTACTATGAAGTACATATACCTAATGTCAACGTAAAAGAAAGGAAAACACACACAAAAGTTAAAGTATCTACGAGTCTTGCCGACCTGACCTTTCGCCTTTTTCAGATCTCTTTTAACAAAGTAATTAGCAATTTTACCTTTTTTACCAGGAAGGTAAACGGGACAGTTGGCCTCCAACCATAGTGGCCATAAATAAGGAAGTGATAACAATTACCAAGCGCTTTTACCCTTTAAATAATCGTGTCGAATCCTTTACACAACTTTTCTGACCTCTGTTTTTTGTTCCCTTCCTTTTTCCGAAGGTTTTTGAATTTTAAGAGGCAATTCGTGCCCTTCCACGGCGGATCTGTAACGTTTCGCCTGTGGAAATTTTTTGTCTGTAACGTTTCTGCTGTGGAAGAATTTTAGCTGAGATTTTAAGGCGTTAAATTTCGGTCGAGGGACGGAAAGATCGTCCGGATTCCCCACGATTTGGCCGCCGGAGATCGGGTAATTTCAATTTCTGTAAATATCAGTTTCAGGCCCGATTTATGTAGTTTTTTTTGGTTTTGGTATATTTTGTTGAATTCTCTGCGGCAAAATTTGGCGATTGGATAAAACTGGCACGGTTTTTGAGGTTGAATTTGATGGAGTTTTAAATCAGAAGCTGAACATTTAAGCTTTTGTGATAGGTGTTTTCTTGCAGGGATATTTGAGATCTAATTTTAATTTTGTTTTGATTTTTTTTTGGAAATATGTAGTGCAGGTTGAAGGAAATATTAGATTTGATAAAGGAGGGAAATCGAAGCGTTTAAATTTATTGGTTTTCATGTATTTGTATGTTTTATCGCTCACTAGCAACCTAAGTTTCTAGGTTTGATGCAAGCATGATTTAAGGTAATAGAATAAGATGATTAAAGAAGCATGCATAATTTAGTTTGCTTTTGTAGTTTCGTAAGCAGATCCATGGAAGCTTTTTCCGTCACAGGGAGGGAATAAGGGTTGTGGTTGGGATTGAAATTTAGCGTTAGAAGCGGAAAAATTCCTGGCTGAGAATGTAATTTTAGCAGCCCCTTTGTTAGACTTCGCGATTTCTGTGTAAAATGATTCAAATTGTTGCGTCTCTCTAAACAAAAGTGAAACATGGTTCCCCATTTTACGAGGGTTCCCCATTATAGAGGTGCATTGTCTGGCTGTACAGAACGATCTTGACTTGTTTTATACTTGGGAATAAATAGTGGCTGTTAATTTCTGCGGAACTATGTATTTGCTTAGTTGATTTTTTTACTTATACACTAGAATTGCTTGGACATAACTGTAACATGCGTCACCGGTACGGGATAGTTCTTCAATTATGATGGATTTCAAAAGAATAAAATGAATTCTATGTTAAGATGTGCATTTATTAGTTCCAAAAGAAAATGCCGAACAAAGATGCATTGTCGTATTGGGGAACATCTTAAAGCATGACATGTAGAGTGTACACAATTGAAGTACACAATTGAAAAATTCCTGTTGATGTAAATGTGCTTACCCTTTAAGAAAAATGATTTTATTCTTGCCACTTGGGAATTCATTTATGTATAGCAAACTAAGCACATGATCATCTATTGGGCCTTGGGTTGTAGTCGTTTTGGCTTACTTGTAAAAATGAGTCACATTCTTTTGCCACCTTGTTTTTGTTTTTTTTCTTGTAACTAATTATCGTCTAAATGTCTATATAACAATATCGGTTGGAAAGGCATCCACCAAACAGTCACGGGTTTTAAGAGGAGGAGATATTGACCCTGGTTAGTAGTTGAAACTTGAGAGTTAGGCCAGAATGCAGACGTTGTCCTGGCTTGAAGATTCCTTTTATTTAACATCTCCCTTGTTGATTCATTATGCATATATAGGTTGTTATGAATGCCATTTGATAATGGTCATCGACACCTGCAAATTTCAACATTCTTGCCATCCATTTTCTTTAGTATTGGGTATTAGAGTTTGCTTGGGTCCTGATAATACTTAGGAAATTCTTGATGGCAATAAATCTGAGCTTTCAAATGATTAGGAACTTGGATCATGTGGTCTGATGGATCTCATTATAAATGCTGGGGATGTTTTGTGAACAGTAGAGGCTACTCTAGACAGAATTTAGATTAGATATTCTTGTGCCTGACAACCTAACTATTATATTTCTGTGTTGATTGATTTAGCATTGTTGAAGCACATTTTTATTGAATTTTGATCTATTGCCCTTGTACCCTACTGAGAAACTTAAATACACTGGTTTGCTTGCTTTCATATTTTGTTGTGTTACAGATGGTTTTATCTGAAATTGCTATTGTGAAATTTGTGGGTGGATAACTAACTGAAAATGCTGTTGTGAAATTTGTTGGTGGATAACTTTAAAGCTTTGTTCCAATTAGCATCAGCATTCCATTCTTATATGGTTATACTTGTGGAAGATACGGGCTACTTGAAGATCTGGATTCTTGGACCCGTACTTGTATTGTTTTTGTTTTCTAAACTAACAAGCCTCCAAATTATGACTGTCTCCATGGAATTAAATACACTGTTGTCTATTTTTGTCTAATTGCTTCTAGTTATAGTTCTAAACATATAATTTGTTATCATCCCCTAGCATGCTAATGCAACTTTTATCTGCTTAATCCATGGAAGCCTGCTTCTGTCTAACTGCTTGCTAAATTTTGGCAATATTCTTTTCCTTGCCCACAAAGACAACATAGAGAGATCAAGAAGGTCGTGTGTGACGGTAGTAACAAGGCAGAAAGCTGAAAGCAATGTTAGCAAGAGAATATAAATGGTAGCAGAACATTTTGTAGATGTTTGGTAATATTTTGGTGAGAAAACAAGAAGAAGAAATGGGTATTTATAGTGGCAAAAAAAAAACTTTCCCTTTTGAAGCCAACAACTGAATTTACATTCTTTTTGGAGCTATAAAACCACAACTGTTAGTCCAAACGATGTGTCATCTTAACCATAGGTGTAAAAACATGCCAGTGTAAAACCATGCCAGAATCATAACCATGCATCAAAAAGTCCAAGATTCAATTGACAACTATCATCCCTACTTAAAGTGGCGATCTTGACACCATCAATTTTAGGATGTATGCATTGGGGGACGTGTAAAAATGCCCCTAAATTGTGATTGTATCCTTACTTGGGGTTTTGGGAAAGTTAACAAGTGAAAACAACCAAGAAAGATGGCAGAAAGGCAATAACTGGGTGAAGAAAAGAAACCAAAACAATCATCCAACATGGCTCACTATCATCCTACCCAAAACGATAACTGGGGTTTTGGGAAAGCTAATAAGTGAAAACTTCCAAGAAATATGGCAGAAAGGCAATAACTGGCTGAAGAAAAGAAACCAAAACAATCATCCAACTTGGCTCATTATCATCCAAAACAATCTTCAAACCCTTCTAAACTAATAAGCCACCAAATTATGTTGGTCTCTATGGAATTATATATGCTGTTGTCTATGATTCTCTAATTGTTTCTAGTCATAGTTCTAAACATATAATTTGTTATTATTCTCTACTATGTTAATCCAACTATTATCTGTTTTCGGTTTAATCCATGCAAGCCTGCTTCTGTCAAACTGCTTGCAAAATTTTGGCAATCTTCTTTCCCTTGCCCACAAGGGCAGCAGTCTTAGTACTTCAGGTTTTGCTGCTTTAGAGCCCATCCACAGCCTTAATTCATCCCTGCAGCTATTTTGAAAGATTCCGTTGTCTTTTTCCTTCTAGATTCACCAAGGTAGAAGTGTTCTGCTGGCCTCCTATTGTATTCTCCTTTCTTCATCCTGTATCCACTTATTGTCAACATATATATTGACTGCAAACTTCTTTGCTACTGTTCTAACAAATCATAATGGTTCAAAGATATTTCTCCATGGTTACACTGAAGATGACAGCTGGCCAGCACATGCTTTACTCTCTGCCTGGCTTCTTGCATAATGTACACTTAGAGGGTCCTGGAAAACTTCTTGGGTTATTTTGGGTAAGTATCCTGTTAGATGCTGCAAATCAGGAAAATGCTTTTGCTTCTGGTAACCCCATGTTCTGTATCAGCATCCCGTTCCTTTTGTTGGTGGTAATTTACAGGTTTACCAAACAAATATACACGTTAAATGATTAACAAATTGTGGCATTGGATGGTAACCGCTTTTCTGTCTAAGTTTGGTTGCTATTTTGCAGATGTTTGGATTTCAAATTTTGAATTATTTCAGAAAACAATAAATGGCTATGCTGTATTCAACAAAGGACATACTAGAAGGACAACTCTAACAGATGTTTAGAGATGCATATTGTCTGACAGCACAACTAGAACTAGATTCTCATTTCAAAGTGTATTGCATTTTACAGATTAATGGCATCGACCGAGACAGAGAGTGTTGTTGCTACTGAGATACATCCATTGGTTCTGACAAGCAGTTTATCATCACAACCTCGGAAGAGCTTCTTTTCACGTATCTGGGATGCAATTTTTAGACCTGGCAAAGAAGACTTTGAGAAGAAATTAGAAAACCTTTCCAAAGAAGAAGCTGCTGTTTATGCTCGATCAAAAAAGCGGACTCAAACTTGGCGAAAAATTGCCCGGGCCCTGATAGTTTATTCCGTTATCTTTGAGGTTTGTATGTATTTTTGATGATAGCTTTAGTGTTGTGTTTGTCAGCATCATTTTTAAGACTTGCTTATTGCTCTTTATTGAAGATTCATTCAGACTGCAAACTTGATTTTCAGCTGTGCCAATACTTAATTCTGAAAGACTATTTCATTATTAATGCTGCAAATTTCTTGACAAGATTAATGTGCTTGAGAAGACTGTCAAAACTGAAGTATTGTGAACTGTTCAAATGATGTCTAACCAAAATGTGGACTAAAAATCGGAAGAATGTTATCATCAAGCAAACCACTTTATTGCAAGCTACAAGTGCAATGCAGTATATTAGAGGTTGAATTTCTCTTGTAAGTTTATAGTAACCTTTCCTGGTGCTTAATCTAATTATGTCATTGATATTCGGCAGCAGTGATCGAATTTAACAATTTTATAAACTCATTTATTAGTTGAAAAGTTTGATTCATTGTTTTCTGGAGATATGTATCCTGTAACAAGCTTGCATAGTTCAAATATGTGGATATTATGATCTTTTGGTAGGTCTTTGTAGCTTTATGGCTTTAAAGATTGGTTTATAGGGTAAGTGAACATGGAACAAAGATTATGTGTCGGGTATAGATATGGCTTCAGGATTGTTAGATGCTTGGATAGAGGAAGTACAGAAAACTTGGAAGTGGTGAGGCAGTTAATTCTTTTAACGTATTAGTTAGCCAAGTTCAGAAAGGATAAAATGCTGAAACAAGATTGAAGATCAATTTTTTTTAGTAAATTTGAAAATGTAAAACAATGCGTAGTAAATGATACATGTCACATACATGATAAGAAGTGGAAAAGCTGAATGCTTGAAGGACAACTAAAGGTTTAAAGTAAGATGGATTTTTCAGTAGTTGTTTATATTGTTTTAACATTTACAATATTAAACCCTGAAAATTACAGAAAACCTAAGCACCTAAAGTTTTTGAAAATAATGTTTAAAAAAAAGAATGTTGATAGGCCTAGCAACTCTCAATAAACATTCATCCAATGGCAGGAGTTTAATTGATTAAATACATTGACTTTCAAGGCAGAGCCGATGGTTCAAATCTTGCCAAGCGATATATGTATAATTGCCAAAATGTTTTTCTAACACTGCTATGTGGTCTTATGATGTAATATGGATTGTGTCCGTTTCAATCCCATATAACCAATTAAATAAAATTTGATTAACATTCGTTTCAGAGACAGACATGCTTTGCATCAACAAATGCATAAAATACCCATTGAGAAGCACTTGGGTAAATCCTTTGCTACATAAGATAGAATGTTCAACACGTCTTGTAATGTATTTCTCCCATATGTATACAAGCATGTGTTTGATAATGGAATCAAAAGGTGCTGGACACATGGATGAAGAGTGGAATGGAGGGTGAATGTGGTCATCCTGCTATGCAATGAGGCCACATTGAATTCCAGACAGAACTGGTCGTACAATAAAGTTACCTCTGAACCCTGCTAGCAATGCACAGATTGTATTTTAAATATTTTAATTCTCAATGCCTCAAGGCTCAAAGAAATTGTTTGTATCGAGATTATCATGTAATTAAATTGGACACCCAGTCTGGGATGAAAGGAGTTATTTTTCTGGTTCACTTGTGAAATGCTTATTCAGTGCACGTTTTAAGGTAAAGAAAGAATTTTGAGGAGAATTTACTTAAGAGTTTTGTTGCACAAAACTTTTTTTCTTGTTGATGTTCATTATGATTGGTTTTTCATTTCGTGTGAATGAAAATGCTTTATATATAAAAAAATTTGTTGTGATGATTAGGCCTTTTGATTTTTTTATAGGCAGTATTTCTTGTAATATTCTGGGACACAGTTTATTTAATCAATGAAGAGGGTAATATCAACTTTCTTTATTTAGTGATGGTGATTTCTGTTTCACATTCAAATATGTTGGTATCGCTACAACAGAAACTGTTTTAGTTTGTAGACTGTACCATGCTCACAATGTAGACCAAGCTATATTATTTTATTCTTTTTGTGAACAGCTTTTATTCTTGTTTTCGAGCTTCTTTTACAGATGGGAACAAAAAAAATCTTGACTTTGAATTAATAAAAGATGGTGACAAATGTTTAATGTTTATGTTGGATTGCACCTAAAAACACGACCTATGTAGTAGTGTTACAAATTCAGCATGCCCTTAAATGTGGAAAATGTGTTTATCTAATGAAGTACTGAAATAATGTTGGAGAAAATGTCGGCAAAAAGTATTGAATGATTTTTCTAACCTAATTTCATTGTGTCAAAAAGAATACATGTTAATCACAAATAATAGCACTTCATGGTTGAATGTTTGCTTCTTCAGAACATTCTTTGTACCATTCAGGCAAATAGATGACTTATACAGAAATGTTGACTACTTAAGTGAAAAATGTTATTTAATTTTGCAGTTAGCTGCTGTTGTGATAGCAATCATGTCAACACGGTCTCCAGATTTAACTTGGCAAATGCGAGCTTTACGCGTATTACCTATCTTTGCATTGCCAGCTCTCTCTACCTTTATGTATTCTACATTTGGTAGTTACTTCAGGATGCGTAAGTACAAAACCAGTCTGGGTGAAAGTTGCTTTGTCTTCACATTCTAAGCATATAGTGCATTTGTTTTATATTATTAGCTTTTGATGATTCTTACTTGGCACTTACATTAAAACTGTGCAAAGCAGATTTTTTCTTGAATTCTGTTCATTTAATTTAGCTGTTTCTTAGCATGGTATAATGAAGCATAGTGAAGCACAGTCTCATGTAACTAGATGCGAGGAAGGCAGGCCCAATGGTAGTTTATATCTGAGGATTGGTGTATATGAATTATCCCATCACTAACAAATATTGTTGGAAATTCATGGTTTGTATTGAATTCATACATTTAAATAGTATTTATACGATGATCTATTGTTATTTGTTTTCTTAATTTAATGGCAATTGTTGACTACAAGGGCATTTGTTAGCCGTCCTGTTGTTATCCCCTTGTACATTTGGCTGCCATTTTATAAGCTGGTAGTTCATTGGTAATTTTTGATGATAGTTACTTGAAGGCTTAGTCCTCAACTCAAGATTCTTGTTGGTTATTTCAAGCAAAGAAGCAAGTATTACAACCTTGGTTATCAACTCTAGGGTGTGTTTGCTCCCACAAAATTTCAATAAATATGAAATAAGTTGCGAAGTTAAGTCTGTGCTGTCCTAGTGACAAGTGATGGTTTGTGGTAGGTTATTTTGTATTCTGAAAGTTTTTGTCAGACCATTTTGCAGAATTGATGGATGGAAGGACAAGGTAATAAGATAGTAAGTATTAAATCATGTCTTGTCTAAGTATAAACCTGTATCAGTGATGCACTATAAGATTCGCAATGACTAGAGCAACAACTATTTGGTGCTCATATTTTTAGAACTAAATTGATTGACCACACAAACGAATATTTCATCTTGCGTTTGATCTAAACTATATGTTGGTAATTGGACAATAAGATGCGCTGCGTCAGTTTGTAGTAGCTGGTACTGAAATTTTATGCTTTCTTAGGTAATATTAGCACTGCCATTTGAGAAATGTCCTTGAAACCATATGTAATGGAGTCCTTTTAATTAAGTTTATATACTGGCAAACACTCGGGTTAGACGAAGTCAACGGGACCCTGACCTTTGAGGGCATCAAACTGGGGCAGCTAACTGGCAAATACTCGGGTTAAACGAAGTCAACCGGCAAACATTCAGCCACTACAGGGCATCAAACTGGGGCAGCTAACCCCCAAACACTTGGCTACTACCATCCAACCTACCCCCTTCTGGGTATGTCGTGGTTTGAACCTTGGACCTCCAAAAAAAGAAACCAAAACATCAAACTAGGGCAGCTAACCGGAAAACACTCGGCCACTACCATCCAATTTATCTCCTTTTGGGTACGCCGTGGTTTGAACCTTGGACCTTCCCAAAAAGAAACCAAAGTCTTAACCATTGGACATTCTTTACCTCTTTGGAGATTTTTTTTTTAAAACTAATTATAGCGGCACTAAAATTGCCCTCTTCTTAATAAAAAATAGAAAAAGCTATGGAAGGGACATCGTCATTGTATAAGGGACCGGAAATGGCGGGTGTCGAAGAAGAAAGAAAAAGGCATTGGCTTACTAAAAAAACATTCACCTCCAATTTATAAGCAGTAAGCAAAAGGTCAGATCTTTGCCAATTTAAAAATTATAAAGTTTTCAAAGGTTTTGGACTCTTGTCCTGTCAATGATTTATTTTTTTAATGAGAACTTTTAAATTACATATATTTGTGAATATAAATGAAAACTTATAAATAATACACAAATATAGTTTTTTTTTTTTTTTTTGAGTAAAAGGTAAAAAATTTATTCAAAAAAACTGATCAGCTTATACAAATCCATTTTGATATCCTGCCTTTCTTGGCAAGGCTCAAAATGCAGTTTTTCTGTTTTCTTTTATCTGCCCAGGATCTCTGAATCCCCTGTTCTTTAAACTTTACCTCTTTAACTGTATATGTCCTCTTCCAACAAATATAGCTATTTTGCAAATTTTTTTTAAGCTATATAAACTTATATACTTTTTAGCCCGACTGACCTACTTTGGTCATTCATGGACATTAATGTGCTTGTATTTGATTTTATTTCAGAGTTTCTTGAGTTTGAAAGTTCTTTGCTTACAAGGATTCATGACTTGTGATTGGTGACATAGGATGAAATGAAAAGATAAACTGGATTATTTTTTTTTCAACTTTGGATTATGGTATGGAACTGCTCACTCCCTACCTCAAATTGCTTGGGCAAAACATGCGTTCATAAATTTCAAGTTTCACTCATGGGATTGAAACCTTGGTCTATGATGTGAAAGTCCTTGCTCTGCACCACTTGCGCCAAACCCCATTGGCAAAATTTTAAGGTTCGTCCACAGGATTTGAACCTTGACTTACGATGTAAAGCTCCTTTGCTTCCCACTGCTTGCCTGAAACCCCTTGGGATCCTTTAGGTTGAACTATGGGATTGTAACCTTGGCTTATTGTGTGAAACCCCTCACTGCTCATTGCTTGCCTTAAACTCCATGGCCGTAAGGGCAAATCTCATAGAGAACTTGAGGGTGGACTATTTATCTAAGTTGATGATAGAAAAATTATTTATTTTCATATCTTGGGGATTCTCTGCAGTCTTTCAAAGGTTGATGTTAAAAGGCAGTGGGGCTTTATCCCAGCAATATTCTATGGATGCAAATTATTCTTTGGGGTTTGGACATGAAGTTGATGAGATCAGACTCCCAGTGTGCAACGGGAAATCCTCAGGCCACATGACCAGGGATTCTGGAGATCTAGCTGAGTGATGATACCAGTTGTAGTCTGCAGGAAGTTCTCTGCATAGAAAACCATATTAAGCCTGAGTGGCTGCCAGGTGGAGGTCAAATTGACCTGAATATACTTTCAATGGATACCCTTTCAGACAGATCTATTAATCACTCTGGGTGGGAGGAGCATCTAAGGATAATATTTGTGAGATTCATTACATGAGTGTTTTGTGGTATACCAAAGAAGAATTTGAAATGGAAGCCCATGTTTGAATGTTATATATTCTTGTTCTTTTTTAGATATGATATGCTCTCTTAGTTAGCTTGTGGTGTTATTTTACTAATTCTCATGGTAGTTGTCATGGTCACGTGCAATTGAGGTGGTAGTACAGGCCCAAAGTCTTCTTTTGAAATTTCTACAACATTGTAATATGTTACGTTTAAGGGTTTTGGGATGTTTCTAAGTGCTCCCACAGGCCCATTCTTTAGTTTTTGTTACCACTATGTTTATTAGGAGATGAATTATTTATGGATATGGTGATGGTGGTGCCCACTCTTGACTCTTTTTTTTTTTTTGGATAAGTTAATGGGGGTTCTTATTTGGGGTCCCTTACCTATTAAAAACACTAAATTTGCAGTACTGCTCAGATTTCACTTGTAGGTGTACATAGCAAAGCTCTACAGTACCAAAAACATGGCCCAGCAAAACATGTATATGCCCAAGATTCCTACACAAGCAGAAAAAATGTTACGAGACTAGCTTTGCAGAGGTAAACTTCTGTTTTCATTACACCACATGTCAGCTTTAGAACAACACTACATAATATAACCGGAAGCAGACCATCTTTAATTAGACTGGAAAGGTGGAAACATCAGTCTGATGGAGAGAATTCAGCATGGTATACCATTTTTAATCATATCTTGAACAGAAATGACCATGCCAGCAGGAGCTATGTTCTGCCCCTTAAGTCTTATCTTTGGCAGAGGAGCCATAGGCTTCTTGGAAATTAGCAATGTGGTCTGTCACTGTGCTAGTCTTCCCCTTCTTGTCTCTTCCATTTCTGTGACTTCAACTAGATAGGCCTGTTTGAAAATCATGGCTTCCTATCCTGTTGGTTGATTTTGCATGCTTGTCAAGTGCATATACTCTGCAACTAAATTTTTATCATCTTCTGTATTGTAATTACTTCTAATAATTTCAATGCCCTTTTTCCCTTGATAGATTTTGTGAAGCCAGTCTTTACTGCTACACAGCTTGAGTGTCCCACGGCTATGCCTTTAGTATCTTCAAGATTATTTCCTGTCCTACATGGTGACCCATCTCTGCTCACCAATTTGAAGCCTTCATGATTGAATTGGGACAAGCATGTAGTAACTAAATTCTCAAGAGGAAATTGGCATTCGGTCAGTTTCATCACTGATAGCAATGCTTTAAAGCCAACTCAATTTCAGTATTGTTTTTTCATGATACATGCACACATGCAATTTAGCAACGAAACCTTGAATACTCTAACTTCTGGATCCAAATTGAACTTTGGAAACTCAATGGATTTCTTTAGCCTGGGCTTTGGCTTCAGATTATCTGTAGCAAGCATTTCCTGGTGAAATCCACAGTTCTGTTGTTATCTACCCTGAAGATTTCTTGAATTTCTCTGTGATAGGTCCCCTGTAGATGGCATAATCCTGTCTTGTGTGTAGCGGCAACATATCCATCAGCATGCCTATCCCTGCCTTCACCTCTTCTAGAAGGTGATGCCATGGCTGAACTTGCTAGCATTACGGAGTCATTATTTAATACTGCGCACAACAGAAATCAAAGCATAAAAGTTGGTGGTGAATAATTTACTTAGTATATTTAACACACATCTTCGTTGTGAATCCAGTCAATTTCTGGTCAGTGTGGATATGATTCAATGTGATTGATTCCATAGAACATCTGTACTCCATGGCTTCTTTCTAAGAAGCTATAAGAGCATTTAATAGGACCTGGTAAGAAGCGCAGGGAGAATAAGCAGTCCCATAAAATCCAAGACTTTATTAATTATAATTGAGAGGGGGATTTGGGGGCAGATAACACCCTGCCTGTTTCGGAGTACCAATAAAATGTAATCACCAATCCAAGCATAGATGAGAAAACAATCATAAAATAATCTTTACTAATGATCTAGGTCACAAGGACTCTAAGCCCATCCTATTTGTCTAGGTTATAACTTTACCCCATGTCCTGGTGTCCTGTCACACCAATAAGCCGAGGTAAGCGAGTGCATGCTATCTCCCTCGTTTTGAGATAAAAGGTCAAGTGCTGGCTTCCTTTAGGCCCCCAAGTTTATAAGCATCTCATAGGGGGCAAAGGTTAAGCTCTCCTCTCCCCGCCCGGTGAGGATAGCTTCTTGGTAATGATCTTCTAGAAGTAGTGTATCCAAAGTTTGGGAGGAAGAGATCTTCTAGAATGCTGCCTGCATAGTCTTCAGCAGGACATTACCTTCGAGAACATTGGTTTGAATATAATAAAAAAGTTGCCATCAAATTCTAGAAAATGGTAGTTTTTGCTCAAAGCTGACTTGATTTAGTTGTTGAGGCCAATAGCTTCTGCCATGTTATTTGTTCTGTATGCATCCTAAGGTTAGTGGCTCAAAATAGCTTTACCTCTGCGATCTTAGAGGGCTCTTGCCTCTCCATTCCATTGGTTACCTTTAGATGCCCCATTGAAGGTGAATTGGATCTAATCCTTTTGGGAGGATCCTATGTGATATCAGCTTGTGAGGTTTCCTTGATGCTAATCCAGTTGGGGGGAACATTTGTCTCTTTCTTATGAAGTTTTTATTTGTGTAAATATCTTATATTTATTAGTATAAGACAATTTATAAATAACCTATTCTGAACAATTGTTCATCAAGTTTGGTGTTGGTGGCATCACCTATGGTGAGGTTGGAAACTTAGCTCAGGTTGGATTCTGGTCGGTAACTTAAACTTTGGTGCAGCTATGCTAGATCTCATTTGAGCCAATTCTTATCTTATTAGAGATAGAAGAAAGGATGATCATGCAGAGATGTGCAGCTAAGCTGTATCCTATAGTACAATACTACAACTTGTAAAACTTTCCCGTCACAGTAACTATGTATCTAGATAGTTCATTCATTTGCACTGAATATTCTTACAGAAATTTTATTCTCCATTACTGTCATGTATTTTATTTCTTATTTGTCCTTTTTGCATAAAGCACGTCTTGAGGAATAGTAGTTTCTGTTGTATTAGTTTGTATCCTGTGGCATCATGAGTTGGGTAAAAAGCAACCGCCAAAGCATGTTTGTTCTCAAAGATCTGCATGACCTTGTAACTCTTATCTGCTGCTGTCTGGCATTGTATGTTGACAGAAAAAAGAGGGCTCATCTGTATGTGATTGCCTGACTAGATCCAACAATTTGTATGCAACTGGATTTTAACACCTCATCTTTAAAGGCTAAATACAACTGCATGTGAAAAGTTATGTATTGGTTCTGTATTGACTTTAATGAAACTTCTATTGAATTGCTGTAGGTGAGAACAAGGACCAAAAAACCCTCGACAGATTGCGTGCCGAAAGGAAAGCTAAAATTGATGAACTTAAAGAGCGGACAAATTATTACTTGACTCAGCAGCTAATACAGGTACATGGAAAGCAGTCATCCTGTTTCTCTTTTTGTTCATTTTATTTTATTACGATGCTAGAGTATGGTACAAAATGGCTTTGGCACTTGTTGCTTTCTCATAAGTATAATGAATCCAAGTAGTTTGATTTATTATCTTAATCTTTGCTATATTTTAACGTTATACCTGAGTTAGCTTTTTGAATAGGAATAAACGATGGAGAATATATTAAAAACATGTTAATATTGCATCATAAATACAAGATTTTTCAGTATGACAGTACATGGATGCAAAATTAAAATAAAAATAGCACTCAAAATTCAGAGCTCATTTTCTTCAAGAAACTGACCATATGACAATAGATCATTTTAGACCACGTATCCAAGTCATACTGATAATTAAGAAGAAATTATAACAGGCTGAGAAGACTATAGCCTTACAGCCAAATTTAAAATTAGCAACTGTAATCAGATACAATTCTGTTCTGTTATCATCTTTCATGCTTTTTGTTTTGGGATGATCCGTATTGGGTGTAATTTGAAGACTCAGAGATACTGGAACATCCTGAGAAGACTGGAACAATAAACAAAACTCATAGCCAGCTATTGAAATGGAGTAAATCTTCATTCTGTTGTCTTCTATATTTGAGCCTTGTATATTCTAGTTCTGTCTTAAGCTTGTTCAGCATTCTGTTACCACTTTTTCTTTCCTGACAATTGCCTAACCCTTAGATTTTTCAGTAAACTATGCCTGTTGTGTAAGGGCTTTCCTCAGTCTTCCATACCAGATTTGAATTTATCATGGAGGATTAAATGGCCAGAACTTTGACCCCTTCACTTCTTCTGTTTGCACACACACACCAAAGAAAGAAAAAGAAGAGAGGAGAACCTCATTAATCTCCTTAATAAATTGCGTTTGTTTATTTTTATGAATTGTTCTTAGCAAGTAGCAAACATCTAATTTACCCTCT
Organism: Wollemia nobilis; assembly: GCA_028583015.1. Lineage (NCBI taxonomy): Eukaryota > Viridiplantae > Streptophyta > Pinopsida > Araucariales > Araucariaceae > Wollemia > Wollemia nobilis. Next base: position 1,887,914 of record JAQPPZ010002048.1, on the reverse strand, counting down.
CGGCCTCTGCAACTGATTCAATTGCAGAACTCTAAGAGGGTGAAGAGCCACTCCTCCTTGATATTATTATTCTCTTTCTTGCCCGAAAATGGGACATTACAATAAAATATAAAGGAAACTCTTACAACCCTAAACCACTATGTGGTATTAGAATACAATGGGCACAACACCGTGGGCTAAACCACCCACACCCACCAACCACCCACCAACCGTGGGAATCCCGAAAATCGCTCCGCTCTGCAAATCGCTCCGAAAAAAGGGGGCAAAAATTTCGGCGTTGCCGGAATACGCCTTCGGCGTGGCCCGGGGGGGGCTACCACCTCCCCCGTACCCCCCGGTACCCCCGGGGAGAGCTTCGCCCTCCTCTTGAGGAGCTCCACTCCTCTTACCCTCTCGTGCCTGTCGTACAGTATTTCCTCGGCAAAGGATGAGACACATCCAACATTCTCCCACTTGTTGAATACTTTGCCAAACCCATTTCAACTATACAAAATCTGAACTTTTCTGTGCTAACTGCCTTGGTTAAAGCATCTGCAACATTTTCCTTCGTATCCACTTTCTCCAGCAACACTTTCTTCTGTTCAATCATGTCCCTGCTGAAATGGAACTTTGTATCAATGTGCTTCGTTCTGGAATGGTAAGCAGGGTTCTTTGCTAGAAATATAGCACTCTGACTGTCACAATTTATCTTCACAGCTCCTTGAAAGAACCCAGTTTTAGCACATAGTCTTTGTAGCCATACCGCTTCCTTACTGGCATCGGTGGCTGCCATGTACTCAGCTTCAGTGGTTGAAAGAGCAACAAAAGTTTGCCTTTTGCTCCTCCAAACAAATTGAATACATAAGCACTAGTAGATCTTCTGTTGTCCAGATCTCCAGCCCAATCTGCATCAACAAACCCTTCTATATCCAAGGATCTATCTTCTTTACCTGTACCTTCATAACAGATAGAAAAATCAGATGTACCACACAAATATCTGAAAACCCTTTTTACTGCAGTCCAATGCTCTTTACCAGGTTTAGACATATATCTACTCAAAACTCCCACTGCATGGGCAATATCAGGTCTAGTACAGACCATGGCATACATTAAACTCCCTACAACATTTGCATAAGGAACATGGGACATTTCTTCTACCTCTTCTTCTGTTTTTGGACATTGTTCAACAGACAATCTTTCACCCAATGGAATAGGTACCTTCACTGGTTTGCAATCCTGCATATTGAATCTCTTCAACACTGTCTCAACATATTTTTTCTGATCTAGCCACAACTTTTTGTTAGAACGATCTCTGTTTATTTTCATACCCAAAATAAAATTTGTAGGGCCAAGATCTTTCATGTCAAATTGAGATGCTAACTGAGACTTCACTTCCCTGATCATTTTCTTATTGTTTCCAATTAGTAACATGTCATCAACATACAAAACTATAATGACAATTACATTACCAATTTTCTTTGAATATACACAGTGATCAACATTGCTACAAACAAAATCAATTCCTAAGACATAAGTATCAAATTTTTGATACCACATTCTAGGTGACTGTTTCAGTCCGTACAGAGATTTCTTTAACTTACATACAAGATCCTCCTTTCCTGCAACAATGAAACCTTCAGGCTGCCTCATATAGATTTCTTCCTCCAAATCTCCATGAAGGAATGCAGTTTTTACATCCATTTGCTCTATTTCAAGATCAAAAGCAGCAGCCACAGATAATAGAAATCTAATTGAGGTTAGCTTTGCAACAAGAGAAAATACTTCACCATAATCAATTCCCTCTACCTGAGAATAACCTTTAGCAACCAGGCGGGCTTTGTATTTCTCCACTTTACCTTCAGCATTTTGCTTCTTCTTGAAAATCCATTTGCAACCTATTGCTTTTCTTCCACCAGGTAATTTCACTAAATCCCATGTTTTGTTCTTTTTCAGGGCCATCATTTCCTCATCCATGGCCTCTTCCCAACAGTTTGCCTCTTTAGAATTAACAACTTCTCTAACTGTTCTAGGATCTTCATCAGTAATAGATAATACAAAAGAAGTAGGAAAAGCAGATGGATTGTACCTTTTAGGTTGCCTTCTTTCCCGTGTTGATCTCCTTACCACAGGTGTATGAACCTCTTGTTCATCCTCATCCAGATCCTCATCTGTCTGCTCCTCTTCCAGATCCTCTTCTGTGTGATCTTCTTCCATGAGATCAAATTGGACCTTTTTAGGTTCTTCTTCTGTTACTTCCTTCCTGTGATCACTTTTCATTTCCCTAAACACCACATCTCTAATGTAGACTGTACTTTTAGTTTCTGGATTCCAAAGTTTATATCCTTTAACACCATCTTTATAACCAATAAAGATACATTTAACAACCTTATTATCAAACTTACTTCTTTTCTCCTTTGGAATATGCATGTATGCATCACAGCAAAAAACTCTAAGATGTGAGAGAGAGGGTTTCTTACCAAACAATGCTTCAAATGGAGTTTGATCCGGCAATGCTGATGTAGGAGATCGATTTCGCAAGTAGCATGCCGCACTCACTGCCTCAGCCCAGAATTCTTGTGCCAAACCTGCACCACTGAGCATACTTCTAGCCTTTTCCATGAGTGATCTGTTCAATCTCTCAACAACTCCATTCTGTTGGGGTGTATATGGAGTAGTCTTCTATCTTGCAATACCACATTGCTTACAGAAATCCTCAAATTTATTTGAACAATACTCTCCTCCATTATGAGACCTCAACACCTTAATATTTTTCCCAGATTGATTTTCAACAAGTGCTTTAAATTCTCTAAACTTATCAAACACTTCATATTTACTCTTAAGAAAATAAATCCATGCATATCTTGAAAAATCATCGACAAAAGAAGCATAGTATCGCGACTTTCCAAGGGATGGTATAGGAACAAGACCAAATATATCACTATGAATCAAATCTAATACCCCTCTTGATCTAGCAGCACTAGATGGGAAACTCACACGATTTTGTTTGCCATAAATACAGTGTTCACAAAAATAAAAAACCATTGAGCAATCAGGGATACCATGAACCATACCTTTTGTGTGCAGGGTACGCAATCCCTTTTCTCCAATATGTCCCATTCTTTGATGCCAGAGTGTAGAGCTTTTATCTGATTCAGCCTCAGGAACAGTTGAGCTATTGCACTCATTTATCATAGTGCTTCCCAATAACTTATACAAAGTTCCAATCCGAACTCCTCTTGCTAACACCATAGATCCACGAACCATTTTGCATGAATCCTTACTAAAACTGACATTTACTGCTGCATCAGCCATTTTGCTTACAGAAATTAAATTTCTAGCAAGGCCCAGAATATGCATCACACCTAGGAGGGTTTTAACCCTACCATCCTGCAACAAAATTTTCACCCTTCCACGACCAATGATTCTAAGTGGTGAATCATCTCCCAACAGTACCTCCCCTCCATCATATCTTTCATATTCATTGAACCACCCCCTGTGAGGAGTCATATGAAAAGAGGCACCAATATCGATCAACCAATCATTTTTATCTGATCGTGTGGAGCAGGATGCCAGATATACATCCCCTCCTTCATCAGTAGATTTATGTGTCTCTGTGGAAGTGGATTCATCAGACCTCTTTCCAGAATCAACATTCTTTGATCTGCAGTCCTTCTTCATGTGACCAGGCTTGCCACACTTCCAACACTTTCTCTCAAACTTTCCACGAGACTTGGATCTACCTCTAGACTTAGATCTATCACCAGATCTTGTTTTATCCTTTTCCTTGGCATGCCCTCTCACTGTTAGGGCATCCTTTGAAGTGCCCTCCATGGCTTTTCTCCTCATATCCTCTGATATTAGAGATGCCACAATATCCTCAAACTTCAATGTGGATGAAGTTGTACTACCAATTGCTACCACTAGGTTATCCCACGAATCTGGTAAAGAGCATAGCAAAGTAATACATTTATCTTCCTCACTTAACTTAATATCAACAGATGTAAGTTGACTTACCACTGTATTGAATGAATTCAGATGATCTGCAACTGAATCTCCTTCACTCATCCTGAGATTGTACAGTTTCTTCCGGAGGAATAATTTGTTCACCAGGGACTTAGATTGATACAGAGCCCCTAACTTCTCCCAGAGATCCTTTGTTGTAGCTTCTCCAGAAACATTGATTAGGACTGAATCTGCAAGACACAATCGAATCAGACTTCTTGCTTTCCGATTCATCTTTTCCCAATCTTCATCGGATGTACCCGTAGGTTTTGTTTTTTTCGAAATAGCAGCCCACTGATCTCTGTCCACGAGCATATCTTCCATATTTAACTTCCATAGCTCAAAAATTTTATCGTCAAATTTCTCGATCTCTATCCTTGAATGATTTCCCGTCATTTTCCTTCAAGCTCCTTCTGCAAAAAACCTCACACTCCGAAATAGGTTTTCTCTAACTCCTAGAAACCCTAGAAACTCTTCAGATGAAATGAAACCCTAGCAATAAAGGCGTCCCCCTATGGCTAACAACTTGGCTCTGATACCAAATGAAGAGATCTACAGAAAACTTATTCCAAAAATAAAGCAGAAATAAACAACTTAGAAGAAATGACACCACACAATGCACATATGACACACGAGATTTACCCTGGTTCACCCGATGTGGGCTACTCCAACAAAACAAGAGCCACTCCTTGATATTATTATTCTCTTTCTTGCCCGAAAATGGGACATTACAATAAAATATAAAGGAAACTCTTACAACCCTAAACCACTATGTGGTATTAGAATACAATGGGCACAACACCGTGGGCTAAACCACCCACACCCACCAACCACCCACCAACCGTGGGAATCTCGGAAATTGCTCCGGAAAAAGGGGGCAACATTTTTTTTTTCGTCGTTGCCAAAATACGTCTTCGGCGTGGCCGGGGAGAGCTTCGCCCTCCTCTTGAGGAGCTCCGCTCCTCTTACCCTCTCGTGCCTGCCGTACAGTATTTCCTCGGCAAAGGATGTGACACATCCAACAGAGGGTCCACAGGCCAAAAAAGCAGGTAAGTGGAAACAGACCTTCGTAACCTCTTAATGAAAGCCCCACCCTTTTGGCTAGCTTTGGAGAAATTTAAATGATTATGAAACGAAATGACTCAGTTGACATTGCAGTGCATCTTTGTCATCATTTCTTATCTTCATTAGTTCTAGCATGTGAGATTTGTCGGGGATCCTGTTGTCATTAGTATTAACCTCAACCAAAGCATAATACCAAGATAACAGGATTCACGCACCCGGCTTGATGTACCTACACCTACACTGGGTGCTCGAGTTCGGCTGGGCTGAACCCTGATGGGCTGCGGGGTTCGGCCAGCCGCACCCAGCCCACTTGGGCATAAAAATAAATTAAAAAAACGTTTTTTATTTTTTTTAAGTTTATTTTTTACTATTTAAGTGGGCCCCAACTGCATCCAGCCCATACGGGCCAAAAAAAACATTTTTAATTTTTTTTGAAGTTTAAAGTTTTTAATTTTTTTTTTATAATAAATTATAAAGTGGACTCCAATTTATTGTAAAGTGAATTTGAGTCCACTCTTTTTATATAAACCCTTTTTTAAGGGTTTCTATTTCATTCTTATCATGAGCATGAGTGAAAAGTTGAAAGAGAGTGAAAACTGAAAATTGGACTGCAGTGAAGAGTGAAAGGCAGATTTGGACATCTTGTCGTTTTTGTACACGAATACCATGTATACTTTTATAATGCCATATTTAAATATTTTGCAATGTGTATGATTTATTTAATTATTTGGCAGTGTATTTTTTTTTTTCGATAAAAGAATACATACATATATAATTAAAAAATTCCTGCACCTGCACCCGCACCCGCGCACCTGGTTACCTTTCATAATACTCTTTTATAATGTTTTCCATTTCATTTGGATTGGAGCCAATTCATGAATCAGGGTTCTAATAGCTTGCCTGGGGTCAATCTTTGTGCTGCATTTGGCCAAAAAAACTGTGGCGTTTTACCTTATTAAGGCATATTTGATTGAGCAAAAAATTTGTTTCAACTTTCTTCTATATCACTTGTAATGTCCCCTTTCTGAGCAGTCAACTCGTTATGGTGTTCTAGCCTACTTCCGGGCTCCCGTAGGCTATGACAGGTGTGTGGGGGCCTAATGGAGGTCATTTAGTCATCATCCAGATGTCGAGAGCTTTCTATTGCCTGTCTTTCGGAACCATTCTGAGCATGGAAGCATGGACTTACTATTTTTAGTAAGTCAGTTTTTAGGGTTTCTGGTCGGACGGGCAGTGTAGTGTTATTGTTCGCCGAAAAGGGTATCCAGATTTATCTTCAGTTGGCAGATTGGTTAACCTGAGGTTAGAGATTTTAATGAGCAAAGGTTTGATTATATTAAATTAAATTAAATATTTAATTTAGTATAGTTATAACTTTATTTTATAAAGTGGAGATATAAGGGGACATAAGTCACTTAAGTGATAAATAATATTTTATAAAGTGACTTTATGTTTTTAAAAGGGAGCAACTTAAGTTATAAAATAAAGTTGTTGACCCCATGTTGAGCGCCTAGGTAAAAAGGGGACGTGGGACTTAAAAGTAAAATATGTTTTAAGTTTTATCCCACATTGGCTGTGCAAGGGAGTTGTCTCAACAAAAGGTCTTTATATTCAGTTGCTTGCTCTCATTATTCACATTCTGGATATTTGGAAATTTGGTTTTCTCTGAGGAGATTTCTGGGAGCTCTGGTTACAGACTCTATCGGCTGTTGGGGACGAAAACCTCCTTCAGTAACAATATCTTCGGGTGTGAAAGATCACCCCTGGGTGTTTGTCTGCCGGTTTCATTTTCAGAGATCGGGATTGCACTTCAAAGAGATTTCAAAGGTATTTTGTGTGCTTTCATGATTAATATTTCAAGGGTTTCAAATAATAGTTTGCAGGCAGATTTAGAGATTTCAGGAAGGGTTTCCAGCAGGCTGTACTTTTCTGTGTATGCTGGAAAATACAAGGGTGAAGTAACCTTCCTAGGGTTTGAAGATAGTTTCAATGTTGCAGGAGATTATCGGAGTTTGGAATTGTAGACTTTAATTGAAAGAGTGCAAAATATTATTCAGTTGCTGGCTGTACATTTCTGCTAGTACAGGCCATACTTCTCTTTGCAATTGTTGAAGGATGATGGGCAAAAATCATGTAGGTTTAAGCTGAAGTGAAGTTTAAATGCTGGTTGACTTCATTGTGACAGATTACAGAGACTATACATGCTGGGAATCATTATTTTCAGTAAGTCATACAAATGCTTCTGTGAGAACTGCCGTACCATATTTTGTAGCTATTGTTTCTGGGGTTGTTGATCATTATCTTTGCTAGGCGTGACTGATCAGGGTATAGCTTCAGGAATTGGCCCTGAGTTTCATAGTGTTCATCTTCAGAAATTCAACCTGTAGCTGATTATTGGAGATCTCTCAGACCTGTAGCTTCATTGATAGCCCCTTGATCGGCACTCAATCAAGACTGGTATGATAGCAGCAGCAGCAGACTTAACTAATGCATGTTGAAACTAAAAAGCTATGTAACTTTGTGGATGTTCTGAGTGGTTTATGACTGACTTATGGAACACAGTTTTTGAAGATAAATCTGATTCTCATTTCATATAATTTGCACATTGATGTTCATCATTATATGCATTTTGGAAAATATAATGTGGTGATCTTGTGTAATCAGCTATTTAGTTGTTTAGGTTATTGGGAATCAAACCAAATCTTGATAAGGAATTGACTAGAACTGATATTTAGCTTATTACCAGAAATGAAAGCATCTTTGCATCTATAGATAGATGAGACATTTTTCGCAGGACTGCCCAAACTGCCGAACTCGTTTCGGCCATATCTCACTCATCCGGACTCGGATTGAGCTGAAATTTTGAGGGTAGATGCCTGAAAAACCCTAGAACGTCTCCACCAATTTTCATATCATTTGGAGCAACACATATCCTAGCGCATCCCTATGTGTGAACGACATATTTGGCAAGCGGCTATGCGAGGGTTTCATCTGGGTTGAGTGCAAGCAGCTCCAGAGGTTGGTTTTTAGGGCCTTCGGGCCCTAGCGGCCAATATTTTTGTGGTTTATGCTCAATATTTTAGCAGGAAATGTTGCAGGGGATACAAGATGGGTTAGAAATTTGTCTTTCAACAGATCATACTGTGAACTTGAGTGACAACGGCTTCCAATTTGCTGCACAAAAGAAAAGTGAAAACCATACCTTTCCATGGCGTCTAGGGCAAGGATTAAAGAGATCACGAAACAAGTTTCAAGCAGTTGATCAAAAAATGGCTCATATCTCAAGTGAATCTGGTGCTAAGGTGCACCCACAAAATAATTCTACTGTGAAAACCCCTATCAAGGGTAAGAATTTCGAAGACTCAGTCCCAAAAATGAATTTTAGGGATGCCCTTCGTGGTGGACAGCCTCAACCCAATGCTAATATCAATATTAGGGCTTCCCATAAACCTCTAAGAATGCCTAAGATTGATCCCAGGAAAACGGAGTCAGGATGTCTTAAAGCAACTGATGGAACTCCTATTGTTAAGCTTGATATGGGTAACATTCAGACCGGCATTGAAGATTTGGAAAAAAGAGGACTAATTTGTCGGTTCGTGGGTTTTCGTCCGAGTCTATCTCGCTTTCAAAGTCCGGGCTGCAAAAAGTTGGAAAACTAAAGGTGAGTTACAAATCTCTATTTATCCAAATGGTTATTTTCTTGTTTTATTTGCTAATAATGAAGATAGAGAGAAAACTTTTCAAGGGGGTCCTTGGTTTTTTGGAAGGGCAGGGCTTTTCATGAAGCCCCGGCATACTAAATTTAAAGCCGAAGAAGAGATGCCTTCTATAGCTCCCGTGTGGGTTAGACTCTTTGGCCTCCCTATTGAATTTTGGAATCCTACTATTTTTTCTTCAATTGGAAACTCTTTAGGAACTTTTATGATGTCTGCTGATTGTACTCAAAATTTTGAACATATTATTTATGCTCGGATTTGTGTTTTAATGGATTTTGACAAACCCCTACCTAAAAATATCACATTACAATTTGGGGAAGACACTTGGGAGCAAGTAGTGGACTATGAGAACATTCCTTTTCATTGTAGAATTTGCCATGAATATGGTCATTTGGCCGAGTGCTTGCCCAAATAAAATTCCTGATCAAAAGAAAGAAGATATAAACTCAAGCAGGTTTCCAAATACCTAAGAAGAAGAACACTCGAAAAAACCAGTTATGAAGGATCAATCAAAGTCATCTGCTAATATGTTTGAAATCCTTTCCACAAATGATGTCCCAAGTGAGGAAGAGGAAATAATGGAAACTGAAATCTTAGAAACACAATTTAAATATGAAGGGAAGAACTCATAGACAAACCAACAAATCAAAGGTTTTCAACAGAAAAAAAAGGAGAAAATTTACACAAGAAAAACAATATTTCAAATGTCAAAACTTCAAATAATGCAGGTCCCAATATAGACTCCGTTGAACCATCTAGTAAAATTTTGGTCGTGTACGAGCATTCTTCAAGGTTAGAAGCCATCTCGGATTCAATTGGAATAAGTCAAGAAACAGGGAAAAAAAATTGAAGATGGATTCTAATCAAAAAGTAGGTCGCAAGACCAATCAATATCATATGGTAAAAGAAGGTGAAAAGCTTGTAGAGGAAGGTAAGATTAATGCCCTTCCCAACTTTTTTAGCCCTGGTATTAATGAAGATCATCACTTGGAATATTAGAGGACTCAAAGGGAGTCTTTCAAAACAAAATGAAATTAGAAGAATGATTCAGGTAAATCATCCACATCTTGTTTTCCTTCAAGAAACAAAGATGTCAATGGAGGATATGGACTTAATTGCCAATAAAATTTGGCCAGCTGGAAAAGTGGTTTCCCTTGCTCCCAAGGGACTTCGGGTGGCATTGCTTGTCTTTGGGATCCAAAAGAGGTAGTTATTCACCATATGGTTGGCAGTTGGGGTTTGTTGGCTATAGCTATTCAAAGTAGACATTCCAACCAGATTATGCTCTGCATTACTCGTTTATGCTCCGACTTCTTTGGAGGAAAAAAGAAGACAATGGAAGGATATTACTCATATTATCTCTCATTTTCCTAAAGCTTGGATCTTGATCGGAGGAGATTTCAATACCATCCTCTCTCTGGATGAGAAAAGGGGGGAAATAGAAATTTGGACAAAAGCACTGACCTCATGAGCGAATATATTGCAAACCTCCATCTTGTGGATATCCAACCGGATAATGGCCTTATGACTTGGTCTAATAGAAGGCAAGGCTTAGCTTGTATAATGGAGAGATTGGATAGGTTTTTGCTCTCTGAAAATTTCTTAATCCATGGTCACATTCCTAAAGTGAAGACTCTTAATAATGCTGGTTCGGATCATTGGCCACTCATGGTGGAAATGTGGAAAACCAATGTGAGTTTCTCTCCTTTTCATTTTCAATTAATGTGGCTTAGAGACATTTCCTTCAGACCTCATGTGCAACAATGGTGGAAGGAAGGTAAACCTAGGCATGGGACTAAGATGTTCTGTTTTGCCAAAAGACCGCAATACATTAAATCCAAAATCAAGACTTGGAACTGGAAAGAGTTTGGGGATGTTCATAAAAAAAAACATGAAGTTATTGCTCATCTTGAAAATTTGAATAAGAAAATCCGTTTAGATGGCCTCACAGAGAAGAGAAGTGCAGATGAAATTAAACTCACAACTCAGCTTAGAGGAATGGGAAAAAAGAGAAGAAATCTTATGGAAGCAAAAATCTAGAATTCAATGGCTCAAAGAAGGAGATCGAAACACAAATTTCTTCCACAAATCTCTTCTAGCTCGAAGATCTCACAACTTTATTTCTTCCTTAAAATCAGATTCTGGAGATGTTGTTTATACTTGGGATGGCATGAACTCTATTGTTGTTGATTACTTTTCCAATATTTTTGTCGCTACTCCCCTTGACTCAACTTCACAATATAATGTTCTTCAAGCAATCCCTTCTCTTATCACTTCTGAGGAGAACTCTATTTTGACTGCTCCTGTTACTATCAATGAGCTTCAACAAGTAGTTTTTAAAATGCAAAAAGGGAAAACCCCAGGTCCTGATGGTTTTCCTATTGAGTTCTACCAAGAGTTCTGGGATATCCTTCATGTTGATTTATTAGAGGTGGTGGAAGAAGCCAGGAAAGCCAAAGAAATTTTGAAGGTTATCAATAAAACTTATATTACTCTTGTTCCAAAAGCTCAAGAGGTTGATCATATCTCAGCTTTTAGACCTATTGCTTTATGTAATGTTCTTCTCAAAATCATTACTAAAATCATGGCAGTAAAGGTTGAAGCCTCTTTTGCATAAGATTATTTCCCGCAGCAAGGGGGTTATGTGGAAGGACGTCAAATAGTAGATGAGATAGTTCTTGCTCGAGAAGCCATCCATTCCATGGATATGCAAAATTCTCCTTCCATGTTCATTCGGTTAGACTTATCCAAAGCTTATGACAGAGTGGATTGGCACTTCCTTATCAAAGTTTTGAGGCAATTTGGTTTCTCTAAGGATTGGATGGATTGGATTATGGGATGTATCTCTTCAGTTTCCTACTTAGTTCTTATCAATGGCAGGCCTTCTCAGCCTTTCCCAGCTTCCAGAGGTATTAGGCAAGGTGACCCGCTATCCCCTTATTTATTCATCATTCTTGCTGAATGCTTGGGTAGGACTATAACCAAAAAGAGGGAAAACAAAACCCTTGAGGGAGTTACCATTGCTCATGGAGCTAGACCTATCTCTCATCTTCAATTTGTGGATGACTCTACTCTTTTAGGTAAAGCTACAGCTTAAGGAAGCTTCTAATATTAAGCAAATCATTAGCTGTTTTTCTAAGGCTATCGGGCGCTTGATCAATGAAGACAAATCTAAAGTTATTTTCTTTCACCGCTTCCGCTAGACAGGAATCCATGGTCTTGGATAAACTAAGATATAAGAAGACCTCTCTTCCAATCACTTATTTAGGTATTCCCATAAATATTCAAAGGCAGAAAAATAAAGATTGGAATTGGTTGTTGGACAAAGTCAAGAAGAAAATTGGAAAGTGGACCAACAAGTGGCTTTCTTCTGGGGGTAGAATCACCTTGGTAAAATCAGTCCTTCAAGCTATTCCTATTTATGTTTCTTCCGTTTTGAATATCCCAAAGGCTGTTCTTCGAGAATTGGATCAAATCAGTCATCGTTTCCTTTGGAGTGGTACTAAGGAGAAAAGAAAATGGGCCTTGGTGAAATGGGATACTTTATGTCTTCCTAAGAGTGAAGGGGGGTTAGGATTACGGTCTTCAATTAATAACAACAAAGCTTTAGCTCACTAAATTATATTTGAGGATGTTGCATAACCCCAATGCTCTTTGGGCCAATAATCTCCGTGCTAAATATGCTGAGAAAAAAATTCCCGAAGACCTTATTCGCTATCAAATTCCTACCAAAGGTTCTCCCATTTTAGCAGCTCTTAAGACTCGGTGAGGATTTGATAAAGAAAAAATTATTTTGGATCATTCATAATGGTCAACATGCAAATTTTTGGACAGATTCTTGGGATGGTCACAAGCCTTTGATAACTCAGCTTCCCGATTGGAGGCCTTGGATGGAGGAGCTTCACCGAGCTAATTGGATAAAGGTGGCTAATTACTATCGGTACCATACTGGTAATTCAAAGGTTGGTAGATATTGGATCCCTATTGAGGACTGGCCTATTCAAATCCCAGAAAGGCAAAGACAAGATATCCAAGGCATCCTTCATATGAGATCCCTCTCTTGGTCCCATGAAAAAGATTGTTTTGGATGGAACAACACTACTAAGGGTGAGTATTCAGTTGCTCAAGGTTATTTGACCTTATGCCATAATAATCCCAACCATTCTTTCGACATCTTTTCTCGATTGTGGGCTCAAAAGCTCTGGCCTAAGGTGAGGTTCTTTAATTGGATTTTATTGCATCGTAGGGTGCTTACCGGTGAGCAACTTATGAAGCGTGGTTTTCATGGCCCTTTTAGATGTGAAATGTGTGAAGAGAATGTAGAAAATATCAACCATATTTTTATTGAGTGTACTTTAGCCTCCGAGCTATGGAGGAGAATGGCCACTTTACTTGGCTTACAAGTGGTCCAATTTTTTTACTTTTGAACAGCTTTGGAGGGATTGGCCTAATCAAGAGGGTGTTGATCATTTTATTAGGCAGTTAGTTTGGATGGGTTCTACCATTCTTCTTTGGAATATTTGGAATGAAAGGAACAACCAAATTTTTAATCAAGATAGGAAGGATATTCACTATATTTGGCAAAAGACCATAGCCAACTTAGTTGAATCAGTCCATCATCTCCTTAATCACCCCCAAAACTCCCACCAAAGATGGGATCAAGTGATGCAAAGATTGAAGATTAAACCTTCTAAGGGCAACCAACTTAAAGGGAATGTGAGTATTAGTAAGATGGATAGGAATAGAAATTGGCAACCTCCTCCTAAGGATTTTGGAAAAGTCAATACCGATGGAGCCTCTAGAGGGAACCCCGGAAAAGCCAGTGTGGGAGGAATTGGTAGACTTTCGGATGGCTCCCTGGTTTTTACTTTTGCTGAGAATTTGGGTATTCTTTCCAATAACCTTGCTGAGGGGTATGGTATCCTCGGAGGCCTTCAGGAGGCTACTAAGGTTGGATGGGAAAAGGTGTTAGTTGAGTCCGACTCTCAACTTATGATTAATCTCTTGAAGAATCCTTCTAAGAATCATAAGGTGGATTGGAGAATAAAAAGAATTATTGAGAAGATTCAGCTTAATCCAGATGGGATTTTTGAAAGTTGATTACAATCATGTGGTCAGAGATCAAAACAAGAGTGCTGATGCTTTAGCTAATTGGGCTTTGGACAAAGGTGATCTTACTTGTTATGGCCACCCTCCTATATGGTGGGCTTCTCAAATTAGGGAAGCTCTTCTTTCTATCATTTCTTTGGATGGCTCCAGCTTCTAAGGTACCTAGTTTCTTCTTGTTTTTTTTTTTTGCTTCTCTTTGGTTCATTCAGTTTTTTTTAGTTCCCTAGCTCATTCTATTCTTTATTTTGTTTCCTCCGTTGATTCTTGCCTTAATAGTCTTCTGGTCTAGATAGGTCATTGTTTTGTTCATTTTTTATTTCTTTTTTTCTTTTTTTGTTTAGTTTTTTAAGGTGGGTGGGTTTTTTTATTTTGTTTTGTTTTTGTGTTCTTTGTGTTGTTTTTTGTTGTTCTTGTGTTTTTGTTGTTTTGTTTTTTTTTTATGTTTTTTGTTATTGTTCTTGTGTTTTTTTCGTTCTTGTTCTTGGGTTTCTCTTTGTTTGTGTTATTTCGTGTTTTTATGTGTGAGTGTTTTCTATGTTTTTTGTTTTTGTTTATTGTCTCTTGTTGGTTGTTTTTTATTTTTATTTTTTTTATTTTTTAGGTTTTGGTTGTGTTTATTTTTCATGTTTTTTTTGGGTTATGTCTTTGTAGTGTTCTGTTGTTTTTGTCTTGTTTGTGTTTTGTTATGTGGTTCTTGTGTTTTTCTATGTGGTTTGTGTTGTGGTTTCTTTTATCTTATTGTGCGTGTTTGGTTGTGCTTTTGTTTTTGACACACTCAAGGAGCATGTTTTTTATTTTATTTTATTATTTTTGTTGTTATTTACTTATTTTTAAATTGGTTTTGTGTGTTTGTTTGCTCCTTGAGTATGTCAAAGGTGGTAGGCCAGGTCCGAGTCCTGGGCGTTTTTGGCGGAATGGGATACCCCTGCCTCCTTGGGTCTTACCCGAAAGTGGCATCCCTTTTGGGATGTTTTCCACAAATAAAAAAAAAGATAAGGAATTGACTTTACATATTAGAATTGTTATCTGCCCTTAATTGCAGTACAGTATATGTTGTCACATCAATGAAACTTTGAATTAATGTGAAGAAGAAATTGTAAAAAGTTAGGGCAGACCATAGGGGGTACATTACATAGAATTAAGTTTCTGTTATCTTTCCCAGATGGCAGATCAATAATCTTAAAGTTACACTTAATCAGCAGTCTGTTAACTGGGTTTTTGAGACAGGCTTCTATGCTTTTAATGTTTTTCTTTTATAACTGGGTTTTTGAGATAGGTTTCTATAGGAGGACAAGCAAGGCATTGCTGCAGAAAACCTCCTCATTTATCAAAATTTTGGTTTTGGTATCGATTCTTGAGATTCTTTATCTTGGAAGAAGGTTCTTACATTACTATCCCATTTTCCTTTGACATTCCATTAGGGAGACAAATTCAGATTTAATAAGTTGTACAGTGCTAGTAAAGTTGTCTAGTTCAATAACATAAATATGTTCAAGCTAGGCCATGCTACAAGCAATGAAGATCATTATCCTTGAAGTCTGGAGTGTAGACTGGGTGTAGTTTATTCTCACATGAATGCTTTTAGCATGTTTGGTTGAAATTGGTGATAATTGGACTTTTAGATAGATGAGTTTTGATTATAAGCTGGTTAGTCTCGAAGAACTTTATGCTTATTAAACACCTAATAATTCCTGGATCAATGTACCTGCATAGAAATTCTTACAAAATTTCCTCTCAGTGACATGAGTGTTCCCAAAAATAACGTATGGCTTTTATTAGAAGTCAGAATATATTGGACAATTGTCTTCTCTGTGTTATCTCTTGAAACTAACATATCAATAATGACTGGGACATGGTTGGTTATTGCTGATAATAATTAGTTATTAACTGCACTAGTCTAAATATATTGTATTGCCAAGTGTATACAATTGCATAATGCTGGTGTTATACAATATTGGGGTATGTCAATGCTTCTACTGAGATTATTTTAGGTATTTTAAAATATGTTGCGTCTCTGTTCAGTAATTTACTTAGATATGAATGACATGATCATATTTGAAGTCCAAGCATGTGCAAATGGACTGGATTACTATAGCAGTTATGCAAATATAGAAAACCTGCATTAGAGTTGATTTTATATGGATGTATTTGGCTTCAATTCTTGAACTCTGAATTTCTTTAGGAGACATTTTTGAAATAGGTGCCATGTCTAGACTTTGACATGTCAGATGGTGAATTAATGGATTCAAGCTCACAATATTGAAAGCGTATTTGATTTCTATCTGAATTTTTAATTGAATTCTTGGCAATTTGACTGTGGTTTAAGTTTTGGAAGAATAAATGACTTAATTTATTTTTGAATTGTTCTCTTTTCATGACAGAGATATGACCTTGATCCTGCAGCAAAGGCAGCAGCTGCTAGTGCTTTGGTGACTAAATTGGGGGCAGAAGCAGGTTTAAATGTCTCTATACAAGATTCAAGCTTTATTCAAAACCAAGGAAAAAGCCATGACGTGGAAGTTGTACAATCTGCTGGACTTAGAAACAGGAGACCACCTCATGCAAGGAGTCAAAGCATTGGTAGTATTGCAACTGAGAAATTGGCTGAACAACCAGATACTATTCCAATGCCAGAAAATCCTTCTGAGGTTGCAAGTCAGCAGGGATTTGTATTTGAAAACCATCAGAAGGCAAGAGCTAGTGAAGGAGGCTGGATTGCTCGTATCGCAGCAATGCTTGTTGGTGAAGATCCAACACAATGCTATGCCTTAATCTGTTCCAACTGTCACATGCATAATGGTGAGTTCTGTAGAATGTTCAGTCCATTTCATATGGTGTAGTTTTATGACTTGCTTTGATCTTGAAATTTGTGTTTTCTAAGCCAGCTTCTTCTTCAGCTGTGAGATGATGTGCTTGAATTCATTTGAGCTTGCCATTGACCAGTGGGTCCAGAGTTTGTTCTTTTATATGAAGCTCTTTTGGATGTAGTTAGAGAATCTATGGGCATTTATAAAATTGACAGATTGCTTGGTATTCTGTGTTGATATTCAGAGTTGTCTCTACTTTTCTATACTGGGCATTTGTTCAGTTATTCTTGTCATTTGAATATATCACCACATGCACCGATGAGGTAGGAATGCTTTGTTTTCTTTTCATGCAGTGTTTAATGATAATGACTTGAGCTTGAACAATTACAGCTAAGTTGTTGTAACTTGTATGTAACCCTTTTGTGAAAGGCCCCAGTTCTCCCAATGCTATGTGTTTTTTTCACGAGATTTCTAACTTATCAATTTCCTTGCCTATGTTTAGGGTTTGCATTTTTGTTTGCAAATTGATCTGAAAAGTCTAGAGTTTTATTTTTTTCAGCTATATATATAAGTTTAAGGTGATGTTATTTTGGAATCAAATACCTGTTTTTGTTTGAATGCATAAAATTTTACAGGGAAAGGATGAATTTTTTCATGAGATGAATGCCATAGAAAAATGCAACTTCAGCCTCACCTTGCAGTATAGCTAACAATGCTAATCTTTTTATTTCAGGATTGGCAAGGAAAGAAGATTTTCCATACATCACATATTATTGTCCATACTGCAAGGCATTTAATGGGTCCCGGCAAGCAGAAACTGTTGAGGGGGTGGCTGGGGCAGGAGGATCCAACTTGGGCACTGATGGAAATGAAAGCTTGGCTGGACAAAGGCAGTCCCTTAGTAGCGACGCAGGCAGTGAAGCCAATGCCGAAGTTGTCAGGAAGCCAACAGATGATTTGGCAGCTGAAACTGCCAAATAAACTGGAGAGCAAAGAAACCCACCTAAATTGAAGATTGCTTTTGTGGGAACTGGGTTTGCCTGAGTGCAAAGATTTTTGTTTGCTTGTAGGAAAATCATCAATAATTGTGAGTAGATTTTTATTGATTAGACTCAAGTGGACTGAATGAAATCCCTTGGTTATGAGCTGAGTTCTATCTGCCAAGTAGAAAAAGCTTGTCCATCACACAGATATGATTAGGCAGACTTTAGGGATCCCTCTAAATTGTTTTGGTGTGGACCAACATCAATGGATGATTTGAAGAGTTAAAGACATAAGTGAAGATTCCTTCCATGCACCAAACAAGACTTTTGACATTTGATTGTGATTTCTTATTCAGGATGCTAGAATATTCATCCGCTTTCACATTTCCTTTGCCTATTGTGCTCAGGCATATGTATAGTAGTTGAGCTATGCTGATGATGTTGCAAATCATTTACACGGAATTTGCTATCAGATCTTTTGGTATTAGAGTTATTAAGGGGTTTACAGAATGGTTGCTGCCTATTTGTAATCTAATATGCAAAGTGAATAGCTTTTTATTGGTAAGACTCAAGTGGACTGAATGAAATCCCTTGGTTATGAGTTGAGTTCTATCTGCCAAGTAGCAAAAGCTTTTGTAGCTTGTCCATCTTACAGATACGATTAGGCAGACTAGGGATCCCTTTCAATTGTTTTGGTGTGGATCAACATCAATGGATCATTTGAAGAGTTGAAAATGTAAGTGAAGATTCATTCCATGCACCAAACCAAATTTTTGACATTTGATTGTGATTTTTTTTTTCAGGATGCTAGAATATTCATCAGCTTTCATATTTCCTTTGCCTATTGTGCTCAGGCATATGTATAGTAGTTGAGCTGTGCCGGTGATGTTGCAATTCATTTATATGGAATTTGATATCAGATCTTTTGGTATTAGAGTTATTAAGGGGTTTACAGAATGGTTGCCGCTTATTTGTAATCTAATATGCAAAGGTCACATTCAGCATTGTAGCAAAAGTGGTTTTCCTGTCGAAATATATGATTTCTCAACTGGTAAAAGTTCAATAAGATATTTTTTTTTTTGTAATATTAAGTTATACACTGAATGATGGTTAAAAAGTTTTGTTACTGTAATGAATGATGAGCTCTTTGCTATTGTTTGAAGTAAAATTGATTATAGTCCAAAATCTGTCATTCACACCTTGTTTGCCAGGAGCACAGAAAACATCAATGGATGAAAGTGAAAGCATGATTTTAACCGGAATTGATCTTTTTTTAATGCCCATTGTATATTATATTTGTTAACTCAAACTTGACATCCCAAAATTTTGATTTGGAACTTGATGGTGAGAAAGTTAACTACCTCTTCATGCCCCATTGCAAAAGAAAAACGTGGTTTGCTAAATCAAATTTGGGAGCCGAAATTATCATTTGAAACTCAGCAGAAAAACCCTGAAAATATACACGAACTTATAATTTAATAAAAAACACTTAAATTTACATATAAATTATTTTTAACCAACATTAAAATCAAATTTAGAGCTTTAAAGTCTTAAAAAAAAAAAAAGATTTTAATGAAAAGGAGTACTTCCATTCATGTGTCAAACATCTAAATAAAGCAACCAAAATAAAATATGACCAATATGGTTTTAGTTTTATAGCTTCTACTTTCCCTAAGAAGCCGGAGAATCTTTAAGTAAATGTTGGTCTACAGCTTCACCTTTGGTGGCTTTGCTTTCGAAGCCTGCACTGTCCTGAGTGAATATGTCTTTCACAATCCATCCAAAAGTTGATTTAGTTCATCCAAGTTAATCATGTCACGAGACTTTTAACTTGCTTGATATAAAGTCAAAAATTATATTGCATAAAGACAAGGTCACTGAGGTGTTGATAGGTTAATTGTGTTTTGTTAGTGTGTGCTTTCAAACAAGCTTTAATTGCACCACCCATAGACGAGCTCCAAGGTTGTGGATGGCTAGCATTTGAAAATTAGCGTTTGTCCTCAACAAAAAAAATTCAAAAAAATATTTAGAGATGTAATTTTTTTAGTTTGTGTGTAAACTAGGAAGTTTCATTTAATTATGTGGTCCGTGGTAGTTGTTGTCTCTTAGTTAGTTATGTGGTCCTTGGTAGCTGTTGTCTCTTAGTAAATTTGTCAGCTTGTAATTTGTTGCTAATTTGGTTTAGGTGTTATCCTCTCTATGCAGGTGTAGAAGACATCCATAACTTGATTAGCATCAATTAAATCATTAAAAGAAAATGGAGGAGTATGTCATTACAGGTTTGGTTAATGGGTATGGTATCGTCTATCTTCGACCAATATCAAGTCAAATGGATTCAAATTTATTCATACCCGAAACATCTATCGGCATTTTTTTTATTAATATAAAGTGAAGAATCTTGATCGCATTTTTTATTAATATAAAGTGAAGAATCTTGATCAATGTTTTGGCATGTAAGAAGTTTCAAAATAAGTAAATTAAAATTTAAAATTTAAAAATAGAAAACCAAAAGCTTTACAAAGAAAGTAATGAGGTTCTTTATTGGTTATCTTTGGAAAACATGCCATCAACATCAACATGACCCTCTCTACCTTATATTCATTATTAAATATTTATAATAACATTTTAAATAAATCATCCACCATATAGAAATGACATAAGAAACAAATATAGATATTTTTTATAAGGTAAGACAAAATCGACAAGAAGGAATAACTTTAAAAGATCCCCTAACATGAGAGTTCCACTTCAAGGGTGACTACAATTCAAATGCAATATTGATATTTCCATGAATCACTATCAAGAAATTGACACAAGAAACAAATACAAAGATTTTCCATAAGGTAAGGCAACATCGATTAATACAAGAAGGAATAACTCCACAACATCTCATAAAGGGAGAATATCACTTTGAGGGTGACTATGATTCCAATGCAATATTGATATCTCTATAAAGCACTATCAAATATGTAAAACAATATTAAATATATCATCCACCATATAAGAAATTGACAAGAAACAAATATAGAGATTTCTCATAGGGTAAGGCAACATCAATCAATATTAGAATGAAGAACTCCACAAGATCTCCTACATAAAAGGACCATTTCGAGAGTGACCATGATTACAGTGCAATATTGATATCTCATCTCTATGAACCCTTGTTTATATACCTTTACCTTATAATACTAGGGGAGGGTATATCTCTAGCCAACTCAATATTGCAATATGGTATCTCAATACAACAAACCTTGGGTTATGTGTGGCCCATGCCAACTACTTTGTAACACCAATACACACTAAAAATCATATTTCTAAATGCTTATTATTCCATCTCACATAACACACTTTATCCTTAAATTATGAGGAAAAGAAATATATGATCTTTTGATTATTGTTGACAATTGGTATCAAGCTTGATAATTTATCCATCCATATGAAATCTTTATTGGTGATGGTATAATATGGTGCCTTGGGTTCATTGAACCACTCATATTCATTACTATCGCTCTTTTGGTTCCATGCCTTTAGTGTATCACTTTGATATTTATAATTGTTGAGCAAAGTGCAGCAACAGGATTGTCATTGTTGTCAACACAATCAGCTAGATCATTTGATTCAGTGCACAGGAAGTTCAGATGCTCAGAAGCTATTCAAATGCAGCAATCAGGAAGTTCAGAGATCTCTCAGGAATATGTACAATGTTTTTCCAAAAAGACCTAAGTGGCCCACATGCAAAAATTCAAAGAAAAAGACAAGGAAAGTGTCGCGATATCGCGACATATTCAGAAAATAGGAAAACTGTCATGATTTCGCGACATATTGGAGGAGAGAGAAAGTGCAAAGAAAAATGTCATGATTTCGCGACATATTGGAGGAGAGAGAAAGTGGAGGAGAGAAGAAGGCAAGTTGAAAAACTATCACGATTTCGCGACATGTTCGAAGCAGAGGCGCAAGCAGGTAAAACTGTCACGATTTCGTGACATGTTGGAAGAGAAGAAGGCAAGTTGAAAAACTGTCACGATTTCGTGACATGTTCGAAGCAGAAGCACAAGTAGGGAAAACTGTCACGATTTCACGACATGTTGGAAAGAAAAAACACAAGTGGAAAAACTGTCGCGATTTCGCGACATGTTCGAAGAGAGAGAAAGCGCAAGGAAAACTGTCACGATTTCGTGACATGTTCGGAAAGAAGGTGCAAGCAAAGAAAACTATCACGATTTCGTGACATGTTTGGAGAGAAAGAGCTCACAAAGAAAAGTGTCATGATTTCGTGACAATTTGCAAGAAGGATTGTACGGACGAAAAAGTGTCACGATTTCACGACAGGTTCGAGAGAAAGAGCTTGCAAGGAAAAGTGTCACGATATCACGACAATTTGCAAGAAGGATTGTATGGACGAAAAAGTGTCACGATTTCATGACAGGTTTGAAGAGAAAGCGCCAAGGAGAAAAAGTGTCACGATTTCGTGACATGTCAGGTTTTTGCAGTTCGAAGGGAAGAAAAGGCCAAGGAGAAAAAGTGTCACGATTTCATGACATGTTCTGTTTTGCGACCCGAAAAGGAGATAGAGTTTTCAAAGGCAGAAATGTCATGATTTCGTGACATGTTCCATTTTCGCGGGCGAAAAGCAGAGAAAGGCATAAGGCGAGAAAGTGTCACGATTTCGTGACATGTCATGTTTTCGCTGATGCAAGCCAAAGAAAGAGTGCAAGGAGGTGAAAGTGTCATGATTTTGTGACATGCTATGTTTTCATGGAACATGCCAAGAAAAGAGACAAGGAAGGCGAAAAGTGTCACGATTTCGCGACATGTCTAGTTTCTCGCGGTGCCAAAGCCAAGTAGAGTGTACGGAGGCGAAAAGTGTCGCGATATCGTGACATGTGTTTTCGCGACAACAACAATAGAAGAGTTATAGGGGCAGTTGAAGCCGACGAAGACCGATGTAAGCCGACAAAAATTAGGGTTTGCAACCGACTAAGATTAGGGTTTACAGTCGACTATGATTAGGGTTTGCACTTGCATAATCAGTCGACTAAGATTAGATTTTTCATCATGAAAATTTTGTTATAAAAGGAGGGCTGTTTGGAGATTTGAGGTGTATCGAATTTGTGTGAATTAAGCCCGTAGTGCGTAGAGAGCGAGTCGTGTCGAATCGAGCTAAGTGCGAAGCAAGAGCGCACAAAGAGCAGAAAAGCGCAAAGGGGCAGAAGCGATCGTTCGATTGTATCGAAGCAGAGTGTGTGAGGCATTTGCATAGAAGCAGACTATTCTAAAATAGATTGTGCGAAGCGATTACGCAGAAGAAGCAGAGTGCATAGAATCAACAGACTATGTGCGAAAAGGGTGAAGGTATTTTTTTGTAAATTTCATAGATTCATTTGAAGTCCAAGTTGCAGCTTGGCATCAGGGGTTGGTGCTCCTTCCAGTAGGTGCTGGTAAATTAGGGGTTGTTGCTCCTTTCTGTTGGTGCAAAAAAATTGAGGGGTTGGTGCTCCTTCCAGTTGGTGCTGGTAAATAGATTGTAAAGTTGTTGCTTTGCAAAGGCTGGATTTGGATGGTAGTCCAAGCGAGTCATTTTTGAGGAGTAGCCACATTGGTGAACCTCGTTAAATCTTGTGTTGTGTGATGCTCTCTTGTTAACTTGTTGTATATGTTTTGAGTTTCCTTTATTTCAGCATTAAGAGTTGCAAATTTAAAGTTTTAAAAGAACACACTGATTCACCCCCCCTCTCAGTGTCACTGTGAGTATAACAATTGGTATCAGAGCAAGGTTCCTGAATAGGCTCAATCAGCTAGGGTGATCTTGGAAGTGACGCAATGGCAAGTGGTGAAGGTTTCTCCTCAAACAAAGCACCATTGTTTGACGAAACTAATTATGCGTTCTAGAAAATCAGGATGCAGACATATCTCCGTGCTTTGGGATTTGATATCTGGAATGCAGTAGTTAATGGTTACAAAGCTCCCGCCACTGCTCCAACCGACAACACCGATAAAAAGGCATTTGAAAATGACTCAAAAGCAAAAAATGCCATCATGTGTGGATTAGTGGACAGTGAGCTGGTCAAGATCATAAGTTGTGAATCAACAAAAGATGTATGGGACAAACTAGAGAATATTCATGAAGGAGACGATAAGATCAAGGAAGCCAAGCTTCAAACACATCGAGCTCAATTCGAATCATTAAAGATGACCAACGATGAGAACATAGAGGCTTTTATGTTGAGAGTTAATGGAATCACTAATTCGATCAGAGGTCTCGATGAAGATATGGATGATGCTACTATCGTGAAAAAGGTATTAAGATCGCTTCCTCAAAGGTTTGATTCTAAAGTCTCAGCCATAGAAGAAGCTAAAGATCTAAATCACTTTAGTATGGATGAGATGCATGGTTCTTTGACTGCTTATGAAATGAGAATAGGAAGGTCTAATCCCACAGATAGAGAAGAAGCTTTTAAAGCCCTAAAAGGTAAAGACACAAAACAAGAGTCTGAAGAAGAAGAGACATCAGATGAAATGGAAGCAAATTTTGTCAAAAAACTGAGAAAGGGAAAAGGAAAATACAGAGGAAAGCTACCATTTAAATGTTTCAACTGTGGAGGCATTGGGCACTTTGCGACCAAATGTCCACTCAATGAGAAGAACAAGGGTGAGGAAGCATCGCACCAAGAAAGAAGTGACTGGAAGAAGAAAACAAACTTCAGAAAAGGCAACTTCAAAAAGAAAAGTTTCATCTCCAGGAATGCAAATTCTTCCAGAGGACAGCTCTAGTGAGGATTCTGAAGAAGAAACAGGTGAAGCTCTATTCATGGCATTTGAAGTAGAAAAATCAGAAGAGGTAGAAAAATCAGAAAAGAGGGAAGGAATGAACTCTAAAGTATCTGTTGAAAAACATGAGGCTGAAGTAGATCTAGAAGGTGAGCTGGTCTCTGCACTTGTAGAATGGAAATCTGAGAAAAGAAAGAATAATAAACTTTCAAGAAAGCTTGAGGATGCGAACGACATCATAACCAGCTTAAAAATACAGACAAAAGAATACAAGAAAATGTCCGAAGATCTCGAAGTTCGGATAACCATGAAGATAGATTACTGCTGTAAACTAGAAGAAGAGAATGTTGGTCTACGAATGCAGATACAAGAGCTGGATCAAAAAATTAGTTGCCATCACAAACGTGAAGAAAGTTCGATGAAGCTGGATAAAATTTTAAGTGATCAAAGACCTGCAGGCATCAAATTTGGTCTGGGCTTCGTTGAAGGAGAATCGTCAAATGGACCAAAAGCCAAAAATGTAGAAACTGTAAGGAATGAAGATAAGAAACAGGCTGATGAAAGAAAAACAACTCATGCAAAAGAAAGCAGTAATGCCAGGCCCGAAAGGAGAACTGACAATGATGGATTTACCAAGGTCACACATCAAAGGAGAAGAAGACCTATGGCTCCTACAACAACCTGGCAAAGACCATCTTTCAGGTTCAATCATTTCTTTTCTGGTTTCTGTTTCAAATGTAATGGTTATGGGCATAAAATTGCAGATTGCAAGTATAATGTAGGACCAAGAAATTTCACTAGTAGAAATGCTTTTTCACCGCTAATAAATTATGCAGTAGAATGTTTTAACTGTCATAATTTTGGGCATATTGCAAGAAACTATCGTAGTACTTCTGTTTCAAATCAACCTCGAAAAGAAAATTTCAACCAAATAGGACAAGACAAAATAGAAAACTTCCTGAAAGATATGCACAAGATATTGAAAAGGGAAAGTCCAAACTAGAGCCCAATACGGTAGTCAAAAGAGAGTGGAAACAGAAAGAGCAACTTAAGGAAGAAAAGGAATCCCTAATAGTACAAACAGCTTTCAAGGCACAGAATAAATGTGTACCATGGATACTTGACAGTGGATGCTCAAGTCATATGACAGGTGATAAACAGAAATTTGAAAAATTACAGAAATATGAGGGTGGTTCTGTAAAGTTTGGGAATAATGATGGAGCTAAGATAATCGAAAAAGGATCAGTTAAAATTAGTGATGGGAAAATCAAGTCAGAAGAAGTTTTGTTTGTGGATGGTTTGAAACACAACCTGTTAAGTGTCAGTCAGATCTGTGATAAAGGACATGAAGTAGTATTCAAGAAGCAGGGTTGTGAAGTCAAAAAAACAAACAGTGGAAAATTGATAGCAACTGGATCAAGGACGTCTGGAAACCTGTACACACTCTCAAAAACTTTAGAAGGTACTTGTTTCATTGGATAGGAAGAAGAAAATTGGTTGTGGCACAAGAGGCTTGGACACATCAGTTTTGATAATCTGGTGAAAATCAGCTCGAAACAGGCAGTGAGAGATATTCCAACCATTAGAAAACCTTCAAATAGCATTTGTGCTTCATGTCAAAAGGGAAAGCAAACCAGAGTCTCATTCAAAACAAAAGAGTACCACACTAGCAAACCTTTGGAACTTATACATACAGATTTATGTGGACCCATGAGAACACAAAGCATAAATGGTGACAAATACTTTATGTTGTGTATTGATGATTATTCCAGAATGACATGGATATTTTTCTTAAAGAATAAAACAGAAGCTTTTGAAATGTTCAGATCTTTCAAACATCTAGTTGAGAATGAAACAGGAAAAAGGATCAAATGTTTAAGATCAGATAGAGGAGGAGAATTCATTTCAGATGAGTTTACAGAATACTGTGAAAAACATGGTATCAAGAGACAATATTCAGCAGCTAGAACACCCCAGTAGAATGGTGTGGTAGAAAGAAAGAACAAAATAGTATAGGAAATGGCACGCACTATGCTGGTTGAGAACAAAATAGCAGACAAATTTTGGAAAGAAGCAGTCCACACTGTAGTGTACATCCAAAATAGGTACATGCTGAGAACACATGAAAGCAAAACTCCTTATGAGTTGTGGTTCGGTAGAAAGGCAACAACAAAACACCTCAAAGTTTTTGGTCGTAAGTGTTACATCAGAAAAACTAAAGATAATCTTGGGAAGTTTGAAAATAGAGCGAGATGAAGGTGTCTTCGTTGGCTATTCGTCAAAAAGCAAAGCTTACAAATGCTACAACAAGAGACTCAAGAAAATTGTGGATAGTGCCGATGTTAAATTTGATGAAGGTAGGGAACGAATAGTTAACTTTGAAGAAAACTACCCAATTTATGAAGAAGCCATTGAAGGAGATGAGGAAAATGAAACAGAAAAGAAACCAACACTTGACTCAGATGACTTAATTGATGACTCAGAGGTGGAAGAAAATAAGAAATTCAAAACAGGCAGCTGGCAGAAAAATCATCCTAGAGATCAAATAATTGGAGATCCCACAGCTGGTGTTCAGACAAGAAGGAAAGTAGTAAGTAACTACTCTCTTTTATCCAGCATTGAGCCCAAAAATATAGCTAGAGGCAAGCAAAGATGATAGCTGGATGAAGGCAATAAATGAAGAATTAGATCAGATTGAAAAGAACAAAACTTGGGAATTAGTACCTAGACCTGCAAATAAGAATGTAATCGGCACCAAATGGATATTTCGAAACAAATTGAATGAAGACGGACAGGTAGTTAGGAATAAAGCAAGACTGGTTTGTAAAGGTTATGCACAAGTTGAAGGCATTGATTTTGAGGAGACTTTTGCACCAGTGGCCAGACTAGAAGCAATCAAGAATGTTTCCGGCCTTAGCGGTCTATAAGAATTTCAGAGTTTATCGGATGGATGTAAAATCAGCTTTTTTAAATGGGAAACTTGAAGAAGAGGTTTATATTGAACAACCAGATGGTTTCCAAATTGGTGAAGATCCCAACCTTGTCTGCAAATTAAAGAAAGCTTTATATGGCTTAAAACAGGCACCCCGAGCATGGTATGCAAGGCTAGACAACTATCTCTCTCAATAGGGGTTTAAGAAAGGTATGGTGGACGATGAATCTGTATGTCAAAATAGAAGGTGGGCATCTCATTGTTCTTGTTGTATATGTAGATGATATCATATTTGGCGAGCAACAAAGATGAATCATGTAAAGACTTAGCAAATAAGATGCAGAAAGAATTTGAAATGTCTATGATTGGTGAACTATCTTACTTTCTTGGGTTACAAGTTAATCAAAATGAGAAAGGCATATTTATTTCCCAAGTCAAATATGTGAAAGAGATGCTAAAAAGGTTCACAATGGAGGACTGTAAGCCGGTTAGCACTCCCATGATGACAGGTTGCAAGTTGAGCAAAGATGACAAATCTCCACCTGTTGATCAAACCATGTACAGATCAATGATTGGAAGCTTACTATATTTAACGGCTACCGGACCGAGATATTCTGCGGGCAGTTTGCATGGTAGCAAGATTTCAGGCCGGTCCCAAAGAGACTCATGTGACAACGAGTAAAAAGGATTTTTAGGTATCTCAAGGGTACTATGGAGTATGGGTTATGGTATCCAAAAGGTGAAGACTTCACTCTTATTTCATATTCAGATGCAGATTGGGTAGGATGTGTTGATGACAGGAAGAGTACCAATGGAGGTGCATTCTATCTTGGTGATAGGTTGGTTGCTTGGCACAACAAGAAACAAGAGTCAGTTTCTTTATCAACAGCTGAGGCAGAATATATTGCAGCAACAACATGTTGTACACAAGTTTTGTGGATGAAACAAACTCTAAGAGATCTTGGTATTAATTTTAGTGAGCCAATATCGGTTAAGTGTGATAACACCAGTGCAATTAACATCTCCAAGAATCCGGTAATGCATTCACGGACAAAACACATTGCTATCGAGATATCATTTTTTGAAAGAGAAAGTTGTTGAAGGTGAGGTTAAGTCTGGATTTTGTTCCAACTACAGAGCAAGTAGCAGATATCTTCACAAAACCATTGCCCAAGGATGTTTTTGAATACCTTCGCAATAAATTGGGAGTGGTGACCCTTCCCAAGAAGTGACTAGCTACAGGGATCACATTCTCAGGGGGAGCATTGAAGTATTTGTTTATCTTCTTGCTCATGTTCTTGTTTATTACTAAGTGTAATAAATTTTTCCTGAGAATGTTGTGCTTGGACTCAGGGGGAGTCTGCAGTAGCCCTTTGGTATTATTGTCAAAGGGGGAGAAGAGCTACAGGAAGCTGCACATGTGTTGCCAACAATTCCAAAGGGGGAGATTGTTGAGCAAAGTGCAGCAACAGGATTGTCATTGTTGTCAACACAATCAGCTAGATCATTTGATTCAAGTGCACAGGAAGTTTAGATGCTCAGAAGCTATTCAGATGCAACAATCGGGAAGTTCAGAGATCTCTCGAAATATGTACAAGTGTTTTTCCAAAAAGACCTAAGTGGCCCACATGCAAAAATTCAAAGAAAAAGACAAGGAAGGAAAGTGTCGCGATATCGCGACATATTCAGAAAATAGGAAAACTGTCACGATTTCGCGACATATTGGAGGAGAGAGAAAGTGCAAAGAAAAATGTCATGATTTCGCGACATATTGGAGGAGAGAGAAAGTGCAAGGAAAAACTGTCACGATTTCACGACATTCTGGAGGAGAGAGAAACAATAGAGAAAACTGTCACGATTTCGTGACATGTTCGAAGCAGAGGCGCAAGCAGGGAAAACTGTCACGATTTCACGACATGTTGGAAGAGAA
This sequence comes from Wollemia nobilis, assembly GCA_028583015.1. Taxonomy (NCBI): domain Eukaryota; kingdom Viridiplantae; phylum Streptophyta; class Pinopsida; order Araucariales; family Araucariaceae; genus Wollemia; species Wollemia nobilis. The sequence goes on along the minus strand of JAQPPZ010002048.1, from coordinate 1,858,623 downwards.
GAAGGCAAGTTGAAAAACTATCGCGATTTCGTGACATGTTCAAAGCAGAGGCGCAAGCAGGGAAAACTGTCACGATTTCGTGACATGTTGGAAGAGAAGGCAAGTTGAAAAACTATCACGATTTCGTGACATGTTCGAAGCAGAGGCACAAGCAGGGAAAACTGTCGTGATTTCGCGACATGTTGGAAAGAAAAAACAAAAGTGGAAAAACTGTCACGATTTCGTGACATGTTCGAAGAGAGAGAAAGCATAAGGAAAACTGTCACGATTTCGTGACATGTTCGGAAAGAAGGTGCAAGCAAAGAAAACTGTCACGATTTCATGACATGTTTGGAGAGAAAGAGCTCACAAAGAAAAGTGTCACGATTTCGCGACAAATTGCAAGAAGGATTGTACGGACGAAAAAGTGTCACGATTTCATGACAGGTTCGAGAGAAAGAGCTCGCAAGGAAAAGTGTCACGATATCGCGACAATTTGCAAGAAGGACTGTACAGACGAAAAAGTGTCACGATTTCGTGACAGGTTCGAAGAGAAAGCGCCAAGGAGAAAAAGTGTCACGATTTCGTGACATGTCGGGTTTTCGCGACCCGAAGGGAAGAAAAGTGCCAAGGAGAAAAAGTGTCACGATTTCGCGACATGTCAAGTTTTCAAGACCCAAAAAGGAGATAGAGTGTTCAAAGGCGAAAGTGTCACGATTTTGTGACATGTTCCATTTTCACGGGTGAAAGGCGAGAGAAAGGCATAAGGCATCAAAAGTGTCACGATTTCGCGACATGTCATGTTTTCGCTGATGCAAGCCAAAGAAAGAGGCAAGGAGGTGAAAGTGTCACGATTTCATGACATGCTATGTTTTCGTTGGGTCAAGCCAAGAAAAGAGACAAGAAGGAAAAAGTGTCACGATTTCGTGACATGTCTGAGTTCTCGCGGGCCAAAGCCAAGTAGAGTGTACGAAAGCTAAAAGTGTCACGATATCGCGACATGTTGTGTTTTCATGGCAACAACAACAATAGAAGAGTTACAGGGGCAGTTGAGGCCGACGAAGACCGATGTAAGCCGACAAAAATTAGGGTTTGCAACCGACTAAGTTTAGGGTTTGCAGCCGACGATGATTAGGATTTGCACTTGCATAATCAGCCGACTAAGATTAGATTTTTCATCATGAAAAGTTTGTTATAAAAGGAGGGCTGTTTGGAGATTTGAGGTGTATCAAATTTGTGTGAATTAAGCCCGTAGTGCGAGAGCGAGTCGTGTCGAATCGAGCTAAGTGCGAAGCAAGAGCGCACAGAGAGCAAAAAAGCGCAAAGGGGCAGAAGCGATCGTTCGATTGTTTCGAAGCAGAGTGTGCGAGGCATTTGCGTAGAAGCAGACTGTTCTAAAATAGATTGTGCAAAGCGATTGCATAGAAGAAGCAGAGTGCATAGAATCAGCAGACTGTGTGCGAAAAGGGTGAAGGTATTTTTTTGTAAATTTCATAGATTCATTTGAAGTCCAAGTTGCAGCTTGGCATCAAGGGTTGGTGCTCCTTCCAGTAGGTGCTGGTAAATTAGGGGTTGTTGCTCCTTTCTGTTGGTGCAGAAAAATTGAGGGGTTGGTGCTCCTTCCAGTTGGTGCTGGTAAATAGATTGTAAAGTTGTTGCTTTGCAAAGGCTGGATTTGGATGGTAGTCCAAGCAGTCATTTTTGAGGAGTAGCCACATTGGTGAACCTCGTTAAATCTTGTGTTGTGTGATGCTCTCTTGTTAACTTGTTGTATATGTTTTGAGTTTCCTTTATTTCAGCATTAAGAGTTGCAAATTTAAAGTTTTAAAAGAACACACTGATTCACCCCCCCTCTCAGTGTCACTGTAAGTATAACAATAATCATTACTCATTTGTTTCCTTGCACCTATATACCTAGTGCTTGTTTTGTTCCATATTGATCTATGGTAATCGCTTCTTTGGATCTAAGAGATCTATATTAGCTTCTCTTTTAATTCCAACCAAGTTCATAATAGCTGCTTTTTAGGTTCCCATTATGACTATGACTAAAGTTTTTGATACTCTAGGCCATGCCTTCATGATTGTTGCTTCTCATGGTGGTGTAGGTGTCAATATGTTACAACCTTAGGTATTTGTTCTTCTTCCTTTGACTATTAAAAGATCTATATTTTCTTCTCTTTTAATTCCAACCAAGTTCATAATAGTTGCTTTTTTGGTTTCCATTATGACTATGACTATAGTTTTTGATACTCTAGGCCATGCCTTAATGATTGTTGCTTCTCATGGTGGTGTAGGTGTCAATATGTTACAACCCTAGGTATTTGTTCTTCTTCCTTTGACTATTTAACCTTATGTTTCTTTGTTTTATTTTCTTTAAAATGGCATTTAGATTCTTTCTCATGTTCTTTTTTAATCTCCTTTTGGTTCTTCCTTGGACTCTTGTTTTAACTTTTCTCGTGGTTCTTCATTATTTTCCTCTAAAATATTTCCTTGCTTTTTATGATGAGATTTTTTTTGGAATTTAATTTATCTTTTCTTATAAAAGCATCATAAATTTCTTTTGCATATAATATTAACAATACTCAATGAATCTAATTAAGGATACCCAACAAGAATAATTAAACCATCCATAACTATACCATTTAAAATTTAGTGTGAAATATGTTTTATCCATAGTAATCTTCAAATTCTCACAAAATTGAACAATCTCGCCCTAAATTTTTATATCTTGATACTCTTTTGCTTGAATTTGCAATATCTTAACCAATTCAACATTGGTGAAATTATACTTATTACTAGGGATTATGAAAATAATGGCTTTCTCCTTTTGAAATCATCCACAAACCTATGGAATATAAGTTTTATATAAAAACATCTCTTTGACCTTTTTTTTTTTTTTTTAATCAAAAGGTGTGGTTTTTCATTTTTTCTCTCAAGCCTTTTTATTTCTTTTTATAATCAGTGATGGCATCCTTCAAACTACTTATTTTTTCTTGCTCTTAGGTTTCCATTTGATCAATAATGGTTGTTCAAATCCTTCCCAAGTGTAGTAATCATTGTACGTGATAATTTTATACTAATGATAAGCTTTCTCTTTTGAATAACTACAAAGCTCAAATCACCTAATCAAATTACTAAAATATTAAATTTTTAAAATTGTCCACAGCTCTAGATGAATATCATATTTTTCAAATTTTTTTGGCATCTTCATAATTTCTTGAGAAAAGACATTATGAAAACAAGGGTTTTATGAAATTAGGATGTTGTAAAAATACTATTCATGTATTTATTTATAACATTTATTGATCCAAAAGTAGCACATCAACAAGTAGATATATGAATTTCCTTCAAAATATAGAAAACCACAAATGGTTTGCTTACTAGGCTGAAAAATATCTCAATTTTTCTTTTTCTAAAAGAGTAACCATTTGCAAAAATGTCATTGTTGTTCAAGAGAATTGAGTTTATGGGGTCATATCTCCCTTGATACTCCTCAAGTTTCTCATATGACCACTTGTTTTAAAGCTTTTAAAATTATTAAAAAGATAGTACAAAACTTATTTGATTATAATGCCTTTATGCAATATGACTTCTAGAACCTACGATGTTTTTTGAAAAAAATGATTTCTAAATACAAAAAATTTCTCTTACTTGTTCAAATTATTGCTTTGATAATACTTGTTAGGAAACTTGATATTCAAAAATATATATAAACATCCAACACAAAAAAATATTTAAAAAATCCACTCTACAATAGATTGACACACAAGACAAATATAGAAAATACCCCTAAGGTAGGGCAAGACCAATTAATACTCCTTAAGAAAGGAATAACTTGATTAGATCTCTTGATATGAGAGCACCATTTTGAGGGTGACTACATTTATAATGCAATACTTGATTTCTCATATCTTTAAGATCTCTTCTTAAGTACTTTCTCCTTATAATACTAGAGAAGGGCATAACACTAGCCAATTCATTATTATAATATAATATATTAATACAGTAAATATTTTTTTATATTGGCCCATGCCAACTACTCTACAATACCAATAAAACACAATATCATCTCTATATATCTAATAGCTTCTTTTTATAAAATAACAACCACTCATTCTTATAAATTATCTTAATGATAATTTGTGTAGCTCTAATACTCTACAAGGTAAAGAAGTGTGTGGAAAAGTAGGTGACTCATAGTTGCGTAAGATTCTTCCTTTTTTTTTCATAAATTTGAGAGCCCAATTATGGTTGTAAATAATAATTTACGATGTCTTCAAGAATGAGATCAATGTGATTTTGGAGTGGGAGATGTCGATGGGCGGGAAGTCGTCTGCAGGGGAGCTCAGGAGCGGCCATGGTTCGATTCTTGGGCGCAGCGGAGCAGTTAGAGGGCACCAAGATTTTGGAGGTACGAAAGCGTCCGTACCCATGGAAGAAGATCGGGCTGACGATGGTGTCAGTCGGGGTAAGGACCCACCAGACAAAGGGGGTGGTGGGGCTCAAAAGACTTATGCTCAGGTAGCTGCCTCAAAAACCCTAAACAGGTTCTCTACCAAAGAGTTGTTTCTGGTTGGGGATGAGCTGGACATCCCGGTGGAAGTCCTTTCAAGCTTCATGGAGTTTGAGAAATTTACCCTCATAGGCAAATTCATTGGCGACCGTCCCGACATGGAAACCATACGAAAGTGGTCAGCAAGAAAATAGAGGACTTCTAGTCATATGGAGCTGGTGGCCCTTTCTCGAGGTTTTTTTGCCATTAGACTAAACAATAAGGAGGATTACTGTAAAATTTTGGCTAGCAGGCCATGGTTTCTGGGCCGCAAAATTTTATTCCTTAGGAAGTGGGACATGGATTTCAATCCTAACACCCATAACATCAACATCGCCCCAATATGGGTTAGGCTCTCGAGTCTTCCCCTCTTTGGTTGGCATGAAAATGTCATAAGGGGTATTGCACGCTCCATTGGGGAGTTGGTCACCATTGACCCTCCCACCCGAGCTCGAACCAGGTTATTCTCCAGGCCCCTCCAGAGATTGCAGTGGACTCTCTCAGCCTGAAGAGAATCCCACTATTCAATCGGACCCTAAGCAATTTGAAGCTGACAATCAGCAAGAAGCAGACTCCCACTTGGAAAGTGAATCGTAGGAAGAGAAGGAACATACCCCATCCCAAAATATGACATAGGTTGTTTCTCTGCTCCAAGATATGGGTCATCCCGATTTTAGCTAGTTGCAGACACTGCTAGAAGATTACCTCTTGGGAAGGAGGGGTGAGCAGTCCGGTCACATTAGCCCCCGAAACACGAGGAGCCGAAAGTAAAGTGTGGATTTTGGTAGTGAGAGGAAGTAGGGCTATCCTCCTAACAAAGACAGGCGAGACGAAGAGACAACAACAGACGTTGCAAATGGAACCCAACGTTTGCTAGTTCTGGATGACTGTGACGCTCAGATGGACGAAGCGCATGCATCAAAACCTCCCCCTCAACAAGGAAGGGGAGGCAAGAAAAACCTCAAACTATCCAGATGAAAGTCCTCTCATGGAATGTGAGAGGACTAAACGGTGCAACCAAACGAAGGTTAGTGGTTGATCTCCGTAGGAGGACTAACCCGTCCATCCTTATTTTGCAAGAGACCAAGATCGATGCTATTTCCTTTGATAAAGTTGCGAAGGCCATTTGGGCCAAGGCAAATTGTCTATCCAGCCCTGCAGTGGGAACAGTGGGAGGACTCATGGTTCTATGGGACCCATCAAGGTTTAAGGACAGCCTGCTGTCAACTTCCAATAGAATCATCAATGTACTGTTATAGTCCAAAACCACCAATTTTTCTTGGATTCTATCCAATGTTTATGCTTCAAATTCTGCCATAGAGAGAGCAGAAATGTGGAAAGCTATCTCTCAGATGAGGGAGAATTTTAGTAATTTTCCTTTGGTTTTAGGGGGCGACTTCAACTGTCCCCTTCATCCTTTGAAAAAAAAAGGAGGGTCTGACCACTTCAGCCGTAGCTTGGAGGATTTCAGAGATTTTGTCTCTACTAATGGCCTGCTTGACATCGAACTCAAAGGGGATTCCTTCACCTGGAGTAACAGAAGGATTGGGAGCGGTTTCCCAAGAAGCCATTCCCATCCTTTGTGGGGCTATCCTTTCAGCACTTCCAAGGATTAGGTCTGACCATAACCCTATCTTCTTGGAGGTGGACGATGGGCCTATTTTTAAGACTCCCTTTAGATTCGAATCCATGTGGATTTCTCACAATGACTTCAAAGGATTTGTTTCAACGTGGTGGCAATTGAAGGTGGAAGGAAGTGCTCCTAAGAGGGTGGCTTTAAAGCTCAAGATGGTCAAACAAAAGCTGAAGGTTTGGAATAAAGAGGTTTTCGGCAACATTTTTGAGTCCAAAAAATCCATCTCTGAGAACCTTAAGGTTTTGGAGGAAATGATGGAACTCGAGGGTTACACTGAGGGTCTCAGGGAGGAAGAGCAGAGCCTTTTGGTGGACTTTCATTCTATTCTCACTAGGGAGGAAATTTTTTGGCACCAAAAATCTCGTGATCTTTGGTTGAAGAATGGAGACTCTAACACGAGGTTCTTCCATGCGTCTACTATGAGGCACAAAGGGGTCAACAAGATCAGAGAAGTGGCTTGTAAGGATGGGCGCATTACCATGGAGATAGATGAAGTCAGAAGCGAAGCGATTGACTTTTTTTAGGATTTGCTCGGCACTCCTCCGGATAGCAACCTACAGGTCCAGAAATCTCTGCTTGCCAATTTTTTGACTAAAGTTCCCCATGAGGTAAGCATTAAGCTTCTGAAACCATTTTCCTCATCCGAGATTAAGGAAGCATTGTTCTCCATGCAACCAGATAAGGCCCCTGGCCTCGATGGCTTCCCCCCGATTCTTCCAAGTCATGTGGGAGGTCATGGGTCCGGATGTGTGCGATGCTATTCGGGTTATTCAAGCTTCCAGATCCATCAACCCAAAACTCAATTCCACATTTCTTGCCCTCATTCCTAATTCTCCTGACTGCAAAAGTTTCTCTAACTATCGACCCATAAGCCTGTGCAATGTTTTTTACAAGATTCTCACCAAGTCTATAGCCAATAGACTCAAAAAAGTCCTCCCCCTCTTGATTGATCCTTGTCAGGGAAGCACTGTTAAAGGTAGAAACATCCTTGATGGTGTCATCACTGTCCATGAGACCCTCCACTCCGCTTACCACTCCAAGAATGCTGCTATTTTTCTTAAGCTCGACATGAACAAAGCCTTTGACCGGGTTGATCAAAAATTTTTTTTTGTAGTCCTCAAGTTTAGCTTTCATCCCCACTGGATTGACCTTGTCTACAGTTGTATATCCACTCCCTTTTTTTTTGTCCTGGTCAATGGGTCCCTAGCTGGGTATTTCCAAAGTGCCAGAGGCCTCAGACAGGGTGATCCTTTGTCTCCCATCCTTTTCATTCTTCTGGCAGAGGTTCTGAGTTGGTCCATGAAAGAGGCTCTTCGTTAGAACAAGATTTTTGGCATTTTTCCGACTTCTAGGGTTGATCCTGTCACTCATCAGCAATTTTTGGATGACACCCTCATCTCCACTGGGGCGTATGTTGCCCAAGCCAAATTTCTCAAGTGGATCCTATCCCATTATGAGCAAGTTGCAGGGCAAAAGGTCAATTACATCAAGAGCAAAATCTATTTTATTAACACTTCCCTGCGTAGGCAACTTCGGATTGCTAGAATTTTTTGAATGCACTATTGATTCCCTGCCTATGTCCTATCTGGGGTTGCCTCTATATTTTAGTGGGTGAGCTAGTGGAGACATGTGGAACATGATTCTTGAGCACCTTCATAAGAAACTCGACACTTGGAAGGGCAAACTCCTGTCGCAAGCCGAAAAAGCCACCCTTACCAAAGCTTGTCTTCAGGGGATCTCGACCTACTTTATGTCGGTGTTCATGCTTCTAGTTGCTGTTCACTCCAAAATCGAGAAGATTCAGAGGACCTTTCTATGGTCTGGCAACGAAGAGAAATCTAGACTCCCCCTTGTTGCCTGGGACAAGGTGTGCTTGAGGATAGACCAAGGCGGCTTGGGGTTGAGAATATCAAGACTTACGAATTTGGATCTGATCATGAAGCATGCTTGGAGGATTCTTTCTAGCGACCCGGTGGAGTGGGTTAAGCTGGTTAAAAAGAAGTATCTTGGCCCTAATTCCTTCTTGGATGCTGAGACCTCCTCTATGGCATAGAATTTTTGGAAATATGTGCTCCAAACCCGGCATTTGATCAGCCTGGGAGCCCGTTGGATTTTGGGTGATGGCAACCTCATTTTATTTTGGAAGGACAGGTGGGCGACTGAGGAAGCCCTTGGGTCGAGGGTGGATCTTGTAGGGCTGAGAGGGTTGACTGACCCAAACTCCCAACTCAGGGTGGTGGATTTCATAGACCGGAGCACCCGCTTTCCCCGATGGAAGCTTCCAGTTGTGGAGGGGTTTAATAATGAGGTTACCTTTCTTGCTAATATCCTCCAGTCGATTTTAATTCCTTCTACTAGGAGGAATGACAGAATCATCTGGAGTGGTATGGAGGATGGGCTATTTTCTATTAAATCTGCTTATGAGTTTCTCACCACCAAGACTGCTCTCGACTACAGGTGGAATACTGTTTGGAGGAAAGGGGTCATCCCTAAAATCAACTTTTTTGCATGGATCGCTTTCCACAACAAAGCCTTAACTATTGACAACCTTCACAAGAGAGGTTTTGCCTTCCCCAACAGGTGTTACTTGTGTCTAGTAGATTGCGAGATGAGGGATCATTTATTCTTGCATTGCTTGTTTTCCCACTCTGTTATTAGCATTGTCCTATCCTCCTTCCAAATCCTTTGGTGCTCTCCCCGTTCCCTCAGAGATGCTTTCCACTAATGGCCTAATCCTTTCAAGAATCCTAAACTTTGCTTCCTCCTCGAGGCCTCCTTCCACCATTCAATTTGGCAAATTTGGTTAGAGAGGAATGCCAGAATCTTTGGCAGAGTTCCTAGAGGGCCTCCTTCTATTGCTCAAAGGGTGTTATCCTATGCCATCAAGAATTCTATTATTGTTCCCAGTCCCCATCCCCACCTTTCGAGCGAAGAAGCGATTCTCAAAATAATGAATCTTTGGCCGTTTTTGGATGTTGTTAAAGGGCCCTGTTGAAGGAGTGTTGTTTGGACCATGCCCCCCATGGGGTGGATTAAATTAAACTTTGATGGAGTGGCTAAGGGTAATCCTGGGCCTGCTGCTGCTGGGGGTGTTGTTAGATATCATGATGGGAATCTTGTGATGGCCTACTGTGAAGAGTTGGGCTCCCAGACGAATCACTATGCCGAAGCCCGAGGCACTTTGAAAGGTATTCGAATTCTCTCTGAGGACCCTTGGCCTCTAATTATTGAGGGTGACTCGCTCAACATCATGAATTACCTCCTTGGCACCAAAAATCCTTCTTGGAAAGTCTACAACATCATCCTCGAGGCAAGAACGCTTCTCTCCCATCGTGGTAGGTGGAAAGCAAACCATATTTTGAGAGAAGGTAATCACGTGGCTGATCACATGGCCAACAAAGGGCTCGTGACCACGTTTTCGGTCATGTGGTGGTATCGCTTCCCATTCAAGGTGGAAAGGTTGGCCAGAGCGGACATCCCTTCATGAGGTTTAGCTGTCCATGGTGTCTTGTCTGTTTTGTTTTCCATTTTCCTTGTTTTAGTTCTTCGGCCTCTACTTGGTGTCCTCTCGGGTTTGTCTTGTTTCATTTTTTCGTTGGGTTTCCAGGCCTAAAAGCCCTTTTTGCAGTCTCCAAGTCTTTAGCATTAGGGTGGCTTTAATTGCAATTAGGCTTATTGTTACAGCCAAGAGGTATGATGCATTATTAGAATTGTGGCTAATTTTGTACATAATATTTTGGGATCCTCTATAAAAACCCACTGTTAATGCATTAAAATAATTACCAAAAAAAAGAATGAGATCAATGCAATGGGTTGCACATGGGATAAAAAATTGTAGGATGTCTTTCCTAAAGAAGTATCCTTATAACTACGTAAGTTGTTGCATTGTCTATCAAGACTTGGATAATACATTCCACACCCTATTCAACCACCACCTACACCAAAACATTATAGAAATATTTTATAGTATTCAACTCTTGGGAGGTGTCAATTGACTTCAAAAAACCAATGATCAACTTGAATCCATTGTAAAAATAAATTACTATCTAATTCCTCTCATCTATCCATCCTTGCAAGCTTTTCGTTGCACAAGTTCCTTTTCATTAGTGTGTTTTTTATCAAGTTGAGAATCCATGTATGGTTGTAAATGAATATGATAATTTTTTAATGTTCTCAAGAATGAGGTCAATACAATGGGTTGCATATGGAATTCTAAATATGGTAGGCTATCACTTTTAAAGAAGTCTTTTTGTGGATATATAAGCTATTGCATTATTAATTACTATGTGGAGAACATATTCTGTATCTTATTTGATAATCACCTCCAAAAACTTAATAAATTTTCTATAGTCTTCACTTCTCAAAAGACATCAATGTAACTAATAATTTGCTCGAAGCCACCGTAAACTTAATTAGTGTTCAATTTGTTAGAATTTCAATAATATGACCTCATTGCCCAAGGTCAACAACAATTATGTAAGCTAATAGGTGATCTTGATGTAAGCCTAAGGGCATATGCGATGTAAGCCTATGAGCATGATTTGATGAATTCAACCCTAGTAGTATTGGTTAAACCATCAATATGGATAACCTTGTAAAATATGATCTAACCTGGAACCACTCTGTTATGTTAGATTTGAGTTAAGATGACATGTAATTATTATTGGGGATTAATATCTACTATAAATACCCCACAACAATTGATTGATTATATCTGTCTAATATCATGGGCTACCTACAAGCACCCACTCTCATATTTCATTTATCTATATTCTATTATTTGTTTGTTCTCTTATTTCACTCTTTTGATCTTTTGCATCATATTTATGGGAACTGTTATGCTTAGTATTTTTTTGGAAAGTATTATGACTTGGTATTAGAGCAGGCACAAAGTGATAACACCCAATCATGAAAAACATCTTTTCTATTTGGTGATGTAAGAAGCAACAAAATAAGAGATCTCTCTTTTTCCTTTGAGACAAAATCCAAAAAATTGAATTCAAAAATTCAAAATTTAGTGCCAAACTCATGTGTCGAATTTCACACACATATCATGCATGGGCCATTTCAATGGGATGCTTATAGGTAGGAAACCTGTTTAAAAATGAGGTGTTTCTATTTTATTTAATGTGATCCTATGGTACAATGAAAAACTATTTTTTGAAGGTACAAGGTTATGGGATGGAATCCTAGATCTTTTCATGCCCATGTTGTTCTAAATATTGAGAAGGAAGAATAATCTTCATTGGAATCTTACCACATTATTTCTAATGAACACATGGATCATATTGGCAAGAGGAACTTTTCTCAAGGCTTTCAAAGATAAAAGACCTGGGTTTGGATCATGTCTTCATTTCATTGAGTCAATCCACTCTTTTTGGATGGGAGGAGCCATTGTTTATATGGGCATGACTACTTTACTTTCATATTGTATCTTGAATGCCTTGGCTAACAAAAAAACATTAAAAAAATCCTTTTGAGCATAAATCACGAGGTTGATTCTCATCTGCTTCACTTTGATTACTTTTTTTAAAGGACACACATTCATGACCAAACCATAAACTCTCAAGTCCATGTGTTAGTAAAGTAATTAGTAGCCATATTCTATTAGCAAAACTATCTTACCATGAACATCCCACAAAATTTTGATTCCCAACATGAGGCATTGGTGTATTTATCAACAAAATAACTTTATTCCTTTGAGCTTAAGGTTACAAGTTGGAGGTTGTAGGATCAAATCCCACCCATGACAATTCTTTTTTCTCTATAAAACAAGGATATTCATCTTCCAAAAGTAGGACAAGTCTAAACTTCTCAAAGCATGATGACATGTCAATATTATAATTACCTTTTTTAATGCAAGTCATGGGTTTAAATTCGACCAACATATTATTTTTTTATTGGATTCTATTTAGCTACCTTCAAGAAGGATGAAATCAAATTATGGTATCAAAAATAACATCCATTATTTCGACCAATGCAAACGTTTTAAAAAACTTACAAAACCCAAGGTCATAGGTTTTAAATTCCTTGTAGATTGAGGTATATGATAATCTTTTCTTTATATATTATATGTGTACCACATGATATCATTGTGGAGATCTTATTTGCAACCCTCAATTGGGTATATTCACCAACACAAAGTGTTGGTGTCTTTCCTATCCAAAAGGTCATAGATTCAAATCTCACTAGCGATAATGAACTTTTTGGCATGCTCAAATACCTTCTTTATATGGTTAAGCTATGAAAATTTCATCCTCAATTTATAGTTGGCATTAGTGGTTAATATAAAGGCATTGGTGTCTTATCTATACAGCAGGTTTGAGGTTTGAGTCAGAATAGCAATGTCTCTTTTTGTGAGCCCATTATGTATACAATATGTTTGTACTCATCCCAAGAGGTATTCATGACACTTCCACTCTAAAGCCTATTTGGGAGTAACTGACTAGCCTAGCTAGCCTAAGGTGCTTCCTCACACATGAAGTCATTGGTTGGAGTTTCATTCTATCCAATTTTTTTGCCTTTTATTAGCTAATGTGACAATAGCATGGTTGACAAGTGGATCCAATTATATGTGACACATACCATACATTGATTTATTGATTTACCTCCTAAGTTTTTAAGGTTTAATTATGTCTGAATTTTACTTATATGGCTAACCTTCTAAAGGCCATGAATTTTGCATATAGAAGCATTTTAGGCCCATTTTTTTATATTGCATGGTTTTTTGATCTATGCATTGGCGACATTAGTTCAAGAACTTATTAAAATGTTGTAGAATATTTTTACGTTCTAAGAGGAGTATGCTTCATATGGTCAACATAAGGTACACCTCGTTCCTATGAGTTCCTCTTAGATGAAGGGGTTGATTATTTAGAGATTTTCTTTTATTGCTTAGAAGTACTTTAATGGACATAAAAATTTATCTTCTTCATATTAATATTTAGAAGATCTATATATGATAACTATTCACATTTGATATTGGTGGATAGATTGTGGTCACTTCATTGCTTGTTGATGAGCTTACCATAAGAATCTCAATATCTTTTATCTGGGAGATGAAGTCATGGATTCATGTTCATAGAAGAGTTGATATAGTATATGTACCATTAATAGAATATATAACAAAATTCATGATCAAGCTTCTTTGTCCTATTTAACCATTTATCTTGGTGGAGACATTTCCATATTTAATATCTTTTGTCTTTTGCTCCTTGACTCTGATTATTGGAGATGTTGAAATATTAGTAATCTAACTTCATTGGAAAAAGTTGATAGTTATGATGTAATCCTACAAGTACTCTTGATGTAATCTTAAGGGCATATGTGATGTAATCCTATTAATATGATTTGATGTATTCAACCTTAGTAGTATTGATGAGGTTGCCCCCTAAGGGGCTTGGTAAATGGTCTAGTGCTTTAACGATCAACAAATATGAAGGTTGAAGGAGCGTGGAAGGCTAGAGGCTGAAGGAGCATGGAAGGTTGGATGATAAGTTGATATTTGGAGTATCAAGGCTGAAGGAGCATGAAAGACTAGGTTGGTTTAAGGAGCATGGAAGTTTGGGTTGGTTGAAGGAACTACAACGAAAGGCTAGGATGTTGGGTGGAAAGCTGGGATGGATGAAGGAACGTGTAAGGCCAATAAGGATGAAGGAGCATGGAAGGCTAGGCTGGTTGAAGGAGTTACAATGAAAGGTTGGGATGCTGAGTGGAAGGTTAGGAAGGTTGAAGGAGCATGGAAGGTTTCTTAGGCTAAAGGAGCATGGAAGGCTAGCCTTTGTTGGGTGGAAGGATTGTTTGAGACCGAATCAGTTGAGGGAACCACAACAACATGTTGGGTTGTTGAGTGTAGTGCAACAATAGGTCAGGTTGTTGGGTGGAAGGCTAGGTCAACTAAAACCCCCTATTTTTATCTTTGGTGTACCTGTGGGTTTGGAACCCATAGGTATTGGGGTGGTTTTTCTCCCCTATTTTCAACATACAATTGTGCGAAGGATTAGGGTTTTTTCTAAAAAATATCTCATATATTAAGAGCCATATCTTCATGAGAAATTATCCAATTCAACTGATTCTTGGACCAACTTGTGCAAAATTTGAATAGCTTTAAAATGAGTGGTCATATGCAATAATTTGAGCAATATTGAGAGATATTCGACCTTGTGAAGTCAACCAGTTATAACAAGGGCAATGAAGGACTAGGACTTCAGTGAGGAAGGAAATTAACAATCCAAATTTGGTAAAGCAGACTATGATAGTACGATATTTTGGAAATATTACTCTACTAATAGATAGTAGAGATGAATTTTTAGCATTGTGAAGGATACTATAGGAAAAATTCAAGAAAGATGCTAAATTCTAGAATAATTGTATTCATATAGAAAATTAAAAAAATCCAAAAAATAAAAAATAAAAAATATAGATATTTTATGTAAAATAATGTAGGTTTCTAGCTATAGCATCTCAATTGAGATGAAAAGTGTATTTATTTATAAAATATCAAGATTTAAAGAAGAGAGTTGTAATTTGTCAAGGGTGGGGGACCCGAGTACAACCCCTTATTATCTAGCAAAAAAACAATCTTTAGCAGTATTGATTAAACTAATAATATAATTAACCTTGTAAAGTACAATTTAAACTTAAACCATTATGCTATGTCGACTTTGAGTTAATAAGACATGTAATTATTATTAGGGATTAGGTGTATGCTTTAAATAATCCCCAATCACTCATCCATTATATCAGTGTGTACGATATCATGGGTTGTCTACAACCACCTACCTTTCCTATTTTATTTATCTATAATCTTTTGTCTGTTTGCTCTCTTATTCCACTCTCTTGATATTTTGCATCTAATGTATAGTGAAATGCCTTGTAATGTTTTGAAAAATATTATAAATTTTGATTTAATTCCTTGCACCTACCTATTTTATAAAATATTACAAACCCTTTTGATCTAATTCTAGTTTTGTTTGTCTATAATATCCTATGTGTCTCTAACACCTACCTCCAAAAAAATTCTAGGAGAATATTTCGTAGTAGAGGCTTTGAAACCTCTACCACCTAAAATGAATGCAGTTGCCATCCTCTCACACTATGCATTATTTATGGCATTGAAGGATATGTTGTAATAGTACCAAAAAAATTCCATAATGATTTTGGATTAGTTTTGCTTATCCATCCCCAAGTAACAATTTCTAGTGAAGGCTATATACTTAGAAGTATTACAAGAAATCAATTATCCCTTATTTTTGCTTATTGTACCAAACATATAAACAAAAAGTAAACTCTAATTCAATAGGTTCAAGGGCAAAATCGTCATTGTCATCTATGGGTCTTACTTTACTCTTGCCTTAATTTTTTTTTCTACCTTATACTTATAGTCAATAAGGAGGAATTCAACCTCACATGTTACCTCAAAATCCACCTTAGGGAACAACTCTACATCTCGATGGGGAATTCAATCAAGATGGTATGTGATATGATTGATAATGGCTCTCATCAACTTGTCATTATAGTTAGACATGATAAAAGGAGCAACACATTTTTGCCCATTTTTTCAAGTTGGATATTTCATTAGATTTGTAGCAACATGGTGCTAGTCTTCACCAAAGGAAGCCATTCTCCTTAAAAAAATTAAAAGTAAAAACATTATCAAGAGGCAAAGATAAATGACTAATGAAAAACCCTTAGAATTTGATATAAATCTTAATCTTTAAAGTTATATGTCCAAATGATAAAATTGATCTTAAAAAGAATTTAATCCCTTGAAATCCCCATTGACTTCGTGGACAATGTCTCACAACTCAATAAATAGTAGTTATTAGGAAAGTATGAAGAAATAAAAATTTAAGTTTTCTATCTTTAAGCCATGGTTGTTTTTTTTGGAGGGTATACAAGTATCAATGCATTTTTCATGAGTAGTCATTGAGAAAACTCAATAGTTATAAAAAATATTTATAGTTCACAAGTGTTAGTTATTCGATGGGGTGTTCAACTTATGAATGCTCATGATTCATACACAAGTTTTCTAAATATGATAAAAAATAATTATAATGTTTGTTTTGTTTTTGTCCAAAGACAATTTTTAATTTACAACACATGTTTCCTAAGTTTTATTTGTAATCAATAAGTGACTATTTTTTGCTTAAACAAATAATAAACAATGAAATTGATTAATATAATGCATATTCTACATGTGCTATCGATATTTAAAATAAAACTAAATATGAAGTTATTCAAAATATATAAATAGAAGACACTCATTTAATATGGAGAAACCCATTGTGGTATGGAATTACATACAATAAAATAAATTGCTTCATTTTAGAAAGTGCATTTAAGATATTAAAGACAATCGTAATGTAATTAATGCTTCTAATATTGTCGATACCATGGAGTATCCATTAATATGTATTTAGTTACAAATAGTTTGATTGGTTCTCTTGATGCATATGTTGTAGATGATTGCATCCCTTAAAATATAACTAACAATGAACTTTAAACATATATGATACACACTCTTTTATGAAAAAACCTTTAGGGTTAGAAAAATCCATAGAATAAAAGAAGTTGATTTGTTGATAAAGTGTAAAAGGAGTGGTATAAATAGTTGCAACAAATTAATGATTTTTATATTATCATGCCTAGGGAGTCCTCATTGATATATACCTAAATAATTGTTATGAACCTCTATTCTCTTTAACAACAATTCATTTAGAAATATATAGAACTATCAAACATATATCCATAATAAATTTCCACAAGTATAATAAGCATCAAGAGATAGTGATAGATAATACTTTTGAGGTAGGACAACACCAAATTTTACTCCTTAAGGAAGGAATCACTCCAATCTCCGCTCCATGAGCCAAGACTATTACAAAGAATACTTGAAATAACTTTTCTACAATGACAATATCCTTTATTTATAAAACCCTCTTCCTAAAACTTTCATATTATAATGAAATATTATAATATAATCACCCTTGGATTATGTCTGGCCCATACCATAATACCTATATACAATATAATATTGTATTCCCATATTCCTATTCCTAGGTATCTAACATTCCACCCTCCTTACAAAGTGTTTTGTCCTTGAAACATAGATAGAAACTAAATAATATGATCTTCTAAGCAATGCTGACAATTAGTACCAATTTTGACTATTCCTATCCAAGAGAAATATTAATTAGTGGAAGTCTACAATGATGCCAAGCTCCCCTTGTGCCATTTGAATATTCATAATTAATCATTTGGTTCCAAGTATGCCTATCATAGCTCCTCTATTTCTCTATGCTCTATCTCCATGATTGTTACCTCTCATGGTGGTGTGGATGGCAATATAATCCAGCCTTAGTTCAATGTTCTACTTTCTTTGACTCTTCAATCCCTTGCTTCTCAATTATGCTCCCATATTTTGATTTGTCCTTGGATTTTGCTTTTGCTTCTAAATCTCTACTACCGCCATGTTAAAATTTATTTTAGATTCTTTGGCTTCTTCTACAATAACTTCATATTTTTCCCCTGATCCATGCTTCTTAAGCTAAAAAATATCTTGTAGTATTAGTTTATTTTTTCTCTACAATAAGTACATAAACTTCTTTTGCATATTAATGTTGATAGTGCCCAAATAATGCAACCAAGGATAACTATGAACAATATCAATATCATCAATCTCAATAGCATGAAAATTAGCATGCAATATATACTTATTCATAAAAAGCTTAAGTCTTCAAAAATTTGAAATCTTTCTCCTTGAAATTGTTCCTCTTTAATACTCTTTGTTCGAACCTGTAAATTGTTAGCCAAGTCTTTGTTGATGAAGTTATGTTTGTTGCTAGGGTTTATGGAGATAATAATATTTTTCTTTTGAATACAACCATGGACTGATAAAATATTTTTTTTATATTCAAATAAATATTTTTGAACATTGTTTTGCATATCATCCTTATTTTTTCCTTCTGCTAACTTAAAATTTTCCATCTCTCTTTTTAATTCCTTTTTCATCAAGGAGCATAGCTACCTTTTCATACTTTTTTTCAAATTTGCTTAAAAATGCTTGCTTTGTTTCTTCCCAAGCCAGTCGATAATAATGGGCTATAAGAAAATCATGAAACCAATATTAAGCTTCTCCTTCAAAATAAGGAATAAGCCTAGCAACCCAACAATAATTAGTAGAATACATGGATTTAAATTATTTCCACCATTGGTGATGTTTAATGATTATTGAGGAGGGACATTTTTTGTAGGACTGCCCAAACTATCGAACTTGTTTCGGCCATATTTCACTCATCCGAACTCGGATTGAGCTGAAATTTTGAGGGTAGATGCCTGAAAAACCCTAGAACGTCTCCACCAATTTTTAGATCATTTGGAGCAACACAGATCCTAGCGCATCCCTATGTGTGAACGAGATTTTTGGCAAGCGATTGTGCGAGGGTTTCATCTGGGTTGAGTGCAAGCAGCTCCAGAGGTTGGTTTTCGGGGCCTTCGGGCCCTAGCGACCAATATTTTTGTGGTTTCTACTCAATATTTTAGCAGGATATGTTGCAGGGGATCCAAGATGGGTTAGAAATCTATCTTTCAATAGATCATGCTGTGAACTTGAGTGACAACAACTTCCAATTTGTTGCACAAAATAAAAGTGAAAACCATACCTTTCCACGACGTCTAGGGCAAGGATTAAAGAGATCACGAAACAAGTTTCAAGCAGCTGATCAAAAAATGGCTCAGATCTCAAGTGAATCTGGTGCTAAGGTGCACCCACAAAATAAATCTACTGTGAAAACCCCTGTCAAGGGTAAGAATTTTGAAGACTCAGCCCCAAAAATGAATTTTAGGGATGCCCTCCATGGTGGACAACCTCAACCCAATGCTAATATTAATCTTAGGGCTTCCCATAAACCTCTAAGAATGCCTAAGATTGATCCCAGGAAAATGGAGTCAGGATGTCTTAAAGCAGCTGATGGAACTCCTATTGTTAAGCTTGATATGGGTAACATTCAGACTGGCATTGAAGATCTGGAAAAAAGAGGACTAATTTGTCGGTTCATGGGTTTTCATCCGAGCCTATCTGCTTTCAAATTCTGGGCTGCAAAAAGCTGGAAAACTAAAGGTGAGTTACAAATCTCTATTTATCCAAATGGTTATTTTCTTGTTTTATTTTCTAATAATGAAGATAGAGAGAAAACTTTTCAAGGGGGTCCCTGGTTCTTTGGAAGGGTAGGGCTTTTCATGAAGCCCTGGCATACTAAATTTAAAGTCGAAGAAGAGATGCCTTCTACAGCTCCCGTGTGGGTTAGACTCTTTGGCCTCCCTATTGAATTTTGGAATCCTACTATTTTTTCTTCAATTGGAAACTCTTTAGGAACTTTTATGATGATTACTGATTGTACTCAAAATTTTGAACATATTATTTATGCTCGGATTTGTGTTTTAATGGATTTTGACAAACCCCTACCTAAAAATATCACATTACAATTTGGGGAAGACACTTGGGAGCAAGTAGTGGACTATGAGAACATTCCTTTTCATTGTAGAATTTGCCATGAATATGGTCATTTGGCTAGTGCTTGCCCAAATAAAATTCTTGATCAAAAGAAAGAAGATATAAACTCAGTAAGGTTTCCAAATGCCTAAGAAGAAGAACACTAAAAAAAACCAGTTATGAAGGATCAATCAAAGTCATCTGCTAATATGTTTGAAATCCTTTCCACAAATGATGTCCCAAGTGAGGAAGAGGAAATAATGGAAACAAAAATCTTAGAAACACAATTTAAAGATGAAGGGAAGAACTCAGAGACAAACCAACAAATCAAAGGTTTTCAACAGAAAAAAAGGAGAAAATTTACACAAGAAAAACAATCTTTTAAATGTCAAAACTTCAAATAATACAGGTCCCAATATAGACTCTGTTGAACCCTCTAGTAAAATTTTGGTTGTGTACGAGCATTCTTCAAGGTTAGAAGCCATCTCAGATTCAATTGGAGTAAGTCAAGAAATAGGGAAAAAAAACTGAAGATGGATTCTAATCAAAAGGCAGGTCGCAAGACCAATCAATATCATATGGTAAAAGAAGGTGAAAAGCTTGTAGAGGAAGGTAAGATTAATGCCCTTCCCAAATTTTTTAGCCCTGGTATTAATGAAGATCATCACTTGGAATATTAGAGGACTCAAAGGGAGTCTTTCAAAACAAAATGAAATTAGAAGAATGATTCAGATAAATCATCCACATCTTGTTTTCCTTCAAGAAACGAAGATGTCAATAGAGGATATGGACTCAATTGCTAGTAAAATTTGGCCAGCTGGAAAAGTGGTTTCCCTCAGTTCCCAAGGGACTTCTGGTGGCATTGCTTGTCTTTGGGACCCAAAAGAGGTAGTTATTCACCATATGGTTGGCATTTGGGGTCTTTTGGCTATAGCTATTCAAAGTAGACATTCCAACCAAATTATGCTCTGCATTACTGTTTATGCTCCGACTACTTTGGAGGAAAAAAGAAGACAGTGGAAGGATATAACTTATATTATCTCTCATTTTCCTGAAGCTTGGATCTTGATCGGAGGAGATTTCAATACCATCCTCTCTCTGGATGAGAAAATGGGGGGAAATAGAAATTTGGACAAAAGCACTGACCTCATGAGCGAATATATTGCAAACCTCCATCTTGTGGACATCCAACCTAGATAATGGCCTTATGACTTGGTCTAATAGAAGGCAAGGCTTAGCTTGTATAATGGAGAGATTGGATAGGTTTTTGCTCTCTGAAAATTTCTTAATCCATGGTCACATTCCTAAAGTGAAGACTCTTAACAATGTTGGTTCGGATCACTGGCCAGTCATGGTGGAAATGTGGAAAACCAATGTGAGTTTCTCTCCTTTTCATTTTCAATTAATGTGGCTCAGAGACAGTTCCTTTAGACCTCGTGTGCAACAATGGTGGAAGGAAGGTAAGCCTAGGTATGGGACTAAGATGTTCTATTTTTCCAAAATACTGCAATACATTAAATCCAAAATCAAGACTTGGAACTGGAAGGAGTTTGGGGATGTTCATAAAAAAATATGAAGTTATTGCTCAACTTGAAAATTTGAATAAGAAAATCCATTTAGATGGCCTCACAGAGAGTAGAAGTGCAGATGAAATTAAACTCACAACTCAGTTAGAGGAATGGGAAAAAAGAAGAACTCTTATGGAAGCAAAAATCTAGAATTCAATGGCTCAAAGAAGGAGATCGAAACACAAATTTCTTCCACAAATCTCTTCTAGCTCGAAGATCTCACAACTTTATTTCTTCCCTGAAATCAGATTCTGGAGATGTTGTCTACACTTGGGATGGCATGAACTCTATTGTTGTCGATTACTTTTCCAATATTTTTGCTACTACTCCTCTTGACTCAGCTTCTCAACAAAATGTTCTTCAAGCAATCCCTTCTCTTATCACTTCTGAGGAGAACTCTATTTTGACTGCTCCTGTTACTATCAATGAGCTTCAACAGGTAGTTTTTAAAATGCAAAAAGGAAAAACCCCAGGTCCTGATGGTTTTCCCATTGAGTTCTACCAAGAGTTCTGGGATATCCTTCATGCTGATTTATTAGAGGTGGTGGAAGAAGCCAGGAAAGCCAAAGAAATTTTGAAGGTTATCAATAAAACTTATATTACTCTTGTTCCAAAAGCTCAAGAGGTTGATCATATCTCAGCTTTTAGACCTATTGCTTTATGTAATGTTCTTCTCAAAATCATTACTAAGATCATGGCAGAAAGGTTGAAGCCTCTTTTGCATAAGATTATTTCCCCTGAACAAGGGGGTTATGTGGAAGGGCGTCAAATAGTAGATGAGATAGTTCTTGCTCAGGAAGCCATCCATTCCATGGATATGCAAAAATCTCCTTCCATGTTCATTCGGTTAGACTTATCCAAAGCTTATGACAGAGTGGATTGGCACTTCCTTATCAAAGTTTTGAGGCAATTTGGTTTCTCTCAGGATTGGATGGATTGGATTATGGGATGTATCTCTTCAGTTTCCTACTTAGTTCTTATCAATGGCAGGCCTTCTCAGTCGTTCCCAGCTTCCAGAGGTATTAGGCAAGGTGACCCGCTATCCCCTTATTTATTCATCATTCTTGTTGAATGCTTGGGTAGGACTATAACCAAAAAGAGAGAAAACAAAACCCTTGAGGGAGTTACCATTGCTCATGGAGCTAGACCTATCTCTCATCTTCAATTTTTTGATGACTCTACTCTTTTAGGTAAAGCTACAGTTAAGGAAGCTTCTAATATTAAGCAAATCATTAGCTATTTTTCTAAGGCTACTGGGCAATTGATCAATGAAGATAAATCTAAAGTTATTTTCTTTCACTGCTCTACTAGACAGGAATCCATGGTCTTGGATAAATTAAGATATAAGAAGACCTCCCTTCCGATCACTTATTTAGGTATTCCCATCAATATTCAAAGGCAAAAAAAAATATTGGAATTGGTTGTTGGACAAAGTCAAGAAGAAAATTGGAAAGTGGACCAACAGGTGGCTTTCTTCTGGGGGTAGAATCACCTTGGTAAAATCAGTCCTTCAAGCTATTCCTATTTATGTTTCTTCCATGTTGAATATCCCAAAGGTTGTTCTTCGAGAACTGGATCAAATCAGTCATCGGTTCCTCTGGAGTGGTACTAAGGAGAAAAGAAAATGGGCCTTGGTGAAATGGGACACTTTATGTCTTCCTAAGAATGAAGGGGGGTTAGGATTCTGGTCTTCTATTAATAACAACAAAGCTTTAGCTGCTAAATTATATTGGAGGATGTTGCATAACCCCAATGCTCTTTGGGCCAATAATCTCCATGCTAAATATGCTGAGAACAAAAGTCCTGAAGACCTTGTTCGCTATCAATTGCCTACCAAAGGTTCTCCCATTTTAGCAGTTCTTAAGACTGGTGAGGATTTGATAAAGAAAAATTTATTTTGGATCATTCATAATGGTCAATAGGTAAATTTTTGGATAGATTCTTGGGATGGTCACAAGCCTTTGATAACTCAGTTTCTCGATTGGAGGCCTTGGATGGAGGAGCTTCACCGAGCTAACTGGATAAAGGTGGCTAATTACTATCGGTACCATACTGGTAATTCAAAGGTTGGTAGATATTGGATCCCTATTGAGGACTGGCCTATTCAAATCCCAGAAAGGCAAAGACAAGATATCCAAGGCATCCTTCATATGAGATCTCTCTCTTGGTCCCATGAAAAATATTGTTTTGGATGGAACAACACTACTAAGGGTGAGTATTCAATTGCTCAAGGTTATTTGACCTTATGCCATAATAATCCCAACCAATCATCTGACATATTTTCTCAGTTGTGGGCTCAAAAGCTCTGGCCTAAGGTGAGGTTCTTTACTTGGCTTTTATTGCATCGTAGGGTGCTTACTTGGTGAGCAACTTATGAAGCATGGTTTTCATGGCCCTTTTAGATGTGAAATGTGTGGAGAGAATGTAGAAACTCTCAACCATATTTTTATTGAGTGTACTTTAGCCTCTGAGCTATGGAGGAGAATGGCCACTTTACTTGGCTTACAATGGTCCAATTTTTTTACTTTTGAACAACTTTGGAGGGATTGGCCTAAACAAGAGGGTGTTGATCATTTTATTAGGCAGTTAGTTTGGATGGGTTCTACCATTCTTCTTTGGAATATCTAGAATGAAAGGAACAACCAAATTTTTAATCAAGATAGGAAGGATATTCACTATATTTGGCAAAATACCATTGCCAACTTAGTTGAATCAGTCCAACAACTCCTTAATCACCCCCAAAACTCCCACCAAATATGGGATCAAGTGATGCAAATATTGAAGATTAAATATTCTAAGGGCAACCAACTTAAAGGGAATGTGAGTAATTGTAATATGGATAGGACAAGAAATTGGCAACCTCCTCCTAAGGATTTTGGAAAATTCAATACTGATGGAGCCTCTAGAGGGAACCTTGGAAAAGCTAGTGCGGGAGGAATTGGTAGACTTTCAGATGGCTCCCTGGTTTTTACTTTTGCTAAGAATTTGGGTATTCTTTCCAATAACCTTGTTGAGGGGTATGGTATCCTCAGAGGCCTTCAAGAGGCTACTAAGGTTGGATGGGAAAAGGTGCTAGTTGAGTCTGACTCTCAACTCATGATTAATATTTTGAAGACTCCTTCTAAGAATCATAAGGTTGATTGGAGAATAAAAATAATTATTGAGAAGATTCAATTAATCCAGATGGGATTTTTGAAAGTTGATTACAATCATGTGGTCAGAGATCAAAACAAGAGTGTTGATGCTTTAGCTAATTGGGCTTTGGACAAAGGTGATCTTACTTGCTATGGCCACCCTCCTAGATGGTGGGCTTCACAAATAAGGGAAGCTCTTCTTTCTATCATTTCTTTGGATGGCTCCAGTTCTGGAGGTACCTAGTTTCTTCTTGCTTTATTTTTGCTTCTCTTTGGTTCGGTCAGGGTATTTTAGTTCCCTAGCTCAAACTATTCTTTCTTTTGTTTCCTCTGTTGATTCTTGCCTTAAAAGTCTTTTGGTCTAGAAAGGTCATTGTTATGTTCAATTTTTTTCTTTTTTTGTTTAGTTTTTTGAGGTGTGTGTGTTTTTTTTGTTTTGTTTTGTTTTTGTGTTGTTTTTTGTTGTTCTTGTGTTTTTGTTGTTTTGTGTTTTTTTGTGTTTTTTTATTGTTCTTGTGTTTTTGTTGTTCTTGTTCTTGTGTTTCTGTATGTTTGTGTTAATTCATGTTTTTGTGTGTGAGTGTTTTCTATGTTTTTTGTTTTTGTTTATTGTCTATTGTTGGTTGTTTTTTTATTTTTATTTTTAATTTTTGTTTTTTTTGGTTTTGGTTGTTTTTGTTGGTTATGTCTTTGTAGCGTTCTGTTGTTTTTGTCATGTTTGTGTTTTGTTATGTTGTTCTTGTGTTTTTTCTATGTGGTTCGTGTTGTGGTTTTTTTTATCTTATTGTGTGTGTGTTTGGTTGTGCTTTATCTTTTTGACACACTCAAGGAGCATGTTTTTTATTTTATTTTATTATTTTTATTATTTTTTATTTATTTATTTTAATCTTATTGTGTGTTTGTTTGCTCCTTGAGTATGTCAAAGGTGGTAGGCCAGGTGCGAGCCCTGGGCGATTTTGGTGGAATAGATACCCCTTCCTCCTTGGGTCTTACCCAAAAGTGGCATCCCTTCTGGGATGTTTTCCACAAAAAAAATTATTTCCACCATTCCTTGGCATAAATATCATTCCTTTTAGTGAATATTGACAAATCCATGACCTTAACCCAAAATATATATTTTTAAAGCAACTAGGCTTTTAAATAACTAAAAGTTCTCAAAAATAAAATTTGTCGAATCTTATCTATTCCTTTCAATACACAATTAAATGTGTATATTTTCTTCAAAATATAACAAACAATAACTAATTTAATTACCTGGAATGGGAGATATGAATTTTTCTTCTCTTTTGACATTTTCTACACAATCTAAAAACAACACAAATAATCCAACTTCAAACAATAATTACTCCCCCAATACTTATTAGAATTTAACAAATGACCAATTATTTTTATAGTATTTAAAAATAACTACACAATGGTGCAAAAATATTCTAAAATTGAATGTTGAAAAAAGATATGAATATTTTTCTTTTCACAATTTTTTTTTCCATGCAACCAAAAAATAACATAAATAACCCAAATTTAAACAACCAAAACTCCCTCAATACTTATCATACATTAATAAATGTCTAATCACCTTTGTAACACTAAAAAATATTTACACAATGGTGCAAAAGTTTTTGAAAATGACTATTGAAAAAATATGACTTTTTTATTTTGACAATTTTTTCACATAGCCAAAAAAACTACACAACTCAACTTCAAACAACCATAAATTCCTTAATAATTATCAAAATTTAATATATGCTTATTCATTTTGTAGTACTCAAAACGATCAATGTTGATGCAAGAATCTTCTGAAAATGATGGCTTATAAAATATAGCTCCTGTAAGATGAGATATTTTTTTTGAAAAGGATTGCCCTAGCTCTGCAAAAACAACCCCACTTTACTACAAATCAATCATTACTTTGATACCAATTTTTATGAATCTATGTTCTCATTAACAATAATTTATTCACAAATATACATAAATATCAAACATCCATCCATAATAAATTTCCACGATGATAATCCACACAAAGAGATAAAGATAGATTATACCTTTGAGGTAGGGCAACACCAAAGATTACTCCTCAAGGAAGGAATCACTCTAATCTCCACTCCATGAGACAAGACTATTACAAAGAATACTTGAAATAACTTTTCTATAATTACAATATCCCTTCTTTATAGAACCCTCTTCTTAAACCCTTCATCTTCCTAGACCCTTCATCTTCCATATCTCACTTATTATTATAAAAAAACTATTAATATATAATAAACCTTGGGATATGTGTGGCCCATGCCATAATACCCATATACAATATAATATTATATTTCCACATTCCTATTCCTAGGTATCTAACAATAATTTGCTCCTTTGATTTGACTTCTTATGCTTGTATTACAAGTTTGGATAATAAAGATCCTCCCTATTTTTCCCAATATCTTGTATGAATATTCCTTAGTGTAAACCTTCTTTCTTTTTGAAAACTCATAAAATCCTTGAGGATGAGATTCTTACATGCTCATAAAGTGTCATGCATCATATTTTGTTCGATAAACAACCTTATTGGACCTTGTAATAATTTTACCACTAGCATAATAAATGAATCATACATTTCCTATAAGGAAATCACATTGGTTATCCAGTGGAGATCCCATCATTATTAGAATAGTTCAACCATAATAAAGGGGATGCCCTCTTCATTTTATAGATATTTAGATCCTTGAAACTTGGTGAAACACAAATAAAGTGTCCTACAATTGACAACACATATTATTTCCTCTCCATGACAACTTTTGGATTTGACTAAATAAAATGTATTGATGACTTTTTAAATAATAATGATATATAATCTTATAAAATCAACACATTAAACATAATTTCAAAGAAAACTAATGCAAACATGGATAGCAAAGAGCAAATACAAAAAATATGATGTGGTACCGCTACATATCAAAATTATTCATTAGTTATAGAAATAACTTCAAATAATATACAAAATGATGGGTGAGTAGATGTATGAATACTCTTTGGGATATACGAGCATGCATCTTAGTAATTGTTAAGCCGATATATTTTTGATCCATTACTCATACATGGATCATCTTACAAGGTGGATATGGGATCATGGGCCATTATAAAAAATATAATATCCACTACGGCCAAAGTCAACGAATATGCATTTCAATGTCCCTCCTTAATTTGAATTGAATCCATAAAGAGATCACAATATTGGATCTCCCCCGCATATCTCATATGCCAAGGTGATATCATAATCTAATGAAGGTAACTTATGACTATGTGAAGATACTGTAGAGGGGGAAAACCGCCCTACCACGTACGATTCCCTCAACAAATAGGAGACCTAGATCCGCTGGAAAGGAGTCCTTTTGCAAGGGTGAACTATGGGGGTATGTTGTACTCTACACTCGGTTAGCTAAACAAGTATTGGGGGGTTCACCAGGAATGGTTTTAGGACTCGCTCCAAGTCCTTTTCGGGATACAAGAGAAGGAGACTCCTCAGGATATACAAGAAAATTTTTAATGTGTTCACTTTAAACAAACAACTTAGGTTTGGCCTCACTAATTTTAAACTAAGAAAATAAATAATAGTATTAATAGAAATTAAATGGAAATATAAACAAAGCAAAAATTAACTAACAGTACAAAATAAAATGGAATGCAAATAAATATAGAATACAAGAAATACAAAATACAAGAGCTAACCTAATATGATTATTTTCTTTGAATGAGGCTAACCTAGGGTTTTGTTTCAAGCAGTTTTAAAAACATAATTAATTAATTAATTAAAATAGAATTAACTAATTAAAACAAAATTGCTTAATTAATTAAAACAAAATTAACTAATTAATTAAAATAGAATTAACTAATTAATTAAAACAAAATTAATTGATTAATTAAAACATAATTAACTAATTAATTAAAACAAAATTAAATGATTAATTAAAATAGAATTAACTAACTAATTAATTAAAACAAAATTAACTGATTAAATAAAACATAATTAACTAATTAATTAAAACAAAATTAATTAATTAATTAAAACAGAATTAACTAATTAATTAAAACAAAATTAACTGATTAATTAAAACAAAATTAACTAATTAATTAAAACAAAATTAACTGATTAATTAAAACAAAATTAACTAATTAATTAAAAAAAATTAATTAAAGATAAATAATGCATGAATTAACCTAAATGTAAACTATATGCTTTTTAATATTCAGATGCCTAAGAATGTAGATCAGAAAAACCAACAATAAGAACAAAATCACTTAACTCAAATCGATGGCTGATCCAAGCTTTAATTCTCCTTTCCCTAGTGAAGTCATGTTGTGGCTGATCCACAAACACCCCAAAATTGGGGACCCACCTTTTTTGCATACTTTCAAAGAAGATCTCAGTTACCCAAATGCTAAAAATCAGGAAAAAGGGGCAAAATTGCACAAGGATAAAAAGTGTCATGATGTTACGACATGTCGCGCCATCGCTGTCGAAAAATGAAAATTGTCGCGATGTCGCGCCATCGCTGCCAGAAAATGAAAAGTGTCACGATTTCGTGACGTGTTGCGCTGTCGCGGCCAGAAAGTGAAAAGTATCGCCGTCGCAGTCCAAAGAGGAGAGAGAAAGGCAAAATGAAAAATTGTCGCGAAATCGCGACATGTCACAAAATCGTGGGTCAAACCAGTCAAATACGGCAAAGCAGAAAGGCGTAGCGATTTCGCGACATAAAGCAGCAAAGGAGCATGAAGCCGAAAAACGTCGCGATATCGCGACATGTCGCGTTTTCGCGGCTCCAAGCCGCGAAGTTGTACAGAAAGCAAAATATGTCGCAATTTCGCGACATGTCACGTTTTCGCGACATGTCGCGTTTTCGCGGCCAAAACAGCAAGAGCAGCCCGAAGCAGAAAAGCGTCGTGATTTCGCGACAGAAAGCAGCAAAGGGGCATGAAACGAAAAATCGTCGCGATTTTGCGACAGGTTGCAGCCAAGGTGTACGAAACGAAAAATCGTCGCGATTTCGCGACAGGAAATAGCAAAGGGGCCCGAAATAGAAAAGCGTCACGATTTCACGATGAAAAGCTGGCAAAGGGGTACGAAGCCGAAAAACATCGCGATATCGCGACAGGTCGCGTTTTCGTGGCTCCAACAGTGAAAGTGTACGAAATGGAAAATATGTCGCGTTTTCGTGGCCAAATGCAGGGAGACAGCCCGAAACGGAGAAGTGTAGCGATTTCACGACAGGTTGCGACCAAAAGCATACCAAGTGAAAAACGTCACGATATCATGACAGGTTGTAGCCGAAGACAGCTCCGAACAAAAAGCATAGCGATTTCACGACAGGAAGCAGCCTCACAGCTCGAAACTAAAAAACATCGTGATTTCGCGATAGGTTGCGTTGGCAAGGCTGTTGGCAGGAAAACGTCGTGATATCCCAACATGTTGTGTTTTCATGACATGTCACGTTTTCGTGATGAAGGCAAAGGAGCAAAGCTGCATGCTATTTTTTGTTACGATTTTCATGGGGCAGTTACAGAAGATGCAAAAAAGTGCAGAACACGTGGCATACATGTATAAGGGTTACAGAAACGTTACATTCATAGAATATTATCAAACATTTCAGCATTAAAAATAAATTCAAAAGCAATTCGAAAGGCGGGAATATGAAACGAAGCAATCGAGAAGGTGAAACGAAGCGATCTGGAAGATGAAGCGAAGCGTCATAGGCCAAAACAGAGAGCATTGCCAAGCTTTAAAAGTAAAAGCACAGGACAGATACGGGGGTCGAAAACCGCTGCAGGCAGAGTTGCAGTGCCGAAGGCGAGATGCCATTCTGGGCCTGCTTGGGGCTGTTTTCTTCCTTTTTCTGGTTTTGAGAAAACCAGAGAGCCTACTATTGTAACATGATTTATTTTTAATGCAGGAGTGTTCAAAAATTTGCATCTTGTTGGCAAGAAAGAAGGAGTCATTTTCTGCATGCAAGATTTAATTGTTTTATTTTTTTCCTTTTAGATTTCTAGGCTTATAGGTGAAGTTTAATGCAAGTTCTCTTGGTTGCTTCATGCGAATGTCTAAATCTGAAATTACAGTCGAAACCCCAGAGACCAGCACTTAACTTACCTGGATTGTGCATGTTTGCAGGTTCAATAAGTTAGGTTGCATGCATGGAAACCTCACATCTTTGATTTTGCCAGGACGGGATAGCATCAAGCTGAATGCAATTTTAATTTCTTGTTATTTTGCATTTTATTTTCTTTTTATGGCACTTTTATTTTCAAAAGTTCCATCTTTATTTTCAAGCATTAAAATAAAATAAAAAATAAAAAAAAAACTTCAAAATCCATAAATAATTCCTTCATGTTATGGCATTTCATCAGATTTCATTCTGACATTACAGCATGGTCATTTAAGGATCAAATCACATTTGCTTTATTCGGGTTCAATGAACAATCACTAAATTTTCACAATAAAATAAACCACAGTGCCCCTTGTTTTTAGTTACTTGCAACCACTAAGGTGTTCTAAGCATTTTAATTAAATATCTTTATTTGAAATTATTAATACACAGATGCAAAATGCTAGCATAACAGGAACCTTGGAGAAGTTACTTGTTTAATTTCTTTGCAAGCAGAGGATTTAGAACCCAAATTCTATCGGAGAGTGTGTTTTCACAATCGGGTGAAAATACCACTCAACAGATTGGCGCTAGAAGGAGGGCCTGAAGCAGTTTATTTTATCGTGATTTTAGATGCTATGGGTTTATAATGGTTTGGGAGCTTTACATTGCTAAATATTTCAAGTCCATTTGATTAGCATCTTCGGCCTCTAACACCACTCAACAGATTGGTGCTAGGAGGTTCGAACAAGTTTATTTTAGTGTTATTTAAATTTAAATTTTTTTATGCTTTAGTCCTCTAACACTCAGCAGATTGTAAAAGGACGACCTGAATTTATTTACTTGTTTGATTTTAATTCAGGTATGCTGTATATTATTTTTAACACTTTTCTGATTGTTCATACAAAAATATGTGATTTGATTTAATTTTGAAAATTTTGGTCTCATGCAATTACTTAACATTTGATTTTAATAAGTACATCTCTTGGTTGATGCTAACTTGATTTTTTTTACATTGCAGGTTGAATATTCAACAGATTTGGTTCTAAAATTACATTTTAAGTTTCACCAATGGCAACACTTGAGGAGCAAATGGTATCCCTGAAAGCTGAAATAGTGTCCCTAAGAGAGAGAATGGTATCAATGATAGAGGATCATTATGAGAGTTTGTCTATACCTGTGGTACCCTATCAAATTCCTACAATGTTATTGGATTTTTTACGGTGTTTTAATCAAGAGGTGCCACTAGGATACTTGCAAAAACTGCATGTCTACAAGGATACATTATGTAAATTCCATATTTTCTATGAGGAGGTGGCTTGTAAGTTATTTGCATACATTTTAGAAGATAAACCATTCTTTTGGTACAACCAACTACCCATGGAGGTTAGGACTTCTTGGATACAATTAGAAGTAGCCTATATTTACCATTTTGGTAATCAGGTTGACTTAGAAATCTTGAAAAATCAGTTTACCTCCATATGTAAAGAGCCTAATGAATCCTTGAGTAAATTCAATGGAAGATTTTGGGAGTTGCACTCCCAAATGTGGGAAAATTTTAACACATTAGAAGAGGAAGCCATGGAAGTATACCTAGGAGCCATACACCCCACACTTGCTTCACTCATTGAGGAAAAACTGAGTGGTTTGTCCCTAGAGAAAATCCATGAGGTCTTAGAAGAGATAGAACAACAAGGTCTTGAAGAAGAAAAGGCACAACATGTTCATATGAAAGATTTTTCTTTTGATGCCAACCTACACCAACCATCAAACATATCACCCTCCACTCCAATGATATCTAAGGTAAATGATCAAGGGGATGAATTTGAATATCCAAGTCTTACAACCACCTCAGATGTAGTTCACGAGGAGGTGCAAATTGATAAGCAAACATCCACTAGTGAGGATCATGTAGAGATACACGATTATCTAGATGAAGGGGTTCTAAATTCAACAATGTTTGATATATGTGATAGGACAGAACCTACCATAGAATTGAATGAAGTGGTTGAAAGTGAAATTGGGAGAAAACCAATAAATGAATTTGAAGATATGATAGAATTTCACCACTTGTTCTTGGAAGATACTATTGATGAGATGTGTAAAATTAAGGATCAGGAAATTCTTCACCCTCCAAATTATGATAATGAATCATGGGTTACTAATTTGGACAATAATAGCCTTATAAATTTGAATTCAAGAAATAACCCACTTTTGGAAATAATTGAACCATCTAAGGAAGGTGAAGATGAATTTGATGAGAAACACATTGATGAATTGGAAGATGTTGAAGAAGTAGTTGAACGTCACCACTTGATTTTGAAAGATGATTATTATGATGCTTGGAAGAAGTGGGAAGATTTCACTCATTCCAAAACTACTAATGAAACTTGTGTGCCCATTGATATACAGGACAACATAATCGCCTACTCAAAGGAAGACTTTACAACTCCTGTACAATTTGAGGATGTTTTGGAAGAAAGTTTAAAATCTCATCAAATTTTGAAAGATCATGATGATCCTATTACCAAGGACAAAGAAGAAAAAGAATTGACGAATGAATCAAGAGATCATGTCACAAACATCATGGATTTTCATTCTATGGATTTGGATGACAATTTTTACAATGGTTGGAGGAGATATGATAATGCATTCTTTTCTCACATCCTTATAGATGAAACTCATATTTTACTTGATATGGAGGATGTTGAACCTTCTACATCGTACGAAGATCTCATATTCATAGGATTTGAAAAGGTGACAAAATTTGATCATGTTGAATATAAATTCATTGAAGGTGTGGATACAAGTTTGCATGATGATTTTGAGGATTCACATAAAGAGATACCATGGATAGTGAACAAAGAATTAGAACCAAATGATAAAGAGATTGATCAATTGGAAGCAACTCAAATGAAGGATCATCAAGATGAGTCATGGGACATACACTGTGACCAAAAATATTTGAGGGTTGAGAATTTGCATGACCATGTTTTGAATTTGAATGATGAAATGTCATTAAAGGTAAATGAAAAACAAGGTATAATTTTTAATCACACCGTTAATAACATGGTTTTAATGAATGGAAAAGAAGTTGATGCATTTGAATTGTTAAATAAAATTCATCAACAATTAGTAATTGAATCTAGGATAAAAAATTTTAATGATCCTAATTTAGTAAATATCCTAGATGCTTGTAAATTGTTACACAAATTTGATTGGCCTACAAATTTGGAAAATAATTTGGCTTTAAAATTTGTAGAAATAGGCTCCTACTTACAAAATTGCATATTGGAAGAAGATAGCCTAATTCTAAATCAAATATTGAGTTTGGAAATGGAAGTTTTAAAGAATAGACATGATAAAATTGAAAATCATTTATTGTCTAATCATTTTAGTAATTTGGTGCTCACCTATGGGAGTATTATTGGAACTAAATCAAAGTGGAATGGTGAGCATGGCAAGTGGAAGATTGTTGCATGGTTTGGTTTTGTCTTGTTTTTGTTGGATTCCCACAACATATGGCATGCATATCATGTTGTATTTTTGTTAAAGTGTTCTAATCATGTTTGGGATCTAGGAAAGTGATAGTCCAAGATTTGCATCATCTTGTATTATAGTGTACATTTGTATATAGATTTTGGTTTTTTGGGTTTTGGTTTGTGTTTTCAAGATCGTTTTTGAAGTTACTTTGGGTTTGGTTTTGGTTTGTGTTTCCAAATTTTCATTTTTGGGATTGCAGTTTGGATTTGGATTTAAAGTTGTATGTTTATTTGACATGTTTTGTTTGTCTATAAAAAAAAAAAAAAAAAAAAAAAAAAAAAATGATGAAAAAGTTGCCTTGAGATGCTAACTTATGTTCTAGATCGGGAGAATATGAAACATTGGAATTGTCTTGTAAAAGCTCCACAAGTTGCACAAACATTTTAAGTTATATCGTTTGAAACTTGTGATGCATGAAGTAGTCAGTTTTGTATGGCAAATATTTCATTTGCAATTCAAGAAATAATGCATTCATCTTACATCTCACTTTACATATACATTTCGTTTTAGTTGCATATGCATCTTAGGTACAAATCATTAAAGTGTGTCAAATCCTCTTACGGTTGTGTTATAACATAAATGTAAAAAAAAAAAAAAAAAAATTCCTAAGGTTGGAAACTGAGTCTTGAGATATCTAGAACCAAGCACATCTTATACATTAAAAAGGATCTTGACCAAAATGATCAAAACCTAACTTGGAAGAAAAGGTTGGGCGAAAGAGGTTTTTCATGTCTATCTTATTATGCAACATGATCCTTAAAACAGTGGTTTTGACCACTTCCATAAAGCTTAAAGCCTAAAATCAAAGTAGTAAGGATAGGGTTAAATCCTCATCGAACTTAGGTTGAGTATCCAACTCCCCAAAGCTTTGATTTGACCTACATGGATTAGTAAGGATAGGGCATAAATTCTCATCTCGCTTAGGTTGAGAATCCGATTCCCCAAAGCTCTTATGTCTCATTTCATAATAAGTCTTGGATTGGAAGGATTGTACTACTTGTCCTCTGCAAAGGATGGGTAGTCATCCCCAAGGTCTAAGCAATAAATTAATATTTTCCATTTTTATCTTTATTTTGGATTGGAAGGATCGTACTACATGTCCCTAGCAAGGATGGGTAGTCATCCCCAAGGTCCAAGAAGTAAAAAATTAATTTTTTTCCATCTCATATTTATTTTGGATTGGAAGGATCGTACTACTTGTCCTCTGCAAAGGATGGGTAGTCATCCCCAAGGTCCAAAGAAATGAAGATAAGTTTTGGATTGTGGGGTTAAGTATGCCCATGTGTGGAAGCATGTATTGTCTAAAAAACAAGACCACTGATTGTTCAAAGGGTTAGACTAGCATGACCATTTCTTCCATAATTAGTTAAATTATTTTGCTCAAAGTGAGGTAATGAACTATAAATCAGAGTAGTAAGAATAGGGTTAAACTCCCATCTCAATTAGGTTGGGAGTCTGATTTCCCAAAGCTCTGATTCACTTTCACTTACACATGGGTTCAAGATAGTAGGGACTCATAACCAACTTTGGGATCTAATAAAGCAATTCATTATACATATAGTTGATCCTAAGAGGGTTTGATAATCTTGAATGTTTGTGTATGATACTAGAAAGACTATGCCTTTTATAAAAGCAAAATTTCTTAGCATATTTATTAGGTTACACAAATCATTCACAATCTCACATATGCATTCATGTAAAACTGACGATGGAATGTTGATCAATTTCAAACGATAGGGAATGAAACACATTGCACACACCGAGCTGATACTTAACAATTTTGATGATTCATGTATTTTTGATCTATGGGCATTTGTTTATATTTATTATGTGCTAACACATGTTTTCAAGTTTATATACTTCCAGATAGGGTTCTCAAGAAAATGCTCAAGAGCATTTGACAGCAGAGTCGCCATTTGTTGTGGCTGATCCACAACACACCCCAAAATTGGGGACCCACCTTTTTTGCATACTTTCAAAGAAGATCTCAGTTACCCAGATGCTAAAAATCAAGAAAAAAGGGCAAAATTGCACAAGGATAAAAAGTGTCGCGATATCGCGACATGTCGCGCCATCGCTGCCAAAAAATGAAAATTGTCGCGATATCACGACATGTCATGCCATCGCTGCCAAAAAATGAAAAGTGTCACGATTTTGCGACGTGTTGCGTTGTCGCTGCCAGAAAGTGAAAAGTGTCGTGATATCGCGACATGTTGCTCCGTCACGGTCCAAAGAGGAGAGAGAAAGGCAGAATGAAAAATTGTCGCAAAATCGTGACATGTCACAAAATCGCGGGTCAAACTAGTCAAATAGGGCAAAGCAAAAAGGCGTAGCGATTTCGTGACATAAAGCAACAAAGGAGCATGAAGCCGAAAAACGTCGCAATATCGCGACATGTCACGTTTTCGCGGCTCCAAGCCGTGAAGTTGTACGAAAAGCAAAATATGTAGCGATTTCATGGCCAAAATAGCAAGAGCAGCCTGAAGCAGAAAAGTGTCACGATTTCGCGACAGAAAGCAGCAAAGGGGCATGAAACGAAAAATCGTTGCGATTTCACGACAGGTTGCAGCCAAGGTGTACGAAATGAAAAATTGTCACGATTTCGCGACAGGAAATAACAAAGGGGCCCGAAATAGAAAAGCGTCATGATTTCGTGACAAAAAGATGGCAAAGGGGTACAAAGCCGAAAAACGTCGCGATATCGCGACAGGTCACGTTTTCGCGGCTCCAACAGCGAAAGTGTACGAAATGGAAAATATGTCGCGATTTCGTGACATGTCACGTTTCGCTGCCAAATGCAGGGAGACAACCTGGAACAGAGAAGCGTAGCGATTTCACGATAGGTTGCGGCCAAAAGCGTACCAAGTGAAAAACGTCGCGATATCGCGACAGGTTGTAGCCGAAGACAGCTCCGAACAAAAAGCATAGCGATTTTGTGATACGAAGCAGCCTCACAGCTCGAAACTAAAAAACGTCGTGATTTCGCGACAGGTTGCGTTGGCAAGGCTGTTGGCAGGAAAACGTCACGATATTGCAACATGTCATGTTTTTGCGATGAAGGCAAAGGAGCAAAGCTGCATGCTATTTTTTGTCATGATTTTCATGGGGCCGTTACAGAAGATGCAAAAAAGTGCAAAACACGTGGCATACATGTATAAGGGTTACAGAAACATTACATTCATAGAATATTATCAAATGTTTCAGCATTAAACATAAATTCAAAAGCAATTCGAAAGGCGAGAATATGACGGGAAGGTGAAATGAAGCGATCTAGAAGATGAAGTGAAGTGTCACAGGCTAAAACAGAGAGCATTGCCAAGCTTTAAAAGTAGAAGCACAGGACAGATACGGGGGTCGAAAACCGCTGCGGGCAGAGTTGCAGTGTCGAAGGCGAGATGCCATTCTAGGCCTGCTTGGGGCTGTTTTCTTCCTTTTTATGGTTTTGAGAAAACCAGAGAGCCTGCTATTGTAACATGATTTATTTTTAATGCAGGAGTGTTCAAAAATTTGCATCTTGTTGGCAAGAAAGAAGGAAACCTGGATTGTGCATGTTTGCAGGTTCAATAAGTTAGGTTGCATGCATGGAAACCTCACATCTTTGATTTTGCCAGGACGAGATAGCATCAAGCTGAATGCAATTTTAATTTCTTGTTCTTTTGCATTTTATTTTCTTTGTACGACACTTTTATTTTCAAAATTTCCATCTTTATTTTCAAGCATTAAAATAAAATAAAAAATAAAAAAAAAACTTCAAAATCCATAAATAATTCCTTCATGTTATGGCATTTCATCAGATTTCATTCTGACATTACAGCATGGTCATTTAAGGATCAAATCACATTTGCTTTATTCGGGTTCAATGAACAATCACTAAATTTTCACAGTAAAATAAACCACAGTGCCCCTTGTTTTTAGTTACTTGCAACCACTAAGGTGTTCCAAGAATTTTAATTAAATATCTTAATTTGAAATTATTAATACACAGATGCAAAATGCTAGCATAACAGGAACCTTGGAGAAGTTACTTGTTTAATTTCTTTGCAAGCAGAGGATTTAGAACCCAAATCCTATCGGAGAGTGTGTTTTCACAATCGGGTGAAAATACCACTCAACAAGTCAAAATAAACCTGTTCCTGTAAAGACAAATAACTGACTAGAAAAAATGTTTGATTAGCATTAGGGGGCCTGCTAAGGCCATTTTAAGAGAGTACTTTGAGGTGCAGCAATCAAGCCCCCTAGGTCCAATTAGATGACCTTTGCAAATAAAATCAAAAATTGACCTTTGGAGTTTAAACATAAAATAGATGTACATAAATAGTAAAAACAAAAATAGAATATGTTGCTATGTTAAAAATATGTAAATGGAAATAATGTAATTGATAGATCATAAAATTTTTCCCCAGGCGAAGCCCAAGATGCAAAATAACATGCAAAGAATATGATGAGCGACGTTTTACAATAATCTATAGATGCAATGCATAGAAATAACAAAGATATCCTAATTACTAAATGCTTTTAATGATGATGCAAAGACGAAAATAAAAATATAAGAAAAATAATACAACGCTTGACGGATGTTGAGGGAACAGCGAGAAGAAGATGAGAGCCTCCACAAAAAGGAACTTCATCTTTTCACCAAGCTCACACCAACGGATCCACCAAGCCAAAAACAAATTACGCAATGTAGATCAAATCTAGAAGTTGCACTTCGGGGGTTAGTAGCGAAACACACAATGAATAAGAAGCAGCGAGAAATTAGTAGAGAACAATCAGACCGTAAGAAAGAGCATGTCGTTCATGAGTTCATGTTTGTAGTAGCATTCATGTCGATGCTCATGTTATTAACAATTGATTTTGATCTTCCTTTATAAGCAAATAGGTAGGTCAAATAAACACAACCGACGCTAAGAAACCCTAGGGCATGTTTAACAAGTGGTCTAAGCAAGCCAAAAATAATAAAATAAAATAAATTAGAAACAACAAAAACGTGCCCCATAAAAGTGGGACACGATGTCACACCTGCTGGACCCTCGTGTGGTTTTAATGCATTTAAAAAGGTCAAACGAAGTCAAAACATGTCATATCATACACCGTTGGAAAGCTCTTTTTGAGACCAATATAACGGTATAAGATTTAGAAGAAATGGAGAAGATTTATTAGGATAAAAATTAACTCAAATATGACCCTATGTTTTTAAAGAGAAATCAAGAAATCTAAGGAAAATTATTCACCTTAGTGGGTCAATTTTTCGTGTCTACAGATACTGACAAGCTAA
The DNA here is from genome assembly GCA_028583015.1 of Wollemia nobilis. Classification (NCBI taxonomy): domain Eukaryota; kingdom Viridiplantae; phylum Streptophyta; class Pinopsida; order Araucariales; family Araucariaceae; genus Wollemia; species Wollemia nobilis. Next base: position 1,819,319 of record JAQPPZ010002048.1, on the reverse strand, counting down.
TTTGTAGAAGGCATATATGTAAACACAAGCCAACCCTTAGAATGAATATTCCAATATCTAAAACTCAATGTGTCAAGTTTATTGATGCTCCATTCGATTGCAAACTAACATATGAAAACTCTAGTTATCACAAAATAATATTGGTTCCTTTATGAGGAAAATATCCAACTATGTAAGAAGCATCTACATCCACTTAAAATATTTTTCAAAAAGAACCAAGTATAATATTTTATTTCTATAGAATACAAATATAGTTTATCATTTCTTGAGAAACCAAGAAATATGTTTAAGGATAAGAATAACTAAAGAGCCTTAGTTAGACTTATATTCATCAAGATCAATGTCCCAACCCATATTTGACTATCCATACAAAATAAGAAGAGCCATGGAGGAGTAATGTTTTCCAATGTGAAGAGTACCTCTAGTATAGCATAAAATTTACTTTATAGCCTTTTAGTCATCCTCACAAGTCACAACAAAGACTTATAATAAAGGTAATATTTGATTTGGTGTGCATGAGATAGATAAGAATACTCACAAAAGTCTTATAACAATTGTCATCAACACAAATGAAAAATAATTTTATGCAATTTTCACCCTTGATACAAAAGGAGTTCAAGTTGACTTATAACCCTACTATTAAAATGTGTAGTCTTTTAGTTATTGGCCATGCATGATATTGTATGATGTAATATATTCCATTGGGGCCTATAATCCTATTTGAAACTTTTCAAGGTGATCCATGTGTTATCATAACTAATAACATGTTAGTTTGATATTTATTGGGATATATTCCATTGTATTCAACAAAATATTTTTACTCCATCCTCGAACTTCCATTGTATGGTTCATAGATCATTTTTATTGTTAGTAAAGAAGATATTTGATAATTAATAAAACCTTCATATTTTCTCTCCTTTTTCATTCCTTTTATATAGTTATCTAGGTATTTATTTTTCTAAAAGTATTATGATTTTTTACATGGTATTAGAATAGGTGTGAATTACCATTTCTCATCTTGTTATCATCTATGATATTATATAAAAAAAATTTCAGAGGGGATTTTATTTGAGGTAGTGGTTGTGGCATTATTTTAATGGATCATTTTTACGATTTTCAAAAACCCTAGGCTATCTCATTCAATTATTCTTTAGTCATTTCATATTAGATCCATACATTATAACAAGTAGCAAAAGACTCAATGGTTTTATTTTCAACTTTATATTTCTTCTTTAGACTTAGGATAAATACTTCGAATTATGATATTTTTGCTAAATGTTTATTAATTACCTCAATGCATAGGTGACTTTTTGGGTAAAACAACAAACACTATAAATAATGACTATTTGGGTTTGACTATTAGAAAGTAGAGGTATTTCTATAGGCTTGGACTTCTAGCATAATCATATATAGGTGGGATGCATACAAGGAAATATATAAAAAATCATAGCACATAAGCATTTAGAGTTCCACATGGAAGAATCAAACTTTTTGAAATATATAAGATGAGTCATGGGGAATTTCTAGTTTAGTATTTTATGACATTTCTTATTTTAGGATCCAAAAATCAGATTTAATAGTTTAATATTACTATTCAAAAATTTAATTATTTTTTGGGCTGTGGGTTGGGTAGTCCTTCCTATAAAATAAAAAACCACACATTTTGTACTTTGAGAGTTTAGGTTCCATATATTGTGCACCCCTTAACATGCCATTCAAGTAGGATTAGGATGCAAAGTGACTTAAAATTGAATTCCTCTCCCCTCCCTACACATTGACATATCCAAGAGATCTAACCAACATTTGGTACCAAGATGCTTTGGTTTGATGGGTTATAAACTTAAATTATTTCCCATTGGGCTAGGCATGCCTATAGCTATTCAATTTTATGTCCCTCAGTCTATTAGAGTAGGTGCAATTGGCCAATATAATTGTAGCCATGGGCACCTAACTAGCTTAACTAGCCTAGGTTATTTATGACCCAAAGGGCATGAGTTTCATTCCCTATGTATATTTTATAGATTAATTTTCACCTTGATTTCTTGATGAGGATTAGAATATTTGGAGTTTTTGAAAGATTTATAATATTTGGACTTTTAAAATTTTTATTCTTGGGAGGTTATTAATAGAGAATGCCTTTAAAAGTCAACTTATCCATACAAGACTATTTTTATCTTTTCATAATGGTGGTCTCTATATTGGACTCATACAATTGGAGAGATAGATCTATGTGGGATGGATGATAAGGCTCATTCCTTTCATTTATATGGATAAAACTATATTACTTGCTCTACTTAGATGATTGACTCATTGTAAAGTAAAAATTGAAGAAGTTTTTTTGTTAGATAATTATTATACTATTTGCTCATGGGAGAATTGAAGAGAATGTGAAGCACCAAGAGTCTCTCGAGACAACCAAGAGATATCCCATTATATCCTTATATGTATAAAATCTATATTTTAATGTGAAGAGTTCCTTTTATGCTTGACTCAACATTGGTATCAGAGCAAGTTTTGTATTCTGCTTCTTCATCTAAGATATGTAAGGTTTTTGTTGCTTGGGTCCTATATCACAACTCCTATGCCAAAACAATTTATATCCAATTGCCCTAATCAAATTTTAGACATAGCCTTAAACAAAATAATCTTTACCATCTCCCCATTTTCCTTATGGCTACTTTTGCACACATTCTTGCTACTCTTGGTACTCTTCTCATCCTTTGACCTAAACAAAAACTTTTTTTCCCATATAAAGAAGAGGAAAGGTTAGTGATATGTCAAGAATACTAGAATAGAAGGCTAAAGGGTGTTGATGATAGTCTCTTCTTCAATATTTATGAATGCCAAATGGGAATTAAACTCAATAATTTTTGCACCTATTTCTAAGGAGAAGGTGAGGGCTTATCTCTTCCTGTGGAGATTCCTTACAACTAGAATATATGACGTCATAGGACTCACAAAAAAATTGCTTAAGCCTATTGGTTGAGGTTCAATTTATGACCTTTGTGATTTCTTGGTGGGCTAAGGCTCCTCCCTACTTGTAACAACCCAAAAAATAGCTAAAAAGAACTAAGAATTTTTTTTTTAAGAGCTAATAGAGAGGGATCCGTAAATACCTAACTAGCATAATAGTTTAAGTTAATCTATTGTTTAGGTTTACCAAAATAACCAAATATAAAAAGAATCATGTTGTACTTAATACCCCACACAAGTTCATCTGTGTAGGTATATCATGCGTACCAAAAATAAGCTATCCATTTTATCATTCTTGATGACCTAACTTATAACTTTCAGTTCAATCAAAGGTATATGCCCATATCCATACCATACATAAGTTTGTATATGTAGGTATGCTATGTGTACTACGAGTTAAGTCATCCATCTCATATTCCCGATGAGTTAACTTAATCCATTATAGATTATCAAGTTGTTTCATAGCTTAAATCATCCTAAGAGGTCTTAATCTCTTAGGTTTATTCCTATGTTCACCCTAAGAGATCCTAATCTCTTAGGTATATTCCATGTTCACCCTAAAAGATCCTAATCTCTTATATCTATTCTATGTTCACCCTAAGATATCCTAATCTCTCACGTCTATTCTATGATCTTTAGAAAGACAAGACTAAATTTATTTAATCTAACTAAGAAAAATATATACTCAACATTTAATAGGTACCTTAAATAAAGCATTATGCAAAATAACATTAAAGTAAAGGAAAGCTAAGTATCCACAATATCTACATATTCAAATATAGTAATTTAGAGATATATTACTTATTCATTTGTTAAATCATTACATAAATCCAAGTATGACAAAACCTCCATACTTTAAAAGAATCAATACATTCATGAACATAAATAAATTATTGCAATTAAAATCAAAGTCAATGCATTGGTTCCAATTGTCCTCTTTGGTCCTCCTTGTCTTCCCATCATTCTTTTGAGGGTAGTAGGGGATCAAGGCAGCTCATGGTTCTATGAAAGACATGCATCTAAATGCACCTACTAGTAACATGAAACTAGTATATTTACTATTTACTAAATTGCAATTATACGAATTTAACTAAAGCATTCAACCATCTACTGTCTAGTTGTTCTCATAAGAAATTCTTCATTCCATTCTTATCTCTCATTTACCCAAAGAGAGTCATTTCAAAAAATAAAGATAGATCACAAATCTTCCTTTAATCAAATTATATAAAAAACCATAATTTCAAGTAACTAAGGTCTCATTCCTTAACTAAGCAAATAATTCATTTTCCTTTTATTTAAATTAATCAAAGTCCCATTCCTTTAATTAACCAAATAAACTATAATTCCTTTATTTAAATTAATCAGAGTGCCATTCCTTTTATTTAAATTAATCAAAGTCACATTCCTTCAACTAATCAAATAATCTATGATTTCTTTATTTAAATTAATCAATGTCCCATTCCTTCAATTAACCAAATAAACTATGATTCCTTTATTTAAATTAATCAAAGTTCCATTCCTTTAATTAACCAAATAAACTATAATTCATTTATTTAAATTAATCAAAGTCTCATTCCTTCAATTAACCAAATAAACTATAATTCCTTTATTTAAATTAATCAAAGTCACATTCCTTCAATTAACCAAATAAACTATGATTACTTTATTTAAATTAATCAAAATCCCATTCCTTGATTAACAAAATAAACTGTGATTTCTTTATTTAAATTAATCAAAGTCCCATTCCTTCAATTAACCAAATAAACTATAATTCCTTTATTTAAATTAATCAAAGTCCCATTCCTTCAATTAACCAAATAAACTATAATTCCTTTATTTAAATTAATCAAAGTCTCATTCCTTCAATTAACCAAATAAAATATAATTCCTTTATTTAAATTAATCAAAGTCCCATTCCTTTAATTAACCAAATAAACTATAATTCCTTTATTTAAATTAATCAAAGTCCCATTGAAACACATGCTCTATAAAAATTATGAATCTCCCATAATTTAACAACATGCACTCTTCAAAAAAACCACAAAATTAAAGAGTTAAATAGTTTAAACCCCATGCCCAAAGAACTTGGATCACTCTATTAGAACAGACGAACAACCCGAGGTTAGGGTAAAGGAAATACGGGGCAAAAAGATGTCTGAATTACATGGCATTCATAGTGGTCCATGAGCAACAGACCCACCATGAATAGAAGTCTAAAAACTTTAATAAGGGAGATTAATTCTTGAGGTGACACGAGATAATAAAGTGCACTCTATGCAGGTGATTCTCAATACGTTGGCTAGGCAACCAAACACCCTCCTAGACTATAGATATGGAGAACAACGCTCAAGGAAGGGGTTTAGTGAGTAGTAAACCAATCAAAGGGCTAGGACGATGTGAAAAGTGTCAAACACTTATTACGAGAGAGAGAGAGGGATGATCGAAGTAATAGACATCTAGCAAAATTATGATGTCACATGGAAGATGGGATGAAGGAAACACTACCAACCCACTAGTAGAGAATAAAGGTGGCTTCAAAGCCAAATATGGTTTCTTTATTTCCTCTAAAATCACCAAATCCACCTACTAGTTACAAATGAGCACAAAGTCGATAAAAAACATACAAGGTGCTATCCAAAATGGAAAGGTGTTGCAAAATTCAACATCTCCATAGTTGAGATGAACATGGCAGTGACACCCATGTTGGTCAAGAGTGCACATGTCAACAACATGAACTGACTTACATGAGGTAAAAAGGAAGGGCTATCTCTAAACTCGGTTAAGGAGAGGACATCTTAAAATCATCAGAACAACACACCTAAACTTGCTATCCACTAAGAAAGTAACACCCAACTCTAAAACAAACACTTAGTTTAAAAAAGAGAAAAAGGGAAAAATTTAATAAACTAACCTATTAAATCCTTGTGTTGGCTTCATTTATCCTTTTGCATTGTCGCCTCCACAAGACATCTAGTTTATTATTCCTCCTTTCATTATTTTTTTCTTGCTATGCATCATCCGTTCGCTTCTCCTTGTCCATCCTTTTGAAAAGAGAAGAGAGAGTCCTCTCATACACGCCTCCCTACTATCTTTAATTCCACATGCCTACCTTTAATTCCTTCCTATATCTTTGGCGAACGAAAATGATGTTATTAGATTTTAAAACATTCTTCCCATACTTCAAAATTTCACCATAAATGAAGTTCTTTTCCTTTAGATGACAAGAAGCTTCCATCCTAAACAATACCTCATTACCTTTGTTAAATAATTTCTTATATTAGTTAAATTAATATCTTTTCATGTATTCACTCATTATTAAGATCTTTCTATATATTCAAAAAATAACCTCTCATTATTTAAATTATGGACTTTCTATCTTTAAATAAAATTCTATCTTTATTTAATATAGGTTCTTATTATCCATTTAAATAAAATTCTGTTTTTATTTAAAATAGATTCATATATATATATATATATTTACATATAGAAGAATTCCTTTTATCACAAGCTAGCGACATGCTACTCTACAACAAATTCAATGAATTTAAATTCAACCACACTATGCTAATTTTCCAAAACCAATGATGCAGTAGAGTGATGAAGTAAAAGATAATCAATCATATGCAAAAAACAAAGAGGGAGTCTTTCCATCAACCCAATCACCTGTCTCAATCGAAGAATTTATGATAGCTACTAGGCTATCAACTATGGCTCTAGGTGGTTGGCTAGTTGATGATTATCCCTAAAATGATAATGCATTCCTATATGAGGGTAGCCATCCATGTTATCATGAGCTATCGTAATAATCACATCCCCTATTTGAAGCACCTTGTTTCTGGTGGATAATTCTATTTCTTCCACCACGAGTGTACCCAATCTTGCATTTTGATAATAATGTCAGTAGTAGCATGTTCTTCAAACAATCTAAACATTGTATAATCATTCATTTGCAACAAAGCTTAGTGTTAAATTAACATCGATCACCATAGTATTTCATGCCAAAATTTATTCAATGGAGGGTCATGACATACTACCCCCTTAGAGCTAAGTGTTTCCTATTTTAAAGAAATTAAAAGTTATTAAAATATATTTTTAAATAAGAAAGGAAAATGTTTTTGCATATCCTCCACTTTTCCAAGTGGTATTTCAATCAAAGCAATGGTCCCATTGGACCTTACATTGTTCCAAAGTTTGGTTCCACATAGACTTAGAACGAAACTCAAGAATATTGACCGCTATCACTTCAGTAGCCTCAGGGTTTACCATATGTAATTTAGAAACATCCCACACATGTTCAGGGTTAGCAACATATTTTCTAAGAAGGAATATATAGAAGGTGTCATGGATCTTTGATAAGTTAGGTGGTAAGGCAAGTCGATATGCAATCAAGTTGATCTTCTCAGTGATATCAAAGGGTCCTATAAATTGAGGATTCAAATTTGTGGATTTAATAACACTTTTCTTTGGTTTAGCCCTTAAGAACAATCTATCTCCCATAGAGTTATCTCTTAGGGTTATCTTAAGATCAACATAACTTTTTTGTCGATCAATGACATCCTTGAGTCTTTGCTTGATCATCTTTAACTGATATTCCATTTCCCTATCCATATCTGAACCAATCATAACTCGATCTTCCAAATTATCCTAGTATAATGGAGTCCTACACTTTTTATCGTACATGACATCAAAGGAAGCCATACCTAAAGAATAGTGATATCCATTATTGTAGCTGAACTCTACAAGGCTTAGGTAGTGTTCCCAACAAGATTTTTGATCCATGTAGTACATGCAAAGCATGTCTTCTAGTACTTGATTTACCATTTTTGTTTGACCATCTATATTAGGGTGGTATGACGAGATCATATTAAATTTTGTGCCTACAACATGATGTAGAGCTTTCCAAAACTCAGAAGTGAATCTAGAGTCCCTATCTGAAATGATTAATTTTAATAAATCCATGTAATCGAAAAACCTCCTTAGCAAATCTATTAGCCACTACCTGAGAATCATATTTGATGTTTCCTAGTATAAAATATGCAACCTTAGTCAATTTTTTGACTATTACAAGAATTGCATCATGTTGGTACCTGGTCTTGGGTAAACCTACTATGAAGTCATAGATATGACCTACCATTTTTGTGTAGGTATATCATACATATATAATTGTCCTGTAAGATGTTTGTATTCCACCTTAAACTTCTGACATTCAAGGCACTGAGTGATAAAATTAGTAACATCCTTCTTCATTCCTACCTAAAAGAAGGTATTTTTCATAATTTTCCATATTTTTACATCTCTAGGGTGAGCAGAATAAGGGGATCTATGGGATTATTGCATTATTAGCTTCCTTAAATCACCTATATTTGGTATGATGATCCTATTATGATAGCATAAAAAATCATATTTCATGCTAAAATCCTTATTTCTCTCAAGGTCCCTACTCATTTTATCTTGAATTTCCTTGCAATACTCATTTTGAGTTTGCTTCTCCCTTACTCGATCTATTATATCTACACAAATCCTAGTTATGACAGCTATATTCTTTCTTCTGCTCAAGACATCAATAACCTTATTATCTTTCCCTTTGATATACTCAATATCAAAGTCATATTTAGTGAGAAATTTGACCCATATTATCTGTCTTGCATTGAGCATGGATTGGGTGAATATATATCTTACACTTTGATGATTAATTTTTAGTTCAAAGGGTCTTCCCACCAAGTAATGATGCCAGGTTTTTAGAGCGTGCACTACTATAGTTAGCTCTAAATCATGCATAGCATAATTGGTTTCATGCTTCTTAAGCTTCCTTGATGTATATGCTACTACTGACTCTTATTGGGAGAGTACTCCTCCTACCCCTTCTAGTGATGCATCAATGCATACTGAGAAGTTCCCTTGAGGATCTATAATTTTTAATAATGGTGTCATAGTGAGTTTCTATTTTAATAATGCAAAGGTAGTCTCACACTTCTCGGTCCACTTGAATTCCTTTCCATTTTTCTAGAGGTTAGTTATTGCAATCGTAATCTTGGAGTAATCCTTTATATAACGTCTATAATAGCCCGTCATTTCCATGAAGCTTTTCAATTTTTTCACATTGGTAGGGGGTGGCCAATTTAGAATGGCTTCAATTTTATCTGGATATATTGTAATTCCTTCTGCAAATATGACATGTCCTAGATATTGTACCTTTGAGGCATAGAAATCAATTTTTGTTAGATTCCTATAGATTTCTCCCTTAACAAATTTGACACAATTTTAAGGTGTTTATTGTGTTCCTTTCTATCTCAAGAGTATATTAAGATATCATCTAAAAACATGAGGACAAATTGATCTAGGTGTCTCTTGAACACATTGTTCATTAAACTCATAAATGTGGTTGACACATTAATTAGTCCAAAGGGTAGGACTGTAAATTTATAATGCCCATACCTAGTTTTGAATGGCATTTTGTGAGTATTCTCCTCACATATTCTTAATTAGTGGTACCCTTATTTTAAATTAATATTTTTGAATATTGTGGCATATTTTAGTTGGTTGAACAAATATTAAATTCTAGGTAAAGGGTATCAGTTCTTGATTGTAGCCTTGTTAAGCATTTTGTATTCAATACATAGTATTGATAAACCATCCTTATTTTTAACAAATAACATTGGTGCACCCCATGGTGATCCTTGTAGTTATACCTTTAATTCTAGTAGCCCTTGTAGTTGTACCTTTAATTCTTGCATCTCAATAGGATTCATCCTATATGGATATCTATGGATAGGTTTTGCTCTTGGCATAAGTTCAATAGTAAAATCAAATTCCCGCACAGGAGGAAGTCTAGGTAAATCCTTAGGAAACACATATTTAAAGTCTTGTAATATTGGGTGTTCCTCCAACACTTCTCTCTTATGGTTTTCTCTAGCTTCATTGAGTTTTATGATATAGACTATCCGTCCTTTCTTAAGGGATTTATTTAGTTGCATAGTTGGTAGCATCTGGGGTTTAAATGACCCCTAATCACTATGAATTCTCATTCTCTCTTTACCTTTTTTAGAATACTGATCCATCTATCTTGGAAATTGATCAAGAATTTATGATCCTGTAACCAATCCATTTCTAGGATCACATCAAAAGCATGAAGTGGAGCTACATACAAACAACCTTTAGTAGAACCACTAGTTAGAGTAATCTTTGCCATTGAAAAATATTGTTTTACTAAGTAGGTTTACCTAGAACCATATTCATCCTTCCACCCTTGGGATAAATATCCTGGCCTTTCCAATATATCCTTGGATAAACTAGAATAAGAACTAGAATATTTTTTATCTAAATCAATTTTCTTAAATAGGGGAGAAGATAATTTACACTCCCAGATTAATGGCAAGGGTACTTTATTCTAGTCCTAATTTCTTGTTGTTGTTTGTATCCCAAAGTTTACCGCTTTTATTGAAATACTAGGTTTTGCTTTATTTGGATAATTGACTGCATAATGAGGTCCTCCACACCAGTAGCAACCTCCCATGCAATCCTTGTTCTTATTTTAGATCTAGTTTCTAAATTGCTCCTCTTATGGTGTCTTCAGTTACCTTTGGTTTCCTTCATAGCCAATTTTAACTATACCTTTCTCAAGTTGAGTAGGTTTCTACTTTCTTTGTTCATTACCCCTCTCCTTCTTTAAGTAGGCATTAATAGTTGATTTGAGTTGGATTTTCTATTCTTTCTATTGATCTTTTCATTTTAAAAAGCCAATTATTTCTCTCCTCTTTAGGGGTGGTTGATCTTTTGATGCAGGAGCATCCGGTGGTAGTAGAGCAATCTTGCATTAATAAAAAAATTTCTAAGTGTTTGCTTTGATGTCGTGATATTGCAACAAAAAAAAGTGTCACGATATTGCAACATCTCACGTTTTTACGACTTAGGAAGGAGAGAGAAGGCGCGACACAGAAATGTCACGATTTCGCGACATGTCATGAAATTGCGACCAAAATAGTAGAGTGAAGGCATAAGAAGAAAAATGTCGTGAAATCATGACATGTCATGATTTCGTGACATGTCACGAAATCGTGATCGAAACTGGGCTAGTATTGTAATTTCTTTGAAGTTTAATGAATGAGATTTGAGCGATTTCTTGTGTCCCCATCAAGTGGTATCAGAGCGGGAGTTCCTGAGTGTGTGAGTAGATCATCGAAAGTGAAGCAGCTTGCACCAAGATATGTGGAAGAGTTGTGAGGAGAGAGTGAAGAAGAATGCCTCCACGAAGAAACTATGGTGGTGGAAGAAATATGGTGCTAGTTGAAGATTTTAGAGCTTTGCAGAGGTAAGTTCAGGCCCTACAAGAGGAGCTGTGCAGAGGGCTTGAACCCAGAGGAGAAGAAGGAAGTGAAGATGAAGTTGAAGAAGAAGAGGACTAGTTTGAGGAAGAAGAAGAGGCTATAGATCCTACACAAGCCAAGTTATACAGAGCCATCTCTCAGATTGGAAAGAGATCGAAGATGGAGGTTTCTACGTATTCTAGAAATATTGATCCAAAGGAGTTGATTTACTGGATCAATGATTTGGAAGAATACTTTGAGTATGAGGAGGTTGAAGATCCTGATAGGGTCAAGTTTGCTAAGACCAAGCTGAAGGGTCATGCCAGCATATGGTGGAAGGGAGTGCAGCTAGAAAAAAATAAAAGAGAAAAGGAGAGAATAACAATATGGGATAGAATGCTGGAGAAGTTGAAGAGGTAGTTCATCCCAGGTGACTATGAGATGGATCTACTAAAGAAAATGCAAGGTTTGAAGCAATCAAGTAAGTCTATTAAAGAATACACAGAGGAGTTTTATAAAATTGTAATCAGAATAGGCCATTCAGAGGCCAACAAGGAGAAGGTAGCCCATTATATTAATGGGTTATGAGCAAGTATTCAAGAGGAGTTAAGTCTAGTTAGGATGACCACCATAGAGGATGCTTACCAGTTTGCCCTAAGGGTTGAAGAGAAGCTAAATAGAAGGTTTGAGAGCAAGCAAAGATGAAGAGGTCATGGTGGAAGAACTAGTGGAAGGACCAATGGAGAAAATTATAAGGATCTGAAGAAGGCTGGTGAGACCAGTAATACCCAATAGCAGAAGGAGGGAAGCACCTACCAACCCTGTAATCAGAATAATGGTTACAGCATATCTGGACATGGATTTGGAAGAGGAGGATTTTGTGGAACCTATTTCCACTGTGGCAAAGAAGGACATCAAGCATATGAGTGTCCACAACACCGAGAAAGGACGAATAAGAGACTTGAGGGTCCTACTAGAGTTTCTATAGCAGATGAAGGTGCTGAATCAAAACATTTTGAGGAGGTAGAGAGAGGAGAAGTTATGGTCACAAGGAGGACCCTGTTGAATGAGGAGAAAGGATCAAACCAGAGGAGAAGCCTATTTTGCACAAGGTGCAGAAGTTTGAGTAAGGTCTATAAAATTATTATAGATAATGGTAGTACTGATAACTTGGTCTCAGAAGAAATGGTTGCTAAGTTATAGTTAAAAAGGAGGAGACACCCGCATCCATATCGAATTGCATGGTTACAGAAGGACCATAGGGCTTTTGTCAGTGAGCAATGTTCAGTGAAATTCAATATTGGGAATTACTGTGATGAGGTCCTGTGTGACATCCTGCCTATGGATGCTTGCCATTTGTTATTAGGAAGGCCATGGAAGTTTGATCGGTGTGTAGTGCATGATGGTCGTGCCAACACCTACTCAGTGACGAAGAATGGAGTGCGCCATAAGCTAAAGCCCTTGAAGGAGGCAGATGAAAAGGTATGTAGCAGTGCTAGAATATGTTTAGTTGAAGGAGGAAGATTTTTGGATAGTTTAAAGCATGAGCATATGTGCTATGCATTAGGTCCTAGAGTTAGGAAGGAATAATGCAAGGATACCCCTGTAGAAGTCTTAGGATTGTTAGAAGAATTTCTAGACATTATATCTGATAATGTGCCTGAGGGTTTACCACTAGTGAGGAAGATTAGTCACCATATTGATTTGGTACCAGGATCTAGTTTACCCAATAAGGTAGCACATAGAATGACTCCTACAAAAACTGAAGAGCTGAACAGGCAAGTCCAAGAGTTGCTAGAGAAGGGACTGATTCGGGAGAGCTTGAGTCCATGTGCAGTACCTACAGTACTAGCACCAAAGAAATATGGAGAGTGGATAATGTGTATAGAATCTTGAGCCATTAACAAGATCACCATAAAGTACAAATTTCCATTGCCAAGGATGGATGACATTATGGACTGTTTGAGTGGATCCAAGTACTTCACCAAGATTGATTTGAAGAGTGGTTATCATCAGATTCGTGTTAGAGAAGGAGATGAGTGGAAGACAACCTTCAAGACCAGAGAAGGTTTGTATGAATGGTTGGTCATGCCATTTGGGCTAACCAATGACCAAGCACATTCATGCGATTGATGAATGAGGAATTGAAAGAATTTTTAGGCAAATTTGTCATTGTCTATTTGGATGATATTTTAATATTTAGCAAAACCTTGGAAGAGCATCTGATGCATATCAGAAGGGGTTTTGAAAAGCTATGGGAGGAGCAAGATGTCATGATATTGCGACATGTCATGATTTCATGATTGAAAGGAAGAAAGAAGAGCCAAAAAGGAAGATGTCATGATATCGCGACCCAAAGAAGAGGAAGGCAGCGAGAAAGAAAAATGTCATGATATCGTGACCCGAAGGAGGGGAAGGCAGTGAGAAAGAAAAATGTTGTGATATTGCAACATGTCGCGATATCGTGACCCAAAGGAGAGAAAGGCAGCGAGGAAGAAAAATGTCATGATATCATGACATGTCGCGATATCATGACATACTGCTGGTTCATGATTTGAAAAGGCTCGTGTTCCTAGACGGTGTTTCTTGAGGTGGTCAAGGCCTCATTTATGCATGATTTCTTGCTTGGTAAGCTTGCTGAGCATGGCGACCACTCGAAGGCTATGCCTAGAGGTCAGAGACATTTAGATGGCTCATCAATGCATGTTTCTGTGACTAACCCGGTGGTAGTTGCCAGTTAGGGAAAAGGATGTGAAGGTTTAGTCACAAAGGCAGAGGAAGGGCTGACTTTTTAGAGAGGAAGGATGTATTCTTCCAGGTGGGTCATTAATGGCCTAGAGGGTCGGGACCTCAAAAGAAATGCAGACATTGTTATAGAAGTAGGTGGTGAATCTGGATAGAGGGGGGGATGAAGTGCTGAAAGAAACTATGCCTGCGAGCTAGTATTGTAATTTATTTGAAGTTTAATGAATGATATTTGAGTGATTTCTTGTGTCCCCATCATATTTCCTTGAAAAGCTTATGAAATAGGAATCATTCAATCACTGGTGTTGATTTATTTATTCTATTTGTTGGTCTATTAACTCTTTTTGTTGTTCTATCTATTCCTGTAATACTGTGGCAACGGTGATGAGTTTTCCCACCTCTTTGCTCAAGTTCCTCGAGCATTTATCTTGGGTACTCCCCATGAAATTATCCTCAAAGTTTTTTCTATTAAAGGAAGTAAACTTCTCTGCTCTTGTCTTGGGTGTCATTTAACTTGGTCATAACCAAGAATAGAATATTAGGTTACAACTTCAACTTGAACTGTACTTACTAATTTAAGCTACAATACAGAGTTTTCTTGCTAAAACCTATCATTTATAATTAGGGTGGTATGCTAAGCTATGAAGAAAATTTATTGCACATGTTAATTATTACTATAAGTAAGGTGTCATCACATTCCAACCATCCTTGTGGTTAGTCCCCCATTAGATTCTAGCAATCAAGAATTCTAGACTTTGTCTCAAGGTCTAAGAAAGTCTTGGATAGAAAGACATCCAAATTCTCTATGCATTTCATGAAGCTTTAGTCCCTTGTATCTAAAGCTTTGATACCAGATGTAATGACCCAAAAAATAGCTAAAAATAACTAAGAATATTTTTTAAGAGCTAATAGAGAGGGATTTTTAAATCCCTAACAAGCATAATAGTTTAAGTTAATCTATTATTTAGGTCTACCAAACTACAAATCTACAAAGAATCATGTCACACTTAATACCCTACACAAGTTCATCTATGTAGGTATATCATGCATACCGTAAATAAGCTATCCATATCATATTTCTTGATGATCTAACTTATCACCTTCAATACCGTTGAAGTTATACACCCATATCCATACCATGAACAAGTCCATCTATGCAAGTATACTATGCATACTATAAGTTAAGTCATCCATATCATATTCTTGATGAGCTAACTTAATCCATTTGTATATTATCAAGTTGTTTCATAGCTTAAATCACCCTAAGAGATCTTAATCTCTTAGGTCTATTCCTATATTCATCCTAAGAGATACTAATCTCTTAGGTCTATTCTATGTTCACCCTAAGAGATCCTAATATCTTAGGTCTATTCTATGTTCACCCTAAGAGATCCTAATCTCTTAGGTCTATTCCTATATTCATCCTAAGAGATACTAATCTCTTAGATCTATTCTATGTTCACCCTAAGAGATCCTAATCTCTTAGGTCTATTCTATGTTCACCCTAAGAGATCCTAATATCTTAGGTCTATTCTATGTTCACCCTAAGAGATCCTAATCTCTTAGGTCTATTCTATGCTCTTTAGAAATACAAGACTAACTTAATTTATTTAATCTAACTAAGAACAATATCTACTCAACATTTAATAAGCACCTTAAATAAAGAATTATGCAAAATAACATTAAAGCAAAGGAAATCTAAGTATCCACAATATCTACATATTCAAATATAGTAATTTAGAGATACATTCCTTATTCATTTATTAAATCATTACATAAATCCAAGTATGGTAAAACCTCCATACTTTAAAAGAATAAAGTAATACATTCATGTCCACATAGGGATTTCTCCCTAAATTCTAATCTACTTGAACATAAATAAATTATTGCAATTAAATTCAAAGTCAGTGCATTGGTTCCAATTGTCCTCTTTGGCCCTCCTTGTCTTCCCATCGTTCTTTTGAGGGTAGTAGGGAATTAGGGCAGATCATGGTTCTATGAAAGACATGCATCTAAATGCACCTACTAGTAACATGAAACTAGTGCAATTACTATTTATTGAATTGCAACTATACAAATTTAACTAAAGCATTCAACCATATATTGTCTAGTTGTTCTCATAATAATTTCCTCATTTCCATTATTATCTCTAATTTACCTAAAGAGTCATTTCAACAAATACAAATAGATCACAAATATTCCTTTAATCAAATTATATCAAAAGACATTATTTCAAATAACTAAGGTCTCATTCCTTAATTAAGAAAATAATCAATTTTCCTTTTATTTAAATTAATTAAAGTCCAATTCCTTTAATTAACCAATAAACTACGATTCCTTTATTTAATTTAATCAAAGTCCCATTCCTTCAAATAACCAAATAAACTATGATTCCTTTATTTAAATTAATCAAAGTCCCATTCCTTCAATTAACGAAATAAACTACGATTCCTTTATTTAAATTAATCAAAGTACCATTCCTTCAATGAACCAAATAAACTATGATTCCTTTATTTAAATTAATAAAAGTCCCATTCCATCAATCAACCAAATAAACTATGATTACTTTATTTAAATTAATCAAAGTCCCATTCCTTCAATGAACGAAATAAAATATGAGTCCTTTATTTAAATTAATCTAAGTCCCATTCCTTGATTAACCAAATAAACTATGATTTCTTTATTTAAATTAATCAAAGTCCCATTCCTTCAATTAACCAAATAAACTATAATTTCTTTATTTAAATTAATCAAAGTCCCATTCCTTCAATTAACCAAATAAACTATGATTCCTTTATTTAAATTAATCAAAGTCTCATTGAAACACATGCTCTATAAAAATTATAAATATTCCATAATTTAACATGTGATTTTAAAAAAACCACAAAAGTAAAGAGTTCAATAATTTAAAACCCCACGCCTAAAGAACCTGGATCACTCTGCTAAAATAGATGACCAACCTAAGTTTGAGGTAAAGGAAAGATAGGGACAAAAATATGCCCAACTTAAATGGCGTTCACAGTGGTCCATGAGTGACAGATCCACTATGAATAGAAGTCTAACAACTTTAAGAAAGGAGTTTAATTCTTGAGGCAACACGAGATAGCAAAGTGCACTCTATGCAGGTGATGCTAAATGCATTAGCTAGGCAACCAAATGCCCTAATGGACTATAGATATGGAGAATAATGCTCAAGAAGGGGGTTTAGTGAGTGATAAATCAATCAAAGGGCTAGGATGACACAAACAACATCAACCACTCAATAGGATAGAGAGAAGAATGACCGAAGCAATAGATGTCAAGTAGAATCATGATGTCACATGGAAGATGGGGTGAAGGAAATACTATCAATCTAGTTGCAAATATGAAAGGTGGCTTCAAATAAAAATATGGTTTCTTTATTCCCTCTTACTCCACCTAGTGGTTATGGATGAGCACAAACTCAACAAATAACAACATACAAGGCACAAACTAAAATGAAAAGGTGCTGCAAAAATCAATGTCTTCATAGTTGAGACAAACATGGCAATGACACCCACGTTGATCAAGAGCATGCACATAAATAACGTGAGCTGACTTACATGAGGTAAAAAGGAAGGGACATCTCTAAACACCAGAATAGCAGATCCAAACTTGCTATACACCAAGAAAGTAACACCCAACTCTAAAAAAAACCTAATTTTAAAAAGAGAAAAAAGGTAAACTTAGTAAACCAGCCTACTAAATCCTTGCGTTGGCTTCGTTTCTCCTTTTGGATTGTTGCCCCCACAAGATGTCTGGTTTGTTATTCCTCCTCTTTTTCTTTTTTCCTTGCTATGGACTACCCGTCTGCTTCTCATTGTACATTATTTTAAAAAGAGAAGAGAGAGTCCCATCATACACACCTCCCTAATCTCTTTAATTCCACTTGCCCACCTTTAATTCCTTCCTATCACTTTGGTGGACGAACAAGATATTATTGGATTTTAAAACATTCTTCCCATACTTCAAAATTTCACCATAAATAAAGTTCTTTTCCTTCTGACGACAAGAAGCTTCCATCGTGAAGAGTACCTTATTAAATTTGTTAAATAATTTCTTATATTATTTAAATTAATATATTTTCATATATTTTCTCATTATTAAGATCTTTCCATATATTCAAATAATGTTCTCTCATTATTTAAATTATGGACTTTCTATATTTAAATAAAATTCTATCTTTATTTAATATAGGTTCTTATTATCTATTTAAATAAAAATTCTATTATTATTTAAAATATATTCCTATTATTATTTATATATAGAAGAAGACCATTTATCATAAACTAGCAACATTCTACTCTACAACAAATTCAGTGAATTTAAAGGCAACCACACTATGCTCATTTTCCAAAACCAATGCTGCAATAAAGTGATGAGGTAAAATAAAATCAATCATATGCAATAAACAAAAATGGAGTCTTTCCATCAACCCAATCACTTATCTCAATCGAATAATTTACGTTAGCTACTAGACTATCAACTACGACTCTAGGTGGCTAGCTAGTTGACGATTATACCTAAAATAATAATGCATAACTATATGAAGGTAGACATCCATGTTACACTAAGCTATCATAATCATCACTTCCTCTATTTAAAGCACCTCATTTTTTATGGATAATTATATTTCTTCCACCCACGAGTAAACCCGATCCTATATATTGATAATCATGTCAGCAGTACCATGTTCTTCAAAGATGAATCAATCTAAACATTGTATAATCATTCATTTGCAACAAAGCTAAGTGTCAAATTAACATTTATCATAACATAGTCTTTCATACCAAAATTTCTGCCAGAGAGGGTTATGGCATACTACCCCCTGGAGCTAAACACCATCCTAGGTGTTTCCTATTTTAAAGAAATCAAAAGTTATTAGACTATATTTTTAAATGAGAGGAAAATATTTTTGCATGTCCTCCACTTTTTCCCAAGTGGCATGTCATTCAAAAAATGGTCCCATTGGACCTTACATTGTTCCAGAGTTTGGTTCCACATAGACTTAGAATGAAACTCAAGAATCTTTACCAACATCACTTTAATAGCCTCGGGGTTTACCATCTGTAATTTATAAACATCCCACACATGTTCAGGGTTAGAAATATATTTCCTCCACACATATTCAATTTTATTCCACATGTACTTGATTTACCCTTTACATTTGACTATCTATTTTAGGGTGGCATGCCAAGCTCATTCAATTTTATACCTAAAACATGATGTAGAGCTTTCCAGAACTCAAAAGTGAATTTAAAGTCCCTATCTAAAATGATTATTTTAGGAAATCCATGCAATTAGAATACCTCCTTAGCAAATATGTTAACCACTACCTAAGAATCATCTCTAATGTTTCCTAGTATAAAATGTGCAACCTTAGTCAATTTGTCAACTATTACAAAGATTGCATCACGTTGGTACCTAATATTGGGTAAACCTACTATGAAGTCCATAGATATGACCTACCATTTTTGTGTAGGTATATCATGCGGGTATAATTTTCCTATAGGATGTTTGCATTCTGCCTTAACATTCTGACATTCAAGGCATCAAGCAACAAAATCGATAACATACTTCTTCATTCCTACCCAGAAGAAGGTATTTTTCATAGTTTACCACAGTTTTACCCCTTTAGGGTGAGAAAAATAAGGGGATCTATGGGTTTATTGCATTATAGTTTCCTTAAATCACCTATATTTGGTATGACGATTCTATCCTGATAGTATAAAAGACCATATTTCTTGCTAAAATCCTTATTCCCCTTAGGGTCCCTGCTCATTTTATCCTAAATTTCCTTGCAATAGTCATCTTGAGTTTGTTTCTCCCTTACTCGATCTATTAGATCTACATGTGATCAGGTATCCAAAAAATAGAATGGTCTTTTCTTAATTTTGCAATATTAAATAGGCATATGGGATGCCAAATACAAAATGATAATAATCCTAACAAACTATTTTTTTTTTGTCGATATTCTAAGTTATCGACAAATAATAACTAAATATTCTATACAATTTAATACCCATATCATCCCTCCCAACCATATAAGCATTGGAATCCAATGATTTTACAAGTGGAGAAGTGCCCCAAAAGAATGAATTCCTCCAAAGTGGTTTAGAAAAGAAGAGAGATAGACTATGTTCAAGAGCCCCAAAAGAGATCACCACTACTCCATCAAAGGGAGCTACAATGAGCAAAACACATGCTCAAAAAGGGTCCATTTAGGAATCCCCTATGGGATCTCGAGGTCTGTTGCCTCTTGGGTCAGCCTCTAGCATGTAGGAGTCACTACTATGCCTAAAAAGGGTCTTGTAAACATGTCTTTCAATATTCAAAAGTTGTAACTCTTCACACCAATCATGTTGAACCATAAGCATGCACCCAAAACTTAGTACAAACAATCCTACCAAGCAAGTATCTTGTAACTATAGTCGATGGAGGAAGAGTGGAGGAAAAAGGCACAAAGCATGGGGATTCAAAACAAGCATAGAATGGAGTGTCGGGTACCATCGAACTACACTCCTTATTACAAAAGCATAATATTGAGGAGAAGAAGCCTTCAAAGTGTTAAAATCTCTGTAGTCTTTGGAGTTGCGAAAGTGATGCTGATGTGGTGCTACTAAAAAAATTCACTAGAGACAAGCCAAACAAGGGCTAAGACAACTCCAATGTATGGAGTACCCATGTGATTTCCATGATCACATAACAAGGGCCATTTGTATTATGAAGGAGAACATACTCCAAAAAGTCTCAAAATATGATGGTGGATTTAAGGAGTGTCGGTTTCAACCGAGAATGCACTCCATATTACAATAATTTTGGGTATGAAAGAAGATTTTATCATCCCAAAATTTGGAGCACCATAAGGTCAATAAGACCTTTACAAAATATCAAAATTATAGTCCTATTGGAACCAACTTGAAAAGAGATTTCCAATGACTATGTGCAAGCCTATACTTGTAAAAATATCAAGTCTCACAAATTGAGAATTACATCAAGGTATTTGCAGAAAAAAATAAAAGGAACAAAAATATCCTTTACAATATGGAGAAGGAATATTTTCCAAAAGCTTGACAAAAATAAAAATTATTTTGGGCTCTATGTGTAGTCAACACCTAACATCAAACTGTATGTTCAACAATAGTACATATGCCATGTGACAAAGTCAAAGTCATCCATTGAAAGAGTGCCAACAAGGAATGCATGTTTCAGCTAGTAGCCAAGTACTATCATGTCTTGTTTTCATTTTAAAAAAGAAAAATATCCTCTGCATCCCACATGTGGGATTAAATCGAAGGAACCCAAAATACATAATTTAACTTGGCCATGCGGTATTGCAAAATAGGGGCATGTGTCAGGCACATAAGGGCATATAAACCCACCAAGTAGTTAGCATCACGATCAACTAGACCATATGGTCAAGTAGTGCACCAACGAACACCATGCCTCTATGGCATGTAAGCCACTCATGCATCATTAGATGCAATATACCATATTTTAACAGATCATATATGCCCTAATTGATGAATTTAGGAGCTCAGGGGGTCCATAAAAATCAATGGTAAATTGCACTTATTGTTTGCCACCTGGATGTACTCCATATTGCCATGCATCCAACACATGGCTCATCTTCGTCATGACTATTAACAATGAGATCGATGTCATCCAATCCATTGTGAAAATCAATGAAAACTATAGGTACAACATATTGTTCTTCCACACTGACATCGTGGATACCATCCATAGCATAATACCTCTGAGTGGCCAAGAAGCTTCATGTACATGGCCGAATCGGGCGACTGCGGTCCCTCAAGATGCATTTTTTCATCATACAGAAGGGTTTTGCTACCATGACCAAAATTGTTTGATAGATGCTGTATCAATCACTTGACTATGATTCTACACATAGGTGAACGTTGCTTTTTGATATGGTGTACTAGGAGGGCATTAATCATGGCTCATGGATTGCCACTATGGGAATATCTATTAGGGGCATCTTTGTCCATAAGAAATATTGCTTCTTGAAGCATGCTAAATCATTATATCTAGCATTGGAAATAACAATCCATCACATACATAATGGTTTTCATAGCACCATTTATTATGTGGAGGTCGACATGATAAAATGACACCTAAATGCGTCATCGATCATTACATTTTTGACCCATCGATCTAAAGGGTACAATATCGCCTCCTAGAGTCACAATGGCCACAACTCATAGCAAGAAAAAATTAGTTGATCGAAACTACGATTCAAATCTAGGAGATAGATCAACACCACCATGTGAGGAATTCAATGATCTAGGCACGATCTGATCACAATGAAGCACTGGTGGATTGATGCTCCTCAATAAAATAGTAGCAAATATGGGCATAATTTAAGGATTGTATTAGCATATATTGTTCATGCAATAGCTCATCCATAAGGAGACAAAAGAGTGTCTCAAGCCTCATCAGAATTATGCATCAAATCTAAGAGTGTCATCGTCCTCACATTCAAAATATATTTGAAATTCAATACATAGGCAGTCAATTGGCCAAAACAACACGTGTTTCTAAGGGAATTAAATTCTTGCTATGACATCGTTTCCTGCAATATGGTAGGATTGTGAATCATCCTCCATTGCTATTTGTACAATGTCTCCATGGCCATGCTACCAACACCAGATCTGAGATGCCTTCAGTTAATGAATTAAAACTAGTTGCACAAGAAATAGATAGTGGGGTCACAACAAGTTGCAGAACACATTGGAATGGAATTTTACAAACACAAAGAGTAAATTGCAAAAATGGGAGGAGTAATTTTCACAAGGAAATTTCCTCCTCATAGGTCAAGAGCCACGAGGCTCTGATACTAGTGATCAGGTATCCAAAAACCTAAATGGTCTTTTATTAATTTTGCAATATTAAATAGGCATATGATGATACAAAACTAGAATTCTGAATGCATTTTTATTATTCATGGAAGCTTAAATACATAAAATACATAATGAAAATCCAATAGTTAGCTAATCTGAGTTAACAACTTAGCTAACAACCTAACAATAATTCCACGTGATCTTACTGTAAAGTCTCACATGGATAACAATATTCTATTCTCATAATTCCTCCCAACCATATAAGCATTGGAATCCAATGATTTCATAAGAAAATGGGAGTGAACTTAGGAGTGTCAGGTACAATCAAAAATGCACTCCAAGATACAAGGAGAAGACCAAGGATGAGCTAGAACAAGTCTTCACAAAATGCCAAAATAAGGATATCAATGGGTCAGGCTCAAATAGAGCTTTCTAACAACTATAAACATGCCCATGCTTGTAAATATTTGGATAATACCTCATGTTGACATGAAAAATATATATATTCAAAACAATATTAAATTAATTAATTAATTTAATAAATCAATTAATTAATTTAATTATTATTTTTTTTTAAATTTTATTTTCCCCTAAGGGAAGGCCATGCACACGGTCAATTTGATCGTGTACGGCCTGCATGGAGTGCAACACATGTAAGCATGCTGCACCCACATTGGAGGGCACACGAGCACGCTAGCTAGCGTGGGCACACTATCATGTGCGCACATGCTGATGCACACTGGCATGCACACCCACATTGGTACGCATTAGCACACATGTCCACCATGCACTGGCTAGCATGGGCATGCTGTCATGCATACACATGCTGGCATGCATTGGCATGCACATCCACCACACACTAGCCAACATGGGTATATTGATATACGTGCACATGTTGATGCACACTGGCCAACATGGGTACGTTGATATGCACACACATGCTGGTACGCTAGTACATGCTAGCACACATATCCACCATGCATTGGCCAACATGGGCACACTGATATCTGTGCATATATTGATGCATGCTGGTCAGCATGGGTACACTAATATGCATGTACATGCTGGTGCACACAGGCACGTACACCCATAGTGCACTGGCCAATGTGGGCATGCTGATATGTACGCACACATTGGCATGCATTGGCACGTTAGCCAACATGGGCATACATGCCTATAACATACACCCATGCGCTGGTGTGTGCATGGCTTTTACCTCCCACGGGCCAATGGTTACCCACACAATGTGTGGAGGCCTACGTTGGTTGTGGCCTCCCACATAAAAATATCGTGCTCCTCCCATGCACGCATAAGCAATTTTTTTCATCTTTTGAATAAGATGAAAATGGTAATCGAAACCAGTCTTCAATGCATGCAATGGAGGAGGAGGCTTGGAACTCACGAGCAGTTGATGTAGCAATGGTGGCCAAGGAGATGGTCGATCTGTGATGCAAATTAATTGTAGATATCTCAATTGTGGCAAACCAGAAGACCAAAAAATAGATCCAACAATATTACAAGATCCACCATTTGCAACGGAAGGAAAATGGTAAAATCTTCTGGGTTCATCAACATCCTCTTCTTTTTCTAGATCTCTGATAGTTGCTTCGAAAGCAACAAAGGGGTCTTCTTCACAAAGACCTTCAAATTTTGCATTGACAACAGTATGGTCCAATGGAAGGACGATGGGCTCCATGCCCATATATCCTGGTTCAATTCCAAGTACTGCTTCAAAAAAATAAATAGAAATAAAAATTTCTTTAATTTTTCTTTCATCAAAAATAATTATTTCTTCTACACAGATTTCTTTTGCTGCAATATTTTCTTTTTCTGCAACAACAATTTCTTCTATAGAAATTTCTTATACAAAAATTCTCTTCTTCTAATTCTTCCATTGGGAGAATTTATTTTGCAACAATTAATTTTTTTGTATTAATTTAAGCATTTTCTTCTGCAGCAACAATTGGATTTTTTATAGAAATTTCTTCTGCAAATATTATTTCTTCTACTGTAATATTTTTTTCTTCTTTTGTAGATTCTATTGCTGGTATTTTTGCTGCAACAAATTGAACTTCTATAGCAATTTCTACAGTAACTTCTTCTACAACAACCATTTCCCTTGCAAGTTGTGTAGCTTGAATCTGCTGGATATTAGCAGTGATCATTTTGAATCGTTGCTTCAAAATTTCGAAGAACATTTCATCTTGAGTAGACAACATGGTGCCTTTCCCAAACTATTCTGATACCAATGATATATAAATGGAATTATGAATGCATTTTTATTATTCATGGAAGCTTAAATACATAAAATACATAATGAAAATCCAAAATTTAGCTAATTTGAGCTAAATTAGCTAACAACCTAACAATGTGACCTTGCTGTAAAGTCTAACGTGGATAAAAATATTGTGTCCTCATAATATGAGATGCCAAATACAAAATGATAATAATCCTAACAAACTAACAAATAATTTGTTGACATTCTAAGTTGTCGACAAATAATAACAACTAAATATTCTATGCCTATTAATACCCATATCAACATGACTCCTAGTTATGGCAGCTATAAGATTTTTTATGCTTAAGGTATCAATAACCTTATTCTCTTTCCCTTTGATATAATCAATCTCAAATTCATATTTAGTGAGAAACACGACCCATATCTATCTCACATTGAGCATGGGTTGGGTGAATATATATCTTAGACTTTGATGATCAATTTTTAGCTCAAAGGGTCTTCCCACCAAGTAATGATGCTAAGTTTTTAGAGTGTGCACTACTATAGTTAGCTCTAAATCATGCATAACATAATTGGTTTCATTCTTCTTAAGCTTCCTTTATGTATATGCTATTACTGACTTTTCTTGGGAGAGTACTCCTCCTATCCCTTCTAGTGATGCATTAGTGCATACTTAGAAGTTCCCTTGAGGATCTAGAATTTTTAATATTGGTGTTGTAGTGATTTTCTATTTTAATAATGCAAAGGTAGTCTCACACTTCTTGGTCCAATTGAATTCCTTTCTCTTTTTTTTGAGGTTAGTTATGTAGCTGTAATCTTGGAGTAATCCTTTATATAACATATATAATAGCTCATCATTTCCATGAAGCTTTACACTTATATCACATTGGTAGGGGGTGGTCAATTCATAATAGCTTCAATTTTCTCTGGATCTATTGCAATTCTTTCTGCAATTTTATGTATCCTAGATATCGTACCTCCAAGGCATAGAAATATTTTTTTTCTAGATTCCCATAGAGTTGATTCTACCTTAACAACTCCAATACAATTTTGAGGTGTTTATCATGTTCCTTTCTATCTCGAGAGTATATTAAGATATCATCTAAAAATATGAGGACAAATTAATATAGGTGTATCCTAAACACATTGTTCATTAAATTCATAAATGCAGTTGAGGCATTAACTAGTCCAAAGGGTAGGATTGTAAACTCATAATGCCCATACCTAGTTTTGAATGTCATTTTATGAGTATCCTGTAAAGGGTACCTATTCTTGATTGTAACCTTGTTAAGCATTCTATAGTCAATACATAATCTTAATGAACCATCCTTATTTTTAACAAATAAAACTGGTGAACCCCATGGTGACCCTTGTAGTTGTACCTTTAATTTTAGCAGCCCTTGTAGTTGTACCTTTAATTCTTGCATCTAAATAGGATTCATCCTATATGGAGATCTATGGATAGGTTTTGCTTCTAGCATAAGTTCAATAGTAAAATCAAATTACCACACATGAGGAATTCTAGGTAAATCCTCAGGAAACACATCTTTAAAGTCATGCAATATTGGGTGTTCCTCCAACACTTCTCTCTTTCGATTTTCTCCAACTTCATTGAGTTTTATGACTTAGACTATTTCCCATTTCTTAAGGGATTTATCTAGTTTAATAACTAGAAGCATATGGGGTTTAAATGACCCCTTCTCACTATGAATTCTCATTCTCTCTTTACCCTTTTTAGAATACTTGATCCATCTTCTTGAATATTGATCAAGAATTTATGAGCCTGTAACCAATCCATTCCTAGGATCACATCAAAAGCATGAAGTGGAGCTACATACAAACAACCTTCAATAGAACCACTAGTTAGAGTAATATCTACCATTGGAAGACATTGGTTTACTAATTAGTTTTTCCTAGAACCATACTCAACCTTCCACCCTTGGGCCAAATATCTTGGTCTTTTCGATATATCCCTGGCTAAAATAGAATAATAACTAGAAAAAAAATTATCTAAAGCAATTTTATTAAAGAAGGAAGAAGAGAATTTACACTCCTAAATTAATGGCAAGGGTACTTTGTTCTAGTCCTAATTTCCTATTGTTGCTTGTATCCCAGGGTTTACCCCTTTTATCAAAATATCTGGTTATACTTTATTTAGGTAATTGAATGCATAATGAGGTCCTCCACACTAGTAGTGACCTACCTTGGGACCCTTGTGCTTATTTTGGATCTGGTTTCCAACTTGCTCCACTTGGGGTGTCTTCAGTTGCCTTTGGTTTCCTTCATAGCTAGATTTAACTATACCTTCCTCAAGTTGAGCGGGTTTCCACTTTCTTTGTTCATCACCCCTCCCCTTATTTAAGTAGGTGTTAATAGTTGGTTTGAGTTGGATTTTCTATTCTTTCTATTGATATTTCCATTTTAAAAAGCCTATGCTTTCTCTCCTCTTTATCGGTGGTCGATCTTTTCCTGACAAGCTTATGAAATAGGAATCATTCAATCACTGGTGCTGATTTATTTGTTCTCTTTGTTGGCATATTAACTCTTGTTGTTGTTCTATCTATTCCTACTGTGGCAATGGTGATGAGGTTCCCCACTTTTTTTATCAAGTTACTTGAGCATTTGTCTTGGATCCTTCTCATGATATTATCCTCACAGTATTTTTTATTAGAGGAAGCAGACTTCCCTCATCTTGTATTGGGTTCCATTTAATCTAATCACAACCAAGAAGAGAATATTAGTTTACAACTTCAACTTGAACTGTACTTACTAATTTAAGCCACAATACAAATTTTTCTTGCTAAAAACTTTCATTTCTGATTCAAGTGGTATCCTAAGCTATGAAGCAACTTTACTGCACATGTTCATTCTTACTATAAGTAAGGTGTCATAATGTTCCAACCACCCTTGGGGTTAGTCCCCCATTAGATTCTAGCAAGCAAGAATTCTAGATCTTCCCAACTTTGTCTCAAGGTCTAAGAAAATCTTGGATAGAAAGACATCCAAATTCCCTATGCATTCCATGAAGCTTTAATCCCTCGTACCTAAATATTTGATACCAGATGTAATGACCCAAAAACTAGCTAAAAAGAACTAAGATTTTTTTAAGAGCTAATAGAGAGGGATTCGTAAATCCCTAACTAGAATAATAGTTTAAGTTAATCTATTGTTTAGGTTTACCAAACTACCCAAATCTACAAAGAATCATGTCAAACTTAATACCATACACAAGTTCATTTTTGTAGGTATATCATACATATCACAAATAAGCTATCCATATTACCTTTTTTGATGACCTAATTTATCACCTTCAGTATAGTCGAAGGTATACGCCCATCTCTATACCATGCACAAGTCCATCTATGTAGGTATGCTATGCATACTGTAAGTTAAGTCATCCATCTCATATTTTTGATGAGCTAGCTTAACCCATTTATAGATTATCAAGTTGTTTCAGAGCTTAAATCATCCTAATAGATATTAATATCTTAGGTCCTTATCGTATTTCCCTAAGAAGTCTTAATATCTTAGGTCTGTTCCTAAGTTCATCCTAAGAGATCCTAATCTCTTAGGTCTATTCTATGTTCACCCTAAGAGATCCTAATCTCTTAGGTCTATTCTATGTTTACCCTAAGAGATCCTAATCTCTTAGGTCTATTCTATGCTCTTTAGAAAGACAATAATAAATTTATTTAATCTAAATAAGAACAATATCTACTCAACATTTAATAG
Source organism: Wollemia nobilis (assembly GCA_028583015.1). Taxonomy (NCBI): domain Eukaryota; kingdom Viridiplantae; phylum Streptophyta; class Pinopsida; order Araucariales; family Araucariaceae; genus Wollemia; species Wollemia nobilis. Next base: position 1,790,451 of record JAQPPZ010002048.1, on the reverse strand, counting down.
GTACATTAAATAAAGCATTATGAAAAATAACATTAAAGCAAAGGAAAGCTAAGTATCCAAAATTTCTACATATATAAATACAATAATTTAGAGATACATTCAATATTCATTTACTAAATCATTACATAAATCTAAGTATGGTAAAACCTCCATACTTTAAAAGAATAAAGTATTACATTCATGTCCATATAGATATTTCTCCCTAAAATTTTAATCTACTTGAGCATGAATAAATTATTGAAGTTAAAATCAAAGTCAGTGCATTGGTTCCAATTGTCCTCTTTGGTCCTTGTCTTCCCATAGTTCTTTTGAGGGTAGTAGGGGATCAGGGCAACTCATGGTTCTATGAAAGACATGCATCTAAATGCATCTACTAGTAACATGAAACTAGTGCATTTACTGTTTACTTTGCCAAATTGTAACTATAAAAATTTAATTAAAGCATTCAACCATCTATTGTCTAGTTGTTCTTATAAGAATTTCCTCATTTCCATTCCTATATCTCATTTACCCAAAGAGAGTCATTTCAACAAATACAAATAGATCACAAATATTCCTTTAATCAAATTATATCAAAAGCCATTATGTCAAATAACTAAGGTCTCATTCCGTAATTTAGAAAATAATCCATTTTCCTTTTATTTAAATTAATCAAAGTCACATTCCTTTAATTAACCAAATAAACTATGATTCCTTTATTTAAATTAATCAAAGTCCCATTCCTTTAATTAACCAAATAAACTATGATTCCTTTATTTAAATTAATCAAAGTCCCATTCCTTCAATTAAAAAAATAAACTATAATTCCTTTATTTAAATTAATCAAAGTCCCATTCCTTTAATTAACCAAATAAACTATGATTCCTTTATTTAAATTAATCAAAGTCCCATTCCTTCAATTAACCAAATAAACTATGATTCCTTTATTTAAATTAATCAAAGTGCCATTCCTTCAATCAACCAAATAAACTATGATTACTTTATTTAAATTAATAAAAATCCCATTCCTTCAATTAACCAAATAAACTATGATTATTTTATTTAAATTAATTAAAGTCCCATTCCTTCAATTAACCAAATAAACTATAATTCCTTTATTTAAATTAATCAAAGTCCCATAGAAACACATGATTTGTAAAAATTATGAATCTCCTATAATTTAACAACATGCGCTCTTAAAAAAAACCACAAAAGTAAATAGTTCAATAATTTAAAATCCCATGCCCAAAGACTCTCGATCACTCTGGTGGAACAAACGAAAAACTTGAGGTCAAGGTAAAGGAATGACAGGGGTAAAAGATGTTCGACTTACATGGTATTTGTAGTGGTATGCGAGTAATGAACCCAAAGTGAAAGGAAGTATAATAGCTTTAATAAGGGAGTTTGAATCCCAAGGCAACATGAGATAACAAAGTGCACTCTACGTAGGTGATGCTCAAAGCATTGGCTAGGCAACCAAATTCTCTACTGGACTATAGAGATTGATAAAAATGCTCAAGAAGGGGGTTTGGTGAGTGGTAAACCAATCAAAGGGCTAGGATGATATGAACAACATCAACCACTCAATGTGTGTGAGAGAGAGGGAGGATCGAAGCAATAAACATATAATAGAATCACAACATCACATGGAAGATGGGGTGAAGGAAATGCTACCAACCCAAAAACAAAGAATAAAGGTGGTTTCAAAGCCAAATATGATTTTCTTATTCTCTCTAAAACTACCAACTCCACCTACTGATTATGGGTGAGCACAAAATCGATAGAAAACAACATATAAGATGCTAGCCAAAATGAAAAGGTACTATAAAACTCAACATCTCCATAGTTGAGTTGAACATGGTAGTGAAACCCATGCTGGTCAAGAGCACACACATCAATGACATGAGATGACTTATATGAGGCAAAAAAGAAGGACCATATCTAAACTTGGTTAAGGAGAGGACATCCTAACAACACCAGAACAACAGACCCAAACTTGCTATCCACCAAGAAAGTGACATCCAACTCTAAAACAAAGATCCAGTTTTAAAAAGACAAAAAGGGTAAACTTAATAAATCAACCTACTAAATCCTTGCGTTGAATTTATTTCTCCTTTTGGATTCTTTCCTCCACAAGATATTTGGTTTGTTATTCCTCCTCTTGTTCTTTTTTCCTTGCTATGCACCATTCGTTCACTTCTTCTTGTCCATCCTTTTGAAAATATAAGAGAGAGTCCCCTCATACATGCCTCCCTACTCTCTTTAATTCCACCTACCCACATTTAATTCCTTCCTATCGCTTTGGTGAACGAACAGGATATTATTGGATTTTAAAACATTCTTCCCATACTTCAAAATTTCACCATAAATGAAGTTCTTTTCCTTCTGACTGCAAGAAGCTTCCATCTTGAACAATACCTCATTACCTTTGTTAAATAATTTCTTATATTATTTAAATTAAGATATTTTCATATATTATCTCATTATTAATATCTTTCCATATATTCAAATAATGTTCTCTTATTATTTAAATTATGGAATTTCTATCTTTAAATAAAATTCTATCTTTATTTAATATAGATTCTTATTATCTATTTAAATAAAATTCTATTATTATTTAATATAGATTTTTATTATTTATTTAAATAAAATTCTAATATTATTTAAAATAGATTCCTATTATTATTATTATAATATATATATATATATATATATATATATATATATATATATATATATATTTATACATATAGAATAAGTCCTTTTATCACAAACTAGCAACATGCTACTCTACAACAAATTCAATGAATTTAAAGGCAACCACACTATGCTCATTTTCCAAAACCAATGTTGTAGTAGAGTGATGAAGTAAAAGATAATTAATCATATGCAATATACAAATAGGGAGTATTTCTATCAACCGAGTCACCTATCTCAGTCAAAGAATTTATGATAACTACTAGGCTATCAACTATGACTCTAGGTGGCTGGCTAGTTGATGATTATCCCTAAAACGATAATGCATTCATATATGAGGGTAGCCATCCATGTTACCCTAAGCCGTTGTAATCATCACTTCCCCTATTTCAAGCACCTTATTTTGTGGACAATTCTATTTCTTCCACCCACGAGTGTGCATGATCTTGCATATTGATAATCATGTTAGCAGTACCATGTTCTTCAAAGATGAATCAATCTAAAAATTGTATAATCATTCATTTGCAACAAAGCTAAGTGTCAAATTAACATTGATCATCACATAGTATTTCATGCCAAAATTTTCACCAGGGAGGGTCATAACACTACTCATTGTTTTCAATGAGTTTTTATAGGTTTTTATGAGGTGTCCTAGTCCCATCATATTGAGTGGGGTTTGAACCTTGAACCTCCCCAAGAGAGGCCAAAATATTTACCATTGTAGTAAGCTTGCAGCTTGGCTCCTACCTACTCATTGAAGTTATTAGAAGGCCATATATCATAGAGCTTAGATATATTGTAAGCAAGATGCTTGTGAGATTAATTTTTATGATGGACCAAGAGACATCGTAGGAAATTATAGTTCATGTATAAAGGAAGTGTGGCGAGCACATATTCATCTTCTAATAGATTCAAAACCTTCATCGATACCATTAAGTAGAGCATCAACCAAAATGAGACATTGATATCTACTACCCCTCTAGTAAATGCTGACAATAAGAAGAAAATATGAAATTGAGCATGCTAAGTTCAAAACTCAAGACCTAAGATGAAATTATTTAAAACAAACTTAGAATCATTAAGAATGATAATCTCATGATAAACATTGGATTTTGAGAAATATGAATATTTGGTGATGTTCTCTATCCAGAGCCTCAAAAATATTTGTTTCATATTATGTCATGGAAAACAAAATGATTTGGAGAATTCTAGTCGATAAGTTGTATTCAAAGATAGAGAATGTGGCTTCTTGACAATATAAATATTTCTGCACAAGTGGGTGCACAATGTGAAGGCCCTCAAGGTTGGAGGTCTTAGGTTTAATTTTCTACTTCTAAATTTTTGCTTTCAAATTGCATAAAGGGTTAAAAGCATAATTGTCTCTTTTATAAGAATAAAGTGTTAAGTAGGAGAGTTGGCACTTTGAAAGAAAGTATGAAATTTTAAAGTAGAGGTCAAGGGGTCAAAACCCATAAAGACTGTATTTGTTTTTTTACTACCCTAGAAATGAAATTATTTTAATTTGGAACTTTCCTATTTGTTCTATAAGGGTAAATAATTGAAATAGACTATAGTGAATATTTTGCAAAATTAAAAGGGGATAGTAATTTTTTTTGTAAAAGGTCATTTTTGATGATGACCAACACCATCAAAATTTTAAGATATTTGCTTTAATTTTTTTGAAGCATGTGCTTATCCACACAAGTAGTGTTTGGCATAAATGACACATATGGCTTGCATTTACAGGTAAAGTTGTCACATTATGATACTTTTTATAGCCTATAAAAGTGACGGGGCACTGGGAAGACAGGGACCTTACAAACTCTGCATACTCATTCAAATTTCAAATATTTACATGCATTTAAAATAAAATAGCCCGCAGGCTTACAATGGCCGGTCTCGGCTTCGGCTCTGTTCTCCCCTCTCTGTTCTACTTCCTCCTCTGTTCTCCGGTCTGCCGTCCCCCTCTGAAAACAAAAATTCTGTCTCTTTAACGAGGTCCCTCGGTCCTCCCAGCAATCAATGCTCCACCAAACAAGTTTTCCCCATTTCAAAATTTCCTTCCTTCCTGGTTTTCAAAATTCTGTCATAAATGCCATCTGCCCGATCTCCTACAGAGCTTGCATTGATGGCCTCTCTGCATCGGCCGCATCATTCTGACCGTCCTTTGTACTATTGTCCCTTCCATTAAACCATCACCTGTAAATGCTTCGATGCCAGTAAAGCCAAGACGAAAAGAGCGCGGTCGACACCTTCCTTAACAACTTAAGAGACCCCCAAATTATCTTGCATACACGTGGTCGATTGCGTGTACATCCATCCAATATTTCTCCTTGTCGCAACATACTCGACCCACGTGTCCTTCACATCTGCCACATGTTCGGTTTGGTCTAGCCTGGCCGTTCGCTAATCACCCCTAGTCTCGTTCTCTATCTTTCTTTAACTTTCAACACTATCGGAATATCGACCACGTGTCCCCTTCATGACTGCCACGTGTCGCCCCTTTACTGGCCGTGATATCGCGATCGAACTCCAACTCCACTGCTTCATACTTCTCCCCCTCCTTTCTTTTCTATGCCTTCACTTTAATGATACCTTGCCATGCCTTTCGCTTGCCATGTGTCAGCTTCACACTGGCCGTGATATCACGACAAACTGTGTCTCCTCTTATCGAAGTCTTCGCTACGCCTTCTATTTTGTGTTTGCTTTTGGGCCACCTTAAGACTCTGCCACGTGGCGGCTTCACACTGGCCGTGATATCGCGACAGGGCTCCTTCCTCCGCTTTGCCTTCGAAGACCGTCGCGATAACGTGACGTCGCGATATCATGACGTCTAGAGCTCCTCCTCCCCTTCTTTGTAATATCGTCATGATATTGCGACGTCGCGATATCACGATGTTTGAAGACCCTCTCCTCTGTGTCTTAAAACCGATCACGATATCGCAACATCGTGATATCGCGACGTCGCGATATCGCGATGACTTACGCTCTCTCCCTCTGCTTTGGACTACGGTCGCGATATCACAACGTCGCGATATCGCGACAAAACTGGCTCAAGCCCCACCAAGCCTTTTGAGGTCATGATTTTGTGACATGTCACAAAATCGTGACATGTCGCGATTTCGTGACCCCAACTCAATTTACACACAAACTTTACAAACTTCCCCCTTCTGCTTCGCACAACTTCCCCTCCCGGGAATGAATTAATGTAATTCAAAATACAAGTACTTGAAGAAAATTTTGAAGGATGCGAGATTGCCCACACTGTCACCGGATGCTCCTGCATCAGATTCCCGGGGTAACAAGAGAAGTGACCTTCACTTCTAAGTTGTTCGGTCTGCGTCCTTTGCAATGTTTCCGAACACTCCTCTATCCTTTCAACCTGTTCAAATCTTGCTTCTTGGCAAAATTTTATGCCTTCTACCAGACAAATCCTGGCATTGCTGCACATCTTTTCATATTCCGTCTGCAACGACTTCAAATTGTGCCGCATTCCATCTTTCACCAAGGAATAAGCACTCTGATCAAACTGCCATGGCCTGCAAAACAGCAAATGACAAGCATCCATGGGGAATACATCACACAGGACTTCATCCTGGTACCTCCCAATATTGAACGTGACTAAGCACTATTCTCGAACCCAAGCTCTGTGGTCCTTTCGCAACCACGCAATTCGGTATGGGTGCGGGTGTCTCCTTCTCTCCAGCTGCAACTTAGAAACCATTTCCTCAGAAACTAAGTTGTCTGTACTTCCATTGTCGATGATCACATTGCAAACTTTGCCTGCACTTTTGCACCGAGTACGAAACAGGCTTCTCCTTTGCTCTGACTTGTCTTCATCCACCAGCATGGTCCTTCTCACAATCATGGCTTCCCCTTTTTTAGCTTCTTCAGAATGTTCTGAGTCAGCATCCTCAACTGCCACAACTGCTCTGGCAGGACCCACTGGCCTCTTGTTTGTCCTTTCTCGGTGTTGTGGGCACTCAAATGCATGATGCCCTTCTTCACCACAGTGGAAACATGTTCCACGAAATACTCCCCTTTCATTCCCGCATCCAGATCTACCCCTTCCTCTCGGGTAGTTATCATTCTGAACTTGCGGTTTTGGGTCTTCATCTTCTTCTTTCTGACCTCGGCTGCTACTCTCCTCTTCCTTTCCTTCTTTCTTTCCACCATTCTTTCCTCCCGATTCTTTCACTTTTTGCTTGCTGTCAAACTTTTGGTTCAGCTTTTCTTCCACTTTCAAAGCAAATTGGTAAGCATCTTCGATGGTTTTTACCCGAACCAAGCTCAACTCCTCCTGCACACTCGGTCTCAACCCATTAATGTAATGGGCCACCTTTTCTTTGCTGGATTCTAAGTGTCCGGTTCTGATGGAAATTTTATAAAAATCCTCCGTATATTCTTGAACTGTTCTGTTCATCTGCCTCAAGCTTTGCATTTTACGTAACAGATCCAGCTCATAGTCAACAGGGATGAACTATCTTTTTAATTTCTCCACCATTCTGTCCCACCTGGTAATCCGTTCTTTTTCTCTTTGGTTTCTCTCCAGCTGTACTCCCTTCCACCAAATGCTAGCATGACCCTTCAGTCGGGTCTTAGCAAATCTGACCCGGTTAGGGTCTTCAACTTCTTCGTATTCGAAGTATTCTTCTAATTCATTCACCCAGTCTATCAATTCCTCTGGGTTCAAGTTCCCAAAATACGTAGGAACTTCTAACTTCGGCCTCTTCCCGATCTGGGATATGGCCTTGTACAATCTGGCCTGGGTCGGATCTACATCTTCTTCCTCTTCTTCAAACTCATTCTCCTCTTCCACTTCATCCTCACTGTCTGCATCCCTTCTCGGCTCACGTCCTCTACGTAGATCTTCTTGCAGGGCCTGGACTTGCCGTTGCAATGCCCAAAAATATTCGGTTGCCATGCCTCTTCCACCCATCGGGTTTCTTCTCGGAGGCATCTTCACCTGAACTCAAGCCCTCCCACACGTCCTGGTACAACTGCCTCTCTCTTTCGGTGGTCTGTTGTACGCTCAGGAGCTACGGGCTCTGATACCACTGACGGGGCACCGGGAAGACAAGGACCTTACGAACTCTGCATTCTCATTCAAATTTCAAATATTTACATGCATTTAAAATAAAATAGCCCGCAGGCTTACAATGGCCGGTCTCGGCTTCGGCTTTGTTCTCCCCTCTCTGTTCTACTTCCTCCTCTGTTCTCCGGTCCGCCGTCCCCTCTCTGAAAACAAAAAAATTGTCTCTTTAACGAGGTCCCCCGGTCCTCCCAGCAATCAATGCTCCACCAAACAAGTTTTCCCTAGTTCAAATTTTCCCTCCTTCTCGATTTTCAAAATTCTATCATAAATGCCATCTGCCCGATCTCCTATAGAGCTTGCATTGATGGCCTCTCTGCATTGGCCACATCATTCTGATCGTCCTTTGTACTGTTGTCCCTTCCATTAAACCATCACCTATAAATGCTTCGATGCCAGTAAAGCCAAGACGGAAAGAGCACGGTCGACACCTTCCTTAACAGCTTAAGAGACCCCCAAATTATCTTGCATACACGTGGTCGACTGCGTGTACATCCATCCAATCTTTCTCCTTGTCACAACATACTCGACCCACGTGTCCTTCACAACTGCCACGTGTTCGGTTTGGTCTAGCCCGGCCGTTCGCTAATCACCCCTGGTCTCGTTCTCTATCTTTCTTTAACTTTCAACACTATCGGAATACCGGCCACGTGTCCCCTTCATGACCACCACGTGTCGCCCCTTTACTGGCCGCAATATCATGACTGAACTCCAACTCCACTGCTTCATACTTCTCCCCCTCCTTTCTTTTTTGTGCCTTCACTTTAATGATACCTTGCCATGCCTTTCGCTTGCCACATGTCGGCTTCACACTGGCCGCGATATCGCGACAAACTGCATCTCCTCTTATCAAAGCCTTCACTATGCCTTCTATTTTGTGTTTGATTTTGGGCCACCTTAAGACTCTGCCACGTGGCGGCTTCACACTGGCCACGATATCGCGACAGTCGTGATATCGCGACTGTCGCGATATCGCGACAGGGCTCCTTCCTCCGCTTTGCCTTCGAAGACCGTCGTGATAACGCGACATCGCAATATCATGACGTCGCGATATCGCGACGTCTAGAGCTCCTCCTCCCCTTCTTTGTAATACCATCACGATATCGCGACGTCGTGATATCGCGACGTCGCGATATCACGACGTTTGAAGACCCTCTCCTCTGCGTCTTAAAACCGGTCGTGATATCGTGACGTCGCGATATCGTGACGTCATGATATCACGACGTCGCGATATCGTGACGACTTACGCTCTCTCCCTCTGCTTTGGACTACGGTCATGATATCGTGACGAAACTGGCTCAAACTTTACAAACTTCCCCCTTCTGCTTCACACAACTTCCCCTCCCGGGAATGAATTAATGTAATTCAAAATACAAGTACTTGAAGAAAATTTTGAAGGATGCAAGATTGCCCACACTGTCACCGGATGCTCCTGCATAAAAAAGTTGCCATAACAATATCTGGGTATTGTTGTCATGGAAAAATAAGGTCATCAATCTCTTGATACTTTCACTCCATATTTACTACCCTATTCATCACTATCGCTAGACATAAACCCTGAAATTGAGAAATTTTGAGTATATAGGGAAGTTACACCCATGTACAAGGATTTCTCTTTAAGCAGGTGTCATTGATAGGGTGAATCCCTTTCCATACTACCTTGGTACCTCGTATCGTTCTCTTTCACGTACCTTAAAGTCTCTCTCATGTATGACTACGTATATCGAGAGGACTAGCTTCTTCCACGTATCGATGGGTATATAGGAAGGGGGTATATAGAAAGGTTTGGTATATCAGACTGGTAGTATATTGAAAGGGGGACCATTTGGGAGTCATAAGGAACCCTCACCATGCAAGCATCAAAATTTCTTCTTACAGAATCCCAACTACTCAAAGGTTCAAACTTTGGACCTTGGAAGACTAAGATGAGAACCATCTTGGTAGTTGAGAAACTCTAGGACATTGTCACCGGCAAAGTCACTCAACCTAAAGAGGATGAAGATGCCCAACAGAAATTTGATGATGCAGATGCCAGAGCACTGATGATCATCACCCTTGCCATAGCAGATGTTGTTCAACCACACATTTGTGAAGCACAAACATCCAAGGAGGCATGGGACACACTTTCTACCATCTATGAAGGGAAGAATGAATCAACAATACTTCACCTTCAGTCTCAACTCCACACATTGAGAGTTCAAGATGGAGAAAGCATTGAGGTATTTCTTCGTCAAGTTGCAGAGTTGAAAGCCAAATTGAATGCCATGGGTGAAATAGTGGAAGATAAGCTCTTAGTACCCATCATACTTTGAGCTCTACCAAATTCATTTCGAGTGTTGATCACTTCCTTGCAAGTCTCAAATAGGAAGGTGTCCTTTGATGAGTTGGTGAATATGCTTCAACAGGAAGAAGCAACCAACTAGTTGAGGGATCAGTTGACAAACAATGCACTCATTTCCACGAAGTCTGACAGAAAGAAGCCATAGAAGGGTCCTTCTCCATCATCATCATCATAGAAACAACCTCAAAAACAAAAGAGGTATTGCCATATCTGTGAAAGAGGACACGATACAAAGTATTGTTGGTATAACTCTAGGACTCAAGGAGATCAAGTCCACAAACCTCCTCAAAATATATAAACTAAACCATAGAAGCAACAATAAAGGCATGTTGCACATGAAGATTCAAAATTGGACTTCAAACTGGACACATAAGGTACTAATGTCCAAGGCGATGACAAGACCAAAGGATGACATTTGGTACATTGATTCAGGTGCTAGCAAACACATGACTGGGAACAAAGCATGGTTTGACTCCTTCCAAGCCAAAGATGGGAAACCAGTCACTATTGTCGATGATAAAACCTATCATGTCAAAGGAGTGGGAGATGTTCCTCTCAATCTTCCTAGAGGCAAATGCACCATTGAAAAGGTACTCTATGTACTAAGACTAGCAAACAACTTCTTGTCTATAACACAAATTCTAGATCGCAACATGGTGGTTGAATTCTAAGTTGTTGATGGCAAAAAGAAGTGTTTCATCACAAAACATGGCAAGTTTGTGGCAACAAGTTCCTACAAGAATGGCTTGTTTGCACTCAATGTCATATCATCTCCTAATGTTGCATCTATAGCCACAATATATGCTACCTCCCTTTGGCATAGGAGATATGGTCATCTGAGTTTTGGATACTTACTCTAGCTGAGTAAGCATCACATGGTGTTAGGTCTGCCCAACCTTTCACCCACATTGCTAGTATGCTCAGGTTGTTTAGCAAGGAAGCAACACCAAGTACCTTTTGAGTTGAGCACTCACAGAGCAAAAGGACCATTGAATGTGATACACACCGATCTATGCGAACCCATGCCAGCCAATTTTGATGGACATAGGTACTTTCAGTTGTTTGTAGATGACTACTCATGAAAGATGTGGGTGTATTTCTTGCAACTGAAGTCAAACACGCTCAAGAATTTCTAGCACTTCAAGAAGCAGGTAGAAAAGGAAATTGGGTGTTATGTTCAAGTTCTCCACTCAGATCAAGAGGGGGAATATACCTCCAACATTTTTTCAAGGTTTCTTGCATAGAATGGGATCAAGCAACAACTCACTACTGCATACACTCCACAATAGAATGGGGTTGCTGAGAGAAGAAACCATTCCATCATGGAAATGGTTCGTTGCATGCTCACAGAAGCCAATCTGGAGCAGTAGTATTGGGCTGAAGTTGTCTCCACTATAATGTATCTTCTAAATAGAGCATCCACAAAGGCACTACAAGGAGTTACACCTGAAGAAGCTTGGTCTAGGAGGAAGCCTTCAATTGCACATCTCAAAGTCTTTGGAAGTAAGGCATACATGCATGTGCCAAAGCAAAAGAGGACCAAGTTGGATGCAAAGACCCTATCATGCATATTTCTTGGCTATGATGATGCATCAAAATCTTATTGACTGATAGATCCAGTCACCAAGAAATTGCATATAAGTAGAGATGTGGTGTTTGATGAAGAATTTGAAACTAAGACAAACACTGAGGATTCTAAGGAGTCTGAAGATGCCACATCTCTAGTTGTGAGCATGGAGTTAGATGAGAAAGTTCATGAAGAAGTTCTAGAAGTTGTTGATGAACTTGTAGCAGTTGCTCCATCACAACAAAGAAAGACTCCAAAATGGCTCACTAGTAGCATCAAAGATGCTAAACTTGATGCACCACCTGACCTCACTTCCACACGACCACATACTCGTAGTAGTACACAATAGGAAGTAAATCTGGGCTTGATGACTTCAATAATGGAAAATTTAGAACCAGCATCAATGATCGATGATAGGTGGGCTAATTGCAATCTCGCTTCGTTGGGCACCACCTACAGCCAACATTCTTCTCCCTAGCATGACAATCAATTCAAACCAACTAGCCACTTTGTGGGTTCTCAAGGTGGAGTACCTGCTTATAATGGTGGTTTGGCATTTTCACAACCTAGTCCTTACCCATATCAACAGGGCTATCCCTATTCTCCATTTGGGTGTGTCTTAAGGTATCCAGCATATCTACCAGACTTCAATTTTACCTAGGGATTTTATAATCCATATGCAACACCTCAGTTTTCACAAGTATATGCTGGACCAACAACAACAATGTATCCTCATGCACAAGTAACACAAAGTGCAGCTGGCTACCCTACCTCACTTGGATATACTATGCAAGGACCACACAATGTTCAATATAGCAGACCTAGACTGGTGACAACAACAACTGCATCACCATAGTATGTAGATGGGGCATTAGTCCCAAATGTTGCTCAAACTTCAAGAGCGTCACCTTAGATCCAAGAGCCAAAGCCAAGAGCCATTAAACTTCACAAATAATGTAATAAGGGGGGATGTTAGGTAATTATTACATTATTTGCTCACGGGAGAATTGAAGAGAATGTGAAGCACCAAGAGTCTCTTGAGACAACCAAGAGATATCCCATTGTATCTATATATGTACAAAATCTAAAGTTTAATGTGAAGAGTTTATTTTATGCTTGACCCAAAATTATTTAATATGATGAAGATAAAAATCCTTGATGCAAAAAATCCTAAAGATTTAAGTATGTGCTTGGTATTTTTCCTTATTGGTTGAGAAAAAAATACTTTTTTATTTTAAATATTAAATATATCCTGTTAAATGGTGTAGAAGTTGTGATATCTATTTGAGGAAGTGACACAATAAAAAATAGTCACTTGGAGATAAAAAATAATACTCTCAAAATGATAAAATTTTATAATGTTAAGGATTATATTGTAAGACTTAAGGCTTTGAGATCCAATATAGGTATTTTTTGAGGATGGGGTAAAAAGGACCCAAAATATTTAAAGTTTGTTTGATCATCATTTTTTCATCTATTAGATACTTGGCTTTATGATTCATATTGTTTCTATGTTTATGAACATAAAAATTTGATCCTCGATGAATGTTTCTATCTTTTGGTTTATTTATAGATATGAAATTATAGTTATCTTCCTCATGAATAAATATTATACAAAATATTTTTTAAATATGAGGATACAAAGAAAAAACATAAAGGTAGGGAGTCAAATATTTTAAAGAATAATCCTATATACAAAAACTATTAGAAGGAAGGTCACTATTCCAAAAAATTTCTAGCAATTCTTTAGAGGATTGAAATTGAGTTTAAGAAGGCTAGGATTAATGAGTGTTTTCTAGATATATATTATGATAACGAGGGAGCATTTTATCATAGCATAAATGTTATTTGAACTTTACCTTTTGTTACTTCTCTTTTTTGAATAGGTTATATGTGGCTTCTATTGGGGGCCACTCCCATCAAAATACCAGAATATTACATTTGTTGTAGCAAACATTTTTATCACGGTTTTTTCTTTTCTTTTTTCTCTTAAATATATTCTTCAACTTTCTCAAAGTGCTATGTTTCCACAATCAACTCCTTGACATCATTTTGATTAAGACATAAAATCTCACTTGGCCAGTTGTCTTCTAAAATTTGAATTTCATGGGGATGTAGATCAACACCATAATTCGCTAATTTATCTGCTACTCGATTTCCTTCTCTATAAATATGCTCACATTGCCAGGAGATTGCCTCTAGTAATAGATGATGAACATCAACAATAATATTATTTTTTATCCAGTCTCCACATCCATTTTTGTTAATAGCATTGATGATAATTTGTGAGTCCCCCTCAATTGAAATATATTTCCATCCTTTTTCTGCTGCAATTTTAATCCCAGTAAGAAGTGCCCTAGCCTCTGCATAGTTGTTAGTTGAAGTTCCATATGATTTTGAATAAGTGAGGAGAATTTTGCCTTCACTATTTCTAAAAACACCACCTCCACCAACTTTTCCTAGATTTCCTTTAGAAGCACCATCAAAATTAATTTTGATAAACCCAATTTTTGGACATTTCCATTTTACCATAGATCGAAGTAGATCCTTTGTTTTAATTTCGTTGTCGTAGATGACTCTTCCATGTATGTTCAAATCCTGTAGCCAAATTATTAGCACTTATTTTTCTGCAATTGAGACTTCCCATGATGAGCACCATATTTGTAGACATTCTACAAGAGAGGCACTGATACGGTTCCAAACTTGGGCATGATTTTGATATTTATTATTAAAAATTCTATTATTCCTTTCAAGCCATAAATTCCAACAAATAATGGCAGGGCCAATCCTCCAAAGAATACATAATGCTTTAGCTTTGAAATAATTTATCCAACATTTTATCAACTCTTTCAATGTTGATGGAGATACCCAATATAATTTCATATTTTTTAAAAAGTAACCCCAAATGGTGTGAGCAAATGGATAATGAAGGAGTAAATGGTCTGATGTTTCTAAATCCTTCTCACACAAGGCACATCTGAAGGGTCCATAATATCCTCTTCTTTGTAGACTCTCTCCTGAAAGAATCTTACTTTGAACTGCTAACCAAAGAAATGTTGAGGCCTTAGGGAGAGCCTCTAATGACCAAACATTCTTCCAAGGAAAATATTTGGGAGAAGGAAATTTTGATTGTTCTAAATTCTCATATCCCAACTTTACTGAGTATCCACCATCCTTTGATAAGTTCCAAACCAACTCATATTTTCATGTAAAAATTGGCAAATAAAACTCTAGAAGCATATTTTGAAGTTCATCTGCAATTTGTTTTTGTTCCTCTCCTTCAACCAGGTCACTAAAAGAAATCCATGATCTAGAGTTTTTGTTCATAATAATATAATATTTGACCTTTGGACCTTTACATGCTAGGCACGCTTGAGCCAATGGTTTCCATTTTGAGTCTGAGATGAGAGGATAAGGCTTCAACCAAGCATCAGACCAAAAATTTGCATAACTCCCCTCATTGATTGACCATCTAATATGTTTCTTTATCAATTGCAAACTCTCTGATATGAAGTTCCATGTTGATGATCCTTTGGGTAGAGTTCTTTTTCTAAACAATTTCATTGCATCAAGAGAACCTATATATTTTTGAAGTAATATTTTTACCCAATTCTTTCCTTGATCTCTGAATAATCTCCACCCAAGCTTTGCTCCTAATGCCAAATTCATAAGTTTACAATTCCATAAGCCTGCTCCTCCAATATTCTTTCCTCTGCAAACCCTTTCCCACTTACAAAGAGGAAACCTAAATTTTTCCTCACAACCTTTCCATAGAAATTCTCTTTGAATTTTATCAATTTCTGATGCAATACCTATTGGCAGTCTTGAAACTGACATCATATAAATAGGAATGGATTGCAAAGTAGTCTTTATGAGTTGTAGCCTTCCTACCATGGTTAAGAACTTACCTTTCCAACCTGCCAAGCAAGCTTTCATTCTATCCAAAAAAGAGATCCAAAGCTCCTTTTTATTTCCTTTATCAGACAAAGGAATACCTAGGTAGATTGATGGAAATTTTTCAATTTTAAACCCCAAAATATTCACAATAATTTGTTGTAAATCTAGGGCAGTATTAATGAAAAAATCTTGGATTTTGAAGTATTTACCAACTGTCCAGTAGCCTTCTCATAACATGACAATATTGATTTAAACTCCATGGCCTCACTGACTGAGGGATGACCCAAAAGAAAAGTATCATCAACAAATTGGAGATGAGATTCAAAGGGACCATTTTTTGCAACTTGAATACCCTTGATTTTTCCTTCCATTTTTACCTTTGAAAATGCTCTCCCTAATGCTTCTGCTATAATAATGAATAGATAAGGAGAAAGAGGATCACCTTGACGAAGTCCACAAGATGACTTGAAGTACCCAATAAGAGAACCATTGATCAAAATAAAAAATTTTGTAGTGCTATAACAACATTTAATCCACTCACACCAACTATAATCAAAGCCAAAATTTCTGAGAATAGCATGTAAAAAATTCTAGGAAACCCTATCATATGCTTTGTTCATATCTAATTTCAAAAGCATACCTAGTTTTTTCATGGAATGAAGAGAATGTATGGCCTCTTGTGCAATAATTATACCATCAAGAATTTGTTTACCCTGAACAAAGCCACCTTGTTCCTCTGAGATAATACACCCTAGAATGCCCTTCAACCTGTTTGCCATAATTTTTGAAATGATCTTGTAAATCATATTACAAAGGCTTATTGGATGAAAATTATCAAAATATTTTGTGTCACCCTTCTTGGGAACCAAGGTAATAAAAGTAGCATTGATCTCACTTATTATAGCCTTCCTTTTTGGGCCTCTTCCACTGCATCTAACATATCACTCTTCAATAAATCCCAAAATTTTGAAAGAAAATTGCAGGAAATCCATCGAGGCTAGGTGCCTTGTTAGGATGGAAAGAGAAAATTGCTTCATGGAGCTCCTCCATAGATATCTTCTTCCTCAAGCTTTCATTTTGTCTCTGAGTGATAATTGATGGAATATTTTGCAGAAGTTTTTCTTGTGCCTCCTTATCTTGCCTAGAATCTGATAAAATATTTTTGAAATAATTTACTGCTTCCTTCCTTATATCTTCTTCATCCTCAATATTTCTTCCATCTGGAGTTATAATATTTTTGATATGATGAACAAAAAATTTGTTTTGTTGTAGCATGAAAAAACTTTGTATTTCTATCTCCTTCCTTGAGCCATTTCTCTCTAGATTTTTGGAACCAATATGACTCCTCTTTTTCAATGCATTATGATAATCATAAAGTAATTGTTTTTCTTTCACATAAGAATCTTGGTCCATTCCATTAATTTCTACTATCTCTTGTAAATTTTGGAGCTTGGATTCAATTTCTTTTTTTCTTTAAAAATGTTACCAAAATATTTGACATTCCATATCTTCATTTGCTCCTTTAAATGTTTCAACTTTTGAACAAACCTGTACATACATGATCCTTCAAATTTTGATTCATCCCACCATAACATAACCATCTGGAAAAAATCAGGGTCTTGGAGCCACATAGACTGGAAGTGAAATGGCTTTGGATGACCATTGTTAGGTGACTCACAAGTCAAAATAATGGGTTTGTGATCTGATCCTGCTTGTAATAAAATATCTGAAGAGATTGTATACTTTGTTTGCAACCAATTATTGGATAACAAGAATCTATCCAGTATTTCTGCTATATGATTTTTTCCAATGCGTCTGTTATCCCATGTGTATTGAAAGCTTGAGGGACTAACATCCCAAAGGTCATTTGAATTGACAAATGAAGAAAAATCTTGCATTGATTTAGACCATCCTAGAATGCCACCCTTATTTTCCAAAGGAGATATAATAATATTAAAATCACCCCCAAGAATCCATAGATCACAATGAATCATCATTGTATTTGACAAAAATATACTAAGGTCCTTCCAACATCTTTCACGTGGAGTAACTATAGTTGGAGCATATACATTTATAACCCCAACTTTGATGTTTTCCTCTTTCTTGCAAAATAATCCAACAACCCAATTACTTTTTGCTTCTAATAGTTCTCCATCCCATTTGCATTTGTCCCATATTATTGCAATACCACTGAAGCTCCTATAGAAGAAACTGCTAAACAATCACCTGTCTTCCAAATCTTCTTAAAAGCCTCCTTACATTCCTCATTGCTTAATTTTATTTCTTGTATTAAAATAAACTCAGGGCTATAACAACCTATTAATTCCTTAATAACTCTTTTTTAGGGGTTTTATTCATACCCCTAATATTCCATGATATCATTTTCATCATCAATACTTTTTATTTTTGTTAGTGGGCTTAGCCCCACTTCTTGTTAACACCTGTGATATTTTTATTTGGCTTCCCAAATCAATATCCTTCTGAGTTTCTTTTTCTCTTAGATCATGGTTTGATGGCCTTCCTCTCCTTCTTCCATTCTTGCCAACACTCTCATCTTCATCAATCTCTTCCATTTTTTCATATTGTTCAAAATGAGACTTATCTTCTAAAGGTTTATGTTGCCTTAAAGAGCCGAAAGTGCAAGGAATAGCCTCATTAGCATTTTCTTCTTTATGTTGCCCTAAAAACTCTAAACTGCAAAGATGATCCTCCATAGTCATCACTTTCTTATGTTGGCCTAAAAACCCTAAATTTCCTTGGATATCCTCCATAATATTTTCTTTAATATACTGCTCTTGAAAACCTAAAGTGCAAGGAACACACTCCATACTACTTTCATTTTTATTGGAAGGAGAATATTTTAAGCTACTTGAGGATAGTAAAGGTGATTTACCTGGATTAAGCTTGACCTCCTTCTCCTTATTTGATTTAAGATTCATCTCCCCATTTTCCTTTGTATTAAAATTTGCCTTCCCCTCTTCCTTCGCACCTTGAGCTCCTATATTTGAACTTGCGCAATGTACTTCCTCATCTTCCATACCATTTTTTTCTTCTAATGGCTGATTCGAGTGAACTGTAATTGCCTTTTCCATTTGATGATGTAGAGGGATTTTTCTTGCCACTTTCTTAGGAGTGGAAAATCCTTGATTTGACCTAGCTTCTCCTGTGATATGGTCTACTTGTTTCAAATTGAAATTACCCTCATGCCCAAAAAATTCCATCTCTTCCTCCATTTTTACTTTGCAGTATTTTGCCATGTGCCCAGTTTCATGATATTTGCGACATCGAAATGCAATGTTTTCATAATCCACCTGCTGATCCCATTCTCTTGATTCAGTTTTAATCCTAATCGATTGTGGTAAAGGTTTAGAAATATCCATGGAAACACATATTCGAGTGTATACAACATGTCTTCTCTCCTTAGTAGATGGTCCCTCTTGGATGAATTCACCTAGAGTATTACCAATACTCTTCAAAACCTCCTTATTGATGAGTTGATAAGGAAGTCCAAAAAGCCTAATCCATACTGGAAGCCTTTTAATAGTTTCTGTGTCCACAGAAAAATTCTCACTCCAAGGTCTTAAGTATAATGCATCTTTACCCCTAAACCATGGGCCTCCATCCATTATTTTATCCCTTATTTTTGAACTAGAGAAAATAATGAGGAAAAATCCTTTTGGAAGAAAATTCATGGAGTAATTTGAATTCAATCCCCACTTCCACTTAATCCAATTTTGAATCTCAGAAAAACTTGGCCAATATCCATGAAACTTACAAATTAACCCTCTGGTTTTAAGAATCATTATATCATGCTCAATCATCTCATCTTTGATAATCACTTCTGGTGTAGAATCTACTACCTAGATTGGGTTTGCCATAGATTCTCTCTTACCCTTATTGCTAGCTAGGGCATCCAAACTTCCAACTTGGCCATTCATACTTTCAGTAAGGACTTTCACAAATGACTTTCTTTCCATGTTACCTAGGTTTTTTTCAAATGAATCCTCTAAATTTTCTTGAGATCTGGAACAAGAAGTGACTTGCTTTTTGTTGTGCTCACTCCTGGCTGCCCTCACTCCTCATTGTGCTCACTCCTCGCTTTAAGCGCTTAACTTTCTAGAGTGCCCTTAGTGAACCAGAAAGCAACATTTTGATAATCAGAAACATCATCGAGTTTGATCAAATAGCCTTCTCCTCGCACTGCCTGTTGCTCTGCTGCACGTAAATGCGTAAGAAAAGGCTTTACAAGCCCTAACGCAAGTTTCTCTGTCATGCCTCCCACCAAAGCGAATAGTTTGCACCTTGTCTGTTTTGGCTATAAATGAAAAAAAGTGCAGTCCAGCCGCGTATCTGCCTTGATTCTCTCTTCGTGAAACTGACGACCGCACAACACGACAGATCACCACAACCGCAATAGAAGTTTGACGAAAATAGTTTTTGACCTCTCTTCACTTCAAATCCCACCACATTCCATGCTCTTCCACAAGTCCTCCGCAAATCCTGCGACGCCCGAGCTCCCAAATCATGCGCATGGATAGTCTATTTGTTTTTTTTTAAGTAATACTTCTTATACACATCCACCATGGGGATTGAACCTGGGTCACATCACCGATAATGCAAGTGGAATCCTTGCACTCACGGGGAAATTCTATTTGTTAGTTCTCTTTATATCACAAGTGGTTTGTAAAATTTGAATCCACTTGACATATGTCTAAGCATTCTTATTACAATCATCTACATAACATAAAGCAAGATATTATCAATGATGATTTGACATTATAAATATTAGGTTGTGATGGAAATATTGTTATTGAATTGAGGTACTCTATCTTCCTAGAATTGGATCTAATATCATTTATATTTATTGCATCACTCAGATCCATAAGGCTAGTTTTTGATTAGAATAATAGTTTGTTAAGAATATGGATGATGGATTTATGGTTGTTGCTTTAGAATATTTTTATGAGACAAAGCATGTGCACAAGATTAGTTTTGATTTGAATTCCTCTAATAGGAATATTTTTGTTGCTATGATGGATAAGGCCAATGCCACCATTGAGATTTGACATTAAAAGATGGGATATACTAATTATTGATCCTTAAGGTACACGAGTCATCTTAAAATGGCTCATGGTCTTCCATTGATTTATTTGATTTTAGAATTTTGGGAGGGATATGTGTTGGAGAAACACCATTGAGATTACTTATTAAATAACATATATCTAGAAGCATATCAACTTGAAGTTGATTAATAGTAAAATTATTGGTCCTATAGTTAGCCAATATTTTATAACGACTATATTTTTTATATAATTGATGATTCCACCAAGTTTTTTTTGGAAAATACTATCAATTTAAAGGATGAATAATTTTCTAAGTTCAATATTTTTTGGATTTCAAAGAACTTATGGAGAAGTAGAAAGAGAAAAATTTCAAATATTTGAGGACTAGTTGTATACGTGAGTTTGTCAAAAATAAGTTAATGATTTTTTTAAAATTATTCATGTTATTTCCTTGTAGTCTACTATTTGGTATACACTAAATAGAATGTTAGGAGTTAAACAAAAATAATATCATTATAGAAATGGTCCAATATATAATCCATGTGAGGCAAGTGGATATTAATATGTGTAGAGAAAGTACATGATGTAACTTCTTTATCGATAGACCACAATCATATTATTAAAAAGATGATACTTTTGAGAGATGGATGTGGAAGAAGTATTTGGTTTCATATTTTAGAGTGTATAGAGTAGTAGTATTGGATTACATTTGTATTGGGTTATAAAAAAACATTTTTGTTGAAGAGTCATAAATGCATTTTTATAAGATACGACATGAAGGCATATTGACTTTATGATTTGGTTACTCAAAATATTAATATCTAGATGGTATTGAGATTCATGAGGCTCATTCTATACACATATTATCCTAATTTTATTTCTTACTAATGAATTATTTCCACCTCATCATGTTCCTTTTTATTTTTAATCTCAATCAGTCTCACATGAACCCTATTTTTTACATCTTTTAATTAGTCAAATAATTTAGATGATGTTGTTACTTCTTCATTTATTGGTTTTCATAATAGATATTGTTCCTAGTCCTCTTCTTCTAGATGTTGCTTATATCAATAAGATACAACCTCTTTCTCCTTCTTTGGATCATCATGAACCCTTATGGATTGTATCTCTCATTTAGGATATAGATATTATATTATATTAGGAACAACACCAAACATTCCATGCCAATTATTCGATCCACAAGATGGATATTTATGGATATCCAATTATTTATCACTAAGGATGTTATATTAAGTGCACAAAAACTATACGAGTAAAGTATGACTCTGTCAAGAAGAATTAGACTTAGGAGTTGGTTTTCTTACCTAAGGATAACAATATTGTTGATTAAAATGGATCTATAATGCTAGGTTTAGTGTTGATAGTCATATTCAAAAACATAAATCTCACCTTATTTCCAAGGGATTCTCTAAGAAATATGGAGTTTATTATAATTATATTTCCCATATTTAGTGCATTGAGTCTTTGCACAAACATAGAAAGTCTACCACATGGATGTTAATCGTGCATATACTCATGAGGAACTTCAAGAGAAGACCTCTACTTGACAACCATTAAGTTTTATTTAGGATGTATACACATGATTAGCTTGCAAACTCATGTAGTCCTTGTATAAGTTTAATTAAAAACCTCATTGGTGGTATTGAATATTTACATATTTATTTAGTTTAAGTTTTCTCATAGTAAAATAGATCATGATGTTTAAATTAGAAATAAAAATGGTAATATACTATTTTTTAATGATTTATAAAGATGATATAATCCTTACATGGAGTTATTCCTTTATGATTTAAGAATTAAGGCTACGACTTAACCAATAATTTAAGATGATATACTAGGACCTACTTCATTATCTTTTTGGACATTGGAATTACTCAATCTTCTTTAGGATTCACTTTTGAATCTTAGTATACCTTGGAGTTAATACAATAGTTTTAGATAGAGGATTATAAGAAAATATCTGTCTCTTTTTATTTTTGATTAAAATTGAGGTTAAATATTATTCCCCTCTAATAGATGCTTTTATCTATATGTTATTATTGGGTTGTTTTCTCAATCTCATCCAATAGTATAGATATTTCCTTTGCTTTCATTATTTATTTCAAGTTATACAAACACCTCATGAGAGTCATTATAATGATGTCAAGTGGATCCTTAATTATATTAGTGGTTCCATTCATATGAGCATGCATTATGCAATAGGGAATACCATTATCTTTTAAGGGTACTCAAATGTAGATTGGGTTGAGGATCTAAAAGGTAAAGTAGTTTTTAACATCCATGAAAGCATAAGTCATATTAGATAACCCTATAGAGGATGTTATTTATCCAATATATATTTATCCAACCAAAAGTATGGTGTGCAAATATACCCCCATTGGATTAAAGCCTTAAACCTCCTTAATAGAGTTCCAAAGTTTACCATTAGGCCTATTCAAATTGTACCAAAAGGAGAAAAAATTCACTTTGAGAGACTTATTTTTTGTTATTTTTAGATCTACTTGTTAGTGTTCCAAAAAGTAGAATACAATTTTTCTATCTTCTATGTAGGTAGAATATTTTAGTATTTGAGAAGCATATCTAATGGATGAGGATATTTTTGATAAGTCAGATATTTATTAGAACAACTCAACCAACTTATTCTATAATAACCACATATATATTCAATTGATTTGTAATACTATGGAGCATTTATGGACCAATGATATTGATATTTGGATGCATAAGTTTCAATATATCCATTCTTAAGGATTGCTTCTTCTAGATTTTAAGCCTTAGAAGACCAAGTCATAGACAATTACTTGAATATCATGCATGAGGTTAATTTTACTTAATTACAAACATGTATTGGCATGAGAGAGATTCCACTAAGATAGGATGTTCATCATTCTCTTCTCTCCATTATCTGTTAGGATCCCATCCTAATGTTATTTTGTATTTCTCATTTGCTTATGTAATAACCCACTTCCAATGTGGGGGATTCTATTATAATGTTATTTTGTAATACTTTGTAATGTATGTGGCAAGTAAGACACTTAACCAAGTGGTGCCATCTCATGTAACCGTTACTAAGATTGTAACCGATGTTTGGTAGAAGATTCTAGCTGAAGTGGCATTTTGCATGTAAGCCAAATATTGAGCCTTTAGGTAGGGTTGAATGAAGCTTTCTCTTTAAAAGACATAGAGCCATATATGAATGTATATTTTTGCAAGTTAATGAAATATTGAAGGAGGTTACCCCCTCAAAGAGTCCTGTGATTCTGAATTATTTGTGAGATTGTTTCAATTATGTAATTACTTTCTACATATTATTATTTAGTTATTTGATGTATTTCAATTATTTTTCAGTATTTTGTGTGAGTGAGCTTTATTTGAATAGTAGGTTCCTAACAAGTGGTATCAGAGTGCTTTCTAGAACTAAGTTCTACTATGACTGCAACAATTCTTGCTCAACCATTTTCACCTATTACCTTCTCTTACTTTTAGA
The DNA here is from genome assembly GCA_028583015.1 of Wollemia nobilis. Taxonomy (NCBI): domain Eukaryota; kingdom Viridiplantae; phylum Streptophyta; class Pinopsida; order Araucariales; family Araucariaceae; genus Wollemia; species Wollemia nobilis. The sequence goes on along the minus strand of JAQPPZ010002048.1, from coordinate 1,766,307 downwards.
GAGGTAAATAGTGTGCTCAATGGTATGTATGGAAACCTCCTTGGGTAGTGGCCTGAAATATTGGTCTGAGCACTATTGTTCATCACTACGGTATAACAAAGGACCTATGGTTGTTACATAGTCCTTTGCCTAGCATACCTTGGTTTTGTTATAAACTTCAACCTACAAAAACAACACCTTTCTATTTTCTAAACTTGCATTTATGATCCTAAAAAATGAGCATACAGAGAAAGACTTCCATATCACTAAAGAACAAACTTGCATGCACCAAATAGTCAGGATAGAGTTTATAAGTGTCTGTCATAGTATGAAATACTCCAGTACCATCTAGGTCAGTGATAGTAATAGTCAGATCAATGACAATAATAGTCGGGTCAGTGGTAGTAATAGTCAAGTCATTATAGTAAAAGTTAGGTTAATGATAATAATAGTTAGGTCAACAATGATAGTAACCGTTGTTTGTAACAGCCAAAAATTACAAGAGATCATGATCAAAATCAAAACTATTAGTATCAATCCAGAGGATCCCAAGATCAGTGATGTGAATATTGTTAGTAATTGTAGTACAGGTGACAAGGATAGAGATAGGAAATTAGTTTATAGAATGCACAAGTTTGAGATAATTGATATAGTATCCAACTTTTGAACTGTATCTCCAAATAGAAAATTGACCACACCAGTAGACTCATCAAAATAGAGGATAACATCAGTGTTGTGGGATATAGCTCATTGCGATAGTTTTTTCAATATGATAAGTTTGATATATAACACCCAAGAACTTTTTTAGACCCTTACTAAAAATAGTAACTCCTAAAACCACACTTCTATTTTTAGTAATTCAGTAAAAGAGGTTCAAGACTATCCAAAATTGTTGGTGGTACTCGTGGACAACAAAAAGACATATATTAGGTCACCTCATTGTTGGAAAAATTATAAAGCACTATTGAAAACATGAAACTTTCAAATCAAATCATGATAACATAGCTTCAAAATCTTAGACTTGATCATGCTACCTTTAGAACCCGCATAGAAGAACAACTTGCAGTAGTTGAGTCCAAATTGCAAGGTGGTACGAGCAAGACTGAGTATCATAATGAACACTCATATTTTAATAGAGGTAAAGCAAGGACAACAGATGACTCTCATCCTCACTATGATCATGATCCTACCTTTAAGATGCCCAAATTAGACTTTCCTAAGTTTAATGGGAAGGATGTGGATGGGTGGTTGATGAGCACCAGAAATACTTATTTTATATACATTCTTAAGGGACATTATTACTGGTTAATTATCATGTGAGATATATTTTTATTTAACTCAATCATATAATTAATAGAAAATCCGGTATTATGCTTAACGGGTGTTTTTAGTGGAAACTATGTATAAGTGTAGGGTTTATTGCTAATCTGGCATTTTCCAGTCTACACCCCACTTGGACCTGGTAGTGTGCAAGAAAGAGCCCTACTCAAGCAACACCTTACTCAAGTGGTGCCAAGCAGGCACCTTACTCAAGTAGGCACCAAGCCCATGCCTTACTCAAGTAGGCACCTTATTGGTGCCTTACTCCCACATATTGGAAGCGCTTGCATTGGAGACTAAGTCAACATTGACCAGGTTGACAAAAGAGAACTATTTTAATCATGCATTTATTAAATAGAATAAAGTATTTTTTTATTATTATCAATCGATTGGCCGATTGACTTTGTAAATCTCTTAAAGCATATTATTTTTAGGATGCATTAATTTAAGGATGTGTTTGTTACGTACACCTAAGGATTTTTATATTTATCCTTTTGGTGAACGAACATGCTTTAAATTAGTAGAATAAAATCTATGTAGAACCAATTGTAACTAATCACGTCATGTGATTAAATTAGATTAATTTGTTATTGTAACAATATCTGGTTGTGCTTTATATAAAGACATAGGCCAGATGAAAGAAAGATCAATGATTAATTTTAAACAGAGATTATTTCATTTTATTATTTTTCTAGATTATTAAGAGTGCAACTCCTCTTATTCGAGCAAACTCTACGTAGCTATTTAGGTGGACTATCTATGGGAGCTTGGGCCCACTCCTTACAATAGTCCTCCCCTATTTTATTTTTGTTATTTGTTTTTATTAGATTAGATTTATTGCTTTATTTATTGCTTTATTTAATTTTAGTTGTGTGTGTTTATTTTCTTGCTTTTATTTTTGTACTTTATTTTTAGCACTTTAATTTTAGCTTGTTATTTATTTATTTAATTTTTTGCACTTAGTTTATTTGGTTTGGCTGACTTTCAAATGCATGAACATCCCCCACCAAAATAAATAAAGTATAGATGGATTCATTCCCCAAAACTGCAGGCATATACTGTGTGTGACACTCGTAAGTTTATGAACTTACCAGATTGATAATTTATGGAAGAGAAATGATTATTTTTTGAGACATGATTTTTGCTCACCATTTTGGCACCGTTGTCGGGAGTGTCAAAACTGTAGTGTTTTGATTTACAGGTCAGATAAAAAGCCCATTTAATATTACATTTAGATATTTTACATGAGAAGTGTGAATCCACCAAGGGCCTTTTAATAGGGCGAAAAAAGTTGCCAAAATAGTCATATCCAAATATCTTAGGCAACCATTTAAATTTATCGGTTTCTTAGGTAAATATGGGAATGAACTTGATGTACCATAATTAAGTGTAGAAGTAGGAATAAATTGTGCTGTTGAAAAAAATTAAAAAAATTAGGTGATGAAGGATTTCCATCATGTTCTGAATGGTTTCAAGAAATAAAAAGAAGTAGCACAACCCAAGTATGATTAAAAATGAAAAACTACTCTTCTAGGGTTTGATGAAGAAAAACTGCTCTACGAGGATGGCAACAACTTTTGAAGGAGGTCTAAAAAATTGGAGGAATGTCGTGATGGCATCGGGTCCGGCACAGAGAGTGCATGCTCGTGATGTTTTTTCATCTAAAAATGACTGGAAGGAACAGGATTTTCCAATGCATGTCGGGAACCGCTTGTTAAAGAACAATGGATGTTTGGAACGATGTGAAGCCAGGCCAGTTCTAGTGGTTCAACCAGACTCGATGGCGGAAGATGTGGAGTATCTAACCAAACATGCCCTTATTGGAAAATTTTTGGGCATCCAAATTTCTCTCCCCTTTGTGGAGGCTTGGGTCAGGAAGACTTGGAATCCTGAAGGCGATGTGGAGGTGATGCTGAGTGCGAACAACTATTTTATGGTGGTTTTCTCTTGTATTGCAGATCGTAACAAAGCATTTGAAGGGGGTCCTTATTTCTATAACCAAGTGGGACTCTTTCTTAAACCCTGGCATGTGGGTTTCAACCCATCAGAGGAGCGACCATCATGGGTTCCAGTATGGGTGCGGCTTCCATGGCTCCCATTGGAATTCTGGAGAACCGATATCTTGCATAAGATTGCCCTTCTGCTTGGGAAGTCGGTTGGACCATCACAACAGACAATGGATAAAAAGGTAATCTCTGTTGCTCGTATTTGTGTTGAAATTGACTTAAATAATCCTATTCCAGATTCTATTGAAATACAATTTGGATCAACTACATGGGTTCAAAAACTTGACTATGAAGCTCTTCCATTTCGTTGCCGGATTTACCATGAATATGGCCACCTGCAAAGAAAATGCCCTAAGTTTGTCCCACCTGTGGCTTCAAATCCTGGGCCCTCTCGATCTGGACAAAGTTTGGATAAAGGAAAAGCCCCGATAAAGGAAGGGGAATGGGATAAGGAAGGTTTTGTTTCGATAAAAGCCCAAAATAGAGGATGAAGGGCAAACAAAGACCTTAAGGATAGCCAGCTAGATGCTCTACTCAACCATTTTGAAATATTAGATGATCTTGATCAGTGCATGGAGATACCTAAAATGTCGCTACCTGATGCAAATATAACAAGGCCAAATCAGATGTCTCTTCTTGAGGGGGAACTTAAGGAATCAGATCTAGGGGGTTTAAATGAAGAACAAAGGGCTTTGGATCTGAGTATAGGGGACATGGTTGGGTCTAGCCCTATAAGGGAAACTATTTTGGAAAGTGGTACAAATTTAGTTATGCCCTCTCCTACTCAGGCACTGATGCAGTCATCCTTGGACTGCAAAACTCCTACGGTGTTGGGATTGCAGCAGAAAATAATTAAAAAAAGTTTTTCGGATAAGAATATGAAGGTGGGTCGAAAGAAGGACCAGGATAAAATTAAGTTAATGGGGGAGACTTTGGTGGAGTCAGGCTTGGTGAGAACATTGGACTCCCATTTTTATAACCCCCAAAAATGATTATCCTCTCATGGAATGTAAGGGGGTTGAACAACATCCCCACACAAAAAGTTGTTCATGATTTGGTTCGTGTGCATTCTTCGGATGTGGTGTTTATTCAGGAGACTAAATTGGCTATTGATAGTATGTTCAATATTGCTCCCAAGTTGTGGAGAAGGGGGCAATGCCAGTGTATTGGTGCATGTGGATATGCTGGTGGCATCGCTTGTTTATGGGATCCGGTTAAGATATCCCCTCTTACTTGGATTTCTAGCAGATGGTCTATTTCGATGGTCGGGCATGATAATGAATCTGGTGAAACCATCCTACTTACAAATGTGTATGCTCCTATTGATTACAATGGTAAAGTGAATTTGTGGGAGCACATTTGCTTTGTGAGAAGTTTGGTTCCCCTGTACCCATGGATTTTGGCTGGAGACTTCAACTCTATCACTTGTCTAGAGGAGAAACATGGTGGGGTGGACCATCTCGAGCCTTTTTCTTCTGTCTTCAGTGCTCATATCCAGGCCCTAAACTTGGTTGACATCAAGCCATATAATGGGATATTTACTTGGCACAATAGAAGGTGTGGGGAAGCTTCCATCTCAAAGAGACTAGATAGGTTTTTGATATCCAGTTATTGGATGGGTAATAACAGAAGTGCTAGTTCTATGATTCTGGAGGGTAGGGGATCTGATCATTGGCCTATCAAACTCTCTGCTTTGGAGTTAGGGCTAAAAAATAATCCCTCCTTTAAGTTTCAACTTATGTGGCTTCGTGATCCTAAGCTTCATGATTTCATGCGAGGCTGGTGGACCACTGGAAAACCTCCTCATGGCACCACTATGTATTCCTTTATGAAGCGACTACAATTTGTAAAACATAAATTGAAGAGATGGAATAGACTAAATTTTGGGAACCTTTCCTTGGCTAAGCTGGCAGCTCTTAGGAGGATGGAAGAAGCTTCAAGGAAGATTAGAGATCAGGGATTCATGAAGGAGCTTCTTGTTGAGGAATCTGAGGCTACGAAAGACCTTGCTGAATGGGAATTGAGGGAAGAAATTTTTTGGAAACAAAAAGCTCGAGTAGATTGGCTTCAGGAAGGGGATAGGAACACAACCTTCTTTTATAACTCAGTTAAGGCTCACCGTAATGGTAACCTGATTACCTCTCTTGTGAATTCTCAGGGTGCCCTGCTCTCTTCTTTCAGGGATATTTTAGAAGAGACTAAGAGGTATTTTTCCTCTCTCTTCAAGGAGGACTCCCTATCAGATGATGAGAATGAAAAGCTTATTCTAAACTGTATTCCAATGATTGTTTCTAGAGAGATGAATGAGCACTTGATGGGTCCAATTTCCCTTGAGGAGTTGGAAAATGTTGTATTCAATATGAAAAAAGGAAAAGCCCTAGGCCCAGATGGATTCTCGATTGAGTTTTATCAGGAGTTTTGGGATTTAATCAAATTTGATCTTTTGGAGGTGGTCCATGAGTCCCAAAAGAACAAATAGATGCTAAGGGCCCTAAATGCTACCTTTGTGGTGCTTATACCCAAAAAAGAGGGAGCAAATTCCTTGGATATGTTCAGGCCTATTGCTCTCTGCAATGTTGTGTATAAGATCATCACAAAAATTATTGCTGAGAGGTTGAAGATATGGTTGAGCAAAATCATCTCTGAGGAGCAAGGAGGGTTTGTTGTTGGCCGAAAAATCTTGGATGGGGTTGTTATTGCTACATAAGCTATTCACTCGATGGAAACTTCTAAGGAGAAAACTATGTTCATTAAGTTGGACATGGCCAAAGCCTATGATCGGGTCAGATGGTCCTTTCTTCATAAAGTTCTTGCTGCTTTTGGATTTGAGGAGGAATGGATTAGATGGGTGATGAGTTATGTTTCTTCTTCCTCATTCTCTGTTCTTGTTAATAATGAGCCATCAGAGTTATTTGAGGCCTCAAGGGGATTGAGGCAAGGAGATCCTTTATCTCCTTATTTGTTTATCATTATGGTGGAAGGGTTGGGAAGATTTCTCAAGTCTCAAGTCATGCAGGGTCTCATTCAGGGGTGGAAGTGGGATAGTAGTTTGCCACCTCTTTCCCACCTTCAATTTGTTGATGATACTACTTTGTTGGGAGTTGCCACTATCATGGAAGCTGGAAATATTAGATAGTCTCTTGACATATATCTTGGTGCTTCTGGATAGTTGATTAATGAGGACAAGTCTTCTATTTTCTTCTTCAATACCCCTCCTCTTATTCAAGCCAGGATTGCTCGCATTCTAAGATTCTAGGTTGGGACTCCCCCTTCATTTATCTTGGTATTCCAATTTCATCTCATCCTCTACCTAGATCTTCTTGGCAGTCTATGCTTGATAAGTTTAGAAGGAAGGTGAATCACTGGACTTTCATATGGCTATCCACTGTAGGTAGAGTGTTGCTTTTAAAATCTGTTGTTCAAGCTTTACCCATTTATAGATGTTTTGTACAAATAGCTCCCTCTCACTTCATCAAGGACATGGATGCTTTGTCAAGATAATTTTTATGGTCTGGAAAACTTGATCAATCTAAATGGAGTTTGGTTAGGTGGGATTCTATATGTAGGTCGATGCAAGAGGGAGGCCTTGGGTTGCGACATACAACTCTTTTTGGGTAGGCTTTGGCTGCAAAACTTTATTGGAGATGGTGTACCTCTCAAGATCAGATTTGGGCTAAAATATTATCTTGTAAATACTTGAGAGGTATTTCTGAGGCTGAGATCCCTAGAGTCAGCTTGGTTGGGAAAGGTTCAGTTATCTAGGACACTCTAAAAAGAGGAGCTAATTTAATCAAGCAGGGTTTGTTCTGGATTTGCAATCATGGATCAAATGCTCTTTTTTGGGAGGATTCTTGGGATGGCCACCCTCCTATCTTGAATCAATATCCTAGGTTACGTTCCCTAAGCATTTTTTTCTTGGAAGCAAGGTTGGTCTCATGTGGAGGACTTTAAAAAAATCTAGTCTTTTGGAAATATGGAGATGTATAGGTGGAAAGATCCACAAGAATGGCCCTAGGGGGACTGGCCAAGGACAGAGAGGTGCTTGCTCTTATTCTTATGGGGAGGCCTTGTTCTTCATTGAGGGGTAAAGATATTCTAGCTTGGAACCCTGATCCTAAGGGAACCTACTCGGTAGCCTATGGTTATCATGTTCTTGATAAGCAAAAGTATGGGAGTCTTCCTATCACTTGGTGGAAAAAGGTGTGGAACAAATTTTCCTGGCCAAAATGTAACTTCTTTCTCTAGTTGGTAGCTCGTAATAAATGCCTCACTTGGGATAATGTGAGGAAGAGGGGATTTCAGGGTCCCTCTTTTTGTGTCCTTTGTAGTAAGAATGAGGATGACTCTTCTCATTTATTTTTCCAATGCTCCTTTGCTAGAGATATTTGGCACCATTGGTGGAGCACTTGGAACCATCCATGTTTTCATGTGCTGTCCCTGGTGGAGTTTTGGAGTAGTCTGGGTAGACCTCCATCCAAGGCCCCCTTCCTTCGGGTGGCTTGGAATTTGGGCCCTTCTTGCATCATCTAGAAAATTTGGCTCGAATAGAACCAACACATATTTTAGGGCAGTTATTTGGCTGTTCAACAGATCTGGCAAAGGATCCTGTATATGGTTCAGGAAACCATCCATAGCAAATGTGATGTGGACCCTCTTTTGGATTCTAGGGAGGAGAAGGTACAACAAGCCCTTGGTCTCTTTGGGGATGGTGTGAACTCTTCTAGCCCTAGTAGGGTTCCTCACCTCAGCAAGAAGGTTAGGAGAGATGGTAGGTGGAGGCCACCCCCTAGAGGAGTTTTAAAAATTAATACCGATGGATCGTCCAGGGGTAATCCTGGACATGCTGGCATTGGCGGTGTTGGGAGAGATTCTACTGGTGGTGTCAGTTTTTTCTTTTCCATTTATAAAGGTGTTCACTCCAACAATTTTATGGAAGCTCTTGCAATTCTTGAGGCCTTGCGGAGGGGGTTTTCTCTTGGCTGGCATAGGATTATCTACGAGTCTGACTCTCAAATTGTGGTTAATATTTTAAACAGTAAAAGGGTGGAGGAAGTTAATTGGCAGTTGGCCTCTGTAGCCATTCATATTCTCAGAATGAGTGAAGAGTTCGAATTTATATCCTTTGTGCACATTCCAAGGGAATGGAATGTGGTTGCTGATTACCTGGCCAAAAGGGCTTCTGAGCTGCTGGATCCTTGGAGTATCGATAATTGGGAGAGTCTCCCATCTGGGGACTCTCAACGCCTGTGGGAGTTGATCCACAAGGATGTACAAACTTAATGTGGTTTGTTCTTGTTGTCTTTTTTGGGTGTCATTCTAGTCTAGTGGTTTTAGCCTGTTTGGCTATTTATTTGAGTCCTGGTTGGAAGCTCAGTTGTACTCTGTAATCCAAACTTTTTATCAATAAATTTTTACCCCTTTATTTAAAAAAAAAGTATGATTAAAATTTTTTAGGGATGTGTTTTTATACAAAAACTATTGGAAAATTATGCCTCTAGAAGCTTGGTTTTAACAATGAATTTTTTTATAGACTTAACACTTTGCAACATATTGGAAAATTCTTTTAATGATGCAAGGAAAATGATAGAGCTAAATTTAAAAGAACATGTTGTTATGGAGTATGCTCTTCACTTGCACTTAAGGTGACCTGGTGAATAAAAAACAAGCACGTGTTTTTAAAATATTGCTACGCCCTATTTTCTTCAAGGTGCTAGCCCGTAGATAGTCATTTGCTAGCCTGTATATTTTGCTGTAACGTTGAAAAATTTTGGTTGTGAGAACATGAAGAAAAATACTTTTCTCATGCTACATCATATCAAACTAGTTGATCAAGAAGAAGATGATTTTAAGAAAACTAGTTCAGATGTAGGAATGGGGGAGACTCCACCTTCATCATTGCCACCAACAACACAATGAACGTTGTTCACAGTGTTCATGAAAAAAATTATCTTCTACTGAAAAGGCTCCAAAGTTAAGAGCAAATAAAAAATAGAGTTTTTTTCTACCTATTGGAAGAGAGTATCCTCTTTCCCGAGGACCAGCTTGGTCTAGAAGGGAAATGAGAAATCTCCAACCGGTAGCTAAAAAAATAGGAGAAGAGCCTAGAAGTAATCGGATGTCAAATATCTGCAAGAAAGCCATGCACAATAAATAACATGAACAAAGCTCATAGTGGCCAAAAATAATAGCACATAAATATCATCAAAGTGTCTCATGAAAGCATCACACCTAAACACCCAACACATGCTGTGGATGATGATGAAAAGAATTGTTTTTATCCTCACTCTGGAAAACAGAGAATCACAGTGTTGTTCTAATTCTGCCTGTGGAAGAAAAAAATTTGGAGGGAGGATCATTTTGATTCAGATGCACGTGTGTCAAGACTGTATAAATTTTAATCAATGGAAAAAATGGGGTGACATACTCAGGAGCACACGGGGAGAAAATAAGGCACAAAATTTAATCCCCGCTATGCAGCTAAAGAGTTAGCACTCTTAGAAAAGCCAAAATCTGGATTAAAATAATTTTATATGTGTTGTTAATGAGGAGCTGGGTATCACAAAAGTTTGGAGCTATGAGCTATCATAAATCCTTCATAGTGGTACATGGAATGTAATTTTTGCACACTAGGCTGCATAGCTACCTGGATTGCACAACCTCCACTTCCTAATGCATAATGCCAATACTATAGTTTTTTTTTACGACAACATTGCATTCTATTAAAAAAATGTGGAAAAAAATATAGAGAGGAGACAGAGTCTCACTATGGTGGAGGAGAATGCCAACTTTGCAAAGATATGGTGAGGATTTGAAATCATGGATGAAATCTGCTGTCATAATGCAAATTCCCATAAACAGTTGGGTGGAGAAGACGTTCCAATACATAGCATGAAAAATTTCTAGGACGACAATTGATAGACCTCCAACTTGGCCACCAAATTTTAAAATCCCCAGCTCATATTTTTATAGTTGAAATTCTATTCTCTATTGCAGAAGATGAAAAAAAATAAATAAAAAAAGAAAACCGAGATCTGTTCTAGTCATGGTAGAACAGATGAAAAAAAAAAATAGTTAGAATTTTATTAATGCCTTTAGTTTAGTTTTTTATGTTTTTTAGGATAGCATGAAGTGCGGAGTGTCATACCAATAGTTTTCAGGAGTGCCTTACTCAAACAAGCACCAAGAAGATTCCTTACTCAGGCATGCACCTTACTCAAGTAGGTGCCTTACTGAGGTAGGCACCTTACTAAAGCAGGTGCCTTACTGAAGTAGGTACCTTACTCATGTAGGCACCTTACTGAAGTAGGCACCTTACTGAAGTAGACACCTTACTCAGGTAGGTGCCTTACTAAAGTAGGCACCTTATTGAAGCAGGTGCCTTACTTAGGTAGGCGCCTTACTGAAGTAGACGCCTTATTGAAGTAGGCAACTTATTGAAGCAAGTGCCTTACTAAGGTATGCATCTTACTAAGGTAGACATCTTACTGAAGTAGGCACCTTACTGAGGTAGGTGCCTTACTCAAGGAGGCACCTTACTCCCAAAGTAGGTGCCTTACTTAGGTAGGTGCCAAGCAGGCACCTTACTCAAGTAGGTGCCAAGATCCTCAAGCGATGCCTCAATGTCCATCAGTGGAGGCACCTGATCACGAGAAAAAAAAAGAGAACAAGCACCTTGATGTCATGCGTCAAGGGTGCCTTTATTATTAAAAAAAAAATGGGGGGAAATAATAAAAGCCGTACATCATCTATCCTGCACAGCATAAAATTTCTTTTGCTGCTTTCGTGTGTTGTAGGGAAAGTGCCCGCATGCAAGCTATAGGCATCCTGAGAGCCAGGGCCTAATAGGCATGGATTGCACTGAACTGCATTTTAGTTTTCTTAGTTTTTCTTTTGCAGGGGAAATGACCTGATTGTACAAAAAATAGGCATCTTGGTAGACAAGGCCTATACGAGTCAACATTCATGAACCTGCACATTTTTTAGGAGGTAGAAACTTGACTGTTTCCATCCGAAGGAGATAGTCACCATCTGGGCATGGACATGGGTGTTAATTTCTTGCAAAGGGAAGAGGTACCCACCTCTATGTTTGGGCAACATAGATGCTGATGCAGTATGAAAGAAAATTGGAGGGCCTGATCAACTCTACCATAGCAAACGTGTTAGAAACTACTCACTTTTCAACACCACGTGGGTGCCTTAATTTTTGTCTCATTTATTTTATGGCGCACTGGCTGTAGGAAAGTCTAAAAAAAGAGAATATGATGGATGGGAAAGAAAAAATATGCTTAAAAGGAGTTGCAACCCTTACCTAAGAAGATAACTACAGATCTAATTTATCCCAACAGTGCTCAAATTATTCTCCCTAGATTGGGGGTTCCTATTGCTCAGTGTGGGACCTGATGTTCAGAGGGCTATAGACTTGTTGCATAGAGGGACTTGTTACTGGTGATGAGGGCGTCACCAATTTAAAGTGGGGGAGGAGTTGGGTGAACTTGAATCTCATGCAAATGAAAAAAAAATCCCCTATTTTCTAGACTTCATTTCCACTAAAAGGTGGTGCAGGACTCACGTAGAATAACTCGACATCATCAAAATTCACTTGAGAACACCATAGAAAATAAATGTTGTGCTTCATTTACTATTCTCTATGGTGGCTGTGATTTAGTTGTTTACCTGTAGTTTAATGGCTGACCATAACTTGTTCAATTTACTAGCTTCACTACGGGAGCAACAAAACTCAGAGGTAGAGCAATAGCGATGCTTACTAGTGTGGAAGAAGAAGGCAACCACAAAATAAATAAAAAATAAAAAGAAAAAATTCTTCAGGAGCACCAATGCCACAACAATCTCATTTTTTCTAGAACACCTTGGTTATGGGCAACATGGAAATGTTTTTACACCACCAGCATGCTACAGATCAAAATCTACAAAATTCACCCAGGTATGTACTGAGTTTTCCATTAATTATGTGTATAGTTATTTTAAAAATAATTTCTATGCTAAACTCAATAGATGCCCCTTATAAATTATTTCTGTCAAAATCTCCCAACCACATGATATACCTCAGATATAAAAAAAATTATTACCCCGACACAATTGAAAAAAAAAGGGGCTATGGCATTCACATAGATAGAATTGGCCCTGTTTCATTGTTGCATTTTGAGAAATACGTCAGGTGGAGTGCCAAAAAATTAAAGGAAAATTAGAAAAAAAGAAAAGAAAAAAAAAACAATGTCGGGGTAAAACAAAAGAAAAAAATCAATGCAATGCAACGCTCAATGGAAAAGAAAAAAATAGTAGCGCTTAAAGAAAGAAAACATCGAGCACTCAAAGGAGGAAAAAAAATAGAGCTCAATGGAAGAAAAACAACAATCAATAGAAAAAAATAGTAGTGCTCAAGGGAAGGAAGACAACAGCGCTCAAAAAAATAAAGGTGCTTAGTGTATCTGTACGCTAGGTTGATGAGCGACACTTCAGTGCTACACTGGTTTCCTATGACTCTGGGCCCTTGTTATACTAGGATGACTTTCGGCTGTTGGTTGTGTCGGTTTCTTGTAGCATTGGTTGTGCCTTCCTATCATGCTTGGTCCAACAACTCTGACTTTTGTTGTTGCCGTAGTGTGCTTTCATTGGTGTCACAAGTGTTTAATAAAGAAAAACATAGTGCAGTGTGCTTAATGAAAGAAACAAAGATGCTAAAGAAAAAAAAAGAAAAAAATTATTATTATTATTTTGAGGGGCTGTTGTCACGAGGACATGACAATATTTAGGCATGGGGGGATGATGAGCACCAAAAATGCTCATTTTATATACATTATTAAGGGGCATTATTACTGGTTAATTAGCATGTGAGATATATTTTTATTTAACTTATGCATATAATTAATAGAAAATCTGGTATTATGCTTAACGGGTGTTTTTAGTGGAAACTGTGTATAAGTGCAGGGTTTATTGCTAATCTGGTATTTTCTAGTCTACACCCCACTTGGACCTGGCAGTGTGCAAGAAAGAGCCCTACTCAAGCAACACCTTACTCAAGTGGCACCAAGAAGGCACCTTACTCAAGTAGGCACCAAGTCGGCGCCTTACTCAAGTAGGTGCCTTACTCCCACACATTGGAAGCGCTTGCATTGGAGACTAAGTCAACATTGACCAGGTTGACCAAGAGGCTAAGGAGGAGGTTGCACGTGAAGACAAAGGAGAACTATTTTAATCATGCATTTATTAAATAGAATAAAGTATTTTTTATTATTATCAACCGATTGGCCAGTTGAATTTGTAAAGCTCTTAAAGCATATTATTTTTAGGATGCATTAATTTAAGGATGTTTTTGTTACTGGTACGACACCAAGGTCTTACTATAAAATTATTAACAAATTAATGTAAATGTAATCGCAGGCCACTCAAAGGGGGCTCCCTTGTAATTGCTTTGCCACTATAGGGGGCTCCCTCATTGGAATCTATGATTCTTATTCTTATTATTCATGGATGATTTGATATGGATGGCCAACCTAATATATGTATCTACCCTCAAGCTACATTGGTGAAGAGACATGATGGTTCACATATGAAGAGACGTGATGGTTCACGTTATGAAGGGTTGTGATGGTTCACTTTATAATTTAATAATATAATAATTAAATGATTAATAATACTAACTAATACTAACTAATAATGTTAGGATTGAGGATCCTAACATGCCACCCTCCTTAAAAAGAGCTTTGTCCTCAAAGCTCAAAGTGAGAAGCTTTGTCCTTTGTTTTCCAAGAAGGATTTGTGTAAGTTCTTGGACTCTTTTAATGGCATCCTTTTGTAGTCAGGGATATCAAGAAGGATGAAGCATTAGCGGGGGGTTGCCAAGAACAATAGTAGAATATTCCTGAGAAAAATAATGATGATGATGGGAGGGCAACCCTTGGGGTTCCTCAAATACTTCAGAATGATGCATAAAAAGTGATGGTAATAATTTCATATCCTTTTTTGGTTCCTTGGTAGAGCCAACGGAGAAGGAGTGTGTAGTCACTCTGCGTTGGTTCCAAATAGGTTTGGTAATATGGTAAGAACTCACTATTGGTGAGGAAGGTATGTTTAGGTCTTGTAGAGTGCATGTTTGGATAACATTGATCACTTTGGGTATGTCTACCTCATCCTTGCTTGGTACATCAATCACTTCTTGCACATCGAACTAATTGTCTTCATTGCGGTGAGTAGGTGCACTGGTCGCTTCGGACACAACTACCTCATATGCTTGCTCTATGGAGAGATAGGGATCAACTTCCTTCAATAAATACAATGTTAGTGTAGCACATTTATGGTGGGGTCCAAATTGTTCATCATAATTATCACAGAGTCCTTTTGCTCATTGTTGCTTCATCTCCTCAAAGCTAATATGTTTAATTCATAAAGTTTGGCTAGATTTTGGGGTTGTGTAAGTGCTTTGTGCCCTTCCATTATGCACAGGTTTGGGAGCGATGTAAATGGTCGACGATTTTTCCATAAGTGGTTTCCCTAATCATTGTTGTGCATTGATTTTATCTTCAGCTAATTTTACCAATCCATAGGTCTACATCATGGTATAGGGATTGAACCTTGTCACCTCCATTCTAATTTCCTCTTTTAATCCCCTAATGAAGCCATTGATGAGAATTTATTCATCCAATATTGTGTTGTATTTGGTGATATCCTCAAACCAAGTTTGATAGTCACGCACAAAAGTGATTTGATGAAGATCTTTGAGCAATTCCACATGACTGGGTCCCACATGGCTCTGATACCAAATGGTAAGACCCCAAGGTCTTACTATAAAATTATTAACAAATTAATGTAAATGTAATCGCAGGCCACTCAAAGGGGGCTCCCTTGTAATCGCTTTGCCACTATAGGGGGCTCCCTCCTTGGAATATATGATTCTTATTCTTATTATTCATGGATGATTTGATATGGATGGCCAACCTAATATATATATATATCTACCCTCAAGCTACGTTGGTGAAGAGACATGATGGTTCACGTATGAAGAGACATGATGGTTTACGTTATGAAGGATTGTGATGGTTCACTTTATAAGTTAATAATATAATAATTAAATGATTAATAATACTAACTAATACTAACTAATAATGTTAGGATTGAGGATCCTAACAGTTACGTACACCTAAGGATTTTTATATTTATCCTTTTGGTGAATGAACATGCTTTAAATTAGTAGAATAAAATATGTGTAGAACCAATTGTAACTAATCATGTCATGTGATTAAATTATATTGATTTGTTATTGTAACAATATATGGCTGTGCTTTATATAAAGACGTAGGCCAGATGAACGAAATATCAATGATTAATTTTACACAGAGATTATTTCATTTTATTATTTGTCTAAATTATTAAGAGTGCAACTCCTCTTATTCAAGCAAGCTCTACGTAGCTAGTCGGGCGGACTATCTATGGGATCTTGGGCCCACTCCCTGCAGTAGTCCTCCCCTATTTTATTTTTGTTATTTATTTTTATTAGATTATATTTATTGCTTTATTTAATGCTTTGTTAAATTTTAGTTGTGTGTATTTATTTTCTTGCTTTATTTTTGTACTTTATTTTTAGCACTTTAATTTTAGCTTGTTATTTATTTATTTAATTTTCTGCACTTAGTTTATTTGGTTTTGCTGACTTTCAAATGTATGAACATCCCCCACCAAACTAAATAAGGTATATATGGATTCATTCCCCAACACTACAGGCATATACTATGCGTGACACTCGTAAGTTTACGGACTTACCGGATTGATAATTTATGGAAGAGAGATGATTGTTTTTTGAGACATGATTTCTACTCACTAGTGGCTATGTTGTGTTTCTTAATTATTTTGACTCCACGATGTCCCCATATATTATCGAGTTCAAATGGCTTCCTTCAACTTGGAATCTGAAGCTTTACAGTGGTACCAATGGTTGCAAAAAACTATCCCTAATCCTTCTTGGGAAGACTTTGAGTATCAATTACTCACTCGCTTTAGCCCTACTGAGTATGATGATTTTACAGGACAATTGACAAAGTTGAGACAAAATTTTATAGTTCGATATTAACAAATACAATTTGAGAAATTTTCCAACAAAACTATGAGAATGAATGAAGGGTTCTTAAAGATTTTTTTTGTTAGCGGTTTGAGGGAATATCTCCATGCTAAGGTCATGATGTTTAAGCCACAATCCATGATGCAGGCTATCAAGTTGGCTCATTTGGTCGAATCCAAATTTTTAGCTCAGAGGTGGATATCTAAATTTCCACATGCTCGATCTTCTTATCCTCCTAGATTCCAAAATCAGAATGAACAAAAAAATGCTGCACCCACTACTGCACCCAAATTTCTAACCACTACCAAAATGGATGCACAACATGCCCAAGGGTTGTGCTACAATTATGATAAAAAATTTTCTTATGGACATAGGTGCACCCAAAAGAAGTTGTTCCTCATAGATGTTGATGAGCCTAGCACTAGTGACCACAATGATGATGACACAAAATTAGTAGAGGATCCACCCAAATTAGAGGAAAAAACCAAGATGAACCACAAGCTAAAATTTCTATTCATGCTCTTGATGGAATTAATACCCCCTAAAACATGAAAGTTATGGGTTACTTCAAAGGCCTACGCCTTACCATCCTTATTGATTCTAGTAGTACATAAAAATTTATTGATCTCTGCATTGCCAAGAAGGCAAATTATTACGTACACACATGTAATTAATTTAAGGTTATGGTAGCCAATGGTAGGATCTTACTTTGCAAAGGTAAATACCGTAATTTTGAGGTCAATATTAGGGACTATGAGCTCAAACAAGATATGTTTACACTTCAACTAAGGGGATGTGATATCATGTTGGGAGCTCATTGGTTGGGCACAATGGAAACCATATCATGGAACTTTGTCAAACTTTGGATGCAATTTTCACAAAATGGGTAGTCCCACACCCTCTATGTTTGCAAAGTCAGGCATCCACAAATTATTAGTTCAAGCCGAATAGAGAAGTTACTAAAAAAATCATCTAAGGGTGTCATAACTTAGATATTTGCAATCCAACCTCCCACTTCTGAGGTGGAGTCTATTCCCATAGATTTGTATCTTATTTTGGCCAAACATGATTCTTTTTTTACTGAACCTTCAAAATTTCCACCTTGTAGATTCAAGGATAAGTTTCCTATTCCAATGGTGGATGAATTAACGGATGAGCTACATGGAACTATGTACTTCTCCAAATTAGACCTTCGCTCTAGATATCATCAGATTAAGCTCAAGGATGAAGAGATTCCCAAGACTGCTTTTCATACTCATGAAGGTCACTATGAGTTCTTGGTGATGCCTTGGCTTGACTAATGCTCCTTCCACATTTCAAAGCCTTATGAACAACATCTTTCATCCATTTCTCCAAAAAATCATCTTGGTTTTATTTGATGATATTTTGGTTTATAGCCATTCATGGGAAGAGCATATTGACCATGTGGATCAAAATTTTTGGTAAGTGGTCCAAGTGTTTCTTTGGATTGATGAAAGTGGAGTATTTAGGACACATTTTCACCAAAGATAGCATCAAAGTTAACCCCAATAATATCTAAGTGGTCCAAGACTGGCCAAACATCAAATTTTTGCTATTGGCACAACATAAAATTTTTGCTAAGTGGTCCAAGTGTTTCTTTGGCTTGATGAAAGTGGAGTATTTAGGATACATTGTCACCAAATATGGCATCAAAGTTAACCCCAAGAATATCCAAGTGGTCCAAGACTAGCCAAAACCCCACACTCATAAATGACACTAGGAATTTCTAAGGCTTATAGAATACTACCACAAATTTATTTGTAATTATGGAAAAATTGCAACCCCCCTAACTTCCATATTAAAAAAGGAATCCTTTACTTGGTCAAGATCTGTTGAACAAGCTTTCCTAGAATTGAAGCATTCCATGACCACCACTCCCATCCTCGCCATACTAGATTTTTCCAAATTATTTGTCATTGAAAGTGATGATTCTGGTCATGGTATTGGTGTAGTGTTGATGCAAGAAGGGTGACCCTTGAATTTCACTAGTAAAGCTCTATCCAACCGTAATTTGGTAAAATCCACTTATACCAAGGAGATCATTTCTATATGCGGTAAGCCATTGGTAACTGTATCTCATTGGGCATAATTTCTCCATTAAAAATGACCATTAGAGTCTCAAATGCTTTTTGGAGCAATGGGTTGCCACCCCTAAAAAAATAAAATGGATCTCTAAACTCATGGGCTATAACTATGATATTACATACAAGAAGGGCAAGGAGAATATTGTGGTTGATTCTCTCTCTTGCCAATTTGAGGCTCTCAGTATGTTGTGTGCCATTTCATCACCTGTTCCCAATGGATCGATTCCTTACGCCAGGAGGTACTTCAAGATTTTGAGTTGCAAAATTTGGTTGCATCTCTCTACACCGAGCCCACTTCATGCTCAGGATACACTTGGGATGGACATTATTTGTGTTACCACCATCGCCTTGTTGTTCCCCACACTTCTATACTTTTAGAACTTCTCATGAAATAACTGCATGTTGCCCCATTTGTGGGCCACTCAGTATTTTCAAAACATATGAATGGCTTAAGCACACTTCCTTATAGAAAAGTATAAAAAATAACATTCAGGATTTTGTGGTAGCTTGTGATATCTGTCAATGGATAAAAGGTGAAATGGTGTATTTTAAAAGCACTCTTCAACCCTTGCCCATTCCTGATAAGGTTTGGATTGATATCTCCATGCATTTTATTGAAGGGTTACCTATGTTCGGAGGTAAATATTTTATCTTCATGGTAGTGGATCGTCTTTCAAATTATGCTCACTTTTGTTACCTTTCCCATCCTTACACCGCCTCCACTATTATCCAAATTTTCCTTGATCCTATTTTCTACCTTCATGGTATGCCTACCTCCATCATGTTTGATCAAGTTCCAACATTTACTAGTCATTTATAGCAAGAATTATTTAAGTTGTAGGGAACTCAAATAAATGGTCCAAGACTCACCAAAACCCCGCACTCTTAAAGGAATCTAGGGATTTCTAGGGCTTACAAAATACTACCACAAATTTATTCATAATTATGGTAAAATTGCAGCCCCCCTTACTTCCATATTAAAGAAGGTCTCCTTTACTTGGTCAATACATGTTGAACAAGCTTCCCTAGAATTGAAGCATTCCATGACCACCACTCTCGTCATCGCCATGCCAGATTTTTCCAAATCATTTATCATTGAAAGCGATGCTTCTGGTTATGGTATTGGTGTAGTGTTGATGCAAGAAGGGTGACCCTTGGATTTCACTATTAAAGCTCTCTCCAACTGTAATTTAGGAAAATCCACTTATACCAAGAAGATGATGGTAATTATATATACGGTAACCCATTGGTGACTGTATCTCATTGGGCACCATTTCTCCATTAAAACTGACCATTAGAGTCTTAAATAATTTTTGGAGCAATGGGTTGCCACCCCCAAAAAACAAAAATGGATCTCTAAACTCATGGACTATAACTATGATATTACCTACAATAAGGGCAAGGAGAATGTCATGGTTGATGCTCTCTCTTGCCAATTTGAGGCTCTCAGTATGTTGTGTGCCATTTCATCACCTATTCCCAATGGATCAATTCCTTACACCAGGAGGCACTTCAATATTTTGAGTTGCAAAATTTGGTTTCCTCTCTCCACATTGAGCCCACTTCATTCTCGGGCTACACTTTGGATGACCATGATTTGCATTACCACCATCACTTGTTGTTCCCCACACTTATTTACTTTTGTAACTTTTCATGAAAGAACTACATGCTACCCCATCTACAGGCCACTTAAGATTTCTTGAAACATATTAATGGCTTAAGCACACTTCTTTATATAAGAGTATAAAAAAGGACAATCAAGATTTTGTGGCAGCTTGTGATATCTATCAATGGATGAAAGGTGAAATGATGCATTCTCCAGGTACTCTTCAACCCTTGGGTTTGAATTAATATCTCCATGCATTTTATTGAAGGGTTACCTAAGTCCAAAGGTAAATCTGTTATCTTCATGGTAGTGGATCGTCTTTCGAAGTATGCTCACTTTTTTTACCTTTCCTTACACCGCCTCCACCATTGTCCAAATTTTCCTTTATTCTATTTTTTGCCTTCATGGTATACCTACCTCCATCATGTTTGATAGTTATCCAACCTTTACTAGTTATTTATAGCAAGAATTATTTAAATTATAGGGAACTCAGCTCAAAATTAGTTTAGCCTATCATCCGCAAACGGATGGCCAGACTGATATTGTTAATAAATGTTTGGAGACCTACTTTTACTGCTTTTCATATGATCATCCTACTCAATGGGTGAAGTGGCTTCCTTTGATCGAATGGTGGTACAACACTTCCTATCACACAACAACTAAGGTTACTCCTTTTGAGGTAGTTTATGGGTACCTTCTGCTCATGCCTTCCTCTTACATTCCAAGTATCTCCAGGGTCCTTGCAGTCGACACTACTCTCAATCAATGCACCAATATCCTCCACCAATTGAAGCTAAATTTGGATGCGATCTAATCAGATGTGCCAATAAGCTGACCAACACCATTATGAGCACAAATTTAATATGGGTGATATGCGATCCCTCTAGCTTCGTAGGTGCCATAAAATTGTAAAATACTATGGGCCCTACCAGGTTTTATAGTGGATTGGTGCCACAACTTATAAATTGGTCCTCCCACCTACCTCTAAGCCCCATCCTATTTTTCATGTCTCCTCTCTCAAAAAGGTTGTGGGCACTCAAGTATAGGTTCAATCTGCACTTCCAAAATTGGATGAAGAAAGTTCTATCTTGCTCGAGCCCAAATAGTTGTTGGATCATCAAAATCACACTCTATGCAACCGTACCACTACTAAGGTCCTTGTTTAGTGGCATGAAATTCAACTAGAATATGCTAAATGGAAGTCTCTCCACTAGCTCCAACACTAATTTGCTCATATTTATCTTTGAGAATAAAGCTTTTCGAAGGCGAAGGACATGTTAGGATCCCATCCTAATGTTATTTTTTATTTCTCATTTGCTTATGTAATGACCCACTTCCAACATGGGGGATTCTATTATAATGTTATTTTGTAATACTTTGTAATGTATGTGGCAAGTAAGGCATTTAGCCAGGTGGTGCCATCTCATGCAACCGTTATCAAGATTGTAATTGATATTTGGTAGGAGATTATATCTTTAGTGGTATTTTTCATGTAATCCAAAATTTGAGCCTTTAGGTAGGGTTGCATGAAGATTTATCTTTAAAAGACATGGATCCATATACAAATGTATCTTTGCCCCCTCGAAGAGGCCTGCAATTTTGAGTTATTTGTGAGATTGTTTCAATTTTGCCATTACTTTCTACACATTGTTACTTTTTTTAATTTACATGGTGGCATTGGTAGCCACCACGAATCTATATAGGATTTTCAGCTTTTATGGCTCCTACAATATTCTGTGCTATCTACCCCAGAATCTGCCACACAGTTCTTTGTGTAGTTTGCCCCTATAAACACCATGTCACAATCATTTTAAACCTTTTACACCACTAAAAGCACTAGGAAAGGGACAAGCATCTAGACTGGCGAGGCCCAAGATTTGAACCTTATACCTCCACCCCCTTACGGGATTTTACATATTGTTATTCTATTATTTGATGCATTTCAATTATTTTTGTGTGAGTGAGCTTTATTTGAATAGAAGGTTCCTAAAATTATCCCTGAGTATAAATTTAGGGGGATATTAAAAGTCTAATATTTTACTTATTAGTCATGATAGACAATATACAATGTAATATATTGTATATAACTAGCGGTATTAAATATTAAAAAGGTGAGTCATGTGATATTATACTAAATAATGATATGTGGGTTTGATATTTATTAAGATATGTGGCACTATATTAAAACAAGTATTTATACTCCACCTTAAACCATGCATTATGTCAATTAGATATCCTTAATTTTATTAATGAACAAGGTAATTGAGGTCTAAGGGATCCTAATATTTGAAATCTCCATTTTAATTTTATTCTTTTATATAGTTATCTATGTAAAGTATTTATTTGTTTATTCCTCTTGAAGTATTATGATATTTTGCACCTCCATATTGACCCATTGTGAAAACATTATGCATATTGAGTCTCATAAGGAGAAATTCATCAAGGAGGTTAGACAATATGAAGTCATAGAAAATGATAAATTAGGTCCAAGGATGTCATCTCAAAAAAAAATTGAAGCTTTAGCTTCATGTCATAGATTATAGAAGTCAATATCCTAGAGATAATCAAGACATAAACAAAAAGCACAATGATAAAAATGTGATCGTCATAAATTTTAATGTAAATATTATTAATGCATTTAATGGTAGAATCCAAAATTAATAAATAATGTATGAATATTCTCATAGCTCATAATTCTTACTTAATCCCATGCAAGGATTTCCTAAGTACCAAACTAATTATGTGTGCCTATAATGAACAAAATCTAGTAGTTTTTGCACATATATATCCTCCTAAATACCACCAAGAAGAAAATAAATCATTATATCCACTTGATGAAATTACCAAGAGTATGAAATTACAACACATTCAAATGAAGTTTATGTAGGAAACATGATTAAAATTATCATTATAGTAAATCCTTTTATTTTGATAGAAGAATTTTACAATGAGCTAAGGTTTGTACTTCTTAATATGGTCATATACTCTAACTTTGTTCTTATAAACCCTTTTGCACTTGATAGTTTTCATACCCTTAAGTAAAGGGACATGTTCCCAAGTTTGATTCTATATAAGAGATCCAATATAGCCTTGATTGATTCTCACTTGGTACACTTATTATCTTGATTATAAATAGTAAAACATTCATATATCTATTTTTGTAAGAAGGAAATGACATATATGGGATCCCAATGATGTTCTTGCTAAAATAAATACTTCAATTCTTTGGGTGTAGTCCTATCCAATTTAGGTAAAAAATTAGGATCAATTAGAGGAGGAATTTATAGAGGAGGGAACTCATTTATTTAGAAAAATTACCATTTAAGATATAGAATATCAAAAAATTAAGAAAAATACATAATTGATATTTTTATAGGAGGAATAACCTCTTTTAAAAAAGTGTCCACACAAGCAGAAGAGTGAATGACATAGATATGTCAAGAATTAGTATCAGTAGGAACTAATGGAGATGATAAAGCATTTACAAGAATAGTTATAAGAGATTCATATGGACTGTGAATGAGAACATCTTAGAAAACACTTTTCCAAATGATGATATTGTAATTTTCTAGAGCATAAATCCAATAAGGCTTCAACTCTTCATTGGACCTAACATAAATATAATTTTATTTATTAGAATAAAACCTACTTTGTTGCTTAATAGAAACATGTAACCATATATCTTGAAGTATTAAATTGAAGGTTGATATTCTATAAATATCTTATAGGGGCTTATGCATTTGAAAATATTTTCATAAAAAAAATGATATCTAAATGCTTGTAATGAATCATACATTGATCCATTTTCATCATAGAATTGTTATTATGTTTGAATTACAAACTCTAATGTAGTGCAAGGAATAATCCTCCACCATTTTATTCCATGAGTAATGAAGTAACAATTTAATTTATTGCTTTTGTACTCTCCCTTATGATCAATTTTAAGGATTTAAATATATTTATCTTTTATTTTAGTTAATTATTAGTAATAATCAAATGTTTTAAAATATTCAATAATAGTTTTGATGGTTTAAAAATAAATAAGCCTAGATAAATACTTAATAAAGTGAAAAATCCTTGAAATCAATCGAGTAGTCATCCATAGGGTCAAAATATAATAATGGAATTACTCTAAAGATCAAGAAGCATGTTGAGCATTATAATTAGGAAAGGAATAGCTATAATATTTACCAATACATATTATTCACACACATTAGTAGGAAAAAAATTTGATGGATATTGTCAACCATATAAAAATGATTCATGTGCCTCAAGGATCTAAAGTTAGTGTACCCCAAGCATTCATGCCGCAATTCACTAGTGCCATCATCCTTAGAAAATTATGACATAATACTTCTAATATAAGTATAAAAAATCCTTAATAAGCTTATACACATGAGCTATCTACTCATAGCACCCTAAATCCATAAATTCAAAATCATCATCAATATTATTGACAACTTATTAATCTAGACAAAATTCCATTTTGCTAGTATGAATGATACAATAAATGAAGAGGATATTGGTTTTATCTCCTAAGACATAGATAAAATCACTAATTTTAGTTATTTCTTATAGTATTTTGTAATAAATTATCATAAAATAGTCATTTTGTAAAAGCCCATTTAATAATGTAGAGCAAGTTTTAAAGCAAGTAAGTTTGAATAGGATATTAATGGTTGAAAGTGAACAAGTAAATTTCCTATAATGTAAGGACTCCTTATAGGAATAAATTGAATAAGTAGAGGGTTTATTTATCATTTTTAATAGAATGGGATAATTTTATTATTAAGTTTAAGTGAATGGACTAGATCTAATCTATTATAGTCGATCCATTCAAGGTGACATTAGTATGCCTAAATAGAAAACAAAACAATGGTTTTCTATAAAATAAATTTTGATAACTATTTGAAGGCTTGATTCATTCTTGAATAACATAAATCAATCCAACTATAAATATGATAGATACTTAAATATTTACTCTGCAAGATAAGACTTTAGAGGTTTGTTTCATTAATTCTTGATATCAATATTGCCAATTACATAAGAAGACAAGGTTTAGAGTAGTCCACAAAAAAATAATGAATCAAGGTATTCCTTTATTCTAAATATAAATGTTGAGGTTTGCTTCAATATCATCGACCAATAAAACAAACCCACATAGATATTTGTTGATAATACACATATTATGAGAGATCTTGGAAGGAATTATCTGAGCTTGAGCAAGTTGATAAAGATAGAAATGCTAGGTTATATAAATTTAGATAAAATCATGCAAAAGGGTTTCCATAATAAAACTAAATTAGAACTAGAGTTATTATTATCATGTAATATTACAAATCATTTAAATACATCATACATGTAGTAAATTAAAGCTAAAGTCTAAGACTAGGCAATGAAAATGGAAATTTATTGATAGATATTGAAGATATTTTTTTATTTTGGATAGATGTGTTGAAATAAAGTTGTTAATTCTAGTTATTACATTTTAAATTTTTAGAACTAATTTTGTTTTTTTTAGTCTCAAAAGTACATTATAAATAAATTCCCTAGACACATTGTAATGAATTGACCATTAATCATTCGAGAGGTTATTTTTAAATCATGTTTGAGGAAGATATTATTCGATAGTTTTTAGGATTTTTTCCTTAAAATTACCCTTTGAAAACTTGGATGATGATGATTTCTTACATGTTGATAGTTGACTTGTTGAGGAAAAATATTCATTGATAGTTTCACTTTCCCTCTTTGACATTCAATTCATTTTATTAATTAACTATTTTTTGATGGATAATTCCAATGATGCCCTAAAGAATACATTTTTACTTAATATAGTGGATTGAATTTTTAGTGGTTTTAAAAAATCCTATTATATATTTTATGGATTTTTATTAAAAATCCATTTTCTTCTCTAGTTTAGATTTTGTTTTAGCACTGACGCAACATAGATGAGAGGGTAGATTACATAGTTTTTGAAGTTGAGAAGAAAATATAAACATTTGATAGATCTCCCAATTGGTAGATGAGCCTTAGGTAGGATCTAGTCCATGGAAAATCACTTGACAAGTTGTTAGATTGGTCCAACAACCTTTTATGTTGCTTTGGTGGGAGAGGATTACTCGATAGGTTGTATTATAGAAGATGGTTGTATAGGGAAAACCATGGTAAATATATATGATTTGTTAATATTTTTGGATTCTTGTAAAATTGTGTAAGGTCCTAGTTCAACACGTTTTATGATTTTACTATTTATATACTTGTTTTGAAATTTAGAAATATGATTATTTTACCTCTAAAATAAAATATATTTTTTAAAAATAAATATTGCTCTAAATATTCTTTAGGTAGTGGCAAAGGGCAAAAGGATAAGACCATGTGTAGTTGGTTCCTTAGGCATAATATTTTTTATTATAGATATTTTTATTCAAGTGTAGCATAGTAGCATAGTGGTAAGGCAACTAACCTTCAAGAGGGAGGTCCCACTTTTTTGGATCCTTACTAAAAATAGTAACTCCTAAAACCACACTTCTATTTTTAGTAATTCAGTAAAAGAGGTTCAAGACTATCCAAAATGGATGGAGGTACTCGTGGAGAACAAAAAGACATATATTAGGTCACCTCATTGTTGGAAAAATTATAAAGCACTATTGAAAACATGTAAATTTCAAATCAAACCATGATAACATAGCTTTAAAATCTTAGACTTGATCATGCTACCTCCAAAACCCGCATAGAAGAACAACTTGTAGTAGTTGAGTCTAAATTGCAAGGTGGTCCAAGCAAGATTGAGTATCGTACTGAACACTCATATTTTGATAGAGGTAAAGTAAGGACAAAAAATGACTCTCATCATCACTATGATCCTGATACTACCTTTAAGATGCCCAAATTAGACTTTACTAAGTTTAATGGAAAGGATGTGGATGGGTGGTTATGTTGTGTTGCTTAATTCTTTTGACTCCATGATGTCCCCATATATTACCAAGTTCAAATGGATTACTTCAACTTGGAATCTTAAGCTTTACAGTGGTACCAATGGTTGCAAAAAACTATCCCTAATACTTCTTGGGAAGACTTTGATTCTCAATTACTCACTCACTTTATCCCTAGTAAGTATGATGATTTTATAGGACAATTGATAAAGTTGAGATAAACTTTGATAGTTTGAGATTACCAAACACAATTTGAGAAATTGGCCAACAGAAATATGGGAATAAATGAAGGGTTATTAGAGATTTGTTTTGTTAGCGGTTTGAGGAAAGATATCCAAGCTAAGGTCATGATGTTTAAACCATAATCCATGATGCAGACTATCAAGTTGGCTAATTTGGTCGAATCCAAATTTTTAGCTTAGAGGCGAATATCTAAATTTCCATAGGCTAGACCCTCTTATCCTTCTAGATTCTAAAATCAAAATGACCAAAAAACTGGTACACCCACTTCTACACTCAAATGTCTAACCACTACCGAAATGGATGCACAACATGCCCAAGGGTTGTGCTACAATTGTGATAAATTTTTTTCTCATGGACATAGATGCACCCAAAAGAAGTTGTTCCTCATAGATGTTGATGAGCCTAACACTAGTGACCACAATGATGATGACACAAAATTAGTAGAGGATCCACCCAAATTCGAGGGAAAAAACCAAGATGAACCACAAGCTAAAATTTCTATTCATGCTCTTGCTGGAATTACTACCCCCTAAAACATGAAAGTTATGGGTTATTTCAAAGGCCTAAGCCTTACCATCCTTATTGATTCTAGAAGTACACATAATTTTATTGATCCCTGCATCGCCAAGAAGGTAAATTGTTATTTACACACATGTAATTACTTTGAGGTTATGGTAGCCAATGGTGGGACCTTACCTTTCAAAGGTAAATACCATAAGGTTAAGGTCAATATTGGGGACTATGGGCTCAAAAAATATATGTTTACACTTCAACTAAGGGGATGTGATATCATGTTGGGAGCTCATTGGTTGGGCACAATGGAAACCATATCATGGAACTTTGTCGAGCTTTGGATGTAATTTTCACAAAATGGGTAGTCCCACACCCTCTATGGCTCCAAAGTCAGGCCTCCACAAATTATTAGTTCAATCCAAATAGAGAAGTTACTAAAAAAATCATCTAAGGGTGTCATAACTTAGATATTTGCAATCCAACCTCCCACTTCTGAGGTGGAGTCTGTTCCCATAGATTTGTATCTTATTTTTGCCAAACATGATTCTATTTTTATTGAACCTTCAAAATTTCCACCTTGTAGATTCAAGGATAAGTTTCCTATTCCAATGGTGGATGAATTAATGGATGAGCTACATGGAACTATGTACTTCTCCAAATTAGACCTTCGATCTAGATATCATCAGATTAGGCTCAAGGATGAAGAGATTCCCAAGACTGCTTTTCATACTCATGAAGGTCAATATGAGTTCTTGGTGATGCCTTGGCTTGACTAATGCTCCTTCCACATTTCAAAGCCTTATGAACAACATCTTTCATCCATTTCTCCAAAAAATCATCTTGGTTTTATTTGATGATATTTTGGTTTATAGCCATTCATGGGAAGAGCATATTGACCATGTGGATCAAAATTTTTGCTAAGTGGTCCAAGTGTTTCTTTGGATTGATGAAAGTGGAGTATTTAGGACACATTGTCACCAAATATAGCATCAAATTTAACCCCAATAATATCTAAGTGGTCCAAGGCTGGCCAAACATCAAATTTTTGCTATTGGCACAACATAAAATTTTTGCTAAGTGGTCCAAGTGTTTCTTTGGATTGTTGAAAGTGGAGTATTTAGGATAAATTGTCACCAAATATGGCATCAAAGTTAACCCCAAGAATATCCAAGTGGTCCAAGACTAGCCAAAACCCCGCACTCATAAAGGACACTAGGAATTTCTAAGGCTTATGGAGCTATAATTTTGGAAAATCCACTTATACCAATAAGATGATGGTAATTATATATACGGTAACCCATTGGTGACTGTATCTCATTGGGCATCATTTCTCCATTAAAAATGACCATTAGAGTCTCAAATAATTTTTGGAGCAATGGGTTACCACCCTCAAAAAATAAAAATGGATATCTAAACTCATGGGCTATAACTATGATATTACCTACAAGAAGGGCAAGGATAATGTCATGGTTCATGCTCTCTCTTACCAATTTGAGGCTCTCAGTATGTTGTGTGCCATTTCATCACCTATTTCCAATGGATCTATTCCTTACACCAAGAGGCACTTCAAGATTTTGAGTTGTAAAATTTGGTTTCCTCTCTCCAAATTGAGTCCACTTCATGCTCGAGCTACACTTGGGATAGCCATAATTTACGTTACCACCATTGCTTGTTGTTCCCCACACTTCTTTACTTTGGGAACTTCTCATGAAAGAACTACATGCTGCCCCATCTACGAACCACTTAGGATTTCTTAAAACATATTAATGGCTTAAGCACACTTCCTTATATAAGAGTATAAAAAAGGACATTCAAGATTTTATGGCAGCTTGTGATATCCATCAATGGATGAAAGGTGAAACGATGCGTTCTCCGGGTACTCTTCAACCCTTGCCCATTCCTGACAAGGTTTGGATTGATATCTCCATGCATTTTGTTGAAGGGTTACCTAAGTCCAAAGGTAAAACTGTTATCTTCATGGTAGTGGATCATATTTTGAAGTATGCTCACTTTTGTTACCTTTCCCATCCTCACACCGCCTCCACCATTATCCAAATTTTTCTTTATTATATTTTTTGCCTTTATGGTATGCCTACCTCAATCATGTTCGATAGTGATCCAACCTTTACTAGTAATTTATAGTAATAATTATTTAAGTTATAGGGAACTCAACTCAAAATTAGTTTAGCCTATCATATGCAAACATATGTCTAGATTGAGATTGTTAACAAATGTTTGGAGACCTACCTTTGTTGCTTTGCATCTGATCATCCTACTCAATGGGCAAAGTGGCTTCCTTTGGTCGAATGGTGGTACAATAATTCCTATCACATAGAAACCAAGGTTACTCCTTTTGAGGTAGTTTATGAATACCTTCCACTTACGTCTTCTTTTTACGTTTCAAGCAGTTCTAGGGTCCTTGCTGTCGACACTACTCTCAATCAACGCATTGATGTCCTCCACCATTTGAAGCTAAATTTAGATGTTATCTAGAATCAGATGTGCCAACAAGCTGACCAACACCATTCTAAGCATAAATTTGATGTGGGTGACATGGTTTTCCTTCACTTGTAGTTGTATAAAAAATCATCCCTCTAGCTTTGTAGGTGCCAGAAACATGTTGTAAAATACTATGGGCCCTACTAGGTTTTACAGTGAATTGGTGCCACAACTTACAAATTTTCCCTCCCACCTACCTCCAAGATCCATCCTATTTTTCATGTCTCCTCTCTAAAAAATGTTATGGGCACTCAGGTATAGGTTCAATCTACACTCCCATAATTGGATGAAGAAAGTTCTATCTTGCTCGATCCCAAAAAGTTGTTGGATCATAAAAATATCACTCTACGAAACTGTACAATTACTAAGGTCCTTGTTTAGTGGCATGTAATTCAGCTAGAAAATACTAAATGGGAGTATCTCCACTAGCTTCAACACCAATTTCCTCATCTTTAGATTTGAGAATAAATATTTTTGAAGGGGCAGGACATGTTAGGATCCCATCCTAACGTTATTTTGTATTTATCATTTGCTTATGTAATGACCCACTTCCAACGTGGGGGATTCTATTATAATGTTATTTTTTAATACTTTGTAATGTATGTGGCAAGTAAGGTACTTAGCCAGGTGGTGCCATCTCATGTAACTGTTATCAATATTGTAACTGAAATTTGGTAGAAGATTCTAGTTCGAGTGGTATTTTACATGTAATCCAACTTTTGACCATTTAGGTAGGGTTACATGAAGCTTTGTATTTAAAATACATGAAGCCATATGCAAATGTATATTTTTACAAGTTAATGAAATATTGAAGGAGGTTGCCCCCTTGAAGAGGCCTGCAATTCTGAGTTATTTGTGAGATTGTTTCAATTTGGCCATTACTTTTTGCACATTATTATTTTTTTTTTAATTTACATGGTGGGATCAGTAGCCACCTTGAATTTGGGTAAGCTTTTCATCTTTTATGGCTGCTACAGTATTCTACGCTTTCCATCCCAAAATCTGCCACACAATTCTTCGTGTAGTTTTCCCTTATAACCACCATGCCACAATCATTTTAAACCTTTTACACCACTAAAAGCACTAGAAAAGGTACAAGAGTCTAGTATGGCGAGGCCCAAGATTTGAACCTTGGACCTCCATCCCCCTTACAAGATTTTGCATATTTTTATTCTATTATTTGATGCATTTCCGTTATTTTTCAGTATTTTGTGTGAGTGAGCTTTATTTGAATAGTAGGTTCCTAACATTATCCCTGAGTATAAATTTAGGGGGCTATTAAAAGTGTAATATTTTACTTATTAGTCATGATAAACAATATAAAATGTAATATATTGTATATAATTAGGGGTATTAAGTATTACAAAGGTGAGTCATGTGATATTATACTAAATAATGATATGTTGGTTTGATATTTATTAAGATATGTGGCACTATATTAAAACAAGTATTTATACTCCATCCTAAACCATGATTTGTGTCAATTAGATATCTTTAACGTTATTAATGAACAAGGTAATTGAGGTTTAAGGGATCTATCCTAATATTTGAAGTATCCATTTTAATTTTATTCTTTTATATAGTTATCTATGTAAAGTATTTATTTGTTTGTTCCTCTTGAAGTATTATGATATTTTGCACCTCCATCTTGACCCATTGTGAAAACATTATGCATATTGAGTCTCATAAGGAGAAATTCATCAAGGAGGTTAGACAATATGAAGTCATAGAAAATGATAAATTAGGTCCAAGGATGTCATCTCAAAACAACTTTGAAGCTTTAGCTTCATGTCGTAAATTATAGAAGTCAATATCCTAGAGATAATCAAGACAAACAAAAAGCACAATGATAAAAATGTGATCGTCATAAATTTTAATGTAAATATTATTAATGCATTTAATGGTAGAATCCAAAATTAATAAATAATGTATGAATATTCTCATAGCTCATAGTTTTTACTTAATCCCATACAAGAATTTCGTAAGTACCAAACTAATTATGTGTGCCTATAATGAATAAAATCTAGTAGTTTTTGCACATATATATCCTCCTAAATACCACCAAGAAGAAAATAAATCATTATATCCACTTGATGAAATTACCAAGAGTATGAAATTACAACACATTCAAATGAAGTTTATGTAGGAAACATGATTAAAATTATCATTATAGTCAATCCTTTTATTTTGATAGAAGAATTTTACAATGAGCTAAGGTTTGTACTTCTTAATATGGTCATATACTCTAACTTTGTTCTTATAAACCCTTTTGCACTTGATAGTTTTCATACCCTTAAGTAAAGGGACATGTTCCCAAGTTTGATTCTATATAAGAGATCCAATATAGCCTTGATTGATTCTCACTTGGTACACTTATTATCTTGATTATAAATAGTAAAACATTAATATATCTATTTTTGTAGGAAGGAAATGACATATATGGGATCCCAATGATGTTCTTGCTAAAATAAATACTTCAATGCTTTGGGTGTAGTCCTATCCAATTTAGGTAAAAAATTAGGATCAATTAGAGGAGGACTTTCTAGAGGAGGGAACTCATTTATGTAGAAAAATTACAAAAAAAATAAGATATAGAATATCAAAAAATTAAGAAAAATACATAATTGATATTTTTATAGGAGGAATAACCTCTTTTAAAAAAGTGTCCACACAAGTAGAAGAGTGAATGACATAGATATGTCAAGAATTAGTATCAGTAGGAACTAATGGAGATGATAAAGCATTTACAAGAATAGTTATAAGAGATTCATATGGACTGTGAATGAGAACATCTTAGAAAACACTTTTCCAAATGATGATATTGTAATTTTCTAGAGCATAAATCCAATAAGGCTTCAACTCTTCATTGGACCTAACATAAATATACTTTTATTTATTAGAATCAAACCTACTTTGTTTCTTAATAGAAACATGTAACCAAATATCTTGAAGTATTAAATTGAAGGTTGATATTCTATAAATATCTTATAGGGGCTTATGCATTTGAAATTTTTTTCGTAAAAAAATGATATCTAAATGCTTGTAATGAATCATACAATGATCCAATCATAGAATTGTTAATATGTTTGACTTCCAAACTCTAATGTAGTGCAAGGAATAATCATCCACCATTTTATGTCATGAGTAATGAAGTAATAGTTTAACTTATTATTTTTGTACTCTCCCTTATGATCAATTTTAAGGATTTAAATATATTTATCTTTTATTTTAGTTAATTCTTAGTAATAATCAAATGTTTTAAAATATTATTTTTTTAATGTGAAAAACCCCTTGCGGAGCCACCTTGGTCTTAGAGACCACAAACAGGGGGTTATACACCGTCAAAGTCACCCGGGGGTCGCACCCGACCCTGCCCACACCAACATTATCAATTGGATATTTAGATACCCAATTCAGCTTTTTGGTAGGGTGGATATTTGAACCTGGAACCTCCCTTGGAGGATTGCCCTCTCCTCTCCAACTCACCTACAACACCTGGGTAAGTTTTTTAAAATATTCAATAATAGTTTTGATGGTTTAAAATTAAAGAATCCCAGATAAATAATTAATAAAGTGAAAAATCTTTGAAATGAATCTTGTAGTCATCCATAGGGTCAAAATATCATAATGAAATTACTCTAAAGATCAAGAATCATGTTGAGCATTATCATTAGGAAAGGAATAACTATAGTATTTTTTGAGTACATATTCTTCTCACACATTAGTAGGAAAAACAATTGATGGATATCGCCAACCATATAAAAATGATTCATGTGCCTCAAGGATCTAAAGTTAGTGTCCGCAAGCATTCATACCATAATTCAATAGTGCCATCATCCTTAGAAAATTATGATATAATACTTATAATATAAGTATAAAAAATCCTCAATAAGCTTATACACATGATCTATCTACTCATAGCACCCTAAATCCATAAATTTAAATTCATCATCAATATTATTGATAACTTATTAATCTATACAAAATTCCATTTTGCTAGTATGAATGATACAATAAATGAAGAGGATATTGGTTTTATCTCCTAAGACATAGATAAACTCACTAATTTTCATTATTTATTATAGTATTTTGTAATAAATTATCATAAAATAGTCATTTTGTAAAAGCCCATTTAATAAGGTAGAACAAGTTTTAAAGCAAGTAAGTTTGAATAGGAGATCAATGGTTGAAAGTGAACAAGTAAATTTCCTATAATGTAAGGACTCCTTATAGGAAGGAATTGAATAAGTAGAGGGTTTATTTATCATTTTTAATAGAATGGGATAATTTTATTATTAAGTTTAAGTGAATGGACTAGATCTAATCTATTATAGTCGATCCATTCAAGGTGACATTAGTATGCCTAAATAGAAAACAAAACAATGGTTTTCTATAAAATAAATTTTGATAACCATTTGAAGGCTTGATTCATTATTGAATAACATAAATCAATCCAAATATAAAATAGGATAGATATTTAAATATTTACTCTGCAAGATAAGACTTTAGAGGCTTGTTTCATTGATTCTTGATATCAATATTGCCAATTACATAAGAAGACAAGGTTTTGAGTAGTTCACAAAACTTTAATGAATCAAGGGATTCATTTATTCTAAATATAAATGTTGAGGCTTGCTTCAATATCATCAACCAATAAAACAAACCCACATAGATATTTATTGATAATACATGTATTATGAGAGATCTTGGAAGGAATTATCTGAGCTTGAGCAAGTTGATAAAGATAGAAATGCTAGGTTATATAGATTTGGATAAAATCATGCAAAAGGGTTTCCATACTAAAACTAAATTAGAACTAGAGTTATTATTAGCATGTAATCTTACAAATCATTTAAATACATCATACATGTAGGAAATTGAAGCTAAAGTCTAAGACTAGGTAATGAAGATGGAATTTTCTTGATAGATATTGAAGATCTTTTTTGATTTTGGATAGATGTGTTGAAAATCAAGTTGTTAATTCTAGTTATTACATTTTAAAATTTTAGAACTAATTTTGTTGTTTTTAGTCTCAAAAGTACATTATAAATAAATTTCCTAGACACATTGTAATGAATTGACCCTTAATCATTAGAGAGGTTATTTTTGAATCACCTTTGAGGAAGATCTTATTTGATAGTTTTTAGGATTTTTCCCTTAAAATTACACTTTGAAAACTTGGATCATGAGGATTTATTGCATGTTGATAGTTGATTTGTTGAGGAAAAATATTCATCGATGGTTTCACTTTCCCTCTTTGACATTCAATTCATTTTATTAATTAACTATTTTTTGATGGATAATTCCAATGATGCCCTAAAAAATAAATTTTTACTTAATTTAGTGGATTGAATTTTTAGTGTTTTTAAAAAATCCTATTATATATTTCATGGATTTTTATTAAAAAATAATTTTCCTCTCTAGTTTATATTTTGTTTTAGCACTAATGCAACATAGATGAGAGGGTAGATTAAATAGTTTTTGAAGTTGAGAAGAAAATATAAACATTTGATCAATATAAACATTTGATAGATCATCCCAATTGGTAGATGAGCCTTAGGTAGTATCTAGTCCATGGAAAATCACTTGACAAGTTATTAGATTGGTCCAACAATATTTTATGTTGCTTTTGTGGGAGAGGATTACTCGACAGGTCGTATTATAGAAGATGGTTGTATAGGGAAAACCATGGTAAATATAGATGAGTTGTTAATATTTTTGGATTCTTGTAAAATTGTGTAAGGTCTTGGTTCAACACTTTTTGTGATTTTACTATTTCTATGCTTGTTTTGACATTTAGAAATATGATTATTTTACCTCTAAAATTAAATATTAAAAAAAAAAATGAATATTATTCTAAATATTCTTTAGCTAGTGGCAAAGGGCAAAAGGATAAGACCATGTGTAGTTGGTTTCTTAGACATAATATTTTGATTACAGACAATTTTATTCAAGTGTAGCATTGTGGTAAGGCATCTAACCTTCAAGAGGGAGGTCCCATCTTCAAAACATGGTGCCATGGATTTTTCACCTTTTTTGGATGCATGATATTTTGACACCTTTGAGACTAGATATGAATGAAAATGTAGGCACTATTTTTTATCCATGTGCAATATCATAATTGTAATACAAATGCATTGAAACCTAAGTTCAATAGTTTTAAACAAGATTATGCTATTTTTATGTGATGTTTTAAATATAATGGATTATTACCATAAAACTCTATAAGGTATATTTTTTTTCATGCATGAGTTATGGTGGTGCAACAATAAGGCCTATTCTTGCAAGTTATTAGTCACGAATTTGAAAGTTGGTGGTAGCTTGATAACAATATTTTACATGACATCATTTTATTTTGTTAGATTTTGATACAATATCCAAAGGGAGATAACAATCACGAGATGCAAAATAATATGAAAGAAAGTAAATCTTCTAGATGACTGAGATATGCAATAAACATAAATGATATATAAATGAATACAATGTAGCTATGGAGGAAATGAACACTCCATCAATAAAGCTATTGGACTACATTACACCCATCACCAATGGATGGTGATCCACACAAAACTATACTACCTACTAAGATCCCTAAGCTACTATGTCATCGACTCTCCCTTGTTATCTATCTAACAATGAGGCCTTCCTTATATAGGCAAAATAGGATACTTGGCCAACACTCTATCTAGTTGTACAAGTGACACCTTGCACATTTACAACTTGCACATTGACACTTGTGCATTTATTACATTGCATGAAGTAACTAGATAACTTCCCCCTAAAGTAATCTAATGTCCTAAGTATGTACCTTGGAAGATACATTTACATAACCCAAATGATGGAATATAATCTATTTCTAACACCCCCTGTATTACATTATTTGGGTATTGAAGACTTTTAGTCTTCAATATGGATCTTCATCTTCTTCTTGAACTTTGTGTTTTTCCTCTGCATTCTTTGTGTTCAGGTTCAGTATATGGTTTGTGTCTTCATATGATGCAAAGTAGGCTGGAGCTGAGGCTTCTTCTTTCAACATTTAGAGTAGTCTTGTTGCTTTAGTATTCATGTCTTGGCCTCCTTTAGTATATCTCTTATTTATTTTTCTCCTTCTTCTCTTCCTATGATTTTGTTGTGATGTTGGTGAGGTCTCTACTTCATGACAAGTTAGTCTATCATCACAATAGTATTGTTATTTTCCCTCTTGTTTCTTGTGTTGAGTAAGTACAAATATAATTAATGATAGATATATCATTAGACATTCTTCAAGTGTAAATATAACCAATATTTTTGAGTTCCACCAGGCTGTGAAGAGGATTTCATGAAGATAGTTAATCAATGCTATAAAACTACCTTCTTTGGATTCTTTAAGAAATAAGGAAAATTTATCTTTGTCACTTGAGGGTAGATATTCATATCCTTTTAGAGTATCTATTAAGTTTTGAGAATAGAATTCTACTTCATGGAATAGTTCTTCATTATTGAAAGCTTCTCTCAAAATTTCATCCATGATAGATTTTTGAAAATAGAGATTCTTGCTATTGAAATTTGGTAGAACCTTAGTAGTCTACCTTATAGCTCCCTATATTAGGATATGCAAACCCTGATTGAAGTATATAAGCTTGATTTGATGAAACCTTTAGATTTGTAGGCTTCCTTATGTCTCCCTAGTAATGAGAGTATGAGCACCTAATTTTAGGTTTTGAAGAAAGCTTATATCTTCCCAACTTGACAACCTTTGATCAAGTTTTGTAGAATGTCTTATGACTCCCTAATGTTTTGGAGTATGATATAGTGCTTTTGTAAAAATAAAGTTCAATTTTATGATTGATTTTGTATAGTCAAAAATCAAATTTTCTAACACCTTATTTCTCCTAATTGAACTAAGCACTTTTCCAATTTTGAAGAGGTTTTAATGTTGGAATCCTTTTGTCCCTTTTGAGAAATTTAGAGACAAGAAAAATATAAATTTCCAACTTTAACAATAAGTATTTAATAACCTCTTTTTATAACCCTTAGGTTTTAATTTCTAATTTCCAAAGACCTAGTTTGATGTTGTAACCCTTATCACTCCCAAATTTGGAAAATTAGAAAATCAATAATATTTGCAAAATATCAAAGAAATTAATCCAAGTTGAATTCCTTATTTCTCCTAGGTTGAGATGCAAATATTATTTTAGTTTGGTAAGTTATCCCTTATAGCTTTGCTTTCACTAAACTAAATTTTCTACCTTAGTTTATAACCCTTATATCTCCAAAGTTGAAAGCAATAATAAAGTGGGATTTCACCCTTACCTTTTTTATGCTAGTCTCCCCACTCTTCGATGCTCCCTTTGGCTGAATATAATAATGATGATAAGGTTCCCTTGGGTGCTGGAATCAATGGAGATGCTCATATTTAATGCTAGAATGTATACGCTACTGAATATGGAAGATTTGACCTTCAAAGACCTGGAGACTTAAATGCTCCTTCTACCTTCCTTCCATGTTGTGCTTGACTAGCTTTGACTGTGTTTCACTCTCTCTCTACCTACTATGATATTTGGACTTTAGGCACTTTTATTGGAGGAGCAAACTCAAGCTTTGTGACACGTGTCATGTCCGTTATGTATGGGTGCTCCTTCTTCGTAACTCTTTCTTGTTCAATTGTTGGTCACTTTGTAATGCCTACTCACTCATGTGGGACTTGAGGAGAATAACAAGTGTCACCACATATGCTAGTGCATTGAGAGATGAAGCTTCTAGTAACGTATGCTTGAGTGAGGTTCTTTGAAATGTATGCTTGAGCGTTTGAGAGATGACGTTCTTGTAATGCTTGCTCTTTAGAAGATTGATGCCAAGTGGCATTCATGCTCTCTACATGTAGACCTTCACCGTAATGCCTTCCAAGGAGATTATTATAACTCCTTAGGTATTTTAGTCTACCATTCCTTTGCTTTGCTATGTTTCTTGAGTAGCAAGCAACCTTGTTTTCTGCAGGTGGATTGATGAGGCGCTATGGAGCTTGAATAGCAATTTTGATGCTTCATTTGGTGGATGATCTTCACCAAGTTCTGAATGTAGCTCCTTTGTTCTTTATCTTCTATGCCTCCAATGTATTAAAACATATTCATATTTGTAGTGTAGATGTTGTTCATTTCTCTTTGGTAGAAGTAGATGCCTTTTAGATGTTGTCTATCTTGCATTGTTGTCCATCTTACGTTGGTAGGAGTAGATGCCTTCTTTTGTAGTGTAGATGTTGTTCATCCCACATTGTTGTCCATCTCACATTGTTGTCCCTATCCATATCACATTGTTGTACATTGGTAGATGTGCACTCTTTTCTCTATGTAGATGTAGCTTTGATGATGGCCTCTTGTGGGCTTTGTTTTGTAGGTTCATCCATCCAAGATGAGCCCTTCGAGTGGCTCCTATTGCTTGGGAAGAAGAGTGCTTACGTTCGACCTTTCTTGGCTACTTTTCCTATTGATATTGTGCCCTTTGGAGACACATCCAAATCTGCTCTTGGGCTGTAAAAAACTAGATTAAAATGGTGCAATGAAATGTACTATAGATTGTACATTAACCTCCTTCTTTTGCACTCTTATTTCAGATCTA
The DNA here is from genome assembly GCA_028583015.1 of Wollemia nobilis. Classification (NCBI taxonomy): domain Eukaryota; kingdom Viridiplantae; phylum Streptophyta; class Pinopsida; order Araucariales; family Araucariaceae; genus Wollemia; species Wollemia nobilis. Next base: position 1,726,441 of record JAQPPZ010002048.1, on the reverse strand, counting down.
AAATTCTGGTTTCATGGCAGATTTTTCTTCCTGCAAATACAAGGGTTTTGAGGTTGTCTTTTATGAGTAGACACCTTCCCCTTTTTTCTTGGACACTTTTATATTAAATCCAAGCTTAGATAACAATAGATAGAAGCTTTTAGTTTATGCAATTTTCTACATTTTCTTTTCTTGCATCCAATCTTGTAATGCTTTGGATCTGAGACTCACCAAGTCTCAATATTGAAGCTTCTATTTCTATTTTTAGTTAGTTGTGTTCTTCTCCAAGTTTTGGAGGATTCTAACCTTTTTGGGTGGCTTCTTTTGGCCACTACGAGTTGCAGATTTTTGTGCTTCAATAGTGTCTTTAGACACTTGATACAAATCAGATTTTGTGCCCTTCAAGAACACAAAAAACTAATTTCTTTTGAGAGTAGTATAATAGTGCAAAATAAATCTAATAGACTTTTTTTTAATGCACTAATAATTTCACCTTATCACTCCAATTAACTCTCAAGATAATGCACTTTAATCAATCTACTACAACTAATCAAGAATAACCTAAAATGAATCTTTAAAAGTTATTCTACAAATTCACTACAACTAATATTGTAGGACTTAGTCTTCTTTTCTATTTCCAAAGTAGATGATAGGTAGTTGATAGATATAATTCTAAAATCTAATCAACTCCTAATTAATGTGCAAATGAACCTTAAAAAGAACCTTTTCCTATTTGCACTTTTGAAGACTGTAATCTACTTTTCTTCATGCAACTTTAATCCAGATAAGGTGCTCTAATGAATCTGATAAGAAGTCTAATTAATGAGTTAGTTAGCACCAGTAGTTGCATACCTTTTTGTAATATTCTGTAGCTCCTTTTTTCACTTCTATAGAGGATGTGGATCTTGGTGTCTAAGATCACCAAGTTGCTTCTTTGAGTAGGGTTTTGTAGCTCTTTGTAGACTATTTTTGAATAACTCCTTCTTCACCAAATGATGGTCTCAAACTTTCTTTTATGAGCCTAGGATTTGGTGGCTTGTTCTCCTCTTGTAATATTCTTCTACTATAGATTTGGAGAAGTCTCTATCTTTGAAGTAGTGCCTTCTTGCTGTGAGAGGTAATCTTCAAATCTCCTAGATTTGATGAGCTTCTTCTATCTTCAAGTCTTCTTGTCAAATTTTGACTTCAAGTAGGATCTTCCTCTCAAGATTCTGAATATCTTGAGGTCTTTCACTAGATTCTTCTTCTACAATTTGGCACTCCTTGCCAAATTCTCCTTCTCTTGGGCTTGTTTTCGGATGGCGATAATTGTCCCAAGTCCTTCACTATTAGGGGCTTCTCCTTGGTAGTGGATTTCTCTAGTGAGATCTCCTTTGATGATTTCTTTAGTAAGGCTTTCCTAGCCTTTTTTTGGATGCTCGATGAGACCTTCCCAAGGTCTTTGATCTTGCAAATTCTATTGGTCTTCACTTGAGACCTCTTCAACCTTCTGCTCCTAGAAGTGTTGGTGATGTGATCTGCTCTTGGATCTTTGATTCTACTACTTCTAGATTCGAGCAAGACTCTCCTAGTCCTTCTTCCAAGTTTGGAAGTCCTTCAATGAGATCTTCTCTTGATATCCTTTGCTTTAGGTGTTGAATTGATTTTGAAGAAGATACCCTTCCTAAATTTCTTGTAGGAAGTTTCCCAACTCACTGAATCTTCTTTCCCTATAACAAATATGTTAATACTAAAATATTAATCTACTTCTGAATCATATATTCCTTTTGAATTATTCTTTAGGATCAAGGCTTTTATGGCCTATTTTAGTATCAAGGCTTCTGTGGCCTTTTTAGTATCAAGGATCTTATGGCATTTTTAGTATCAAGGCTTCTATGGCCTTTTTAATATCAAGAATTTTATGGCTTCTGCTTCAAGGCTTCTATGGCCTTTTCTATATCAAGGCTTCTATGGCCTTTTTAGTATCATGACTTCTATGGCTTCTGCTTCAAGGATTCTATGGACTTTTATTCAAGGCTACTATGGCCTTTTTGTATCAAGGCTTCTATGGCTTGTTCTTCAATCTGTAATGGAGATCTTCAGTCTCCTAGCTTCACCATACCTTTTCTTTAGAAGTCTTCTTTTATAGTGTTCTTCTCCTACATAAGGAACTAATCTCTACACTATGAGGGCATACCGACCTTTGGGCAATGAAGTTGGAGTCTCCTAGATTTCTATCGTAGGAGTACCAATCCTCTAAGAATTAATTATCTACAACAAAAGAAACTTTGGAAAATAGTTAGAAAATTCTAGATATCCTAGATCTTCACTAGATGATCTATCAATCTAGTGGATTGAATGTTGAGTCCTGGTCTTCACGAGTTTTCCTATAACTCTATGGAAAGACTCTAGTCAAATGCAATCTCAGTATTTTCTGGGACTGAGATATCTTTCAGTCCTCACTTGTGACTCTCCCTGATTCTATCACCTAGATTCTTCTGAGATATTTTGATAGTGACTGGTCCAATGGTGCGTTAGGTTGACAAAACACTCAGGCTCAATAATGATGGTGATTTTCCTGTAGACCTACACAGACTAGATCTACCATAGCTCTGATACCATTGTTAGCTTTTGATACAATATCCAAAGGGAGATAACAATCATGAGATGCAGAATAATATGAAAGAAAGTAAATCTACTAGATGACTGAGATATGCAATAAACATAAATGATATATAAATGAATACAATGTAGCTATGGAGGAAATGAACACTCCATCAATAAAGCTACTAGACTACATTGCACCCATCACCAATGGATGGTGATCCACATAGAACTGTACTACCTACTAAGATCCCTAAGCTACTGTGTCACCAACTCTCCCTTATTCTATCTAACAATGAGGCCTTCCTTATATAGGTAAAATAGGATACTTGGCCAACACTCTATCTAGTTGTACAAGTGACACCTTGCACATTTACAACTTGCACATTGACACTTGTGCATTTATTACATTGCATGAAGTAACTAGATAACTTCCCCCTAAAGTAATCTAATGTCCTAAGTATGTACCTTGGAAGATACATTTACATAACCCAAATGATGGAATATAATCTATTTCTAGCATATTTTTGGTTATTGGTGGAGAATAATTTTTTTTTTCTAAGTGTAGAGGGCTCTCTTATTATAGATAAATTTAATGGTATAACAGTAAGGTAATTGGTTGGTATTTGAGAGGATGAGTTTAAATCATATACCATTCTCTTTGCTATAGACAAGTGCACACAAGAAGTTTCAGTGCCTTAGGTGTATCAATATTCTAGCAATAGATGTATTTGTCATTAGACTAGTAGTTCATTAATAAGGTGCTTGGGTTTTTATTGTGTGGTTAAGAGTTCAAAATTGGGGTTATGCATTATTTATGCTTTCTTATTATTTCAAGCATTTGTTCCTTTTTTTAAAATAGGCTTGGTATTCACTTCTTGGAAAGAATCATGATATTATGAATGTACCCTTTGTGTGTACATATCTATCATGGATTTTGTCTCTAACATGGGACATGCAAAGGATTTTTGCATATGAAGTCTAAGGCTCAAACCCCTAGCCCTCATTTTTTGAATTGAATTAACACATACTTTATTATGGAGAGGGTGACATCAATCGAGGAAGTACCTGGGTAGTTTTCCATTTCATATTTTCTATTTATGATTGATTCTATGCAATTTTATATTGACAAGTGGTAACAATTATTTATTACATGCCTATTAATTGTCCCAATTAACAATAATAGTTTTTTTCAATGGGTTTACATAGGTTTTTATGAGGGGTCCTGGTCCCCTTCTACTGAGTGGGATTTGAACCTTGGTCCTCTCAAATAGAGGCCAAATACCTTACCACTACAATAAAATTACAACTTTTAAACCAATAATAATAGCTATGGAGGACAAGTGACATCATAAATTTGTGATATATGTCACCTTCTGATTGGTTATAAGTATATTCAATTTTTTGAATTTGAAATGTTTTGGTAACTTTATTAGTGTATACAGGGAAAAAAATCTAAAGGCCATAGATTTTTCATAAAAAAATGTTTTGAGACTTTTTTGTTAATAAGCTCTTCATAATGGTTGGAGTGTTTTTGTTATATTATACCAATATAATTTGAAAACTTTATAGGAGCATTATTAACTATATATGCTATATTTTTTCAAGAACATGGTATAGTTTTTTGTAGTTTTTTTGGCTATAAGAGAAGTATGTTATGGATGATCAATGAGAAATACACCTTATTCGTATTGGTCCCTTTCTAACAATAGGAAATGATTATTTGGAAATATTCCTATTGCTTCATGATTTAGTTATTTTTTTTAAATATTGGTGGATATATTATGGTCACCATATTGCATGTTGAATATCTTCTTAGAGAATCTAAATATCCTAGATCCAAATGGTGGAGTCATTATTTCATATTCAAGGAAAGGTTGATCTAATCATGTACCTTTGATAAGAGAAGATAACATGATTCATTATGAATATGCATTTTCCTAATAAATTGTAAAACTTGACCCAATTCATGCTCTAATCAATTGTGAAACTTGACCTAGTTAATGCTCAAAGTGCCATGAGAGCAATTATAGGATTATATTGGATTTGGAATTATGTTCCTTATGGAGAAATTGGTAGCCTTTTATATGGTGATGTAGGCTCACACTCTAACATATTTATATTCTTCTAGTTGGATATGGAGGCTTGATACTTGGTGACTTGAAAATATTCTAGATGATATAAGAGGATTAAAAATTTAGGCACTTTTCATTATAATTAAATATTTATTATTGGGGGAGATGATAGAATATCTAATGTCTTATCTATTAGATTGTATAGTAGTTTATTGAAATGAATGGTATCAAACATTACCTCATATTGCTTGAAAAGAACCACATATATTGGGGTTGTCTATGGATACCAAATAATCTCAATAAATGAAGAATAAAATTATCCTTCAACCAATGAGCAAAATAGTTGGTATGAAGGGGTATATATACCCAAATACAAGCTACCTTTAGGTCAAGGTTGTGAGATTAACCTTTATCAATATTATAAAAAAATTGCAATTGCACCTTTTTCAAGGTTTACATTGGACCAAAGGGAAAATATGATAAATACAAGTGCAAAGGCTAGTAATGGCCTCAAAAGAAGCTTAACCACCACATATTACAACATATTTCTTAAATTGAATGAGGATACTAAGAGAGACATTTAATTTTCATCCTCCTTAAGGGACACTCTCTAACTCCAAGAAGCTCCCACATGTGCATAAAAGTGACCTTGGACATAAAATTGATCACAATATTTTCTACCTACTTTGATGAAGGCATAAAAATTGGATCAAGAATCCCACATGCATTAATTCACCTTAAAAAATGCATCCAAATCTCTATGTGATTTTTACATTAATGAAACACTACATTGTAGATAAGTTGAATTATGCTATGATTGTCATATTGAAGAGTAGATAAAAAATTTGAGGAATTCCAATATCCTCCAAAATCATGAGCATCCACCTAAGATTCTTGGCTACTTCATTACTAGCACTATATTCAACCTTTGTGGAAGATTAAGAAATAGTAAATTGACATCTAGAACACCAAGAAACTAGGCTAGATGCCAAATAGAACACAAAGCTAATGGTGGACCAATGTTCATCCAAGTCACAAGCCTAGTCAGCATATACAAATCCTATAAAAATTAGATAAGATCCAATAGAGTAGTAAATACACATTTGATAGATCCTTTAGATGTATCTAAGATGTTGTCTTCTTAAGCCTTATTACCACAAAAATATCATAGGTCCCAATATAAAATAACCACAATATTAAAGGTCAAAATATCAATAATAAAAATAGAATAATATATGATCAAATTAATATGTATATCAAGGCCTATAGAATACTAAAATAAACATTCAATTATATAATCAAATATGAATTTAAATAGCCTAAATCATTCATGAACCATGCATGAAGAAAACTTATGATATTACTTGTTCAAAATTATATACAAGCTTAATTACTTCTCTTCCTATTACAATATGAGAATGAGATATATGAATATAATTTTGATTCATTTATCATGGAAAATTGTATCCATAATATAGCCATAATAATATGACTTCTCTAGTACTTGACTATTGCTCTCCATATGCCAAGTCTCATGTATCTTGGCTTACCATCTTTCCACTTGCATACTAGATGGAAATTTGACTTTACAACACTTGCACACATCTACATGCCTCTTACACTTCTACATGCACTCCTAATATAGAACACTCATACACATACTCAAATTACATATTTGTACTCTTACATATAAGATACTTGTGCACATTCTCTCAATCTACACTTGCACTCTAACTTACATGACACTTGTGCATTTCCTGCACATTGACACTTACATAAAATAAAAATATAAATCACACTCTAAACTATATAATCAATCCTAATCTATTACATATTTATAATTGTACCATGAAGGTACCATGGAGTACATTAGAATGCACCAAAAAATGTAATATACCTCAACATAATAATCCTCTTAGCTACTATCAAATGAATCTCTTAGGGTGACCGCATATATTTGAAATAATAACTAACCACACAAGCTATTAGGTCTAGTGTAAGGTAAATAAGTCCTTCCATAAGAGATTGATACCATGTAGCATCCACCAAAGGAGTGGTACAAGTATTCCAAACCTTCATGCCTAAGGCAAAAGGAGTATGAGTAGACTTGCAATTCTCCATCTTGCAATATTGAAAAATATACAAAGCATACTTAGGCTAGAAAATGATGATGCCAAAAATTATCTAATCAATCTGAAACACCAAAAATAATGTAGAAGACCCAACTTTGTCATCTCAAAATTCAAACAAGGCCATGAATTCATGTGCTAGATTAGAGTAGAAGAGATCCAATGATAAGAAGACCATTACCATACAACACAATCACTAAATATTCTCCATCCTAATATTTGATGTAAACATCACATTAAACCTTGCATCACTAAAACCCATAACTGAGAAAAAATAAATGGATCTTCTCATACCATGCATGAGGAGCCTACTTAAGTATATATAAGGATATAATTAGATGATAAACTAACAAAGTAGGTCCCTTAATCTCAAAACTAGATGGTTACAACATGTAGGTTTCCTTCTAAAACTCCTCATGTAAAAAGGCACTCTTCATGTTCATCTAATTTGCCCTACATCTATATGAGGGAGCAGAGAGAGATTTATTCTTATTGAGTCCATCCTGATCACTAGTGCAAATGTCTTCGAATAGTCCATTACCTCCTATTAAGAGAATCCCTTAGAAACAATTTATTTCTTTTGATTCTCTACATGACCATCCAAAGTATATTTAGTCTTGTAGACCATTTGTAGCCAGTAGCATACTTCCCTTGTGAAAGAGGAGCCAAATATTAATTCATATTCCTTATCAGAGCCTCATACTCTACCAACATAACATCTTACCATTCTAGGTTGCCTTTAGCCTAAGATATTAAAATTATACTAAGAATATGCTACCTTTGAAAGAAATTCTTAAGAAGAAGCTTTTCAATGTAACTCAAGAGATAGAATAGGCTGAGTGTACTTTAGAAGCACCTTAACCCACTTGGGTGTTATATGAACTATGGAAGAATCATGTGTATTTTTTAAAAACTCAATATTAGAAGCTAAAATTGAAGAATCCAACTCAAAATCACCATCACATCATCACACAAGGCTAAAATACTCTAAACTGATACATACTCCTCATCATACCTTGGACCTAAAGAAGAAGTTATGCTTGTGGTACTACCCGTAAAGGGGTCAAATAAATAGGCAATGAAATTCCACTCAAAAATTAATATGGAGAAGATGCTATAATATAAATAGAGACAACTAAATATCAAAATAAATAGTTATATCTAGTATGACCAAAGGATTAGAAGGGTCATAAAATTAGGTGGTGGGATGGAAGGAGTACTTGGTAGAATATCATCAAAGATTAAATATATTTAGATCAAAACCTTATGTCTTTGATGGTTTTAAAGATGATATGCCTTTGAGGTATTGAAATACTCCACAAATATGCACTTATGTATCTTTCATGCCTCCTCCTTTGAAGACAATTCTATGTGTGAATCCATGCTAAAATCCTAAAGATACAAAATTGTGAAAGAATATAAACAATTTTCTCATAGGATATAAAGTTTAAATCCTCACATACATTCAACAATAACAATGACAATAACTCATTAAAAATATTATTGATAAATATATCTACTTAAGCAATGCAAATACAATGTATTACAAATTTTATTTGATTCACCATTACAATGCTTTTCTTTACAATATAAATTGGACATAAGACTCTTCACATTCACAAGACTCTTGACCTTTCTACTTTCACTAACTCTTCATATCCTCAAATTCATGGGAGATATGAATCTTCATATTTATCATAAGAGAAATATATTTTATTGACTCCAAACCTTTAATTATTACTAAATGACAAACTCTAAATGAATCATATTTACAAGACTCTTTTCACACCACAAACTAGTTACAAACTAGACTCAAATATTTACAAAATATTTACAAGGTACTTGCAATATTCTTGCAAGGTACCAAATAATGTAATACTTCCAACACTCCCTGTATTGAATTATTTGGTATAAGGTCCATTGCCTTCATTTTTTTTGGTCTTCTTGCTTTGACTATGGTGGTGATTTTTGGCTCTTGCATTTTTTACAAATTCAAGTAGATCTTATTGTTATGCATAGATGGTTTTGAAATAATTCAAACTTGTTTCATCCAAGTGCCTTTGTAAAAATATTTGCAAGTTGATCTTCAATAGGAACATATTTTATTTGAATATGATGATATTGAACATGATCCTGAATAAAGTGACATTGAGCTTCAATATGTTTAGTTATTTTATGAAATATAGGATTTTTAATTAGTTTATGAACTCCCTGATTATCACAATTTAATATTGTAGGATTTATTTTGATCCCCATATCCGATAGAATGTATTGTAACCATAGTGCCTCACATATAGCATCTTTTATGGCTCGATATTTTACTTTTGTGGATGAAAGTGCTACTTCATATTGTTTTTTACTATGCCATGAAATAGGTCCTAATCCAAGATGAAATACATAACATGATGTTGATTTTTTGTCATCTATTGAACTTGTGTAGTTTGAGACTGAATACCTCTATAAATAGAAATTATCATTTTTTGTAACTTCTAAACCATATTATGTAGTATTTCTAGCATAATATAATATCCTTCTAGTCACTTTTCAATGGATTTCTTTAGGATATTACATAAATTTGGGGAGATAATCTACAACAAAAACAATATATGATCTAGTATTTATTAAGTATAGAAGACATCCAATTATTTGATGATACAAAGTAAAAGATACTTGAGGTGATTTATCATATCTTGATAATTGTAGTCTCTGTTCCATGGGAATTTCTTTAGGTTTGCAGCTTGTCATTTTGCATTTTTCAAGTAATGTTATTACATTTTTAGTTAGAGTGAGTTTGGTACTATTCTTCTTTTGTCAAATTTGTAAACCAAGATAATAGTGCAAAAGTCTTAAATATGTCATGTAAATTCCTTTGTCAAATCATTTTTCACATTGTTTATTATTTTTTTAACTTCCCATAATTAATATATCATCAACATATACTACAAGGACCACCATTTCAAATCCAAAATTTTTAATATAAATATTTGAATTAGAGGCACTTATTTTAAAACCATGTCATAGAATATGGTCATTGATTTTGATATACCATGCTCTAGGGGCTTGTTTTAAACCATATAATGATTTTTTAAATTTACAAACATTTTGTCCTTTTTCATAAGCAATAAATCCTTCTGGTTGAATCATGTATACTTCCTCTTCAATATCACCATTAATAATTACACTTTTAACATCCATTTGATGTTTTTTCCATCCAAATTGAATTGCTAGTGCACAAATTGTATGAATGGTAGTCATTTTTGCTATAGGTGTAAATTTTTATTCATAATCAATCCCTTTTGTTTGAGAAAAATATTTTGCAACCAGTCATGCCTTATATTTGTCAATGGAGTCATTTGCTTTATACTTTATTTTGTAAACCCATTTGCATCCTATAGTTTTCTTGCCTTTGGGTAGATCAACTAAATCCCATGTTTTGTTCTTCATTAATGTTGTATATTATGATTCCATTGTTGCTTTCCATTCTAGTTGACTTATTACATCTTGTATTGAGGTTTATTCTAAAAATGATCTCATTAGCCCATATTTGATTTTCCTCTTATCATACTACAAGCTTACAGTGTTGTAGTAGTAAAATCAGGTAGTATTTCTAGTTTTGAGTCTTTAAGAGTGTTTGTATACCATTTTGTCTTTTTTTTTTTGAGGTGATGCTATAATTTTTGAGTCTTCAATGGGTTCATTTATTATTTTTTATTCTTCTTTCAAATATTCTTCATGAATTTCTTTATCTAATGTAATATCTAAGATAGGGATTGTAGTGTCCTTAGGATGTTAAATATCTACTTTGTATCCTTCATCAAATACTACATCTTTATTTACAAATATTTTTTGTGAATGGACCAATTATTTTAAAAACTTTTGAAGTATCACCATATCAGTAAATTATTAGGTTTATTACTGATAGCTTTTATCCTGGCCATGCTTCTTCAGGAGTAATATTTTTAAGGATTATTGTAGGAGATCTATTTTGTATATATTGTAGTACTGACAACCTTTTTCTAATATTGATGTTCAATATTTTATTCTTTAAGCATGCTATCCACCGTTTCCATAATAGAATGATTTATTATTTTAACTATACCATTTTATTTTTATTTCAATAGGTTATATGGGATTGAAATGACCCCACCCATATTACATTATCACCACATAATGATATTACAAAAAAGTTTAGATATTATCCATGTATCATTTTTGGCAAGATTCGAACTTGGATATCCTCCTTGAAATGTTAAGGAATCTATCTGGTTGAGCTAATGCCACTTGATAGCTATACCATTTTGTTGTGGTGTATAATCTATAATAAATTTCCTTTTTATACTATTTTGTATTAGAAATTATTTAAATTATTTAGGTAAATATTCACCACCTCTATCTGAGTAAAGAATTCTAATTGAATGTCTAGTTTTTGTTTCTACAAGTCATTTGAATTGCTTGAAGTATATAAAGGATTATGATTTAAATTTTAAGAAGTATACCCACATTTTATGAGAATAATATGTTGGAGGTTGATGTTGATTAATAAAAACATAAAACCAAACATTCTCCCATGAATTTAAAGAAACCTACAAGTTTTTATAGGCCTTGAAGAGTCACTATGATTGTTGGACTTCCTAGAATGTGAAATGAAGTGTTGTAATACCATTTTATCTCTTGTAAATGTACAATAGGTAAAATATATGGAGGAGGTTGTGGAAAAATATTTTTAGAACTTTCAATTTTTTTTTGGAATACAAAAACAACATTCTATTCCATTCATTTGGTGAAATACATGCTTATTGTCCCTATTTTTCTAAAACTTGCAATCAACTTTTAAAGGTCATAAATTTTGATTTATAAATCCATTTTGAACATGTGATACACTGTTGTAAATGTAATATTGTGTATAATTCACTTCCAAAATTTAATAAAATTCTAAGAAATTTTAGTCCCTCAAATTTAGACTGTCACGCATTGCTATATTTTTTGCTGTTGCTATTTTTTCTTGCTACGGTTTTTACTACACTTTTTGCTCTTTATTTTTTGGGTAAAATACTTCATTTGGTATTAGATCTTGGTTGTTTTTTGGGTTTGAGTAAACTTGGTTTAATGGTAATTCTAAAATTTTATCAAGTTCTTGGACAAGTTCATTGAAGAAAAACTTTATTTGTTGTTGCTTGAGTCTAATGGCCAACTTCAAAAACTCATTACCCATTCCAAAATTTAATGGGAATAAAGCATAAATATGAGAACATTGTTAATTGGAAAATATGTTTGGGAGCTAGTGGAGAGTGGTTATGAAGAACCGCCTAATTGGAACACATTACAAAGAAATTATATGACAGTTAAAAGGGAAACAAAGAAGAAGAATTCATTAGCCCTCTATTATATTTAGTTTTCTCTTGACAAGAGTTTATTTCTATGTATTACTACTATTACATCAGCCAAGGAGGCTTGGAAGTCTCTTCGTGATGCCTACCAAGGAAGTGACCAAGTGGGAATGGTAAAGTTGCAGACCATGAAGAAATATTTTGAGAATTTATAGATGAAAGAGGCTAAAAGTGTGGATGATTATTGTGTTAGAGTGAAGGATGTGGTGAAAAATATGGCCACCCTTTGATATACCTTAAATAAAGAGGTATTTATGAATAAGGTATTGAGATATCTTAGACCTATCATGTTGCAATAAATTTTGAGGAGAGCAACAAATTTTCTACACTTGAATTTGATTGTCTAGTTGGTTCTCTTATGTTACATGAGGAAAGACTAAGATACACCAATAAATAAAATGAGAAGAATGCTTTTAATTATAAATTGAAAATTTCTAATAATGTTTAAGCTGGTCTAAGAACAAGTAAAAAAACACATGGAAGAGGAATAAATCATGATTACTCAAGAGGTAGAGGAGGAAGAGGAAGAGGAGATATTGCTATTAGAAGAGGACATGGAAGGGCTGATCAAAAAAGATTTGAATGCTAAAATTATCATAAAATGGATCACACAACATGATATTGTAGAGTGAAGACTAAAAATGGATGTAGAAGAGCTAACTATGTATGTGAGGATGAAGCTGCACAAGGTAATTTATTTTTGACTAGTGACATGGTTGGAAAAACTAGTCAAGAAGTTTGGTATCCAGATTCTAGTTGTTCTAACCACATGACTGGAAAGAAAGAGTTGTTTTCTGATGTGAATGAGAATTTAAAGACCAATATCATTCTTGGGAACAATAATGCTTTGGCTATGGCTAAAAAAGGTACCATGGAGGTTGAAATTAAAGTAGGTACAAAGAAAATTTATGATATCTACTATGCTCCCAATTTGAAGAATAATTTGTTGAGTGTTGGATAGCTTGTAGAAAAAAACCTATATGGTTGTGTTTGATAACAATGAATGTATCATTTAATGATAAGAATAATAGGAACCGTATAGTCACCATTGTTCCAATGACAAATAACTAGATGTTTCCTTTGAATTTTAGAGGAAAAGGGACTATGAACATGTCACACATGGAACTTGAAGATAAGAATTGGTTTTGGCAGCTTAGATTTCTACACTTGAATTTTAAAAGTCTATAATCATGGTAAATGGACTACCTAAGGTTGTAGAGCACAAGGGTGTGTGTGAAGCATGTGTGAATGGAAAGCATGCAAGGAAGAAGTTTTCAAAAGGAAAAGCATGGTAGGCCTCATACCCAATTCCACTTGGAAATTCAGATATTTGTGGACCTATGCAATCACAAATTTTGGGTGAGTCTTCATATTTTATCACATTCATGGATGGATTTTCAAGGAAGTGTTGGGTGTATTTTTTAAAACATAAGGATGAATATTTTGGCATGTTCAAGATTTTTAAATAATTGGTTAAGAATGAAAGTGGATTATAAATAAAGCGTTTGAGAACTAACCATGTAGGAGAATTTTTTTCAAATGAGTTGAATGATTTTTGAAAACAATATGACATCAAGCAACTCACTATCACCTATACACCACAAAAAAATGGGGTAGTTGAGGGAAAAAATAAAACCATTGTAGAAAAAACAAGAAGCATGTTGAAGACAAAAGGTTTGAGTAATTCTTATTGGTATTATGCAGTTGATACAACAATGTACATTCTCAATAGATGCTCCAAAAGAGCACTACATAATAAGACTCCACATGAAGAATGGTATGGAAAAAATCCCACTATAAGTCATTTGAGAGTTTTTGGTTGTATTTCATATGTATATGTGAATGATGAAGTCAGAAAGAATTTTGACCCCAAGAGTGAGCCATGCATTCTTGTGGGATATTCTAAAACAAGTCATATAGACTATATAATCCAAAAAATCACAAGTTTGTAGTCTCTAGAGATGTAATTTTTGATGAAGGGGGAGTGTATAGTCATAAAAAATATGTAGGAAATATATATAATTTTGAAGAAGCTAATACAATTGGGGAAAAACCTTTAAATGTTTCCTCTAGTCCTCCAAGTCCACCTTATATCCCATCAACAAGTTCAAAGGAGACTACACCAATTTCAAGCACAAGAAAATCATCTATAAGTACCATCAATAATACAAATAAAGAAAAGAGAATATTCAAATCACATCTAGCCAACCAAATGATGGACAAAAACATTCAAATGAGGTTAAAAAGAAACCAATTGCAAGAGTTGGATCAAGTTGTTTCAAGATTGGAAAAGCTCCAAATGTATGGTGATGATGAAGAAGAACCAAAAGGCGAGTTGGTGAATTATGCTCTATAATATAAAGTTGATTTGAAACCTTAATGCTATGAATATGCTTGTACTAATGATGTTTGGGTGCAATCAATGAAAGAATAAATTGAGTCCATTGAAAAAAATGACACTTGGAAACTTGTGGAATTGTCCAAGGATAAGAAGATTGTTGGATCCAAGTGGGTCTACAAAACAAAGTTTAATAGTGATGGAAGCATAGAAAGATACAAATAAAGGTTGTTTGAAAATTAATTCATTCAAAGATATGGTGTGTATTATGAAGAAAAATTTTCCCCTATTGCAAGATAAGAGACAATCCATATGGCCTTTTCATTGGCAGCCAATAAATAGTGGAAATTTTATCACATGGATGTGAAAAGTGCATTATTGAATTTTTATCTAGATGAGGAGGTTTATGTTCAACAACCTCAAGGATTTGGAGTGGAAGGAAAGTAAGACCATGTTTAAAAATTGAATAAAGTATTGTAGGGACTGAAGTAAGCACATAGAGCATGGTACTCAAGAGTTTATGGGTACTCCCAAGATTGTGGTTTCAAGAAAAGTAAGAATGACCCCAAAATTTATTTCAAGAATGAAGGTGATGATATTCTTCTTGTGTTCCTATAAGTTGATGATTTTATCTACATGGAAATTAGTTCAAATATGATGAATGATTTTAAGCATGCTATGATGAAGGAATTTGATATGAAATATTTAGGACTGATGCAATACTTTATTGGTGTGGAAGTACATCAAGGTGATGGTAAAATTTTTATTTATCAATCAAAATATGTAAAATATATGTTGAAGAAATATGGCATAGAAAATTTAATCCAATTTGGATACCTATGGCACATGGAGAAGTGTTGTGTATAGATGATGGAGAAGAGAAAGTTGATGAAACATTGTTTAAAAGCATTGTTGGAAGCTTAATGTTTCTTACTACAACAAGACCTAATATTGCATTTACAGTTTCACTTGTATCAAGGTACATGAATGAACCTTCACTAAACCACATGAGAGTAGCCAAGAGAATCTTGAGGTATGTCAAAGGACCTTGAATTTTAGCATACATTATGATGCTAACAACAAAATGGAGCTTGTTGGATACAATGACTCAGATTAGGAAGGTTTATTGGATGATAGAAAATCAACTTCTAGAAATATTTTTTTACTTGGTTCAAGAGTGATAACATGGAGCTCAAAGAAGTAAAGTATTATTGATTTATCTTCTATGAAGGTAGAATATGTTGTAGCTATTGCAATAAGTACACAAGAACTTTTGTTTGTGTCCTCTAACTTTCACGTATACACTTATTCCTTGTTGTGAGGGCTTCACACATAGTAGCCTACTTTTGTCACTTGGGCTTCTTCCTACAATAACTCTTCAAACTATAAAATTATTCTTTTTCTCATGAGGGTACTCTATTCCTAGGAATGATCACACTCAATGAACTCACTCACAAATCCTCATAGAGATTTTATGATTCTCTAGATTATCCAACTTGAAATTCTTCATTTTTGTGCTTTGATACCATTGAAAGCATATAAATTATTTTATCACATGATCTTAAATTTAAATCCTCACATACATTCAACAATAACAATGATAATAACTCATTGAAAATATTATTGATAAATATATCTATTTGAGCCATGGAAATACAATGTATTTTTGAGCTTATCAATTCACCATTACAATGCTTTATCTTCAATATATACAACTTGGACATAATACTCTTCACATTTACAAGACTCTTAACCTTTCTACTTTCACTAAATCTTCATCTCCTCAAACTCATAGGAGATATGACTCTTCATATTTATCATAAGATAAATATATTTTATTAACTTCAAATCTCTAATAATTACTAAATGATAAAATCTAAACGACTCATATTTACAAGTCTCTTTTCAAACTACAAACTAGTTACAAACTAGACTCAAATATTTATAAAATATTTACAATATACGTGCAATATTCTTGCAAGGTACTAAATAATGTAATACTTTCAACAACTTGGCATATATCAACCTTATCCTCTATCATTCTCTCAAGAGATGTCATGCCCTGGATTGCCTAAATAGGAACTCTATTGATAATGTATGCTATATAAGTGATAGCCTCACCTTGGAACTTGTGATCCATCACATTGGCATGAATCATACATCATGCCATCTCCATGATCATCTTATTTTTCTTTCAACCACACCATTTTATTTATGAGTATAGTGAAAAATATTTTTATATAAAATTCTATAAGAATATGGAAATATTTGATGTAGTCCAAGGGTGGGGGGGGTCTATTGAAATACAACCTCTTCTAGTAGCCCGATCCCAAAAAATACACACAAAACCAACAAATTAACAATAAAAAAATACTTGCATTTTTTGTTAAAAATATTATAGAAATTAAATATTCTCTTCCTGACCCCTTGGAAATCCTTTGCTAAAACCTTTTCCTGATGGTTTTTTAAGCCTTAATGTTAATATAAAACTCACAGGATAAATTTCATAGGATCAAATATAAGATAGCCACAATATAGTAAGATCAAGATAATCATGTAAGCAAAATAATATGAGCCAATTAATATGCAAATCAAGGCTTATAATATATCAAGTATCATTAATTAATAAACAAAGATATGAATGTAAATATCCTAAATCATATATGTATAAAACATGTATCATGACTTACAATATTAATTTCTTAAAATGTATGCAATATTTATTACTCATATTTCTCTTACAAATAGCACTTGACTCTTAATCATTACAATGATGATATTTAGAACTTCTATATCACAAATGATCCTCCATGGAGTAATATATAGCCCTTGTAGAATTACTCTTTGGATGATTGATCATTCCTTTTCTTATGCCAAGTCTCATGACTCTTGGCTTCTCTACTTGACACTTGCATACACATGACTCTATCTTGTATGCACACCTAGATATGACTCTTCACTTAGCACACTCTAATCTAAATACACTTGTGCACTCTTACATATAAGACACTTGTGCACATATACTCACATTACACTTGCACACTTACTCACATGACACTTATGCATTTCTTACACATACACACTTACATAACACATGTATTTATTGCATATTATTACATTACATAAAATATTTCTCACACTCTAAACTAATAATCAACCCCAATCTAATATTTACAATATGTACCATGAATGTACCATGGGGTACAATAACATGTACCAAATAATATAATATACTCCAACATTATCGAACCCTTGTCAACTCCTTGTTGTCAAGATGTCTCAACCTAGAATGTGATCCTTATCACCTGTGTATGCCACTACTAATCACCTGAGAGTGATTTTTTATCTTCTTTGTTTATTTTTTTATTTATTTTGGATGATGCACAATTTCTTGTATACTTGTATGCTCTTGCTTCATATAAAACAAGTAAGAGAAAATGCTTCATGAGATCTAGCTCATGAATTGCTTTTCACTAAACTGTTGTAACCTTTGTAGGTCTCAAATATCCTCATTAGCCTTTAATCCTCCCAAACTCTTTAAGATTCTCTACATATGCCTTTATATTTGAAATTCTAGAACAACGCAAATTGAAAATTATAGGAATTATCCATGTACACATTGGATATAATACCATTTTATGTAGTCTAGAGGAGAGGGTCTATTGAATGACAATATCCTCTAGAAACCTAATTCTCTCACAAGAAATACACACAAAACCAATGAATTAACAACAAAAAAATACTTTCATTTCTTTGATAAAAATTTACAACTAAATTTTCTCTTGGTGGCCCCTTGTTGGTCCCTTTCCAATCCCTTGTTGGTCCTTTTCAAATCCTTGTTAAATTATTATACTAGTATTTCCAACATGTATAATATTTGGGTGCTCTAGAGTCAAAGTACCACTCAATATATTGCCTAGATGAAATTTGAGATGTTACAAAATGACACTTCTCTTCCTGGTCTTCTATTTTGGTAGTAATTACTTATTTTATCCTTTATCAAACTTTGTTTATTCTTCAACTTGCTATAATTATATTTTAAATGACAAGGTTTCCTATAATAAAATAAGTGACTTAGGATTGCTTTATATTAGAAGTTTTATCTTGTGATAAAATGATGATGGTTTGAAATTTTGATTTTTTTTTTATATTGGATTTTTCAATAAATGAAATCTTTGTACTCTCTAAGGTGGATACTCCTATGTGTGACTTTACTCTCTCTTTTTGTAAAAGTAAAGAGGACATTTTTCAAAATCAAGATTTTGAGTTTCAACAAGCAAATGTAGAGAGTAAAAAAAATCCCAAAAGATGATGGTAAACCTTGCAAGACAATGCCAACCATGTCCTCATATTTGATGCATAAGGTACTTAGAAAAATATCCCCCTCCTTGCAACTAACAAAAATAGAGAATGTTCTTTAAGAACAAAGCATGTCTTGCTTCAGATGTCTGATACTTATTTTATAAATTTATCTATAATGTTGGAACATCATTCTCATTATTAACTTTAGGAATAAAATAATCTATAATAGATAATTTAAAAAATATCAAATCTTCTTTATGTTGCTTGTTGAAGTCATCATCATCATGTTTTGGTCTAGGTTCTCTCCTGAGAACTATATTTTCTAAATCTTGATATTATTAAATTATAAGTATCTTATGGATCAAAATATTTTAATTTCTTTGAGTTAATATCTAAAATATAGAGGAATTAGAGTCTAAATAGTTTCTATTTTTACACTAACGACAAACCTGAACAATGATCATAGAATATTGAATTGCAAAAAAGCCTTGAACACCAGAATCAGAGTAGTGAATGATAAACACTACACTTTGATTTATTTAACCTTAAAACTTGGGCAAAATCCAAGTTTGCTTTACCAAAAATTTACCAAAATTTGAATGTTGTAAGTGATAGTTTTATCATGTGATGAGAAAACCACTAAACATTAAATATCAAAACACCATATTCAATTTATCAAATCCAATGGATATAAACACAATACAAGAGAAAATCTCCATTGTCAACAATGAAACCAAAACAAACTATAGAGTAACAATTTATAGAGGTAATGATTACCATATATAAGAAATAAGCTTGTCTAAAATAAATATATGAGACAAACTCCTTGTTTATCTCTTTTGTGGTTCTAATACCATAAAAGAATGTAAAATAAGTTGCTGATTTTGCATTTTTGAGCTCCAATTTATCATAATTTATAATTTTATAATTGTTTAGTGCTAATAAAGCCAAACCCAAAAAAATCCTAAGAAGTTATCCTTAAAAGTATATTGTAACAAAAAATACAATAATAGAAATCCCTATCATATCTATTAATAGAATTTATTCTAATAACAACTAGATTGATTAGGGTATTTGGTGATTTAAAGTCACAAGAGAGACTATCATAGTGTCACAACACAACTTCTAGGATATATTTTTAGCATTTAATTCATGCATGTGATGTATTATTGAATGGAAAAATAGAAATAATGACTCATCATTTGATGCTTAGTAGGATAAAATTGCTGCCATAATATTTAATGTTGTGCTCTAATGATTAATAATTATTTTATGATTAATTATAACTGACAAACTACTATTTTTGTGGTTTGAGTGCTTGATAGAATTTCCCTCAACTTGATAAAGTGAGGAAGGGTATCATCAAGGAGAATGTCATAGACACTAAATAACAACATCGTAGAGAGAGAAAATTCATGCACACAACACTGATAAATTGCATTATTATGATCAAATATGCATGGTGTGTTGGATAGTTTTAGGCTTAAATGGTTTGAAATTCTTATTGTTTTTTTGAGAGACCTCTTACTGCTTGCACATGTTTTTATGAAAATCTAATTTAGTGGCATATAATATGGTTTGTGTGCTTGATAGAACCCTATTAATTTAGCCTTTAATGAAGGTTCATAAATCATGATGTAAAGGGATCCTTACCATAGGCTTTAAAAAGGTGATTAGACTTCATGTTTGACCATGCATATTTTTGTTATGTAAAAAATCTAAAAACCATTTGCTATATTTAAGTTGAAATGAAATAATATGCATGAACGCTTGTTATTGTATTTTTTTTTGGATGAAAAGGTCATTATATTAATAAAATAATGTCTAATCATACAAAAAGGGTGGGTGGGATTAGCACACCCCGTAAACCAATACACTAACCACTATGGTTAGGAGTATACAAGAGTGTTAGAAATAGTCCATAAACTATCAGATAACAACTGCCAAAATAGTGTCAAATATACATTCAGAAAGAAAGAAGCCAAAAAATCACTACCACCTGGAAGGGGAAGGAAGAGGTACATGACTCATAACACAAGGTGCATTCCCCCAATGATCCATGAGGGTACATAAGTACTACAACTCCACCTATACTTTTTCAACCTGTACTTGAATCTATAACCAAAAATCAAAGAATATATCATATTTATCAACAACAGAGAAGACATGCCCAACATCTTGCTAAGAAAAAATAGCTCTATTCCAGGACTTCCATAGATAATACAGGGTACCAATTCTAAAAATATTCCAAAAAATACCCAATTTGAAGGAAAAAGCAATAGGATCACCCATAATAGAATGCACCCAAGTAAAATCCTCCTGCATAAAAGGTCTAAAAAATTCAAGAAGCCACTCCTAGGCCGACTGAGCCTGATCACAAAAACAAAAAACATGTAGTAAATCTTTTGCCTGTCCACAAACCGGGCAAATGGTATTATGAACACCCAGATGCTTGAGCCTATTTCCAATAGGTAACCCTTGGTGTAAGAGGCTCCAAGAAAAAAAACTCTATTTAGGTTCAATATAAGTAGCCCAAGCAATCCAAAACCTCTTATTCCATCGGGAGGGAAGAGAGACTAAGTCCCATCTTAGAGTGAGCTTATCAACCATTGGAACTTACGGGGTGAGCCATTTGTAACCAAGATGAGATTTATATTGCAAAATAGGAAGCTCCCCAGGCCAACACCAATCTGACCACCAGGGTTTCTGAAAATGCTTATGTAGTTTACTCCAAATACAAAATGGAATACTATCAATAACCACCTCATAAGTGTCTCTATCACGAGGATTTAAAGTGTGAATTTGACAAAAAAAATCCTAGGGTATCCAACACTTGGTATTTTGAGAGAGGAAATAAAAAATTGAAGCAATACCATGCTTATAGAACCTCTGTGATCTGACCCACTGCATCAGAGCTAGGGAAGAACCCTACCAAGTGATAACAAGAGACCACCAAATATTCATGGAAGGCAAAGAGGCATCTGCTTTGTGAAAAATCCCTTTCCAACTAAGACAGGGTTTGAAGGCCTCCTAGGATTTCCAAATACTTTGAATGAGAAAAGAACCTTTAAATTTAATAGGGATAGGGGTAGTAAGAATGGATTGCAATCCCACCCCTTTCCAAATTTTCTTCCCTTGAAGCAAACCAGAAGAAATGCAATGTCTGACTAGAACTTTTCAAGATTCATCCCCAATTAAATATTGGGTGATCCATTTAGCACAAAGGGCAAAACCTTATCGGTGAAAATCAAACAAACCCATGCCTCCACAGTCCTTGGGAAAACAACAAATTTCCTAGGCTACCCAATGAAAACCTTGCTTGACAGAGTCTTTGATCCATAAGAAGTCTCTCAAAAGCTTATCCAGCTTTTTATAACAAGATTTGGATGGAACCCAATAAGACGAATAATAGACATGGGTAGTGGCTAAAAACTTAGAACAAATCTAAAATTTTCCTGCCAGAGAAAGTTTCTTACTAGTCTAGTAATAAAGCTTCTTTTCCACTTTATCAATAACATACTTCCATAATTGAGTAGAGGAACCATGAAATGCAAAAGGAATTCCAAGAAATTTAAACACCTCACCTGGTTGAATCCAAGTCCATTGAAAATGATGCAACCAACATGGCAACTGAGATTGAGATTGCCAAAAATAGGAGGTTTTTTTCCATTGTATAGAAGAACCAGAGGCTAAACATAACACCTCTAAGCAACTAATAGCCGAGGAAAGGGATTGCTCATCTACAAAATGACCACTGATCAACTGATGGTCAGAATTTGGGAGAGGAATACCCTTGATTAATACGTGATCCATATTATGGGCCAAAAAATAGCTAAAATCCTCTATAGAAATAATGAAAAGAGATGGAGCAAGAGGGCACCCCTGTATTACATAGCGACCAAGAGAAATTGACTGAGATTGACTATTATTCAAGGTAAGAATAGCTGAAGCATCTTGAAATAACATAAGAATGGTGCTCACAAACACTGGCCCAAAACCTAGAGCCTAAAGCATGGCAGTTATGAAGTACCACTCCATCTTATCATAGGCTTTATCAAAGTCAATATTAATGAATAAAGCATCTTGTTCAGAATTTCTTGCCCACTCCATACCTTCCCAAACAACAAGAACATTATCAAGAATGTATCTTCTCTTAACAAAGTCAGTTTGTTCAGGTCTAAAAATCAAAGGCAGGAGATATTTAAGCTTAAGTGCAAGGGCTTTAGCAATAATATTGTAGCTCACATTAAGTAGGGTGATCGGCCTCCAATTAGTGATGATCTCAGGATCTCCATAATTAGAAATAAATTTAACATTGCCTTTGTTAATAATGGAACCCAGTGAACCACATTGCAGGGCTTTGAGATAAACTTTGTGGAGATCAAAACCAAGCATATCCTAGAATTATTTATAGAATTCACATGGGAAGCCATCAAGCCTAGGTGCCTTATCATTGGCCATGAGTGACAAGGCATTTTTTAGATCTTCCAGAGAAAGAGGAGAGTCACATAATAGCATTTGCTTAGGATAGAGTTTGTTGGGGACAACAACGATACAATCAACAAGAGCTTGCCTTCTAGCATCATCAAGGGGTTGAGAAGCAAAAACACCTTGATAATGTGAAACAAAAGCTTTGAAAATATTTGGAAGATCTGTAAATATTTGCCCATCAACTTGAATGGGATTTGTATATCTCTCTATTTTTTGCAATTTACTTGAAATGAAAAGATGTATAAATCTTATTTGTTACACTTTGTTGGAGTTCCTATTGCTATATTTTGTTTGAAAATAATATGCCCTCTTATTATCTTTCTTTTTTTAAAATAAAAAAGGTGAAAACTTATATATCTATTGTATTTCATTTTGAAAATATAGTGATTTAATTATATGGTCAAAAACTAAATATAAAATTTTATTTAGATACTATATTTAGTAAATTGAATTCTCTTATTTAATATGGAAAGGTATAAACCAATAGTTATGTCTAAAATATTTCTTTCATTTGTAGGATTTTAATGATATTTAAGTACATATTAATCAAGGTTTATAAGAAGATTTAATTCCATTGTTATGATATGTAAAATCGAATCCAATTTATCATAATCGATTGGTTAACACTGCAAAAAAAAAAACTGCAAAATCGGATCCAATTTATCATAATCGATCAGTTAACATTGCAAAAAAAAAAACTGCAAAATCGGATCCAATTTATCATAATCGATTAGTTAACATGTTGGTTAACCGTATTCTTAAACACGGAAAAAAATCATTGGCTTATCGAATTCTTTATCGAGCTATGAAAAAAATCCAACAAAGGACAGAGAAAAATCCACTAGTTGTTCTACGCCAAGCAATACGTGGAGTAACCCCCAAAGTAACAGTAAAAGCAAGACGTAGGAGTGGATCGACTTATCAAGTTCCCATTAAAATAAAATCTACAAAAGGAAAAGTACTTGCCATTCGTTGGTTATTAGGAGCATCTCGGAAACGACCGGGTCGAAATATGGATTTCAAATTAAGTTACGAATTAATGGACGCTGCCAGAAAGCGCGGCAATGCTATACGCAAGAAGGAGGACACCCATAGAATGGCAGAGGCCAATAGAGCTTTTGCACATTACCGTTAATCCATTCCATATATAGATAGATAAATATATATCTAATGATCAGTAAAAGAAAGCCAAATTATTCGAAATAGATCAATATTTTTATTGGAACGAAAGAAAAAAGAAAAGAAGAATAAAACTTCAATGAGAAATTAACTACATAAATTTAATAAGTTCTCTTGGCCTGGGTTGGTTAATGACCATTCATAAAAAAAGTATACAAAAATACCCAGAAGGCAAAGTGATAGATTATCAAAATAAATTTGGATAATCGAGAGAACCCATCTTTTCAAAATAGATGGAAGCAATTTTTTGATCCAATTAGAGACTTTTGGATCAATTATTTTATAAAGGGTATTGGAAATTGCATATATATATATATATATTTGCAATTTATACTTTTTTTATTCTTACATGTCATAATCCCTCAACTTTGTCAACTCTATGTGGATATTTTGGCTTTTCTCACACCTTTCTTTATTTTCAATCAAATTTCTAGTTGATTGACCATGTTAGAACTTCTTCTTCTTAAAAGAAGAATAAAAAATTCTTTGTAATTTGATAATTTACTATCCTTTTCTCCTTTTATTTCTTATATGCCCATGGTCAATCATATTCAACAACTCAAGTTATTGTTATTTTTATTCTCAAATTACTTTAATGGTAAGAATTTATAGCATCCTTATAAGTTCAAAATAAAATAGGACACTTTTTTACTATTTCTCTAGTATTTTAAAACATTCCTTATGTGATTTTTAGATCAAGTTGATTCCAAGGTCTTGCTTAATTCACCTTTAAGTTCTCAAGTCATCTACTAATTAAAGTCTTTGATGAACATAAATAGGCTACAACAAATATTACATTGATGTGGTATCTATGTATATACAATAAATAATCAAGAAAGGATAGGTCTTTGGTTGTAACTAACTTATAAGTAACCAAAATAATTTACAAGACTTAACATTCCCTCCTTATTATGTTAAAGATAAATCAAAGTAGAAACAAAAAAATTTAAAAAATATCTAAACTTTACATTTGAAAAATACTTTGTGAAAATATTTGCAAATAGATCTACAATAGGAAAAAATTAAAGATGCATATTATTCTCCTAAACATGTTTAGGAATTATGTGGAATTGAAATTCAATATACTTTGTGTTCTCATGAAAACCTAGATTTAGAATGAGTTTTAAATTTCCTTTACTATTGTAGTTTAAATCATTGGTTACTTCTGTAAAATGCCCATTCTAGATAAGATGCTATGTTATCATATTACCTCATAGAAATCTCCTCCTACAACATGATATTCAGGCTTGGTAGAAGGTCAAAAAAAAATATGATACTTCCTTCCCCAAAATATTTAACTAGATCTAAAAATAATACATATCCAAATATGTATCTCCTATCATCAATGCATCCTAGATAGTCCACATCCATAAATCCTATCAAGAAGAATTGATAATTCTTCTTGTACTCTAGATAATACTTAGTTGTATCATGAATGTAACTAAGTAGTCACTTTGATACTATCTAGTGGCACACACTTGGTTCTTTAATGAACCATAAAAATAACTAATAGCATAGTTGATATCTAGTCTAGTATAGGTTAGATAAATAACACTTCTAATCAACTAACAATAGAGAGTTCTATTTACCTATGAGGATGGATTGTTTCTAGATAGGTGTAACTCTATATTCATCAATTTAGGTATGAGATTGTAATATTCCATCTAAAATATCTTGAGCAATTTATTGGTATACTTCACCTATGATATGAAAACATGATTCTCTATCTACCACACTTTCAAGCAAAGACAATAATGCATAAACTTGAGATCTGTTATAAAACATAAAAATTTCAAATCTCTCTTGGTCATTTCAATCTATTTTTATAAACTTATAGTGATAGCCAAGTTTTTGGCATACATAATTATGATCACTACCTTTCCTTCTTGCCATTTGAAGCATAGGTTCAAATCATAAGGACCGTGAAAAATACATACTGCACAAGATGCTTATTGATATTCACATACTAGGCTTTGGGAGCCTACTTTAACTTATAGAGGAAGTTGATGAGCTTGCATTCTTTCATGTATTATCTAGGTATTACAAATTCCTCTAGCTAATCCATCATGTATAATTATATAGTAAGGTCACCATTAAGGAATGGGCTATTTACATCCATTTGATGTAACTTCCATACAAATTGAGCTACCATTGTGGATGTCATCTAAATATCTAAATATTTATTATTGGAGCAAAGGTCTCATCATAGTCATTGCCTTCATTCTATTTATAAACCTTTACAGTAATAATTACCTTGTCCTTGTCAACACTCGCATTAGCTTTGTTAAAAATAGAGTATATTCCATCAATTGGGATATGTAAATATATCTTCCAAGGTACATACTTAGGATATTAGATTACTTTAGGGGGGAGTTATCTAGTTACTTCATGCAATGTAATAAATGCACAAGTATCAATGTGCAAGCTGTATATATGCAAGTTGTCCCTTGCATAACTAGGTAGAGTGTTGGATAAGGAACCTATCTTCCTATATAATAAAGGTCTCATTGTTATATAGATATGAGAAGGGGGATATAGATAGATAAAGCTTCATATAGCTTAGTCATAGGTATTAGTATAGTGCCATTTAGATCATCGTATATTGGTGATGGATGAAATGTAGTTTTTATAATACTTCTATGCCATGTTTTCTCCAAATTGCTAGCTGCAGATAGTCATTTTCTAGCTTGCACATTTTGCCTTGAAGTTGAAAAATTTTGGTTTTGAGGTCATGGGGTAAAATGCTCTTATCATGTTATGACACATCAAACTAGTTGGTAACAAAATAGATGATTTTTAGAAGACTAGTTCAGATGTGGGCATGGGAGAGACCCCCCATTCATAATTTCTACCAACAACACAATGAACGTTGTTTACAGTGTTCATGAAAAAATAGAGAAAAAAATATCTTCTACTGAAAAGGCTCCAAGTTA
The DNA here is from genome assembly GCA_028583015.1 of Wollemia nobilis. Classification (NCBI taxonomy): domain Eukaryota; kingdom Viridiplantae; phylum Streptophyta; class Pinopsida; order Araucariales; family Araucariaceae; genus Wollemia; species Wollemia nobilis. The sequence continues at coordinate 1,699,045 of JAQPPZ010002048.1, read as the reverse complement.
AAATGTAGATAAAAAATAAAGCTTTATTTTTCACTAGTTGTTGGAAGAGAGTATCCTCTTTCCCTAGGACCAAGTTGGTCCAGAAGGGAATCTCCAACAGATTGCTAAATAAAGCAAGCGAGGAGCCTAGAAGTAATCAGAAGATGAAAATATTAGTTAGAATTTTATTTTAATGTCTTTAGTTTATATTTTTATTTTATGTTTTGCAGAACAACATGAAGTGCGATGTAGAGAAATAAGGAGTTGTCTGTGAAGATTTCATGAATTGAGATTCATATGTGGAGTTTGTAATATAACTTTACAAATTGTCTTGTGCACCTCAATCATGTAGCATCTAGTCCAAAACAGGTAAAAACAAGTAGAGTTTTTCCTTGACAACATAAGCACCTGAAGGCATGCTAAGTAACCTTGATCAAGCAAAAGGCTTCCAGCCCAAGGTGGTTATGGAACTTGGGGAAATTTTTTTTACAAGGTGCATGAATTTTACAACCTAAATGATAAATAGAGTCAGAGATGCTACACCAAGAGCGAAATAGAATGCCAAGGTAATGTTTGAGAAATAGTCGATGGGCTCCATTTACAATGCCTCACATTTATGAGACTGGATCAGATATCGACATGGAGGAGAACACATACCATACCAATAGTTTTGATGAATGTTCACACATTTATTTAAAAAAAAAAAGAGAGGAGGATAAAAAAAATTACGAGAGGCACCTTAGTCCTGAAAAAAAAATCATGTGAAATCCTCCCAATGGTTTCTAGTCATTTAGAAAAAAAATAAGACAACATGGAACATGTCCTACTAAGCATAAAATTTATTTTTATTTTGCTTTGCAAGAAATCATGAACCACATTGAAGCTACAGGCATCCTGAGAGCTAGCGCCTAACAAGCACCGAGTTATGACTCCTATTTTTCTTGCTTTCGCATGTTTTGATTTGCAAGAAATCATGAACTGCATGCAAGATGCAGGCATCCTGAGAGCCAGGGCCTAATAAGCACAGATGTCATGATTCTTATTTTCCTACTTTTGTGTGTTTAGTTTTGTAAGACACAACCATGAGCACAATCTGTAGGCAGAGTCGACTTAAACTAGGCCTAACAGATGTGACATCTTGTGCCCTACCATTAAGAGTGCAGTGAAGCAAAAAAAGACACTCACTTCCCACCAGGAAGAGAGTGCCTATAATCAGCCCAGTACAACTGTGCATTTTTCCACCTAGAGGAAGGAACCAATAAGTGATGTCACTCTTCCACCAGGAAGAGTGGTGCCCATATATTTAAATTTTTTTTGTGGAGAATCTGATGGTTGGGTGCTAAAAAGAAGTTGCAACCCTTCCTTGAGAAGAGAGTTGTAGATCCACTTTATACCTAGTAGTGCTCAAAATTCTTCTCCCTAGATTGGGGGTACCTATTGTTTAGTGTGGGACCTGATGTTCAGAGGGTTGCAGACCTATTGCATAGAGGGACCTATTACTGGTGATGAGGGCATCACCAATTAAAGTGGGGGAGAGTATGGGTGAATCTGAATCTCTTGAAAATAAAAATATTCTGCTAAAAAGGCTTCAAGTTAAAATGCAATTCATAAATAGAATTTTATTTTTTGCTACTTGTTGGAAGAGAGTATCCTATTTCTTGAGGACCAAATTGGTCTAGAAGGGAAATGAGAAATATCCAACCGATAGCTAAATAAAGCAGGGGAGAAGCCTGGAAGAAATCATATGTCAAATTTTTGCACAAAGACCACATGGTTCTTGAGCATGATAAATCATATGAATGGAGCTCGTAGTGGCCAGGAACAACAACACATAAATCTCAATGATGCGTCTCATGAAAATGTCACACTTGAATACCCAAAAAATATTGCGGACGGTGATGAATAAAATTATTTTTACCTCACTCTAGGAAATAAAACAAAATATCACAATGCTATTCCAATTATGCATGCAAAATAAATAATTTATAGTGGAAGATCAATTGATTTGGGCACATGCATGTCAGGACAATATAAAGTTTAATAAATTAAAAAAAAAGGTGACATGTTCATGAGCACACAATGAGAAAATAATAATCCTTGCAAATGCATTCAGAGAAAGATATGTCAAAGCAGGATTAAAATATTTTATATGTGCCATTGATGATGAGCTGGGTATTTCAAAGTTTGGATTTGTTGGCTATTGGCTGTCATAAATCCTTTAATAGTGGTACATGGAACATAATTTTTGCACACCAGACTACATAGTTACTAGGTTCAGTTACATCCTACATAGCCTCCACTATTTAATACACAATGCAAATATTATAATTTTTTATGGTAGCATTGCATTATGTTAAAATATGTGAAAAAAAATACAAAGAGGAGATAGAGTCTCACTATGGTGGAGGAGAACGCCAACTTTGCAAAGAGATGGTGAGGATTTGAAATCATGGAGAAATCTGCTGTCACAATGCAAAGAGTTCATTATTTCCCACAAATAGTTGGGTGGAGAAGACGTTCCAGTATATAGCACACCAAATTCCTAGGATGGATTAGTGATAGTCCTCCAGCTTGACCACGTAATATTAAAATAACCAACTCATTTGTTGTAGTTGACTCTATTCTTTGATGTAGATGATGAAAAAAAAATGCACCAACAACCTCATTTTCTAGTACACCATGATTACAGAAGCATGAAGACATTTAAAATCATTAGCATCATACACATCAGGTTCTACAAAATTCACCCAGGTTTGTATCGAGTTTTCCTTTAATTATGTGTACAGTTATTTTAAAAATAATTTCTATGCTAATACCAATTGATGCCCCTTTAAATTATCTCTATCAAAATCTCCCATAAAAATTCAAGCATATGAAATGCCTCGGATAAGAAAAAAATTATTACCCTGGAATAATTAAAAAACTATAAACTATGGCATTCACGTGAATAGATTTGGCATTTTTTCATTGCTGCATCATGAAAAATCCGTAAGATGGAGCACCAAAGAAAACAGTGGATCGAAAAAATATTTCAAGCAGCTGACTTCAACGGGTTTGCAATCCACTGGTTTTAACAATTACATGGCAACATGTGTCCAAATTAGTGCAATGCAATGCTCAATGGAAGAAAAACAGTAGCACTCAATGGAAGAAAAAAAATAGCAGCACTCAATGGAAGAAAAAATAGTAGTACTCAATGGAAGAAAAGCAACAATGCTCAATGAAAAAAACAACAGTGCTTAATGAAGAAAAACATAGATGCTGAAGGCCATTAATATATATATTATTTCGGGGGATTTTGTCACAAGGACGTGACAAAATTTAGGCATGGGGGGATAATGAGAACTAGAAATTCTCATTTTATGTACACTTTTAAGGGGCATCATTACTGGTTTAATTAGTATGTGAGATGTATTTTTATTTAACTTATGCATATAATTGATAGAAAATTAGATATTATGCTTGACTAGTGTTTTTAGTGGAAATTGTGTATAAATGCAGGTTTTGCTACTAATCTGGTGTTTTCTAGTCTACATCCCACTTGGACCTGGCATGCTTCTACTTCAATGAGTCTAAGGCATATTGGGAAGGTGCCTTACTCTTCAGGCAGGTGCCTTACTCAAGCAAGCACCTTACTCAAGCATGCACCTTACTCTGACCAAGTCAACAGGCGCATTACTCAAGCAGGCGCCTTACTCTGACCAAGTCAACAGGTGCCTTACTCAAGTAGGTGCCTTACTCAATTAGAAACCTTACTCAAGCAGGCACCTTACTCTTCAAGCAGGTGCCTTACTATTCAAGAAGGTGCCTTGCTCAAGTAGGAGCCTTACTCTAACCAAGTCAACAGGTGCCTTACTCAAGCAAGCACCTTACTATGACCAAGTCAATAGGCGCCTTACTCAAGAAAGTGCCTTACTCAAGCAGGCACCTTACTCAAGCAAGCGCCTTACTCAAGCAGGTACCTTACTCAAGCAGGTGTCTTACTTTGACCAAGTCAACAGGTGACTTACTCAAGCAGACACCTTACTCAAGTAGGTGCCTTACTCTAACCAAGTCAACATGTATCTTACTCAAATAGGTACCTTGGTCTAGCGCCTAACTCTAGCACCTTACTTTGGTGCCTTACTCTAGTGCCTTACTACGATGCCTTACTCGGGTGCCTTACTTTGGCACCTTACTCTGACCCAGTCAATAGGTAGGCACCATGATGAGGAAGTAGGTGCCTTACTACCATACATTGGAGACGCTTAATATGACCAAGCCAGATTTGATCAATTGACCAAGGGGCTAAGGAGGTTGTTGCACGTGAAGACAAAGGAAAGATATTTTAATTATGCAATATTATTAAAATAGAATAAAACATCTATTATTTTCTAATTGGGCAATTAATTTTTTAAGGTGAACATTATTTTCTCACGCTCAAAGATAAATTAGAACAATGATTTTCTAGTGATCGATATGGGTAACCAGACAAAGTTATGAACCAAGAAAATAACCCATTTCTCATTAACGACTAAGATGGACAACCATGCAAACAAATTTATTATTGCTAGACATATTTTGTTTTGATAAAATAGAACATGCCTGATTTATCCTATGAGGGGGTAAAATTAGTGCATGACTATTATTATTAGTACATGACTATTATAATTGACTGGCTGTAATGTTTACTGCATATCCACTATAACTACAAGTCTGAAATAGGCTTACCTAAAATTATAATAGATGAAGGTCATGCATTGTATAAATGCACAGGTCTTTCCTGTAAGAGGGGATGATTAATTTACACAAAACATTATTTCATTTCATTTCTTGTATAATTTATTAAGAGTGCAATTACACTCTTACTTGCTTAAAGAAAGTTCTACACAATTACTCGGGAAAACTATCTGTGGGAGCTTGGGCCCACTCCCTGTAGTAGTCCTCCCCTATTTTATTTTAGTTCTGTTATTTGCTTTTTTTAGAGTAGATTTACTACTTTATTTTATTTTAGTTGTGTGTTTTATTTTCAGAACATTTAATTTCCTGTACATTTACTTTCAACATTTCATTTTTGACATCTTAGTTTATTTATTTATTTATTATACACTAAGTTTGGATGAAATACAAATTTTTAAACATCCTCCACAAAACTAAATAAGTTACAAAAATGTTCTTTCCTTCACACTGCAAACATATACTGTGCATGATGCTCGTAAGTTTATTGCCAGACATATTCTATTATGATAAAATAGAACACACTTGATTTATCCTACGAGAGGGTAAAATTAGTGCATGACTGTTATTATTAGTGCATAACCGTTATAATTGACTGGTTGTAATGTTTACTGCATATCCACTGTAACTGCAAGTCTAAAATAGGCTTTCCTAAAATTGTAACAGAGGAAGGTTGTGCATTGTATAAATGCATAGGTCTTCCCTGTAATAGGGGATGATTAATTTACACAGAACATTATTTCATTTCATTTCCTGTATAATTTATTAAGAGTGCAATTCCTCTTACTTGCTTAAAGCAAGATCTACGTAATTAGTCGGGTAAACTATTTGTGGGAGCTTGGGCCCACTCCTTGTAGTAGTCCTCCCCTATTTTATTTTAGTTTTGTTATTTGCTTTCATTAGAGTAGATTTACTAATTTATTTAATTTTAGTTGTGTGTTTTATTTTTAGCACATTTAATTTCTTGTACATTTACTTTCAACATTTCATTTTCGACATCTTAGTTTATTTATTTATTTATTCTGCACTAAGTTTGGATGAAATAAAAATGTTTAAACATCCCCCACAAAACTAAATAAGGTACAAAAATATTCATTCCCCCGCACTACAGGCATATACTGTGCATGACACTCGTAAGTTTACGGACTTACCGGATTGATAATTTATGGAAGAGAAATGATTATTTTTTGAGACATAATTTTTGCTCACCAAGAGCCATGATAAATCTAGTCTGTGTAGATAAATAGGGAAACCACCATTATCATTGAGCCTAAGTTTTTTGTCAACCCGATGCACTTATAGACCAACCATTATCAAAAGATCTGAGAAGAGTCTAGGTGGTAGAATTAGGGAGAGTCACAAAGTTAGGACTGAAGGAAATCTCAACTCCAAAAATATTGAGATCACACTTGACTAGAGTCTTTCCATAGAGTTACAAGAAAAACTCATGAAGAATAGGACTCAACATTCAATCCACTATATTGATAGACCATCTAGTGAAGACTATCCAAGATATATAGAATTTGCTAACTATTGCCTAAAGTTTATTTTATTGTTGAAAATTAATTTTTAGAGGATTGGGACTCCTCCTACAACAAAAATCTAGAAGACTCCAACTTCATTGCTCAAAGGTTGGCGTACCTTCATAGTCCAAATACTAGTTCCTTATGTAGAGAAGAATACTACATAAGAAGACTTCTAGTGAAGAGTCATGGTAAAGTTAGGAGATTGAAGATATCCATTGCTGTATTAAAGAACTCCATAGTTGAAGAACAAACCATAGAAGTCTTGATACAAAAAAGACCATAGAAGCCTTGAACAGGCCATATTAGCCTTGAAGAAGAATCCAGAGAAGTATTGATACTAGAAAGGCTGTAGAATCCTTGATACTAAAAAGGCTACATAAGCCTTGATACTAAAAAGGCCATAGAAGCCTCGATATTGAAAAGGCCATAGAAGCCTTGATACTAAAAATGCCATAAAAGCCTAGATACTAAAAATGCCACATAAGCCTTGATACTAAAAAGGCCACAAAAGCCTTGATACTAAAAAGGGCTACAGAAGCCTTGATCCTAAAGAAGAATTTGAAGAGAATATTTGATTCAAATGTAGATTAAATATTTCAATACTAATACTTTGTTTACAGGAAAAAATATTTAGTGAGTTGGGAAACTTCGTACAAGAAAGTTAGGAAGAGTATCTTCTTTAGAATCATTTTAACACCTTAAGAAAAATTGAAGGAGATCAAGAGAGAATCTCATTAGAGAACTTCCAATCTTGGAAGAAGAAAAAGGACTAGGCGAGTCCTGCTCAAATCTAGAAGCAACAAAATTAGAGTTCCATAAGAAAATATCACCACAAACACTTCTAGGAGTAAAAGGTTGAAGAAAAGATCTCAAGGAAGACCAACATAAGTTGTAAGATCAAAGATCTTGGAAAGGTCTCATCGAGCATTCAAAAAAGGCTAGGAGAGACTTATTGAAGAAATTCTCAAAGGAGAACTCATTTGAGAAATCCACTACCAAGGAGAAGCCCCTGATAATGAAGGACTTGGGACATTTGTCACCATCTGAAAACAAGCCCAAGAGAAGAATAATTTGGCAAGGAGTGCCAAATCCGAGAAGAAGAATTTGGCAAGGAGTGCCAAATCCATGAAGAAGAATTTGGCAGGGAGCACCAAATATTAGAAGAAGATCTTGCTTGAAGTTAGAATTTGATAAGAAGACTTGAAGATAGAAGAAGTTCACCAAATATTAGATATTTGAATATTGCCTCTCACAATAAGAAGACACCACTTTAGAGATAAAGACTTCTCCAAATTTGTAACAGAAGGAGGAGACCACAAGAGGAGAACAAGCCACCAAATCCTAGGCTTGTGAAAGAAATTTTGAGGCCATCATTTGGTGAAGAAGGCATTTTTAAGGATAGTCTACAAAGAGCTGTAAGATCCTACTCGTAGCACCAACTTGGAGATCCTAGACACCAAGATCTACATCCTCTCCATAAGCGAAAAAAGAGCTGCAAAAACTTTCAAAATGTAAGAAAATTTTGGTGCAAGTAGATTCATAAATTGGATTACTTATCAGATTTTTTAAAGCACTTTAAATTAGATTAATGTTGCAAGAAAAAAATTGGATTACGGTCTTCAGAAGTGTAAAAAGATAAAAGTTCCTTGTAAGGTTCATTTGCACATTAATTAGGAGTTTATTAGATTTCATAATTGCTTCTATCAACTACCTATCATCTACTTTGGAAAAAGGAAAATAAGACTAAGTCCTATAATGTTAATTGTAGTGAAATTACAGAATAAATCTTGAAGATTCATTGCAAATTATTCTTGATTAGTTGTAATAAATTTGATTAAGTGCAATGATTTGATATTTGACTGGAGTGATAAGGTGAAATTTTTAGTGCATTAAAATAAATTCTATTATATTTATTTGCACATTCTATTGCTCTCAAAAGCATTATTTTTTATGTTCTTGATAAGGGTACAAAATCAAAAATTGACAAAGTGTCTAAATATACTATTAGTGCAAAAAAATATGTAAAACATAGTGGCCAAGTGAAGCCACCAAAATAGGTTAGAATCCTCCAAAACTTGTAGAAGAATATGATTAACCAAAAATAGAAATAGATGCTTCAAATATTGAGACTTGGTAAGTGTCAAATCCAAAGCATTATAGGGTTAATCACAAGGAGAAAAGTGCATAAAATTACATCATATAAGGAGCTTCTATCTACTTCTATCTAATATTGGATTTGTCATCATAATATCCAAGCAAAAAAGGGAAGGTGTCTAAGCAAAAAGAGAACCTCAAAAAACCTTACACTGCTGCAAAATTCTGCCATACAAATCATAATATTAGACCTACAAAAAGGGGTGTAAGAAAAGGTAAAAAAAGCATCTTATTTACAAATATTGTTACATTGATTTGCACTTCTCTAACTCATTCTACGTAGGAAAAGGGGAATATTTGAAAGTGCCTCAAAGGCACAATATAAGCAGGTTGAATAAGGGAAAGGTAGCCGAATGCTATCATTCTCCCAAGCATAGAAAAGAGCCTCTCTTTTGGCTCATCTTCTACATATCTTGGATGGCTGAACCTGCAAAATACAAGGCACAAAGCTAGGGGAAATCAATTAGTTACACCATCATATTGGTGGTAGAGGGGTTACCTACAATAAATAGTGTTACAATTAGGTAAGCAGTTATGAACCTCCAAAAGAACCCTATAAAATACCTATGAAGGAGATGTTACAATATCATCTTGGTGGCATAAGGGTTATGTACAAAAAAGAGCATTACAGTCAGGTAAGCATTGAAGTGAAAAATATTTGTGGATAGTGCATAAGGAGGGAGTAAAGAATAACATCTTAAATTAAGGTGACACTTGTCACAAGAATTGATATCAGACCAGTTCCTCCACCAAACATTCGAAGCTCTCTTGAGCATTTGAGAAAATGATTGTGACACTTGTTACACCTTTGACCACCTATTAAATATGAATTGAATGGAAGCAACTATAGTAAGTAATTCGATAGCAACAACAACAAACAATGTTGAAGCACCTCAGTAGTAATGTAATAGTAGCTCTGAAACTACACGACAGTGGATCGGTAGCAACTTGAACAGGAATATGAGAGCAATTCAAAGTATCCAAAAGTGACGAAGTGCATTACTCCTGGTCAAATGGGTCAAGGAAGCATTAAAGTGAGTGTTGAAGCAAATAGAAAGTGGAAGAATCTTCCATTACTTACAAAATCCAAGAAGGAAAATCTATCATTGACTTCATAAAGGTATGATTTTCCCTATAATTTGTTTTCCTTAAAAGATGCAGTTATAAGGTTATATTAGAAGGTTGAATTATTAAAAGGAATCAATCTTCATTTGAAACAAAAAATTAGGGAAATTAAATATCAAAGTTGACTAATATTTGCAAAATATAACCTTGGATAAATAAGGGATACTCTTTGAAATTAATTTATTTAAAGTTTGCAAATATTAATTTGTTCTAATTTTCTAAATTTGGGAGTCATAAGGGCTACAACACCAAACTAGGTTATTGGAAGTTAGAAATAATTTAAATAAAATACAAGGGATATAAAAGGGGTTATTAAGTTTTTTATTAAGGTTGAAAAATATATTTTTATTGTCTCAAAAACTTCTCAAAAGGGATAAAATAAATCCAACATTAAAACCTCTTCAAAATTGAAAAGTGCTTAGTTCAATAGGAATAAAAGAAGTTGATTTTTTATCTTTAAAAAAATTATACAAAATTAACAAAAATTGAACTATATTTTACGAAATCACTATATCATATTCCAAAAATATCTAGGGAGTCATAAGACATTCTATAAAACTTTATAATTATAATATCCTTCAAATATTATCAAGTTGGGAAGATATAAGCTTTCTGCAAAAACCTAAAATTAGGTATACATATTCTCATTAACTAGGGAGACATAAGGAAGTCTAAAAACCAAAGGATTAATAAAGGTTTTATCAAATCAAGCTTATATACTTTAATAAGGGATCATATATTCTAATATTGGGAGCTATAAGTTAGACTACTCTATCCTTAAGTATTTAGGTTATCCAAATGACTACTAGCATGTTAAGCAACACTCTTAGAAATGGAATAAGAAAAATATCAGTATGGAAGAACCAATACATTGCAAAATAATTTATGGAATCAACAACTATGTAAAGGAAGATTCATCCGATAAATCTGATGACCAAAAATAGGAAAATATTGATCAACAAGACTTTATACAAAAAGGAATGGATTCAATTGTGCACATATGGTTTGAAGGACTTATCAAGGAGATAGACAAACATGATATTCATAATATAGACTAAAAAACTGTTAGATCACATCTAATGTGCACTCATTGCAACCAATATGGTCATGAAAAGACCAATTGTTGGAGTTTCCATCCATGCAAATATTGTGATGGAAAAAATCACTCATCTTTCTTCTATCACTTCAAATACAGGTACTATAAAAACTATGAAAGAATATTACTTCAAAGAATAATATTTTATCTTTAGAAACTTATTTTATATGAATCTACTAAAATTGTGCTCAAGGTTGATACTTATAAAGGACAGAGAAACATGTCTTACATAGGGATAAAAGAAAGGAGAATAACCTATTCAGATCCACTCATGACATGCAATATCATAAAAATAATAGTCCATAAAAAATGCATGACATTAAGGAACAAAGAATGGAAAAATATGATAAGCCATGATATGAATACTAAATTAGCAAGAAAAGAACCAGATCAATAATGCTCTGAACAAGAAAAATATCATCTAATGAAAGAAGATCCATATTGAAGACTAAAGTCTTCAATACCCAAATAATGTAATACAGGGGGATGTTAGAAATAGAGTATATTCCATCATTTGGGTTATGTAAATGTATCTTCCAAGGTACATACTTAGGATATTAGATTACTTTAGGGGGAAGTTATCTAGTTACTTCATGTGTTGGACATTTTGAGTCCATATAGTTGTCATTGATGTCAAGGTATGAGGTTGTCATTAATACCAAGAAGTGAACCACCATTGATTCCAAGAGGTCAAAAGGAGCAATGCAAAGGTTGATGGCAAAAGAGCTTCATAATATTTATTTTTGATATTATAAGAAGCATAAGTAAAAGTTTTTATTAAAAACCATGGATTGGCAAAATAAAAGGTTTTATTAAAAACCATGGATTGGAAAAATAAAAGGTTTTATTAAAAACCATGGATTGGTAAAATAAAAGGTTTTCATAAAAACCCAAGGAGGCTTTTTATTCCACATTAAAATTCTAAAGGAAGATTAAATATTTAAATTCAAATTGAATTTAAATTTTATAAATAAATATTTATTTATTCGAAATAGCAGAACATTTATGCTATTCATGTTATAATCACAATGACACTCAATTATCACGATCTACTGTTTTTCTACGATCTGCTGCTTGTCGGCATTCGACTGCTGCTGTGAAAAATGATTCACACTTTTTCAACCACTCCTCTATATCTCTCCGCGTTCTCTGTTGCAACTTCACATAAATATCACTTCTACAGCCTAGACACTGTCATTTCACACTCGGAACACGACTTCTGCATACCGCGTTCTTATCTTCTCTTCGCACCACTCACACTGCTACACCCAAACTTCATACACATATATCACATCACGCTGCTCACTTTAAACTCGAAGGACCCTTGCTTTTATAGAAGAAATTTTAGAGGCAAACCCTAGAAGAACATTGACTGAGAAACCCTAGAATTTGTCAGCTGCCAAACCCTAAAATCCGTCGGCCCAGATTTAACTTTGTCGACCTCAAACTCTTCTCCACCTTCGTTACCTTCCTGTAGCTTATTGCCGTGAAATAGTAACACGTCGGCCATTTTTAATTTAATTTAATATTCTAATTTAAATATTTAATAAAATAAAAATTTAAACTAAATATTTAAAATTAAATATCTTCAACACCGGGGCATCTTTTTCAACAAAACGAAGAGCCAACTTGGGTTTTAAGAAAAACCCATTTCAAGTCCGTTATCCACTGCATCCTTGGATCTGACTGCCTGTGTTGACAACAATGACAATCCTTCTTGCTCAACAATCTCCCCCTTTGGAATTGTTGGCAACATCTGTATACATTTTTGTAACTCTTCTCCCCCTTTGTCAATAATACCAAAGGGCCGCTGCAGACTCTCCCTGTGTCCATCCTCAATCTTCTCAAGCACAGTTTGACTCCCCCTGAGTCCATCCTCACACTTCTCAAGCACAATTTGACTCCCCCTGAGTCCATCCTCAAACACTCAAGTGCTCCCCCTGAGAAGGTGATCCCTGTAGCTAGTCACTTCTTAGGAAGTGTGACTACTCCTAATTTGCTTCGAAGATACTCAAATACTTCCTTGGGCAAAGGTTTTGTAAAAATGTCTCACACTGCATTCGTAGTTGGGACATAGTCCAATATGACTTCTCCTTCTGCAACTTTGTTTTTCAAGAAATGATACCTTATAGAAATATGCTTTGTCCGTGAGTGCATTGCTGGATTCTTAGAAATGTTGATTGCACTGGTGTTGTCACACTTTACTGATATTGGTTCACTAAAATTAATACCAAGATCTTTCAAGGTCCGTTTCATCCACAAAACTTGTGTGCAACATGTTTCTGCTGCAATATACTCTGCCTCACTTGTAGATAAAGACACCGACTCTTGCTTCTTACTTGTGCCATGCAACCAATCATCCCCCAAATAGAATGCTCCTCCACTGGTACTCTTCCTGTCATCAACACATCCAGCCCAATATGCATCTGAATATGATATAAGAGTGAAATCTTTGCCTCTTGGATACCACAATCCATACTCCATGGTGCCTTTGAGATACCGAAAAATCCTTTTAATCGTTGTTACATGAGTCTCTTTGGGATCGGCTTGAAATCTGCTACCATGCACACTGCCTACAAAATATCAGGTCTGGTTGCAGTTAAATATAGTAAGCTTCCTATCATTGATCTATACATGGTTTGATCTACAGGTGGAGATTTGTCTTCTTTACTTAACTTACATCCTGTTGTCATGGGAGTACTTGGTCGGCTTACTATCCTCCATAGTGAACTTCTTTAACATCTCTTTCACATATTTGATTTGGGAAATGAATATACCTTTCTCATTCTGATTAACTTGTAGTCCCAAAAAATAAGACAGTTCACCAATCATTGACATTTCAAATTCATTCTGCATCTTGTTTGCTAGGTCTTTACAAGATTCATCTTTGTTGCTACCAAATATGATGTCATCCACATAGACAAAAAGAACAAAGAGATGCCCATCTTCTGTTTTCACATACAGATTGTTGTCCACTAAACCTTTCTTGAATCCCTGTTGAGAGAGATAATTATCTAGCCTAGCATACCATGCCCGTGGTTCTTGTTTTAATCCATACAGTGCCTTATTTAATCTGCAGACAAGGTTAGGATCTTCACTGATTTGAAAGCCATCTGGTTGTTCAATATAGACTTCTTCAAGTTTCCCATTTAAAAATGCAGATTTAACATCCATCTGATAAACTCTGAAGTTCTTGTAAACTGCTAGTGCCAAAAACATCCTAATAGCTTCTAATCTAGCTATCGGTGCGAAAGTCTCTTCAAAGTCAATCCCTTCGACTCGTGCATAGCCTTTGCAAACCAGTCTTGCTTTATTTCTAATGACCTGACCGTTTTCATTTAACTTGTTGCGAAATATCCATTTAGTGCCGATTACATTCTTGTTTGCAGGTCTAGGTACTAACTCCCAAGTTTTGTTCTTTTCAAGCTGATCTAACTCTTCATTTATTGCCTTCATCCAGTTGTCATCTTTGCTTGCTTCATCTATGTTTTTGGGCTCAATCTTTGGATAAAAGAGAGTAATCACTTATTACTTTCTTTCTTGTCTGAATGCCAGCTGTGGGATCTCCAATTATTTGGTTTCTAGGATGATTTTTCTGCCAATTGCCCATTCTGAATTTTTTGTTTTCTTGTACCTCTGAGCCATTCGATAAGTTATCTGCATCAGCCGTATCTGTATTTTCTATGTCATGTACTTCATCTCCTTCAATGACTTCTTCGTAGATTGGATAGTTTTCTTGAAAATTAACTATTTGTTTCCTCCCTTCATCGAATTTAACATTTGCACTGTCCACAATTTTCTTGAGTCTCTTGTTGTAGCATTTGTAAGCTTTGCTATGTGGAGAATAACCAACAAACACACCTTCATCTGCTCTATCTTCAAAATTTCCAAGATTGTCATCTATTTTTCTGATGTAGCACTTGCGACCAAATACTTTGAGATGTTTTGTTGTTGCTTTCCTACCAAACCATAGCTCATACAGAGTTTTGCATTCATGAGTTCTTAACATATACCTGTTCTGAATGTATACTGCTGTGTGAACAAATTCTTTCCAGAATCTATCTGCTATTTTGCTTTTTGCCAGCATGGTGCATGCCATTTCCTAAATTATTTTGTTTTTCCTCTCTGCTACACCATTCTGCTGAGGAGTTCTGGCTGCTGAATATTGTCTCCTGATGCCATATTTTTCACAGTATTCTAAAAATTCATTCGAAATAAATTCTCCTCCTCTGTCTGACCGCAAGCATTTAATCATTTTCCCTGTTTCATTCTCTACTAGTCGTCTCGAAAGTTCGAACATTTCAAAGGCTTCGATTTATCTTTTAAGAAAAATATCCAAGTCATTCTGGAAAAATCATCAATGCACAGCATAAAGTACTTGTCACCGTTTATGCTTTGAGTCCTCATGGGTCCGCATAAGTCTGTGTGAATAAGTTCCAAAGGCCTGCTAGTGTGATGTTCTTTTTTTTGAAACGAAACTCTGGTCTGTTTACCCTTCTGACATGAAGCACACATACTATTTGCAGGTTTTTAATGATTGGAATATCTCTCACTGCTTGTTTAGCGCTAACTCTTACTATATTATCAAAACTTATGTGTCCAAGCCTCTTATGCCACAACCAGTTCTCTTCTTCTTGTCCCATGAAACACATACCTTCTAAACATTTTGATAGTGTGTACAGATTTCTAGACGTCCTTAAGCCGGTTGCTATTAATTTCCCGTTCTTTGTTTTTCTGACTTCACAACCCTACTTCTTGAACACCACTTCATGTCCTTTGTCACAGATCTGACTCACACTTAACAGGTTATGTTTCAGACCATCCACATATAGAACTTCTTCTGACTTGATTTTCCCTTCACTTATTTTGATCGATCCTTTACCTATTATTTTGGCTCCATCATTATTGTCGAACTTCATAGAACCACCCTCATATTTCTGAAGATTTTCAAATTTCTGTCTATCACCTGTCATATGACTTGAGCAGCCACTATCAAGAATCCACAGTACATATTTATTCTGAGCTCTAAAAGCAGTCTGCACTATTAAGGATTCCTGTTCTTTCCTGAGCTATTTCTTTTGTTTCCATTCTGTCTTAACTATGTTGTTGGGTTCTAGCTGAGATTTTCCCTTTTCAGAATTTTGCATATATCCTTCAGAAGAACTACTATTGTGTTTTGCCTTATATGGTTGAGTTCTTCTTTTACGAGGTTGAAATGAAACAGACATACTACGGCAATTTCGGCAATATGCCCAAAGTTGTGACACTTAAAGCACTCTACTTGCATAATTCATTAAAGGAGCAAACACATTTCTACTAGTGAAACTTCTTGGACCTATATTGTATTTGCAATCAGCAATTTTATGCCCATAATTATTACATTTAAAACAAAAACCATAGAAATAATGAGTAAACCTGAAAGATGGTCTTGGCCAGGTTGTTGCTAGAGCCTTGGATCTTCTATTCTTTTGATGTGTGACCTTAGTAAAGCCATCATTGTCAGCTGTCATTTCAGGTTTGACATTATATCTTTCTTTTGCCTGATTCGTTTTACTTTCCATAGCCTGTTTCTTGTCTTTGTTCTTTTCACTTTCAACATTGCTTGTTTTTGGTTCAGTTGATGATTCTCCTTTAGTAAAGCTGAGACCAAATTTGATGCTCGTGGATCTTTGATCGCTCGAATTTTGTCCGGTTTCATCGAGCTTTCTTCATGTTTTAGATGACAGTTGATTTTTCGATCCGAGCTCTTGTATTTGTATTCGGAGACTCACATTTTCTTCTTCCAATTTGCAGCAGTGGTCTATCTTCATAGAAACTCTGTATTTCCAGATCTTCAGACATTTTCTTGTATTCTTCAGTCTGTGTTTTTAAACTGGCAATAATGTCGTTTGCATCCTTAAGTTTCCTTGTCAGTTTTTCATTCTTCTTTTTCTCCGATTCCCATTCCGTAAGAGCAGACACTAGCTCACCCTCTAAATCAACTTCAGCCTCAACTTCTTCAACTTCAGAGTTCATCCCCTCTATGTTCTCTGATTCGTCTATTTCAAATGCCATAAAAAGAGCCTCACCTGTTCCTTCTTTAGAGTCTTCACTGGAACTGTCCTCCGAAGATTCTACATTTTGGGAGATAAAGCTTTTCTTATTAAACTTACCTTTTCCCGAAATTTGATTTCTTCCTCCATTCTCCTCTTTCTTGATGCTTGAGTTTCTTCACCTTTATTTTTGTCATTGAAAGGACATTTGGTAGAAAAGTGTCCAATGCCTCCACATCTGAAACATTTAAGAGGTAGCATTCCTTTGTATTTTCCTTTTCCTTTCTTCAGCTTTCTTACAAAATTTGCTTCCATTATATCTGAATCGTTTTCTTCTTCAGATTCATGTTTTGTGCTTTTGCATTTTTGAGCTTTGAAGGTTGCTTCTCTATCTGTGGGATTAGACTTTCCTATTCTCATTTCAAAAGCAGTCAAGGACCCATGCATCTCATCCATACTAAAATGATTTAAGTCTTTGGCTTCTTCTATGGCAGAGACTTTAGAATCAAATCTAGGAGGAAGTGATCTCAATACCTTTTTCACAATAGCAGCATCGGTTAATTCTTCGCCAAGACCTCTGATTGAATTTGTGATCCCATTGACTCTTTGCATGAAAGTATCTATGTTCTCATCATTGTACATCTTTAAAGATTCGTATTGAGCTCGGTGTGCTTGAAGTTTAGCCTCCTTGATCCTGTCATATCCTTCATGAATTTTCTCTAGTTTATCCCAAATCTCTTTTGCTGATTCACAACTTATGACTTTGACTAGCTCACTGTCAATTAGTCCACACATAATAGCATTTATTGCTTTTGAATCATATTCAAATGCCTTTTTACCTATAGTGTCTGTTGGAGTGGTGGCAGGATCTTTGTAACCATTGACTACCGCACCCCAGATGTCAAAGCCCAACGCACTGAGATAAGTCTGCATTCTAATTTTCCAGAATGCATAGTTTGTCCCATCCAACATTGGCACTTTGTTCGAAGATAATCCTTCACCACTTGCCATTGTGTAAATTCCAAGATCACCTTAGCTGTTTAAGCCTCTTCAGGTACTTGGCTCTGATACCAATTGTTATAATCACAATGACACTCAATTATCATGATCTACTATTTTTTTTAGATCTGCTGCTTGTCGGCATTCGACTGCTGCTGTGAAAAATGATTCGCACTTTTTCAACCACTCCTCTATATCTCTTCGCGTTCTCTGCTGCAACTTCATAGAAATATCACTTCTACAGCCAGCACACTGTCATTTCACACTCGAAACATGACTTCTGCATATCGCGTTCTTATCTTCTCTTCGCACCACTCACACTGCTGCACCCGAACTTCATACACATATATCACATCACGCTGCACAATTTAAACTCGAAGAACCCTTGCTTTTATAGAAGAAATTTTAGAGGCAAACCCTAGAAGAACATTGACTGAGAAACCCTAGAATTTGTCAGCTGCCAAACCCTAAAATCCGTCGGCCGCATTTAACTTTGTCGGCCTCAAACTCTTCTCCACCTTTGTTACCTTCCTGTAGCTTATTGCCGCGAAATAGTAACACGTCGGCCCTTTTTAATTTAATTTAATATTCTAATTTAAATTTTTAATAAAATAAAAATTTAAACTAAATATTTAAAATTAAATATCTTCAACACCAGGGCATCTTTTTCAACAAAACAAAAAGCCAACTTGGGTTTTAAGAAAAACCCATTTCAATTCTGTTATCCACTGCATCCTTGGATCTGACTGCCTATGTTGACAACAATGACAATCCTTCTTTCTCAACAATCTCCCCCTTTGGAATTGTTGGCAAAACTTGTATACATTTTTGTAACTCTTCTCAGGCAGTTAGATCCAAGGATACAGTGGATAACAGACTTGAAATGGGTTTTTCTTAAAACCCAAGTTGGCTCTTCGTTTTGTTGAAAAAGATGCCCCGGTGTTGAAGATATCTACTATTTTTCTGCGATCTGCTGCTTGTCGGAATTTGACTGCTGCTGTGAAAAATGATTCACACTTTTTCAACCACTCCTCTATATCTCTCCGCGTTCTCTCTGCAACTTCACAGAAATATCACTTCTACAGCCAACACACTGTCATTTCACACTCGAAACACGACTTCTGCATACCGCTTTCTTATCTTCTCTTCGCACCACTCACACTGCTGCACCCAAACTTCATACACATATATCACATCACACTGCTCATTTTAAACTTGAAGAACCCTTGCTTTTATAGAAGAAATTTTAGAGGCAAACCCTAGAAGAACGTTGACTGAGAAACCCTAGAATTTGTCAGCTGCCAAACCCTAAAATCCGTCGGCCCGGATTTAACTTTTTCGGCCTCAAACTCTTCTCCACCTTCGTTACCTTCCCGTAGCTTATTGCCGCGAAATAGTAACACGTCGGCCATTTTTAATTTAATTTAATATTCTAATTTAAATTTTTAATAAAATAAAAATTTAAACTAAATATTTAAAATTAAATATCTTCAATACTGGGGCATCTTTTTCAACAAAACGAAGAGCCAACTTGGGTTTTAAGAAAAACCCATTTCAAGTCTGTTATCCACTGCATCCTTGGATCTGACTGCCTAACAATTCCACTAACATGCAAGTTGAAGTTACCTCCGTCGATGTGTTGAAAGAAACAACAAGGCAATATAAATATTGCCTTTGCTAAGGCAAAAGATATATGCTTTCAAATTTGAAAATGTGCTAAGGAAATTTGTGCAATTCAAAATTTTTGAGTTTGTGGAGTTTAAGAAAACATGGTGTATTGTTTCTAGCACCATTCAGTGGCTAGCTCGAGTGGCATTTATCTTGGATATTGTGGAAGGAATGTTACGGGTTCGAAACCCATCGACACCAAGTGTTGAAGCCCTTTTTGGTTTACATTTTCAGCGGTAGTGGAAAGGAGAGTAAAGTGCTTGGGCACTCTAGCTCTCATGTGAGCACTAACTCACGTGGCAGCCAAGGCCATGGATAGAGCATTTGGGAGGCAACGTCATGGGTTCAAAACCAACTAAGGGCAAAGGTACTAATTTTAGTTTAATTTTTGTTTGCCCTAAGGTTGTATGAGAATATTAGGAGGGATAAGGTGATAATTAAAAGTGGATTATTTACTTATAATCTAAAGTGATTTTTGGGGCATGATAAAAGGTTGTTTTTGATAAAGTAAAACTAAGGTAATTAATTTTTATCTTAGAAGAATAAATTACATTATTTTATAAAGTATTTTATTTGATAAGTGCAATTTGAGAAAGGAGTTACAAGTAGAAACTGAGTTATATTTTATTAAAGAGTTTTTGATGAAAATTGTTATGTTGGAATTTATTATTGAGAGGGAGCAATAAGGTGTATTTGGGATTTGAGTTATCATTGTGTTTTGTGAAAAATTTTAGGGTGATAATTCTTGTCTTCTAACCCTTTGTACTTGGCAAATAAAGTTGTGATATTTGATCTAGGTGTTTAAGGTCATCCTACATCAAAGAAAAAAGTATGGGCGTATTATTCCTTGGTTGAGTAGATTGGTTAGTTTTTTGAAAAATAAATTTGGAGTGAAAAGGACTTAATTAGTTTCCTTGTTGAGTTGTTGAGCTATATGTGAAGATTGTTTTATAAGCATTTTTTAGTGTGTTTTAATACTTCAAGGTTTTTTGGAATAAAGAGTTGTTGATAAAACCTTGTTTGATAAGCATTGTTGTTGAAGCCATTGATTAAGTGAAGAAATTGAACTAGGGTTTGCAAAGATCATGAGTATCATTGTTATGTGAGATTAGTTGATAAGAATTATTGGAAACATTTTGAGTGAGTGTTCATGTGCTTGGAATAGGGTTTGTGAGTAAGGATTATTTCATTAAGTGATTGGTTGAGTAGAGTTGGTTGAGCCTAGTCAAGTGGATGTGTGTAGTGATTGCTCAAGTTCTATGAAACAAATTTCTCTATATACTAAATTATTTTGAGAAAGAGTTTGAGTCTTGTAAGTGTGAACCATATTGAGTCTCTAACAATTCTCTATATGTTTTTAAGAGAGTAACTGAAAGCGATTGAGTATTGAAGTGAATGTGAAGCATATTGAGTCTCTAACAATTCTCTATATGTTTCTAAGAGAGTAACTAAAAGTGATTGAGTATTGAAGTGAATGTGAAGCATATCGAGTCTCTAACAATTCTCTATATGTTTCTAAGAGAGTGATTGAAAGTGATTAATAATTGTGATGAATGTAGAGCATATTGAGTCTCTAACAATTCTCTTTATGTTTCTATGAGATTGGACAAGTTCTAGTGTGGAATTGTTGAGCAGATTTGAGGTAAGCTTTTGTGGAATATTACAATACAGATTGAGAGCATATTTGGATAAGTTCTAGTGAGGACTTATTGAGAAGATTTGGACAAGTTCTAGAGAGGACTTGTGGATAGATTAGTGTGAGATTTTGTGGAAGCTTACAAGGAAAATTTGAGACAAGTATTTGAGAAGACTTGAGAGCAGAGTTGATTGATTTATTTGTTCAAACCTTGAGTTAAGGTTTGGGGAAGATCCAATAGAGTTGATTTGAGATTGAGTCAAGCTTTGAGTTAAGGCTTGAGGATAGATATTGAGGATATATTTGTTCTAGACCGAAGGATTATGTTTAGTACTGATTCGAGGATAGAGTTTGATGTAAATTTTAAGACAAGTTTATGCCATACTAGAGATAGAGATTGAGGACATATTTGTGCTAGACCGAAGGACTGTGTTTAGTGCAAATTTGAGACAGACCTTTGGAGGTGATAGAGTTGAGGACAAAGGTCTCCATATATAGCAGGGAGGATAGGTGTCTTCTGTGGATAGAGTTCCATTTTCTAATGGCAATGAAGGTAGAGGTATTCTAGAGGATCACCAGCCAGAGTAGAGCTAGGATATTGGTGTCTCTTGTGGATAGAGATCCATGAAATTAATTAGGGGATTGGTGTCTCCTTTGGATAAAATTACATAAATATTGTAATAGGGAAAATATTCCCAAGAGATTGATTGCAAAAATTTTAGTGAAATATTTTCTTCGTGGAGTAGCCCACATTGGGTGAACCATGTAAATTTGGTGTCTCTATTGTGTGTGGTGATTTGTGCATTGCTTTGATTACTGTTGTTGATATTTCTATCTATACATTGCATAATATTGATTGAGAAATAAAATTAAAAAGTGGTCTTATATTGTTCACCCCCTCTCAGTATAAGCTTGTGTTCTTCATCATGCAATGTAATAAATGCAAAAGTGTCAATGTGCAAGTTGTCCCTTGAAAAACTAGGTAGAGTTCTGGCCTAGGAACTTATATTCCTATATAATAAAGGCCTCACCTTCTATTTATAAACCTTTACAATAATACTTACCTTGTCCTTGTCAAAACTCTCATTAGATTTGTTAGAAATAAAGTATATTCCATCAATTGGGTTATGTAAATGTATCTTCCAAGGTACATACTTAGGATATTAGATTCCTTTAGGGTGGAGTTATCTAGTTACTTCATGCAATGTAATAAATGCACAAGTGTCAATGTGCAATATGTATATGTGCAAGTTGTCCCTTGCACAACTAGGTACAGTGTTGGTCAAGGAACCTATCTTCCTATATAATAAAGGCCTCATTTTTAGATAGATATGAGAAGGGAGACATATATATAGAGCTTCATATAGCTTAGTCGTAGGTGCTAGTACAATACTATGTAGATCACTGTATATTGGTTATGGATGCAATGTAGTTTAGTGGCTTCATTAATGGAGTGTTAATATCCTCCATAGCTACATTGTATTCATTTATGTTATTTCTATTCACAACATACTTTAGTCATCTTACAAATTTAATTTCTTTCATATTTTTCTGCATCTTGTGATTGCTATCTCCCAGTGCTCATTACATCAAAAGATAATAAGCTTTGTTTTGACCTTGAATACCCACTTACAACCAATGAATTTGTTTCCACATGGAATATTAACAAGTTACCACTTCATTTTCTTCAATAATTTTTGATATTTAAAATCCTTGGAATTTTCCACCATTTAATACAATTTTTTTCTAAAATATTGAAGGTTCAAGTTTCTATATAACTATGATAATAAGGGATGGGTTTACCCAATTTAAAACTCTACTATAAGTTCCCATCCCTATAGTTTATGTGTCTACATCTAAGTTTACATAACAAACTATACTAACATACCACTTAGGACTATGAATAGTACTCAAAGAAGATGTCTTGGATGGTCTTAGTTCATTATTTGTAGGATAATATCCATCATCATTATCAAAGTCTTCCTTTTCTCTATCATAAGATTTATCATTAGACAAAAGAATATGCTCTTCACCTAAAACATATGCCTTAGAAGAATATCTACACTCATTATTTTCATAAAAGAAGATATCACAACTAATGTATAACTTCTTAATATCAAGGTCGATGAGTAAATATGATTTTGACTCATGACTATATCTAACAAAGATGTATCTCTTGGTTTTCTCATCCATTTTCATCTACTTGTTTTGTAAAATGTGCATCCAAATACTTGAATATATGACACTATGGATTTAGTACCCATCCATGGTTCCTTTGGCATGATGCCATTCAATACAACTATGGGTGCATCATTCAACAAATAAACCACCATACAATAACTTCTATAAAACATATTAGATCCAGTATGACATGACTTTGAATTCTTCAAATCATATCCTGAATAGTATGATTATGACTCTCTATAATACTATTCTCTTAAGGTACAAAAGTAGCTATCAACTACCATTGAATACCATTCCACCTTAGGAAATCATAAAATTATTTTGGAGTAGCCTTTTTTGATTTGAGTAGAGGAATTATATATGAAGACTAGTAAATTTCTTCATACAATATTTAAACTCTTGAAACAAGTGAAAAGCTTCACTCTTTATCTTCAAAATAATACACCCATATTTGTGATGTATAATCATTCAAAAATAACTAAAAATATCTATATCTACTAGAACTCATTTCCATGGGTCTATAGAGATCAATGTGCATAGGTTGAGTGGACTAGTCACTTGATAACTACTGGAGCCAAATGGGGATCAATGCTACTTTATTGCCAACTCATACAAATATTAGTAGAATATTTTAGTGAGGAGATACCTATACCATATATGATTGTAGAGTGATTTTAGGTATACAAAACTAACATATCTAAATCACATGTGCTAAAGTGTGGCAACATTGTATTCTATTCTACCAAAGGTTGTTTGTGTCACATACAACTACAAGATAAAACATATTATCTATGCCTATAGCATAGGAAATAACTATCAAACCTCTATATTTTTATCAAATTATACAAATTTTATTACCATTTTTCCTATCAAATTTAACTCTTAAATTATGATCAAGAAGTTGATTCATAGATAGTAAGTTATTTATGAGCCTAGGTAGATAAAGAACTTTAGTTAGGAGCAGGGTTATGCATAATTGTTATTTATTGCTAAATTGGCTAAAATTATGATTTTTGAAATTTGGAATTGGCTAATATTTAGGACCCTTGACCAGGGCCCATTAGCCAAAAATTTTTGGGTGCAAAATATTTTTGGGTCGATTTGCCCCAATTTTATAATAATTTGACCATTTTAAGTTTAAATTTCCAACATTACCCCTAATAATAATGAACCTTCTACATGCGTTTGGACACTATTCACTTGGATTTTGAAACTGATTTGCTAAATTTTTATAAATACGTTTTGGGGTTGACCCCTTATGCATAACCCTAGTTAGGAGATAGCTTGTGAACTAAGATACAAAAAGATATCACTGATACCATAAATGGTGTATGTCAAATTACTATAAAAAATAAACTACCCATGATAAAGATAATAATCAAGGTACAAAAACCATTCCTTCTAGTCTATAATATGTTTGGTAGCCCCAAATTGACATACCAATAGACCTACATTTTGAGACTACATAGAGAGTTTGTAGTGAATAGAAAAAGTCTTTTCCTTCTTTAAAATTGGTATATTCCATGATATTTTTATGTTAGCATTGAGGTGCATTCTACCTCTACCATTGAGGACCCTTCTACTTACTAATGTATAATTTTGGTTCTTACTAGAATAACCTCACAGGAAGGTATTATACTTACACTTATTGAGTACATGCTTTGGTTTCCCATAAATATTACATATGACATTGGAATTTAAAATGTTCCCCTATCCTTGTTATTGATATTGATTATATCCATTTTGTTTTTATTGTTGATTGTTAAGGTGTCTACCACCTTCCTTTGTCTACATATACTTATTGCTTTTCTTATGCATGATTATAGCACATTCATTTTAAGTTTTTGTTTTCCAAATTGCTTTCTTCCATTGAATCAAATTCATGAGTCCCAAGAGTTAGACTTTGGTTAATTACATTTAGATTTGTCACCAAAATATTAAATGTATGTGTCAATCCTTGTAGTACAATTATAACCAATACATCATCATTCATTGTTTTATCTAAAAACTTAAAGTGAGGCTCACAACTCTATGATTCTTCTTGGAAAACCCTCTAAATTTTCATTGCTCTTCATATTTAAACATTGCAATTCAGTCTATAGGTGTAAAAATTAATTCTATTTTTTTATTCAAACACCATGTTGAGTTTATCGAATGCATATTTAACTAACACAACATCATGAATATATGGCTATTTCTTGTTAGATACTTCAAAAATTATCATGAGTTTGGATTTCTAGTTTACTTTGTCCTTCATATATTTAGGTCAATGGTAGTGTTTTTGTTGTACGTAAGACCATCTTCTATAGATCCTCAAACTCAAGGTAAAATTTTTATTTTATTTTTCGTGTAGAATATGTGTCCTTTTAATAATTATTAATTCAAAAATAAAAAGTTTGGGTATTAACAACTATTTTTAATCTTCAAATATGTTGGTTGGATTTCATTGGAAAATATATTTTTTATGAGTATAAATACTCCTATATTAAAAAAATAATAATACATCTCCAATCCTAAAAATCAAAATGTACCACCAAGCACAACACTCTATAGTCCTTAAACCTTCAAAGGTCTCTATCAAACTATCATTCAATTTTATTTGATTTGCATTTAATTAAGAAGCATATTTGTATTATTTCATAGCAAATGTGAGACAAATCAAACATTTTATATCAAAATAAAATAACTATACCATTTCAAAGCATAGGGACGTCAATAGATACCGCTCATTGCATTCATTTGATAAGAAAAGAAAAATTCCATATAAGGAATAAATTTCCTATCGATGATGCATATGGGATAAATATTTTCATTTCTCCTTAAAAGTAAATTTGTTTTATAGATTTTCCTTGTCAAAAACATGTTAAAATCATTGATATGTTTTGGTCTAATGACATATGACAAAGAGGGCTTAGAAAAACACAAATGAATATTTAAAATGGTATTTTTTAATCCAAAAACACATATCCATGTTTTTTAGGGTTATTTGTGTCACCATATCTTCAAACACATCTCAAACAAATTCTTTTGAACACCTCTTAGTGAACATATTTGGAAAGACGTATCAACAATAGTTCTTCATGTTAGCATCTTAGAAAGCAATAGTACTATTTATAAACCAATTATCTCACACCTTATGCCTTACATAAAGAAAATATTTTACCACTAAGGATATTCAATGGTGCCTCATACATGAATAAGACAATCTCAATTATATGTTACTTCTCATGATTCTTAGACATTATTTTACTTTGAGATAAATTTTAAATTAACTCACTCACTTTATAACAACTATTACTCATTAGATGACCTACAATAATATGCAATGACATCTTTGTAATACTCCATTGGAGGTGAACTTAAATTGGATATTAAATGATAAATTACACTTAGATGACCCAAATTAGATGGCCCTCACATTACATACATGAGAAATTGTTTTTCTCTTGGCCTAGATGATCCTTTCCTTTGACATGGCACATTTAGACAACTCATTTTCTATAGTTACAACAATGCGTAACCACATCCTAATAATTTTCTCATTGTTCTTCTCCTAGGACAATGCCCATTTTTCTTCAATTCTAGATGACTTGAACATATTGTGCATGCATGTGATTCCTTTTATAAGAACTAGGATGTATTAGTTTAATTTTCACTTAACTATGAGGTAATACCTCTATGATAACAACTCACTTCAAATCCATGTTAGACAATCATTTTTTGGATCTTTGAATGTATGGATGGTTCCTTCTCTTCTTAGTTGGAAATAATTAGTTAAACAGATTTCTTGCATTATTTAATGGCACATTATTTAAATAAATATTTCATATTCACTCTAGCTTTTAAATAATATGCATGCCATATTAGATGAAAATAGAATTGAGGTAGATAACCCTATTGACACTTTGCAATTATATTTACTTGCTTATTTTTAACATATCCCTACTTGGGACACTTAAGACTTGATAATTATATTTAAAAAATATGATGGAATGAACACTATGGATGACTCAATACTATATTGTTGAACATTTGTAAATTGAATATCATCTAAATAACTTATTTGCTTTCTTGTAATATCACCATCAAGTGCCTTTATTTTTTCTACTATACTATTTTTAATAGATTCAATGTATTGATTGGATAACTACTTTTATGGATTATCTTAGGCATTGAGTTTCACAAATGCACTATCTCTAGCTTCAAATCTATAGAAAAAATAAACAAGGACTCTGAAGATCTTTTTCTATAATCAAATTGGTAAAGTTTCCTTCCCCTTGCACAACAAAATCACTAGATTCATATCTTAGATTGGCTAGGATAAGACATGAATGGACTCCAAATAGTGTATCCTACTCTTAAAACCCAATCTTACCTTTGAAATAGCAAAGCTTTGATGCTAAATTATTAACACAATTTCATTATAATAGAATTTGTATTGATGTGATAATTGTGTATATATAATTAGAAATCAAGAATTAAGGTGTCTCCAACTGCCAAGAACCATTTACAATATTTTGTAATTGTATCAATAGTAATATTGTTACACTTGCATAACACGTCCCAATATACATGGATTTGGGACCCTCTTTTAAATTTTTGGTAAGCCTTCTCTTGTTTTTCTTGGGTTTGTTTAAAAATTTTAATCTTTAATTAAATAATTTTAACTTCGACCCAAATTTTGCTTGTTGTGTCTAGTAAACTTATTTTAAATGGAAAATAACATTTCCTTTTAATTCAAGCTCAAAATATATTTTCCAATAGGCCATGCCTATTTTCCAACACTCTAACACATAAAATTGCTTAAAATCAAATATTGTAGGCTTGATTTTTTCTCTCTGTAGCATAGATGACTTCAATTTCGGATATTTTATCTCATTTCACTCCAAACCTCTTGACCGATGGAAACACAACATGAAGAATTTCTAGATTCTTTAGTCTTCTAGATTCTCCATGTACATAGGTGATCCTGCCATGATTTATCCAAGTGTAACCTTGCATATGTGTTAATAAGATTATCTCAACATCAATAGTCTACAAAGATCCTTGTACTATCGATTGATTTGAGTTGTCAACAAGTTTTCAGTAAGCATGGCCTTGCATTATATAATAAATGGTACAAAATAATCGATGAGAAAAATTTAAGGGACCCAATTTAATTGATCACCATGTAGCTAATCTACCTAAATATATCTCTCAACAATATCAATGGATCAAAATGATTAGAAGAGGCTGATCAATGGTCTATATTTTACTAAGACAATTCACATGCTCCATAATTTAACCACGACAACATCAAAAGATCAAAATGATCAAAAAAGGCTCATAAATGGTCTAGTTTTTATGAAGATAACTCATACACTTTGTTGATTGACCAAGGAAGCATCAACGACCTTGATATTCATATCACACAATGTGGATGATCGAGATTTACTTAATGGATCCATATGGACTATTAGGATCAAATATCCTCTAATAGTACCTATTTATGACCTATCTAATGCATAAGATTTACTCTACCAAAATCCAAGGCATTAGAGAAGGTCAAGTTGAAGAAAGTTAGACAACATACCTTAATGATCTGGATCTAAGCATGATGGACGATTGAGATTTAGTTCTAAGGGTTAAATGTGAGCCATAGTCAGACCTTCCATGTGTCATAGTATTTGGACCCAATCCATCAAATGAATCCTCATGACTAAGATTTTATCCTCAAAATGACTGTAATAGCTAGGTTTCAACGATACCAGAATCATTTTATAGGAATAAAATGACAAAATCAATATTGAGGTATTTCAATGACCAGTATTGATTCTTGTGTTGATACTGATGATTAGGATTAATCTAAGAAGGTTATGACACAAGCAAATGATCACATGAGAACTCCAACAACTAAGAAAAAATTGTGAAACAATGCATATGGACAAGATTGAGTGAAAAAACGATAAACATTCCAAGCAATGGCTAGAATTTATATTTCATATCTATCTAATGGCTACGATTGACCTAGGAAGATAACAATTATTCATCAAAGTGCATCAATGTATAAGATTGCTCTCTATATATTCTTCAATGGACAATATTGGATGACATGTGATACCATTTCAAAATCATGTAAGCTTTGACGACTAGGATTCACCCCTCAAACAACCTCAATATACAAGATCAAATATTCCAACCTCGATGAAAATATAAATAAAATACAAGTGTCAGTATCAATGATGGAGATTAAATCATTGAGGAACATTGATGGCCCAAATCCATTCTTCTTAAACCCAATAGCACATGAAGGTGAATAATTCAGCTTAGTGTTGAAGAACACAAGCTTATACTAAGAGGGGGGTGAACAGTATAAGACCACTTTTTAAAATTTTTCTTTTACTTAAGAAAGCAATGCAATGAACCAATAGCAAAATCAAAGCAGTAATCAAACCAGTTTACAAGTCATCACACAATTGAGACACCAATATAACATGGTTCACCCAAGGTGGGCTACTCCACAGAGAAAATCTTTCACTAAATTTTATCAATCAAATCCTTTGAGAATCCTTCCCAATTACAATATTTATGGACTTCCTGTCCAAAGGAGAATCCTTCCCCTAATAAAATATTTATGAGCCTCCTACCCAAAGGAGATGTCCTATCCCCCAAAGAAGTATTTATTAGCCTCCTGCCCAAAGGAGATGTCCTATCCCCCAAAGCTCTGGAAATGATACTTTAGAAGATCACAACCTCTTCTATCGATAGTAGATGGAACTCCTTTCCACATAAGACATCCTATCCTCCTTGATATGGCTCTAGAGACTTCTGTCCTCACTGATCACCTCCACAGTTGCTCATCAACACCTGTACTAAACATAGTCAGTCGGTCTAGCACAAGTCCTCTCAAACTCTGTCACAAATCTGCACCAAAATCAGTCCTCTGGTCCAACACAAATATTTTCTCAAATCTCTGTCAGATGTATCCCAATATTAAGCCAAAATCTTTAACAAATCAATCACAACTTCTCACAAATCTTCACCAAGACTTCATCAAATCTATACACAAGTTCTTCAACAAGAACCTGTCCAAATCAGTCCACAAGTTCTCCATAAGAACCTATCCAAATCTATCCTAGCAAGCTCACTAAGAACTTGACCAAAATAGCTCAAGCAAGTTTACTAAGAAACTTGCCCAATGTGAACACACAGAGAATTGTTATGGACCCAATGTGTTTCATCCAATCATATCAAATCAATATCATAGAAGCATACATAGAATTGTTAGAGACTCAATATGTTCTATCCTTCAACTTTCAATCTCAACTCAAATCAATCTCATAGAAGCATAAAGAGAATTGTTAGAGACTCAATATGTTCTATCCTTCAACTCTCAATCTCAACTCAAATCAATATCATAGAAGCATCAAGAGAATTGTTAGAGACTAAATATGTTCTATCCTTCAAATATAAATCTCAACTCAAATCAATCTCATAGAAGCATAAAGAGAATTGTTAGAGACTCAATACGTTCTATCCTTCAACTTTCAATCTCAACTCAAATCAATATCATAGGAGCATAAAGAAAATTTTTAGAGACTCAATATGTTCTATCCTTCAACTCAAAAACAAACTCTTTCTCAAATCAGAATAAAGATAGAAGTAGTATACTTTCACAAGATATTGAACCATGACCCAACAATTTTCAATAATGCAATATCAAGGAATCAACTCCTCCAACATAGAACCATAACTTGCTATCAAACCCTAGCCAAGTTTATTTTCAAGAACTCAAAGCAATCTCTCTCTAAGCATCAAAAAGGGGTTCAAGATATTTCCAAATTCTCTCAAATGGGAATGCTCAACTTAACCACACAACCAAGTTTATCAAGCAAAGTACAACTTGATAAAATCAAATCTCAAAGGAGCAAGCCCAACTCATGTATCAAGTAAAGTATAACTTGATCAACTCAATCTCAATGGAAGCAATCTCAAAACCAAAATCTCAACAACCAAACAACTCAATTATAGTTTCAACAACTTATAGCAATGGCATAAGATTCTCAATAAAAAACCCTAAATAAAACTTCAAATGCTTCCACTCTCATAAACCAGAATTATACAATAACTCATAAAATCATCATGATATCATAATGCATAATCAATACTTCCACTTTTAGAAAATAATATCCACTCCAAATAAGGAAACTTAATTTAATCCTCTTCACTCCAAACTTATTTTCAAAAAACCACCAATCAATAATAACCATGGAAGAATGTGCCCATACCTTTACTTTTATGAAGAAGGAGAACTCAAAATATTTCACAACAATAACTCTCAATTTACCACAAATTAGAGTTAGCAACAATGGAATAATGCACAATTATAAGAGTCCTAATAACACCTTATCACTCCAACTCATCAATAATCAAAACTCACAAATATACATATCAACAATATTCCTTTACAGGTCCGAGGTGTAGACCAATTGGTTCATTCAAACCCCATAAGGGGGCGGAGGTCCAAGGTTCAAATCTCGAGCCTCGTCGGACTGAACGCTTGTCCCTTTCCTGGTGCTTTTAGTGGTGTAAAAGGTTTAAAATGATTGTGGCATGGTGGTTATAGGGGTGGACTGCGCAAAGATCTGTGTGGTGGCTTCTGGGGTAGATAGTGTAGAATACTATGGTGGCCATAAAAGCTGGACAACCTGCCCAGATTTGTGGCGGCTACCGATTCCACCATGTAAATTCAAAAAAAAAAAACAATATTCCTTTACACCTTATAACTCCTACTTAATATGTCGTAAAATAACTTCAACCTCAAAAATAATTACAAGAGAATATCCACTCAATAACTTCAAAAGCTTTCTAACCCCAATATGACATTAAGCACAGTTATTCCTTAAACCCTTATAACTCCTAAAATACATTTACTTCTATATGCATTTACCATATAAACATTAAGCATCAATAATAACAATGTCAAAGCAATATTTCTATTTAACCTTATACCTCCATCCAATTACCAATAATAATTGCCAAGTCAAATAAAATATTCCACATTATCTACAAAATATTTACCTTGGCCAAAAATCAATTCTCCAACCTTAGGAGAAGTGCAAAGACACCAACATAAGTGCCAAAGTGATTCCTCCTCCAAAATCATGGCCCAAAGTAACTGCTGTACCATGTGGACAATAATCCACGACCAAAAACAAAACATGCCCAACATGAATCAATCTCGAAACCTCTTCTTAGTGAGCGCCTTTGCTCCATTGCCTCCACCATTGGAGCACAAGTGCCCAACGAAACTCTCAAGTGCCACTCGTCATTTTACCTTCCCTTTGCTCGTAGAGATTAAAGACAAATAAATATATCTTCCTCACAAGCGTATGAAATTAGAACTTAAACACAGAGCAATACAAAACTCAAAAATCACAGAGTAATCCAAAATCAAAGGTCACAGAGCAATACAAATTTGAAGGTAATCACATAAATCGGAGGTGTATTGAACCTTAGGAATTAATACCCTTTAATAGTCTTTTGCATCCCATGCAAGTTGACGTTGGCGCTCCTTCCAAACAAACGACGTCGATGAGGTAAGTCTTCTACATTGGCATCGCTAAGGGTTCAGAAACCCTTTCAATAATAATTATTAAATTAATAATTATTATTTTATTAATAATAAACTTAACTTAAAAGCTTTTCAAAGGTTTGAGTTAATTTATTTATTAATTTTTTTTTGGTAAGTAAGAGAATATTATAATTAACACCGAGTTTTAACTGGACAAAGGCCAAGCCCTAAAAGTTTAAACTGACAACAAAAAGGGCCAAGACCTACTCTTCCATCAGAATACAACCAAACTAAACTATGGAAGCCTAATATTATGGCCATCAGAAAAGAAAGACGCAAAATAGAACTAACAAATTGGACTTTTAAGGTTTTTTCAAGGAGCAAAAACCTTTTCATTAAGCCAAGATGGTTTTAATAAAAACCCTTAATGAGTCCATATGGTTTTAAGAAAAACCTTTAACCTTGTCACCATGGTTTTAATAAAAACCCTTAAACAAACATCATGGAACTTTCAAGATATTTTTGGCACCAAACTCTTTTTGACATCAACACAAATTCCTTTTGACATCAACACAAACTCCTTTTGAAATCAATGACAACTCACAAACATGAAGCTAGGCAACATACCCAAAATTACCAACAAGTGCCTGAGAGGATTTAACCACCAAATTTAAAATTCAAAACCTTAGGGAAATATAAAAAAGGTTCTAATTTTTTTTCTTTGTTATTTTACAGAATACTTACTGGTGGTTATATTAAATATAGAAAATGTAAAGGTAAGCATGTAGTTTTAAGGTGGACTAGGAAAGTATGATTGTGCAAGGCAAAATATATGGGAAATTAATGATCAATCTAGATTTTATAGAGTAATGGAGAATTTAATCAAGTATGGCCATTATAGAGCTCCCAAGCATTGTGAAAATGAAGAATTTATGAGGCATGGTCATAGTATGGCTGAAATAAATATCAAGGGACACATCTTAGAATTAAATAAGCAATTAGTTGCAAAATGTAATGCTAGGTGAAGGCCAAAAAGTGTATAAATAATGGCTCACTAGCTGGTTATAAAGTTTGAAAACCATCTGTTAGCTAGCCCCTTTTTAACTTTCTTCCTTTTTTCTTTGTAGTTGGATGACATTTTTGAACCAAGTTACGCTTGTTTTCTAAGCTCTGTTATTATAATCTATTGAAGTGGACAAATCTAAAATAATGTACTCAATGACTATTTTTTAATATAAGGTTTTTAAAATTTGGTATGTTCAGTCTATGCATGTTGATGGTGGTTGTACTTAGTCCTTTTCATAGTTAGTTTTTTATTTGAAGATTACACCATCTTGGACCTCAAATGTGTGAATATTGGTCGGTTTGAGATTGGTTTGAATTGGATTTATCACTTTACTGAATCAGAATGAAATTTCAAGATAGTATGAGCTTGCTTGTTTTCTTTTTTTTTCCTCTTACCCTTAAACCTTTGAACCTTATTTGGATATTATTTATATTAGGGGTAGATTAGTTTATGTTTGAAGCTTTGAATTTGATATTTCTATAGTGCATTTTAAAATTCATACAACTTCAAAATAGTCATTGCTATTGCATAAGCAATAATAATATTTAAAGCAATGAATGATATTGAGTGGGCAATCACCAATTATAGAGCTTAAAATTTATGTTTTGGTTACCTAATTTTAATTCCAATCAACTCATATTTGTTTAAATATCAACGTAGTAAAATTATTCTTAGATAGTTAAGTGTTTGGTCTGTTAAAAAATTATGCCCAAGAAGTTTACTTTTGATTCATAACCAAAAAATGTCCCTTGAAGGAATAGTTATTAATGACCTATGAGTCTATCTGCACTTGCCAAGATCTAGCATACCTGAACCTTGGGAGAAATACTTCCCTTTCAAGAGAAAATAAATATCTGTTATAAGTATGTTATCTTGCCCTTGATAATGTGTCATTTGCACACTCAACACAACTAGTGCTAGAAAGAAGTCCACTCTAAAAATTAAGTATTTTTGGTTTAATGTTTATGTTGCATATCTTGACTATCAAATTTGGAACCTAAAGTCATCATCACTAGGTCCAAGTCATTTATAGGTGACATTGAGGTTCTGAACCTTTCTCTATATAGAAGACCCAAAGTTGATAAAGGTAAACTGAATACTCATTTGAATTCCAATGGTTCTTCTAGAGCTATTACCCTTTGTTTTGATCCGCTTGCCACTCTCTAAAGTCCACCAATGGTAGCTCTTGCTCCTTGGATGGGAAGAAACCCTTTGAACATACCAAGAGTTGCACATGATATACCAAAAATATTGAAAGGTATCTCCCTTAATATAGGTATTATGGAACAAGATTAGCTAAATATGCCTTAATTCATTTATAGATTGAACATGAGGATGTTGCTTATAGAATATATCTAAACATATTGGATGAGTTTGCATATGACTGGTATGTTAGTTTATCTTTGGGCTCTATTACTACTTGAGCTCAATTAGAGGTAACATTTATTAGTCATTTCAGACTACTTGTTGACCCATCTATGGTATATCATTTGTTTACTTCTATCCATAGAGAACCTAGTGAACCCTTGAGGCTATTTAACACTAGGTTCCATAAATTATACACCCGATTGGTGACCCCTTACACCCTCATAGAGAAAGCAATCATCCAAATGTATCTTAGATATTTAAACCCATTAACTTCTATATTGTGAGGAGAGCTCCTCAAATCACATCCTTACCCAAGTAATATAGTGAGGCTATAACAATTGAACAACACTTAATACCTCAAAGTTATGGTTTGGGTCAATTACCTTCACTTGGAAAATTGGGATCTTATAATCAAATACTAATAATAAACCAAGCCCTTATACAACACCTGCCCATGTTGAACCCATTACTAGGGGCCATGTATCCAAACCATAATAAACCATTCAATCTGGCTTGCCTGAATCAAATGATACCTAATATGAGAAATAAAAAACTATTCCAACTTATTTAGATAATAAGACAACCACAAACAATTTTCTCAATCATACACCTCCAAAAAAAAATCAATCAAATTTACCTACATTTTTGAATACATCTGCACTCAAAAATAATGTATCAAGTCAACCTAATAACTCAAATCCTAAGATAGACAACATACAAAGGATGGTTAAAAAACTGAGTAATGATATGATTCAATTACAAAGACAAGTTCCTTAAAACCCACCTACCAGTAATAGCACTCATAATAGGAACTTTAAATTTCAAAGAAAAATCAATAATGAAATACTTACCCAAATAATGAGGGGGGGGGTTCCAAATCCTTTTGGCAACCAAAATCAATAAAACTATAATACCCCTACTTGGAAAAACTCCTTATGAAAAATGAACTATATGTTTATGTGAATGATTAATGACATAGGTTATTTATTAATATCTATATGATGAAATTATTTTAGTATTTTAAAGCATAGAATATGGTACTACTAATGCATTTGTGGATCTAGGATTAGGTACCTCTCTCTAGTGGGAATATATGGATAAACCACTTACGATGAGATATTTTAGGAAATAATAAAGATGACTTGTTCATCAATAGCTCAGGGTAACATGGAAAAATTACCCTTCATGTAGATCCATATCATTTTATTTATTTCCATGTTTGCACCATTGGGCTAGGATGTTGCTTGCATAATGAGCCTTCTCAACGAGGTTGGTGATAGCTTAGACTATCATAAAAAATTTACCTACTTTGGGATAAAACAATGGTGTAGAATATTGTGGATGTGATATCGTGGTTGTCTATGTTTGCTTTGTTGACAAAAAGAGTTGTTATGTATTGATTAGAAATGTAATAATTTCGTATTTAATTGTATGGTAGCTTATATGGTTATATATACATTTATATTTTAAATAGTTGCTAGAACAAAGTAATAAGTTACAATAGAATGTGAGTTTGTTATTACATTGGAAAGTTATGGTAATTAAGCCACCCTTTGGGAAGATAAAGGTAAACTTCAGCTTCCTTAAAGACTTGATAAGAAACTACTCGAGTACACATTGCAAGATGGCATGTAACACTCTTTAGGAATTTGGTGCACATTCATCCATGCAAGGTAATGCTCCTTCCTAAACTCCAAGGGAAGGCAGGTGAAAGGAGGGTAATCAACACCTAAAGAGGTAGTGGAGAAATAGAGGTAAACGAGAGAATGTTGGAAGTAAGCAATGACGTTCGAAGACATCCTTAGGAGGTAAGTAGAACCTACAGTTCAAGTACTTTCCTTTGTTTTTACTTTTACTCTTGGTCATGGCATAGTTGTTTAAAATTTCTAATTGTTGCCTTGTCTATCTTTGTTGGTTGCACTTTATTTATTTGATTTTGTATGTTGTTGAAATTGACCTCATGCTGCATAGTTATCTTTGCTTGTGTGTTTGTTGTATTGTTTGGATTACCTAGGAGGGTTGATGTTACTCCAATTAGTAACCTATTCTTTTCTTTTTTGCTGTAGGAATCCAAGTTTATTTGTTAGAGTGGTTTT
Source organism: Wollemia nobilis (assembly GCA_028583015.1). Classification (NCBI taxonomy): domain Eukaryota; kingdom Viridiplantae; phylum Streptophyta; class Pinopsida; order Araucariales; family Araucariaceae; genus Wollemia; species Wollemia nobilis. The sequence continues at coordinate 1,661,847 of JAQPPZ010002048.1, read as the reverse complement.
TTTTCCTAGTTGTTTGCCTATGTGATATTTCTTGACAATGATGCTTTAGTTTTAATCTATGTGATTACACCTTGTGGATTGCTTTGCTTAGTTTTGGTAGTGGAGTACCCTTATGTATAGCTCTAGTCTACATGGAGGGAGTCTCATATATTTTGGTCTTCCTCTATTCATAGGTTTATGGGTGATTATCTGTACAGTCCTTTGGTTTTGGGGATTATCTTTTGATTACCTAGTCTTTATGATATTACATTGCTCCTTTGAGATCAAGCACTTATCTTTAATTTTATAATTTCAACTCACCTATGTGGTTTAAATTAAATATTCTTTGTGTAAAAAATTGTAGATGGTTGAATGTTTAAATTAATGCTTTACTTTGGATTTATGTTTAAAATTACAAAATTATGTTGTAAAAAAATATGGATGGATTTATATTTTAATTTAAAGCGTTATGTTGTAAGGAATATGGAGAGCTTTATGTTTAAGATGAAGTATTATTTTGTAAATATGGATTTATATTCTAGTAAAAGCTTTATTGAATATAGATGGATTTATGCTTAAGTTAAAGCTTTATCTTGTTAAGTGTGTAGAAGTTTTTTTATGCTTGGATAAAAGCTATATTGTAGGCTTGCATTTAAGTGAGAGTTTTATCTTTTGTTTTACTAAAACTTAATATGCTAGGATTTTGGAAAAGCTAAGAGATAGCTTTCTTTAAGTTTTTTATATAGTTGTTTTTGAATGAAATAATACTATAATGATTCTTGAAGACTTTGGTAGGCTAAGGGATCATTATAAAGAGAAGTATGGGATTATATTTTATAGTATGTATTGCTTGTTCAATGGTTTTGAAAGAGAAACTTATATAATAATTCTTGAGACTTTTGAAAGAGATACTCATATAATAATTCTTGAAACTTTTGAAAGAGATACGTATATAATAATTCTTGAGACTTTTGAAAGAGATACTTATATAAAAATTCTTGAGACTTATATAAATAGAAGTATGGGATTATACTCAAGAATATTGCTTATATTATGCATGGTTGTTGCATAATAGAAAATGACATGTTTTAGTTTGCATTGCATTTAGAGTTGTCCTGATACCTAATTAAATCTCATATGTCATGGGTGGTTCTTATATCTCAAAGAAGATTGCAAATGCTTGGTGGGTTCAAGGTCCTTGGAGAAGGTTTCTTAGTTTTTCAAATGTAATGATGATGTAAATAAGAAATGTATTGTAAAGAAAAATATTTGCTTGGATGATTTGTAAGACTTGGCTATTGTTCAAAAGAAAAATTATGTTGCTCTAATGTTTTCTTTTGTTATGAGCAATAAAGTGTTTTGTTTTAGGAATATTTGTTATTAGTTAGCATGGGGATATTATGAATATGATAATGAGATGTATGCTATCCTCTATTGCTATTTATTTTAGATTATAGTATGCTTATTCTAATCTATGTGTTAAGAAATGGAAATATGCTCTTTATGGATTAGGTAGTTTTTTGTTTAAAAAATTTATATCAAGTTTCTTGTGTTGAATAAATTTGGTGTTTGGTTAAGAGGAGCTCTTGGTTTTCTTATTTTAGCATTTCATATTTTATGGATTATGTCATGCTTAATAATATTGTTTTAAATTAGAGTAATTGATGCAATTTTTTATCTATCCTTGGGAAGGGTAGGAATGCTCCTCTAGATAACCATGATACCCAATCTTGTGAGGAGTTGCATGTATGCAATAACTAGGTAAAAATGAGTCTTAGAGGGAGTTGTGTGAAGGCAATAGCTAGAAAATCATGAAACTATTAGGATTTATGTGGATACAATAGCTAGGGTACCTATAAAACCACTCTAAATATGATATATTGGATGTACCCCCAACTAGGAGTTGTGGGAATAATTATAGGTCAGTAGTGGTGATTCCTTGATTATGTAGGATTAAAAAATCATGTCGATTACTGTTGAAGTGTCCATGACCTTATTTAGCCCACAAAGGTGTGGTAACTAACCACCAAGGCTCTACGCTTCATTAACCTGCCTAGATGGACTGAGTATGGTTAGGCAATAAGCATCCTATTTGAGTGTTATGGGACTTAAAGGATAACCCCTATGCTATGGTCACATGGTACCTAGCTAGTGAAGGTATAGAAAAAGTGGGGGTACCACTTATTGGCATCCTTCTAAATATGAAGGTTTAGTAAGGTGAACCCCAAAAAATCATGAGAATTGGCCATTCCTATCCATTGAGTGTTGTCTGCATTGACTTGAAACTCAAATATGGTGAAGCCTTGTATGCTGAATTATTATAAGGGTTATGAACCTTTGTAGGTAATATATCCCTTTTCAAAAAAATTGTGTTGGTAGTTTTGGGTTGTTACAATTGGTATTAAATCTCTAGGTTCATAGGGGCTAGAAGCTTTCATAGAGTGTGATTAGGTTTAGAATTGACTTAATGTGCAAATTTGGGTAAGGCACCTTGCAAGAAGGCAAGTGTAACCCTAAAATATTATCAATTGAGTGATAATAATTTATGTTAGTTCATGTGTGGAATGAAGTTAACAAGATGTAAGTACAATTATGGGAAGATTATAACTTACCCAAATTTATTTTTGTAAATAGGGAATGTCACCTATTCAAAAATGAATTTCATCCAAGAAAATCAATTGAATGCACAAGGAATTAGTGCATCATAAAAGTATAGACAAGTTGGGGGTCTTATTAGGAAAACTAGGAAAACAACAATTGCTAGGAAAATACTCAAGATAAGAGTAAACCCCCAAAAAAATGTCGAAGGAACAACATGATCTAATGGAATAGTAGAAGATCTCTCCTTAAAATTGAAGTTGCTTCAATAATTTTTGGCATAACAACAAAAAATAATATATACTTTGGTCAATAGAGAGGCTAGTACGAGAAATATGAGAGGTTAATAGGAAGAAAACCCTATCTAAAGAGGCCCATATGGTAGAGCTCAGATAGAGGTTGAGCTAGATAAATACATTAATAATGTTAAGGTAACAAAATTTAATAAGAAAGGAGAGGATGTGGATGAATCTTTGCTAAAATAAATAAAGATATTTTTTTCATGAAGAATTACTCTTCAGAGACTCAAACTATGTGAGCTATCCTTCATCTTTTGGATGCAACCCTAGAATGGTGGGACACCTTTAGCTTAATATCCAAGCCACAAATCTTACATGGGATAAGTTTGTTGAGGATTTTAAGAAAAGGTTTCTTATAAAATAATTTTATGTAGAGAAGTTTGAAGAATTCTCTACTCTTCAACAAGGGTCACTATCAATAGAGGTGTATTTTCAAAAATATGTGAAATTATTAAAGTATGTTCCCGAATATGAGAAAAATGAGTGCCTTAAGGTGCATAAGTTTATTCTAGGGAAAGACCCTTAAATAAGGACAATAATTAATCTAATCAAATAAAAAAATCTACAAGAAGCTTATGAGCTAGGTAGGAAGAAATAAATCTGCAAATAAGAAGGCATTTATTCAATTATTCAGGGATGACAAAATTAGAAAGGTAAGAATTGAGGAAAAGGAAGAGTGTTGGTTTGTGAAGTGGGACAAGAAGTAAAAAAATAAGCAAGTGCAACCAAAGGTTCCATAATAAGAACAATGGAGGGAAAGGAAAAAACAAGAAGAAATTCTAAAAAAGGGATAATTTGAATCCTCAACCCTCTAATCAATTAAAATTAGCACAAAAATAAGAATCATTGGAGAAAATACAAGAGATACCATAAACACCTAGGATAGGCTTCTATATATATTGAGGACCTCACTATGCTAAGAAATATCCCCAAATATCAGAGTTGAGTCACAGGTAAGATGAGCAACCACATCGATTATATGTCACCATTGGGAGTAAAAATATGGAAAAATAAGCTACACAAATCTTACTAAATGGTAAGTTGCATAATAAATATGTAAGGGTTTTAATATATAGTGGAGCTACTAATATTTTTATTTCCACTAGTATTACTAGGGATATGCCAAAAAAACTTGGCACAAGGGTGGAAAGTTGAATATGGTTCTGGTCAAACTTAGTGGATCAATGTTTGTCTACGATTGAGATAATGCTACCTAATGGATCCACTATATGGCATTTGTATGTGGCACCCCTACATGATTTTGATGTTATCCTAGGGATGGATTGGTTGAAGGCTCATGGAGCCCTAATCAACATTCAAGAAAGGTGGATGGATTTCATTGATAAGGATAAGAGGAGAGTAAGGGTTTAGAGTGGGCAATGTTATTTCCAACCTCATTTACTTTTAGTTATGCAATTAAACAAATCCATCCAAAGAGGAGGTATATTATATGTAGTAAATATCAATGGGAATATTGGAGAACAGGGAGGTAAGGAAAAATTGAAGAAGCATCCAATTATTCATGAATTTTGGGATGTATTTCCTAAAGATATTCTAGGTCTACCTCCTTGATGAGAATTTGATTTTATTATTGAATTAATGCCAAAGGTTGAACCCATTTAAAGGACATATTATAAAATAACCCTAATTGAGTTGCAAGAATTTTGTTGGAATATATTATATTATTCGGTACATACTAAGGTACCACCTTTGGTACATATTTAGATTAGGAAAGAGTGTCCTAGATTAGAGGTTGAGTATTTACTTTATGCAATGTAATAAATACACAAGTATTATTACAGTGTGCAAAGTATTTTGTTATTGTAAATGTGGATAGTTGTCATGTGCACATGAGTCCATAGAATAGTAAGTTGAAGAGTCTTGAGAAGAGTGAAGGCCAAGAGTGCTTTATATAAAGAGTCATTACATTATATATATAGTGTAATGTGTGTATTAGAAAATGACATGACATGACATGATTTGTAGTATGCAAGTATGGGTACTTGAATTCTTGAGATCTTGATTCAATGGAGATACAATTTTTGTGAGCATTTGTTGATGAAAATTTTATGAATTATAGTTGAAATTGTTTTTATTTTTATACTTTTAGAAAATTTACATTATCATATATTTCATATTGTAATTTTATTTTAGATCTTTTGGTTAATTTAATTTTAAGTATTTAGCTTCAAAAGCTAATAGTGGTATCAAAGATACAACAAGATTTCAACTTGCATAGGTTTCAAAGTTGCAAAGGAGATTTACACTGGTTAAGGAGAAACCATTGAAGTTGAAGAAATTACCTTTGGAAAAGAAAACCAAAGAAGTTTGGATATTTACCTATTCTAAGAGAAAATTCAAAATAGAAGGAAATTATAGATCTTGAAGATAGACCTTGACATTGAGGATATTAAGAGACCTTGGAAGGAGGTCCTATTGAAAAGTTTGATAGATTGAAGGAGCTTCTAGATTGCAAGTTGGCTAGAGTTTTTCCATAGGGATGAAGGAAAACTCATGAAGACTAGGAATCAACATTTTATTTAAGAAAGGTCCGAGGTGTAGACCAATTGGTTCATCCAAACCCCATAAGGGGGGTGGAGGTCCAATGTTCAAATATCGGGCCTCGTCGGACTGAATTCTTGTCCCTTTCCTGGTGCTTTCAGTGGCGTAAAAGGTTTAAAATGATTGTGGCATGGTGGTTATAGGTGCGGACTGCACGAAGATCTATGTGGTAGCTTTCGGGGCGGACAACACAGAATACTGTGGTGGCCATAAAAGCTGGATAGCCTGCTCGGATTCATGGTGGCTACCGATTCCACCATGTAAATACAAAAAAAAACATTTTATTTAAGAAAGTACAAGACTGAGAAGTACGAGAGAGCGAAGAATGGATCCTAGAGTTAACATGGGGTCCACAAGGGAAATCAACCAACGAAAACCACACATGGGGAGAAATACACACTCACCACCATTGATTGATGCTCCCACATGAGAGGATGGAGCATATTTCTTGGCCATGATTTACTCATTTGAGGGGTTGGGTCATGGTTGGCATGCTTCCACTAGGGCATTTCATCCAAAAGACTACTTGATTTTCAAAGATATATGTGGGTGTTGTGATTTATATATCAACATCAGGGCCATCATGGGATACATGTGGGATAATGGCTCAAGACTCTCACAACGTTGCTCAAGGTATTTTTTAGAATTTTTTATTTGAGAAAGTATGATACTGGGTAGTACGAGAGGAGAAAATAATGGAACCTTGAGCTAACATTGGGACCACAAGGGAAATCAACCAATGAAAACCATAAATGGGAAGAAATCCACACTCACCATTGATGAAGTTTTATTTTGTAAATATGGCTTTATATTTCTAGTAAAATCTTTATTGAATTTAGATGGATAAATGCTTAAGTTAAAGCTTTATCTTTTGTTTTACTAAATATTAATATGCTAGGATTTTGGAAAAGCTAAGAGATAGTTTTCGTTAAGTTTTTTATATAGCTATTTTTGAATGAAAGAATACTATAATGATTCCTAAAGACTTTGGTAGTCTAAGGGATCATTATAAAGAGAAGTATGGGATTATATTTTATAGGATGTATTTCTTGTTCAATGGTTTTGAAAGAGAAACTTATATAATAATTCTTGAGACTTTTGTAAGTTAACAAATTATTATAAAGAGAAGTATGGGATTCTCTTTTATAGGATGTATTGCTTGTTCAATGGTTTTGAAAGAGAAACTTATATAATAATTCTTGAGACTTTTGTAAGTTAAAGAATTATTATAAGGATAAGTATGGGATTCTCCTTAGGAAGCTTGCTTATGTTTTATGCATGGTTGTTGCATAATAGAAAATGACATGTTTTAGTTTGCATTGCATTTAGAGCTATCCTTATCCCTAAGTAAACCTCATATGTCATGGGTGGTTCTTCCATATCGAAGAAGCTTGTAGATGCTTGGTGGGCTGGAGGTCCTTGGTGAAGGTTTCTTAGTTTTTCAAATGTAATGATGATGTAAATAAGCAAAGGCTTGTAAAGGAAAATATTTGCTTGGATGATTTGTAAGACTTGGCTATTGTTCAAAAGAAAAATTATGTTGCTCTAATGTTTCCTTTTGTTATGAGCAATGAAGTGTTTTTTTTAACAATATTTGTTCTTAGTTAGTATGGGTCTACTATGAATATGATAGTATATTTCCTCAAAGTTGTGTCAAGTAATGGAAATCTGCTCTTTATGGATTAGGTAGTTTTTTTTTTTTAAACTTTATATCAAGTTTATTGTGTTGAATAAATTTGGTGTTTGGTTAGGAGGGGCTCTTGGTTTTCTTATTTTAATATTTCATATAAATTCTTAATAATATTGTTTTAAATTAGAGTAATTGATGCAATTGTTTATCTATAATTGGGAAGGATAGGAATGCTCCTCTAGATATCCATAATACCCAATCTTGGGAGGAGTTGTGTGTATGCAATAACTAGGTAAACATGAGTCTTAGAAGGAGTTGTGTGGATGCAATAGCTAGGAACTCATGAACCTAGAAGGAGTTGTGTGGATACAATAGCTAGGGTACCTATAAATTAATACCACCTTAAACATGTTGGATTGAGTGTACCCCAAACTAGGAGTTGTGGGAATAATTACAGGTTAGCAATGGTGATTCCTTGATTATGTAGGATCAAGAAATCATGTCAATTATTATCAAAGTAGAAATGATATTAGTTATACCATGAAGGTGTGTTAACTAAGCACTGAGGCTCTACACTTCATTAACTTGCCTAGATGGAATTATATTATGGTTAGGTAATACAAATTCCCTTTTAGTGTTATTAGCCTTAAAGGATAATCCCTACATCATGGTCACATGGTCCATAGCTAATGAAGGTATGAGAAAAGTTGGGGGACCACTTATTGGCCTCCTTATAAATATGTAGGTTTAGTAAGCTGAACCCCATAAAATCATGATAATTGACCATTCCTATCCATTGAGTGTTGTCTATAGTGACTTGAAACTCAAATGTGGTGAAGCCTTATATGTTGAATTATTATAAGGGTTATGAACCTTTGTAGGTAATCTATCCCTTTTAAAAAAAATTGGGTTGGTAGTTTTGGGTTATTATGTGAACAATAACCCAAATAATTCAGTGAATTTGGGAGATATTTCTTTATATAATTAGTGTAGGGTCCATTCCATTGCTCAACATGATGAAAATGATTATCTAGAATTTTAAACTGGTTTGGATATTGTCCAAGAATAGATGGAAATTTTTGAATTAGTGTCCACTAATAAGAATGTTGGAAATAAATCTAACCAGAATGTAGGGACAACCCTAGTTTTAGAGACCTATGAACTCTTAGGAGTGGAAGAATATAAACCTAACGAATACCTAGAAGAAGAGGTGCAAACTTACAAGAAATTTCAAGGAGATAAGAATTTTGTCTCCAAAGTAAAGGGAAATCATTGACGACTTCTACATCTCATAACAAAACCTTTATCACACCTGATGAGCAGGCCAATAAAAACCCAATCTTGCCTAAGGGTCCCATAGTACCTACACAACCAAGATCCAACATACCATTACCATAGATAGATAAATTATTAAATAAAAACAAGACTAGATATAATATTATTGAAGACCTTAAGAAAACCAAGGCAAATATTTCTTTTTTTGAGGTAGCTCAATTAACTAACCAAAAGGATCTATTACTGAAAATTCTTGTTGGTAAAAATAAAAAAAAGTTGAAACATATTACTGATGCTCAATTTGTAATATACAAAGAAAAGGTATAATACCCTCCTTTCCTTTTGACTATTAGAATTACTGGTAAAAACTTACATAATTATCTTATGGATTTGGGTGCTTCTAGTAATGTGATGCCATATGCAATCAGTCAAAAATAAGAATTGAGTATTGCTCCATAAAACAAGAACATGGTGCAATTGGACAAGAAAAAGTCAATATGGTCAAAATGCTAAATCAGGTCCATATACAGTTGGCTATCAAACCCAGGATACAACAATATATCAATATTTAAGTCATGGATATTCTAGATGCATATGAGATGTTGCTTTGTTGTGATTGGTCTAGAACCTTGAATGGTTATATGGCAACAAACATTTCACATATGTGGCTTCCTTGGCATGGATTAGCTAATTAGATTTAGTTAGAAAGAGAGCCAAGGCTTAAGGATCTCATAATAGAGTATAGTAATGCCAATGAGATTCTATATATCGAACAAGGATTAGGATTCTACATTGTGGCAGTAGAAACTAAATTTAAAGAGAATAATTTGGTAGCAAAAACCCTACTAAGCAAACAAAAAACATCTAAAGAATAGATATGGACTCTTAAGTTTGATGGATCAAAATGTAGGCATGGCAATTGGTAGAGGAGTTGAACTGGTCAACCCTAAGGGTAAATCACATATTGTTGCTTATTATTATAGTTCCATTACACCTACAATGCTACTGAGTATGAGGTATTGATTCATGGATTGCAATTTTCTATTACGAAGAAAGTTAAATATATACATATCCTGGGAGATTCTAAATTAGTGATCAAGAACATGCAAAAATAGTATGCCTATCATGGCAAATGTCTCTCAAATTATCATAGCTGAGTATGGGATTTAATTAAAGAGTTTGATGCTTTGATATTCCAACTATTTTATGAAAAAATAATCACACTACAAATTCATTGGTAGTAGTAACAAGCACTCTAGAACCAGTTACCCATTCTAAGATAAATCGGTTCTTAGTGGAACTGGTTGTCAATCCCTCCATACTAGATAATATCCAAAATTTTTAGTTGTTTGAGAAAGATATATCGTGGATTTTATCACTAGCTCAGGTATATTTGAAACTCAAATTATAGATGAGGAAGATAAAAACTATGTAGAGCTAGATGAAGAAGGTGAATTAAAAGTAAATACAAACACGATTCCTAAAGGTACGGTTTCTTTGGAAAGCTTGTTTGATATGGATTATCATCCTTACAAAAAACATATTGTTCCATATAAAAAAGAGTTATACAAAGATTATAATTTGGAAAGTGTTGAAAACCCTCAAGATATCTTCTTGGGAAAATCTTACACTAATGAAGAAAAGGAGGGAATAATCTAAGCTTTAAAATATTATAGAGATGTCATAGCATGGAGCTACAAAAATTTAAAAACTTATGATGTATCTATCATTACCCACACAATTCAATTGAATCCAGGAACAATTATTTTTTGACAAAAGTAGAGACTAGTGAACCCTTTGTTGGAGCCCCTCATTCTCAAGGAAATACAAAAAATTGTTGGCAGCCTATATTATTTTTTTGTAAGATATTCTACTTGGGTTACAAATTTGGTACCTGTTTGTAAGAAAAATGGTAAAATACACTTGTGTGTAGATTTTAGAAATCCTAATAGAGCATCTGAGAAGGATAACTACCCCCTCCCTTCCTTGGATAAAATATTACAAATGGTGAATGGCTCTTAGATGATGTATTTTCTATATGGTTACTCAGGGTACAATTAGGTAATGGTAGACCCCTAGGATAGGATTAAAACTATATTTACTACCAAATGAAGAATATTTTTATATAATATGATGTCATTTGGCTTAAGCAATGTAAGAGAAAATTTCCAAATGGCTATAGATATCATTTTCAAGGATATCATTGGGAAATAAATTGTGATCTATATGGATGACCTTATTGTCTTTTCTAAGATGCATGTAAACCATGTGGAAGACTTAATGAAGGTGCTACAAATATGTAGAGAGCATGGAATTTCATTGAATACCAAAAGTGTATTTTTGGAGTTATAGAAGGAAAGCTACTATGGCATGTCATTTCTAAAGTTGGTATTTCTATTAACCTATATAGAGTTGAAGCAATTCAAAAAATTCCCCTTTTGGGAAGCAAGAAAGAGCTGAAGTCTTTCTTTGGAAAAATTAATTTTGTGAGAAAATTTATTTACGATTTTGTAGAAATAGTTCAACCTATAAATACAATGCTAAAGAAGGAAACCAATATTATATGGGCTGGGGAAGCACAATATGCTTTTTAAGAAACTAATATGGCAATCATGAATGCTCTTATATTAATCAATCCTAATTACACTTAGGATTTTTATATTTATTCATTTGCATTTGAGCATTCAAATGCTGGTGTTTTAACTCATAAGGAGGCTAGTTATGGGAGACCAATAGCTTTTGTAAGATCACCATTGAAATATTCCCAATAAAAATATTCAACTATTGTTAAACAAGCCTTTGCTTTGATCAAAGCAATGAAGAAATTTTGGCATTATATCCTACATAGCAAAGTATTAGCAATAGTGCCTTATCCAACTGTGAAAATAGTGTTGATGCAGAATGAGCTAGGAGAATGTAGATCCAAATGGATATCTATCTTACAAGAGTTTTATCTAGAAATTTGGACAATGAGAATTGTTAGAGGATAGGGACTATGTAAAGCAATAGCTAGGTTGACCCTCAAATTTCAAGTTAGTAGTATTTTGTGGAAGAGGTTACAAATGATGAATGGTATCAATATATTGTTTATTATAATTTAAATAGAGTATGTCTTGATAATTTTAATTCCACCCAAATAAGAGAACTACATCTCAAAAGTGCAAATTTCATAATAAAAGCAGGCATTTTGTATCAAAAAATCATGAGGGAATTTACCTAAGATGCTTAAGCAAGAAGAAAGCTATTGAAGTTCTTAGAGATTTCCATGGAACTGGGCATGGCTAAGGAAGTGCCACTACACACTAAATATTAAGAGTTGGTTATTACTGACCCCATGTTTTTTAATATGCCCATGCACATGTCCAATCATGTCATGTTTTTACAATTGCAGCTCACCAAGAAATGAACTCCCATACAATTACAACCGGTGATTGTAGCTTACCCATTTGCACAATGAGGATTAGATTTTATTGGTTGCATCAATCCTAATTCATCAACCAACCATAATTTGATCCTGACTATCGCTGATTATTGCACTTGTTGGACTAAATCTCAAGCATTCAAAAATTGCATAATAGAGGTTATGATCCAATTCATTGAAGATAACATCGTGATCAGGTTTGGGATGCCATATGCCCTAGTATGTGATAATGAACCTACTTTATCTTCTTTATGATTTTTTGAATGGGCTTATGATAATAAGGTAACTCTAAAATTTTCTTCTAATTATTATCCTCAAGGAAATGGTGTAGCAGAATCAACTAATAAAAACCTATTAGAAATAGTTAAGAAAATTTTAGATAAAAATCCCAAGGATTGTCATAATAAGTTGAAGTACACATTATGGTCAGATAGAACAAGGATTAAGTCTTCATTAGGCACATACTCTATCATTTATTTTATGGTCAAGATCCTATATTTTCCATGAACCTCAAGATCCTTACCTTCCACTTTATGAAATACTACTTAGAAACAGATGATAGGGTAGAAGCTAGACTATTGAATTTGATGAGTTTGGATGAGAAAATGGAAAAGTCACTGAAGAATTTTAGTAAGCATTAAAAAATTGTAAAATTATGGTTTGATAAGAGAGCCAAAGTAAAATCCTTTAGAATTATTGATCTAGTGTTGTTGTGGGATAAATCCTATGAGAAGAAAGGAGACCATGAAAAATTTAACACCCTTTGGTTGGGTACCTTTAAAATATCTGAGATTTATCCAAGTGTGACCTTGCATATGTGTCAATTAGATTATATCAATATCAATAGTATCCAAATATCCTCATGCTATCATTCTATCTAAGTCATCAATAAGTTTCTAGTAAGCGGGACCCAATTTAATTTGTTGCCATGTAGCTAATATATCTAAACATATCTTTAAACAACATCAAAAGATTAGAATTATTAGAGGAGGCTCATAAATGGTCTATATTTCACTAAGACAACTCGTGTGCTCAATCATTTGATCATGACAATATCAATAGGTCAAAATTATTAGAGGAGGCTCATCAGTGGTCAAAATTTTGCCAAGATAATTCACGTGATCCATTGATTAAGTAAGGAAGCATGAATGGCCCAAATATTCATATCACACTATGTGAACAACTAAGATTTTCTTGGTGGGTTAGTATGGACTGTCAAGATAAAAACACTTTTGTAGGTACCTTTTATAACCTATTCAATACATAAGATTTAATATGCTAAAAACCAATGTACCAAAGAAGGTAAAGTTGAATAAAGTTAAGTAGTGCCCACCATGTTTCCAACACACCTCAATGATCTAAATCTAATCCCAAAGCATGATGAAAAATTGAGATTTAGTCCTGAGCGTTAAATGTGAGTCGTAGGTGGAGCTTTCACATGTCATAACAGATGGACCCAATCCATAAAATGAATCCTCAATGACCAATATTTTCTCCTTGAAATGACTCCAATGACCAAGATTCAATGATACCATGACCATTTTGCAGAATAAGACAATGAAATTAATCTTGAGGTGTTTCAACAACTAAGATTGATTCTTGTGTTGATATTGATAGTTAGGATTAATCTAAGAAGGCTGGGATATAAGCCAATGATAACACAAGCACTCTAATGGCCAGGATAAAACCTTGAAATAATGTATATGGATAAGATTGAGCAACATAAAGGATAAAAAGTTTGAGAAATGGCTAGGATATATCTTTCATATCTATCCAATGGCTACAATTAACCCAAGAAGGTAGTGAAAATTTACCAAAGCACAACAATGGCTAGGATTGCTCTTTATATTTTCTTCAATGGATGGTATTGGATGATTAGCAATGCCATTTCAAAATCATACAAACTCCAATGATCAAGATTCACCCTCAAACAACCTTAATGGACAAGATCGAATCTTCCAAAATAGAAAAAAATATAAAGTAAATGGAAGCATTAGCATCCATTACAGAGATTAAATATTGAGGAACATCGATGGATCCAAGCCATTATTGTTAAATCCAATAGCATGTGAAGGCAACTGCTTTATTTTGGCACTTGAGAGGATTTACCCATTAAATTTAAAATTTTAAAACCTTAGGGAAATATAAAAAAGGTTCTAACTTTATTTTTATTTTCCTTCGTTATTTTGCAAAATACTGGTTGGTGGCTATATTAAATATGGTGGATGTAAAGGTGGACATGGAGTTTTAAGATAGATTGGGCAAGTATGATCATGCAAAACAAAATATATGGGAAATTAATGATCAACCCAAATTTTGTAGTGTAATGGAGAAATTAATGAAGTATGGCCCAGAGCTCCCAAGCATCATGCACATGAAGAATTTATGAGGCATGGCTAAAGTAGTGTATACTTAATGAGGCATGGCCATAGCATGGATAAAATAAATCTCAAAGGATATATCTTGGAATTAGATAAGTAATTAGTTGCAAAATGTAACACTAGGTGAAGGCCAAAAAATTGTATAAATAGTGGCTCACTAGCTAGTTACTTAGGTAAAAAACCACCTGTTAGCTAGCCCCTTTTTTATTTGTAGTTTGATGGCATTTTTGAACCAATTTCGTCTTGTTTTCTAAGCTATGTTCTTATAATCCACAAAAGTGGGAAAATCTAAAACAATGTACTCAATACCTATTTTTGAATATAAGGCTTCTAAATTTTGTTGTGTTCAATCTACACATGCTAATGGTGATTGCACTCAATCATTTTCACAGTATTTTGTTTCTTTGAGGATTGCATCGTCTCAAACCTCAAATTGTGTGAGTATCAATTGGGTGGAGATTGGTTTAAATTGGATTTATCGCTTTACCAGATCAAAAGAAAATTTTAGAGCAATATGATTTTATTTGTTTTCTTTTATTTTTTATTACCCTTAACCTTTGACCATTCTTTGGGTATTATTTAGCTTAGGAATATATTAGTTTCTATTTGAATCTTTGAATTTAATATTTCTATAATGCATTTTAAAATTTCATACAACTTCAAAATAGTCATTGCTATTGCATAAAAATAATAATATTTAAATCAATGAATGATATTGATTGGGCAATCACCAATTATAAAGATTAAAATTTATCTTTTGGTTGCCTAGTTTTAAATTTAACTCAGCTCCTATTTTTTTAAATATCAATGCAGTGAAATTATTTTTAGACAATTAAGTGTTTGGTCTTTTAAAACTTTGTGCCTAATAAAATTCCTTTTTTATCATAACTAACAAAGGCCCCTTGAAGGAACAATTTTCAATGACCTCTAAGTCCATTCACACTCGCCAAAACCTAGCATACCCAAACCTTGGAGGAAATACTTCTCTTTCAATAGGGAGCAAATATTTATTCCAAGTATGTTGTCCTACCCTTGACAATGTGTCATTTACATGTTCAACAAGTAATTTAGGTTTTATTTGATAAGTTATCTATAAATTTAAACATAATGATGGTATAAATATATATCATAAGATAACAAGCAACAAGAGTTGAAATGATAAAAAAATGTTGAACATCCAAAATAGATTGAGGTCAAGTGTTTTAATGACAATTCTATATACAAACACTTAACAACATTGTTAAAAGAAAATAAATATATTGATAACTTATCCTAAATGTGTTAGATCAATGATTGATCTTAAAAAGGAAAATCATGTATTAGGAGTTTCATAGAGTTTGAGGACTACAGGTTAAAGAGTTTGATAATATTATTAACTATTTTATGACACTTCCTTTTTTATTAAAATACAATAAAATAAAAATAAATCAAAGTAATATAAAACTAATGGGATGAATCCTATTTTTTTTAAAATAAGAGTTATATATACACCATAATAAATGGTATGTATGTATCTTTGTTTATACAATAAGTGAAAATAACAATCTATCTAGTTAACTCTAGATTCAAGATCAATATGAAGAATGTGAAATCAACATAATAGAATTAATATTACTTGCTTTTTTTGGAGGTACATAAATCATAGGATAATTAATATCTAAACAATATATTATTCAATTAAATAAGAACAATTTAATTAAGCACACAAACCATTATACAACCTTCTTGAAAATGTTTTTGAGAAATTAAAGATTTAATCAAATATATTTTTTGATATTATTCATGAATACAAATAATAATATTCTTTCTACAATCCTAGATCTAAGTCTAAAGCTTCTCACATAACACACACTAGATTAATCAATTACTTCTCAAGCATTCAAGAAGATCATAATACACATGAATTACATAGTCATAAAAAAAAAAAAAAAAAAAAAAAAATATATATATATATATATATATATATATATATATATATATATATATATATATATATATATATATATATATATATATATATATATATATATATATATATATATATATATATATATATATATATATATATATATGAACTCTTATAACATATCATCCATCCTTACATAGATCCCAATGACACAAATCCTCATGAGGAACCACCACCTTCATGGATGGGATTGTATTACTCATCCTCCAACTAAGACCTACCTTTCACCTTGGATTCCATAGATGTTGGCCTGACACAAATAAGACTACTTATTAAACATAATATGGACTAGAAAAACTATATAATGACCACTTACATGATACATAAACAACACAAATGGTAGCTAAATCCAATATAATTCTAGAAAATAGAAATAAACATATGTAAATTATTGTAGAAGTATGTCATCCCCTAAATAATTTGGTCAAATTTTATCCCTTTCATCCTCCATCACCCCATCATCCTTTCACATATATTCATGTTCCCTACATATAAAAATTATATCCCCTAATTTGTTTCCCTACATACTAATATTTGCTTTAATATACAATGCCTTCCATCAATCACATGTAGCATAAAAATAACCATAATTTTTATGTAAGGGAATAAAGAAATACAATATAAATATCAAGTATATAAAAGATAATTAAATAGGATAGCTAGGTTCCCATAGGCATCACACAGTATTACTTCATACCATAAATTGATGAATTAATATAATGGATTAGAGGTTGGAGAGTATTTGTATTAGATATCTCATATATGAATTACAATTACACTAACCTAGATCAATATAAGGTTAAAGGTTAACTCAAGTTACAGGGTTTAGTTAAGGTTAACCATCCAAGTGGTTTAACTAATACAACTAGGGTTGAATACATAACCATACAATTGGTTTAACCAATATCACAAGGGGGTGAATACATCAATATAAACATAGGTTAATATAATATTTCTCATAGGTTCACATCACTAATGCCCATAGTATTACACAAAATTACTCATAGACTTACACAATTATCTCTTGAACTTGGCCAATAAGGTCAAACTACCATCTTTCAACACCCCCCATAATCTAGACCTAGGGAAAATAAGAGAAGACATTAAAGGTGCTCTTATATCCCCCATTATAAATGCTTTATTGGGTCAAAAATATTCTAAACTACTAAATCTCCCACATTATATACAAGAATATCAAGTCACCAAGCACTAACCCTACATCAACATCTAGAAGACTATCAATTTCTCCACAAGGAACACACTATCAAATATAAGGTATTATTATAATCACTTTCATGGCACTTTACACATGATATAGGTTTATTTTACCCACTCCTTGGGAAGAATACAATATATATCATCCATGATGCTCTTACAACATTGCTAAATTTTGCTAGAAAAATAGAACAGAACTATTACAACCACTTTGAAGAGGTCAAATAATTATGCAATTTAAAAAAAGGGTTCCAAATACTTTTGTATACAAAATTTATGACCTCCAAAAGTCTACCCCTTCATGCAAAAACAAAAATTCCAAAAATTTGAATTTAAAAAATTAAATACCTATGATAAATTAGGTGCCACATGTCACAGAAACATAATGCTACTTATCCTTAACAAAAAGTGCCATTGGTTGGGATAATGATTGGGTAGAAGACTATCTTCTTCATCTACTAGTGTGACATGTTTAGGAGGAAGCATAAATATAGGTCAAATAGTCATTGAGTATAATCACCTATGGATAACAAAAGTATATTTTGGGCAACAATATCGGTGCCACATTAACCACTAACTTAGCTGTTTATATGTATGCTATCCACTTAACTACCATATCACTTTAGACCATCTAAGATTAGGGACTTCTATTAGAAATAGAGTCTATTCCATCATTTGGGTTATGTAAATGTATCTTCCAAGGTACATACTTAGATTACTTTAAGGGCAAGTTATCTAGTTACTTCATGCAATGTAATAAGTGCACAAGTGTCAATGTGTAAGTTGTACATGTGCAAGTTATCCCTTGCACAACTAGATAGAGTGTTGGCCAAGTATCCTATTTTACCTATATAAGGATGGCCTCATAGATAGATATATATAGAGAGTCATAGACATAGAGAGTCGGGGGACATAGTGTAGCTTAGTTCTATGTGTGACACCATCCATTGGTGATGGGTGTAATGTAGTTTAGTAGCTTTATATTGGAGTGTTCATTTCCTCCATAGCTACATTGTAATATTTTATATCATTTCTATTTATTGCATATTTCAGTCATCTAGAAGATTTACTTTCTTTCATATTATTTTACATCTTGTGATTGCTATCTCCTAGTGCTTGCTACATCAAAATCTAATAGTGGTATCAGAGCTACGGTAGATCTAGTCTGGTCGGGGAGGGGGGGAGGGGGGGGGAAAGAAATATTAGTTGGAATAAGATTGATGACTAGAGTTTTCCATAGAGTTTTAGAAAAAACTCGTGAAGACCAAGACTCAACATTCAAGCCACTAGATTGACAAATCATTCAGTGAGGATTATCTAGGATATCTAGAATTTTCTAACTAGTGCCTAAAGTTTCTTTTGTTTGTAGAAAACTAATTCTTAGAGGATTGGGACTCCTCCTATGATAGAAATCTAGGAGACTCCAACTTCATTGCTCAAAGGTTGGTGTGCCCTCATAGTGTAGATATTGGTTCCTTGTGCAAGAGAAGAATACTATAGAAGAAGACTTCTTGTGAAGAGTTGTGGTGAAGTTAGGAGATTGAAGATCTCCATTGTTGAATCAAATAACTTCACAAGTTGAAGAATAGACCATAGAAGCCTTGACATATAAAGGCCATAGAAGCCTTGGAGAAAATGCCATAAGATCCTTGAAGGAGAAGCCATAGAAGTCTTGATACCAAAAGGCCATAGGAGCCTTGGTACTAAAAAAGGCCATAGAAGCCTTGGTACTAAAAAAGGCCATAGAAGCCTTGATCTTGAAGAAGAATTCAAAGAGAATATCTGATTCAGAAGCAGACTAAATATTTTAGTACTAATACTTTGTTGCAGGGAAAGAAGATTCAATGAGTTGGAAAACTTCCTACAAGAAAGTTAGGAAGGGTATCTTCTTTAGAATCAATTCAGCACCTGAAGCAAAATCAAAGAGATCAGGAGAAGATCTCATTGCAGAACTTCTAGTCAAGGAAGGAGAAGGAGAATAAGGACTAGGTGAGTCCTGCTCGAATCCAGAAGTAGCAGAATTAGATATCTAGAAGTAGATCTCATCACCAACACTTCCAGGAGTAGAAGGTTGAAGAAAAGGTCTCAAGGAAGACCATCAGAAGTTGTCAGATTAGAGACCTTGGGAAGGTCTTATCGAGCATCCAAAAAAGGCTAGGAGAGCCTTACTGAAGATATTCTCAAAGGAGAACTCATTGGAGAAATCCACTACCAAGGAGAAGCCTCTGATAGTGAAGGACTTGGGACAATTATCACCATCCGACAACAAGCCCAAGAGAAGAAGAATTTGGAAAGGAGTGCCAAATTCGAGAAGAAGAATTTGGCAAGGAGTGCCAAATCCTGAAGAAGAATTTGGCAAGGAGTACCAAATCTTAGAAGAAGATCCTACTTGAAGTCAGAAATCAACAAGATGACTTGAAGATAGAAGAAGCTCACCAAATCTTGAAGATTTGAATATTACCTCTCACAACAAGAAGGCATCACTTTAGAGACAAAGACTTATCCAAATCTGCAACATAAGGAGAACAAAAGAGGAGAACAAGCCATCAAATCCTAGGCTCATAAAATAAAGGTCAAGACCATCATTTGGTGAAGAAGGAGCTATTCAAGATAGTCTACAAAGAGCTGCAAGGACATTCTCGTAGTAGCAACTTGGTGATTCTAGACACCAAGATCTACATCCTCTACAGAAGTGATAAAAGAGCTACTACAAAAAAGGTATGCAACTTTCTGGTGCAAGTAGGTTCATTAATTCATTTACCTATCAGATTTGTTAGAAGCACCTAAATTTAGATTAAAGTTGCAAATAGAAAATTGGATTACAGTCTTTGAAAGTGCAAAAAGAAAAAAATTATTTTTAAGGTTCATTTGCACTTTTATTAGGAGTTGATTAGATTTCAAAATTGCTTCTATCAACTACCTATTATCTATTTTGGAAAAATAAAAAGAAGACTAAGTCCTACAATATTAGTTGTAGTGAAATTGCAGAATAACTCTTAAAAGATTCATTTTAGGTTATTCTTGATTAGTTGCAGTAAATTCTTAGTGCATTAATTTGAGAGTTGATTGGAGTGATAAGGTGTAATATTAGTGCATTAAAAGTGAAAGACTTGTACTATTATACTACTCTCAAAAGAAATTAGTTTTGTGTTCTTGAAGGGCACAAAATCTGATTTGTATCAAGTGTCTAAAGACACTATTGAAGCACAAAAATCTGCAACTCGTAGTGGCCAAAAGAAGCCACCCAAAAAGGTTAGAATCCTCCAAAACATGGAGAAGAACACAACTAACCAAAAATAGAAATAGAAGCTTCAAATATTGAGACTTGGTGAGTCTCAAATCCAAAAGCATTACAAGATTGAATGCAAGAAAAGAAAGTGCAGAAAATTGCATAAATTAAAAAGCTTCTATCTACTGTTATCTAAGCTTGGAGTTGTTATCTAAGTGTCCAAGAAAAAAGGGAAGGTGTCTACTCATAAAAGACAACCTCAAAACCCTTGTATTGTAGGAGAAAAATCTGCCATAAAACCAGAATTTTTGATCTGAAATAAGAGTGCAAAAGAAGGTGCATCAAAGGAGGTTTATGTACATACTATAGTACATTTTATAGCACCATTTTAATCTGGTTTTTTATAGCCCAAAAGCAGATTTGAATGTGCCCCAAAAAGGCACAATATACACAGGAAAAAGCAGCCAAGAAAGGGTCGAACGTAAGCACTCTTCCCAAGCAATAGGAGCCACTCAAAGGGCTCATCTTGGATGGCCGAACCTATAGAAGACAAAGCATAGGGGAAGATCAAGTAGTGTATAAAGAAAAATATAAAGCAAACGAACATCAAAGCAAAGGAGCACTCTTATAAAAGCAAGCTACGGAGCATTTCTACCATAAGTGAAAGCTAACAGTGGAGTGAAGCATCAAGGAGTCTTCATCCAAGCGCTGCCATTCAGACTCCATTCAAGGGCCACCAAAGCTACTCCATATCTCCACCAAAGCTCCACCATATCTCCACCACAGCTCAACCATTAGCTTTGCTTGGCTAGAGATATTTCAGCATCTACGTAAAACAACAAAGATCAAGGTGGAAAACGCATTGGAGAGTCTTCAAGTAAGCATTGATAAAGAGAAGGGCATGCAACTACCACTTGTCATCCTATGAGATATCCTCTATAATGCTCACAAAGAAGATGTTATATTTCTTGGTGCCCATACTCCAAACAGTGGAGTTACGTACAACTTGACATATGTTACAACAAAGAAAGCTTGTAGACATTGAGGAAGGAGCATTTCTTGGACAATGCTCAAGAGAGAATCAAAATATTTCAATCCAAAGGTGACATTTATCACAAACAGTGGAGTGAGTTCGGTACCTCCACCAATCAAGTCGAAGCTTCCATGAGTGTTTAGAAACTTATGCTGTGACACTTGTCACTCATCCTATCACATATTAAAGATGCCTTGGACCATGGAAAGGAAGCACAATAGTTGAAAGTGATACGAGTAGCAATTTGGAAGCTACTCTATAGATTTATGGTATATTATCAATAGTAGTTTAGGTTCTAGTCGATAGATTGATGATAGATACTCAACACCATTTTGGGCATGATTCGATAGATTGACGGTAGATGCTCAACAGTAGTTCGAGCGTGATTCGATAGGGATCCAAAGCAAGTCGGGTACAGTTGAAAAGACTCTCGATCAACCAACATTTACGAAGAGCATTAAAGCCTTGGGGAATTCACGCTCAAGAAGGAGAGTTTACTGCCATATTCACCCGACGTCATAAAGGTACAAAGCCTTAATTTCTCATCCAATTTGCTTTCAATTTTAAAGGGAGTTATAAGGTTATAAGATAAGGTTGATATATTAATTGAAATCAATCTTTGTTTGAAAGCAAAACTTAGGGAAAATTAATATAATATTTGCAAAAATATAACTTAGGAGAAATAAGGGATTCTACTTGGAATTAATCCATTTAATGTTTGCAAATATTAATGTGTTCTAGTTTTCCAAATTTGGGAGTGATAAGGGTTACAACTTCAAACTAGTTTTTTGGAAATTAGAAACACTTGAATAAAATTCCTAAGGGTTTCAAAAGGGGTTATTAAAATATTTTATCAAAGTTGAAAATTTATATTCTTGTCTCAAAAAAATTCTCTTTAGGGATAAAAGAAATCCAACATTAAAACCTCTTCAAAAATTGAAAAGTGCTTAGTTCAATAGGAGTATTAAGGAGTTAAGAAGTTGATTTTTGATCCTTACAAAACTTGTACAAAATCAACCAAAAATTGAACTATATCTTACAAAAGCACTATATCATACTCCAACAAACATTAGGGAGTCATAAGGGATTCTACAAAACTTGATAATAATATCCATAAAAAATTGTCAAGTTGTGAAGATATAAGCTTTCTTCAAAAACCTAAAATTAGGTATTCATACCTAGGGAGACATAAGGAAGTCTACAACCTAAGAATTAATAAAGGTTTTATCAAATCAAGCTTATATACTTCAATTAAGGAGCACATATCCTAAGACTAGGGAGCTATATAAGAATGTCTACTTCTACCAATAAGTGCTTCAAAAAGGAAAAATCCAATGCCATAAAACTTGGGATCATGAATCTACTCATGAAATCAGAAGGAAGGTTAGATCTAGCTTCAAAAGTAATCCATAGTGAATCTTTAGAAGATAATTTTGATACTATGGAATGCTATCTTCAAACTCATCTCAATGAAGCAATTGACAATGGAAAAAGTGATATTTTACTTTCCTTAGACTTTGCAAGCATATTATACATGGCATTGCTCACATATAAACACTACAAGGCAGAAAATGAAGAACAAAAAGGATTGATAGAATTACTCAAAAAGAAGTCAAAACTTGATGAATCATATCTAGAAAAGTTTTTTCAATCCTCATGTAGCATCAACACTTCCTGTTCTACTAACTCAAAATATTATCATGATGCCTTAAGTAGTTGTTCAAAAATTTTGTACAAATTAAATATAGGAAAGGAGAATCATCTTCACAAGAACCAAGTAGCAGCTCGACCTCCTGTGAGAACACAAAAACTAGAATCAAAGGCAAAGCCAAAGATGAAGAAGAAAACATAGTAGATAAAGGAGGAATACAATGCAAAGTCAATTGAAAGAAGAAGCCTCAGCTCCAACTTACTCTGCATCATATGAAGACACAGATTACCTACTAAACCTAAACACAAAGAATGCAGAGGAAGAAGACAAAGTTCAGGAAGAAGAAGAAGATCCATATTGAAGACTAAAGTCTTCAATACCCAAATAATGTAATACATGGGGGTGTTAGAAATAGAGTCTATTCCATCATTTGGGTTATGTAAATGTATCTTCCAAGGTACATACTTAGATTACTTTAGGGGCAAGTTATCTAGTTACTTCATGCAATGTAATAAGTGCACAAGTGTCAATGTGCAAGTTGTACATGTGCAAGTTGTCCCTTGCACAACTAGATAGAGTGTTGGCCAAGTATCCTATTTTACCTATATAAGGATGGCCTCATAGATAGATAGATATAGATTCATAGACATAGAGAGTCGGGGGACATAGTGTAGCTTAGTTCTATGTGTGACACCATCCATTGGTGATGGGTGCAATGTAGTTCAGTAGCTTTATATTGGAGTGTTCATTTCCTCCATAGCTACATTGTAATATTTTATATCATTTCTATTTATTGCATATTTTAGTCATCTAGAATATTTACTTTCTTTCATATTATTCTGCATCTTGTGATTGCTATCTCCCAATGCTTGCTACATCAAAAGCTAACAACTTCAAATATCATTAGTTTCTCCTCACATAAAGGCATAAGGCATTAATCATCACTAAGGAATTTTCTAAATTTTAGATAGTCACACAAGCATCCTAAACCCTACCCTTCAAAATATGATGTAAAATTTTAATCAAAAATAATATTATAATAAAATTTATAATGAAACATTAATGCAAAATATCATGGAGGCTCATCATTGTTGGGCAGTTTTCCTTGTGCATAAATAAATAATGGATAAAACATGACATCCATATGTAGGTGTATACAACTAGGCATCCTATACCCCCAAATTCTCCTCTCACCTATATAACAAGGTCAATCATCTAGTAGAATGGACATGGGAAAGTTTTTATCAATCTCTTCATAAGTTGATTATATTCATACATTATTCTCATTTACTTATCTCATGATTGGATATATGTTTAGCTATAGAAGGTTGAATTGGTTTATAATTTTCATAAATTTATTTATATTATTGTGAAATAAAATTATATTTTTTGAACAATAGGGTTTCTTATATGTTCTATTATTTGTGACATCTCAAAATAATTTCCTTGAAAATCAATCCACTCCATATTGCCTATATATATAATGAAAAAAATATTGGAGAATATTACATTATTTTGTACATGCCAATGTACCACCTTGGTACATTATTAGATTAGGTGTGTGTCTTATATTAGAGTGTGAGTTAATATTTCATATAATGTAATAATGTGCAAGAAATGCACAAGTGTCATGCAATTATGTGTGCAAGTGTTGTGAGTGTAAATGTGCACAAGTGTTCATTATGTAAGAGTGCACATGTGTCCTTAGAATAGGAAAGTGAAGAGTTTCAAATAAGAGTGAAGGTCAAGAGTGTAGCATATGAGGAGTCACATTCAATTATATATGTGTGACAAAGTATTGTAATTTGTATCAAAATTGCATAGCTTATTGCATGCATTAGTAGACCTTTATTCTATAGTATTTTTAGTATTATGAGTTATTCTTGTGTTATTATATTTGATATCATATTCTAAGTTATTATATTAGTTTCATTATATTACAACTTTATTATATTTGATCATGTGATTATATTCTTATGAGTTTTGTATTTGGTGTAAGGCTTCAAAAGCCATAAAAAAGCACCCTAAATTTGAACCCCTCATTTCAATTAAAACATTACTGTATTACTTTCAAACAAACACCCCTTTTAAATAAATCCTCATTTTTAAACAAAAAAACCTTCTTTGTAGAAATAACCCCCACTGGTGATGGAAGTTAATTTGATAGGTCATTATGCTATTGTGAAAGGTCTATATTGTTTGAGATGTCGCATGGTGGCCATTCAGATGAATAATGTTTTATTGGAAAGCCTTAAGCCTTCCTTTAATTGTCTTATAGGCAATAAATTTGGCCATTAGGTCCCTTTCAAGCTCTTTCATAGGGAAAAAACTTTTACATGAAATAATATTTATGCAAAAATTCATTCTCATGGAAATTTTTGATGTAAAATTATTTCCCATACCTAATTCCCCCACTTCCTTCTATGTTAGATGTTAATGCAGATAAAACATATTTAAGAAAAATTATCCTTAGGCAAAGGCTCAAGTGTTGCATGAAATGCATCAAATTGGTTTATGTGAAGGTGTTTTTTTATTATTTTGAGAAAATAAATTAGAACAAAATCATATCATAATACCATGCACTCTCTCACCTATCAACTTGTTGGCATTTTTTCCACATTAAAATTTTGTAAAATATTGCTTAAAATATGTAAACAATTTTGCTTGAAATATGTAAACAATTTCCAGTGAAATTCATTTTGAGAATTTTTGCCAAATTAAAAAGGTTGTTGAAAATTTTTCTAAGTGTTTTATGGGTGCAGTTTCAAGAAAAATCTAAGAAAAATGCCTTTTCGCTCCCATGCTCCGTGAAATGCCTTTTCACCCCTAGATATAGTGAAAATCCTTTTCCAAGCATTTCACTTGCAAAATTACTTCCTGGGAGTTTCACTAGTGAAATTACTTTTTGGCCATTTCACTGGCAAAATCACTTTACTGGAAATTTCGCTCCTATTTATAGCAAAATTCCTTTTCGCTTCATTTCTCAACAAAATCCAGTTTCCAAGATGAGCTTCACTTTTGGCAGTGCAAGCTCCTCCCAGACAAAGTTGTATCAAAGAAGCAAGTTTGGAGTGAAACTCCTATTTTGCCCAAGGTTGGAGCAAAAATCCCATTTCGCCCAAGTTTGGGATGAAACTCCCATTTTACCCAAGTTTGGGGTGAAACTCCCTTTTTACCCAAGTTTGGGGTGAAACTTCCTTTTCGTCTAGTTTTCAAGTGAAACTCCATTTTTGGGTGCATCCTAAGAAAAAATATTAGTAAGAGCACATTGCAAGCGCAAGTCCAGGTGAAAGCCCATTTCAGGCACGATTTGGATGAAATCAAGATGAATGCTCATTTCAGGTGTAACTTTGAGTGAAAGCACATTTTGGAAGCAAATGCCATCACCCCAATATTTTTAGTAAAAATATTCTTTGGGAAAGGATTAAGGCTAGTAAATTTAATTCCTATGGTGACGTAATTGATATGTATGGGATCACTGTTGAAGAACTAATGAGTTTAAGTATTGCACCCTTGATTTTGGTGTAATCATATTCATTTCCAAGGCATCATCATGGAGATTGAAATCAAACTGATGATTCCCATCAAAACCCCGATACACCATGTGATGAAATCACTAGACACTTTCCAATGTGTGTACTGATTTGTTCATTGCTGTTACCAAGGAGGAATTACTGTAGTTTGATTTTTGACTAGCCAACATGTCATTTAATAAGCATTTAATTTTGGAGGCAAAATCCTCTATAAATACTGTAAAACTTGAATAGTTTAAAAGAGGATAGACATTCTACCAAAAAACTCTTTGTGTTTCATTTTCTGCATCAATTGAAATATTGTTGGCTTCTAGTTACTAGATCTATGTTGTATGCAATTACTTTATACCTATCATTTTTGATATGTTCATTTCCATTATTAGATAAGTTTAAATTTTGCATTTGAATTTAATTCCTGATAAAGAAGTGAATACTAAAATGTTTATTGGAAGTTATCCTTGTAAAGCTATGAATGGTTCTTGTGTTTTATTTCTGTTACATGATAGTTATAAACTTAATTTTATTTTTAGCTACTAGTTTATCCCCACTTTTTTTCTCTGGATCATAGCCATTTACCATTTATTTCTATCATTTTCCATCTCTTTATGTTACCTTAAGCTTATACCGATCTTATATTAGCATTGGAACCAACCCTCTTTGGAGATTTGCCTAAAGGACATATCTTTCCTTCGACCTTTCAATGTTGATCGGGTCTAGGGTGCACATATATTTTGTACTTAGGCATATTCATGACCAACAGTTTTTGGCATGTCTAGTGGGACACTAAAGGTCCAATTTAAGTAGTATTAAGGTTTGATGTTCATATTTTTACTATCTAACTAGAACATTTGGCAACTTAGTTTTACCCAAAAGCCTTCAAATGTAAAGTTTGCGAAATCTTTACTTCATGATCACAATATCGAAGGCCAAAAATTCCAAAAATCTCGTTGAGTTCTTTGAGATTGACACTCAAATTTTAGGAGTCACTCCAACTATTCCATCAATTATAACATCTTCACAAGTAGCTGGTGTGTTTTTTGTTCCTTCGAGTTTCACTAGAACAACCACTAGCTTTCCTCCCCGAGAAAATCCTCTAGTCCAAATGGTCCAAAATCCACCACCACCACCAATATAGTTTCCAACCTAGAACCACTTTGGAGCTTTGAATCTGCAATCTTAGAACCCAATTTTTCCAAGCATCATTGAAGGCTTTGCCTACTTACGATGGTATAGGAAAAACAACTTATGAGCATGTCCAATATGTGGCTTCTTTGGTGACCATTCATAGCATCACAAATGAATATGTCATGGTAATATTCCTCATGCTCTCTCAGGGAGAAGTTGCTTTATTGGTACCAATATTTATAGCCTACCACTATTACCACATGGGACCAGTTGGCTGAATTATTGATAAAAGGCTTCAATGAACAAGTGGATTCTTTTTCTTTGTTGCATCAATTTACTGTTGTTCAGAGGTATCCATAGGATGAAATTGTTGGCTTCAACATCAAGTTTTCTTGAACTTGGCAAAGAGTCCTTGACGGTCTTCGATCGACTCTTGAAAAAGCTACATTTTATTACCTTTGAGCCTTCAATTTTGATATTAGCATGGTGTTGAGTGGTATTTTCACCCGATTGTGAAAACACACTCTCCGATAGGATTTGGGTTCTAAATCCTCTGCTTGCAAAGAAATTAAACAAGTAACTTCTCCAAGGTTCCTGTTATTTTAGCATTTTGCATCTGTGTATTAATAATCTCAAATAAAGATATTCAATTAAAATGCTTGGAACACCTTAGTGGTTGCAAGTAACTGAAAACAAGGGGCACTGTGGTTTATTTTACTGTGAAACTTTAATGATTGTTCATTGAACCCTAATAAAGCAAATGTGATTTGGTCTCTATATGACCATGCTATAACTTCAAAATAAAATTTAATGAAATGCCATAACATGAAGGAATTATTTATGGATTTTGAAGTTTTTTTAATTTTTATATTTTATTTTAATGCTTGAAAAATTAAAATTGGAACTTCTAAAAAATAAAGTGCAGCAAAAAGAAAATAAAATGCAAAAGAAAAAGAAATTAAAATTGCATTCAGTTTGATGCTATCCCGTCCTGGCAAAACCGAAGATGTGAGGTTTCCATGCATGCAACCTAACCTATTGGACCTGCAAACACGCACAATCCTGATAAGCTAAGTGCTGATTCAAAGGGTTTTGAAATAAAATTCAAATTTTGAACATTCGCCTAATGCAACCCACAAAAGTGGCATTTAACATTATCTATAAATCCGAAATCTGAAAAATGAAAGAATAAACATTAAATCTATAGCATGCATAGAAGATCTCCTTCTTTCTTGCCCACAAGATGCAAATTTCTGAACACTCCTGCATTAAAAATAAATCATGTTACAATAGCAGAATCTCTCGGTTTTCTCAAAACCAGAAAAGGGGAAGAAAAACACTCCCAAGCAGGCCCAGAATGGCTTCTCGCCTTAGGCACTGCAACTCTGCCCGTAGCGGTTTCCGACCTCGTACCAATCTGTGCTTCTACTTTTAAAGTTCTGGTAAATTGCTTCTCCTTCCACGATGGTTCGTTTCGTCTTCCAGATTGCTTTTGACTTTATGCTCGACATTGAGATGCTTGATCTTCTCTATGAACTGTAATGCCTCTATAGCCTTTACACATGTACGCCATGTGTTCCACACTTTTCTGCATGTTCTGTAATGGCCCCATGTAAATCGTGACCAAAAAATAGCATGTCACGATATCACGACGTTTTTATGCATGCAACTTTGCTCCTTTACTTTCATCGCAAAAATGTGACATGTCGCGATATCGTGACATTTTCCTGCCAACAGCCTTTCTTGCCTTCATGCACAACAAAATGGCGACATGTCGTGATATCGCGACAACTTTTCATTCCGTACACTTTGTTGTTTTTCTATCGTAAAATCGTGACACTTTTCTCTTTCGTACACCTCGGCTACTGTCGTGAAATCGTGACGTTTTTCATTTGGAGCTATCTTGCGGCTTTCGTGTGAAATCGCTATGCTTTCTCATTTGGGCTACTCTTGCTTCTGTCGTGAAATCGTGACGTTTTTCACTTGGTGCTATCTTGCTGCATTTTTGTCATGAAATCGCGACGCTTTTAGTGCCTTGCCCTGTTTGACTGGTTTGACCATGATTTTGTGACATGTCACGATTTCGTGACAATTTTCCATTCTTCTTTCTCTCTCCTCTCTGGACCTGACAACATGTCGAATTGTGACAATTTTAACATGTCGCGATATCACGATTTTTCATTTTCGGCCACGACGGAGCAACATGTCGCGATATCGTGACACTTTTTCATTTTCGCCATGATGGAGCAACATGTCGCGATATCGTGACACTTTTTCATTTTTGCACGACGGAGCAACATGTCGCGATATCGCGACACTTTTTCATTTTGTGCAATTTTGCCTTTTTCTTGATTTTTAGCATCTGGGTCACTGAGATCTTCTTTGAAAGCATGCAAAAAAGGTGGGTCCCCAATTTTGGGGTGTGTTGTGGATCAGCCACAACAAATGGCGACTCTACTGTCAAATGCTCCTGAGCATTTTGTGAGAACCCAACCTGGAAGTATACAAACTCGAAAACCAGCATTAGCACATAAGAAATATAAACAAATGCCCATAGATCAGAAATACATGAATCATCAGAATCATTAAGTATCAGCTCGGTGTGTGCAATGTGTTTTCATTCCCTATCGTTTGAAATTGATCAACATTCCATCGTCAGTTTTACATGAATGCATATGTGAGATTGTGAATGATTTGTGTAACCTAATAAATATGCTAAGAGATTTTGCTTTTATAAAAGGCATAGTCTTTCTTCTAGTATCATACACAAACATTCAAGATTATCAAACCCTCTTAGGATCAACTATATGTATAATGAATTGCTTTATTAGATCCCAAAGTTGGTTATGAGTCCCTACTATCTTGAACCCATGTGTAAGTGAAAGTGAAATCAGAGCTTTGGGAAATCAGACTCCCAACCTAATCGAGATGGGAGTTTAACCCTATTCTTACTACTCTGATTTGGAATTCATTACCTCACTTTGAGCAAAATAATTTAACCAATTATGGAAGAAATGGTCATGCTAGTCTAACCCTTTGAACAATCAGTGGTCTTGTTTTTTAGACAAGACATGCTGCCATGCATGGGCATACTTAACCCCATAATCCATGACTTAGCTTCATTTCTTTGGACCTTGGGGATGACTACCCATCCTTTGCAGAGGACAAGTAGTACGATCCTTCCAATCCAATATAAATATGAGATGGGAAAAATTAATTTTTTACTTCTTGGACCTTGGGGATGACTACCCATCCTTGCTAGGGACATGTAGTACGATCCTTCCAATCCAAGCTTTGGATAAAAATGGAAAATATTAATTTTATTGCTTAGACCTTGGGGATGACTACCCATCCTTTGCAGAGGACAAGTAGTACGATCCTTCCAATCCAAGATTTATCATGAAATGAGACATAGGAGCTTTGGGGAATCAGATTCTCAACCTAAGCGAGATGAGAATTTATGCCCTATCCTTACTACTCCATGTAGGTCAAATCAAAGCTTTGGGGAGTTGGATCCTCAACCTAAGTTCGATGAGGATTTAGCCCTATCCTTACTACTCCGATTTTAGGCTTTAAGCTTTATGGAAGTGGTCAAAACCACTGTTTTAAGGATCATGTTGCATAATAGGATAGACATGAAATACTTCTTTCGCCCAACCTTTTCTTCCAAGCAAGGTTTTGATCATTTTGCTCAAGATCCTTTTTAATGTGTATAAAATGTGCTTGGTTCTAGATATCTCAAGACTCAGTTCCCAACCTTAGGATTTTCTTCTTATTTATGTGATAGCATAACCTTAAGAGGATTTGACACACTTTAATGATTTGTATTTGAAATGCATATGCAACTAAGATGGCATGTATGTGCAAAGTGAGATGTAATATGAATGCATTGTCTTTTGAATTGCAGATGAAATATTGCCATATAAAACTGACTACTTCATGCATCACAAGTTTCAAACGATATTATTAAATTGTTTGTATTTCTTGTGGAGCTTTCTACCACATAATTCCAATGTTCCATATTTCCCCGATCTAGAACATAAGTTAGCATCTCAAGGCAACTTTTTCATCATTTTTTTTTTTTTTATAGACAAACAAAACATGTCAAATAAACACACAACTTTAAATTAAAACTTATTCAATCCAAAACCAAACTGCAATCCCAAAAATGAAAATTTGAAAACACAAACCAAAACCCAAAAACCAAAATCTATATACAAATGTACAATATAATACAAGATGATGCAAAGCTTGGATTATCACTTTCCTGGATCCCAAACATGATTAGAACATTTCAACAAAAATATAACGTGATATGCATGCCAAATGTTGTGGGAATCCCACAAAAACAAGACTAGACCAAACAATGCAACAAATTTCCACTTGCCATGCTCACCATACCAATTTGATTTAGTTCCAATAATACTCCCATAGGTGAGCATCAAATTACTAAAATGATTAGACAATAAATGATTTTCAATTTTATCATGTCTATTCTTTAAAATGTAAACTTCATAATTCCCTCCTTGATTTAGAATTAGGCTATCCTTTTCAAATATGCAATTTTGTAAGTAGGAGCCTATTTCTACAAATTTCAAAGCCAAATCATTTTCCAAATTTGTAGGCCAATCAAATTTGTGTAACAATTTACAAGCATCTAGGATATTTACTAAATTAGGATCATTAAAAGTTTTTATCCTAGATTCAATTAGTAATTGTTGATGAATTTGGTTTAACAATTCAAGTGCATCAACTTCTTTTCCATTCATTAAAACAATGTTATTAAAGGTGTGATTAAAAATTATACCTTGTTTTTCATTTACCTTTAATGACATTTCATCATAAACATTTCTAAATTCAAAACATGGTCATGCAAATTTTCAACCCTCAAATATTCTTGGTCAAAGTGTATGTCCCATGACTCATCTTGATGATCCTTCATTTGAGTTGCTTCCAATTGATCAATCTCTTTGTCATTTGGTTCTAATTCTTTGTTCACTATCCATGGTATCTCTTCATTTGAATCCTCAAAATCATCATGCAAACTTGCATCCCCACCTTCAATGAATTTATATTCAACATGATCAAATTTTGTCACCTTTTCAAATCTTGTGAATATGAGATCTTCGTATGATGTAGAAGGTTCAACATCCTGCATATCAAGTGAAATATGAGTTTCATCTATAGGGATGTGAGAAAAGAATGCATCATCATATCTCCCCCAACCATTGTAAAAATCGTCATCCAAATCCATGGAATGAAATTCCATGATGTTTGTGACATGATCTCTTGATTCATTCATCAATTCTTTTTCTTCTTTGTCCTTGGCAATAGGATCATTATAATCTTCCAAAATTTGATGAGATTTGAAACCCTCTTCCAAAACATCCTCAAATTGTACAGGAGTTGTAATATCTTCCTTCGAGTAGGCGATTATGTTGTCCTGTATATCAATTGGCACACAAGTTTCATTAGTAGTTTTGGATTGAGTGTAGTCTTCCCACTTCTTCCAAGCATCATAATAATCATCTTTCAAAATCAAGTGGTGACGTTCAACTACTTCTTCAACATCTTCCAATTCATCAATGTGTTTCTCATCAAATTCATCTTCACCTTCCTTAGATGGTTCAATTATTTCCAAAAGTGGGTTATTTCTTGAATTCAAATTTATAAGGCTATCATCGTCCAAATTAGTAACCCATGATTCAATTTTATCATAATTTGGAGGGTGAAGAATTTCTTGATCTTTAATTTTACACATCTCATCAATAGTATCTTCCAAGAACAAGTGGTGAAACTCTATCATGTCTTCAAATTCATTTATTGGTTTTCTCCCAATTTCACTTTCAACCACTTCATTCAATTCTATGGTGGGTTCCATCCTATCACATATATCAAACATTGTTGAATTTAGAACCCCTTCATCCGGATAATCGTGTATCTCTATGAATGAGATCATTTCTGCATAATCCTCACTAGTGGATGTTGGCTTAGCAATTTGCACCTCCTCGTGGACTACATCTAAGGTGGTTGTAAGATTTGGATATTCAAATTCATCCCCTTGATCATTCACCTTAGGTATCATTGGAGTGGAGGGTGCTATGTTTGATGGTTGGTGTAGGTTGGCATCAAAAGAACAATCTCTCATGTGAACATGTTGTGCCTTTTCTTCTTCAAGACCTTGTCGTTCTATCTCTTCTAAGACCTCATGGATTTTCTCTAGGGACAAACCACTCGGCTTTTTCCTCAATGAGTGAAGCAAGTGTGGGGTGTATGGCTCCTAGGTATACTTCCATGGCTTCCTCTTCTAATGTGTTAAAATTTTCCCACATTTGGGAGTGCAACTCATGAAATCTTCCATTGAATTGACTCAAGGATTCATTAGGCTCTTTACATATGGAGGTAAACTGATTTTTCAAGATTTCTAAGTCAACCTGATTACCAAAATGGTAAAGATAGGCTGCTTCTAGTTGTATCCAAGAAGTCCTAACCTCCATGGGTAGTTGGCTGTACCAAAAGAATGGTTTATCATCCAAAATGTATGCAAATAACTTACAAGCCACCTCCTCATAGAAAATCTGGAATTTACATAATGTATCCTTGTAGACATGCAGTTTTTGCAAGTATCCTAGTGGCACCTCTTGATTAAAACACCGTAAAAAATCCAATAACATTTTAGGAATTTGATAGGGTACCACAGGTATAGATAAACCCTCATAATGATCCTCTATCATTGATACCATTCTCTCTCTTAGAGACACTATTTCAGCTCTCAGGGATACCATTTGCTCCTCAAGTGTTGCCATTAGTGAAACTTAAAATGTAATTTTAGAACCAAATCTGTTGAATATTCAACCTGCAAGGTAAAAAAAATCAAGTTAGCATCAACCAAGAGATGTACTTATTAAAATCAAATGTCAAGTAATTGCATGAGACCAAAATTTTCAAAATTAAATCAAATCACATATTTCTGTATGAACAATCAGAAAAGTGTTAGAATAATATACAACATACCTGAATTGCTTAAAATAGAACAAGTAAATAAATTCAGGCCGTCCTTTTTACAATCTGTCGAGTGTTAGAGGACTAAAGCATAAAAAATTTAAATTTAAATAACACTAAAATAAACCCGTTCGGCCCTCCTAGCACCAATCCGTTGAGTGGTGTTAGAGGCCAAAGATGCTAATCAAATGGACTTGAAATATTTAGCAATGTAAAGCTCTTAAACAATTATAAACCCGTAGCATCTAAAATCACGATAAAATAAACCTTTCATGCCCTCCTTCTAGCGCCAATCTGTTGAGTGGTATTTTCACCCGATTGTGAAAACACACTCTCCGATAGGATTTGGGTTCTAAATCCTCTCGCTTGCAAAGAAATTAAACAAGTAACTTCTCCAAGGTTCCTCGTTATGTTAGCATTTTGCATCTGTGTATTAATAATCTCAAATAAAGATATTCAATTAAAATGCTTGGAACACCTTAGTGGTTGCAAGTAACTGAAAACAAGGGGCACTGTGGTTTATTTTACTGTGAAACTTTAATGATTGTTCATTGAACCCTGATAAAGCAAATGTGATTTGGTCTCTATATGACCATGCTGTAACTTCAAAATAAAATTTAATGAAATGCCATAACATGAAGGAATTATTTATGGATTTTGAAGTTTTTTAATTTTTTATTTTATTTTAATGCTTGAAAAATTAAAATTGGAACTTCTGAAAAATAAAGTGCAGCAAAAAGAAAATAAAATGCAAAAGAAAAAGAAATTAAAATTGCATTCAGTTTGATGCTATCCCGTCCCGGCAAAACCGAAGATGTGAGGTTTCCATGCATGCAACCTAACCTATTGGACCCGCAAACACGCACAATCCCGATAAGCTAAGTGCTGATTCAAAGGGTTTTGAAATAAAATTCAAATTTCGAACATTCGCCTAATGCAACCCACAAAAGTGGCATTTAACATTATCTATAAATCCGAAATCTGAAAAATGAAAGAATAAACATTAAATCTATAGCATGCACAAAATATCTCCTTCTTTCTTGCCCACAAGATGCAAATTTCTGAACACTCCTGCATTAAAAATAAATCATGTTACAATAGCAAGAATCTCCGGTTTTCTCAAAACCAAAAAAGGGGAAGAAAAACACTCCCAAGCAGGCCCAGAATGGCTTCTCGCCTTAGGCACTGCAACTCTGCCCGTAGCGGTTTTCGACCCTCGTACCAATCTATGCTTCCACTTTTAAAGTTCTGGTAAATTGCTTCTCCTTCCATGACGGTTCGTTTCGTCTTCCAGATTGCTTCGTTTCACCTTCCCCGCCTTTCGAATTGCTTTTGACTTTATGCTCGACATTGAGATGCTTGATCTTCTCTATGAACTGTAACGCCCCTGCAGCCTTTACACATGTACACCACATGTTCCACACTTTTCTGCATGTTCTGTAACGGCCCCATGTAAATCGCGACAAAAAATAGCATGTCGCGATATCGCGACATTTTTATGCATGCAACTTTGCTCCTTTACTTTCATCGAAACGCGACATGTCACGATATCGTGACATTTTCTTGCCAATAGCCTTTCTTGCCTTCATGCACAGCGAAATGGCGACATGTCGCGATATCGCGACAACTTTTCATTCCGTACACTTTGCTATTTTTCTATCACGAAATCGTGACACTTTTCTCCTCCGTACACCTCGGCTTCCTATTGCAAATCATGACGTTTTTCATTTGGAGCTATCTTGCGGCTTTCTGTCATGAAATCGTGACGCTTTTCATTTGGGCTCCTCTTTGTCTTGTCGCGATATCGTGACGTTTTTCCTTCGTGCCCCCCCCTTGCTTTCTGTCGCGAAATCGCGACGCTTTTAGTGCCTTGCCCCGTTTGACTGGTTTGACCACGATTTTGTGACATGTCACGATTTCATGACAATTTTCCATTCTGCCTTTCTCTCTCCTCTCTAGACCGCGATGGAGCAACATGTCGCGATATCGCGACACTTTTTCATTCGACGATGTCGCGATATCGCGACACTTTTTCATTTTCGGCCGCGACGGAGCAACATGTCGCGATATCGCGACACTTTTTCATTTTCGCCCCCGACGGAGCAACATGTCGCGATATCGCGACACTTTTTCATTTTCGGCCGCGACGGAGCAACATGTCGCGATATCGCGACACTTTTTCATTTTGTGCAATTTTGCCTTTTTCTTGATTTTTAGCATCTGGGTCACTGAGATCTTCTTTGAAAGCATGCAAAAAAGGTGGGTCCCCAATTTTGGGGTGTGTTGTGGATCAGCCACAACACATTGCTATCCATCAATCCAATGTTGATACATTTTTGGCCTTGTACTCTACCATGCAAAATGTTGAGGCTAGTATGATTGCTATCAGTAAGCTTTCACCAAAGATAAAGATGCCTATCTTTCTTGATCTCCCACAATATTTGTATTCCAACGTATCTTCTCAATCCTTGACAATGTCCCCCATGTATTCGATTCCTTCATGGAATATGAGTTCATATCAAACCATGATGATAGTTTTTGTCCTACAACTGCCTGCTCCATCCATTCCACAACTACCCACTTTGATTCCATTCTCAACACTACCATATCCACTTGTACCACTTCCATTACTAGCTCCTACAACAACTCAAATCTTGATCCTCAAGAGAAGTTGCTAAAAGAGATGCAATCAATGAATTCATCCATAATAGAAATGAGAAATGAGATCATGGTGATTAAGAAGAAGTAGGCTAAGAGATATTTCTAGCCTAGGAGATTTCAATCTCTTCCAATCACTAGAGAGCAAGTATCTTCTACCAGTAAGATGATTGAGAGGAATCTGATCGTATTGATGAATGAATAAGCCATCCCATCGAACAAGATGTATTTGTGCTCTATCTACAATGATTTGCATGGTGAAGAAACTTGCATGGTTCATATGAACTACGTACAAATATTGGTAGATAGCTCTCCTAGTGGTTAGATCAACATGATTACAGAATCTAATCATAATTTCATGGTCCCTTTCGAAGAACAAGTTTTAGTTCTCATGAGAGCTGG
Source organism: Wollemia nobilis (assembly GCA_028583015.1). NCBI lineage: Eukaryota > Viridiplantae > Streptophyta > Pinopsida > Araucariales > Araucariaceae > Wollemia > Wollemia nobilis. Next base: position 1,623,888 of record JAQPPZ010002048.1, on the reverse strand, counting down.
AAGAAATCTAGTTATAGTGGACCCAACTAAAATGGAGCCACTAAAGGTCCCCATTGACCCAAAAGTACAAAATTAGAAAAAATAAACACCGGTGAAAGTGTCTATTCCAACATATAAGCCAAATGCACATGTCCTATTAAAAGATCTCTTGCCTTTGTGAGTGAAATAAATATTGCAAGAAAATAATTCAACTTCACAAAAAAAGCTTAAACAAAGGAACAGGCCAGAGAGAAGCTCAAATACCCATCCTTGACCAAGCATTAGAGTGTGGAATCTACACAATAGTATCAAAGAAAGTATGAGGCTTCAAATGAAGGAAGGGAGTCCAACGCATCTATGTACAACATTTTTGAATAACTAAAGAAGATTTCTGCCAAGGTTAGTCTCTATGATGCTTTACAATTGCTTGGACAAGTCAACTTGTTGTAAGAATCATTGAAGTTTATTACAGATAAGGGAAAAAATCCTACTCAGGATTTTTTTTCTCAAATGCTAACCACTTTAGCTACTTGAAAGAATAGGATATCCCATTTCTACTTGTCTCTCAAGATGGAGGGTTTGATTGTGCACAACTACATGATCGAATCTGGTACTACAATAACTATCATGCCAAATGTGGTTTGTGATGTTATGGGTATAGAATATATAAGAATAAACCATGGCATATTATAGTTATATGGAACCCCTATAAGAATAGTAGGGGTCATCAAATAAATCTTGATTGTGTTGCATAAAATACCTCAGATCACTATGATCCAAGAGGTGGTTGTGGTTGATCTAGAGCCATATTTCAGTACGTGTCTCTCAATAGAGTTCATCACTAATTTAGGAGGCTATATTTCTCTAGATTATTCACATCTAGAGATCCCTTTCAAAGGGAAAAGAATCCAAATTTATAATGAGAAACCTTCTACTTTTCATATAGAAAATATTGAGGAAGAATAAAAGCCCATGAATTCTATCAACATGATGACTAAATAATTGGAAGAATTGGATTTAATGGAAGAAGTTATGGACGAGATTTGTACAGAGGATGAGTTTTCAATGATTGATTTTAATGCCATGATGGAAACTGAGATTGGTTGTTACTCCATTACTAAGCCTAAAAATGTTGAAGCAAAGGTGTTTGATGATCAAGATCTTGTTCTAGATCAATTGTGGAAGTTCTACTTTGATGGTGCAAGATGAAAGAATAGTGCAAGAGCTATAATTGTTCTCATTTATCCTATTGGTGTAAATAAGACTTATTCATATCAACTGACCTGGAGTTGTACCAACAATACCATCAAGAATGAAGCATCATGCCTGAGCTTGAGGAAAGCATAAAAGCTTGGGATCAAACAACTACAGATTTTCAAAGATTCAAAACTAATTGTGAATCAAGTAACTAACATATGTGTCTCCACGAAGTACTATCTGAAGGTGTACCGAAACAAATTTTAGGACCTGTTTGAAGCTTACACAATGTTGAACATCCAAGCGATCTCGTGGGAATAGAATAAACACACAAATATTTTGGCATCCCTTGGTATCAAATTTTCTCCAGTTGAGCACGTGGTGAAGAAACCAAAGACAGTAAGGTTGGTTTATAGGTCTTCAATTATTGATAAGAATATCTACTAGAAAGTGTTTGAAATTAATGAGTAGATCGTGAACTTATTGATAAGAGAGGCTAGTACAGTGGGAGGAAGAACACTTGATGAAGAAGAAGCTGAAGGATTGATTCAGTTGAGGAATAATCATATCTGAAAGGATTGATTATGCTCGAGTCTCTTTGATCAGAATGATAGATTTGAAAAGCATAAGATCAAAGTAGATGATAAGGAGTACATCAAGCTACAATTAGAACCCGAGAAGGCAATCAAAGTTGGTATCAATTGCACTCTAGAAGAACTAGAGCAGATCAAGGATCTATACCATGAGTTTCTAGACATTATCGCCTGGAGTTACCAGGATTTAAAAGGCTACAATAAGGATGTGATCCAACATACCATTGAACTGCAGGAAGGAGTGAAATCCTTCAGGCAGAAGCAAATGCCAGTCAATCCCAAAATTGAGGTCTTGATGAAAGCTAAACTGTTGAAGATGCTGGAAGCCAAAATCATTTACCCGATCAAGCACTCTACCTGGGTAGTGAATTTAGTCTCTGTGAGGAAAAAGAATGGAGATATTCACCTGTGTGTTGACTTTTAGAATTTGAATTAGGCATCTCTGAAGGATCATTATCCTTTACCCCAGATTGATCAAATTCTTCATATAGTTGTAGGAGCTCAGATATTTTCTCTGTTGGATGGATTCTTTGGCTATAACCAAATTTGGGTCAAGGATGAAGACCAATATAAAATGGTGTTCACCATGAAATGGGGTACATTTGCTTATTAGTGAATGTCATTTGGTCTCTCAAACATTGGAGAAACCTTTCAGAGAGTGATGGACGTAGCTTTCAATGAGTTGTTAAACTGGGTCATTGTAATTTATTTGGATGATATGATTATTTTCTCTCATAATAGGGAGGAGCACAACTCTCATTTGAGACAAGTGTTTAAAAAATACCGGGAGTTCAAAATATCCATTAACCTAAAGAAGTCTATCTTCGTGGTGAAGGAGGAAAATCTCCCAGGCCATGTGATCTCCAAAAAGGGTTTAGCTATTGATCTAGCTAGAGCTAAGGACATTCTAAAGATTCCATTACTAACCAACAAGAAGGATTTGTCGTCATTCTTTGGCCAAATTAACTTTGTTCGAAAGTTTATTGTAGATTTCACCCAAGTGGTGAAACCAATGATTGAAATCTTAAAGAAGGATGTTGAGTTCAAATGGACTAAGAAAAGGAAGCAAGCATTCAAGGAAATCAAAGAAAGAATCACTCAAGCTCCTATTTTAGTAAACCCTAACTATTTAAAGGATTTCATCCTTTATGTTGTTGGTGAATAGGAGGGTTACATAGTCGTGATCACACAGAAGGGAGAATATGGAAATGAGCGACCTATTGCATTCCTAAGTCAAGTCACCCAATCACATGAGGAAAAGTACAATAGCTTATGTTGTTCATCTAGATGTTCAAAGTTTCATCATCTAGGGTGAGCTTGGAGATAAGATATATGGTTGGGTTTCCAAAATCTAGGAATATGATTGAAATCTGACCAACCAAGTTGGTTCAAGGTCGAGCACTATGTCAGGAGATTCTAAGAAGCGCTACTTTCGAATCCATGATTTTCTAGTATGAAGAGTCAGTAAGCAAGTATAATCTTGCTAATCATTCCCCAAGTGACCATGATTGGATAGAGGACCTTGTCGAATATTTCAATTCAAGAATGTGTCCTTCACATCTCAATGCTTCACAAAGAAGGAGATTCAGACTACAGGTCCTCAGGTATGTGATGTTACCAAATGGATTGTTTCATAATAAAATTGATGGAGTTCTCCTCAGGTGTGTTAGAGAATTAGAGAAGCAAAAAATCTTGGAGGAGTTTCATTCTAGATTGTCAAGAGGCCACTATGCAGGGAGATCCATGGCGTTGAAAATCATCAAAGTAGGTTATTTTTGGCCCACTCTCTTTGTAGATGCTTTCAAAATTAGTCAAAGTTATGATAAATACCAAAGGTATGTCAGCAAGAGCAGAAATGCATCTTTACCTCTTCATCCAATTCAAGTAGAAGCACCATTTCAACAATGGGGTTTAGATTTTATTGGGGTCATTGATCCTAATTCATCTATCGGGCATAAATATATTCTGACTGCAACTAACTATTTCACCCAATGGGTTGAAGCAATCCCAACCAAGAAGGCAAACCAGGAGGTAGTCATCATATTCCTTGAAGGATTGATCACTCACTTTAGTGTCCCATATGCAATTATAATAGATAATGGAACTCCATTCATTGATGCCAAAATTAGCAAGTTCATGGGTAAGTATGGTATTTATTTAAAAACCTCATCAAATTACTATCTATAGGGAAATGGTCTGGCCAAATCCATGAACAAGAATCTTCTTAGGATTTTGAAGAGGACTCTTGGTGACAATAAGTGAAGTTGGCACTTGCTCTTGAACCAAGCCTTATGGGCTAATCACATCTCAATGAAAAATTCTATCAAGACGTCCCCTATTCCTTGGTGTACGATAAAGAAGTAATCTTGCCCATTCACATTGAATTTCCGGCCCCTTCAATCCTTGCACTTACTTGATGGTGAAGATGATGAATTCGATCCCATGAGCGCAAGGTTGGCTCATATTTTACAGCTGGAGGAATAAAGGGAGAAAGTGTACAATGCCTTCATGGAACATGCCTAGATGATGAAGAAGTGGTTTGGCAAGAAGACTTCTGAGAAGGCATTCAAGGTGGGTGATCTACTGTTGAAATGGAACGAGAACAAGGTAAAGCCGGGCAAGCATCACAAGTTTGAGGTGATTTGGGAAGGCCCATTCTAGATTTTTGGTGTCAATCAAGTTAACTCATTTTATTTGTAGGATATGGACGACCATGTGTTGCCAATTCCAGTCAATGGTCTTCATTTGAAGGTCTACTACCAGTGAAAATGTGGAGATTACAAATGTAAATATGTATATAGTTTTGTTTAATGTTGCTTTTGTTCGAAAAAATGGTTAAGGATGAGGAGCAAAATCCCTTTTCGCTGTGAAGGGGTGTTTTCACTGGAAAAATTCATTTTTTCTAGTGAAAAGCCTTCTTCGCCCCTCCTAGATAAAAAAAAAATCAAAGAGCGAAATTCCTTTTCACTAGTGAAGTTTTGGGGAAAAAATTTTAAGCAAAAGGTTTTTCTGGAAATTTTCGCCAAAATCCTTGTTTTGCTTTTTTTTGGGTTTTGTCCGAGTGTTTTTCGGTCTAAAACTCAAAGCATCCATGTTTTTATTTTTGTGAGGAAAGTAATATGCATTTTAAGTTGGGCCCCAAGTAGGAAAGCTAAAAAAGAAAGGAAAAAAAAGAAAAGGAAATAAATTAAAAAGAGAGGAAGAGAAGATGATTTTGCCCAAGACATCAATTTTGCCCATGCATCTTTGGATTTTCGAGGTGAAAACTCAAGTTGGTAGCCATAAACCCCCAGTTGCATGATTTTTTGGGCAAAAAGCGTGGTGAAAGTCATTTTCGAAGTGAAAGGGAGCAAAATACCTTTTCACCCTACTTTTTCCAATGAATTCCCAGGATGCATGATGTTTCACCCATAAAAATAGTGAAATTCCTTTTCGGCACTCCACATCAGCAAAACAAGGCGCTCATCACGCAGTTCAAGGCAAAAAAGTAGCAAGGCATATTTTCTAGAAATAATCGTTAACGACAAGTTGCACCCCCCAAGAAGGAAAAAGTAATTAAAAAATTAAAGCAACCAATCAGAGCACTTGGAGAAGAGGTGGGCAAAATTGATAAATCATTGGAAAGTATGATGTATCCCCAAAATTAGCTGGTGCATCACAAACATTAAATTCAATGGGTGTGGTTCAAAAGTTATAAAAGGGCAAATATTTCAGTTTAAAAAATAGAAAAATTTACAAAGCGCCTGGTTGTAGAGTTGCTATGAATTATTTTTGGTTTGCTGCAAGGTTTGAAGTGATTTGCTATCTGCTCAAAGAAAGCCAAATATGGGGAAGAGATTCTCAGATGCTAAGAAGGAGAAAGCTCAGAAGAAGGCTGACCCAGAAAAGAGGTAGTGAAAGGTGAGGGAAGAAGAGGAAGAAATCGAATTGGTGCCTTACTATGACCACCTAGCGCAAATTAGTGACTATGTAATCACAAACAAGGGTATGGAGAAATTACGCCAGGATGTTGAGTTCACTCTATAGAAGGTGTCTGCTAAAATATTTTGCACCATGATATTTTACTCTCATCTCTTCTGGTACCTATGTACGCTCATGCACTCATGTTTCGAGATGGTTTGGGAAATTATGCAATGCTATAACCTTGCTTTGAGAACTATTCAAAATGCCCAAGAAGATAAGTTGTTTAGTATTTTTGCTAGCTCTATCAAATATGCATTCTCTTGTGGTGTGAAACCTTTGCTCGACATCATGTTTAAAAAGCTCAATCTTATGGAGCAAGAGGAAAGGTACCAGTCTACTATTCATATGTGGTAGTTTATGGAGAACTAGTTGTTGAAGACACCACGTTTTGGAGAGTTTCCAAAATTGCCAGCACCATTGAGGGATTTCAAGAGCCCATATTTATATTCAATATTGGTATGGATGGTAGGATTGTATTCATATTCCATAGTGCATAAATGGCAAGCATCGTTGGTGCAGTGCATTTCACAGGTGGAGTTTTACACCCCGACTGCCATGATAGTGACCACAAATCTGATTTTCTTTGATTGGATGGATTTCATAGTTTGGAGAATGCACTCACAATTGTAGAAGGTGCAAAGTGGGGAAGATGTCACTTTCAAGTACTGCTCCCTTTTGGTATGGTACTTTTTCTATCACATGCATTCCCATTTTTCTTTCATAGTAGTAAGGAAGATAGATGAAATAGGGAGAATATTGCGGGTGTATTCATGGACTCATATATTATCCAATAAAAGAGTCCTATTATAATTTTAATAGAATATTTTTGGGGCTCACCCTGGAGTTGATTTATGGGGTGTGCAATAGAGTGCCTAGAGCAATGAAAGTAGAGGTGGTTGACAAGAAAAAAGGTGACATCTTTTTGCTGATACAAGGAGTGGTGGTCAGAATTTTTGGTTTCATTGGAAAACCCTTTTTGTTGCCATATTTTACCACCGAACATCTTTTTTCCCTGGAGGTAGCCCGACAAAGTGATTTCACAAATGATACCTATGGGACAGGTAGGGGAAAGAGAGCTACATGCACTATGCCTTTCTAGTTTGGTGATATAAGAGTGACTCAGTGTGGATAAAATGGATTGATTGCCAAGACATTGTATGACCATAGGTTGATTGAGCTTCCCCAAAAATGGTGGTACGATCCTTTGGGTGTTTTGGGAGTTTCATCAAGGCCAAGAATTTTCATTGCTGCCCCCGAGAAGACATCTTGTAGTAGAGGAATAATCCCAAGGGGCATGACCTTGAATGGCATGTTGAGAAGATGATGTCACTCCCTCCTTGGCATGATTTCTATGAGATGGAGGTCGAGTATGATCTCGTGAATCATCCAGAGCAAGTTCCTCCTATTTTGTTCAATAAAATGAAAGTGAAGCTGCTTGATTGGTCCGATGAAAAGATCACCAACTAGTGGGTCATGAGGGTCCATCAAAGTAAGCTCGGGTCAAGTTATCCATTGGTCATGGATGAAGCATTTTTTATTATTTATGATGACCATTGTGAAAAGTATCAGCCCCTCTCTTTTGCTAACTTGGTGCCTCGAAGTATTTGCAACCCTAACAAAGAAGAAGATATGGTAAGAGAAAAGGAGGCATCGATTGAAGAGAGGACAATTATCAAAGAAGAAGAAGAGGAGCAACTACCACCCAAGGAATAACTTTCACTTAGAAATAGGAGCATGGGTATAAGGGTGCCATTCCCTAATATGGTAAAGAAGCCCAGAAGTGGTGTAGTTTCTGCTCTTAGCACAAAACCGCTTTCTTCACATATGGTTGAGTAGACTATTTTTCAAGAGATACCCTCTTCGGCTCAGTAGGAATAATCAAGTCCAATGGTGACCATAGTAGATCTAGAAGTAGAGTAGGAAAAAAATAGAGGAGGAATAAAGTAGAGGAAGAGAAAGAGACTACAGTGCAGCAACCTTCATCACCAGCTCAAATGGTGTCGGAGCCTACAGGTACGCATTTTATTTCCTCTTCTCTCATGAACAAGCACTTGGTGACCACTGTATCCCCATTCATAGTATCCATATCCACTTCACCTCCATTTTTCATACCCATATCTTCGATTCCTATTTCCACTTCATAGTCGCAGGTCACCAATGCTCCCCCAGTTTCATCCATTCCCTCCATTTCTCTTTCTTTTAGTTCATTCGCATCCACCCTGAACCCATTTTCCCTTTCATTATCCTTTGTTCCATATTCCATCCCTTCCAAATCCATTACCAATGTAAGTACACAAGCCCCTCCTAAGGTAAGCATAAATATAGCACCTTCTACTTTTGCTCCCACCATGGAGTCAAACCCTCAACAAACCCTTTTCCCATTTTCCCAGTTTTTGTAGTACAGGAGCCTTTGGCTTTTGAGATGAAGTTGCTACTAGAGCACCCCATAGCAAAAAATATTAGCAAATCATGATAAAGTTCATCATAGTGGATGAATAATCGTAAGTGGAAGGATGCGCAAGACCCAAAAAAATTGATGAAAAAAATGAATTTTGACCCAGAGGCTATGGAGGTGCACACTATGAGGATGGTCCCACAGATCCAAAAATCTCAAGGAGACATGGCACCCAGTGATTACTCATATCAGGTCATCATTGAGGACCTCACAAAAATAGATGCAACAGAGAAAATATGTAACATACAGGTGGATACGAGTTCAATCTACCTACACGGTGAGTATTACAAGGACTGCTTCTTCTAGGCCAAGGCAAAGATAGTAGAGTTAGAAGAGGCTTTGGCAGCATAGAAAGCACAACTAGATACTGCACAGTCTGAATCTCAGCAATGGTAGTAGAAGGTGATGCGCTTGGAGGGTAAAATAAAGGGAAATAGATAGGTATCCCAACAACATCAAGCATTACAGCAAGAAGCGCAACAACAGATCTAGGCCTTGCAAGACCAACTCCAAAATCTATAAAATTAGTTGGCAGAAATGGTGATGTAGTCAATGATCCTCACGAAGGATAAAATTAAGGAGGCTCATAGTCATCTGGTGATTAATTTTTCTATAATGGTGATGAAGGTGACGTTAGTTCTCATGTTCCTTCAGGAAGTGCAGATAGTTGTTTTGTATAGTAGACATGTAGTAGAGTATATAGAAGAAAATGTGGAGCCAAAATTGGAAATGGCAATGAAGATTTAGGCAATGGCTCAAATGGACCTCTAATTCTGCCCACTGAGAAAAATGGCCCACACTTGGGCAAGTTCTAAAATCATGTCGTGTAGTTATTTCTCCAAGTTGGACCTAGTTAAAGAAGCCCATAAGCTACTAGAGATATTTGAGCATGAGAGGCACATTTTGTTGGTTTATTTTGACATGATAACGACTAATGGTTTCTCCAGTTTCATTGATGATCAGGGGAATATTCTAGCCAATAAGGACTTGGATGTGGTATGGGCTATTTTTGTAGATGATGCCTCAAAAATTGATGACTTGGAAGAGCCCATCATTGAAGAAAATGTGCTACCATTAATGAGGAAATTCACTCGTATCAAGTTTGGATTACTAGAGCTCATCCAGAGGGCCAACTACATTGATCTATAATAGGTTGAGATCTTTTAGTATATTGTGGATATCCTCAATTCATGCAAAGTGATTATTATGGATGCCTAAGCTTAAGTAGTTGTGGTGTATGAATCTACAACTTCAAATATTAGAAAGTAGGAAGAAGCTGGTGCAAGTAACAGACAATAAGCTTTTCGCTCCCATGCTTCACGAAATACCTTTTCACCCCAAACACAGTGAGCATCATTTTTTAGGTATTTCATTGGCAAAATTACTTCCTATGAGTTTCACTGGCAAAATTACTTTCTGGCCATTTCGTTGGTGAAATTACTTTACTGGTAGTTTCGCTCCCATTTATAGTGAAATTTATTTTTGCTTCATTTCTCAACAAAATCAAGTTTCCAATATGAGCTCCACTTTTGGTAGTGCAAGATCCTCCCAGGCGAAGTCGTAGCAAAGAAGCAATTTTGGAGCGAAACTCCTATTTCGCACAAGGTTGGAGCAAAACTCCCATTTCACTCAAGTTTGGGGTGAAACTCCCATTTCACCTAAATTTGGGGTAAAACTCCCATTTCACCCAATTTTGGGGTGAAACTCCCTTTTCACCCAATTTTCAAGTGAAACTCCATTTCAGGGTGCATCTCGAGTGAAAAAATTGGCAAGAGCACATTGCAAGCGCAAGTTCAGGTGAAAGCCCATTTCAGGCACAACTTGGGCAAAATCATGATGAAGGCTCATTTCGGGTGTAACTTTGAGTGAAAGCTCATTTTGGAAGCAAATGCCATCACCCCAACATTTTCAATGAAGATCTTCTTTGGGAAAGGATCAAAGCTAGTAAATTCAATTCCTATGGTGATGCAATTGATATGTTCGGGATCACTGCTGAAGAACTATTGAGTTTAAGTATTGCACCCTTGATTTTGGTGTAATCTTTTTGAACCACCTTCATATTCATTTCCAAGGCACCATCATGGAGATTGAAATCAAACCGATGATTTCCATCAAAGCCCCGATACACCATGTGATGAAATCACTGGACACTTTCCAATGCGTGTGTTGATTTGTTCATTGTTGGTACCAAGGAGGAATTGTTGTTGTTCGATTTTTGACTAGCCAACATTTCATTTAATAAGAATTTAATTTTGGAGGTGAAATCCTCTATAAAAACTAAGAAACTTGATGTAAAATAAGAGGATAGACATTCTGCCAAAAAATCTTTGAGTTTCATTTTCTACATCAATTGAAATATTGTTGGCTTCTGGTTCCTAGATCAATGTTGTATGCAATTACTTTCTGCCTATCATTTCTGATATGTTCATTTCCATTATTAGATAAGTTTAAATTTTGCATCTGAATTTAATTCCTGATAAAGAAGTGAATACTAAAATGTTTATTGGAAGTTATCCTTGCAAAGCTATGAATGGTTCTTGTGTTTTTCTTTCTATTACATGCTAGTTAAAAACTTGATTTGATTTTTAGCTTCTAGTTTATCCCCACTCTATTTCTCTAGCTCATAGCCATATTTTCCATTTCTTTCTATTATGCAGAAAATGGATATGCTCTCTGGAGATTGACCCGAAGGACATATCTTTCCTTAGTCCTTTCAATGTTGGTCGGGTCTAGGGCACACACATATTTTGTACTTAGGAAAATTTGTGACCAAATCAACTATACACATGAAATAAAGCAGTTCAAAAGATATTTTTAATGGGCTATCATCACTAAACATCATGTCTTATTTTCAAATAAAATTAATGGAAATGAAACTAAAATTAATAGCCTTGAACTCAAGTGCATTGATCTTATAAAAAAGAGGATAGTTATAAATGGGATCATGCTTGGAGGATTTTTCTTTTAAATATTATGTTGAATCCTTAGAAATTTATTATAAGTTTCATTTTGGCTCATCTCAATATGACATTAATGAGAGCAATCATATTTTCTATATTTTAACAAGTCAAATTTTAACACAATAAAAAAATTAATCACTATGTGTAATAATATTGAATGATTTGTATCAAATAAAACAAGTTTTGTATTTTTGCTAAGTTGAGTTTTATATACAAATTGGGTTTTTTAAGAGGATCCCAAAACCTTATAAAAAAAAGGGCCATAGCACCGATATTTTAGGCAATGCATTAGTATATGGAAATAAACATAAACTAAAAGGGAAATAGCAAAAAAAAAACCCTTGATTCAACAAAAATACCATATTATAGTACCAACTAGTGAGACCCACTTAGCCAAAATACCATCCTCCTGATGCAGTCAGTCTAGGATCCTCCCGGAGGTGGATACAACACACCTACCCAGACCTGAGTAGGGAGAGCAGGAAGGCCAAGAATAGCCTAAAATTAAATATCCTACATGAAAACCAGAAGCAATTTTTTTTGGAAAATTGGAGAGGATCCTTGCCCAGGGATGACTCAGGATGCACCCTAGGGTGTAGCAGAGCAACAAGAAGCTGCACGAGCAAAGTAGCAAGCATCAATGAGATACCGTCTAGGGCATAACATCAATACATCCTAGGAAATGGTATCAAGATCCTCAAAGAAAAACAACGGGAAGCCTCCGCTTGATCCTATAAAGTGGAACAACACTACTGGGGATATCTACAGGCCAAGATATCCTTATGCACAACAAGGTGAAATATGAGGAAGTCAAAAGGATCTAGGGACAACAACAACATGCACAAAGAGAGGATCCCTGGAAGCCAAAATTGAAGGAGGAAGGAGGGACCACAACTATAAACACACTGATCTCCAACCCCAGACCAAATAAAACAAAAGATAACCCCCACCACTCCAGTAGGAAGGCCCAGGAACCACTGTCCTCACTCATGAATAGATCTAGGAAGCTAGAAATGGGATTGGAAATCATTCAAGAATAGGAGGAGGCCCACCCCCAAGGCCAAGAAAATGCTCTGAGAGTCCACCAAGAAGCAGGACCAGAAGGTAGAAGTCCCAGAATAGGAACTAAAATGAAAAACCTGAGGATCGCAGGCATAAAGTAGCAACATGCACAAAGATGGGATCCTTGGAAGCCTAACTTGGGGGAACTAGGGTTTGCATGCACTGATCATGGGTCCCATCCATAATATCGATACATGCAACAAAAACACTAAGAACACCAAAATAAGGGACCAAGAACCCCCCATCCTTGCTCACAAATAGCTTTAGGAAATTGGGAATGGGACTGGGAAAAACCTAGATAGAGGAAGAGGCCCACCTCCAAGGCCAACCAATGCCCTGGGTGTCCACAAAAATGCATATCCAATAAGAAGAAGCCTTCGAATAGGAAACCAAAAAGGGCCCTACCCAAAGGGACAGGACCAACAACAACCAAAGGCATCCCAAAGAGGAGTCACTAGCAAAAGAGGAAACTAGCCCCCCAAACCAACCCCGAAGTAGTGAGGACCTCACAGGATGCACTAGGAAGTAGTAGAAAACCCAACCTGCCACCACCACCGACTCGAGGAGGCCCTAGGAACTGGATCCACACAAAAAACTTGTAAAAAACCCTAGGGAAAAACCTAAGGGAGATCGAGGAAGGGATCTCAAAAACATGTAGGAAACCCTAGAAGAACCCTGGGATGCACCAGACCATGGGCTCAAGTAGGGAAACCCTGAAGCTACTATGAAAATATCAAAAAGTGGAGAAGGATCTCCCCTCAAGGATATCATCTACTACAAAGCATTCCCAGAGTGGGATGACCTAGGATGAGCCAGGGACTGGGCAAGAACCAGGGGAGGGGGAGCAGGGAGAGGGAGAAAGACCCTCGTCCTCTCCCCTCGGGATCAATTTGGCACCCAAATAAAATGAGTTTAAGTGGTAAGACACATGGAAATTTAAGATAAAAATTGATGTTTATATCCTACCAAGCCATATATGCATAATTTCTAAATGCCACTATGTGATTTGTTGAAACACCATGGTAGCATGGTCATGATGTAATATGGATGGGTCCCATTTTAATATCATATAAACAATCCTAAAAAAAAAATATGTTGTCATGTGTATATAATAATTAGTGATCAATATTCTAAGTTAATATTTTATATCTTAACGAAGGAAATTGAAATTTAAAGGAATGAAGAACATCACTAATCCAAATGGATCAATAATAGGTTAGTTAAAATCATGATAACATGGTAGGATAAAGGGCTAAGGGATGATAATCTAGCACGCTTCCAAAATAGGACATTATACATTGATTTAATTCCTTTAAATAAAATTTAATTGAAATAAAATTTGAGAGGGTCGTTCCTTATACCAATATAATTTTTTAATATCAATTTGAGCTCAGTATACATCACCTATCTCTAAAAAATAAGAAAGAATATTTGAAATCAAACAATAGTATTTCAGGCATAAATAAACCAAAATAAGTCAAAATTGAGTGTTTTTTATTTTCATACAAAATAAGATTCAACAAAATATATTTTCATAAAATTAATTACTAAATACATCCATTTGATAGGTCAAAAAAGTAAAATACAATTTGTTTCTTTCATCATTGTACAAATGCATACCAATATTTAACTCTAAATTTGTCCATTTGAAACTTCAAAATGCCAAAAAATAGTCTTACTAAAAAGCTAGATGGAAATGGAATTATTTGGCACGTGCAAGGTGGACAAAATATAAATTGGAAAAGAGGGGAATATGTATAGGGAATAAGCATGACACATCAATTCCAAAACTTGTAATAAACTCTAAAGTGGAAGAGACTAGATGAGGCTTGTTTGGGCCTAGATAAGGAAGAAGAAAAGGGTTTTTAATGGATAGGAGTAGGGAAAAATGAAATTCTAAAAAGAGGAGAGAAATAAGGAACATCTAAAACTATTTAATTTTTAAACCAAGGGCATAGCCAAATCCAAGTTGATGGTCAATATTTTTTGTCCATTCTCCATTTTTTAAAAATATGAAGTTTGATTCTTGGAGCAATGGACTTTATTCCCTTATAGGTGCTTTTCCACTTTAAATAATCATTTAATTACTATTGTTATAATGTTTATAGTTTCATTTTATTTCATGCTATGAGGTTTACATGGTTTTCATTCTTAGAAACTAGCAAGTTTGAGCTAGAATTGAGTAGAATTTTGCAATAATAGTGAATAGTTGAATTTGTAGTAGATTTCATACTTCATTAGTATTGCATAAATTCCTTTAAGGGCCATCTATACTTTATTATTAATATTAAGTATTATATTTTGTCATAGAAGAGTAGATTTAATGCCAAAATAGAGGGTTTTATAATTGACTGTTAAGAAATATATTATATTATTGAGTACATATCAATGTACCACCTTTGGTACATTACTAGAGTAGGGGTTTACCTTAGAGTAAATTTATGTAGTTATTTTAGCATGTAATAAATGCACAAGTGTTATAATGTGCAATGATGTATGCATGTAGTCCACATGTACATGATTCATAAGATAGAGTAAGGGCCAAGGAACCTATCTTCCTATATAAAGGCCTTATAGTGAGTAAAACTAGAGAGGAGAGAATATAGAGTGTGGTTAGTATATATTAGTAGTGTGGTACAATGTAGTCCTTTCACATCAGTTTATGGAGTGTTCATGTCCTCCATTATATTTAATTGTATTATTTTCATGAGATTTCATTAATGGTATATTTCTGAGTTATTGCAAAAGTTTCTCTCATTATTTTCCTACATATTATAGTGCCATTATCATATAGATATTATAGCTTGCTTATATTACATATTGTGGTTGCATTTCCTATATCATATACTCATCAAAATATAACAATGGTATCAGAGCACATGGTAGATTGATAGGAAATAGGAAGAGCCACAAGTGAGATTGAGAGAAATCTAAAAATCTCATTTACAAAAATTTTGAGATTGCATTTGGATAGAGTATTTCCATAGGGTTGTATAAAAACTCATGAAGACTAGGACTAAAAAAGGATTCCACTAGATTGACAAATCAACTAGTGAAGATTTGTCATCTCTATATTTAGAATTTCTTCCATTATAGTCCCAATACATTGTTGTAGGAAATGGAGATTCAAACAAAGTGGGTGATGAGCACCAGATATGCTCATATTTTTGTATATGTACTAACGGTTTTTGCACGACAATATATCATGAGTTGTATATTTTTATGAAATATTATGTATTTATTTAATGAAATCATGTGTATTATCTAATCCATGCGTGAAGTGTGTTTTGTGTAGTTATTTCCCTGATTTTGTCATCTTTTGCTCAGTCGAGGTCCTACATGGACCTGGCATGGTTCCACTCAATCAGATGAAGGCATACGAAGGTAGGCACCTTATAAAGTAGGTGCCTTACTAAAGTAGGCACCTTATTGAAGTAGGTGCCTTACTAAGGTAGGCACCTTACTAAAGTAGGCGCCTTATAGAGGTAGGCACCTTACTCGAGCGGATGCCTAGATTATGCGCATTGACCAAATGATTGGAGAAGGACCCCGTTGACCATCATTCCACATCATCTATGGGAAACCATTGATGAATGAGTTGTCCCAGCTAGGGTGGATGAATGCACAACCATTCACGAAGTAGAACCGTAATGAAATGAAAATCTCTCGATTGCAAGGAAATGATGAGGAAGTTGATCATCACGTGTCGGCTACAGTAACTAAACTATCCTAGTTTAGACTATAATCGGGATGCCTATTGTAATAGAACTACAATAGGAAGTCCTATGTGTGGTATATAAACACACGGACTTCTCTATAGTAGGGGAGGCATAATTTTAGAACATTATCACATGTAATATTTCATTGCACTGTTAATAAAGCTTGAGCATTCTCTCATCAGTGAGTTGTCTTTGTGCTTTGTTGGGTGGGATCTACTGGAGCTCGGGCCCACTCCAAGCTAGTATTCCTCCCCTACCTCTTAGTTATTTTCTTTCATATATTTAATTATGCATAGTAGTATATTCATTTCCTAGATTAATTTAATCATTTTAGAAGTTGTGTTCTTTTTACGTAAGTGTATTATTGCTTTCAGAGTGGTGTGTTTATTTTCTTACGTATTTTATTTATGTTTAAGTTTTCTTGGTGTGGACAAATCAACTGATGTTTTATAAACACCCCCAATGGTAGTTAATGGATTCATCTCAAAAGTGGTAATGTGAGTAGTCTCAATCGTGGCACTTCTAAAGTCTACGAGCTCTCGGGTTGACAATTTAAATGCGAGTGTTATGACAAATTTAGGATAAAATTAACCAATGTTTGGCACCCAACATTTTGGCATCATTTGGGGAAGCATCACTAGTAGACTGATTACATTACCCCTTAAAACCTTCTGCTTGACCTTGTATGAGTCCACCAAGAAAAAGAGGACCCGATGATCATTTTATAAGATAGAGCCCATAAAAAAAGTCTGAGTCAATCGATGACCTAGAATTTGAATTAGATTCTCCCGACTCATCACCAGTAGTCCACTGGAGTGAGCATCCTCACTTTGTGCAAAGTGCCTCCTCGTCTCATCGACCTGGGAAAGAACAGATCATTCTGAACCCATTGTTTAAAAGAACACCCTCGGAGGAAGCCCTATTATGGAAAGTCATAGAGGATCATACTGTAACACCAACTGACTTAGAGGCTCTAATACAAAAAGTCTTGAGTGACCGAAAGGCCATAGAAGCTACATTAGAGACCACATTTCTTAAAAAATGGTTGAAGAAGTCTCATCTGGATTTAGCTTCTTGATAGAGGAAGGAGTAGGGGAAACCAAAATGAAGAACATATCCCCTACCCATCTTCCTACCTTTAGAGGATACCCAACCGAAGACCTTGACTTATTTTTGTTTAAATTTGATGTGTTGTGTAGGTCTGTCGACTATAAGTCATATATTCAGAAGTTGAAACTCTTTCCATCAATATTAGATGACTCAGCTCTATGATGGTTTATCGGGTTGGGGAACAAGTAGATCACCACATGGGAAGAGATGAGGAAGCTCTTTCTAGAGTAGTACCAGGACTTTGGTAGAGCATGAGATTCTAGGGAGGAAGTCCTCAACATGACATAGAAGGAGGATGAGTCCCTGGAAGAATATTGGGAGAGGTTCAATTTCAACCTACAGTGATCTCCTCATGCAAAGCTAGGAGATAAGTCTCTCAAGAGCATTTTTTTGAGAGGACTCAACAACGAGTCATTGGAAGCACTAAACATGATTTTGGGAGGAGACGTTTACCAGCATGCCATGGAAGATATCCGACAACTATGTCAGAATTACTCATGGAGGAGAGTCAAACCGGCTCCCAGGACTATGAAGGTGACTACATCGGTCACAAATATGGAGATAGGCAACATGTTGGAAGATTTAAAGAGTGAAATGTTATCCTCTCTAGCATTACAGTTGGATACGCTCTTGCTGGAGAAGAAGAAATAAGAGAATGATGCAGCGTTGACCTATTTTTATCCAAAATGTAGAGGGAAGCATGCTAGGAATGCGTGCCCAGAGAACAAGGTCAGAGTATGCATGGTTTGCCAATAGAACCACAAGACTCGACTATGCCCACAGCTACCCAATACCAAGGAGGAGGCTGACGTAACTGAAGCCTATTTCATGGGCAATCAAAGAAATTGGTAGCAACCCCCTATGGGGAACATGCCCATGGGGATGCCGCCCTATGGAGGAGGACCATATATGCCACAAGGGCAGCCGCAACCACCCAATATGGGATGGTGGGGACCACCACCTTGGATGAACGTACCTCTAGGAGCTGCATTTCCCAATCAGCAACCATGGATGCCATATCAGCACCCTGGGTAGCAGTGGAGGAACCACGTTCCGTGGAACTCCGCTCCACAAAACATGGCATAGGTTCCACCTCAGCAAGGCTTATCGACCCTACCTATGGTGAGACCTACGCAGTTACCAGCATAACCGATGGTGAACCCAAATAATAAGGTAAACCAGCCAGCATACCAAGTAGAGGGAGAGATGTATCCAATGTATCATATTAGTTGTAATCCTATTCAACTTAGATCAGGAAAGCAGTTAGGAGTAGAAGCACCTCCCCTAGTAGAAGAGGAGGAAGATGTAGGAGATTCCCCTCTGATAGAAGAGGTGGAGGTAGAGAAAGTTGTTGAGAAAATAGAGGCTCCATTCCCTAAATGGTTGCAGGAGTAGAGGAAGCTGACACAACTAGAATTTGATATCCTCTCTAGCTTGAGGAACCTTACAGTCACTATCCCACTATTTCAAGCCATCCGAGATGTGCCCATATACACCAAGGTGATAAAAGAGTTATGTCTGAGGAAACCAAGATGTAAGGCAGCACAAACCATCAATTTCATGGGGAAATTAGTTGATTTGATGATGGGGAATGCATATCATCCCAAATATGTAGACCTAGGTAGCCCGGTGTTGATGGTAAAAATAGGAGGGTATTCATTGGCGAACACCTTAGTTGACCTAGGTGCAACCATCAATGTGATGCCATAGGAGACCATGCAGAAGCTAAAGCTTACAAACTTGAAACCCACCAAGATGGTGTTGCAACTGGCCGATCGGTCAACCGTAGCACCAGAAGGGATGCTCGAGGACATCATCATAATAGTTGATGCATGGGAATACCCGATGGACTTCTTGGTGCTACAATAAAAAATGGGACTGGGTGGTTACCCACTCATCTTGGGGAGACCATGGTTAGCTACGAATGATGCCTACATCAGCTATCGTGATGGACTCATGACTATTTTGAATGGATAGAATATCAAGAGATTGACAATCTCTCCTCCCGCTCAGTCCATGGACACATTGGGTGAACCCACGTTGATCGAGTAGAATGATAATTCATTGTCCATGCTCCAGCCAATGATGGCATTAATAGAGTTGGAGGAGGATGCCGATGAGGATGGCATTATAACAGGATTCCTACAAGGAGAATCCTCCCTCATAGTTCTCGAGTCACCATTGGTCGGTGCTCAGGACCACCATACCTAGAAAATTGACATTGGGCCTGGTAGAACATTGAATATCAGTAGTGGGTTGACCCCCACATAGTTGACAGAATTAAAAGAGCTCCTAACCAAGCACCAACGAGCATTTGCTTAGGATTATTCAGATATGAAGGGAATCAGCCCTAAAATCTGCACACATCGGATATACCTCGAAGAGCAGGCGACCCTAGTCAGACAACCGTAGAGAAGGATGAACCCGACCATGAAAGAAATTATCAAGGCTGAGCTATAGAAGCTCTTGTCTATAGGGTTCATCTACCCGATCTTCGATAGTGAGTGGGTGTCACCACTTGTGGTGGTCCCCAAGAAAAATGGGAAATGGTGAATCTATGTTGATTATAGATCATTGAACAAAGCGACTAAGAAATATCACTTCTCACTTCCCTTCATTGATCAGGTGTTGGACACACTATCTAGGAGGAAATACTTCTCCTTTCTAGATGGATTCAGTGGGTACAACCAAATCCAGATCGGGGAGGAGGACCAAGACAAGACAATGTTCACCTGCCCATGGGGAACGTTTGCCTACAGAGTGCTACCCTTCGGGTTGTGCAACGCACCAACCACCTTCCAAAGGGTGGTGTTGAGCATATTTTTAGATATGATGGGGGAGGCAGTAGAGGTATATATGGATGACTTCACCATTTATGGAGAAACATTCGAAGAAGCGACAATGAACTTGGAACGTGTGCTCTAGAGATGCGAGGAGAACAACTTATCCCTCAGCAATGAGAAGTGTTTTATGATGATGCATGAGGGCATAGTGTTGGGACATCATCTCTCGGTAGAAGGGATTAAAGTAGATCAAAAGAAGATAGAAGTGATTAAAGATCTACCCAACCTAAAAATGTAGAGGGAAGTGAGGAGTTTTCTTGGCTCTATCGGGTACTACAGGCGATTCATCATCGATTTTAGCAAGATCACCAAACCGTTGCACAACCTACTAGTGAAGGATGTAGAATTCATCTGGATGGAGGACTATGAGCAAGCATTTTAGATGCTAAAGGAGAAGCTGATTTCTGCCCCAGTGTTGCGGGGCCCAAATTGGGCTGTCCCATTTCACATATATTGTGATGCATCCAATAATGCAATTGGAGCGGTCCTCGAGTAGAAGGATGGCAAAGAATTCTACGCCATTTATTATGTCAGTAAGAATTTAGTAGGGGCTGAGCTCAATTACATGGTAATAGAGAAATAATTTCTCGTAGTGGTACATGCCATCAACAAATTCTGCCACTACATCACTGGGTACAAGGTGTTCATTCACACGGACCATGCGGCCATCAGATACCTAATGAGTAAACCAATGATCAGTGGTAGGATAATCAGGTGGCTTTTGCTATTGCAGGAATTTGACATCACCATAGTTGACAAGCCCAAGAAGGACAACGTAGTCATGGACTTCCTATCCAGACTAATCCCAGCAGATCATGCAATGGTAGAGGACCAGTTCCTAGATGAACATTTGTTCGTCATCAATGAATAGACATCATGGTATGTAGACATCACCAATTATCTGGCCACTGGTAGAACATCCCCTGCTCTTTCATATAGAGAGAAGCAAGGGGTGATTGAAAAGAGTACTTCCTTTCAATGGATTGATGACCTCCTATTCAAAATAGGGCTTGACCAGGTCGTGAGGAGGTGCGTAGCAGAGCATGAGTTCCTAGAGATACTCAAAGCCTATCACAATGAGCCATGTGGAGGACATTTCTTAGGGAGAAGGACTACGTATAAGGTATTACAAACTAGGTATTTTTGGCCCACTCTATTTAAATATGCAGCCACATACGCCAACAGGTGTGACGAATGCCAAAGAATGGGTAGGCCGACCCACAGGGATGAAATACCCCTTCAACCTCATGTACACATTGAGCCCTTCGATAAATGGGGCATGGATTTTATGGGACCCATCAACCCACCTTCAACTAGGAGGAGGTATATTCTAGTCTACACAGACTACGTTACCAAATGGGTCAAAGTCCAGGCATTGAGAGATTCTAAGGAGGGGATGGTAGCCGAATTCTTGTTCACCCATATTTTCACGAGGTTTGGAGTGCCTAGGGAAATTACAATGGACCAAGGACCCCAATTCACCTCTAGGTTAATCGAGGAGCTGATGGAATAGTATAGGGTATGACACAATAGAACTACCCCCTACCATCCGTAGGTGAATGGGCAGGTGGAGGTAACCAACAGGGAGATAGAAAATATCCTGACGAAAATCATGCAGCAGCACAAGAAGGATTGGGCTACAAGATTATCGAGGTAGTATGGGCGTATAATACAATGTGGAAATCAACCACTGGCTTCACACCCTTCCAATTGGTATACGGGAAGGATGCAATGATGCCCATCGAATTTGAGGTGAAGATGCTCAGAACGGTGGTAGAACTAGACCTGAGCCTGGATGAAGCATAGAGGGAATGAATTTGATAGCTGAACTAGTTGGACGAATTTTGAATGGATGCCCTCCAAAGAATAGAAATCATGCAGAGGCAAAGGAAGCAGTGGCATGACCACCACATTAAAATGAAATAGTTCAAAGAGGGAGACTGGGTACTGTTGTATGATTCTAGATTCCAGGAGTGGAAGGGAAAATTGATGCAAATATGGATGGGACCGTACGAGGTGGTGGAAATAATCAGAAATGGTGTTGTGCGAGTCAAGATAATTGATGGTAGCAACACCATTTTAATAGCCAATGGCCATCGGTTGCACCCATATCATAGGTCTGAAAGCTTGCTGGTGGAATCTAGAATAGGCATGGGGGAGACCCCATCCAAGTAAAACTTTACTAGAATTCTCAACAACATGGTGGATGCAGAGGTGTCCACCAAGAATAAATTAGTATAGTTTCCTATTTTTTTTAGCTTACGGTGTGTTTTGTAGGGACAACGCCCACATGCAAGCTGTAGGTATCCTGAGAGCCAGGGCCTAATAGGCATGGATTGCGTTTAACTACATTTTTTTTTTTTTTTTTTTTTTTTTGTAGGGAAATGGCCTGATTTCTCGAACAATAGGTATCTTTGGGAATAAGGCCTAGATCGGCTCAACATCCATGAACCTATGCAATAGGAGGATAGTGTTGATCTAGGCATGGAGTGGGCACCAATTCCTCACAAAGGAAAAATTATGCACCCCTATGCCTGGATGAAGTGGATGTTGATGTTGTATGAGGAGAATTTTAGGAGGCTTGATCAACCTCACATCAATAGACACGTCAGCCACTGACTTTTCAATGATGGAGGAATGATGACTCTGAAAGGGAGGTGCCTTACTCTGGCTTACTCTCGAAGGAGAGTGCACCTTACTCCCACCAAGGAGGCACCACCCCGAAGCATTCTTTCATTTGGTAGTATGAGGAGAGGCACCTTACTCTAGTGCCTTACTATGGAGGAGCGGTGCCTTACACTGCCAGGGATGCGCCACCTCAGAGCATTCTTTATGGTCAAGTGGATTAAGGTAGGCATTATGAAGGTAGGTGCCTTACTAAGGTAGGACTTATAAGTAGGCACCTTACTATAGGTTTGGATTACAGGCTTCTCCAAGGAGGTGCCACCTGGGGATTTTATATAAAATTCTATAAGAGGCACCTTACCAAAGGTGCCTACAAGTAGGTGCCTTACTAAGTAGGCACCTTACTGAAGTAGGCACCTTATCGAAGTAGGTGCCTTACTCAAGTAGGCACCTTACTAAGGTAGGTGCCTTACTAGCACCTTACTCAAGCAGGCACCTCGATTGACTCAAAAACACATGCGCAACTTGGTAGTACATGGAGCAACTAAAGCCAACACCATCATCTCATGTGATGGAAATCTGAAAGCACCTAAAAATATTTTGAAATCATTGGATAGGATCTCTGCACGTCCCAAGGCCAACCATCGAGGAGATATGCATCCCAACCTGAACCAATAGGATCCACCATATTTTTAGTGTAGGACCTCGAGCGAACTAGGAATGAAGTACCCAAGGTGACGTAATCAACACATGGGAAAAATATT
This sequence comes from Wollemia nobilis, assembly GCA_028583015.1. NCBI lineage: Eukaryota > Viridiplantae > Streptophyta > Pinopsida > Araucariales > Araucariaceae > Wollemia > Wollemia nobilis. Next base: position 1,600,618 of record JAQPPZ010002048.1, on the reverse strand, counting down.
ATCGAGTACCAATTCGACATACTCCATGCAACACAAAATGACCAATCAGGTATGCACATGATTTTATTTAGATATATACGTAATTTTTCATATGATATGCTTCTCTAAAAATAATGTCGATGCAAGAATTGAATTCACCCCTCATGCCTAATACGTCGTGCTAAAAGTTAATTCGGGTGGCGTACCCTACCAACCCCAATGCTGAAATAATTTCTAGAGTTAGGCACCTAAGTTTATAAAAAGGTACCTTACTGAGAGTAGGGCATCAAACTAGTTGAAACCAGTAGGGAATTCACCATGGGTGGATGATCAAAGAATCATGCACTCAAAAAGAATGAGCCTAGTGGTACTAAGGGGATTAGGGGAGAAGTTCACAACCGGTTCAAAGTAGTCGGGTGGATGAATTACTATCACCTGGTCAGCCAAGACCAGGATGTAGAAGCGACAAAGGAGTTTGCTACCACTGTGAATAGAGGAGTTGCTCGATTGTATAGACTAGAAATTCTAGTCACTCTAGAGCACATCACTCATGTCACCGACCTCCCCTTACTAGGGAATGCACGTATAAATATGGTGTGGCAAAGAAGTGCATAGAGGTGTTGCTCGGACAAGGAAACATCCCATGTGACCCACATGGGCTCCCAAAGTAGAGACTCTTTATGCACTTGAGGAAGCTCTTTGAGTAGGTTGTGAGATACTTCACATGCATCAGGAAGTATTCACACTTGAATGCGAACCATATGTAGTTTTTGAGCCATCTGGTGCATGGGCGAGAAATTAACATCTCGTTCTACCTAGAAAATGCCCTATAGGATGAGGCATCATGATATCAGAGAGGGGTCTCTACCCTAGCCCACCATGGGCTAATTATAGCCCTGATACGCCATGTAGAGGAGCATAGGGGAAGCTCATCGATGGTTGGGGCTGAACACTCTAGTGCGCGAGAGTAGGTAGCAACCGAAGTAGAGCAAGAGGCCAAATTATGAGGAGCGATCGAAGAAGTTAGGGCTGAACCTTCTGATGCATCAGAGTAGGTGGTAATAGAAGTAGGAGATGATGTCAAATTGGGGGAATGTTTAAAGAGGAACACCCTTGATTTTCACCAGATGTTATGGAGGAAGGGTAGAGTTCTCTACCTAATTATATGGAGGAAAGGCTAGAATCCTCTAGCCTCGAACCCATAGTATGGTGGATAGAGTGTATACATGGTCAAAGATGACTATGATGCCTAATCCTCTTGAGTGAGGAAGAGGAGGAAGATGTAGAGCTTGACTTCATGGCCCAAACCCTATAGAATTTGGTCGCTCGTAGTCCGCAAGACCCGTAGTCCTCAATGAGCCTGCAATAGCAGTCTGAGGTACCGATGGAAGAGGACCACGCTAAGTAGAGTGAGAAATCCATGATGTAGGCATTGTTCAATGAATATAAGGAAATGACTATGAGAAGAATTTAGAGGTAGGAGGCCACCATCACCCAATTTTAGCAATTGATCTAGCAACTTAGGGTAGAGAACCAATAGCTGCAAGTCAGGCGATCGAAAGGTGGGATGCCTCTACCCAAACTGATTGGGCAATTGAGGTGCCCATGAACTCTCCAACCTCACTAGAGAGAATAGTCTCATCTAGGGTAGTCAGGTTAGATGCTCAAAATGAGGAATTAGAGGTGGGAGAAGGTTCGTGCACCTTTGATAGAGGAATTATAGAGGAATAGGGAATTCTATTTTTCAAATAGAAACCCTTGTTATCAATATTGATGATGATGAGGAGCCTTTAGGGTAGAGCCAAGGGCAAAACCCTGAACTCGAGGCCAAGAAAGATTCTCTAGAGCACCAGGGACCCAAAATTGAGGGACCGCTACCCGAAGAACTAGAGGAGCAGGCATCGGGCGACCAGGAAATAGGGGAAACAACCATAGGGGACCTAAGATCAGAGGGATAGATCCCTGGATCCTCTAATAGGGAGGCAACCTCCATGGGAAAGGAAGACCTCCCCACATAGGCCATCATAATACTAGAGAGGAGAAAGGGGAAGGCACCTCAAATGATGTAGAAGAGGGCCAAAAGAAAGGCTAGAGTGACATTTGTCGAACCGAACCCCCATTCGGATGAGGAATGGGAAGAAGGCCTATAGGCCTTCACTGAATGAAAAGAAAATTTTGAAAATATCTAAGAGGAGTTCGAGGTGGCAAAGGTAGCTAGGAAAGCTACCAAAAATGCCGAAAGAGGGCCAAGCATCTGTGTGGACCCTATTGCGGATGATCAATTTTGGGAGATCTATGGTTTGTCGTAGGGTCGGCCCTCTAAGATGAAGAAATGGCTAGAAATATAGGGGGTATATGGACCAGAGGTAGAGGCGGTAGTGATCATAGAAGAAAATATTGGCCTCACCCCTAAAGAACTTTGGTTGTACAAGGCCAGCATGGTTGTATGGAAGAGGGATGACTCCGACATTCCCTTTGGAGAGCTACGCCCTCAACATGCTGACTTATGGTAGGAAGCAGAGGTAGCCTTCCAGAAGGGAGCAATGACTATGGTAGTAGCACCCAACATAGGTGCTGGGCCAAGTATGATAGGGAGGTAGAGCTAGTGTAACAAGAAGCTGATGTAGAATGAAGGCCAACCCAATACAGCCGAAAGCTAACGTAGTCGAAGGGTAGCACAACCCAAGGATGCCCCACAACAAACTAGGGCCCCTCAGTAGAAATGGAAGCCTCAGGATGGAGAGAAAGCCAAGGCCACCAGCAAGAAAAGGAAATGAGGAATAGTGGCCTACATAGAGGAGGTGATTACCGATTTTAGGTGCCACGAGGGCATGGCACATATTAGGCATGGGGGGATGATGAGCACCAGATATGCTCATATTTTTGTATATGTACTAACGGTTTTTGCATGGAAATATATCATGAGTTGTATATTTTTATGAAATATTATGTATTTATTTAATGAAATCATGTGTATTATCTAATCCATGCGTGAAGTGTGTTTTGTGTAGTTATTTCCTTGATTTTGTCATCTTTTGCTCAGTCGAGGTCCTACATGGACCTAGCACGGTTCTACTCAATCAGATGAAGGCATACGGAAGGTAGGCCTTTGCCATTACTGAAGTAGGTGACCTTACTGAGGTAGGCACCTTACTGAAGTAGGTCAAAGGTGACCTTACTCGAGGGATGCCCAGATTATGCGCGTTGACCAAATGGCTGGAGAAGGACCCCGTTGACCACCGTTCCACGTCATCTATGGGAAACCATTGATGAATGAGTTGTCCCAGCTAGGGTGGATGGACACGCAACCACTCCCGAAGTAGAACCATAATGAAATAGAAATCGCCCGATTGCAAGGAAATGATGAAGAAGTTGATCATCGCGCATCGGCTACAGTAACTGAACTATCCCAGTTTAGACTATAATCGGGATGCCTGTTGTAATAGAACTACAATAGGAAGTCCTGTGTGTGGTATATAAACACACGGACTTCTCTATAGTAGGGGAGGAATATTTTGAGAACATTATCGCATGTAATATTTCATTGCACTGTTAATAAAGCTTGAGCATTCTCTCATCTGTGAGTTGTCTTGTGATTTGTTGGGCGGGATCTGCTGGAGCTCGGGCCCACTCCAAGCCAGTATTCCTCCCCTACTTCTTAGTTATTTTTCATAGATTTAATTATGCATAGTAGTATATTCATTTCCTAGATTAATTTAATCATTTTAGAAGTTGTGTTCTTTTTACGTAAGTGTGTTATTGCTTTCAGTGTGGTGTGTTTACTTTTACGCATTTCATTTATATTTAAGTTTTCTTGGTGTGGACGAATCAACCGATGTTTCACAAACACCCCCAATGGTAGTTAATGGATTCATCTCAAAGGTGGTAATGTGAGTAGTCTCAATCGTGGCACTTCAAAAGTCTACGAGCTCCCGGGTTGACAATTTAAATGCGAGTGTTGTGACAAATTTAGGACAAAATTAACCAGTGTTTGGCACCCAACAATGGGGAAGCTTCCTACAAAATATTTGGGAATAATATGTTATTTATAATCAATATAGAACCAAAAGCAACAAGAGGAAGAATGAATATTAGGAGGCTTTAAGAAAAGGTCCCATTGCTAGAGATTGTAAACCTACAAAGTGTAGAAGAAGAAAATGTCATACGAGCTTTATTGTAAATTCAAGGAAGAGACTCCAAAGAAGAGTCTTGGAGAATATTGGACTTTGGTGATCTCCATTGAATATTGGAAACAACATATTGAAGAGAATCTAGAAAAGAGTCATGGTGAAGATAGGATATTGGTGATATCTATTGAATATTAAAGTATTCAACTTGAAAGAGAATAAGAAATTTGTCTAAGAAGCTAAAGAGACCTACAAGATATCTCAAGGAGAAATAAGGAGAAGGTTTGGTGAGTCTCATTAAATGATATTCAAAGAAGGCCATTAAAGGAGTTCCTATTAGAACTCATTGGAGAAATTTACCACAAAGGAGAAGTTCCTGATAAAGGAATATTTTGGGACAATTATCACAATATGATGACAAACCCAAAGGAGAAGGATTTGGCAAGAATTTTTCCAAAATTTGGAGAAGATTGGTGAAGACCTCAAGAATTTTAGATTCCTGAGAAGAAGGCCTTGATTGAAGTCATAATTTTACAAGGAGGTTGAAGGAGAAAGGAGCCAAACATTACTACCAAACCTAAAAGGTTTAAAGATTACCTTTGAAGGCTAAAAGGATCATTCAAAGAAAGGGATTTGCTAAATATTCAGTAGAATACCGAAGGGTTCTTAAAGTAAAAACTCGACTATGATTTGGGGGAATTCCCTACCAAAATTTTGAGATTCAAGGATAGCATTTCAGAAGGAGAATTGAAGTCACCTACTATAGTTACAAGGAAACAAGTTAGAGGGTTTTTAGAGCTGCAAATAGGTGAGTTAGAGAGCTATTTTAGACAACCAAGAAGAGCTACAAGTTCATCCAGTTAAGGGCAACAATTTGGTGAATCGAATCACCAAGACATACACCATCTTTAGAGATATTAAAGGTAAGTAACTTGGGTGCAAAAGGTTCATTAGTTGAACTTTAGATTTTTGGTTTATTAAGATTTGTTAAGCACCATATTAGTTTAAAAGTTGCAAGGAGTGGATTCATTTTAAAGTATTCAAGGGAGTGCAGAAGAGAGTTTATTTTAAGGTTATTACCTGCACATTAAAATAGGAGTTAGATATATTTTGATAGAAAGAAAAATATCATCTTCCTATTATCTAGTTATAACAAATAAGACTACATTAAGTTACAGAGATTATAGTGCATTTAAGAGTAATTACTAGTGCATGATTTAAGGTTTATTTGAAGGAGTAATAAGGTGAGATCAATATTGTACTGTACTAGTCATTATTAAATATTTTTAATGTGCACTAAGTATTTTAAGTTGTAGTGAAAATTAAGTGCATATTTCAAATTACTTTGAGGGTTCATTTATAGGAGCAATAAGGTGAAAATATTATTATTATTAAGTTAGAGAAATTACTGGTACATTAAGGATTGATTGCATTATTCTAGTTATTCATAAAACTAGTTACTCTCAAAGGATTATTGTGTGCATTGGTTGTTAAGCTAGAGTGGAAAACCAAAGTGCACAAATCAACATATATCAAATTATCTAGAGACACCATTTGGTTCACAAAACTAATAAATTATTGTGGCCTATAGAAGCCACCTTATAGGTTTATATTCCTACAAGGTGTGGAGAGGAAAGCCACCATCAAAACCAGTGAAGAGAGCTAAAAAATGAAACTAGGAGAGTGTTGGAGCCAAATTTGACTCAACTTTGAAACCCCCAAATTTAAATTTTTGGTTTTAATCAAATTGTTAATGATGTTGGTCACTGTTTGAGTTGTGGTGAGTAATTTAATTTTTCATTGGTTAAATGATGTCTAAACCTTGGTTGTTTATAAGGTATACCTCTTTCGATTAATCGAATATCCCAAAAGAGAAAGGACAAAGTTTCATTAATCAAAAATTCTAAAGTCGAAGTTCGACCTTCATAAACAATAAGTTCCCTTGGGCCTAAACTAACTTATAAAATCATAAAGTCCTAAGGTATGCTAAAGATAAGGGAATAATTAATCATCGTGGTCCAAAAACCCAAAAATCTTAAATCCAAAAACAAAAAGCTTAATTAAATCCTGAGGGTATGTGCCCCATTATTAACAAGTGAGCACCTTAGATTTAATCCAAGGGTCGCGCATGATTTAGTATAATCGGACAATAGGCACTTTAATGAATCAATCGATAAATAAATCACCAAGTCACCATCAATAAGGCACAGATAGCGCATCATCCAAACCAATCCGATGGATGTGCCCTCGAAGAAACCCGAATGATAAAGTCAAAAGGTCTAAACAAGGATTATCACCTAAGGTAGCAAGTGATTAAAATTCATGCAATTTGGTAGATCTGGATGACAACGCTCGATTGAAATCCAATCCAACAGTTGCACACTTACCAAAGAGTCAAAACTTTAAATGAAGTCATCGTAGGTCAAAACCGACAATTAAACAGTGAGCAAGTCCGACAGATCGGACGATAGCGCCCAAGCAACGTTTGATCTAATGGTAGCACCGAATTCAATTAAATCATGTATTAAAATTAGTATTAAGGGTCCGTGCCCCTTTTTGAATAATCATCGAGCAAGTTAGGAAGATCGGACGACAATGCTCGATCTAGGTCTAATCCTACAGTGGTGCGCCAATAAAAGAAGCATTAAAGGGTTGAAACCTCGTGTGATTAATTAAAATTATTAAGCAAGATTAATAAGGGTCTAAGCATATTGGCTAATCATCCCCCTTTTGGCTTAACCAAGGTTTAAAATTGCATGTTCTTAATAACTGACCCCGTAGGTTGAAGGAGATCAACGGTCGCATCGAACATCGATCAAGATCCAACAGCCGTGCCAAAAACAAAGGAACGGTAAGATATTGGAGTAAGAGACCTAGGTAAAGTTAATCATGTATTAGCGAGGGTCTAATACATTGCAAAATTACCCCCATTTTTGGCTTAATCATGATTAATAAAAATCAAAGGGTTTATGTTTTTGGCTATGTAGCATGCATCTTACAGGAGATCCAATGGCAGCGCCCAAACAAGCCCAAAGATCAATGGATGCGAAAGTCAATGGCGGCGACAAAATATCCAAAGTAGAACAAAAGAATTAAATGATGTGTGGATCTAATGGTGGTGCTCATCTCTCCCTGGATCCAATGGTGCACATGCGTAAAGATGATCGGAGGTTAGTCTAAACAATCGATTAATCAATCCAAGGTACGTGTGTTTTTCCCCTTCGTTAAAATCTATGTGCATATGTATGATCCAATGGTAGCGCTCTCATCGTGATATAATCTAATGGTGATCGCTCAAAGAGATAAAAGTACTATAAATTCCTAGGTTTAATACAACGAGGTTAAGGTGGTAATCACTAGGCTAACTACGATTAAACGAGGATTAACATACCATGTTACTAGAAAGTTAAATTGATAAATATATAGTCTTTCACATTAATCATGTTTTAATGAATTATTATCGGACCTAAGGTTTTCGACCATATAAGCATGATTAACCAAATTAATCAAGTACCTATAGACTAACAATCATGCAGGTCCCATGATATCGACAGTCACACTGACTCTACTCAGGAAAATTGATGGCAGTGCACAAACCAAAGAATTAAGCGATGAATCAACTGGAAATAATCTAACGGTAGCGCTTCATCGAGACAAAAGAGATCCAATGGTCACGAAAGAGCCAGAGTCAAAACAAAGAATGCAAAAGGGTTAAACGAAGAGCATCTTCGATAGATCTAATGGGTACGCTTGACCTCCACTCAGATCCAATGGTAGCACGCTATCCAAAGGCAAAATGAAGGTTTGAAAATATCCACGATAGCGATACAAAAGAAGCACATCCAACGGCTGTGCTTGATCATGTTTGACTTAAGGAAAAAGGGAGACACTCAAGGAAATTAAAGTTGTCACTCACACCAAGGACCCGATCTTATAAAATCCCGAGGGAGAACATTGCCTAAGTAACATATAATCAATCCCGAAGATTTAGTTATCATTCAAACCCGAGGTGGCACGAGACTCAAAAAGAAAATCATCCCAGTGGCTCATACCAGTTCCACGTCTGATGAAAAAAGTTCCCAACAACGAATAGCAAAAGTTTTTAAATAATTACAGGCACACAAACCAAAGGGTCCCAGGGCATGCAAGATGAAGGACACTACCCATCATAAAAAGCTAAATTCCAGAAAAGGACGAGTTGGCAAAATTTCATTGGCCAATTTTAAACAAGCAGTTGTGGCATCGGGTTAATGACAAAACATGTAAAATAATCAAACCCGTTCTACCACCTCGTATATGAGCTCACCAGAACAGTCGGGGCTACTACCTGAGCGAACAAAGAATAGAAGCTGATACACAAAAAGTATAGAGAGGAGAAGAATTTTAAGCTTCACAGTCACAGAAAAATCCTACCTGCTTCTTTGAGAACAATGGCATCATGGGGAGATGTTTTCGTACTCGAAGACACTAGGGAAGCTGTGTAGTTCGTCACAAATAGGTCACCATATTCTGTAATCTCTGGACCTCTTGTTCCTGGTACCACCATGTATGATTTTACCTAGAAGAGTGGAGCTGATAAAAGACTCACCCCAGCACAGCAGTATGAAATCGATAACGCATGCATCAATAGTTTTTCTCGTGTAATGGAAAATGATGATAGGACCCCATGGATAATGGCCGATTTATTTCACAAAGCACAGAGGCTACAGTACAAGGGTTTCCCTAGGAATAACCGATGGAACAGTAATCTTGGGAAGCTGGTATGTCTAAAAGTACACTTCTCTCCAGATTTGATGGCATGGCTGGCGGTGGCATATGATGAGAGAACGAAGACATTTCGAGACAACAATAACCGATGGGTGTTCAACATTAAAGTCGAGCAAATCTAGAAGGTCTTCAATTTGACAAAGTATACCACTTTCATGGTAGACCAGGTAATCGAACACCAGTCCCGTATGTTTACTGATATGGAAGTTTTTAAGAAAATGTTTGATATGCATAAAAAAATAGAGAAAGAATTTCCAATTAGGAAGGATGCCTTTAAACCATGGGTCCAAGATTTTTGTGATATGATAAACCTAGTTTTGGGAGTACAGGATCTAAGTAGAATAACAAAGAGAGTTTTATACTTAGCTGCACAATGCAATAGGGAATATAACACCCCAATTTACGCCTAGGAATTGGAAATAAGTACCCAAATACACAAAGAGATGGTGGAATTGAGAAAGGCAGTTTTGGAACAGAGGCAGGAAATACCCCGTTTTTCACTATATTCATTTTTCATCCATCTAATAGTGGGTCAATTGGGAGAAGAAGCCCGTAAAAGAGTAAAATCCATTGACAACCCATATGTCCAGACTAGCTTCTGGAGAATACATGAAGGACGAACTCACATGAGTTGGTTTTGTGATCGCTTTATGGTAGAAATTCATTGGGCTTTAACAGGATTAGTCCCAGAGAGGATAGGGCCAGGGGTAAGAGCCTTTATCAAAGAAAAGGAGATTGGGGATTATTTCTTCACAAAATTTTTTACTTATATTAGATTATATGGTGCTAATATTCCCCCTAAATTGCTACCAATGTACTTCCCCTTGTCCCTAGCAGCTTTGGAATTATGTAGGCAAGTAGCCGAAGAAGCTAAGATGAGATTAGTAAAGAAACATGGTAAGGTCCCTTGGCTCGATGTTCCCTGTCGCTTTGGAGATTTTATATTTGTGGGTTACCCTTCCTTGCTCAAAGGAATGTTCGAGCTGGATAACAGGGGATTTGATGAAGTGACTTGGAGATTTTATGACCCAAAAGGAACATACAACAAAATGATGGCAAAAAGAGAATACGCCCGTATACTACACCGGGAAGATGCTTTTGAAGAAATCTTATTAGAGGCAATGGAAAAAGGATTAGATTTGCAAAAAGTGTGGGATGAATTCCCTCCCAAAAAAAGGGGTAGCACACAGGTTTGTGAAGCCTATGATTACCCCACAGAGTTAAGAAGGCTCCGAGAAGGTTCAGTAGATGTTGTAGCACCCATTCTGCCAGGGGTAGTTCCAACAATCAAAGAAGATCCCATATTAGAACTAATAGAGGAGCAGGGTATTGACCTGATGGAGGTCACTGTAAATGCTGCAGATATAGTAGAGCAACAAGTTGGACCTTCAGAAAGTACTCAACTCAGAATAGAAGTAACGCCAAACACTTCCCAAGAAGCTGCCAAAGACCAGAATACAGATAAAGGGAAAGAGATTGTAATAACACCAACTCAAGAATATGCTCTCTCAGAACAGGCCATAGTTCCTATTTTGGATAGAGTCCTAGCTGTAACAAGTGTGAAGAAATTGGCACCCATGGCTGTCCCTGCCACTATAACCATAAAAAGGTAGGAGATTAAAGTTCCCTCAGTAGTACAAATGAACAGTAGGAGAACTGGTGGATTAGGTGGACTATTTCAAAGTCACCTAGTGAAGAATCAAACAGAGGTAATTGCTTTGGAAAAGAAGAAACCCAGGTTGTCTTTACCCTCTACGAAAGTTGTTTTGGAAAGAACAGATGAGCAAACTCCTTTCACTGCTACAGATGAACAAGAGTTACAATTAGTAGTAGGAATGGGAAACAAAGGAGAACAGTTTATAGAAGAATCACAACTAGAAGCACCTATATCAGACATAGCAGAGGTAAATCTCCCTACTCTACAAAATCCACTTGTCTTCAGAGTTAATGAGGAAACAGGAGGCTCATCAGTGCTAGGGAAAGAAGGTGAGATGGTTGAAGTTGCCAAAGCCATGCAGGTTCAAGTCATAGACCAATTTGTTGGAACTATTGATAAACTAAGGAAACAACTGGATAAAGAAGAGAAAGAAAGGGTAGAACTACAGGCAATAATAAATAGGCAACAGGAAGAATTGACTTGAAGAGATGCTTCAAGTATCCAGCCCCCTTCGGAGGTAAAAATCCAAGATCATGTCTACTATCTCAATACAATGAAGAAGAATATGTTGAGGAAGATAAAAGCTCATGCCAGGGGATTTACTGAGATGTTCAGACAGATAAAGGTGATTCAAATAACTGCTCAAGAAATTCTGACCTTGATGCAGGAAAGAGAAGAGGATTTTGGAATCATCCACCCCACCCTAGACTTTATAGGAGATCATTTTGAAGAGTTACAAGGACAAGAAATAATGACACAGGATGACAATAAGATTCAGATCAATTTTGAATTCTTCAAAGCAGCCCTATTTGGATCAAACAGGGAGAGATGGATCAATTCTGTAAATAAAGTGAATGACCTAATAAAATATGCCATAGAGAAGTTGGCAGATATTGGCCTATCCTTAGACCAATGTTTAGAGGCCTCATATATGGAAGGGATATTCAAGGAGACCTTGGAAATATTTGGCTATGAACCAGGTGATGAGGAAGAAATGGTTAAGCAAACTATGCTTATGGTGAATGTTGTAGAGATGTTACTGTTTCAGTATGACAGGAACATGCCTATTATTGTTGTACAGAAAAACATAATATTGCAGGAAATGAACATGCTAAGGATAGCAGCCACGTTTGATACAAAAGTTTGGAAATTGATTGATGAACATATAAAAGGGCTGCAACAAAATCTAAAAGGGAAAAAGGTTAATACCTACAGTCAGTAGCAGAAAGTGAGTTCAACACCACAGATAGCTGCAACAACAGGGCATGTCTCTGAGATAGTCAAAGAGCCAAGTAATCAAAGGAAAGCAGACCAAAAGAGGCCAGTTCAAAAGACAACAGCTAAATGCACAAAAAAGTAGCAGAAGAAGATAAAGGTCTTCCTCATACCTTAATCACCAGTTGGATAGAGTTATGTTTGAAAAATTCAAAGAAGAGAATAAATTCAATATTACAAGAATAATTGGAGCCAGTTGTATCAATTTTAGAAATTCAATCAGATGCTAACAAGTGTACAGTCAGAAGTAAACCAAAAATAACAGAATCAAGAACCAAAGGCTATAAGAAGAAGTAGTTGTAGACAGATTCTACATCAAGCAATTAGAGAATAGCATTTTTGCTAAGAGGTATACTTGAGTGCCCGGTAGTTGTGTTGTTGTATTTCCTTTTTGTGTCTATTTTCTTTTATTCATTCTTTCTTCCTCCCCTTGCTGTGTAGGATCCTATGATAGGAAAGCGTTCAAGAAGCTGAGAATATTTCCAGTCTTATTGAGCCTAGGATTCAGAGACTCTTCTATTATTAGATTGAAATAAGGAGAGTAGGAGAGACATGTTACATTATTTGAATAGTCTTCTTCATTTTATTGATGTATTCTATTGAGAAAAATAGAGTTTAAAGGCATCCTGCCCACTCTGCATGTAATATTTCATAAATCAATACAATTATGAGTTTTATTCCTATCATTTATTTGTCTTGGTATTGTGTGTCACTGTATAATGGGTTACATTATTTGAATGCATTATATACGTTTCTCTCATTGGTTAACTCTTGGTTTTATTACGATATTCGAATAAGATTAAGAACGCCAATTTTTCTCTTCCCCTTCTTTCTGTTCATGATAGTATTGTTGTTAAATTGCTATAACAACCCAATGAATCTAGGCACCGGTCTACATAAGGCATAACAAATGGTTGTTTTCATGCTTGGTCATTTTAATACATATAGTATAATATAAATCTAGAGCATGTAATTAGAGTTTTAATCATAGAATTACCATTGGGGTTTCCTTACCCGTTATGTAGTTTTCCCTTAGCAATATTTGTGTTTAACAGAACATGAGGCAGGTCGACTAGAGCCTGTAATAGCTCATTGGTTTCAAATGGATTCTTGTAGCGTGACAATAGAAATCCTACGGATGCTAGAATCGGTTCCAATAGTTTTTTGGCACCGTTGCTAGGGAGGGCTTGATAGAAATAGTTAATGACCTTAAAAAATTTTCTCTAAACAACATTATCTTTAAATCAATGGGTGGCTAGTTGGAATAGAGAATGTTTGTCTTAATTTTTATATTTTCTATGTTCTTTATTACTCGTGTTTTTCAATATTATTTTCTTTACGTTTCTTGATCTTATTGAATTTTCTTTTTCTTGATCTTCTTGAAATTTTGGTTTCTTGATTTTCTTGATTTATCCCAAGAACTGACTCCTATGAGGATGAGTGATAATATCAAGCATTCTTGTCCGTGGGTCTAGGTGGATTGGTAAGTTGGGGCGCTTACCAAGAGGAGACCTAGGTTCCAATCCCATGGGCTTGCCCATGCACAGACAGTAGCCTAGATTTGATTCCTCTGAGTGGTGCGCCAGATTGATGATGATGGTGCAACCCCTGTGCATCCGACGGTCCCCATCTCATGTCGGGTTACCATGTACCGAGATGGTGGAAGTCCTAGGAGCCTTCGTAGATAGTTTGAACCCTACCAGCTATGCTGGTAGGTACTAAAAATCATGATTGTAACCATTGCTTCTATATATCAAAAAAAAAATATCAAGCATTCTTGATAAAAGCATTCTTTATTTTGTTGATTTATCCCAAGAACTGACTCTTGTGAGGAAGAGTGATGTTTTTTGTTAAGCTTCTCTTTTTTCTTGAATAATTCTAAGTTTACTGTACACAAGATATCTTAGTTTTATGAATATACATTATTGTTGATTCCACCAAAAACAATAAGAAAAAAAGAGATTTATTTTATATTTTGATGAGGTTTACAATTTTTCAAAAGATGAGTGTTTATGCAAAAGTTGTTTGATATGAGACAAAATAGAAGGAAAACAAAGTTGATTGAAACATCATGTCAAAAGCCTCACATTACAAATTATAATTAAGGTGAATTCAAAGCTCCAAAGAACCGATTTATATTTGATAGGGTAGTTGAGCCAAAAATCATTACACTCATCTTTTATATCTAGAAACTAATCCTCAACTCAGGCATACTTGCACAATTTGCTTATATTTCCAAGTACTTCTATCATGAGAAAGAAAAATAAAAAATAAAGTAAAATTGAGTCACTACCTATGATATCTTGGAAAACCTCTACTAGGGCTATAGATGCTTGACTAGTAGTAGGGTAAAACCAGATGGGATTAGAAGCAACTCCATCGGGGCTATAGACGTCTGACTGGCAATGGAGCCCTATAGAATGGTGAAAATTTTTAAAGAGTGAAATAACATATTAGGCTTGACTATTTTTCTCATATATGGCAAAGTTATGAATGACTTAGAAATAAAAATAAATGCACAAACACACACATGGGCAAAAATATGATGAAACAAACGACTGTGACAAAATCTGTGTAATCATATCTTATGACTTAGCTAAAACAAGCATTACAATATTTCAAAATAAAACTAATTGATTTCTAAAATTTCTAACCTTTGTTTCCAAATTGAATGAAAAGGGATCTACAGTTTTTCATACTCAACTTGCTTTGATATCATGTTGTTCATACAGTTTTTCAGTATATAAAAAAAAAATGAAGAAAAGAAAGAAAAGAGGAAGAAAAAGTTTTTTTTATACAATTCAAGATTTCCTTAGCAATTCAAAGTTTTATTCTTGTTAAATTTCTTTTGCAAATAAAATCAAGAGATTCTAGAATTCTCAAGAGCCTCAAGTTTTCAGCACCTTGTCCCAGTCAGAGCCTATGTTGGAGCCAAATTTGACTCATCTTTGAAACCCCCAAATTTAAATTTTTGGTTTTAATAAAATTGTTAATGATGTTGGTCACTGTTTGAGTTGTGGTGAGTAATTTAATTTTTCATTGGTTAAATTATGTCTAAAACTTGGTTGTTTATAAGGTATACCTCTTTCAATTAATTGAATATCCCAAAAGAGAAAGGACAAAGTTTCATTAATCAAAAATTCTAAAGCCGAAGTTCGACCTTCATAAACAATAAGTTCCCTTGGGCCTAAACTAACTTATAAAATCATAAAGTCCTAAGGTATGCTAAAGATAAGGGAATAATTAATCATCGTGGTCCAAAAACCCAAAAATATTAAATCTGAAAACAAAAAGCTTAATTAAATCCCGAGGGCATGTGCCCCATTATTAACAAGCGAGCACCTTAGATTTAATCCAAGGGCCGCGCATGATTCAATCTAATCAGGCGATAAGCACTTTAATGAATCAATCGATAAATAAATCGCCAAGTCAAAAGCCATGTTCAAAGTAAAAAGGTTACATTTTAGGCTTAATAGGATGATAGCGCATCATCCAAACCAATCCGATAGATGCACCCCCGAAGAAACCCGAATGATAAAGTCAAAAGGTCTTAAAAAGGATTATCACCTAAGGTAGCAAGTGATTAAAATTCATGCAATTTGGTAGATCTAGACAACAGTGCTTGATTTAAATCCAATCCAACGGTTGCACACTTACCAAAGAGTCAAAACTTTAAATAAAGTCATCGCATGTCAAAATCGATAATTTAATAGTGAGCAAGTCTGATAGATCGGACGATAGCACCCAAGCAACGTTTGATCTAACGGTAGTGCCAGATTTAACAAAATCATGTATTAAAATTAGTATGAAGGGTCTGTGCTACTTTTTGAATAATCATTGAGCAAGTTAGGAAGATCGAATGACAACGCTCGATCTAGGTCTAATCCTATGGTGGCACACCAATAAAAGAAGCATTAAAGGGGTGAAACCTTGTGTGATTAATTAAAATTGTTAAGAAGGATTAATAAGGGTCTAAGCATGTTGGCAAATCATCCCCATTTCAGGTTAACCAATGTTTAAAATTGTATATTCTTAATAACTGACCCCGCAGGTTGAAGGAGATCAAGGGTCACACCGAACATCGATCAAGATCCGACGGTAGTGCCAAAAACAAAGGAATGGTAAGATATTGGAGTAAGAGACCTAGGTAAAGTTAATCATGTATTAGCAAGGGTCTAATACATTGCAAAATTCCCCCACTTTTCAGATTAATCATGATTAATAAAAATCAAAGGGTTTATGTTTTTGGCTATGTAGCATGCATCTTACAGGAGATCCAACGGAAACGCCCAAACAAGCCCAAAGATCAACGGATGCGAAAGCCAATGACGACGATAAAAGATCCAAAGTAGAACAAAAGAATTAAATGATGTGTGGATCTAAAGGTGACACTCATCTCTCCCCGGATCCAATGGTGCGCATGCGTAAAGATGATCGAAGGTTAGTCTAAACAATCGATTAATCAATCCAAGGTACGTGTGTTTTTCCCCTTCGTTAAAATTTGTGTGCATATGTATGATCCAACGGTAGCGCTCTCATCATGATATAATCTAATGGTGATCGCTCAAAGAGATAAAAGTACTATAAATTCCTAGGTTTAATACAATGAGGTTAAAGTGGTAATCACTAGGCTAACTATGATTAAATGAGGATTAACATACCATCTTATTAGAAATTTAAATCAATAAACATATAGTCTTTCGCATTAATCATGTTTTAATGAATTATTATTGGACCTAAGGTTTTTGACCATATAAGCATGATTAACCAAATTAATCAAGTACCTATAGATTAACAATCATGCAGGTTCCATGATATCGACGATCGCGCTGACTCTACTTAGGAAAATCAATGGTAGTGCATGAACCAAAGAATTAAGCGATGAATAAAATAGCAATAATCTAAAGTTAGTGCTTCATTGAGACAAAAGAGATCCAATGATTGTGAAAGATCCAGAGTCAAAATGAAGAATGCAAAAGGGTTAAACAAAGAGTGTCTTTGATAGATATAACGGGTACGCTTGACATCCAATCAAATTCAATGGTAGCATGCTATCCAAAGGAAAAATGAAGGTTTGAAAATATCCACGATAGCGATACAAAAGAAGCACATCCAATGACTGCACTTGATCATGTTTGACTTAAGGAAAAAATGAGACACTCGAGGAAATTAAAGCTGTCACTCACACCAAGGACCCGATATTATAAAATTCCAAGGGAGAACATTGCCTAAGTAACATATAATCAATCCTAAAGATTTAGTTATCATTCAAACCCTAGGTAGCACAAGACTCAAAAATAAAATCATCCCAGTGGCTCATACCAGTTCCATGTCTGATGAAAAAAGTTCCCAGTAATGAATAGCGAAAGTTTTTTAAATAATTATAGGCACACAAAGGGTCCCAGGACACGCAAGATGGACACTACCCGCCATAAAAAGCTAAATTCCAGAAAAGGATGAGTTGGTAAAATTTTGTTGGCCAATTTTAAACAAGCAATTGTGGCATAGGGTTAATGACAAAATGTGAGAAATAATCAAACCCGTTCTACCACATCGTATATGAGCTCACCAGAATAGTCAGGGCTACTACCTAAGAAAACAAAGAACATAAGCTAATACACATAAAGTACAGAGAGGAGAAGAATTTTAAGATTCATAGTCATAGAAAAATCCTACCTGCTTCTTTGAGAACAATGGCATCATGGGGAGATGTTTTTGTACCCAAAGACACTAGGGAATTTGTGCAGTTTGTCACAAATAGGTCACCATATTATGTAATCTCTGGACCTCTTGTTCCTAGTACCACCATGTATGATTTTACCCAAAAGAGTGGAGCTGATAAAATACTCACCCCAGTGCAGCAGTATGAAATCGATAACGCATGCATCAATAGTTTCTTTTGTGTAATGGAAAACGATGACAGGACCCCATGGATAATGGCTGATTTATTTCACAAAGCACAAAGGCTACAGTACAAGGGTTTCCCTAGGAATAACTGATGGAATAACAATCTTGGGAAGTTGGTATATTTGAAAGTACACTTCTCTCCAGAATTTATGGCATGGCTAGCAGTGGCATATGATGAGAGAATGAAGACATTTCAAGACAACAATAACCGATGGGTGTTTAGCATTAAAGTCCAGCAAATCCAGAAGGTCTTCAATTTGATAAAGTATACCATTTTCATGGTAGACTAGGTAATGAACATCAGTCCCGTATGTTTACTGATATGGAAGTTTTAAGAAAATATTTGATACACATAAAAAAATAGAGAAAGAATTTCCAATTAGGAAGGATGCCTTTAAACTATGGATCCCAAATTTTTGTGATATGATAAACCTAGTTTTGGGAGTACAGGATCTAAGTAGAATAACAAAGAGAGTTTTATACTTAGTTGCACAATGCAATAGGGAATATAACACCCCAATTTATGCCTGGGAATTAGAAATAAGTACCCAAATACACAAAGAGATGGTGGAATTGAGAAAGGCAGTTTTGGAAACAAAGGAGAACAATTTACATAATAATCACAACTAGAAGCACCTATATAAGACATAGCAGAGGTAAATATCCATACTCTATAAAATCCACTTGTATTCAGAGTTAATGAGGAAACAGGAGGCTCATAAGTGCTAGGAAAAGAAGGTGAGATGGTTGAAGTTGCCAAATCCATGCAGGTTCAAGTCATAGACCAATTTTTTGGAACTATTGATAAACTAAGGAAACAACTGGATAATGGAGAGAAAGAAATGGTAGAACTACATGCAATAATAAATAGGCAATAGGAAGAATTGAATCGAAGATATGCTTCAATTATCCAGCCCCATTCGGAGGTAAAAATCCAAGATCATGTTTACTATCTCAATACAATGAATAATAATATGTTGAGGAAGATAAAAGCTCATGCCAAGGGATTTAATGATATGTTCAGATAGATAAAGTTGATTCAAATAACTACTCAAGAAATTCTGACCTTGATGCAGGAAAGAGAAGAGGATTTTGGAATCATCCACCCCACCCTAGACTTTATAGGAGATCATTTTGAAGAGTTACAAGGACAATAAATAATGACACATGATGGTAATAAGATTCATATCAATTTTGAATTCTTCCCTATTTGGATCAAACAGGGAGAGATGGATCAATTCTATAAATAAAGTGAATGACCTAATAAAAGATGCCATAAAGAGGTTGGAAGATATTGGCCTATCCTTAGACCAATGTTTAGAGGCCTCAAATATGGAAGGGATATTCAAGGAGACCTTGGAAAGATTTGTCTGTGAACCAGGTGATGAGGAAGAAATCGTTAAGCAAACTACACTTATGGTGAATGCTGTAGAGATGTTACTATTTTAGTATGACAGGAACATGCCTATTATTGTTGTATAGAAAAACATAATATTGCAGGAAATGAACATGCTAAGGATAGCAACCACGTTTGATACAAAATTTTGGAAATTGATTGATGAACATATAAAAGGGCTACAATGAAATCTAAAAGAAAAAAATGTTAATACCTACAGTCAGCAGCAAAAAGTCAGTTCAACACCATAGGTAGCTGCAACAATAGGGCATGTCTCTGAGATAGTCAAAGAGCCAAGTAATCAAAGGAAAGTAGACCAAAAGAGGCAATTTCGAAAGACAGCAACTAAAAGCACAAAAAAGTATCAGAAGAATATAAAGGTCTTCCTCATACCTTAATCACCGGTTGGATAGAGTTATGTTTGAAAAATTCAAAGAAGAGAATAAAGTCAATAATACAAGAATAATTGGAGCTAGTTGTATCAATTTTGGAAATTCAATCAAATGTTGACAAGTGTACAATTATAAGTAAACAAAAAATAATAGAATCAAGAACCAGAGGCTATAAGAAGAAGTAGCTGTAGACATATTCTTCATCAAGAAATTAGAGAATAACATTTTTGATAAGAGGTATACTTGAGTTCTCGGTAGTTGTGCTGTTGTATTTTCTTTTTGTGTCTATTTACTTTTATTCATTATTTCTTCCTCCCCTTTCTGTTCAAGATCCTATGATAGGAAAGCATTCAAGAAGCTAAGAATATTTCCAATCTTATTGAGCCTAGGATTCAGAGACTCTTCTATTATCATATTAAAATAAGGAGAGTAGGAGAGACCTGTTACATTATTTGAATAGTCTTATTCATTGTATTGATGTATTCTATTGAGAAAAATAGAGTTTAAAGGCATCCTACCCACTCTACATGTAATATTTCATAAATCAATACAATTATGAGTTTTATTCCTATCATTTCTTTGTCTTGGTATTGTGTGTCACTGTATAATGGGTTACATTATTTGAATGCATTATATACGTTTCTCTCGTTGTTTAACTCTTGGTTTTATTATAATATTCGAATAATATTAAGAATGCCAAATTTTCTCTTCCCATTCTTTTTATTCATGATAGTATTGTTTTTAAATTGTTATAACAACCCAATGAATCTAGGCACCAGTCTACATAAGGCATAACAAATGGTTGTTTTCATGCTTGGTCATTTTAATACATATAGTATAATATAAATCTAGAGCGTGTAATTAGAGTTTTAATAATAGAATTATTGTTGGGGTTTCCTTACCCATTCTGTAGTTTTACCTTAGCAATATTCATGTTTAACAGAACATGAGGCAGGTCGACCAAAGCCTATAATAGCTTGTTGGTTTCAAACAGATTCTTGTAGCATGACAATCAAAATCCTATGGATGCTAGAATCGATTCCAACAGAGAGTCTCAAGTTTTAGGTGCAAATAAGGAGGTATTATAGGTTGTTATTCAAGCATCAAAATTATCTCTATTATTACATAAAATGAATACAAAATATAAGTGTATTAAAGACACTATACATAGCTTATCATCCTAACTACAAGTGACCACCATTGGTATAGGATAAGCACAACTAAAGTGCTCATGGAGGATTCATCCTAAGGGGATCAACATCCATCGTTACAAAGGAAAACATGACTCAAGTTGCTTGAGCAAAGATCCATCCATAGGGCTTGGTATTCACCTCATCAAGGTGTTAGAAGACACCATAGCTTGGTGCAACTAGCTACATGTGAGCAATGCCATTGTAAAGGACCACTACCATTTCAAAAACTTGCAACATCAAAGGATACATAGCACTCATTGTTAGGTGAACAAAACTAAAGATATAAAAATACAAGCTATGTTAAAATAAAAGGTAGATAGAAAATACATTACTCAACCAATTTCTTGGAAAAACTACCAGCTAAAGCTATCAAAAATGACCATCAATTGAATATGAATCACCAACTAGAAAGAGATTAATAAAAGCTATCAAGAGCGACCATCGATTGAAGATATATCATTAGCCAAAAGGGTTGTGTTGGAACCATAGCTAGAAGGTTTAGTAACACGTGAAGTAAAGGAGGCTACATTATTAATAGCCTAGGTTGTAAGACACATATAGATCAAAGTGATAATATCAAAGTGAGAAGATCGAAATCACACAATGAAGGAAGCACATTCGATGTGAGCATTGAATGTAGAGGAGTCAAGGTACATTTAAGTGGGATTTAGATTAAATTCAAGGTACGAATAAGAGTGAGCATCCAAGGAGTTGAAGAGGATTCAAAGGATAATTTAAGACTTGATGCCATCACTATCATATTTCCACCATCGAAGGAATACAACACCCACCAATACAATGCCTACTATTTAGGAGTTGTAGCATTATAAAGGTAAGGTTTCACCTTGATTAACATTGCTTTCATTAAAGGAGTAATAAGGGGTATATCATAAGGTTGAGTTTATCATTTATAGTGGAGAAACAATCAACCTTAATACATTGGAAAGCAAATCAAAGGAATTTATCCTTAAGAGTATTTCAAAGCACATTAGTTGAAATACAATTATATTTACAATTAAATATCATAGGATATATAAGGGTTTCTACTTAGTAAACCAAATTATTATTGTAAATATTATTAATTTCTAGAAAATCCAAATTTAGGGAGTTATAAGGTATACTACATGAAACATAGATTATTAGAATTTATAAATATTAAACTATTGGATATTAAGGGGTATACAAAGAAGTTCATTATTTACTTAAAGGAGTTGGAATTATTTACTTACACTTGTCTCATACTCATACTAAATGGATAAAATAAATCCAACCATAGAGAACTTCAAATTGATAAGTACATAGTTCATTAGGAGAGATAAGGTGAAATAGGAGTTGATTATTATTATTTACAAAATATTACAAAATCAACTCAAAAGGTGAACTATTACTTGCTTATAGCATATTCTAAACCACTAGGGAGATATAAGGTAGCCAACAAGGATCATCATGACAACAAATAAATTTATCCTTACAGAATCTCAACTACTTAAAGGTCCAAATTAATCCTCATGGAAAAACAAAGTGAGGGTAATTTTAATAGTTGAGAAGCTTTGGAAAATTATCAAAGGAATAACTACTAAACCTAATTCAGGTGATATAGAGATTTAAAATTTTGAAGAGAATGATGCAAAAGCATTAATGATAATAACTTTTGCCATCATAGATGAAATACAACCTTACATCAATTTAGTAGGAACATCTACAGAAGCTTGGAAAACCCTAGAAAAAATATTTGAAGGGAAAAATAAAGCTACTATCCTAAATCTTCAAACTCAATTACATTCCCTAAAAATGAACAGTGGTGAAAGTGTAGAACTATTCCTAAGGAAGGTAGTAAATATTAAAGGAAAATTATTAACCTTAGGAGAAGAGGTTAAAGATAAATTTCTTGTTCAAGTAACCATGAGAGCTCTACCAGACAACTACAAACATCTAGTTACATCGTTACAAGTTCTAAGTAAAGATATATCATTTGATGAGCTAGTTAACATTCTTCAAGAATATGAGGTGGAAAATATAGTGAAGGATGAAATGACTAACAATGCATTGGTTTCAAAAGATACTCCACAAGGAAATGTTACCTCATCCTCAAAAGGACGAAGACCATGGAATAACAGATATTGTCATGTATGCAGGAGAAAAGATCATAGCACTAATTACTATAAATTCAATCCCAAAAACCAGAATCAGGGAAATAAAAAAAATTATGGAAGCCAACCAAATATGGCATTCCAACCAAGGAAATATCAAGCTCAAAATAATCCTCATCAGTAATAGTTTTAGCGACCATACAATTACCCTCAATTGGAATATCGAGAAGGGAATCATAAAGGACATCTAGCTCAAAGGATTCAAGAAATTAAAGAACTAGAAGAACCAACTGATGAACATGAAGTTAAAGATCTCACAACAAAGATAAGGATTTTATGAAGACACTAAATACTTGCCTGGACATGATACAGAAAATAGAGAAGGAGAACATAAACTATAGAACCATATCGAAGATCCATATTGAAGACTAAAGTATTCAATACCCAAATAATGTAATACAGGGAGGTGTTAGAGAATATATTACATTATTGGGTACATATCAATATACCATATTTGGTACATTACTAGAGTAGGGTTTTACCTTAGAGTAAAGTTATGTAGTTACTTCAACATGTAATAAATGCACAAGTATTAGAATGTGCATGTAGTCCACATGTACATGAGTCATAAGATAGAGTAAGGTCCAAGGAACCTATCTTCCTATATAAAGGCCTTATAGTGGGTAAACCTAGAGAGGAGATAATATAGAGTGTGGTTAGTATTTATTAGTAGTGTGGTACAATATAGTCCTTTCACATAAATTTATGAAGTATTCATGTCCTCCATTTTATTGCATTGTACTATTTTTGTGAGCTTTCATTAATGGCATATTTTTTAGTTATTGTAGAAGTTTCTCTCATTATTTTCTTGCATGTTATAATGCCATTATCATGTAGATATTATAGCTTGATTATATTGCATCTTGTGGTTGCATTTCCTATATCATATACTCATCAAAAGCTAATAGTGACTACTGACTAGTTTTGCTATAATCTTGGTGGAAGCAAGTTAACAACAATAAAATCTCATGTCCATTATACCAAATCAAGTTGGAAATATGTAAAAATAACACATGTAGATGGGTAACCTTTATTTTTAAGTAATTATACAAGTATAAGGGAATTGTCTATAAGAAATGAGTCAGATATATAAGAAAATTTTACCTATATAGATTTTTCTATATCAATTCCAAAAATCATGTCATAAAATGCAAAGGAAATACCACAAATCCACAAAGATACATGCACCATGAACAAGAAGACCATCATAATTAATAAAAATTCTAATTTTATATGTTTTTAGAAATATATAATAGAGGTTTTATATCTCCAATTTTCTTAAGAGAAAGTACTATGAAGGCCAAGTGCTTGGTAAAAATATCCAATAAAACAAGTATCCCATTGAGGTAATGCAAAGGCCTTTAAAAAATGGTCTTAGATGCCAAGGTCATGGTGAATTATAAAGGAAAAATGAAGACATGCATTCCAATGAGAGGGATAAGCCATAAATCCAATAAATTCTATGAAAATGAGGTAGTGACACCATCTCATGAGCCAAAAAAAAGTTGATAAACATCTCCAAGAGAGCATCCTCACAAAGAAGGATTGGAAAAAGCCAATGTAAGATCTAAAAATGGAGAGAAGAAGAACCAAGTATACAACCATAAAAAATGTATATGCACAAACTTCCTTTATTTTTATTTTATTTTGATTATAATTAAATGAGATGTTATGTATCTTAGTTTTTTTGGGATCTCCATTCATGCAAGCATTGTGGAATAAAATAACCATGGTGTTAGTATGTGTAGAAAGCATTTGGTTGTCAAGTGCAGGAAATATTTCTCTAAAGGAAAAGTAAAATTTGGAGAAGATTCCCATGAGGCCAATATGAATTTATTGAGATTGTTTATGGTTGGTTCATTTCAATTAAATGGATTATCATCACTAATTGCATTAAGAAAATGTATGTGATTAAATCATCTATTGTCAATAGTATATGACACCATCTTCATTACATAATGTAAATATTATGCCAAGAAATCAATTATGGGGTTGTAGTTGCATAACACAAATTGATAAAAGTGGGATACTAGTTGGTTTGATTATTTTGGTCACATTGGTGAAGGATAAAGTTCTATTTTCCACTTAAGATATAGATTTGAACTTCAAACATCAAGAAAGAACCTCTTTATAATTGTATTACCAAGGAAAGTAAATATCCAACAACCATGAAGAGGTTGTAAATATGCAAGCACTAAGAAGGAATATAAATAATTATGAATGAGATATGTGCATCCCAAAGGAGTAGCAAATGGAGGAAAATTAGTCCATTTAATATAAAATTTTCAAGAAAGAAAACTCTAGCTATAATTACCATCATGTAGCATTAGGTAAGCAATACATAAGGTATATGGTGCAAGTGATCAATTTTGATTTATTTGATAGTAAATTAGGTATACTATTTAGAGAAAATTTATCATCCACCAGAAGATAGGAAAATTGTTATTCATTGCAATAAATAAGCATTTTGATGTAGTTATATGAAAGCAATATATTGAAAAAAATAATGAGTAAATATTTGAACATCCAAGCAAATACTTGAGGTCAAGCAAGCATGAAATATTACTTAGGAGATACAAGCAAGCAAAATAAGCATAATAAATTCAAATCCATAAGTTGCTTTAGTACCTCAATACTACCTTTATAAATTTCACCAATTTTAGGATAGAAATACAACAACAAAGGTCAAACATTAGAAAACACCCCAAAATCTTAAAATGTGGTTAAGTTTAGACAAGGACCAATTCACTTGTAAAAATTTTATCAATTGGATCAAAGGAGCAATTCAATTGCTTAAAGGGACTAATTGAATTGAGGAAACAAGGTTCTCAACAAAAGTAGTTGATTTACTTGTTAAATGTAAGCAAAATCACTCAATAAACTTGAGTGAATTGCTCAAATAGTCATAGAAGTAAACATTGGTGCAGATACCAAGGAAGATCTTCTAGAAAGTAAATTTTTGGCATGTAGTGGCACACTAAGCTATTTTGGAGGCCTTATATTTTGGAGTTCTACCATGATCACCATCTGTAACCACCAAAAAGGCTCACACCCGAGGCAAGAATCCCGTTATTGCAATAGTAAATGAATAAGCAACATGCATAAAAGATAAAATTGACAACAAGATGTATGATAAACACTTTATTTATTCATGAAGTCCAATTTGTGTTACAATTACGTCCCTCTTAGGGATAATCACGTTGATACAATATTACAATAAGGTTTCTTGTGATTGTAATCCTCTTCAAGATAGGTGTGATGCTCAATGTGCCTTTATAGGGTGACACGAACTGCTCTAGGGTGGAGATGCCCTCTTCTTCGCGATGGGGAAGGAACTTGATAGTTGGTTCTCCTTTGAAACTATTCCCTACGGTCAAGAAACAACACAAGAATGTCAAAAAGATAGGCAACCTCTCATGATGAGGCCCTTTTAGGTAAATTGCATAATGACATCCTTAAACATGCACAATCAAGAAAGTATAAAAGATGCTTCTAAACTATGCAAATCGAATCAAGATTTATACAATAGCGTAAAGAAAGACAACAACTACTCTATGCATGGATCAGATATGTGAAATAAGGCATGAAAGTGCATAAAGAACTTATTAATGTCCTAATTGAAGCATAAACATAAAGAAGCTAAATTAACCTAATTCTACGATCAAAAATCTGCTAAACTGCCATAAAATCATGAAAACAACCAATCTAAGCTATTTAACTGGACATAAATGGAAATA
The DNA here is from genome assembly GCA_028583015.1 of Wollemia nobilis. NCBI lineage: Eukaryota > Viridiplantae > Streptophyta > Pinopsida > Araucariales > Araucariaceae > Wollemia > Wollemia nobilis. The sequence goes on along the minus strand of JAQPPZ010002048.1, from coordinate 1,574,038 downwards.
GGAAGGTGGTTATACCTCTATTGCAAACCGTAGCTCTGATGAGCGATCTGCACTATAAACCATGGTTGAGAGCCATGGTTAGCACTCTGATAGGCTTACCCTCAATTCCAAGGGTAGTGGGCTTGACCTCCTTGTCCAATTGATGTTCAAGGGTCGCCTTCGATGTCCTTTCGATATATTTGGTGGTTGAATCATTTGATTGGGCCTCCGTTTGCCCAAATTTGCACTTCTTGACTCTCCTAGGCACCTAGGGCATCCATGACTAATTGATATTTAGAGTATTGGCAAAGTAGCTCTCAAATGCACGTGTTTAGTATGCAATTCGATAGGGCTTCGCTGCTCTTTTGATCAATCAACTCTGTATATCTCTTCCCCATTTGAAGGGGGTATTTATAGCATGTCCCTAGGGCTAGGGGTGGCTTCATGGAGAAGCCAAGATCAAGAAGGGGTGGTTAGGATAGTTTGAATGGAAGCTTCTGGCATCTTTCATCCTTCAACCACCCTCTTCTAGATCAAATGGTCGTTTCAACCGATTTGGCTCGGATTGAAGGCCAACTAAACTTCAGTTAAGACCGTAGGTCACAACTACGGTCTAGACTACAAACCATAGGTCTCAACCATGGTTCAGCCTATAGACCATAGGTCTGGGCTACGGTTCAGACTGATTAGGCCAAGGAGCCCAAATTGAGTGGTTAGAACCATTGCTCTATCTTGGAGTCTGTCCAAGATCTTCCATATGGTCTTGTAGCATGTCCATATGAGTAGTCGTCCTTGACATGACGCATTTTAGGTGTCTACAGATGCCCCTTTTGAGATGCATTGTGAGATCGAACAACGCTGAGCAAAAATAGACCTCCTAAAATGATGTCGAAGGTTCTATGATGATCATTAGTCAGATCAACATTAGATGCCCCAGGTCCAACAAAAGGATGCGCATCCTGGAATCATTGCTTCCAACTCTTTGGAGGCTTAAACTTGAAAAGCTTGCACTCACCATCAGTCATTCGGGTAGCATTTTGATGCTACAATAGGAGTGGCCTATATAACCGAAAGGAGACGAGATACAAACAAATTATCATATTTTCTATTTTCCCCAAGCAAAGGGGTAAGCTTATGATAGTTGTTTACAATGATTCGCAAGGACGAACACAATTTTGACAAGATCAAGGGATCTACGATCTCTAGGATCTTCTACTGATTTTGATTATGATTTGATATTATGACTACCCCCTCAAGCGATGAGTCGATGAGGGTAATGACAATGATTGAAGTGACGATGTCACTTGACCACCATGGATGATCTGAAAAAATTTAGATTTGAGCACATTAAATGCTTGGCTATGCCTAGTTCAGCTTTTGATTCCAACTATTAATAATGATTTGCACATTCCTATCCCATGGAGCAGTCAGGCTGCAATAGCCATCTTAGGGAATCAAAATGGTACAAATCCAATCAGATTTGTGTTGAATCAAATTGTCGATGATTTGTTGAAAAGATGTCATAGGAGACATGACATGAAATGCCTCGTTCCCATGGAGCAGTCCAGCCATGAAGGCTTTCTTAGGGATTGAGAAGAAGCATATCAGATCAACGATGAACATTTTTGCCCCAAATGTCCTTATGGTTATTTACTCATCTTGTCGGATTGCATGGATCGCAAGTCGCTGCAACCGCCAAGTGTATAGGGTAAATAGCTGAATACGAGGTGCATTTGGATTTCAAATTATTTGAATTTTTTTTTTGAATTTAATCATGGTGCTTGAACATCACCAAATTTGCAACATTGATTGCTTTTATTGAAATTTTGATCCAATGGGAGTCATTGATTTATCTTTTTAGACCTTCCCATGGTGGGATTTTACTAGTTTTTCTTCCAGTTGCTAACTGCAGACATGATGTGCGGTTCCCATTTTGCAAATTTTGGGAACCATGGCTAAGATCTATGATCGCAAAACCCTAATTCCTGGACCACAGGTTTTAGCTACGGATCACGTGGAATAGTAAAAAGTTATAAAATTTCAAATTTTCACTTTTTACCTCATTATTCTTTTACAGTTTTAGAGCTCTGATAGTGACAACTTTAAACCTGCTCTGAAACCCTACCTGATCACACCGACATTCTACCTATCGCACGATGGCAGCATGGGAGGAAGCTTCATCCAGCCAAGGTCGGAGCGAGGGCAAGGTAATTCGATACCTAGACCACGCATTTTTTACCAATAAAATTAACCTCACTAAGAAATGAGATAAATGAACCCAATTAAACTACTGGCAATGAACCTCAGACTTAGATTAGGCTAGCTAGATTAGGTTTTTAATTTTTTTTTATTTTTTGGGTGGGGAATTAGCCCCATTCGAGGTTTGAATGGAGACCGTAGGTACCAGTTGCGGTGCCCAATTGACTGATTGGGGACCACAGCTGACAACTGCGGTCAACATTCAAAATTCCAATGGTCAAATTTTGACCGTATGCGGACCGTAGGGTTGACCCGTGGTTCGTGACTTTAGAAAAATTTTTCCTAATTTTTTTGATTTTTTCTAAGTTTAATAGGCAATTAATATTATTTAATGCATTTTTGAATCGCCTAAGTATTTTTGCTATTTTTGATGAATGTCTTATGACATGTTTTTGCCATTTTATCAGTTTTTTAAATGTTTTTGTCATTTTTAGTTAGCTTTTTCCTTATAGTATGCTTTTATTCCAGACATTGACCTCTAGGGTGAGAGAGCCAGATCTACTTAAGACTCTCCATGGATGGCTCACGGGTGGTGAGCGTGACTGGTTTCGAGCTATTGGATTCGGCTATGTCTTGGATTTACCCACTATTCGGGTAAACCAAGCTTACTTGACTGCATTGTCCAGTGCTTGGAATGCCCAGACAAATACATTTCACCTACCCACAAGTGAAATGACTGTCACCTTAGAGGACGTATATCAGATCTTTAGGATCCCTATCGATGGTGAGGCCATCGTATCCTCTAGTTCTAGGGCTAAGAAGCCCATTTTTGATGCTATATTTGGAGACTGGAGCTAGCAGGCTCAGGATGCTATTGACCATGGAGGAGTCCACATTGCTTACTAGGAGGGTAAGCACATCTTTTTAGTCCATGCTATTGTCTTCATGATCCTCATGGTACAGATTGTGCTTCCAGACTCCTCGAGCATGAGGATTCCCTGGAACCTCTTGGCTAGCATCTGGAGAGTCATCCAGAGTTCTACTAGGCAGCCATTGCACTTAGCTTGGGGTAGCATGCTATTATGCCACCTCTATAGGGAGCTATACTAGTTTACTGAGCGAAGCCATAAGGGCATGAGTTGTAGTCTACTATTGTAGATCTAGGGCTGGTAGCATATTAGGATAGAGCATCCTAAGGATCTACCATTGGATATTACTACTATTGTTGTCGAGCACTAGTGCTATGCCACCTACTGGCCTCGTGAGGAGGAGGGCACCCATAGTAGGATTCATGCTGGTGATGTCCAACATTATATTACTCAGTTCATGGCACTTGGCCTAAATGATGTTTAGTGGTGGCCATACATGGACTACCCAACATGGCCGGAGGTGGGCGATTGGCTTCGATAGGCTCATCGAGATAGATGGTTGATCGATCGTAAGGCCGAGATCCGAGAGTACTAATTTTTCTCTCATGTCCTATGATAGTTTGGGATGGTGTAGGACATTCTTGAGATCCCCTTTGTATATCGTCGCTTGGCATTAGAGCATGATCTATAGTGGATTCAGCTTATGGCTCTAGGAGATGAGGTTGATGATTACTAGGAGACTAGTGTTGAGATGACTGTGACTACCCCAACATATGATGGATGGTGGTCATTGTTTAGGTGGTATGGGATAGGGCCTTTGGGTCGAGAGCTAGACTAGGCAGTAGTAGAGGTAGAGGTGGATCTCGATGGGTGTAGGGTGTGCTAGAGGACAGAGGGTGGCTAGGGGTAGAGGCTACTATTGAGGAGGCTCCTGAGTTTGACCTAGATGAGGAGGCTTCGAGGAGGGTGAGGTCCCTCCTGATAGTGTAGAGGGGGTGCTCCTAGCGTAGGTGGCTGACTTGTAGAGTCAGCTTGGTAGGTTCTAGACTCAGTAGCGAGAGCGAGATACGATGATTGCTACTCTACAGGCTCAGTTGACTGATAGGGATAGGCGCTTGACTAAGGTGCAGGGATAGATTGAGACTTTGACTACATGGGCTATAGCTATAGAGACATAGATTTAGACACTATAGACTACACTAGAGCTAGCTCAAGCATAGTGAGATGTGGTAGTAGTGGAGAGAGATCTGATCAGGGCATCGAGGGGGGCTATGCCACCTCCTTAGGCTATCATGGGGCCTTTGGTAGCACTAGTAGTAGTTGTACCAGGCGGCTAGGATCCTATGGCTGAGGTCGAGCGATTACGGGATATGGTCATGAGGACCAATGATATGCATGCATCCCAGGTTGCTCGAGTGGACCAGCTGGTAGGTTACATAGAGATGCATGGGTTACAGGTTCCTAAGGATCCTTTCACTCTCGAGTCTTAGTGGACCAGGACTAGGACTACAGTATAGTCTACTATTAGCTCGAGCCATCATACCCATCAGAGTGAGAGGACACATAGGTCCTCTAGTACACATGGTGATAGTAGTCATACCAGGACTAGGGAGGTAGGGCAGTCTACTACCACATCCAGCCATAGGTCCTAGTGCATAGAGGTGCCCATCGCTTAGGTGGTAGTTGGACGAGTGCTAGGCCTCTTCGGGCTAGGTGGCACACAGGGCCCTCAGTAGGGTGGCCAATAGGGCACAACAGGGTAGTAGAGGAGAGTAGGCTCCTAAGCATAGTACTGAGGGAGGCGATGAGAGCTCTAGTATAGGGGGAGCAGGACAGAGCTAGGGCTTTTATAGCATAGACTACATTTTGATATATCATCATTTTTGGTGTAAGGTCGAGGACCTACATGATTGTAGCCTACGGGCATTTTTGCATACTCCCTATGTACTCATTTGGACACATATTTATATGATATGATCATTCTAGCTCATTCTGTGTACATGTGTATATATTTCTTTTTTTGATCTTATGTTTATGTGATGCACATGGATGCAATGCTTATGTTATGTTGATACTATATGATGCGATGGTGATGTCATGCATTAGATAGCTATTTATTTTATGATGATGATATGCAGTGATCTAGATGCGTAGATATGCTTTTGATGATAAATGCATATGGATGCTATGGTTTCTTTTAATGCATATTTGATATTGCTTCATTGTATGCATTATTTTATGGAAATGCTTTATTTACATGATGTTATTCTAATGTAAATGAACCTGTATGCTTTAATCACTTAAAACATAAGGAATGAATGCAGTGTGTATTTGAAAATTTAATGGATGACGCCACAGGATGTGTAAAAATCATGACTATAATTGAAAATCCTTAAGATAAGAATTTAATCAATTAATCACCCATATATGAAATGTAATGGTATGAAGCTGCATGATGCGAATGAGATAATATGTCATTCTATTTTCTTTCGCACTTTGAATGATATGCATGATATAGTCAGTGGTCGTCTAAACATCATTGTTGATATTTATCCGGTATCTATCCTATATCTTGATTGTGCTTTATGCAATGATGTATCGCTTCTTGGATACTTTGAAATTTGATGATTTGCAATGACTTTTACCATTTACTGGTTTATGCTTTTGTAGCATTTGTTGCTTTTTAGAGATATTTTGAGGTTTTTCATGATACTCAAACACCCTAATAAACTTATCAAAAGTTGCATACTAACCACACTAGACTTCTGAGATAAAAGGCTTTTGCTAGGATAGACCCTAACTATTCATTATCCCTATGTGTGCAAATGAATATTTTAAGATAAGACACGAGCGTTCCTCGATGTCAGGCAGGATTCTTTCAGCCCATTGCTAAGATAGGGGTTCCACAAATGTCTTATCCAATCTCAAGTTTAGATTTCAGTTGGACTAAGCCACTAAGCAATGCAGGACACCTGAAGCTAGCTCTTCCACATTCAAACATTGGTCTTGTTCATAAGCGAGGTGCTAATGCATCAGACATATCATCATGCGTAAGGTACAGTAGTGCTGACAATTCCAAGGATTCAGGCTCATTCCTTTCTATCCTTCAATTTTTGGGATACTTGCTCATATGTAGTGAAGCAAGGGAGTCGATTCCATCTTCTTTTTGAACTATCTTTGGATCTTCATTTGATCTCCGCTCAAACTTTTGATTTATGATCTTAATTTGATCTTCACTTTGAACTTTGATTTAAGCCTATTTTCTGATCTTCACTCGATCTTTACTTTTTGGCATTTACATTTGATACTCTTCTTCAAAAACTTTCCTTTGGGGAGATTTACTTGGAAAAATTATTTCTGGTATATCGATTGAGAATATCGATCTTATGATATCAATATGGGATATCACTCTAGGGAGTCGAGCTATGATATCGATCTAGGGGCTCAATCATGAGGATTGATATGGGATATCTCTTTGGTATATTGCTCATTTTATCGTAAGCAAGGGATTCTGAATAGGGAACTAACCTGTCCTTTTTCCAACTGCCAACATTTCCCATACCGTTCGCACAGAGGGATAAGCAAGAATAACTCTTTTCACTTCAGGATACCCGGTCCTACTTCATGGCTTTCATCTTCCCCTAGTCCTTGTTAGGATTGTTTAAATTTGTTGATTAGTGATAGGCTTCTGATATGCTAAGGGCTATACTAACTGAACCTTAGCTACAAAAGCAAAGTGAGCTTTCTACCAACTCTTGATAAGACTACTAGGTATGATTGAGTGACCGAAAAACCCTAGTATATCTCCATAGCAACATTATAGGTTGTGTTGAAAAACACAATTACTCACATGAATGATGGATCATGATAAATGCAGAGATGCATGATTTAAACACAAACATGGCATCATTTGTAAGACTGACAAACACAAATGCCTTCTATTACGGAATGCAATGGATGATGAATACCTATATGCAATGCAGTAATGCGGTGGATGCATGAGTGAATGCAAAATGAAAATGCAAATGCAAATGCAAATGTTTTTGGATTTTATGCTTTACCAATTTTTTTGGATTTTATTGATTTTATAATTTTTATGGGTTTTGAGCCTCATAATTGACCAAACGATGAGTACATGCCTCTGGAGCCTTTAGATTGACCAAGCAATTTTTAGGAATCCTTGGAGCTTTTAGGATTGACCAAAGGGATTATGGGTACCTTTGGGGCATTTTGGGATGACCAAGCGATTTTGAGAATCCTTGGAGCCTTTGGGGTTGACCAAGCAGTTTTTTAAAAAATCTTGGTGCCTTTTTGAGTTTGACCAAAGGGCTTACAGATGCCTTTGGAGCTTTTAGGGTTGAACAAGTAGATTTTTATAGAAAACTCTTGGTTGTTTTGAGTTTGACCAAAGGGCTTATAGATGCCTTTGGAGCTTTTTAGCCCGTTGAACCTTGGGGTTTTGGGAAGGGAGTCCTATATACCCCTAGTGAGTGTGCCATTCGATAATGGTGAGGGAGGTGCAATACCTCTAGATTCCTCATTTTTCCTTATCAAATTTGGTGTGGCTGGTGGGAAAGGTATGCTACCTTGAAGACCCCCAATGTGCATGCTATTTACTAAAAAGTAATCAGCTTATTTAGGAAGAGTGACAGAACTCAACTCCCCTAGGTGAATATTGGACCTCACCGGTGTGCCTATGCTTCGGCATGGGTGAACGAGAGAGCCATCCTCATGGATCTCATCTCATTCGACTAGGTCTTCGATGACCCTCTTAAATGACTGGCAACTCCGAATGTCATGTCCATGCACTCGATGATACACACAAAAGGGACCTCTATTAGGTGACCCAGTTTTGGATGCCCTACGCTTAACTTTAGGTAATATGAATGCTTGTGCCTCATGTAACTTTTGAAACAAAGTTAGAGTAGTCATCTGAAATGAAACTACTCATTGCACTGGCCTATTGGGCCTACGAGGTGACTGATGACTCTAAGGTCGCTCTTGAGGAGGCGTGACCTCCACTTCATCATATTGGGGCACTCTAAGAGAACCATCTACATGGTAAACCCCCTTATCTATCAAATTTTGCACCACACTCTTAAATTCATGATAATATCGAATGCCATGACCCTCTATTCGATGGTAGAGACAATAGTGATGCTCCCTGTAACCCATAGGTTTAACTCTATTTGGGTTCAAAGGGATGACATTAGGCAAGGTGATGACCTTAGCCTCTTGCAACTTCTAAAAGATATCAGACATAGACTCTTGTAATGGAGTCCCACTATGCTATGACTATTTTGGGCTCTTGCCCCGCATTGGTTTGCTTTGAGAATCCAATGGTTGGGTTGGCCGCATGGGCTTTTGCTTCCACTGAGGCTTTTCCTATAGTACTTGAAGTGATTCACCTCTGGAGGGTTGCTTTTGTAATTCTAGATTTTCAATCCGGTTCTTGATAAAATGCAATGACTTATCTTGCTCATCCATTCGATGCTCCATCCATTCTAGATGGCTTAAAATGGATCGCAAGACCGACAAAGAATTCATATGTATTTCCAATGACTGATTCGAAATACCTTTGTCATTTGAAGGAAATAGAAAAGTGGATGCTATGGATCCATTAGGTAATTGCAAATCACCTATTTCATTCACTTGAGTTGATGTGGATGCTTCTTGATGATACACTTCATCAATGTTATCCACATGCTCATGCATATGACTCAGCTCAAGCTCTTGTTTCACTTCGTTGTGTTGAACTATGTCACTTTTAGTACCCCCAATATGATGTGAGGAACCTACTTGTTTGTGCTCTCGAGATGGTGCCATGAGAAATGAGTCAGGAGTGACCAATTTCAAAATTTTTGGCCCTGACGATGTGAAAACACCACTGGATTGCCCCATCTCCTACTTTATGTGATTAAGAATCACTTGATCATCTAGCCTAATGTCGACCATCCCCACAAACTCATGAGAAAACTCCACAACTTCATGCATCGTGGGTAATTCATCCACATACTGAGGCTGTTCTATTTTAGTTGTGATAACTGAACCTTCCTCATGCTCATACGATGTCTCCGGGATAGGATCCATAGGTGGAGATTCGATGAAAATCTGACCTAAATCTTCAATGGACTCTATGGTGGGCAGCATCGTAATACTAGCCTCCATAAGCTCTTCATATTCACCATAGTCCTCATAAGAACTATCTGGTGTCATGATGGATGAAGAGGGTGTGATACACTCGGGTGCATCCATGACCATGCTAGGTTCTTCCTCCTTGATAGGAGTGTGAAGATCCTCTAATGATACCTTCGAAGTGGCTATGAGCAACTCCGTAAGGGCATTCATTAATCCTTCCCTGCTAAGCGATGTCGAGAGTGCAGGGGTTGTAGGTGACTCCATAGGTGATAGTGGTGGGGATGGTAATTCCACCACCGTCTGTGAGGCTGCATCCACACTTTGGATAGGCTCATCCAATTGGGCTTGCAGATGCATAGGCACCTCACCTGGTTCCTACGGATGATCCTCAGGCTTATAATACTTGAAGGGATCTGGGTCCACTTCAACTACATGAACTTCACCCCCATGGGTGTACTTAATGCATTGATGCACTATTGATGGTATGCACTCCATGGCTCTTATCCATGGTCTACCAAGCAATAGATTATACTATCTTGATCCCTCTAAAATGTAGCACAATGTAGGAATAATATTTTGTCCCACCTCGATGGGGAGGACTATTGTGCCTACTATAGGGGATTCCACATCATTAAAGGCTTGCAATATGAAATTTGTTTCCTTGATGTGAGAAAGTGGAATTTTGAGATGCTTGAATGTTGAGGTGGTAATGATATTAATCGATGATCCTATATCCACCAACACTCGCTTATACACAATCTATTGTATCCTCACTATGATATGCAATGGAGGATCAGATTCCTTGATAGGGACAGGTTTGACTTCCTATTTATGGAAAGTAATCATAGGTTCCTTATATGGTGGAATAGACTGTATATGCCCCAAGGATTGTGATGACCTTCGAGCATTGACACTGCTCACCTATCGGACTTGACTACTCTCGACCTCACGCTTATGCATGGGATCCCTAGATGTCTCTTTCTATTGCTCTTCGATAACCCTAGGCATGTCTATCTATCTATAAGCATGGCTATCTACTTGCTTAAGTGGCAACTCTTGACGATGCACTAGGTGCATCACATTGACTTGTTGCCTGAACACTCTAGGTATGAGCTTCTTTTCGGGAATTACCTCACATGATTGTTCTTCACATGCTTTTTATTGGTAAATCCTCTCTTCACATCATTGGAGCTCATCCAACCTTTGTTGATGCACTCTCTTTCTCTCTGTGGACTCACGCTCTAGGCGCTTATGCTGACGATACGCTTCCTCCAATTGGTCTTGGAGTAGCTGCCTCTCATGGGCTGCATGAGACTCAGATTCCCTATAGGACTGACTCATGGAGTATGATCCATGACTCTCTATCTCCTTAGATGGAGACCTAGGGACTTGGGTTCTCACCATATGTGAAGAAACCCCATGATCTATATGGGTGAACCCCCTGCATGATGAAGGGAGCTCACGATGACTCTCAGAAGGTCACGCTTGGAGGATTGGATCCTCAGGTGCACAATGAGTGTGATGCCTAGCAAGGAGGTGTACGAGGTTTGAAAGATCCTCAGGAGAACATCGAGAGCATTCAGAGCCCCTCCATGAACTCTCCGACTCATTAGCTCGTGATTGAGCTCTATCATGCCTAGTCGTCATGATGAACCGACTAAACAAGACTCGAGAGGTTTCCTCTCTTACTAAAAATTGTGGCCTCAAGGAGGGCCTTATCTTGATGAATTAAGCAATAAAGAAGCATACAAAGTAAACAATGTGATTATCTCCTTTATATTTTAAAAGTTGAGCCCTAAACTATTTGATGTGTTTTCAATATGTGTTGTATCAGTTGTAGAAACTCTTATCGTGTTTTTGTAAAACTTGTTGGATTTTATTCTTGGTTTAATGGATTTCACCTATACGCTCATAGCTCGACAACTTGGCTATGAACTCCAAGTCGCGTAAATCCCTCGTGTGTGGTAATGAAGCCCACACCCGAACAAGGAGCATAGGTCCTGCCAGATCCTCACCCAATCTCACCCAGTCAGCGTTATACCCTCCGAAGAGGAGTACATGCAAATTTTTTGGGCTACGGATGGTTCTTGGATCCGGTATTGGTCTATATATCAAGGGTTCATAGGATTTGGGCCAACGGATGGAAGTTACGCCCACCGTCATTGAACCCTACTAGTGGTTGGATGCCAAGCCCAACTCACTAGCGTTTAAGTGTTTCATGGTGTGTGTGGTTATTTTTAATTGTACAAAAAGAAATGCATCATGTAGCACTCATGCTCATTCTCTATATGATATGCAAAATGAAAGAACATTTCAAATTTAGAGAATGCAAATTAATGTAGATGCTATTTCAGACAATGCACATTACAATGATGAATGGCCTCTAATCGGGCCTCAAACATGCAAACCGACACACAATATTTATCAAGCACGTTGTATTCTAGGGTGGACTGCAATCAGAGATCCGTTGTTCCTAGCAACACCTTTCTAATGATGCGAAAATAGAATGCTAATCTAGGACTTAATTCATTTTCCTTTTTCTTAAAATGTCCTAATTAAATTTTGTTTTATGCATTCTAGAAAAACACAGACAATAAGAACAGAGATAGAGACTAAAAATTGGACCTACCTCAGACCCTCATCTGATGGAGATTTATCCCTCTGCTGTCTGCTGCATCTACTGTAAATCGTAGGTTGGGTCTGTGGGCTGTAGTATGAACCATGGGTTGCAGCTGTGGGCCAACAATTAGACCACAACTGTCATCTGCGGTTTGCACCTGATATCAAAAAAACACATGGGTTAAAAATCAGGGGCATAAAATGCGGAGTTCCACCATGATCACCATCTGTAACCACCAGAAAGGCTCACACCCAAGGCAAGAATCCCGTTATTGCAATAGTAAATGAATAAGCAACATGCATAAAAGATAAAATTGACAACAAGATGTATGATAAACACTTTATTTATTCATGAAGTCCAATTTGTGTTACAATTACGTCCCTCTTAGGGATAATCACGTTGATACAATATTACAATAAGGTTTCTTGTGATTGTAATCCTCTTCAAGATAGGTGTGATGCTCAATGTGCCTTTATAGGGTGACACGAACTGCTCTAGGGTGGAGATGCCCTCTTCTTCACGATGGGGAAGGAACTTGATAGTTGGTTCTCCTTTGAAACTATTCCCTGCGGTCAAGAAACAACACAAGAATGTCAAAAATATAGGCAACCTCTCATGATGAGGCCCTTTTAGGTAAATTGCATAATGACATCCTTAAACATGCACAATCAAGAAAGTATAAAAGATGCTTCTAAACTATGCAAATCGAATCAAGATTTATACAATAGCGTAAATAAAGACAACAACTACTCTATGCATGGATCAGATATGTGAAATAAGGCATGAAAGTGCATAAAGAACTTATTAATGTCCTAATTGAAGCATAAACATAAAGAAGCTAAATTAACCTAATTCTATGGTCAAAAATCTGCTAAACTACCATAAAATCATGAAAACAACCAATCTAAGCTATTTAACCGGACATAAATGGAAATAGGAAGGTGGTTATACCTCTGTTGCAAACCATAGCTCTGATGAGCGGTCTGCACTATAAACCATGGCTGAGAGCCATAGTTAGCACTCTGATAGGCTTACCCTCAATTCCAAGGGTAGTGGGCTTGACCTCCTTGTCCAATTGATGTTCAAGGGTCGCCTTCGATGTCCTTTTGATAGATTTGGTGGTTGAATCATTTGATTGGGCCTCTGTTTGCCCAAATTTGCACTTCTTGACTCTCCTAGGCACCTAGGGCATCCATGACTAATTGATCTTTAGAGTATTGGCAAAGTAGCTCTCAAATGCACGTGTTCAGTATGCAATTCGATAGGGCTTCACTGCTCTTTTGATCAATCAACTCTGTATATTTCTTCCCCATTTGAAGGGGGTATTTATAGCATGTCCCTAGGGCTAGGGGTGGCTTCATGGAGAAGCCAAGATCAAGAAGGGGTGGTTAGGATAGTTTGAATGGAAGCTTCTAGCATCTTCCATCCTTCAACCACCCTCTTCTAGACCAAATGGCCATTCCAACCGATTTGGCTTGAATGAAGGCCAACTAAACTTCAGTTAAGACCGTAGGTCACAACTGCGGTCTAGACTATAAACCGTAGGTCTCAGCCATGGTTCAGCCTGTAGACCGTAGGTCTGGGCTGCGGTTCAGACTGATTAGGCCAAGGAGCCCAAATTGAGTGGTTAGAACCACTGCTCTATCTTGGAGTCTATCCAAGACCTTCCATATGGTCTTGTAGCATGTCCATATGAGTAGTCGCCTTCGACATGACGCGTTTTAGGTGTCTACAGTAACATTTGGAGGTACAATATTTTTATGAAGTTATCCCAAATATTTACTTTAAATAGAACTAAATATTATTCACATAAACTTAGGGGTAAAATTATACTATAAATAAAGGCCTAGGGCCCTTATTGTAACTATGTTTTGGCCATTATAATTAATAGTTACACTTTATGAAACCCTAAATGAGGTTGTAAGAAATTTTGAAGTCCTTATACATCCCATTAGTGGCATCGTTCTCTTGGTTTTCTAATGCATAACAATTGTGGCATGGTCCTTTTAGCACATCTTGTCATTCAATTATCAATTTCATAATCAAATGAATATGTGGATATTGATGTTATTTGACTTCTTATGTATTGATTGATCACATGCTATCCTCACTATAGTGAAAATTTCATATTTGCTTTCAATTTCTTGGACTCTAAAACTTCTCACAATTTTATTTTTGCACTTTTAATTTTCACTCAATTTACCTTTATAAACTTTACTTTTATGTATTTTAGTTTAAATTAGTGATATGAATGAGGAAAATGGGGAACCAACCTAAATTCAAATTGTAGACACCTAAAACGTATGATATTAACATTTTTTAATATCAATATTTAATAATTATGTAATTATGCTAAATAATTATTACAACCTTAGAAATATTAATTTTGACCATCCTATCCCATTTGACCCACTAAACCCCCTCCTACACCTAGCCCATGGTCATCATGAGACCATCCCACTCTCTTAACCTCGATTCCACCTAACCTTAGTTTACATTAACTCCCTACTCTTTGCACCCCTCATGCTCTTTAATAAACATGGGTTGGGTGAGTATTCTCTCCACCTAGGCACATTAATAAAGTAGGCCATTTAGGTGGGGTGAGGATTCTCTCCACCCAAAAACATTAATGAAGCATAACATTTATGTGGGGTGAGTATTCTCTCCACGTAGGCATATTAATGAAGCATACCTGAACCTTAATAAAGGATGGTGCACACATGTCCATTTAATCATCCAAATGGAGAAACTTAGATTCCTCCCTTCTCTCACTTGGACCATTTGTACACCATGTGATCTCCACTTCATCACTCCCATAACCCTTGGGAAATTTTATAAATAATCCTTAATTTCTTTTACCTGGAGAGAAGCGTGTGAGATATCATAGGTAAACTCTATCAAAATTTATCTAGAATTCATTTGCATGCATTGGTGTGTGTTAATCATGGATAACATGGTAGGCCTCTATTTGTATGTTTTTGTTTTGTAAATTGTGTGTAGGTTGAATCTTCAATAGATATCACAAGATAGATTCTTGGAAGCCTACAACGTTAGTCTTACAATGACACTAAGAGGGGGGGTGAATCAGTGTAGCTCTTTAAACTTGAATTTACAGCTCTTAATATAGTAGCAATTAAAACTAATTACTAGATACAACAAGTATAACACAAGAGCATCACACAACACAAGATTTAACGAGGTTCACCAATGTGGCTACTCCTCAAAAATGACTACTTGGACTACCATCCAAATCCAGCCTTTGCAAAGCACCAACTTTACAATCAATTTACCAGCACCTACTAGAAGGAGCACCGACCCCTTATTTATCTGCACCAATAGAAAGGAGCACCAACCCCTGATTTACCAGCACCTACTGGAAGGAGCAACAACCCCTGATGCCAAGCTACAACCTGGACTTCAATTTTGAATCTATAAGATTTACAGAAAGATACCTTTGTCTTTGTAGGAACCTGACTGGTCTTTCTTCACCTTTTTCGCTCTCTATGCACTCTGCTTTCTCTGTGCAATCACTTCGCACTCTCTGCTTCATTACAGTTGACCTTCATGATCGTCTTCTCTCTTTCGCACACTCTGCTCTCTCTACGCAATCACTTCACACTCTCTGCTTCATTACAGTCGACCTTCACGATCGTCTTCTCTCTTTCGCGCACTCTGCTCTCTTCGCACTACGACAGAACTCCGCACACTTCGACAACAACCAAATCTCCAAAACAACCCTCCTTTTATAACAAAATTTTTGAGATGAAAACCCTAATCTTAGTCGGTTGTAAACCCTAATCTTAGTCGGCTTTCATGACAACTGTAAACCCTAATTTTAGTCGGTTGTTCATCGGTCTTTGTCGGCTTCAACTCAACCGTGAAAATACAACATGTCATGACACTTTCACCTTCTTGCTTCTTTTCTTGGCTTGTACCTGTGAAAACTCAGCACGTCACGATATCGCGACACTTTTGCCTTCGTACTTCTTTTCTTGGCTTGTACCCATGAAAACACATGTCACGATATCGTGACACTTTCACCTCCTTGCCTCTTTTCTTGGCTTGTACCCGCAAAAACGTAGCATGTCACGATATCGCGACACTTTCGCCTCCTTGCCTCTTTTCTTGGCTTGTACCCATGAAAATACAACATGTCATGAAATCGTGACACTTTCGCCTCCGTACTCTTCCTCTTTACTTTTGTCGCGATATCGCGACACTTCTCTCTCTCCTTCTTTAGTCGCGAAAATGCGACATGTCGCGATATCGTGACACTTTCTCTCCTTTGCTTTTTCTCTTGCCTTCGGGTCATGAAAATGTGACATGTCATGATATCGCGACACTTTCTTTCCTTTGCTCTTTCTCTTGCAATATGTCATGAAATCGTGACACTTTTTCTTTCGTACAATATCTCTTGCAATATGTCATGAAATCGTGACACTTTTTCTTTCGACTCTCTTACTTGCAATATGTCATGAAATCATGACACTTTTTCTACTTGCCATTCTCTCTTCCAACATGTCATGAAATCATGACACTTTTTCTTCTGTACTATCTCTCTTGCAATATGTCACGAAATCGTGACACTTTTTCTACTTGCCTTTCTCTCTTCCAACATGTCATGAAATCATGACACTTTTTCTTTCGTACTATCTCTCTTGCAATATGTCATGAAATCGTGACACTTTTTCTACTTGCCTTTCTCTCTTCCAACATGTCATGAAATCGTGACACTTTTTCTTTCGTACTATCTCTCTTGCAATATGTCGTGAAATCGTGACACTTTTTCTACTTGCCTTTCTCTCTTCCAACATGTCGTGAAATCATGATAGTTTTGCTTGCTTGTGCTTTCTCTTCGAACATGTCACGAAATCGTGACAGTTTTGCTTGCTTGCACTTTCTCTCCGAACATGTCATGAAATCATGACAGTTTTGCTTGCTTGCGCTTTCTCTCCGAACATGTCATGAAATCGTGACAGTTTTGCTTGCTTGCGCTTTCTCTCCGAACATGTCATGAAATCGTGACAGTTTTGCTTTCTTCTCAACATGTCATGATATCATGATAGTTTTTCTTTCTTGCTCTAACATGTCTGCGTTCATGTCGGCTATCGCGATAGGTTTCTTCCTTGTGATTTTCTTTTGATTTTTAGCATATGGGCCACTTTGGTCTTCTTGGAAAAACACTGTACATACTCTGAGTAACCTTTGAACTTCTGTCTTCTGCATCTGAAAGGCTTTTGAACTTCCTATCCATTGCATCAATAGATCTATCTGACTGTGTTGACAACAATGACAATACTGTTGTTGCACCTTGCTCAACAATCTCCCCCTTTGGAATTGTTGGCAACACATGTGCAATTTCTTGTAACTCTTCTCCCCCTTTGACAATAATACCAAAGGGCTACCGTAGACTCCCCCTGAGTCCATGCACAACATTCTCAGGCACACTCTATTGCATTTAGCAAAGATCATGAACATGAGCAAACAGATAATCAAATACTGAAATGCTCCCCCTGAGAATGTGATCCCTGTAGCTAGTCAATTTTTGGGAAGTGTGACCACTCCCAATTTATTGCGAAGGTACTCAAAAACTTCCTTGGGCAATGGTTTTGTGAAGATATCTGCTACTTGCTCTGTAGTTGGAACAAAATCCAACTTAACCTCACCTTCTGCAACTTTCTCCTTCAAAAAGTGATACCTGATAGCGATGTGTTTTGTGCGTGAATGCATAACTGGATTCTTGGAGATGTTAATGGCATTGGTGTTATCACACTTAACTGATATCGGCTCACTGAAGCTAATACCAAGATCTTTCAGGGTTTGTTTCATCCATAATACCTGCGTACAACATGTTGTTGCTGCAATATATTCTGCCTCTACTGTCGATAGAGAAACTGACTCTTGTTTCTTACTCTGTGCCATGCGACCAATCTGTCTCCAAGATAGAATGCACCTCCACTTGTACTCTTTCTGTCATCTACACATCCTGCCCAATCTGCATCTGAATACGAAATAAGGGTGAAGTCTTTACCTTTTGGATACCATAACCCATACTCCATAGTACCCTTGAGGTATCGAAGAATCCTCTTTACTGTTGTCACATGAGTCTCCTTGGGATTAGCCTAAAATCGTGCTACCATGCATACTGCCTATAAAATATCTGGTCTGGTAGCTGTCAGGTACAATAAGCTTCCAATCATAGATCTGTACATGGTTTGATCAACAGGTGGAGATTTGTCATCCTTGCTCAACTTGCAGCCTGTCGTCATGGGAGTGCTAACTGGCTTACAATCCTCCATTGTGAACCTTTTTAACATCTCTTTTACATATTTAACTTGAGAAATAAATATGCCCTTCTTACTTTGATTAACTTGCAACCCGAGGAAATACGACAGTTCTCCAATCATTGACATTTCAAATTCTTTCTGCATCTTATTTGCTAAATCTTTGCATGACTCATCTTTGCTGCTGCCAAATATGATATCATCTACGTATACAACAAGAACAATAAGATGCCCATTTTCTGTTTTGACATACAAATTACTATCCACCATACCTTTCTTAAACCTTTGTTGAGTGAGATAGTTGTCTAGCCTTGCATACCATGCTCGGGGTGCCTGTTTTAAGCCATATAATGCTTTCTTCAACTTGCAAACCAAGTTTGGATCATCACCAAGTTGGAAACCATCCGGTTGCTCAATATAAACCTCTTCTTCAAGTTTCCCATTCAAAAACGCTGATTTCACATCCATTTGATAAACTTTGAAATTCTTGTAGACTGCTAAAGCCAGAAACATTCTAATTGCCTCTAGTCTAGCTACTGGTGCAAAAGTTTCCTCAAAGTCAATGCCTTCAACTTGTGCATAACCCTTACATACCAATCTTGCTTTATTTTTGACTACCTGTCCGTCTTCATTCAATTTGTTTCAAAAAATCCATTTAGTCCCGATTATATTTTTATTAGCAGGTCTAGGTACTAACTCCCAAGTTTCATTTTTCTCGATCTGATCTAATTCTTCATTTATTGCCTTCATCCAACTTTCATATTTGCTTGCATCAGTAACATTTTTGGGCTCAATGCTGGATAATAGAGAGTAGTTACTTATTGCTCTTCTTCTTGTCTGAACACCAACTTTGGGGTCTCCAATTATTTGCTCTCTAGGATGATTTTTCTGCCAACTGCCTGTTTTGAATTTCTTATTTTCTTCCACTTCTGAATCACAACTTACATCATCTGAGTCAATTTTTTGTATCTTTTCCATTTCGTTTTCCTCATCTCCTTCAATAACCTCTTCATAAATTGGGTAGTTCGTTTCATAGCTAATTACTCGTTCTTTACCTTCATCAAATTTAACATCGGCATTGTCCACAATTTTCTTTAGCCTCTTGTTGTAGCATTTGTAAGCTTTGCTTTTTGATGAATAACCAACAAAAATACCTTCATCTGCTCTATCTTCAAACTTACCAAGATTATCTTCAGTTCTTTTGATATAGCACTTGCTGCCAAAGACTTTGAGGTATTTTGTTGTTGCCCTTTTACCGAACCATAATTCATAAGGAGTTTTGCTTTCATGTGTTCTCAGCATGTACCTATTTTGGATATACACCATAGTATGGACTGCTTCTTTCCAAAATCTATTTGCTACTCTGCTTTCAACCAACATAGTCCGTGCCATTTCCTGCACTGTCCTATTCTTTCTTTCTACCACTCCATTTTGCTGAGGTGTCCTGTATGCTGAGAACTGTCTCCTAATACCGTAATTTTCACAGTACTCTGCAAACTCCTCTGAAATGAATTCTCCTCCTCTATCTGATCTTAAACATTTGATCCTTTTCCCTGTTTCATTCTCAACCTGGTTTTTGAAAATCTTGAACATATCAAAAGCTTCTGATTTATGCTTCAAGAAAAATATCCATGTCATTCTGGAATAGTCATCAATGCACAACATAAAATATTTGTCACCATTTATGCTTTGAGTTCTCATGGGACCACATAAATCAGTGTGTATGAGTTCCAAAGGTTTGCTTGTGTAGTATTCTTTTGTTTTGAATGTGACTCTAGTTTGTTTCCCCTTTTGGCATGAAGCACAAATGTTGTTTGCAGGTTTGTTGATGGTGGGAATATCTCTCACTGCCCTTTTTGAGATGATTTTTACCAGATTATCAAAACTGATATGCCCTAGTCTCTTGTGCCACAACCAGTTTTCTTCTTCCTATCCAATAAAACAAGCTCCTTTTGAATTCTCCTGAGAGCGTGTACAGGTTGCCAGATGTCCTTGATCCAGTTGCTATCAATTTTCCACTATTTATTTTTTTGACTTCACAACCCCGCTTCATAAAAACTACTTCATGACCTTTATCACAAATCTGACTTACGCTCAACAAGTTATGTTTCAAACCATCCACAAACAAGACTTCTTCTGACTTAATCTTTCCATCACTAATTTTAACTGAACCTTTGCCAACTATCTTAGCTCCATCATTATTTCCAAATTTTATTGAACCTCCTTCATATTTTTGTAACTTCTCAAATTTTTGTTTGTCACCTGTCATATGACTGGAGCATCCACTATCAAGTATCCATGGTACATATTTATTCTGTGCTTTGAATGCAGTTTGTACGATTAAGGATTCCTTTTCTTCCTTCAGTCGCTCTTTTCCTTTCCACTCTGTTTTGATAGTAGTTTTGGGCTCTTGTTTTGCCTTTCCCTTATCAGTAGTTTGAGCATGTTTTTCGGGAAGCTTTCTATTTTGTCTCATCCTGTATGGTTGAAATTTTCTTCCCTGAAACTGATTTGATGTAAATGTATTTCTACAGTTTCTTGCAATGTGCCCAAAATTATGACAGCTATAACATTCTACTGTATAATTCATCAGAGGAGAAAAAACATTTCTATTGGTGAAATTCCTTGGTCTTACATTATATTTGTAGTCTGAGATTTTATGTCCATAGCCATTGCATTTAAAACAGAAACCAGAAAAAGGATAATTGAACCTGGGTGATGGTCTTTGCCATGTTGTCGTAGGAGCCATAGGTCTTCTTCTTCTTTGATGTGTGACATTGGTGAATCCATCATTGTCAATTCTCCTTTCGTGCCTGGCATTAATGCTTTCTTTTGCATGAGACGTTTTTCCTTGATCAACCTGTCTCTTATCTTCATTCTTTATGGATTCTACATTTCTGGCCTTTGATCCACTTGATGATTCTCCTTCGATGAAACCCAGACCAAATTTGATGCCTGCAGGCCTTTGGTCATTTATGATCTTATCCAGCTTCATAGAACTTTCTTCACGTTTGTGATAACAACTAATTTTCTTATTCATCTCTTCTAGCTGCATTCTTAAACCAACAATCTCTTCTTCTAGCTTGCTGCAATAATCTATTTTCATTGTTATTTGCACTTCGAGATCTTCGAAGATTTTCTTAGATTCTTCTATCTGTACTTTCAAACTGGTTATGATTCCATTTGCATCCTCAAGCTTTCTTGAAAGTTTCTTATTCTTTTTATTTTCTATCTTCCACTCTTCAAGTGCAGAGATCAACTCACCTTCTAGATCTACTTCAGCCTCAAGGTTTTCACCACAAACTTCAGAGGTCACTCCTTCTTCCTTTTCCGATTTAACTTCTTCAAATGCCATGAAAAGAGCTTCATATT
This sequence comes from Wollemia nobilis, assembly GCA_028583015.1. Classification (NCBI taxonomy): domain Eukaryota; kingdom Viridiplantae; phylum Streptophyta; class Pinopsida; order Araucariales; family Araucariaceae; genus Wollemia; species Wollemia nobilis. The sequence continues at coordinate 1,552,577 of JAQPPZ010002048.1, read as the reverse complement.
TTTCTTCTTCAGACTCTTCACCGAAGCTATTTTCTGATGAACTGACATTCTTGGAGATGAAACTTTTCTTCTTGAAGTTGCCTTTTCTGAAATTCGTTTTCATCTTCCAGTCACTTCTTTCTTGGTGCGATCCTTCATCATTTTTGTTCTTCTCTTTAAGTGGACATTTAGTCACAAAATGCCCAACGCCTCCACAGTTGAAACATTTAAATGGTAGCTTCCCTCTGTATTTTCCTTTTCCCTTTTTTAGTTTTCTAACAAAGTTTGCTTCCATTTCATCTGATGTCTCTTCTTCCTCGGACTCTTGTTTTGTGTTTTTATTTTTAAGGGCTTTAAAAGTCGCTTCTCTGTCTATGGGTTTAGATCTTCCTATCCTCATCTCATATGCAGTCAAAGAACCATACATCTCATCTATACTAAAATAATTTAGATTTTTAGCTTCTTCTATCACTGAGACTTTGGAATCAAACCTTTGAGGAAGAGATCTTAGTACCTTTTTTATGACGATAGAGTCTCCAATATCCTCGTCGAGCCCTCTGATCGCATTAATGATTCCATTAACTCTCAACATATATGCCTCAATGTTTTCATCGTCGTTCATTTTCAATGCTTCGAACTGAGCTCGATGTGTCTGTAATTTGGCCTCCTTGATCTTATCGTCTCCTTCATGAATACTCCTCAGTTTGTCCCATATCTCTTTTGCCGTATTACAACTCATGATCTTTACTAGTTCACTATCTGCTAATCCACACATGATAGCATTCTTTGCTTTTGAGTTACTCTCAAATAGTTTCTTTTCGTCAGCCTCTTTTGGAGGAGTGATGGGTATTGTGTATCCACTAATTACTGAATCCCGGATGTCATATCCCAAAGCATAGAGATATGTCTGCATCCCGATTCTCCAGAACGCGTAATTAGATCCATCAAACAATGGTGCTTTGTTTGATGAGAAACCTTCACCACCTGCCATTGTGTTACTTCCAAGATCACCCTAGCCGATTAGGCTTGTACAAGAACTTAGCTCTGATACCAATTGTTAGTCTTACAATGACACTGAGAGGGGGGGTGAATCAGTGTAGCTCTTTAAACTTGAATTTACAGCTCTTAATATAGTAGCAATTAAAACTAATTACTAGATACAACAAGTATAACACAAGAGCATCACACAACACAAGATTTAACGAGGTTCACCAATGTGGCTACTCCTCAAAAATGACTGCTTGGACTACCATCCAAATCTAGCCTTTGCAAAGCACCAACTTTACAATCAATTTACCAGCACCTACTAGAAGGAGCACCGACCCCTTATTTATCTGCACCAATAGAAAGGAGCACCAACCCCTGATTTACCAACACCTACTGGAAGGAGCAACAACCCCTGATGCCAAGCTGCAACCTGGACTTCAATTTTGAATCTATAAGATTTATAGAAAGATACCTTTGTCTTTGCAGGAACCTGACTGGTCTTTCTTTGCCTTTTTCGCTCTCTATGCACTCTGCTTTCTCTATGCAATCACTTCGCACTCTCTGCTTCGTTACAGTCGACCTTCACGATCATCTTCTCTCTTTTGCACAATCTGCTCTCTCTACGCAATCACTTCGCACTCTCTACTTCATTACAGTAGACCTTCACGATCGTCTTCTCTCTTTTGCACACTTTGCTCTCTTCGCACTATGACAGAACTCTGCACTCTTCGACAACAACCAAATCTCCAAACAACCCTCATTTTATAACAAAATTTTTGAGATGAAAACCCTAATCTTAGTTGGCTTTCATGACAATTGTAAACCCTAATTTTAGTCGGCTATTCATCGGTCTTTGTCGGCTTCAACTCAACCATAAAAATACAACATGTCACGATATCATGACACTTTCACCTTCTTGCTTCTTTTCTTGGCTTGTACCATGAAAACTCAGTCGTGCGATATCGTGACACTTTCACCTTCGTACTTCTTTTCTTGGCTTGTACCCACGAAAACACAACATGTCACGATATCATGACACTTTCGCCTCCTTGCCTCTTTTCTTGGCTTGTACCCATGAAAATGTAGCATGTCGTGATATCGTGACACTTTCGCCTCCTTGCCTCTTTTCTTGGCTTGTACCCATGAAAACATAACATGTCATGAAATCGTGACACTTTCACCTTCGTACTCTTCCTCTTTACTTTTGTCGTGATATCGTGACACTTTTGCCTTCTTACTTTCTCTCTCCTTATTTAGTCATGAAAATGCGACATGTCGCGATATCATGACACTTTCTCTCCTTTGCTCTTTCTCTTGCCTTTGGGTCACGAAAACGTGACATGTCACGATATCGCGACACTTTCTTTCCTTTGCTCTTTCTCTTGCAATATGTCATGAAATCGTGACACTTTTTCTTTCGTACAATATCTCTTGCAATATGTCATGAAATCGTGACACTTTTTCTTTCAGACTCTCTTACTTGCAATATGTCATGAAATCGTGACACTTTTTCTACTTGCCATTCTCTCTTCCAATATGTCACGAAATCGCGACACTTTTTCTTCCGTACTATCTCTCTTGCAATATGTCATGAAATCGCGACACTTTTTCTACTTGCCTTTCTCTCTTCCAACATGTCACGAAATCGTGACACTTTTTCTTCCGTACTATCTCTCTTGCAATATGTCATGAAATCGTGACACTTTTTCTACTTGCCTTTCTCTCTTCCAACATGTCGCGAAATCGTGACACTTTTTCTTCCGTACTATCTCTCTTGCAATATGTCATGAAATCGTGACACTTTTTCTACTTGCCTTTCTCTCTTCCAACATGTCACGAAATCATGACAGTTTTGCTTGCTTGCGCTTTCTCTCCGAACATGTCATGAAATCGTGACAGTTTTGCTTGCTTGCGCTTTCTCTCCGAACATGTCACGAAATCGCGACAGTTTTGCTTGCTTGCGCTTTCTCTCCGAACATGTCATGAAATCATGATAGTTTTTCTTGCTTGCGCTTTCTCTCCGAACATGTCACGAAATCATGACAGTTTTGCTTGCTTGCACTTTCTCTCCGAACATGTCACGAAATCACGATAGTTTTCTTCTTCCTCTTCTCTCCGAACATGTCATGATATCACGACAGTTTTCTTTCTTGCTCAACATGTCGCGATATCGCGACAGTTTTCTTCCTTGTGATTTTCTTTTGATTTTTAGCATATGGGCCACTTTGGTCTTCTTGGAAAAACACTGTACATACTCTGAGTAACCTTTGAACTTCTGTCTTCTACATCTGAAAGGCTTTTGAACTTCCTGTCCACTGCATCAATAGATCTATCTGACTGTGTTGACAACAATGACAATACTGCTGCTGCACCTTGCTCAACATACAAAAGGTTCCCTCTAGATAAAATATCATTATGAGCAGTACAATAAAGACCATTGATAGAGGGACTATTCATAGTCATAATTGTCCCCACATCTAGGAGCTAGATCTAGTCACTTGCAAACGAGCAAACCGGTTAGAAAAATGAGTAAGATAATTTTAAATGTGTGTTGCTTATTTTTAGCTTTTATTTTAATGCATTATATTGATTTTATTTTTTTGCACTTTCTTATAGATCTAGGTCTAATTGAGATAGGCCTACAGGTGCTACTAACTAGTGTCTTGGTTTTATGTAGGTGACAAAGGCTCTACTCAACCATTGGGGTGGTTTGCACGTAGATACCCATCCCTCCTTTAGATTGTCAAATAAGACAAAGTATCAAACATTGCATTGTAAAATGGGATTCACCATTGGAAAAACCCTCATTGTAGCCCAAGGGGAATTTGGAAAGATCTTATTATAAATTATTTTATGTTCAATAAAATGGCACATTTTATTTACTACATTTTGATGATCATGGTGGGGCATTTCTAACCCTAAATCACACACAGGTATTTTTATTTCATAGGTTGTAAAAATACTATTTTGGCATCACTTACCTCATATTTTTCCTTGTGTGATTTATTCACTTTTTTTCAAATATTGTTCACATTCAGAGTCTTTTGTCTGTGTTTTAAGGGTTAAAAACAATCCAAATGAGGCCCATTATATCAAGTACTTGCTTCTACACAACATAACACATCAATTTTAGATGAGTATAAGGTAAGAACCCCTTCTTACTGACCATATTTTGTCATTTTTCATCATCATCACCAAGCGCCTCCTTAGGCCAAGTCCACAATATTAGGATGTGCAAATGTATCATTCCTTCCCCTATCAATTGACCAACATTCAGTCCATTTTTATGATTTCATTGCAAGCATAGTATTTTTTAGTTAGATTTGATTTTCATTAGGTTTCATTATTGGAAATAGCTTCTAAGGTTTTATTAGTTAGGGGTTGTTATCCATTTTGTGTTATTTTTGAATCAAAAATCCAAAATTTGACCCTTCTATTCTTTGTTTTTGGCAAAAAAAATCATCAGACTGATCTTCTAAGACATATAAACTAGACCTAGTAGAGAAGGAGACCAGAAATCTCCTCCAGTAGAGACTTTCCATAGAGGGATTATTTTTGTTGTGAACCATCCATAAAGAGATAATTTCTATCACAAAGTTGATTTTGGGAAAAAGAGCCTATGCAATAGCTCTAGTCAATTTCCAGAGAGCTTTGGACTTTAGGTAGGTGTCCCTACTATTAATTTTAGGTTTGATTTCATAAAATATTTTTTTTTTGCTTTTTAGACCTTTAATTTGCATTGCCTATCCACACTTTATATTGAGTAGAAAATTTGACTCTTATAAGCTCTCTCCTTGTGCTTTATCGCAATATTGGAGATCAAAAGGGAGTCACTTTTTCTAAGTAAAGAAACAACACACACATTTCACATCATATCACATTAAGAGGACCCTTATTTTTTTATGTTCTTCCCTTCCATTTCATGTGACTTTGGGAATAAAAAGTGGGTAAGTTACCTCCAATCAAAGAACCCCATCCTTTCATTGCTTTGTTAGCTTAGGTTTTATTTTGTGCATTCTCTTTGCTTTTGTAGAATACATTAGCGTGGATTTACTTTTCAAGTTATTTACTTTCAAAGCATTTACTTTTCAAGTCATTTATTTTCAAATTAGTTACTTCAAGTTATTTACTTTCCTATTTTATGCATTGTTTTCATTAGGGTAGGCTTTCATTTACTTGCCTTGTTGATGACTTTAATTAGAATATATTTATCTTTCTATATTGTAAATTTCCTTTTTGTTAATCTAGATTGCTTTTTTGTCCTTGCATTTTATTTTCATTAGAATAGACTTTCTTTCTTGAAATTTAGCCTAGGTTAGAATTTGAATTATTGCATTTAGTTTCAGAAAAACTCATACTCTAATTTCATAGGTTATAATTGTATTGCCTTGCATCATAGGTAGGAAATTCACATTTATAGAGTAGAATTTGTTGTATTGCATTTCATCTAAGAAAAAATTGCATTAGTATTCCTAGCATAGCTCTTGGTTGTGCATCATAGTTAGACAAACCTAAATAAAATCACACAGTTCATATCATGTTTGCACCACATTTTAAAAACCAATAGGTGATATTGGAATTCATCCTCAACCATTTGTTGCCTCATTAGACACCATAGTTAGTAGGTATAGTTTTCTAGTCTTCATAACTGGGAAGCTGACTCCCCTTATGATTAGCTTGGAGTAGTTTGAGGCTAAAACCCTTGCTCACAGGGATAAATAATTAGTGAGTATGCAACTATCATTTTTTATCGAGCTTGCCCAAGGGTTATGCAAAAGTCAATTGGGTCAATGTAGGTTTTATACAACGTTGCTTCTTATATCCCCTAAAAATGATATTAGAGGTCTTTTCTTATTTTGTATACCCCAAGCCATATCCATATTAGGAATCTATTGGCCATTTATGCACAACTTCTCTCCATGTACTCTTAGGTATGTTGGGTAGCATTCATAAACACACCTTTAAATATTCCCTCTCTACTTTTTGTAGATTTTTAGGGGTAGGTAACATTAGAACACACAAAACTTAACACAAAAGAAAACAAAAAATCACTCAAAATAAAATTCAAGCAACATCAAACACAAAAAAAATCTTAATCACACCAAACAATTATTTGTTGTATGCTTGCTTGTTTACTTAGCAACTTATTCACTAACCACAAAAATAATATAAAAATAAAAAATACATAAAAGGTCAAAAAATATTATAAAACATCCCTCTTTATTTTGTTCTACCACCCCTCAATTTGTAACCAGCCTCTATAAAAATAATCCCTACAGGGATGATTTTCATACATAATCATTCCTATAGTGATGGTTTCCAGTTAGGGTTGTCCTCACAGGGATGGTCTCTATCATAGCTAAGTCACAATATCTACATCTCATATCCTCTTCTTTGCTTCCTCCTATTCTATATCTAACCTATTATGGTCATCACTAGAAGTCAAGCTAGAACATAGGAGTGTCATTATATGAACCACTCTGAGATGATACCCCCTTCTTTGGTGAACCCTTTGACTCATCTAGAGGAGGCACTCTTCACCCCACCTAGTAGCTTTTCCACTATCCATAATATCCTATATCTGAGTGATGTGGATCATATTGAACCCTCATTTTATGACCAAATCCTAATATACCAGTCCACCTATACTATCTTACTTGAGACCCCTAGTGAGGGGACCTCTTCATCCTCCTTAAACCCAAACATTTTCCACTTTGAGCTTAGAACTTTTTTTCCTTTCTTCACCTATGTCACTTGAACTTCACCCCTCATTTCTCCTAGTTCACGTCAACCCCTCTTGCCCCATATTCATTCGAATGACTAGCCTTTCATATATTTATACCCATTATGAGTTCTTGATCATTCATTTCCCTATTTTCCTAAGAGTCAACCCATTACCATGCCTCACATACCCTATCCATTCCTACTCCCCCTATTGCAACCCAAGTTGTGGAAACTGTGTCTATCATCCCTGTTACCTCTAACTCTTATGGTCCCTCCTCTTTCAATATTGCTACCTCATCACAAAACCCTACTTCTTGAATATCACTCTCATTTGATTTCTCTTATTCTAATTCCTTTCTTTATCCATGCATGAATGGTGCTTCGCATCCTACTTATTATATTCCTCCAATAACCTTCCATCTTCTCACTCCATCTCATCAGTCCACACCCTCCAATTCAAATCTTTGTTTTATAATTTTTTCTACATGTGCCAATCCTCCTTCAGTAGGTATGCATATTGTTTCTACTTCTATCCCTCAATCTCCTTTCCCTCATTCTACTTATTTCTTTCAACCTTCTTATTATCCTTATTTTTCTTCTTCTCTTGAAGCTAATTCTCATATTCAACCTCCTTATACTTAACCTTATTTGCAATATGCCCAAGCCATCACTTCTCAATAGTCTCCTTATCTTACATTTCACATTGCTTTTATCCCACCTTCTCAACCACCCCCAATTATTCCTCCTCTTCCTACTCCCCCTTCTAATCCATATTTCTACTTCACTCAACCTCCTTTGTGGATTCCCACTCCACCTATTACTCCAACTCTTCAGTAGCCTCCATACACTCTTCATTAGTGGCCACCCTCATAGTTTTAGGTGTCAAGTCAACCTCCACCTATTCAAACCAATTTGATTGTTATTCCACCATCATACCAAACCATTTCCTTTGCTCCTTCTACCTACTCCCCATATCCTTCACCTCATTAGTCCCCTTTATTCTTCCCATGTGGCCTATGTGACCTACATATCTTATCATTCCCATCCATCCTATCCTCCTCCTTCTCATCATGTGTATCCCTACCATCCTGAGCCTTCCCACTTCACTAGCCCTATTGATCATGTGCAGGCACATCAAGCATCTCATTAGACCAAAATTCAATAAGTGATGGACTGACTCAAAATTTTATAGTTGCACTCAACTATCTATGGGTATCAAAAGCCCACCTATATTCAAATTTACAATGAACCTATCCATCCATCAGTCCAAGCACACCAATATCCTTATTGGTTTGAGATGCCCAATTTTGAGAAATTCAAGAGGAAATAAGACCCCAAATAGCACTTGATAAAATTCAAGTATTTATGCTACCAAATCCATGGTAGTGATCCCCTCATGCTGCAAAATTTTCCCATGTCCCTTGGGGGATAAACCTTATATTGATTTTAAAACCTACCTCAACATAGCCTCTTTGCTTTTGAGCAACTGGAAAACCTCTTCCTAAGAAATTTTTAAATAATATTAGAAAGGAGACTTCATTATTACTCTATACAATCTATGTCAATTTTATGATGAGTCAACCAATTATTATTTCTCTATGTGACATGGGGTTATTCATGAGTTGACATTATCTATCCCCCTTTTCGATTTGGTCAAGATGTTTTCCAGGAACTATGCTAAACATATCTCAACCCACATACAAATCCAACAACATTTCTCTTTTGAGGAAACCATTGCTCAAGTAAAGGTCATCGAAGAGATCAAGATTCAAGAATGGGAACTTAAGATCAAAAATAAAATTGAGCATCCTAATAAGGTCAACAAGGGCAATAACAATAGTAACCAAACCAAGGTCCCCCAAGTTAACCAACTAGTGTTGAGTACCACGATAGCCCCTCCACAACAAAGTACTCAATCATGGCAATAGAATTTCTAGCCCTAATCAATCCCTTGGTAAGTTTGTATACAACCTTCCTATCCTATTCTAACCAACCTTCCAATAATCCCTAGTGCCCTCCTTTGTATACCTCATAATTGGACACCATTTTTTGGACCATTATCAAATATATTTCAAAAGTTGTATGATGCTAAAGTGATTCCCTTACCCAGAATTTGACTCAAGGATCCCAATAGGGAAAAACCCAAGTGGTATAAGGAACATCAATATTATGTCTACCACCATTAAAGAGATCATGACATTAATTATTTTTTATAACTAAAGCATATGGTATAATATTTAATTGATTGAGGGGAGGTAATAATTGATAACCCCTTAGCCCCATCTAACCAAAACCTTAGAATATATTAGAATTCATTACCCTAGCATGTGATGTACCAACCACCCACAAGTGCCTCAACTTCTTCAACTATACCTTAAAAAATAAACCATGTGAATAACATATGATCCCACCAAGGTTTCATGGGTATGATCAAAATTATTACTAGAAATCAACAATACCTAGGTCGACCACCCCACCAACATGACCCTCTAGTTGTTCCATCCTCATTGATTGCTCCTCCCACACAAGGTTCTCCTTATCCTTACTGACCTATTATCACATTACAAAGTTGCATTACCCAAAATAGAATGATAGCACCAAATAAGCTCTTAATCTATGACCTAATTTAATAATATCCCCATCATTGGGAGGTTTTGAATGATATCTTATGGTCTATCAATCTAGAAACACATGATCCAAATGCCTTTTCCAACTTTGTAGGTAGTGTGAGGACTTGCATGTCACCCTCAATCATTTTATATGATCATGAGATAAATTCTCTTGAGGAAGTAGGGTCTGATACCCCTATGCATATTATGGCATGCATCAATGGTATGATGTTTAAGTGCATCCTTATAGAAACTAGCTTTTCTATCAACCTTGTCTCCACTACCGCCTTACAACACCTTAATATTCCATCTAGCCATATTTTCACCCCTACTATCACCTTACAGGCCTTCAATGGCACTTTATTCTCAACTCTTGGCATAATTATACTTCCTATTCAAGTCAATGTGAAGACCATACCCACTCTTTTCCATGTCATTTTAGGTGAGATACAATATAACTTACTCCTCAGGTGATCATGGATAGGGAAATACAATGTGTTTCTTCTACCTTACACCACTACTTCAAATATGTTTATGAGGGATGGGTACATTGCATCCTCATTTATGATGAAACTTTCAAGTATTGTAACATGGTCATTCTTCTGCAAGGTCCCACTCTCCCATATACCCATATTACCCCTACTAGTGTGCAACCTATTCCCTCTATCCAACCAATACCACTACCTCCAATCTTGCCAGTCCCCTTGGTGTCTACCTATCCTTCTCCTACACATCTATCTCACCCTCCATCGTAGCATTCCAACTCTCCATGACTCATATTCTATCCTGCTTTACCTAAATATCCTCCTAATTTATTAGCATGGCCTCCACTCATCTCTTCTATTCAATTGCCTCCCTTATATTCCTCTTAATTTACCCCTTCTCCCATGGTACATGTTCATGCTTCTTCTCCTGTTCATCCCCTTCTTCAAAATATTTCTCATGTTTTACCTAGTCCACTTTTTATCCCTTGAATATCTAATATTACTCCTCCCCTTCCTTCCTCAACTTCTCAGTATCCCTCACCATATCTTATTATTCCATCCATTCTATTTTCTACTCTACAAGAATGTCACTCTTGGGAACAATGAGCCACATGGTTGGATTCACAACTTGTGCATCCATCAAAATCTACTTATTCCTTTACCAATGGATAGGCTATTGCATCTCTCTCATCACCACCTTCTCCTTCATATTCCATGTCATCCTCCCAATTCACTCCTTTGTCTTCTTCATCCAATCTATCTTCCCCTCGAAATCCAAACAATCTTGGGTCTCCCATCCAACAAGCAAGTCAAGGATTGCCCCACATGTTTGTACATTTATCTATTCTTGTTATGGAGGATTACATTGTACATAATGTAACTTTATCCCCTCCTAGCATAGAATAGATTAAATATTTTGGTCATCCTTGAGACACACCACTAACTATAAATGTTATTTTTCCCATTGGCTCCTCATCCAACCATATCAATTTTGTATATGTGGGAGTTGATGCCTTTTCCTATAGTGTGAACCTAAAGAGCCTAAGGCATAATTTTTTAGAAACATTAATTACCTACCTAACCCTTCCTTCACCATTTGATATTTTTAATGCTTTCAATAGCAAGGATTTAGCCTAGGGTACTATGATTAGGGTCCATGATATGTTGTTGAGCCATGCTACCAATTAACCAAATATAAATCTAGGTTGGTCTATTGCAAGGACTACAATGTTGCCCTCAAGGAATATTTTAGTTATCTCAAGATTACTCTCAAGGAGGATAAATTTTATGAGTATATTGACCCTAAGTATGCCTCTCTAATTGAGAATATCTCCCCACCATATATGGTGGATATTCCCTCTAAATTATTTCAAGTTTGATCCAACTCATTCCATCTAACATTTCTAAGTATGAGCTCAAGGAGAAATTCAAAATCCTATCGATTGCTTTAAATAACTCTAAATATGTATCAACTTGCATCATGCCCATCACTAAGTATCCTAATTATGGTATTAATTATCTTCACATATCCAATTTCACTCCCTATCCTATCAGTGCTTCTCCTACTAGAGTATCCTATTGGTCAACCCATCCTACATCCCCCTATCATCTTACCATGATGACATCCACCTCAACCCAATAATCATACACTTATCCTTCAACAACTCCTCCCTATTCCACAATATCCCTCAATTCCAAATCCATCATCTAGCATACCTATCCCTATATCCCATCACCCACCCACTATAAAAATGATCTCCATTGATCTTTTCAACCTTCTTTGCTATGTAGATGATCCTCATCATACTCTCAATATTGATCCATGTTCCCTTGAATTTGAGCACATTTCTTCTTCTCATCTTTATTTCCTTCCCATTATAAAACTAATAAAACATACAAATATCTATATTTTCCCCTCTCCTTGTCATCCTTATTTTTCTATTTTCTAGGTTGAAGTTATTTCTGATGATAACATCTTTTCTAAGAATGTATTGGATGATCTACATATCATTCCCACTCTAGCTAAGCTAGAGGATGGATCACACATGCTTGTGGAATACACCATCGATCAACCTTAGTTGTGACCCTAACAACTCTTTCAATGTCAAACTTGGAAAGAACCTATCTTTCAAATAGAGAGCACTTCACAATACTCCTAATAGAGTAAAAGAATATTTTTGCATGGTCCCACAATGACATGCCTAGCCTTGATCCCAACCTAATGCTCCACAACCTTATCCTCAATAGTAATGCTAATCCAGTCAAGAAAAATCTAAGGAAAATACATCCTACAACCACCTTAATGTTTAAATAAGAGTTGCAAAAAATCTTAGACATGGGATTTATTCAACCCATTGGCTATCCGGAGTGGGTCTTCAACATGGTACCTATCAAAAAATCAAATGGGGATACACATACACACAAAATTTTGATATCTAAATAAAGCATGTACCAAAGACAACTTTTTCCTTCCTAACATTGATACTCTAGTTGACTCCACAATGGGTCACGAATGTTGTCCCTCATGGATGGTTTCTCAGGATATAATCAAATATACATAAATACTAATGATCGACATAAGAAATATTGTACCACACTTTAGGGTATGTTTTGCTACAAAGTCATGTCATTTTGTCTTAAAAATATTGGCACTACATATAAACGCACTATGACATACATCTTTCATGACTATATGCATGAAATTATGGATGATTACATGGATGATTTATTGGCTAAATCTAAAATGTGTGATCAACATATTGATGTTACGCACAAAGTATTTGATCAACTTATTTAACATAATGTTAGATGAAATCCCAAGAAATGTGTCTTTGGTGTTTCCTCGAGCAAAATTCTAGGATTTATCATCTCTTAGATGGGTATTGAAGTGGACCCAAACAAAGTGAAGATCATTCTTGAAATACCTACCCCTATAAATCTAAAGCATAGCTTACAAGGCAATATTTATGTGATTCATCGTTTCATCATGCAACTCTCAAATAAATGCAAGTCTTTCAATCATATTTTGCAAGAGGGGTTCATATTTAATTGGACCAAAGAATGTCAGGATGCTTTCAAGGCCAATAAATAATATCTCACCTCCCCACTAGTTTTATCACTACCTAGGCTAGGTTTCCCTTTTCATTTGTACATTTTTACCATTGAATTTTCCTTAGGGACCATTCTAGCTCAAAAGAATGAGACCAATTAAGAGTAGACTATTTATTACACTAGTTGCACCTTGGTGAGTTATGAAACAAGATATGCTTATTTGGAGAAGTTGTGCCTAGCGATAGTTTTTGCTACTAAGAAAATTTGACATTATATGCTTAATCATACCACTTATATTAATTCCAGGAAAACCCCATTATTATACATGATGGTTTGATCCTACAATAACAACCAAACTGCTAAATAGATAATGCTTTTAATAGAAGCTCCACTTGTCGATGATAATTTTGACACTAAAATTGCATAAATCAGATAAGACTACCAGTGCATTACATATGCCACTCTTATTGACATCATATGGCCCCATTGGGCATACCTCTAGGGAAATTTAAGGCTCTAGAGCACATTTGGGAAGGTTCCCAACAGTTTTAGGTGGTTTTGGAGCATATCCTTATGATCATCCCATAAAGGGACGATCATATATAGTGACCGTCCCACCCACGGACGACCATCCAAAACCATCCTTGAGTGGGACAATCCCTAACCAGACACCCCAAAAGTCAAATGGGAGGAGAAATAACAATAAATTACTACAATATTCTCTACCCAATCAACCAAAATTGATTGGGATCCTATCATAGAGACTAGGAACTCCTAATTAGAGGCCCCAAATGGGCAATTTCTTCTAGCCAATGGTGGCAAGGGTTTTGAAAAGTGGCAGAACTTGCTTCACATGACATTACTTGATCCTTTTCCCTAGATGTTCTATTTTGTATATAAAAAGAAGTGTATTCACCCAATTTCAACAAGGATAGTTGAAGCATTTTAACAACAAAGTGCTGCCCAATTCTACCCTCACCTTTTTCAACCTCAATTTGCCCTCACTTTGGCCTTGAAACACTCTTTAGTTGAAGTTGCTTTCAAGGGAATTAAAAATCGATCCAAGCCATTCCAAACCAACAAAATTGGAGATAAATTTAGCCCCATCTACCGACACAACATTTAGACCAGTTTTGAACTAGATCCCATTAGGATTGGTGCAAAATCTAAGCATATTTGTAACCATCCCACCTAGGGATGGTTAGCAGTAGCTAGTTGCACCTATTAGGGAATGTTAGAAAATAGTAGGGAATTTTGATCTAATTACACCATAAGTCCTCTAAGAATGTTTATATTAGTCTATGGTCCAAATTTGGTGAGATTTGGAGTAGTTTTGATAGGGTAATTAGAAGTTTTGTGATTGCAGGTCTATCTGGCTCACCCAGGGATGGTCACTATTTTTGCTAACAATTTCCCTTTTATTCATGCTTAGATATTTACAAAATCATGTTATTAACTCAATACTATATTTAGAAATCATTTTGAAGCATTTTGGTTTATTAGAAATAGGTTTTGTGATTTCTATATGCATGCTTTCTATGTTTTCCTAGCTTTGAATCTACAAACGCATATGCTATTAACCCAATTTCAATCCCTTGTGTGTAGGTTTAGGTATGCTATACAGGAGGGAGGAGCTAAGAAGGCATAAAATAATAGTCCCAAGGATAGATCTCAAGTGTGGGATGCGAAATGAGCAATAGCACATCACTTTAAGGCCTTGCAAGGGATTAGATCCTATTGTACCTTGCAAATGTTGAAATGTATCAAGTTCTAAAGCCCTCAAGGGGATGTATTGTAATCCTATTTGAAGCTATGAATGAATAAATACAAGGATAAATCCACCACTTTTATTACACATTTTGCTTCATTTCAGTAGATTACTTATTATGCACTTTCCTTTGAATGCTTGTGTTAATCTGCTTTACATTGCAATAAAGTGCCCTTAAGGCGATGTAAATTTTGCTTCTTTAGTGGTGATCACGGTATTTGAGATTAGTTATATCTCCCCTTTGAATTTGTCTATTTTTTACCTTCATTTTCTATTTTGAATATTGCAGGTTTTGATCGTTCTGAGCAAAAACGACCCCTTTTATGCCAGGTGACATAGGGTGGGATGGCCAACTAGGTGACACTACTAGGGATATCCCCAAAACTGCTAACCATCCCTACTAGGAATGGTTACAAAACCAGAGGGTTTCTACCAAAATTTGTAGAAACAGCAAGTTCTAGGTTCAAAATTTCAACTTTTTACACTGTAAATTTGAAAGTTTACTATTCAAAATAGCTTTGATTCGAGTTTTTTTTATCCCTTTTGTGCTTGTGAAAGTTATATCTCATAGTTCTAAATTTCACATTAATAAAACTAAGAAAAATAGAAAAATGAATTGTAGCATCACTGCTTTTAGTCTGGTTTACCTGCTTGCAACTTAATCAAAAGAAGGTTAAGGTCATATAGATTGTCAATTTCAGTGGTTTCTTTTTTGCTACTAACAAATCTGAATATAAAATGTACTTTTATGCATATTAGTGAATCATAATTGTATGTTGTATTTTTTTATTTCAATATTTTAAAAGGAACCCCACACACCACATTTCATTTTAACATCAACGACATTGGGCTCTCATATCCAACCTATTGATCGAGACCAATAGTGGATGTAATTACCACTCAATTGGCTCATGAGAAAGAGTATTATCATGACCCGTCCATGGCCAAGGCAGACCCAATAACTGTCCTAACCATGCAAAATAGCATGCATTCCTCTTCAAAGGGGTGTATCGTTGCACACGGGGTGCTGGGTGAGGGTTTGTAGTACCTATGCTACCTCGTTGGATATGGATTTCATCACAATATTTAACTTGTGGAAGTATATAGGTGAAATCCTTTAAAAATTTGAGCATATCATCCAATGAAATATCAAACATGCCAAGTATTTTATTTACAAAGCAACACATCTTGAAACAACAACAAACAGTTTAGGGATTCACATTTAAAATATTTAAAAGAAGATAATCATCTCTATTTTTGAGTGTTCCTATTGTTTTTTGTTTCAAATTCATAAAAAACAAAAAGAAGATAAAAATATAGCGGTATAGAGTACATAGCTATGGTATATACCCGTAGCCAAGCCCATTTAAGGGTGGACATTATGGGGAGTAGGGAAGAAGACATACAACATCTTCGTATTGATCCCAAGGACATGGTCATACCTCCTTGGAGACCACCTACTTTTCTAGGCTCTAGAGCGGCTGAAAGGAGGCCTAGCCAACAGGGGACCCCTATGCGAGGCACCCCCACAGGTGATGGTCTCAACTTAGGAAACCATACCCTACTTGCCAAGTGGTAGATGAATGGATGGTTAGTTATAGGGTAGCTAGAAGGGGAACTAGCCAACAAGGGAATCCCACACAGGGTACCCCCATAGGCAACAGTACCACTTTGGGGAATCATTTTCCTCATATAGATGTGTCTAATGCCTTCTTTCAAGAAGAGTCACTATGCAATGGAGCACCTCCCAATAGAGCAATCCCATGAATTCATGTTCCTTCTCGGTCTACTTCTTGTATTGTTGTGCAGGAGCATGCCTTTTCACCTAGGGTAGGTTTGAATGATCATCTTATGATTTCAAACCACCCTTCCCCAAGGTGCTGATACTCATCACCATATGTGAGCTAATTTTGCCTTAATTTTCCTTGTTTACGAGGGAAGACCTGAGGAACATCCATATTATCCTCATTAAAATGTGTCAATGCAAGCACATTGTGCCTCCACACTAGTAGTCCCTTAGGAATACCTATTTAGGGGTGAGCCTCAAGTTAATGCAGCCTCCCTCAATCAAGGAAAAGATACCATAAATATTATGAACCCCCATGAATAGGATAGATATCAAGGTAACAATGCTAAGGCACTTAGAACTAATATAGCTAATCAGAGTAATCAGTTGGTGAAGAAGTATGCTAACCACCAGGCCAAGTTTAATCAACTTAGATCTGATAAACATCATCTAGATCTCTTAGAGTAGCAACAACAATTAGAGAAAGAAATACTTGAATGATAGATTCAATAAACTTTACGTCATGGAGCTTCTACTCCAAATACACATAGACAGGAGGCTCACCTAAGGAAACCTAATTTACAACAAAATAGGTCTCCTAGACCTAATCCAATGTTGCCTCCTAGACCTCCTAGGCATGAATAGAATATATATGATAGGTCAAACATAGATCACCTTCAAGAGGCATTTGTTCCTCCTTGTAGTCCCATAACAGAAACACCCTATGGGGCCTATGATGATTTGGAACAAAATGAGGATTATATAGAAAAACCTTATGGAGGCATGACTGATGTCAATCAACCACCCCAACCTATGCTTAATATTCCTCATCCACTTCTATGATTTCAAAACAAGGAATAGGAAATCAAATTTTCAAATCCTTATCAATATTTGCTTACATGCTTAGAAACTATAGAAGGTAAGACAACTGGCAATGGGCTTCAAAAACCCACTTTACGTCAGCTAAAGAATCAACAATTACACCCATCCATTCCTTCCCCGATATAACCTGAACATTTCAAAATACCAAAATTTGATAGGTTCAAGGGGGAAGAAGATGCTCAAGAGCATGTTACTAGATTCCTAAATATATGCTTCAACATACAGGACAATGATGCATTGCTCCTTATAAATTTTCTAAGTACCCTCTCTGGCCCTGCCATTGAGTGGTTTAACCAAATTCCAAAACATAGCGTCTACACATTTGAACAATTTGTTGATGCATTTTTGGAATGTTTCACCTTTAACACCAAAAGGAAGGTGACATTAATAGACCTCATGAGGTTGAAACAAATTGAGGATGAGTCAATTACTGATTATAGAAACAAGTGGTCAATGTTTTTGGCTAAGCTATTTCTAGTGACTGATTTGACTCGGTTGTTTTCAAAGAGTTTCTTAAAATCCATATCTTTAATATTGCAATTACAACAATACCCTACCTTGGAAGAAGCTCTAGCACAGGCTAGAAATGTAGAGAAAATAAAAATCTAAGAGGGATAAATAACCAAACATCGCAAGAAGGAGTGGAAAAAGAATCCTAAAAGTAGCTCAACACCTGCAAAGCCAGCAATGGTCAATCAAGTGGTCATAAATGTCCCTGGGCCTACACAAGTGATGCCTCCTCAAAATGTGAACTATCAGGACCAACCTCATCCTGTGAGTTATAATAGTAATGGTAAATCAAATTAGGGATAGAATCAACAACGTCACCCTAAGCAACAATTTACTCCCTTTGTTGAATCCATGGATTCTCTATTCGATTGATTTTGGGTTGCAAAAATGATTAGGCAAACCCAAGCCTATGGGATGTCGAGAGGATCAGTATTGTAAATTTCATCGACAAGGTGGCCATGATTTACCAACGTGTTATGGTTTTAAACACCTAGTACAAGACATGATTGAGAGGAATGATCTTAAATTAGATGCTCCACCAACCCCTACCAATAAAGAACTGGGTATCTAAAAAGACCCATTATCAACTCATGATGTACAGGCAGTGCTTGCTAAACTAGTGAATGAGGTGAAGACAACACCCCCTGTCCAAAGGTATGTTGGGATGGTGAGTATTGTGACTAGGAAAAAAAGATATCCAAGCCAAATTGCACCACCTATAGCTTTGAGTGATGTTCCCACTATGTTGCAAACTACACCACCTGTAGTACAGGGCCTTCCATCTAGGCCAAAATTAACAATATATAAAAAGGTTGCACAAAGCTTGAGTACAACATTAGCACCATTGTCCATCTATGAGCTAATCCAATAATCACATCAACATCGGGATGCTTTTATGGACATTCTAAAGTCAATAGAGTTGCAACCACATGAGTCTAACTCCATTGATTTTGTGGATCATGTGCAATAGTGGAAGGAACCAGTAATAAAATTTCATGAGCATGAGCTTAAGGAAATAACCAATGGCATGGTAGATCCTCCTTTGCACATCATTACAAGTGTAAATGAGATACCATACAAGAGAGTGTTCATAGAAACTAGTTCCTCGAGTAATATCATCACAACCACAACATTAAAATATCTAAAACTACTAGCATCTCATGTTTTTCCATCAATTACACTCTTTGCACATTCAATGACATGATATGATCTAGCATCGGTACCATAGTCTTACCCATCCAGGTGGGGTGCAAGACTATCTTGACATTGTATCATGTGTTGGAAGGTGAGATGGCCTATAACATTTTGCTAGGTAGACCTTGGATACAGGATATGAAGTGTGTCCCATCCATTGCACATCAATATCTCAAATACACTCATGAAGGGCAAGTGCACGTAGTATCCGTAGATCTAGAGCCCTTCAAATACTGCAATATGGTGCAACAGATGCTAGAGTCGACATTACCTTCGACTCATGTAGACTTTCAACTGAATTCACCCATTTAGAGTCTACCAATCCCATCATCACCTTCAATTTCACCATATACATCTTCATCCATACCATCCTCATCATTGCCAAATTCAAATATGCCTTTGACATCATCAGATCCTCCATAGAGGAACATGTTAAAAAGGCCAATTGATGAGATCCCACCTCTAGTTTCCACCATATCCATGGAGGATATTCCTTGTGTGGTAAATTAGGAATCACTTCCAAAGTTTCACGTTGAGTCACCTCAAACTTCTCTTCCACCTCACCCACCTTCGCCATCCCAGGTCATAGTGCATATGTCTAGTACAGGTATAGGAAAATATCTAGTGAGAAATGTTACAATGGTTCCATTGATAGAGATCGTGCAAGATATGGGGTGACCTCATCTTCCCATAGGTAGCATAGTGCCTCTTGGTATACCTCCCAATAAAAATAATT
Organism: Wollemia nobilis; assembly: GCA_028583015.1. Lineage (NCBI taxonomy): Eukaryota > Viridiplantae > Streptophyta > Pinopsida > Araucariales > Araucariaceae > Wollemia > Wollemia nobilis. The sequence continues at coordinate 1,532,866 of JAQPPZ010002048.1, read as the reverse complement.
TCATATATGGGGGTTTAGAGTATGGAACTCTACCAACTCCTCAAAAAGAAGAAGATGATGAACCTTTTTCTAAGAATGTAAAATATTTTTGAATCTATATTATGCATTGTGGTACTTAGATCACTGTAATTGGTATGGTTTTGGTTTATTATATGAGCAGGGTACTCATGTTCCATGTTAGCCCCAATATCAGCTACCTTATGATAGATCTAGGTTGGGACACAATAAGCTAGTACCGTTGTATGTCCTCATAGAGAGTCTAGAACACCTATGTCTAGGTTATGAGGATAATATTGCACATGACCCATACGTTAATTCGAATCATTTTCATTTATTAGGGGATTATTTCCCCATAGATATGATAGATCAAGGGTTATCCAATGACGTTGCTCAACCTCATGAAGTGGGGGAGATCTCACACACCCTAAAATATGATAGTGAGGAAGAGGATCAAGGTCCTCCTCATGAATGGATGAGTGATGATGAGGATGATTATGGCATTACACCAATAAACTATCCTAGCTAAGAATATGAACACAAGAGAGTGTTCCCCTTGGATTATGAGGATGAGTATTATATTCGCATGTTATTTCCCATCCAAGGCCCCATATGACACCACCTCTTTCCACATGAAGAGAAGGCTCATCCTCTTTCGCATAGGCCACCGCAAGTTATTCCATTTCCACCAGAGCCACCCCCATGAGTTACGAGGTAACATCAGGTCTCTAGACTTGCTCGTCCTAGAATGGGAGATCATGTATCCATAAACATGATTTCCATATATTTAACCACACCATTGCTAGACCTGAATAACCTGTCAAAGTTGTTGCATCTCAATATTGAGGCAATTGACTTTGATCAGGGAGATTATTCCCCATCACCCTCAGAGTATTGGCCTTGCAAAGAAATTTTACAACAATTTAACTTTTCTCCAAAGACTACTCAGGATGTTTTTCAAGCTGAGGTTGATCCTAAATTTCCTATGGAATAAGCAAACCTAGCGAATGACATTCACTTGATTCCCACTCCACATCAGTTGGAATATGGGTCTCATATGTCAATTAAGCCAAAAATTGATAGGGATATCGGTACAGATCCTGATAATCCCAATATTATTCAGCTAGGGGAAGGTCTATCCCCTGCTAAACAAGATGAGTTCACAAGTACATTAAAAGCCAAGATAAAGGCTTTTTCTTGGTCCTAAAAAGACATGCCCGAACTGGATCCTGATCTATTTACGTATGATATTTCATTGGACCCAAATATCAAACCAATAAAGCATAAGTTATGTAAAATGCACCCAAAAATAGCCTTAATGGTGAAATATGAATTACAAAAGTTGTTGGATGCGGACTTAATCATATTAGTAGCCTACCCACAATGGGTATCAAACATGGTGCCCATTAAGAAACCTGATGGGAAGATTCACATATGCACAGACTTTAGAGATCTTAACAAAGCAAGTCCCAAAGATGAGTTTCTTTTACCTAATATCGATGCGTTGGTAGACACTATAGAAGGACATGATATGTTATCCCTAATGGATGGATTTTTTGGATATAATCAAATCCACATTAATCTAGAAGACCAACTAAAAATAGCGTTCAAAACACCTTGGGGGAAATTCTGTTACAAGGTCATACATTTTGGCCTTAAGAATGTTGGCGCCACTTACCAACGAGCCATGACATATATCTTCCATGACTATATGCACAAAATTTTGGAAGACTACATGGATGACTTATTGGAAAAATATTTATTGCACCATGAGCATGTTGGTATACTATGTAAATTCCTCGATCACCTCATTGAACACAATGTTAGGCTTAATACCAAGAAATATGTATTTGGAGTTACATCTACTAAACTCTTGGGATTCATAGTCTCTAAGCGAGGCATCAAAGTGGATCCAAAAAATGTCAAGGCTATCCTAGAAATGCCTCCCCCCACAACAATTAAGTATCTACGGAGCTTGAAAGGAAAGGTTGCATCGATAAAATGCTTCATAGTGCAACTATCGGATAAATGTCGACCCATGAATAGGTTGCTACACAAGGGGGTTGTTGAGAAGCAACACACCCCCACTAAAAAAATGAAAATCCCATCCTTTGAAAATATTTGGCTTTCATTTTGCCGTAGGGACCCTCTTGATGTTTTTCAGGTTTATTTCCAAATGTTGCTTGCCCCCTTCTTCTTCAAGTTTTGCCTATATCAAAGTATCCAAGTAGGCTTGCATATGGCTTTGATTTCAATTTAGAATTCATTTTTAAAATGTTAGAGTCATTTCTGAGTAAAGAAAATCTTTCACTAAATATGTAAAAATATAGAATGCAGATGAATTCATTAGAGTCAAACTATAATTTCTGGAAGAATTGGCTAAGTCCTAGAAATGTTGCGATATCGCAACACTTCTATTTTTGGAAAAGTCGTGATATCGTGACACTTTCCATTTTTGGAAATGTCACGAAATCGCGACAGGTCTTGGAAGAATTGGTTAAGTCTCGAAAACGTCATGAAATCGTGACGGGTCTTGGAAGAATTGGCTAAGTCCCAAAAATGTCACGATATCGAGATACTTCCATTTTTGGAAAAGCCACGATATCGCGACACTTTCCATTTTTGGAAATGTCGTGATATCGTGACGGGTCTTGGAAGAAAAGGGTAAGTGCCGGAAAAATTGTGATATCGTGACACTTCCATTTTTGGAAATATCACGAAATCGGGACGGGTCTTGGAAGAATTGGCTAAGTCCCGAAAATGTCGCGATATCACGACACTTCCATTTTTGGAAAAGTCGCGATATCGCGACACTTTCCATTTTTGAAAATGTCGCGAAATCGCGACGGGTCTTGGAAGAATTGGCTAAGTCTCGAAAATGTCGTGAAATCACGATGGGTTTTGGAAGAAATAGCCGAAGGCATAAGAACGTCACGAAATCACGACGCAGTTAAGACAGAGGCAAGGTGAGGGGAAAACGTCGCGATTTCGTGACATGTCGCGATTTCGCAAGATGTCATGATTTCGTGGCAAGGAAGTTGAGAAAGAGAAAAAGTGCAGAGGATGTCGCGATTTTGCAAAATGTCACGAAATCGCGACATGTTACGGTTTCACAACGGCAAGGCCAAGAGGGGAAGCTAAGTGCGGAGGACGTCGTGATTTCATGACAAAGCAGCCAGAAGAGAAGCAAAGTAAAGGGGGACGTCGTGATCTTGCGACATGTCATGAAATCGTGACATGTCGCGGTTTCACGGAAAAAGAGACAAAGAAGCCAAAATGAAAAAACAGTTGGAGGAAAGCATCGTGTTATCGCGACACGTGTCAAAGGAAATCAAGCCGACGTGTGATAAACATTAGAGGTTTAATTTAATAATGTTAAAACTCTAATCCTTGCTTTTCTTTTGCAGAGAATGATCCAACAGTTGCATGATAGCAAAAGTAATGGCAAAAAAGACAAAGATAGGCGCAGATCCAACAAGGGCCGTCAGATAGAAAGATGAAGATACCTTTACACGTAGTTGCCTCATTCAATGATATATATCAGCAATTGGTCGAAAAGTGAAAATATCGATACACAGCTACCAGAATTTGCCGATGGATGCATTTAATGGAGAATTTATGGCGAAAGTAATGGCGTGCAGAGAATTTTGACTCAAACCAAACAAAAAGCAGTTGCGTGAGGATAGAAGGCCCAGGAAGTTAGTGACTCATTCAAATTTCCCAGAGGAATTAATGAGATGTTCTCGGCATACGCACCAGCAAGATGAAGATATTTACACACAGTCACAGGTGGATGAAAATAAGATCAGATTGTGCCTTTTCCATTTATGGCAAGACCGCACAAATATTTTCAGAGTGATTAGGGTTTATCGGGACTCTATATAAAAATGTCGTATATTGTAAAACCTAGGCAGTAGGGTTTTGAGGATAAGATTTAGGGTTTGGAAGGAAGATATTTCTAAAAAGATCAAGGTTTGTCCTGAGTCTATATATACTTCTTCTGAATGTAAAATTAGGATGCAAAAAAATTGGAATACAAGACACTTGAACATTTCTTGCAATCTTGTTTGAATGCTTTGTTCTGGACCTGGGGTTGGTGTGAAATCATTTTTCTGTAATAGCATGGCCAGGAGCCTAATCTCTTTTGGATTTTGATAGGTGCATCTTCTTTTGTTTTTGTCTCACTAAGGTTCTATTTATTTTGGTTGCAAATCTATGTTATCAAGGTTAAATATGTTGTTTGGCTTCATCCTTTGTATTGTATGCTAGGGAAAATTATATATTTAAGGTTCAGGCCTGTTCTAACTGCTCTGTCCTCACTGTGCAAGCTAAGCTGCTGGTGAGAGATACCAATTTTAACTGACTTCCCTTCTGTTTATGATTTTCTTTTAGATCTGTTTCATCTCTGTCTTATGCTCTTAGTAGAAGGTGATCTTAGAAAGCTGGACACCTTTCTATTTGATTTGTTCTATTGTGAAGATGAATAGTATAATTAAAATTGGTAGTTTTGGTTTTGCAGCTAAGTTAGATAAAATTTTCTTTTTGCCCTACCCTACTCTCTCTGTTCTACCGATTGAATGATCCATTTTTATTTTCTTTCAAAATCTGCTAAAGCATAAAGAGCTCGATCAAAGAACTGATTGTAAATCGGAGTGTCCACTAAGATAACAACTCCTAAACATTACTGAACTGAAGTCTCAGGACCCGTTGTAAGGTAACAGATAGTCCACTTGAAACTATTCTAGAAGCAAAAAAGAGTGAATAGACATTCGACCCAACTTTGTAACTCACACCTTGGATAACCAGCAAGATCCTAAAGTGAGTGGGATTTATCCATTATAAGTGTTATCGATGTTTCATGCTCATTCTTCACAGGGTGTGTATAAAAGTCGAAACAACATTTAAACTGGTGCTAGAAGGAGGGCAACTGAAATCCATTCAGTATTGTAAGTTGTTTGTGCAAATTCTGGTGTTTTATCTTTTGAATCCTTTTCCCTCTTCTTTAGCTCTTTTTTCCTGTTTGTTTGAGTTTTTGCCTAGACAGCGAAACTCAACACCAACATTTAAAATGGCGCTAGGAGGGCCTGAAGTTCAGTAGTTTGTTAAGGATTGTAAGATTATAAGTTGCTTGTGAAAAGCTGAATTCTACATACAGAGTAACAAGGTCCCACTCCAGAGTTGGAGAGCTCCTTGTGCCTAAGTTAGAAACCCCAAGAAGAAGCAGCCTCAGAAGGGCCAAGTCCCTATCTGAAATAGTTTTATCACCACTTGTAGTTACTCCAACTACAACTGAAAATATCATCGTCAATCAAGTAGTAATGGCAAACTGGTTGGGTTCCACTGCCTTAAATATCTCGGGTGCAGCCCATGATCTGCCTAAAAATCCTGAGAGATATCTTCCTGGATACAAGCATGATGGGACTAGAACAGCAAAAGAACACCTAGTAGCATTCAAGAATGCTCTAAAATTGTTAAATGTATAGCATGAAGATGTGGCTTGCAGATTGTTCTCGTTCACTCTCAATGAGGGAGCATACGACTGGTTTCTGAATCTCACTAATGATTCTATTACTAGTTGGAATGACTTGGAAAATGTTTTTGTATCACAATTTGGTGAAGTGATAGATCCCAGTGTATTATATTAGCAATTTTTTGGTATTAAAATAGAAATAAATGAATCCGTCATATCTTACAATGTCAGATTTTAGAAGGCTTATGGTAGACTGACTGGTTATTATGTGCCAAATGCAGACCTAGCATTAGAAATTTTTAGAAATTCTCTGGATCCAATGACCTCTATCTTCTTGAAAAGAGATTCCTCCATCAATCTATCTAATAGAGGCTTATAAAGAAGCTTTGGTTCTGGAAATGCAATTGGGACCTCAGCCTTTAAATGCTCATCAAACTCCTTTTATGACACAAGGTACCCCTGTTTTCAATCCCATACCGCATCAGATGATGTTGCCAACATGTCAAACTCCTCCGATAAACAATCCATTGACTCTAACACCTGCTGAAAATGTACAGAATCCAGGTAAAGAAGTTGATAACACAAGAGTTGAGGAAGTGTCAAAAATAGTCCAAAAGTTGGCAAATGACTTTTTAAGTTTTAAAATGCAGGTTTCTACTAGGGAGAACTCAAACAGGTTTTCTTATCAGCAAAATAGATTCACTCGGCCCCCATACGAACCCAATAAGGATTATAAAGGTAAAGGGCATGATGTAAATATTTGTGACTTGGCTTTGCCTAACTAGTGCAGGATACATGCTACTTCTCAGCATGAGGAATTGGATTGTTTGGAATTCTATAATGCCTTTGAAGCTTTATATGGTGAGTTGATTTCTCCTTAACATCAAAGAACTGTGGATGCCTCAAGTTCATCTAAACATAGTGCAGCTATAGTGTTAGATTCTTTCACTTTCTTATAAGAATCAGAGAATGTGTGTGGAGCTACCCATGGATGAAGTGCAAGCTTTTCAATAGTATAGGAGGGATAACTACAATCTCAGGAATAGAAATCTAGAGCCTAATACTGGGTCAAAACCTCTAGATCCATCTCCGAATAATAACCCACCTCCTCCCAAAGGAGGAGATCCAAGAGTACCGGATGGATTTGTCCCTCCACTTAATAAGGGATATAATATAGTGGAGGACATGAAGAAGATCAAAGCCAACATCACTCTTCATGAGTTGGCCCAAATTTCTGAGCAAAGGGATAACCTAATCAAAACATACTTTGAACCTACTTTCAAACCTCTAGAAAAATGGAAGAAGATAGCTAATGCGAATATGGCTATGTACAAAGAAAATACTGAATTCTCGCATTTCCTACTGACTGTCCGAATATTTGGGAAAAATTTACACAACTTTCTGGTAGATTCAGGTGCTTCAGCCAATGTCATGCCTCTAGCCATCTGTCAGCAGTTGGGTTTGACCCCCATGAACTCCGAGATGAGAGTTGTCCAATTGGATAAGTCTGAGGTTAAAGTGGTAGGTGAACTTTAGAACATACACATCCAGCTAGCATCTGAGATGAGAGTGCAACACAGGATTGACATTCAGGTGGTGGATATTCCTGTAGGATACAGAATGCTTCTGAGTAGGGATTGGTCAAAATCCTTGAATGGGTACTTGGCTACTAATTTTTCGCATATGTGGTTACCTTGGAATGGTTTTGCAAATCAATTAAGAATTGACAGAGAACCAAGATATAAACTCATGATCACATAATATAATGCCAAAAATGAGACTGTTAATCTTGTTGAGGGTTGTTATATCGGGGTTTATAATTTGACAACCACTCAAAAGGAGAAACCGGTTAAAGCTCACCAAGATCACGATAATGAAGTTGGAATGCTTCATATTGATGGAGTTAAATCTAAGCAAGGTTATGGTACGGGGCTATTCTTAAAGGACCAAAAAATCAAATTGGTTTTATGTCTTATCGCTTGCAGTTTCTATGCACGAATAATTTGGCAGAATATGAAGCATTAGTACCAGGATTAAAATTTGCTTTACATTACTTTGATCATGCAGATACGAAAGCTCGCGTGTTGGACATGTTTGATTTGCAGGGTGGATGACTTCAAGCCATAGAGCATTTTAGTCGACACCAAGAGCTAGTCAAGCGTTGGCTTGACGAAAATGCCAGGGTGAGTGCCTTCAATCGTGTAGACCTGGTGTTTCTGTGGGACAAGGCCCATGAAAAGAAGCATAAACACGTTGAGCTGCAAACTCTGTGGATAGGGTCATACCAGATTATCAAGACCCTAGGTAATAATTCTTTTCGCCTACAGGACTTGGAAGGTAATTTTTTGAACCTTCCTGTGAGTGGTCAATATCTAAAGCATTATTTCTCAGCTGTTCCATCAAATACATTGTTGGAATAAATCACAAAGACGTTGTAACATGTGTATATATTGTAAATAAGCTTTGAGGTAGTGTGTTTTTATTTTATTTTGTTTGATTTTTGAAAGTCTTGTGTTTTATCTTTTAAGGTCTGTACAAATTTCTTTTAGCTTTTAAAATTCTATTTTTTCTGTTTAAGTTTTGCCTAGGCAGCAAAGAAGAATCAGCCTTTAAAAATTGTTTTTATTCTGAGTTCAAAATCCTGTGTTCATTTTGTTTTATTCTAATTAAGAGATAGTCTTCTTAAACTGAACAGTGGAACTATTTTGTTATTCAGAACAACGGTAGAAATATAATTGGATTTTGTGTCTTGCTTGCCACCATTATTTTAATTATAAAGAAACTATTATACTGTTTGGCTAGAGAAACTCCCATGGAATCCAAGAAATGTTGGTCGTAAGAGGAGACTCTGATTCGTAAAATTATTTAAGTGTCCATAAAGGCTATCAGTACCCAGGCTGAAGCAGTTTCCAGATCGATGAGGAATAAATTTTTTTTTTTTAGCAGGGCTTTCCAGATTTTGGTATATTTCAAAAGAGAGAGAGAGAGAGAGAAGATGAAAATTGAGCAGGGCAACATAAAAACTGGCACTCTTTTATTTCCCACAAAAAAAAAAGAGAAGAAGTTATGTAATGAAAGAGATAGCCAAGGCTCCAGAAGATGTTTTATTTTACCAAGATGTAGATAACACCTCATAGTTGTGGATCAGGGTCATGAAAATCTAAAGAGTAACTCTGTCGAGGCTGTAAAAAGCTAAACTAGTAAATAGAGCCCTACTTGATTTCCCCTTTTACAATCTAAAAAATATGATCAATCAGAAGTACAAAATTCGAAGGCCCAATCATTCTTGAAGAAAGTTTATACACTTATAATTACACATCAAAAATATTCCTTAAGTGATTCAACCTAGTATGTACTTGGGAAATTTTAACTATCAGGTAGTAGTTAAATTATTTTGGAAAATATTTGTGGCAAAGCATGGTACATGGTCTATATTGTTTTGAAACTAGAGTCCTGGATTCTAAAATAGTGCTACTATTTTCCCCACAGATATCGCCATTTGTTAAGAAGCAACACGCCCCCACTAAAAAAATGAAAATCCCATCCTTTGAAAATATTTAGCTTTCATTTTGCTAGTAGGGACCCTCTTGATGTTTTTCGGGTTTATTTCCAAATTTTGCTTGCCTCCTTCTTCTTCAAGTTTTGCCTATATCAAAGTATCTAAGTAGGCTTGCATATGGCTTTGATTTCAATTTAGAATTCATTTTTAAAATGTTAGAGTCATTTCTGAGTAAAGAAAATCTTTCACTAAATATGTAAAAATGCAGAATGCAAATGAATTCATTAGAGTCAACCTACAATTTTTGGAAGAATTGGCTAAGTGCTGGAAACGTCGCGATATCGCGACACTTTCATTTTTGGAAAAGTCGCGATATCGCGACACTTTCCATTTTTGGAAATGTCGCAAAATCACGACGGGTTTGGAAGAATTGGCTAAGTCTCAGAAACGTCGTGAAATCGCGACGGGTCTTGGAAGAATTGGCTAAGTCCTGGAAACGTCGCGATATCGTGACACTTCCATTTTTGGAAAAGTCACGATATCGTGACACTTTCCATTTTTGGAAATGTCACGAAATCGCGACAGGTCTTGGAAGAAAAGGGTAAGTCCCAGAAATGTCACGATATTGTGACACTTCCATTTTTGGAAATGTCACGAAATCGCAACGGGTCTTGGAAGAATTGGCTAAGTCCAGAAACGTCGCGATATCGCGACACTTCCATTTTTGGAAAAGTCGCGATATCGCGACACTTCCATTTTTTTGGAAAAGTCGCGATATCGCGACACTTCATTTTGGAAAAGTCGCGATATCGCGACACTTCCATTTTGGAAAAGTCGCGATATCGCGACACTTCCATTTTTGGAAAAGTCGCGATATCGCGACACTTCCATTTTGGAAAAGTCATGATATCGTGACACTTTCCATTTTTGAAAATGTCATGAAATTGCGACGGGTCTTGGAAGAATTGGCTAAGTCCCAAAAATGTTGCGAAATCACGACGAGTTTTGAAAGAAATAGCTGAAGGCATAAGAACGTCGCAAAATCGCGACACAGTTGAGACAGAGGCAAGGTGAGGGGAAAACGTTGTGATTTCACGACATGTTACGATTTCGTGACATGTCACGGTTTCACGGCGAGGAAGTTGAGAAAGAGAAAAAGTGCAGAGGATGTCGCGATTTTGTGACATGTCACAAAATCGTGACATGTCATGGTTTCGCGACGGTGAGGCCAAGAAGGGAAGCTAAGTGCGGAGGACGTCATGATTTCACGACATGTCGCGAAATCGTGAAATGTCGCGGTTTCCTGACAAAGCAGCCAGAAGAGAAGCAAAGTAAAGGGGGACGTCGCGATTTTGCAACATGTTGCGAAATCGTGACATGTCGCGGTTTCACGGAAAAAGAGACAAAGAAGCCAAAATGAAAAAATAGCTAGAGGAAAACGTCGTGTTATCGCGACACGTGTCAAAAGAAATCAAGCCGACGTGTGATAAACATTAGAGGTTTAATTTAATAATATTAAAATGCTAACCCTTGCTTTTCTTTTGCAGAGAGCGATCCGACAGTTGCATGATAGCGAAAGTAATGGCGAGAAAGACAAAGTTAAGTGCAGATCAAGCGAGGACCGTCGCATAGAAATAGGAAGATGCCGGAAAGACTTTGAAGACTTAATGACACGTAGCGCTGCTTCATTTAATGAAATATGTCGATGATTGGCCAGAAAATGAAAATATCCATACACGAACTACCAGAATTTGTCGATGGATGCATTTAACGGAAAATTTATGGCAAAAGTAATGGCGTGCAGAGAATTTCAACTCGAACCAAACAAAAGTGGCTCTACGAGAATAGAAGGCCTAGGAAGTTAGTGACTCATCCAAATTTCCCAAAGGAATTAATGAGATGTTCCCGGCATATGCACCAGAAAGATGAAGATATTTACACATAGTCATAGGTGGATGAAAATAAGATTAATTTCTGCCTTCTCCATTTATGGCAAGTAACTGCACTAAGATTTTTAGAGTGGTTAGGGTTTATCAAAACTCTATATAAAAATGCCTTATATTGTAAAACCTAGGTAGTAGGGTTTTGATGATAAGATTTAGGGTTTGAAAGGAAGATATTTTTAAAAATATCAGGGTTTGTCCTGAGTCTATATATACTTCTTCCGAATGTAAACTCAGGATGCGAAAAACTTGGAATAAAAGGACACTTGAACATTTCCTGCAAATCTTGTTTGAATGCTTTGTTCTGGACCTGGGGTTGGTGTGAAATCGTTCTTCTGTAATAGCGTGGCCAGGAGCCTAATCTCTTTCAAATTTTGATAGGTGCATCTTCTTCTGTTTTCGTCTCACTAAAGTTCTATTTATTTTGGTTGCAAATCTGTGTTATCAAGATTAGATATGTTGTTTAGCTTCATTCTTTGTATTGTATGCTAGGGAAAATTACAGATTTAAGGTTCAGGCCTGTTCTAACTGCTCTGTCCTCACTATGCGAGCTAGGCTACTGGTGAGAGATACCAATTTTAACCGACTTCCCTTCTATTTATGATTTTCTTTCAGATCTGTTTCATCTCTGTCTTATGCTCTTAGTAGAAGGTGATCTTAGAAATCTGGACACCTTCCTCTTTGATTTGTTCTATTGTGAAGCTGAATAGTATAATTAAAATTGGTAGTTTTGGTTTTGCAGCTAAGTTAGATAAACTTCTCTTTTTGCCCTACCCTACTCTCTCTGTTCTACCGATTGAATGATCCATTTTTATTTTCTTTCAAATTTGTCTTTTATTTAAATCTGCTAAAACATAAAGAGCTAGATCAAAGAACTGATTGTAAATTCGAGTGTCCACAAAGATAACAACTCCTAAACATTACTGAACTGAAGTCTCAGGACCCATTGTAAGGTAACAGACAGTCCACTTGAAACTATTCCAGAAGCGAAAAAGAGTGAATAGACATTCGACCCAACTCTGTAACTCACACCTTGGATAACCAGCAAGATCCTAAAGTGAGTGGGATTTATCCCTTATAAGTGTTATCGATGTTTCATGCTCATTCTTCATAGGGTGTGTATAAAATTTGAACCAAAATTTAAACTGGTGCTAGAAGGAGGGCCACTGAAATTCATTCAGTACTGTAAGTTGTTTGTGCAGAGTCTAGTGTTTTATCTTTTGAATCCTTTTCCCTCCTCTTTAGCTCTTTTTTCCTATTTTTTTGAGTTTTTGCCTAGACAGCGAAACTCAACACCAACATTTAAAATGGCGCTAGAAGGAGGGCCTGAAGTTCAGTAGTTTGTTAAGGATTGTAAGATTATAAGTTGCTTGTGAAAAGCTGGATTCTACATATAGAGTAACAAGGTCCCACTCTAGAGCTGGAGAGCTCCTTGTGCCTGAGTTAGAAACCCCAAGAAGAAGCAGCCTCAGAAAGGCCAAGTCCTTATCTGAAATAGTTTTATCACCACTTGTAGTTACTCCAACTACAACTGAAAATATCATCGTCAATCAAGTAGTAATGGCAAACTGGTTGGGTTCCACTGCCTTAAATATCCTGGGTGCAGCCCATGATCTACCCAGAAATCCTGAGAGATATCTTCCTGGATACAAGCATGATGGAACTAGAACAGCAGAAGAACACCTAGTAGCATTCAAGAATGCTCTAAAATTGTTAAATGTACAACATGAAGATGTGGCTTGCAGATTGTTCCCGTTCACTCTCCAGGAGGGAGCATACGACTGGTTTTTGAATCTCACTAATGATTCTATTACTAGTTGGAATGACTTGGAAAAGGTTTTTGTATCACAATTTGGTGAAGTGATAGATCCCAGTGTATTATATCAACAATTTTCTAGTATTAAAAGAGAAATAAATGAATCCGTCAGATCTTACAATGTTAGATTTCAGAAGGCTTATGGTAGACTAACTGGTTATTATGTGCCAAATGCAGACCTGGCATTAGAAATTTTTAGAAATTCTCTGGATCCAATGACCTCTGTCTTCTTGAAAAGAGATGCCTCTATTACCAATCTAACGGAGGCTTATAAAGAAGCTTTGGTTTTGGAAAGGCAATTGGGACCTCAACCTTTAAATGCTCATCAAATTCCTTTGGTCACACAAGGTACCCCTATCTTCAATCCCATACCACATCAGATGATGTTGCCAACATGTCAAACTCCACCGATAAGCAATCCATTGACTCTAACACCTGCTGAAAATGTATAGAATCCAGGTAAAGAAGTTGATAACACAAGAGTTGAGGAAGTGTCAAAAATAGTCCAAAAGTTGGCAAATGACTTTTTAAGTTTTAAAAGGCAGGTTTCTACTAGGGAGAACTCAAACAGGTTTTCTTATCAGCAGAATAGATTCACTCGGCCCCCATACGAACCCAATAAGGATTATAAAGGTAAAGGGCATGATGTAAATATTTGTGACTTGGCTTTGCCTAACTGGTGTAGGATACATGCTACTTCTCAGCACGGGGAATTGGATTGTTTGGAATTCTGTAACGCCTTTGAAGCTTTATCTGGTGAGTTGATTTCTCCTGAACATCAAAGAACTACGGATGCTCCAAGTTCATCCAAACATAGTGCAGCTATGGTGTTAGATTCTTTCACTTTCCCAGAAGAATCAGAGAATGTTGTGGAGCTACCCATGGATGAAGTGCAAGCATTTCAACAGTATAGGAGGGACAACTACAACCTCAGGAACAGAAATCCAGAGCCTAATACTGGGTCTACCACTCTAGATCCATCTCCGAATAATAACCCACCTCCTCCCAAGGGAGGAGATCCAAGAGTACCGGATGGATTTGTCCCTCCACTTAATAAGGGATATAATATAGTGGAGGACATGAAGAAGATCAAAGCCAACATCACTCTTCATGAGTTGGCCCAAATTTCTAAGCAAAGGGATAACCTAATCAAAACATACTCTGAACCTACTTCCAAACCTCTGGAAAAAGGGAAGAAGATAGCTAATGCGAATATGGCTATGTACAAAGAAAAGACTGAAGTTTTGCCTTTCCTACTGACTATCCAAATATTTGGGAAAAATTTACACAACTGTCTAGTAGATTCAGGTGCTTCAGCCAATGTCATGCCTCTAGCCATCTATCAACAGTTGGGTTTGACCCCCATGAACTCCGAGATGAGAGTTGTCCAATTGGATAAGTCTGAGGTTAAAGTGGTAGGTGAACTTCAGAACATACACATCCAGCTAGCATCTGAGCCAAGAGCGCAACACAGAATTGACATTCAGGTGGTGGATATTCTTGTAGGATATGGAATGCTTCTGAGCAAGGATTGGTCAAAATCCTTGAATGGGTACTTGGCTACTGATTTTTCGCATATGTGGTTACCCTGGAATGGTTTTGCAAATCAATTAAGAATCGATAGAGAACCAAGATATAAACTCATGATCACAGAATATAATGCCAAGAATGAGACTATTAATCTTGTTGAGGGTTGTTATATCGGGGTTTATAATTTGACAACTACTCAAAAGGAGAAACCGGTTAAAGATCACCAAGATCACGATAATGAAGTTGGAATGCTTCATATTGATGGAGCTAAATCTAAGCAAGGTTCTAGTATAGGGGCTATTCTTAAAGGACCAAAAAATCAAACCGGTTTTATGTCTTATCGCTTGCAGTTTCCATGCACGAATAATTTGGCAGAATATGAAGCATTAGTACCAGGATTAAAATTTGCTTTACATTACTTTGATCATGCAGATACGAAAGCTCGTGTGTTGGACTTGGTTGATTTGCAGGGTGGACGACTTCAAGCCATAGAGCATTTTAGTCGACACCAAGAGACAGTCAAGCGCTGGCTTGACGAAAAGGCCAGGGTGAGCGCCTTCAATCGTGCAGACCTGGTGTTTCTATGGGACAAAGCCCATGAAAAGAAGCGTAAACACACCGAGCTACAACCTCTATGGATAGGGCCATACCAGATTGTCGAGACCCTAGGTAATAATGCTTTTCACCTACAGGACCTGGAAGGTAATTTTTTGAACCTTCCTGTGAGTGGTCAATATCTAAAGCATTATTTCTCAGTTGTTCCATCAAATACATCATTGGAATAAATCACAAAGACGTTGTAACATGTGTATATATTGTAAATAAGCTTTGAAGTAGTGTTTTTTTATTTTATTTTGTTTGATTTTTGAAAGTTCTGTGTTTTATCTTTTAAGGTCTATACAAATTTCTCTTTAGCTTTTAAAATTTTGTTTTTTCTTTTTAAGTTTTTGCCTGGGTAGCAAAGAACAAATCAACCTTTAAAAATTGTTTTTATTCTGAGTTCAAAATCCTGTGTTCATTTTGTTTTATTCTAATTAAGAGATAGTCTGCTTAAACTGAACAGTGGAACTATTTTGTTATTCAAAACAACAGTAGAAAGATAATTGGATTTTGTGTCTTGCTTGCCACAATTATTTTAATTATAAAGAAACTATTATACTGTTTGGCTGAAGAAACTCCCATGGAATCCAAGAAAAGTTGGTCATAAGAGGGGACTCTGATTCGTGAAATTATTTAAGTGTCCAAAGAGGCTATCGGTACCCAGGCTTTCCAGATCGATGAAGAATAAAAAAGTTTTTGTTTTTAAGCAAGGCTTTCCAGATTTTGGTATATTTCAAAAGAGAGAGAGAGAAGGTGAAAATTGAGCAGGGCAACATAAAACTGGCACTCTTTTATTTCCCACAAAAAAAAAAAAAAAGAAGTTATGTGATGAAAGAGATAGCCAAGGCTCTAGAAGATGTTTTCTTTTACCAAGTTGTAGATACCACCTCATAGTTGTGGATCAGGGTCGTGAAAATCTAAAGAGTAACTCTATCGGGGTTGTAAAAGGCTAAACTAGTAAACAGAGCCCTACTCGGTTTCCCCTTTCACAAATCTAGAAAAGCTGATCAATCCAGAGTACAACATTCGAAGGCCCAGTCATCCTTGAAGAAAGTTTTATACGCTTATAATTGCACATCAGAAATCTTCCTTAAGTGATTCAACCTAGTATGTCCTTGGGAAATTTTAACAACTATCAGGTAGTAGTTAAATTATTTTGGAGAATATTTGTGGCAAAGCATGGTACATGGTCTATATTTTTTTGAAACTAAAGTCCTGGATTCTAAAATAGTGCTACTATTTTCCCCGCAGATATCGCCATTTGTTGAGAAGCAACACACCCCCACTAAAAAATAAAAATCCCATCCTTTGAAAATATTTAGCTTTCATTTTGCCGTAGGGACCCTCTTGATGTTTTTCAGGTTTATTTCCAAATTTTGCTTGCCTCCTTCTTCTTCAAGTTTTGCCTATATCAAAGTATCCAAGTAGGCTTGCATATGGCTTTGATTTCAATTTAGAATTCATTTTTAAAATGTTAGAGTCATTTATGAGTAAAGAAAATCTTTCACTAAATATGTAAAAATGCAGAATGCAAATGAATTCATTAGAGTCAACCTACAATTTTTGGAAGAATTGGCTAAGTCCTGGAAACGTCACGATATCGCGACACTTCCATTTTTGGAAAAGTCACGATATCGCGACACTTTCCATTTTTGGAAAAGTCACGATATCGCGACACTTTCCATTTTTGGAAATGTCACGATATCGCGACGGGTCTTGGAAGAATTGGCTAAGTCCCGAAAATGTCACAAAATCATGACGGGTCTTGGAAGAATTGGCTAAGTCCCGAAAACGTCGCGATATCGCGACACTTCCATTTTTGGAAAAGTCGTAATATCACGACACTTTCCATTTTTGGAAATGTCACGAAATCGTGACGGGTCTTGGAAGAAAAGGGTAAGTGCTGGAAACGTCACGATATCATGACACTTCCATTTTTGGAAATGTCATGAAATCGCGACAGGTCTTGGAAGAATTGGCTAAGTCCTGAAAACGTCGCGATATCGCGACACTTCCATTTTTGGAAAAGTCGCGATATCGCAACACTTTCCATTTTTGGAAATATCACGAAATCACAATGGGTCTTGGAAGAATTGGCTAAGTCCCAGAAATGTCACGAAATCACGACGGGTTTTGGAAGAAATAGCCAAAGACATAAGAACGTCACGAAATCGCGACGCAGTTGAGACAAAGGCAAGGTGAGGGGAAAATGTCACGATTTCGTGACATGTCGCGGTTTCGTGGCGAGGAAGTTGAGAAAGAGAAAAAGTGTAGAGGACGTCACGATTTCGTGACATGTCACGAAATCGTGACATGTCACGGTTTCGCATCGAAGAGGCCAAAAGGGAAGCAAAGTGCGGAGGACGTCACGATTTCATGACAAAGCAGCCAGAAGAGAAGCAAAGTGAAGGGGACGTCGTGATTTTGTGACATGTCACGGTTTCGCAGCAAAAGAGATAAAGAAGCCAAAATGAAAAAATAGCTAGAGGAAAGCGTCGTGTTATCACGACACGTGTCAAAAGAAATCAAGTCGACGTGTGATAAACATTAGAGGTTTAATTTAATAATATTAAAATGCTAACCCTTGCTTTTCTTTTGTAGAGAGCGATCCGACAGTTGCATGATAGTGGAAGTAATGGCGAGAAAGACAAAGTTAAGCACGAGATCTAGCAAGGGCCTTCAGATAGAAATATGAAGATACCTTTACATGTAGCTACCTCATTTAATGAAATATATCGATGATTGGCCGGAAAGTGAAAATATCGATACACAGTTACCATAATTTGTCGATGGATGCATTTAATGGGAGAATTTATGGCAAAAGTAATGGCATGCAGAGAATTTTGACTCGAACCAAACAAAAGCGGTTGTGCAAGGATAGAAGGCCCGGGAAGTTAGTGACTCATCCAAATTTCCCAGAGGAATTAATGAGATGTTCTCGGCATATGCACCAGCAAGATAAAGATATTTACACACAATCACAGGTGGATGAAAATAATATCAGATTGTGCCTTTTCCATTTATGGCAAGACCGCACAAAGATTTTCAAAGTGATTAGGTTTTATCGGGACTCTATATAAAAATGCCTTATATTGTAAAACCTAGGCAGTAGGGTTTTGAAGATAAGATTTAGGGTTTGGAAGGAAGATATTTCTAAAAATATTAGGGTTTGTCCTGAGTCTATATATACTTCTTCCGAATGTAAACTCAGGATGCAAAAACTTGGAATAAAAGGACACTTGAACATTTCCTGCAAATCTTGTTTGAATGCTTTGTTCTGGACCTGGGGTTGGTGTGAAATCGTTCTTCTGTAATAGCGTGGCCAGGAGCCTAATCTCTTTCAGATTTTGATAGGTGCATCTTCTATTTTCGTCTCACTAAGGTTCTATTTATTTTGGTTGCAAATCTATGTTATCAAGATTAACTATGTTGTTAGGCTTCATCCTTTGTATTGTATGCTAGGGAAAATTATAGATTTAAGGTTCAGGTCTGTTCTAACTGCTCTATCCTCACTGTGCGAGCTAGGCTACTAGTGAGAGATACCAATTTTAATCGACTTCCCTTCTATTTATGATTTTCTTTCAGATCTGTTTCATCTCTGTCTTATGCTCTTAGTAGAAGGTGATCTTAGAAAGTTGGACACCTTCCTCTTTGATTTGTTCTATTGTGAAGTTGAATAGTATAATTAAAATTGGTAGTTTTTGGTTTTGCAGCTAAGTTAGATAAACTTCTCTTTTTGCCCTACCCTACTCTCTCTGTTCTACAGATTGAATGATCCATTTTTATTTTCTTTCAAATTTGTCTTTTATTTAAATTGCTAAAGCATAAAGAGCTAGATCAAAGAACTGATTGTAAATCTGAGTGTCCACAAAGATAACAACTCCTAAACATTACTGAACTGAAGTCTCAGGACCCGTTGTAAGGTAACAGACAGTCCACTTGAAACTATTCCAGAAGCGGAAAAGAGTGAATAGACATTCGACCCAACTCTGTAACTCACACCTTGGATAACCAACAAGATCCTAAAGTGAGTGGGATTTATCCCTTATAAGTGTTATCGATGTTTCATGCTCATTATTCATAGGGTTTGTATAAAATTCGAACCAATAGGGGTCTCATTTCATTGGAACAAGGAATGTCAAGAAGCCTTTGATGAAATTAAGCAATACTTGGCTTTGCCACCTGTATTGGCTCCTCCACGACCAGGAGAGTCATTCTATTTATACATCTTAGCTACTGAGTTGGCATTGGGCACCATGTTGTCCCAAAAGAACAAATTTCATAAAGAATAGGCTACATACTACATTAGCTGCATACTAGTTAGTTATGAGATAAATTATGCATACATTGAGAAGCTATGCTTATCAGTGGTCTTTACCACTAAAAAGCTATGCCATTAAATGCTAAATCATACCACGTATGTCATATCTAAAGAGAATCCATTTTGATATATGATGAGAAAAACATATCACAATAGTCGCATGGCAAAATGGATAATGTTGTTGACGAAATTTGACTTGGAGTTCATTGGATAGAAATCAATCAAAGGATAGATCATAGCCTATCAATTAGTAGAGGCTCCTCTATAGGATGACCAACATCTAAGTGTAGAACTTCCTGATGATGGAGTTTTTCATGTTTCAAAATCGTTTGATTGTACTGAACCAGAGTCACAGGCAGACATAACTCTATTCTTCGATGGTTCTAAATGTGAGCAAGGGGGTGGTGTAGGTATCATGTTTTTCACACCATAAGGGGCTCTCATACCTCTGTTTAAAATCAATTTCTCATGTAACAACAACAACACTAAGTATGGAGCCCTAATCATAGACCTTCAGACGTCCATTGCCATGAAAATTATAAAGTTAAACATTTTCAGTGATTCCTTACTCATAGTTAATTAGGTTAAAGGGATATTCTATTTTAGGTGTCCCATATTGCAAGCCTTCAAAGCCCTAGTAGATAAACTTCTAGAAAAACTTGAATGGTATGATATAGAGGCACTCCCTCATTCATCCAATTATTTTGTGGACACAATGGCTTCCTTAGGGTCACTAATCCTACAAAACCCTTCACATGATATCATGACTATTCAATTAAAAATGCTAGTGCAATCTACAACTAAGCATGATGAGCATAACACCACACCAGATGTTCACATGATTTAGATTTAGCCTTCACATGAACAGTTCTCTAAACTACACAATTATTTGAATAACATCAATTGGAGAACTTTGTTCTCTCAAAATTATTTTGATACTAGCACAATGTTATATCTTCAAGTTTGTTCTCAATCAGCATTTGCACAAGACAAACGTCAAAAGAATTACATGATTCATAATATTGAGGCTTATTCAAAGGAATATTGAGCAATACAAATTAAATATTATCTTAAACTGGGAAATATTATGCCTGGATTATCGCATGCCATAAAGCGAACATTCAAACAAAAAGTGGTAAAATATGTCTTATTAGGAGACATAATGTATCATCGAAGTTATGAAGGTATCCTCCTTAATTTATTAGAATCACAAGACTCATCTTGGGCCATTTTCCAAGTACACAATGGTACATGTGGTAGTAATTTTAGCGGCATGGCCATCGTCAAGCGCATTATTCGCATGGGTTATTATTGGTCAACTTTAGAGCAAGATTGTTGTTCTTATGTAAAGAAGTGTGTGAAGTGTCAACATCATGTAAATTTGACACATGTACCTTCATAGGCCTTACAATTGATTCAATCAGTTTGGCCATTTGCACAATGGAGGTTTGATTTAATTAGGAAAATCTCACCTACCTCCTCAGGCCATCACATGTTTATCATAACGACCACTGAGTATTTCACAAAATGGGTGGAAGCAATTCCCCTTACCACTAAGACTAGATCTCGCATCACGGAGTTCATGCTACATAATATCATATGCCACTTTGGTATTCCATCCAAAATAATATCGGATAATGGAGCACCTTTCAAAAATAAGGATGTGCGAGCATTAAAAAAAAAATATAACATAAAGCATAGATTTTACACGCCATATTATCCACAAGCCAATGGGCAAGCAGAGGCATCAAATAAGATATTAGTAGCCATATTGAAGAAAACCATCAAGGAAAATCATAAAGATTGGCATAATCAATTACCTCTTGCCCTTTGGACCTATCACACTAGCATTCATATGCCCATTAGGGCAACTCCATTTTCACTAGTGTATGGTGTTGAAGCTATCATGCCTCTAGAGTTAGATATTCCATCACTGTGCATTTCCATGTAGGAATTCATCGATGATGATTCCGCTAGGCAAGCTTGTTTAGATCAACTAACATTGCTTGATGAACAATGTGTCAATGCCCTTGAGCATCTATGTGTTTATTAGGAATGCCTTAAGAGAGCTTATAACTTGAAAGTACACTAGATAGACTTTCAGATTGGTGATTTAGTTCTAAAGGAGAACCAAAAAAACTCAAATTTGCCATCCAATTTGTAAGACAAATTTGCAGCAAACTGGTTAGGTCCATTCATCATTACAAGTCAGATTGGACCTTGAACTTATCACTTAGCATCCATCAAAGGAATTGAAGAGCCTAAACCAATGAATGTTAGTCATCTATGTCCTTTTCATGCTTAGAGCAACATAAAATGCTCCTAGGTAGTCTATGATACTTCCTTAGTATCTATGATCATCTAGGTCACCTAAAACACCCCTAGGCGGTCGATGACCGTCTAGGTCAAAATAAAATGCTCCTATACAATCTACGATCATCTAGGTCAAACCAAAAAGCCCCAAAGGAATTTATAAATCCTTTGGTCACCCTCAAATGCTCCTAGGAAGTCTATGATACTTTCTTAGTGTTTATGATCATCTAGGTCACCCAAAATGCTCCTAGGCAATCGATGACTATCTAGGTCAAAATAAAATGCTCCTAGACAATCTACAATCATCTAGGTCAAACCAAAAATACCCAAAGGCATTTATAAGCCCTTTTGTCACCCTAAAATGCTCCTAGGTAGTCTATGATACTTCCTTAGTGTCTATGACTATCTAGGTCACCCAAAACATCCCTATGCGATCGATGACCGTCTAGGTCAAAAGAAAACAGTCCTAGACAATCTACGATCATCTAGGTCAATCCAAAAAGCTCCAAAGGCATCTATAAGCCCTTTTGTCACTCTAAAATTCTCCTAGGTAGTCTATGATACTTCCTTAGTGTCTATGACCATCTAGGTCACCCAAAATATCCCTAGGTGATTGATGACTATCTAGGTCAAAATAAAATACTCATAGATAATCTATGATCATCTAGGGCAATCCAAAAAGCTCCAAAGGCATCTATAAGCCCTTTTGTCACCCTAAAATGCTCCTACGTAGTCTATGATACTTCCTTAGTGTTTATGATCGTCTAGGTCACCCAAAACGCCCCTATGCGATCAATGACCGTCTAGGTCAAAATAAATGCTCCTAGACAATCTACGATCATCTAGGTCAAACCAAAAAGCCCCAAAGGCATCTATAAGCCCTTTGGTCACCCTTAAATTCCCCTAGATAGTATATGATACTTCCTTAGTGTCTATGACTGTCTAGTTCACCTAAAATGTTCTTAGGTAGTCTATGATTGTCTAGGTCAATAAAAAAAGCCCCAAAGGCGTCTATAAGCCCTTTGGTCATCACAAAAGCCCCAAAGGTGTCTATAAGCCCTTTGGTCATACCAAAATCCCTAAAGGTGTCTATAAGCCCTTTGGTCATCCCAAAAGTCCCTATGGTAGTCATTAATCCCGTTGGTCAACCTGTATATACATATATATCAAAATACAAAAATTATTATCAAAATCATAAAAATACAAAAATATTGCTTCATTGCACTTCATATAAATTGCATTAGGCATACTCATCATTGCATATATGCATCATTAGAAATTGATTATACATGTCTAGAACTAGGTCTATACACTAGGCATCTATTAAAATCATTATTATTATGAGTCAATATTACCACCTATTTACATTACATATACCATTTACATTTACACTTTACATTATATGCCTGTTTCTTGTCACTTAGCCATTGTTATCAAAACATAGTTAAAGTTTTTGGTCACTCAGCCATATCTAGTTGTCTTCTCAGATTTTGTAGAAAGCTATCATGATTTTTAGAAGGTATAATCCTGCTTAGATAATGCTTGGTATACATCAAAATCCCAACACATTTTCACATTAATAACTCCAAGTCTAGTGCAAGGAAATATGAAAACTATAAAATTGGTCTAGGTTACTTTAAGTGAAAAAGGTTATCTTGCTCATCTCCCTATGTGAATGGTTCAAATATGCTGAGAATTGGTAGAAGGAAAAGTTCCTAATTACACAAAATCCCTTACCCTACACTCGTGTAAGTATACCAAAGAAGAAGAATCAATAATGATTATTATACCTTACCAATATTCTAAAAATACCTTACCCTACACTGGGGCATGCATCCCGAAGAGAGAAATCAATAGTTATTATTATCATTTCAAAATATGCAAAAATAGACAATGATTATTATCACTCTAAAAAAGGCAAAATAAATAGTGGTTCTCACCACTACTAAAATCCCTTTCTCACCAAATACAAATGAGCAACTCCCTTGAGAAATTCAAAGTTAAAAGAAAAGAAGGGAGTCTTAAACTTGAATCCCTAGAATTATCAGCATTAGAGAACCATAAGGTGATCCTCATTCCAGGTTTTGTGGATAGCCTACTTGGCAATAGTGGTAGCCTCCCGCATGATGATATGTCTATCCCATAAGCATTTTTATTTGTATAGACCAATATTTGCATTAGGATAAGCCAGCTTGGGGTACCCTAGATTACCTAGTAGTCTAATCCAACTAAGTACAAAAACTTAGGATAATGAGATTTGTAGAATGATTTCTAGTACATATGGGTTGAGTGAATCCCATTTGCACTAGGGAAACCTTATGCATTATCATGGTAATGAAATCACATGCACACACAGGGATATTGATTATATTGGTTATCTTAGTAAGTGCATACTTTGTCAAAGGATCTTTCATAGTTATTATACAACTTTTGATTAGGTAACTAGATTGTTTGAGTCTCTTCAAAACTATCCAATAATATCATATCATATTACATTATCCATTTCATTTTACATCATGTTGTCACATGTTTATCAAAGTTACAAAATCCATTACATGAAGTGTTAGAATAACATGAAAATAATAAAAATACATTTTTTACAGTCTATGGTGCTAGCATATAATATGTCAAATAGCTATCACAAATCCATAATACAAAATTAAATCACATAATCTATTGCATTTTGCATACATATACCTATCATCAACTCACAACATAGGATAAATACATGCATCCATGTTAGACATCCATCAAAGCATCATAAAAGCATAGCATACATATCATAAAGCAACAAAAGATGACATAATGATCAAAGCAAAGTCATATATATATATATATATATATATATATATATATATATATATATATATATATATATATATATATATGTAAAATCCAAAAGCTACATCATATTCCATAAGCTTCCCGTAGGCTAAAATAAATGTGAGTCCTCAGAATTCACACTCCAAAAAGCAAAAAAAGTCCAAAAAGAGCCATCATAGTCTGCTAGCCATGGTCACGTAGGATTGACACCATGACTTTCTCCTCTGACCTTAGTAGGAGTTTGTCATGAAATCCCAGACCTGCTACCTCAAGACCTGATACCCCTAGACCTACTCCCTCCAAATGTGTCCATACTCTATGCACATCATCCGCATAGGCAACTGTCCCATATCGCTCCTCTAGCTACACTATGATCCAATAACCAATGCCTGATCTAGTATGTGCCCCACACTATCTCATCCTCCATCATATCCATATAGGTCTAATATTCTTGACACCAAGTCTGATAGGTCACCACCAAGCCCTGGAGATGTGCCATCTCCTCCTGCATCGTGGCTATCTCCTCACTGTTGGAATCCCCATGACTAGGGCCCTATATACCAACCTATGCTTGAAGAGTAGCTATCAATTTTGCATGTCTCTCCATCTCAATCTGTGCAATCTAAACCTGTGCATATAGCAGATCCCTCTCCTTTAAGAAATCCCATCACACCCTACTGAGATCACCCCGTAGCTTCATAATCGTAGCATCTCATGCTTATAATTTTAGCTGCATGCCTTGATTCTAAGGTCCTCTCCATAAAATTCTAGTGGATCCTATACATAAATCAACTCCACCCTATCTATTGTCACATGCTGACACACAGACTGCTCACCTATGTCTACCTCCTCATCATTTGGAGACTCATCCTGATCCTCCTCATCTAGAGCACCCCTAGCTTCATTCATTGCTCTAGCATCTGCATCCCCTCCTAGTGGTCCCTCCCCTTGCCATTGTTGTATGACCCATCAAGCATCATACTCCTCTATCGTACTTGCATTATCCAACTCAGAAACTACCACCATAGGATCTGATTCCTCCCCTAGGGCCTCCACAATCGACCATGCTAGAGTCCTCTCATCCCCATGACAACAATAGATCATCGACTCCCTAGGAAACCCCTAGCATAGCCTAAAATATCGTAGCACATGATCATAATGGAAGTACTCTTTCTCTATCCTATATTGCCCTATCAACCACCTACCTTGCCAAAATTGGCGTAGCTATGTCTTAGCCTCCCCCCATGCAGGACAATCCCTATAGGGTCTCCACTTAATATATGCTACTCTAAGCCATGCAAAAGCCTCTGCATAGTGCTCAACCTCCCCAGCATGTTGACAGCTAAAACCTAACTCACATGACCTCTACCATAGCACCCCATAACCAATCTCCCTAAATGGTAGCTCTGCTCAAGTAGTCCATGGTAGTCCCTGTGGCAGCTCCACAAAAATATGCTACCAACCACAAACCTATCGTAAGAAGCTGTAGTCTAATCCATTCCACTTATAAAAGTGGATCTCATATAGCTCCTCATATAGCTACACTAACAAATTAGGACCCCAAGCCATCACTATCATCTCATCCTCTATACACTCCACAAGAGTGAACACTAGCTCTATAAGGTTCCATGGGAACCTGGAACTTGAAGAGTTAGGAAGTAGCATGTTGTTGATCAAGGTCATAAATAAAACATGCTTAACCCTAATCACACTAGCCTAAAACCATGAGACCACTAATATCCCTCTGTTGAGAAGATCAATCACTACATCCTCCCAGTGTGCCCCAAAGTAGCTCCGCATGATGGCCTCTCATCGCTCTGTAGGAGTGGATAATATGGGACACCCCTCTATCAAAATATGCAATATTCGATACACATCCTCTAATGTAACTATCATCTCCCTTGTAACTAGATGGAAATTATTATTATGAGAGTCCCATAAATCTATCAGTGCAGTCAGATAGGCACGGTCGATCACTACAGGATCTAACTATGTAACATGCTTTAGACCAATTGCACAAAGCCATCACCAATATGTAGCAGTCAATAGGTCTCTATAAAACTAAAATATATTCAAAACCCTATACTGAATCTTCACTATCTGATAATGCAAATTAACTTGTCAATAATGCAAGAAAAATATAATAAAAATGCTCTAAAAATACAAAAAAAAAGCCTAAAAAAGGGCCCCTTTTGGGCCATGTTTTGGTTATCCCACCTAGGGATGGCCCATAATTTTGTAACACTCCCACCTAGGTACAACAACCAGTGATCATACCCTAT
Source organism: Wollemia nobilis (assembly GCA_028583015.1). NCBI lineage: Eukaryota > Viridiplantae > Streptophyta > Pinopsida > Araucariales > Araucariaceae > Wollemia > Wollemia nobilis. Next base: position 1,506,272 of record JAQPPZ010002048.1, on the reverse strand, counting down.
AGGGACGGTCCCAAAAAATGGCTAAAATATGGTCATTTTGACCCCTAAATTAGCCCTAAAAATGCCTAAAAAACACTAAAAATCTAGCATTAAACCCTAATTTTTAGCAAATAAAACACAAATAAAAGTTCAATTTTATACATTTCACTATTCCTAGGGTTTCTTAACCATGAGGGAGTGTGTAGTATGAATATTGCACCAGAAATCACAATTTCACAATAAAATAGGGAAGAGAAGGACATGTGTTCCATACTCATTTCGCATTGGCTCCACCGCTTGTTGCATCTTATGGCTGGCTCATGTTTTTGGGTTGATGTTTTTGCAGCACTTCAATTCAAAAAATCACTCTCCTACCTCTCTCCTCTCCAATTTCTCCAAGAAAATTGCACAAATGATCTCATATGCCCCATTTTGGGTTTATATAGCTCCAAAATAAGCTGACCATCCCTAGGTGGGATGAGTGAAAAGTTGGCTGTAAATACCACCTTGGGATGGCCATTAATAGTGTACTCACACCCCATAGGATGGTCACCAAAAAATTGCACCAAAACAACTCAAAAATATCAAAAATTGGGTCCAAAACCCACCAAAAATAAGGCAAAAAGGTCACCAAATTAGCAGGGATCAAGATTGAACCTATAATATTTTTGGATCTATAAAAAACTTTATTTTAATCCCAAAGAAGGCCTCCATTGCTGGAATACTCCACGAAAATAAAATTTTTAGCCTTTTGCTTCTATAAATATTCATCAAAATAGTCAAAAATCCCCTCCAAACAGGTATATAGTACCATGGGCAAAACTGAGAGTTACCCCAATTCAGTCATATGTGTCAAGTGACTCATTGCTTTATCATTGGTCATGCCCTCATTGACTCATAAATTTAGGGGGTAGTCATAATAACTATTTAATAAATCAAATCAACACTAAAACACTCAGAAGTGTAATTTCCATACATTCAAAAGAATCTTTGCTAAAGATAAATTTTCAAGCCCATGCTGGGGAAAATAATTAGCATAAGAAACAAAAATAGGGATTGAACTCCTTGAAACCTTGGGAATCCACCCATGTAAAGGTTTACAAGAACACAAGGCACCAAGACCTAGTATACTCTAAGCCCCATAATATTATTACTACAACACGGCTGAAAGGTATACCCAAAATGAATCCTTCGACTATGTCAAAATTAAGGATTCCAAGAATGTATGCTCTTTCCACAATGAAGGCATCCAAATTTGATTAGGTTAATGAACATCCTTAATCATTTAGCGATTTAGTTATTTATTTTTTCTCAGCGCTTTGTTGCACATAGTGCGTCTCAAAAAGGGGCATCTGTAGACACTAAAATTGCATAAATTAGATAAGACTACTAGTGCATTACATATGCCACTCTTTCTGACATAATATTGCCCCATTGGGCATCCCTATAGGGAAATTTAAGGCTGTAGAACACATTTGGGAAGGCTCCCAGCATTTTTGGGTGGTTTTGGGGCATATCCTTATGACCATTCCACAAAGGGACGATCACAGATGGTGATCGTCCCACCTAGGGACAGCCATCCAAAATCATCCCTAGGTGGGACGATCCCCAACCAGACACCCCAAAAGATAAATGGGTGGATACCTCTTCATATGAATATGCTTTCAAGGGCATTAGAAACTGATCCAAGCCATTCCAAACTGTCCAAACTAGAGATAAATTTGGCCCCATCTACCGACACAACCTTTAGACTAGTTTTGAACCAGATTCCATTAGGATTGGTGGTAAAATCTAAGCAAATTTGTAACCGTCCCACCTGGGGACGGTTAGTAGTAGCTAGTTGCACCTGTTAGGTATGGTTAGAAAACAATAGGGAATTTTGATCTAATTCCACCATAAATTTTTTAGGAATGTTTATATTAGTCTATGGTCCAAATTTGGTAATATTTGGAGCATTTTTGATAGGGTAATTAGACGTTTTGTGATTGCAGGTCTATCTAGCTCACCTAGGGATGGTCACTATTTCTACTAACAATTTCCATTTTATTCATGCTTAGATATTTACAAAATCATGTTATTAACTCAATACTATATTTAGAAATCATTTTGAAGCATTTTGGTTTATTAGAAATAGGTTTTGTGATTTCTATATGCATGCTTTCTATGTTTTCCTAGCTTTGAATCTACAAATGCATATGCTATTAACCCAATTTCAATCCCTTGTGTGTAGGTGCAGGTATGCTATATAGGATGGAGGAGCTAAGAAGACATAAAATAATAGGCCCAAGGATATATCTCAAGTGTGGGATGAAAAATAAGAAATCTCACATCGCTTTAAGGCCTTGCAAGGGATTAGATCCTATTGTACCTTGTAAATGTTGAAATGTATCAAGTTTTAAAGCCCTCAAAGGTATGTATTGTAATCCTATTTGAAGTGATGAATGAATAAATACAAGGAGAAATCCACCACTTTTATTACACATTTTTATTCATTTCAGTATATTTCTTATTAAGCACTTTCCTTTGAATGCTTGTGTTAATTTGCTTTACATTGTAATAAAGTGCCCTTAAGGCGATGTCGTAAATTTCACTTCTTTAGATAAAAATCTTCTCATAGAGATTTTTTATGACTCTATATTAAATGTTAATGAAATCAAAGAGTATGCTGAACCTAAAGACCAAGTTGGCCTTACATTGTATTTTGACGGTTCCTAGTGTGAACTAGGGGGAGGTGTTGGAGTTGTTTTCTTTATGTTGCAAGGGGCTTCTATCCCATTTTAATTCACAATTGACTTTACCTGTACCAAAAATAATGTTGAATATGAATCTTTCACCCTCAATCTCAAAACTACAATTTCTATCTATCAATGCACATCAAACGCCTCAAATTTATTGGTGATTCCCTTATCATAATTAACGAAGTGAAGGTATCTATCAATACAAATGTTTAGTTCTCAAGTAATACAAGTAAGTTGTAGATAAGTTATTGTTTCACTTTGAGTGGTATGATATTGAAGCCTCTCCAAGGTCCATAAATAACTTTTCCAAAGCAATGACCTCTCTTAGCTCCCTCATTCCTCAAAACCTGCATGACAAAGTCACCCATGTCTACATAACCACTCTCTACCATTCAGCTATATCCAAAAATACTTCTCTAGATGAACTAGATGTCCATATTTTTCAAGAAGAGCTCTATAATGCTTGGTTTTCTCAAGTCAAGAATTTTCTTAAAATTGGTATTCTTCCCCCTAATTTACCTCGTGTTGGAAAGAATACTTTCAAGAAAAAATTTTAGTGGTATACTCTCTTGGGGGACAACCTATATTGCATAAACTATGATGGTATTCTCCTTCAATATCTTGAACCATGTAAAGCCAGTTGGATTATATTTGTTTCTTATGACAATACTTGTGGTGGCTATTTTAGTGGAACATTATTGTTGTGTATATGTTAAGAAATGTACCAAATGCCAACGTCATGCCAACTTAACAAATGTGCCCTCATATGCCTTGCAACTTATCCAATTTTTTTGTTCCTTTTCATAATAGGGTCTCAATGTCATGGGTAAAATATCCCTAGATTCAATTGGACAACATACTTTCATCATTATAGCTATTGAATACTTCACCAAGTGGGTTGAAGGCATTCCTCTTATCAAAATAACTAGTCCTAGAATTTTTGAATTCATCTTGCATCATATCATTTGTTATTTTTGCATCTTGTCCAATATCATTTATGACAATGGGCCACCCTTAAAAAATAAGGAGGTTCAAGCACTATGTGATAAATATCACATCCAACATAACTTCTCAAGCTCACACTATCCTTAAGGTAACAACCAATCCAAAGACACAAATAAAACCATTTGTGTGATCTTGAGAAATATAGTCAATGAATCCCATAGATATTGGCATACACAAATTATTTTATCACTTTAGGCCTATCGAACGAGAATTCACACACCTACTAGGGAAAATCCATTCTCATTGGTTTATGGTGCTAAGGCCATCATGCCCCCCAAACTTGAAATTTTATCTTTGTGAATATTTCTCTAAGATCTCATTGATGATGACATTGCATGCTAAGCCCCTCTCAATCAACTTACCCTAGTGCTCTTCACCATATTCATGTTTATCAATATTAGGTCAAGCATGGATATGACAAGGTCCATGACCATGAATTTCCTGTAGGTGATCTCATGATAAAAGATAATCAATAGAATGCAAACCTTCCTAGCCACTTACAGGACAAGTTCACTCTCAATTGATTAGGTCTTTACATCATCAAGCATAATTTTAGTTCTAGTGCTTACAAGTTTGCCACTCTCAAAGGGATTTAGGAACCTAAACCCATTAATAACCTTCAAATTCATGTTTTTTTTTGCATAATGGCATTCAATAGGATCTTTCTTCTTGTACATTATTTGTTCCAAAAAAATAAAAATAAAAAACAAACACCACAACCAACCATCATCAAGTCCAATATCTTGCTTCTTCTCTTTATCACCCTCCTTTTTTCTTCATATTTTTATTTCTTCTCCCACCTTTTCTTCGTCCTCTTTCTTTATTATTTTATAGGTTCCCTACCATTGTTGTATGGTCACCTACGAGTGGCTACATACCAATGGTTGATCCTTTTCCTCCTCATTCATTTTCTTCTTATTCCACCTTCTTCTCATTCTCTTACTTTTTTCTTTAATATGTGCCCTATCATCAGGCTTATACATAACGATGAATTATCATTAATTCACAAATATTAAGATTTTTGAAATTTGGAATTGGTGACTATGGGGACCCTTCACCCATTTTTTTTGGGTGCAAATTTGTTTTGGGTTGGCTTGCCTCACTTTGATAATTATTTCATTATTTTACTTTTAAATCACCAACATTCATGCCTAAATTATGGACCTTTTCACCTTGAAATTATAAATAATTTTTACATCACCAAATTCACCTATTATATGACAAATATATATACCTAATGCAACATCGATACTCCTACATCTGAAACATTGATTCCCCTCAAAAAATGGCCTATAGTAGCAAAAAATACTTATAGGAGCAAAAAACCTACAATAGTGAAAAACAACTTGCAGTAGCAAAAAACATGCAGTAGTGAAAAATGACTAGTAGTAATGAAAAACAACCTATAGCAGTGAAAAATTATAGATAAAAAGTAGAGATGAGTGGTAATAGGAACATATAATTAGTAGTTGAGAAAAGCAAAGATGATCGACACAAAACAAATATGATCGAGAGTAGAGAAAATTAGAGATGATTGATAGAAAGTAGAGATGATTGATAGCAGAGAAAAGCAAATACAATCAGTAGAAAGCAAATATGATTGATAGTAAAGAAAAACATAGATGTTCGATAGTAGATAAAAGTAGAGACGATCGATAAAAGAAAATAGATCAATAAGAGAGAAAAGCAGAGACAATAAATAGCAACGAAAAGTAGAAATGATCAAAAGCTAATGATCGATAGTAGATAATTGACAAAAATGATCAATAGAATATGATAGGCAACAAAAAAAATTTATTTTTTACTTTTGAAGTAGAAAACCTTCTAGAATGTGTAAATTTTGATCCAGAGCTTTTTTTTCATTTTAAATCACCTAGCTTGATGAGATCTATGCTTAAATTAGATCTATGATCAGCTTGGAACTTGTAAAATCATCAAAAAACTCTCAAAAGACCTCAAATATGAGCTTTAAAGTTTCTAAAATATGATACCTAATAAAAATCAAGTAAAGATCTAGCAAGGGTATTGTGCAGAAACCCTTAAAGGATGTTAAATATTGGTAACTTAAAATAATGGATCTAGTAAATATTGTTGTTAGAATATTTGAGACTAAGCCTTATATAGAGGCTAAGTATTATCATAAGAATAGATGACATACAAGCAATAACAAGATTTTGAAACTTATTCACCCCATTTTTATTTTTCTAGTGGAAAAAAAGGTAATTTGCCATGTCTTCTACATGCGTTTGGAAACTATTCACCTAGATTTCAAAACCAATGTATCTCATTTTTATAAATGTATTTTAGGGCTGACCCCTTACACATAACCCTACCTATCATTATTGTATGGTCATGCACGAGCAACTATGTACCTATGGATGGTCATTTTTACCTCTTCATTCTCCTTCTCTCCTTCCACTTTCTTCTATTCCCAAAATTCTTCTCCTCTTATTTTTCTTTTTTTATTACTTAAACCTCTTTTTCTTCTCATTCCTCTTCACTCCTTCAAAACCAGTTTTTTGTTTGCTAGAATTAACACTTTTCAACCCAATTGTGTGTTTGAGGGAGTTGACTCTCCCTCTAAATTTAGTTCTCTCATTTCTCATTTATCCATATCCACGCCATCACTCATTCAACCTCTTTTCTTATCATTATTTGTATTGCATTAATTCCACCCATTGATGCATACATAACCTAAGGCTCATCACATGTTCATTTTGTCACATCCCACCTTTGAGGACTATTTTTAAGATGTTATTTGTGTAATGATAGTTGGTTTTAATGCTTAATATATTTGCATTGTATTTGTCAAAATAAAATGATGTTGTGTTTCTTGATTGAAGGAACATTTATTATCATAGGTGGAAGACTAACCACCAAGATATGAGAAGGGAAATGATGACTATGACAACCCATCAGGTAAAACTCATATTCCTATCATCACTAGTTACCTTCCTTATGGCGGTGTTACTTGAGTATTACTCTAAAAAGTCCCACCCAATCAAAGGAAAAATGGTTATGGGGATACTGGGCACATGCATCGAGTACTTGTATGATGTTTGTGTGTGATTTATATTTGATTTCATGATTAATTTACATGAGATTGGTTTAATTAAATCTTACTTTGAAAATGCACATTAATAATGTTTTTGCATTTTACAAATTATTCTAGAAAATATCATGCAATTTATTATGATTTTGTGAAATCTTTAAATTGAGCAATTTTTAGGATTTATTTTGTTGAGCATGCTTATTTGATCTAGTTGACCCTATTTTAGAAGGAAATTAGGTAGTTTGTTTTTATGAACTTGCTCGATTTTTATTGGACCAAAACATGGAAAAAAAACTACCTTGTAGATTTAAATAATCAACTTTTCCTACACATGCATGGCTACTTTGGGAAGGTTGAAATAGTGGATAATATTCTGCTCTTATCTCTATGGATTCCCTTTCCATTAAAATATATATATTAAAGGAAGCTTTAACTTGGGGTGAGAAAAAGAAGATAAAAAATAAATAATATATATATATATATATATATATATATATATATATATATATATATTAGAAGCATCTTTCTTGTCAAAAATAAAGAGAGCTATAAATTGCCATTAAAATTGAGAAAAAAGGGGCTATGTTATGTTATGTGAGAATATTAGGCTAGAGGAGAAATAAGAGGGAAGCACAAGGAAAGCATTCAACTGCTGGAGAATTCCAGGTTGGGTCTGGCCACTATAATCTATCTTAATTTTTGCCCAGTATAAAGTAAAATGAAATCATACATGTTTGTATTTTTTACTTTAATTGGTTGACTCTCTTTGAATGCGTGTTCTGGGTAAATTATGTTGAACATTGATTAGTTTGTTCTTGTTAATAAAATTTTAATATGAAAGTAAATGGACCTGCGATTTATGGTTGCTTGTGTTCTTGTGCATGCCGATACATAGAATGGATTAGCTTACCATTTTAGTCATGTATTGGTAAAACCACTATTTCTATGGCCTATGTTTTATCTTGGATGCTTGAGCTAAAATCCATCCCTTCCTTTAAAATGATGCATGCATTGCTTTTATTTTCTCTGCATAAGGAAAGTCATGTTAATTTTATAGAGTGCTTTTTAATTAACATATTGTGTTACCAGTACCTTATCTCATTAGCTTTTATATAATCTGATTGGGCATCGAATTCCATGATGTCGATTATGAAACAGTGTGGTTTTCGAAACCCATATTAAAATGTTGGTAATGCCTTGTGTGAAGTCATTGTGACTAGTTTGTGTGATGTTAGATTGTTTCCCATATAGCTATAGTTGTAACCTCAGTGAAATTGTGTAGTCACCCCAAATTTGCTTAACTTATATCCTTTAGGCAAGAGAAATCTCTATGTTGGAACTAGTAATCCATATACCTCATTGCATGAGAATGTTGTGATAGGTTTTAAGGCTACTCTTGTATTTTATAAAATGGAAATTAGTCCGCGTCCTCCCTCTTTGAAGGGATAGCTCTTACTGTTCAAAGAAATCCAATTTCATTATCTAAATGCCAAACATCTTATTTGGATCCTTAATCCAAATCATACCACCCTTGGTCAGGTTTTGTGTTTGCTATGATGTAAACCCTTATCAAAAAAATTAAGCCTTAAAATTTTTGAGTGATGTCGCAATTCCCACATGACTTGTACACCTCATTGATTACATAGTTGTTCCTAGTTCTAGTGCACAGTCTAGTTGCCTTCGATCGTCTTTGCTACCTATTGAAGTGGCCAAACAATTAAACTAAAACCTTGACTGTCTATCAATATCTCTTCATTGATGCATGGTGATTAGTGTGAATAGTTTAAATCCTCATTGGGTTTAGAGTGCATATAGTATAGCAATGTTCAATTACTTTATGGTGTGATATAATATTTTAGAGATTTAATACTAAAAGACCTATGAATAGTATTAATATAATCTTATTATAAGTTGAGAAACATTACATGTAGGGATTCAAGTTCAATGTACTAAAGGATGGGTGTGTGTGATATACATTATGTTCAAATAGATTGTATCAACAAGAATTTATAATGATTCTATATTTATTTATGAATACTTATAACATGTTTTAAATTAGTTTGGAATGGCTTTTGTTGATCAAGATGTTCCTACATGCTTTTGTTTTGGTGGGCTTCCATGTACCCACGAGCCATGGTGCATTAAGCACATATTGGTCTAAATGTTGAATATGACTGTATTTTATACTATGTTATAAGTATATACTGATTATAATATTACATAAAACAAAGTTAATAAAAAATATATAAAAAATAATAATAAACAAAAACTTATATACAAATACATATATAAATGTATATAATAAGAATATAATTCATGATTTATGCAATGTCTATTTTAAAAATATATAATAATAAATAATTAATAAAAACAATAATATTTTAAAATATATAAAATAAAATTTAAATCGAAAGTGGAACATGGTATTTTGGCCATGTCCTAGAAAAGACACTCAGTTTCCTAGAAAAGACACTCAACAAGCATCATGTAAGGTTTACGTGTCTTCTTAAAACAAGATTGTAAAACTTTTATAAGGAAAGCCAAGAAAGTAGGGAGATCATCACATTTCGACAGAAGCTTGCTACTAGCTACTATCTTGTAAAAGAAACTCCGTGAGATGCTTACTACTAGCACAGTGAGGCTAAGGAGTTACATTGAGTTTGTGTCTTCTGTTCATCCCAGGTCAGGACATTCTCTTTATCGTGGAAAGTTGGTCGGTCCCGAGCACTTAAGATACCATATGTAGTGGTAAATAATCTTGAAGTGTGATCCCCTATGCCAAAGTACTAATATCAAGCTGGGTATATCTACATAAATGTGCGATGTTTATGTTTGTGTTTAGAAAAAATTAAATTCCAATAAATATGATCCATGGAGATAAAGCAAATTATGTAATTCTTTTTGTGTATACAATAGTTTGTCTTCATAGCATTGATTTATTTTGTATAGTAAAGAAACCCAATAATATTGGTTATTTTAAATTAGAACTTTTATATCATTTGAATGATAATCCTTGATGCGTGTTAGGTTTTTATTAAGAATATAACCATAGATAAAGTGATGTTCAAATGCAAGAAAAAATAGGGTCTCAGATAAATTAAAAGGGTGGCTTTAGAATATGATATTTTAAAATTGAATATCTTGAAATGGTATTGCTAGCTGTCAAAATCAAATATTTCCTTATGAGTATTCTAATTGAACACTATGAGACTTGTGGAAAAACTCTATAGATTGTACATCATTGAAATATTTGGGAAAATGATTAGGTATCATTATGTTTTCTTATATTTAATTGAATGAACTTATGAAGTATGAATTTAGATTCATTAATTCTCCATTTATAACATTTGTTTTATAAATATTAGTTTTTCAATTTTTGAGTTAAATGATTTTATATAAAAATCAAATGTTATTGGGTGTTCTTATTAAATTTAGAAATCAAATGATGTTAAAAGAAGTTATAGATCTTATATGTGATTTTCTATGTTAAATGTGAGAAGTAAATGGAAGTAATGATTTTAGTGAAATTAAGGATGTGCTAGGGAAGTCTTGTATCCCTGGCACATCCTTTGCCCCTCCTCATCAGCTGGTAGGTGTTGCATATGATCTCCTTGGGGTGGGATGTCACTTTTCCTTTTGTCTGCCCCTTTCCTTGCTATTTTTTTGGGTTTTATTCTATTGCCTGTAATGTGGGATATCCCTGAGTTCTATTATAGTTCCTTAGTTCTCCTTTGCCCTCCTTCTTGGCTGGTTGGTTTTTTATATGATCTCCTTAGGTTGGGAGATCATTTATTCATTTGTATGCCCATTTCCATGCCTACTGGTAGGGCTTTTCTTTTGGTGCATGTGAAATGGGACATCCCTAGGATTTTTTTGGTTGTCCTTAGATTTTCCTAGGTCCTCATTTGGGTTTTTTGAGTTCTTTCAGAAACCCTTTACCTTTTTTCTTGCAGGGTTCTATTTGGTGCTAAGTATCAGAGGTTCTTCTAGTGTAGCACATTGTGGTTGGGGTTTTTTGGCTTTATGAGCAACTCTTCACATTATCTTTTGGCTTGATCGGGACCTTGTGCTTATTCCTATGGTATTGTTGTTTGGGTTTCTAGTTGCAGGTTTGATGGTGGGTTCTCAGCGTTTCATGGCTTTATGAAGACCTCTGTGTTGATTGTTGCTATTTTCCTATGGGTCATACTCTTCTGGATCCCTAAAGCTACTCATTGGTGGCATTGGTGGTTGTTGTGGAGCTCTTTCTACCTTTTTTCTTGGCCTTTGGTAGGGCCATATGATTGTAAGTGGTATCTTGTGCTTCATAGCTCCTATGTTGAGGTTTTCTAGGGCCTCTCCACATTTTCCATTAGCTCTCATTTTTGCATCGATGTTTCCTTTGTCTCCCTTGGTTGTTGAGTAGTTTTCCCTACTGCAATAGGATTTCATGGCCTCTAGAGTCCCATGGTTGTTGTTCCACTTGCAAGCCTATTCGAGATGCTGATCCCTATTGTTGCATCCTTCTACAGCATCCCTGTGCATCCTCAAGCAAGAAATTTTTACATTTTTTGCTATATTTTCAAATTTAAATTTTCAAATTTTTGTATTGTGCGGGATTGCCCTGTTTCAAACTTTTCTAGACGGGTTTGCCCTTTTTATTTTCTTCCTTGCACATGCTGGTTGAGCGGTATTTTACATGTTTTTTTTTGCTATTATGGGTGGGGTGGTGTCATCCCAAACTTCATTGTAAAAATAAAGGAAAAAAATTAATTTAAAATTTTGTCCTTTAAGGCTATCCTTTAGCCTTTCCTAAAAGGATGTCCTTAAGCCTATCTTGATAGGCTTTCCTTATGTATTTGCTTTGGATTTTGGAGTCCTTTCCTGTGGCCTTCCTCTGGATTTTTAGTCTTGTGTCTTGTTATAATCAAGTTTTGGGATCCTTGATAAAAATCCATTTTTAATTTAACTTAAAAAAAAATGATTTTAGTGAAATTATAGATTTTGTATGTAAAATACATACTATGATTTATTATGAAATTTTTAATGAATGGAATCCACTAGAAGAATGGATGATCTTGGTGTCCATCCAGGAAGAGGTATGGGACTCTTCCAAATGTCCCTAACAATCAAAGGAATGACATTCATGATGATTGGGATTAGAAAAGTAAATTATTTAGAGATAGACCTTGATGCTAGATGATTTATGGGAATTTATGGGGTTTCCCTATTTTGAGAGATTAATTGAATAGTATTAAAGCAAATATTGGAGGTAAATTTGGTATCATTTGGAGATAAGAGAAATAATATTTGGATTGAATTTTGATAACCAAATTAGCAAGATAATTAGAGATTATGTTGGATCAAATTTTGGGAAAATTTTGATAACAGTTTACACATGCATTCTTGTAAACTTTATAATAGAGGATGAAATAATTGAATGCATATTGGGATCTAGTTATGGAAATGAATTGATTTGAGAGCTAAACTTGGATTGAAATATAATAATTGTGTAGGATATTTGATGCATATTTAGCTCACATTTGGGAAGAGAATTGATAGGATTTGGAAAGTAATGACATGAATCTTGGATCAAATTTAGGAAGAAAATTTGATAGCAATTGAGAATCAATTGAATAGATTAACATGTTGTATTCAATGGGGAATTATACCCCTATTGGTTTGTATATAATTAAAGGAAATAGCTTTAGTATAATGAGCTTTATATTACCCATGATAAACCTCTAAGGGTTTACTTTTATTAACCTAATATTAAGGATAAAGGTGGCTGACATGGGTTGTTACAATAGGATATAATTATGAAATGATAGATAATTTAAATTATTAGCTTAAATTATTAATTTAGGAAGAATGATTTATTAATGAATTAAAGGTATGGGACTTTAATTCATGGATTGAATTTGTGTCAATTATGTAGAATGAATTTGGAATTCATTCTTGAGGGAACTTATATGGTTCTATCTAACATCGATACAACTTCTCCAAAATAAAATTTCGATGATTATCATAAACATTTTAAAATTATTAGGATGGCTTAGAATCAATAGCTTCCTTAATTGCATCATGAGTTTAGAGGGATAGATGGATTCCTTATTGGTATGGGAAATACTTTAATGATACAATGATGACTTAGAGAAGAGAATTAGGAAAATTTCCTAATTGCATCATGAATTTGATAAGGAACGGTTGTATTCCTTGCCATGTATAATGAATTGAAAGGGACCCATAGTGGCCCTTCTATATCTATAATATTTGACATCTTAAGTTTATGAATATGAGGAAAGTACATATTTTGGAGGTTGGGTTTATTCCCCATGAGGGTTCCTAGGATAAACAATGTGTCACTCTATTTGTGGTTTGATGTGTTAATTCTTGTGCATGTTGATTTTACTTCAAATGAAAATGATTTAAGTGGATGAGATGGTTAAATGCTTGATGAAAAAGTTATGCAATTCTTAGATTATGTCAATGTGTACTATGATGCAAGGAATGTATGCTTAACTTTAATATGTTGATGAATTAATGATATACGATTATATCAATTATTTTGTATTGGGTAATTATGAATGATGTAGTTAGCTAGCTTTACCTTTCAACAACTAGAACTTGAGTTGTAAACCAAGTTAGACCTTACATTCTGAGTTGATAAATGAATTAGCATGAGGAGTAGGTACTCCCATGATGGTTAAATAATGCCCTTTTGTAATGAACTTAATTGATTCTTGTATATAACAAAAGGGATGCCTAAATAAAAGGGTGGAAAAATAAGCCTTAAGAGGTATAAGGTTATATAATCACGCTTAAGATGACATTCCAAGGATTCTATGAGTTGATCATGTATAGTGATTTTTTTATCTTAGTAACCCCATCAAGAAGATATGGGTTGGATCTAAGATCTAGGAATAACCATTGTTGAGGTTATTTAATTATGATGGGTTTCCATCTTCAAGGCATTCACCTATATACTGGTCTTAGTGGATAGTATGGTTAAGGGTGATTTTCATTTTAAGAGGGATGAAATCTAATGCTTGGCCAACATTCTCATATCCGAGTGGTATGAGGGTTTCATAGAAGATGATCACTTCTACTCAAGAGTGAATCTGATCAAGTCTTAATATATCTTGATGTTATTTGCCTTGATAACTTACAATCCAAAATAAATGATTCTATCTTAGTTCATGATTATGACCCTTGCATCATGAAATATGAATATGTATATATATATATATATATATATATATATATATATATATATATATATATATATATATATATGGTAACAATTGGGGTTGTTACAGTTGGTATCATAGCCCAAGCTAACTAGTATATTCTAGCTAGATCTAGGTTAGCAAAAGATTTGGACATGAAACAAAACAACTCAAACATAAGTTCCATAACTCTAAATGATGCACACTTGGTAAGGACAATGTCAGTACTTGATATTACCAATGTCTGAGTTCCTATCCCCCATGAATAGATCCACAGTTTCTAAAAAGTGGAAGAGCTAAGAAAACCCTCATTCTATGTATTTTAAGCGATGTACCTTAGACTATTTTGGGAAAATTACTCGACATCTATGTATTTTGACTTCCTTACTCCTTAATCTCAAGTGTGTATGAAAAAAACCAGAGTTAGTGGACTAAACTAGGGAATGAACCTAGTAGTAATAGATTACTTGAGAAATTATGATGAAATCTAGTTGTCTAGAATTTCAACTACAAAAATCAGTGAGAATTAATACAAATTTTTACTCTAAGTAAACATGAAAATAAGCTTGAGAAGTAAGAATAAAGGAACCTTACAACAAGCTAGTTTCGATAGTCCTGAAGCCAGACAGATAGGAGAAAGTTCTGGGAATTTAGACAAAGATATGGAGAACCTTACTGCCATAGTTTCCATAATTCAAGATAAATTTCAATAGATTTTGCAAGCTATAATTTCACAATATCACCACAAAAACAATCATGAGATGGAAAATCCATAGGTTGATATTAGAGAGGATGAAGATACCAAAGAGCGTGAAAACATAGCCCACGTGAAGAAAGAAATGGGAAATGACATAAATCATATTAAAGTGACTAAGTTCATGGGAAAAGGAGGAGAAGATGCAGCTGAGTCATGGTTAGATGAACTAGAACTTCATTTCTCCATAAGAAACTACTTCTTTGAAACTAAAATGGCATTTTCTCTTTCTCATCTGGGAGGAATAGGAATTGACTAGTGGAATGCTTATAAAGATGAACATAATATCTCACCTAACAAGTTGAAGTGGGAAGTTTTTGTGGAATATTTTAAGGATAGATTCCTTACAAAGAAATTTTATTTTAATAAATTTAATGAATTCTTCACATTTCAACAAGGATCAAGATCTGTGGAGGAATACTATGAATAGTTTGTGAGACTCCTTAAATATGTGTCATCCTATAATTAGAATAATGAGATGAAAATACATAAATTTATCCTAGGAATGAAGCCTTGGTAAATTTCTAGGAGAGATGGATTGAGTTTACCAACGAAGAAAAAGAAATTAAAAGGATGTATAGTGAACCAAGAGAATTTCAACCAATGCTAATTTCAGCAATGCAACTGAAGAAAACTATTAGAAAATGAGGATTGGTTTATGTGGTCAAACTCAAAAAAAAAGAGGAAATTCCAAAGGAAGAAACTATTGGAAAATTTCCACTGTTTTAGGAAATTCATGATGTTTTTGTTGATGAGACACTTAGATTACCGCCTAAACGTGAATTTGATTTCACCATAGAATTAATTCCAGGCACTAAGCCTATCCATAGATCTCCTTATAGACTAAACCCCATTGAGATGCAGGAATTGAAAGTGCAACTTCAAGAGTTTCTAGAAAAAGGGTTTATAAAACCAAGTGTATCACCTTGGGGGGCACCTATTTTATTTGTGAAATATGGTTCATTAAGGCTATGCATAGATTATAGAATGCTAAACAAGGCAACTTTCAAGAATAGATATTCATTGCCAAGGATAAAATATTTATTTGATCAACTAAAAGATGCCATAATTTTCACAAATATTGATCTAAAATTTGGATATCATCAACTAAGAATCCGAGAAGAAGACACATAAAACTGCATTCAAGACTAGATATGGTCACTATGAATTATAGTCTTGACTAATGCACCCAAAAATTTCATGAATTTGATGAATAGTGTGTTCAAAAAGTAGTTGAATTGATTTGTGTTGATATTACTAGATGAAATTTTGATTTATTCTTGTAATAGAGAAGAAAATGATAAGCACTTGAGGATAGTGCTAGAAATTTCAAGGAAGAGAAAGAGTGTTGGTTTTATGAAGTGGGAGCAAGAACAAAATAAAAAAAGAAGCAAGTTTTCTTCAAGAAGGGACTCCAAAAAACCAAGACTAATAAGTTACAAGAATCATCTTCCATTGTGCAAGAAAAGGGAAAGAAACATGTAGGTCCTCTAGGGGGATTCTTTACATGTAAAGGACAACATTATGCAAAAAAATACCCACAACATGCAAGAACAAGTAAAATTGTGATGAATCACAAAATCCACGTTGCCACCGAAAGTCTAAATTTGGAAGGGCAAGCCACTCTTTTACTCATGAATGATGGTGAATCCCTTAGTCATTACAATGGAATCAACTAAGATTCTAGAGTTTCATTACAAGACTATGAGGAATTGTAGTATTGATCAGTGTAAGGTCCAGTGGGACCAGTAATCTGAAAAGAATTCCACTTGGGAAAAAGTGGAATATATGAAAAAATACTTTCCTTATTTATTTAACAATGTTATGTAATAATATAGGTTGAACTATGGACCACTTATGCAAAGTGGAAACTATGCCAAAAACTATGTTTTTTTGTTTGTTACGTAATAATGCAAGAAAAAACAGAGGACAATGTTTAATATAAGGGGGGGAGTATGTCACATCCCACATTGGAGGCCTATTTTAAAGATGTTATTTGTGTAGTGATAGCTAGTTTTAATGCTTAATATATTTGCATTATATTTGTCAAAATAAAATGATCTTGCATTGCTTGATTGCAAGAATATTTATTCTCATAAATGGAAGACTAACCACCAAGAGATGAGAAGGGAAATGATGACTATGAAAACTCAACAGGTAAAGCTCATATTCCTATCATCACTAGTTGCCTCCCTGATTGTGGTGTTACTTGAGTATTACTCTAAAAAGTCCCATCCAATCAAAGTAAAAATGGTGATGAGGGATATTAGGCACATGCATCGAGTGATTGTATACCATTTGTGTGTGATTTATATTTAATTTCATGATTAATTTACATGATATTGGTTTAATTGAATCTTATAAAATTTACATTAATAATGTTTTAGCATTTTACAAATTATTCTAAAAAATATTATGCAATTTTTTTTTTTGATTGGTTGAAAAGGTGTTGAAAGGTCCCTGAACCTTGTACAAGTATTTTTTACATGTTTTCCAAACTGACCGAAGATGCCCAAGAGCTAAAGATCAAAGAAAAATCCAAACACCACAAGAAGAAAGGTGTCGTGATATCGCGACATGTTGCAATTTCGTGGTCCACAGCATAGAGAAAAGGCAAGGAGGAAAAGGTGTTGCGATATCGCGACATGTTGCGCTGTCGTGGCCAAGGGTGGAAAGAATGTCGCGAAATCATGACAAAATGCAGCATCGTGGCCGAAGAAGAGAAAGTGTCGTGATATCACGACATGTTGCAACATCGCTGCCAAAAAGGAAAAAGTGTCGCGATATCACGACGAGTTGCGTTGTCGTGGCCAAAGAAGAAAATATGTCGCGATATCACGACATGTTGCATTGTCACGACCCTAGGAGAAAAAATGTCATGATATCGTGACATGTTGCATTGTCGCGACCCTAGGAGAAAAGGTGTCGCGATATCGCGACATGTTGTATTGTTGCGGCCAAGTGAGGAAAAGTGTCACGATATTGCGACAAGTTGTATCATTGATGCCAAAGAAGAAAATATGTCGTGATATCGCGACATGTTGCACTGTCACGACCCCAGGAGAAAAAGTGTCGTGATATCGTGACATGTTGCATTGTCGCGACCCCAGGAGAAAAGGTGTGAAATATTATGCAATTTATTATGATTTTGTGAAATATTTAAATTGAGCAATTTTTAGGATTTATTCTATTGAGCATTCTTATTTGATCTAGTTGACCCTATTTTAGAAGGAAACTATATAGTTTTTTTTTTATGAACTTGCTCAATTTTGATTGGACCAAAACATGAAAAGAAAATACCTTGTAGATTTAAATGATTAATTTTTCCTTCACATGCATGGCTACTTTGGGAAGGTTGAAATAGTGGATAAGATTCTGTTCTTATCTCTATGAATTCACTTTCCATTAATATATATACTAAAGGAAGCTTTAACTGAGAAAAAGAAGATTAAAAAATAAATAAAATATATATTTAGAAGCATATTTTTTGAAATAAAGAGAGCAAAAGAAAAAATAAAATATATATTTAGAAGCATCTTTCTTGTCAAAAAGAAAGAGCTATAAATTGCCATTAAAATTGAGAAAAGGGGCTATGTTATGTTATGTGAGAAGATTAGGCTAGAGGAGAAATAAGAGGGAAGCACAAGGGAAGCATTCAACTGCTGGAGAATTCTAGGTTGGGTTTGGCCACTATAATCTATCTTAATGTTTGCCCAGTATAAAGTAAAATGAAATCATACATGTTTGTATATTTTACTTTGATTGGTTGAATATATTTCAATGTGTGTTCTGGGAAAATTAAGTTGAACATTGATGTTGGCAATTTGAGTTATTTTATGTTGTCATTGATGTCACATGGATCATTGTTGTCACATGGATCACATTGAGTTTTGGTGGCTAAATGATATTTTGGAAAGCATGGATAAATACAGGGTTTTTGTGAAAACCAAGGCAGGCAAAATAAAAGGTTTTATTTAAAACCATGGATGGTATATTTGAACTTGGGTTTTTCTTAAAACCCAAGTTGGCCTTTTGTTTCATCGAAAAAGGTGCCCCGGTGATGGAGATATTTAATTTTTAATATTTAGTTTAAATTTTAATTATTTAAAATTTAAATTTAAAATTAAATATGCAAGATTTCCACCGATGTCATCGAAAATAATAAGGAGGCTATATAAAGGGGATACCTAAGGTTCATAAACCTATCTAAGCTCATGGTTAATAATCATTGGCTAAGCATCCGAATTGAGCTCGTGCGAAAATCTTTTAGAAAGCAGAAGCAATGATTAAATGAAGGTTGGTCGATGTACAAAGTCATTGTGGAAAGAGTGGTGCATTGGTAGTTGGATTTTGGATAAGGTGTGTGGTAGCACAAACATCAAGGTTAAGAATCCCCTTGACTGTGTTCAAAAGGCATTGGAAGAAAAGTGCTCGAAGCACTTTTCATTTGTGAAAAGGGAGGAAAGGTTTTAAGGCACGTTGTGCCTTTCTATTTCGAATGAGTGGCTAGCTCATGTGGGAACCTTAGCCACGACTAAGGCGCTCATGATGTGGGCAAGTCAGGGGTTCGAATCCCCTTGAGGAGGTAAATACATTTTTTCTCTAATTAATTCTATTAAGCCCTAAGTTGGAGTTATAAGGTGGTTAGGAATAATTAAAGTTTTTAATTAAACTTTGTTTTTATAAGGGTTGTGATTATTATTTCAAAGGTGGATGAGTTGTTGATTTAATTTGATATTCATGAAATTGAGAATTAAGATTTAGGAGAAATAAGGAGTTGTTATAAAATAATTTCTGAGAGGTTTATTGATTATTATTTTGATAAGGGTTTTAATTAAAAAATGACTTTGGTGGATGTGTTTATTAAGTTGGAGTAAAAAGGTGTAAATTGAGTTATGCTTTATCTTGTGATTATTATTTGAAGTCCACTAACTCTTATTGAGATTGGAAAGGAAAGTTGTGTTTAGTGCGATAGTTTTTGTGGACAAATTCTTGGCATCAAATATGTATGGACACATTCTCCTATTGATTGTTTATGGTGGTTGATTTTTGAAATATCATTGGAGTGAAAAGGATTGATTGTGGTTTCCTTTTTGAAAGTGGTTGGTTGAATGCTTCAAGGTTTTATGGTTTGAGAGTTGTGTTTAAAACTTATTTTATAAGCATAGTTGTTGAATCCCATTGGTTATGTAAATAACTTGAAAAGAACATGAGTATCATTGTTATGTGAGATTTTTGATTGAGCATTATTGGAAACATTTGAGTTGGTTGATACATGCTTGGACTAAGGTTTTGTGAGAAAGAGTTGTCCCTTGTGATGATTGGTTGAGTTGAGTTTATTGAGCCTAGTCAAGTGATTGTGTGAGGTTATTGTTCTAGTCCCATGAAACAAACTATTCTATATTTCTAATTTGAGTTGAGATTGAGCTTAGAACATATTGAGTCTCTAACAATTCTCTTTATGCTTCTATGAGTTGATTTGATTTGAGATTGATTTGAGTTGAGTTGAGTTGAGATCATTTTTATCATCCATTATAGAGTGCATTTCCATTCATTATTGAGTTCATCTTTGAGCCTTGCCTTCATAGATTTGTGGATGATATTTGAGTACTACCTGAGAATGATTGATTGAGCCTTTGAGAAGGCCTTTGGGATATATTTTTGGATAGATTTGTGGCAGTTTGTGTATGATTGATTGAGCCTTTGAGAAGGCTTTGTGGATAGTTTTTGGGACAACTTTGTGGATAGTTTTAGAAAAATTTGTGGACAGATTTGGGACAGATTTTGATGAGGTTCTAAGTGAGCCTATGGAGAATATTTGAGCAAGTTTTTGGTGAGCTTGCTAGAGCAGATTTGGACAAGTTCTTAGTGAGCTTGTTGGAGCAGATTTGAGGAAGTTCTTGGTGAGCTTGATAGAGCATATTTGGACAAGTTCTTAGTGAGCTTGTTGGAGAAGATTTGAGCAAGTTCTTGGTGAGATTGCTAGAGCATATTTGGACAAGTTCTATGTAAGCTTGTTGAGTAGTTTTGGACAAGTTCTATGTGAGCTTGTTATGTAGATTTGGACAAGTTCTCTGTGAGCTTGTTATTGCCTAGCTCTGAGCAAATCAAAGAAAACATTGTATTGGATAAGGATCCTTATTTCTGTGTGAAATATTATAAGGATATTATCTTTTGGAGTACCCCACATTGCGGGAACCACATTAAATCTTGTGTCTCAATTGTGTATGGTGACTTATGCTCTTGCTTACTATTGTTATCTGAGTTATTAATGCACACTGCTATATTTGGTTATTGCAATTAATGACATTAATTGATATTGATTTGGAAAGGAAGTAAAAAGTGGTCTTAAACTGTTTACCCCCCCTCTCAGTATAAGCTTGTGTTCTTCAATTGATTAGTTTTGTTCTTGTTAATAAAATTTAAATATGAAAGTAAATGGACCTACAATTTATGGTTACTTGTTTTCTTGTGCATGATGATATATAGAATGGCTTAGCTTACGATTTTAGTCATGTATTGGTAAAACCACTATTTCTATGGCCTATGTTTTATCTTGGATGCTTGAGCTGAAAAGGCCATCCCTTCCTTTAAAATGATGCATGCATTGCTTTTATTTTCTCTGTGTAAGGAAAGTCGTGTTAATTTTATAGAGTGCTTTTTAATTAACATATTGTGTTACCAGTACCTTATCTCATTAGATTTTATATAATCCGATTGGGTATCAAATTATATGATGTCTATTATGAAAAAGTGTGGTTTTCAAAACCCATATTAAAATGCTAGTAATACCTTGTGTGAAGTTGTTGAAAGAGAAATCTCTATGTTGGAACCAGTAATCCATCTACCTCATTGCTGGAGAATGTTGTGATGAGTCTTAGGGCTACTCTTATATTTTATAAAATGGAAATTAGTCTATGTCCTCCCTCCTTGAAGAGATAGCTCTTGTTGTTTGAAGACACCCAACATTAGTATCTAAATGCCAAACATCTTGTTTGGATCCTTAATCCAACTCATATCATTGTTGGTCAGTTGTCGTGTTTGCTATGATGTACACCCTTATCAAATGAATTAAGCCTTAAATATTTTGAGTGATGTCGCAATTCCCATATGACTTGTAAACCTCATTGATTCACAGTTGAGTCACCTTTGATCATCTTTGCTGCCTATTGAAGTGGCCAAAAAATTAAACTGAAACCTTGACTTCTATCAATGTCTCTTCATTGACATGTGGTTATTAGTGTGAAAAGTTTAAATCCTCCTTGGTTTTATAGTGCATATAGTATAGCAATGTTCAATTATTTTATGGTGTGATATAATATTTTAGAGATTTAACACTAAAAGACCTATGAATAGGATTAATATAACCTTATTATAAGTTGAAAAAAATTACCTATAGGGATTCAAGTTCTATGTATAAAAAGATGGTTGTGTGTGATATACATTATGTTCAAATAGATTGTATCAATAGGAATTTATAATGATCCTATATTTGTTTATGAAGACTTATAACATGTGTTAAATTAGTTTGGAATGGCTTTTGTTGATTTATTAAACTCAAATAAATATGATCCATGAAGATAAAGCAAATTATATAATTCTTTTTGTGTATACAATAGTTTTTTTTCATAGCATTGATTGATTTTGTATAGTAAAGAAACCCAATAATATTGGTTATTTTAAATTAGAACTTTTATATTATTTGAAGGATAATCCTTGATGTGTGTTAGGTATTTATTAAGCATACAACCATAGATAAAGTGATGTTCAAATGCAATAAAATATAGGTCCTCGGATAAATTAAAAGGATGGCTTTAGAATATGATAATTTTAAAATTGAATATCTTGAAATGGTATTGCTAGCTGTCAAAACCAAATATTTCCTTATGAGTATTCTAATTGAACACTATGAGACTTGTGGAAAAACTCTATAGATTGTACATCATTGAAATATTTGGGAAAATTATTAGGTATCATTCTGTTTTCTTATATTTAATTGAATAAACTTATGAAAGTATGAATTTAGATTCATTAATTATCCCTTTATAATATTTGTTTTGTAAATATTAGTTTTTCAATTTTAGAGTTAAATGATTTTATATAAAAATCAAATGTTATTGGGCGTTCTTATTAAATTTAGAAATCAAATGATGTTAAATGAAGTTATAGATCTTATATGTGATTTTCTATGTTAAATGTGAGAAGTAAATGGAAGTAATGATTTTAGTGAAATTATAGATTTTGTATGTAAAATACATACTATGATTTATTATGAAATTTTTAATGAATGGAATCCACTAGAAGAATGGATGATATTGGTGTCCATCCAGGAAGAGGTATGTGACTCTTCCAAACGTCCATGACAATAAAAGGAATGACATTCATGATGATTGGGATTAGAAAAGTAAATTATTTAGAGATAGACCTTGATGCTAGATGATTTATGGGAATTTATGGGGTTTTCCTCTTTTGAAAGATTAATTGAATAGTATTAAAGCAAATATTGGAGGTAAATTTGGTATCGTTTGGAGATAAGAGAAATAATATTTGGATTGGATTTTGATAATAAAATTAGCAAGATAATTAGATATTATGTTGAATCAAATATTTGAAAATTTTTGATAACAATTTACACATGCATTCTTGTAAACTTTATAATAGAGGATGAAATAACTGAATGCATATTGGGATCCAGTTATGGAAATGAATTGATTTGAGAGCTAACATTGGATTGAAATATAATAATTGTGTAGGATATTTGATGCATCTTTAGCTCACATTTGGGAAGAGAATTGATAGGATTTGGAAAGTAATGAAATGAATCTTGGATCAAATTTAGAAAGAAAATTTGATAGCAATTGAGAATCAATTGAATAGATTAATATGTTGTATTCAATGGGGAATTAGACCCCTATTGGTTTATATATAATCAAAGGAAATAGCTTTAGTATAATGAGCTTTATATTACCCATGCTAAACATCTAAGGTTTTAATTTTATTAACCTAATATTAAGGAGAAAGGTGGCTGACATGGGTTGTTACAATAGGATATAATTATGAAATGATAGATAATTTAAATTATTATATTAAATTATTAATTTATGAAGAATGGTTTTTAATGAGTTAAAGGTATGGTACTTTAATTCATGAATTGAATTTGTGTCAATTATGTAGAATGAATCTAGAATTTATTCTTGAGGGAACTTATATGGTTCTCTCTAACATTGATACAACTTCTCCAAAATAAGATTATGATGATTATCATAAAAATATGAAAATTATTAGGATGGATTAGAATCAATAGCTTCCTTAAATGCATCATGAATTTAAAGGGACAAATGTATTCCTTATTGGCATGGGAAATACCTTAATGATACAATGATGACTTAGAGAATGGAATTGGGAAAATTTCCTAATTGCATCATGAATTTGATAAGGAATGATTGTATTCCTTGCCATGTATAATGAATTGAAAGGGATCCATAGTGGCCCTTCTATATATATAATATTTTAAATATTAAGTTTATGAATATGATGAAAGTACATATTTTTGAGGCTAGGCTTATTCCCCATGAGGGTTCCTAGGATAAAAAAATGTGTCACTCTATTTGTGGTTTGATGTGTTAATTATTGTGAATGTTGCTTTTACTTCAAAATAAAAATGATTTAAGTGGATGAGATGGTTAAATGCTTGATGAAACAACTATGCGATTCTTAGATTATGTCAATGTGTATTGTGATGCAAGGAATGTATGCTTAACTTTAATATGTTGATGAATTAATGATATACAATTATGTCAATTATTTTGTATTGGGTAATTATGAATGATGTAGTTAGCTAGCTTTACCTTTCAACAACTAGCACTTGAGTTGTAAACCAAGTCATACCTTACATTCTGAGTTGATAAATGAATGTGCATGAGGATTAGGTACTCCCATGATGGTTAAATAATGTCCTTTTGTAATGAAATTAATTGATTCATGTATATAAAAAAAGGGCTGCCTAAATAAAAGGGTGGGAAAATAAGCCTTAAGAGGTATAAGGTTATATAATCACGCTTAAGATGACATTCCAAGGATTCTATGATTTGATCACGTATAGTAATTTTATTATCTTAGTAACCCCATCAAGAATATGTGGGTTGGATCTAAGATCTAGGAATAACCATTGTTGAGGTTATTTCATTATGATGGGTTTCCATATTCAAAGCATTCACATATATACTGGTCTTGGTGGATAGTATGGTTAA
Organism: Wollemia nobilis; assembly: GCA_028583015.1. Lineage (NCBI taxonomy): Eukaryota > Viridiplantae > Streptophyta > Pinopsida > Araucariales > Araucariaceae > Wollemia > Wollemia nobilis. Next base: position 1,481,286 of record JAQPPZ010002048.1, on the reverse strand, counting down.
GAGTGATTTCCATTTTAAGAGGGATGAAATCTAACGCTTGGTCAACGTTCTCATATCCGAGTGGTATGAGGGTTTCATAGAAGCTAATCACTTCTACTCAAGAGTGACTCTGATCAAGTCTTAATATCTATTGATGCTATTTGCCTTGATAAATTACAATACAAAAGGAATGATTCTATCTTAGTTTATGATTATGACCCTTGCCTCATGAAAGATTAATATGTATATATATATATATATATATATATATATATATATATATATATATAATTTGTGGTAATAATTGGGGTTACACAGTTGGTCATCTTTTAGATACCTGACTATGAATTCCCCAATCCTTATTGGTACCATTAATTTATGGCATATCTTTGTTTCCCATTGTTCTCATTTTTATGTATTACATGTTGTCTATTTTACATCTCCTTGTACATTGTCTACATATTTTGTTTTACCTCATGTCATGATTATCTTGTCAACAATATTGTACACAACCATATTTTATCTTTAGAATTTTGTTAATCACATACACTAGTTGTAAAAATGATCATGTTATCTTGTTCCATCATCTTCTTAGGTTACTTGGAAATGGAATTTGTTTATGTGATTCAACCATGCCTAGTGTTTCACTCAAGCTTTGTCAAACATCGTCATGTTATAAGGAGATATTTGGCCTCCCCTAACTAACTTGAGTTCTCTCTTAGAACAATCACATATCACACATTAATCAAACTTTAATTTTAAGGAAGATGTCATAATGAGTAGTATTTCCATAAAGTGAAAGTTTTCTCACTCATTCTATCATTTGTATAATTTGAACTTGAGGATCAAAAATCAAGTTGCAAAAAAAATTAAAGAGAGAAAGAGATCCAAAGCTTTGTTCCCTTAGATATTTTAGATGCCTCCACTATAGTTATAAACACTTGGATCTTAGTGGAGTGACATCAAAGGATTATGGGGATAACCTCCATTGAGGCTATAGATGTCTTTCTAGTAATGGAGTATGCCCTCCAAGTGATGACATGTCTGTCATATTAACCACATCCCTTTGTATAGACCTCTAAATGCTCATGAATGAGCCAAATTATATTGGTTTGAGTTATAATTGGTTAGTCCAACCTTTATTAGAATATAAAATAAACCTTATAACACACACACTTTGATCCATGATTGCCTTGATATTTTTTAAGATGGTCTAGATTTCTATGGGATAGTGATCAACCATTAGATGAGTTTGAGTGTCACAACTAGGGTATTTGAGTCCCCTTAATTAGTTATAGTATTTGAAAACCTAAGGTATTTGGGTGACAAGCATCTTGGCTAACCACCATCCACTACACATATGTACTAAGTCTAAATTGATGCCATTGATCATTAGTAATTGATCATTGCTTCTCTAGTTAGCAAATTGTTCATTACATATTATCTTATCATTCATGTCCTAAGTCTTGTGTTAATTGTACATATATTTTCTAATGTTGTGTTAGTGTGTTATTATAACCATTACCTTGTCATTGATTAATTAAACCAATTTTTATTGTGAAACACATATGCATGCATCCAAAAATAATTAAATAAACACAGGTGAGTCTCAACCATGTAAATACATAAAAGAATTATCACTCATCACATATGAATATCACATATATATAAACTTACATATCATGTCTATCTAATCACATGTGTCCATAAAGCATTGAAAGAAAAACAATCTACACATATGCATAACACCATCCATACATTACATCATATCATATCAACCATAGAATCATCATCATGTGTCTATATAATCAATGAATAAATACAATACATCAAATATCTATGTACATATACATAATAATCCTCATTGCCTATATGGATACATCAAAATTTCCACTAGGTCTATCACATCCTATATCATCTATCTACATGTTGCATAACATAATCATCCGCTCATCACACATGATCCAAAATTTATGGTCATCCCACCACAACCAAAAATAATAGAATCATTATCATTATACTTTGGAAGTCTCTCCACTCTCCTCCTCTATATCCCCTCTTTGTTATTCCCCCATCACTCTACATCTCCTCTACCCCTCTTTGTTGTAGCCCATCCACCTATGACATCATTGGCTAAATTATGTGTAATATTATAGGATCCATAAACTAGGGTACTATTAGAGCCATAGATGACATGCTCCTATGGATCTATCAAGATGAGGAACATATACATGAAGGATTCAATACACCTTGGTTCACTATAACATCCTCCTATATAATCACTCTCTCTTACATAATAAGATACCCATACACTCATCCCTAGCATACTGTAGCTATGTAATCTTGGCTTGTAGGGCCCCAATGTTATCCCTATTTCCCCTCCTCTCTCATACTAGATACTATGCTTGCATCTGATCCACCTGCTATCAAAGACCATCCCTCTTAGCCTATACCCTATCCATATCTTCCCTCATTTTATCCTACCTTACTGTCACCATCTCTAGTCATCTCTATAGCTCATATATCTCACTTCTCATACAATCCCTCTTCCTCATTGAGGTATCCCTCTCCATTTTCATTATGGATCACTCTACCATCACTTTGTCTTGCTCAACCACCATTGCATTCCTATCAACTTTCACTACATCCAACTACCCTTGCAACTCTATCCTATTGAGAGATCATGTTGCCTACCATACCTCCAATTGTCATACTCTCTCTCTCAACATCTCAACATCATCCAATATTACCTCCACCTCACTAATATCCATAGTGTTATCAAACCTTAGTGTCTTCATCTCTACAACCTCTACTATCTTTCACTCCCTACATCTACTCTTGGCATCTCCATCCTTGTAGTCCTTAAAGGACCTACCCCCTCCCCTATGTCTCTTGATGGACCTATCTCATACCCTACTCATAAACATAATCACCATATCAATTACTCCTCCTATTTGCACCATCATCACCATCATCCCCCTCTAGTCCTTCCAATTCTACATCCTCCACCACCCTACCATACCACTATCATGTAGCCTACCATCAATCATACTTTTGTGTTATATCAACATCATCAGTATCTAGTACTATCATCATCTAATTTGCACCCTCCTCTAGTGGCACTATGTATGGTGTCGATCAATCCTCCCTACCCATATATTGATATATGAATGATGGGTCTAGTACTCCTAGTGTTAGGCAAGACTATCATAACACTCAAATGAATTGGAAGAACTCATCCTAAATGGCCTTATAACAAATAAACTACCTAGACTTCCATACCTATGCCAACTACTACACCTCCTCTCCCTACACTAGACTACCTCTCCATGGCTACCATTTGATATCCTATGGAGAGATACCTACCCATATATCATGATAGAAATCATGAATCCCCTCATGACCCTCCTTCCATGTATTGCCCTATCATTTCACCAATGTAAGGCATAGGAGCATATTATCCCTATATTATGATGAGCATCATAGGGTAGGCCTCATGACCTCTCCACAACCACATGCTGCCATACCCATATTTGCACCAATATACTATAACTCAATACAAATCACCCATCGACACTAACTATGCGCAACTCCCTATAGGTCTATGCTAGTAATGTCGGATCCCATGCATGCACTACTAACACCTCCACTAAATCCCATACTATACCTAACAAGTTCTATGGAAACTATGGACCTAAGGAGTCTGGCAACACAAAATTGGATATCAACAATAACACTAGCATATATTATCATGTCAATATCCTAGTACTATAATAGTCCTCATATCGTATCCTAACACTATGTATAAACCTTGCTACCACTAGTCCCCAAAGAACTTGTCTATCACCATTGCCTATTGTGTTATCTCTATTGCTATAATAATATACTCTTTTACTGGCATCTGGTATATGTAGTACCCATCCTTCAATGTCAATATCATTTCCCTTATTGGTAAATGGAAGTTCCCCCTATCTAGGTCCTAATGCTCACATAAGATCATTAAGTACACATGGTCAACATTAACCCACTCTAGATGGGCCACTCCCCAAAACCTAATATATCATAACCACTCTCAATCCTATGTCGTCCACCTCACTATCATGCCATTGTCATGTAGCCCACCATAGGTCATACTATAGTGTCATCCCAATGTAATTAGTATCTAGTACTATCACCACCATGATTGTACCCTCCTCTAGTGGCACTATGTATGGTGTCAGCCTATCCTCCCTACCTATTTGTTGATAGATGAATGATGGGTTTGGTACTCTCTATGTTAGTCCAAACTATCACAATACTCAGGTGAACTAGAAGAAATTGACCTAAATGGCCTTACAATCAATCAATCACCTAGACCTCCACATCCACACCATCTATTGCACCTCCTCTCCCCACACTAGACCACCTCTCCATGGATACCATATAATATCCTATGGTTTGAGACTCATCCACATCTCATAATAGAACTCATGGATCCCCTCATGAGCCCTCCTACCACATACTTCCTTTTCATTCTACCAATGCAAGGTATAAGGACACCATACCTCTATCTTGTGATAAGCATCATAGGATATGAGTTGTAGCCTCTACATAACCACATGCTCCCATACCCATATCAACACCAACAAACTACAACTCAATCTAAATCACCCATTGAAACTAACTCTGTGGATCTCCCTATAGGTCTATGCTAGTAACATTAGAACCCATATATACACCATTGATGACTCCACTAAACCCCACACTACCCCTAACAGGTTCCACACTACCCTTAAACTACAGTCCTAAGGAGTCTAATAATACAAAGCTAGATATTAACATCGCTAGTGTATGCCATTGTGTCAATACCTTGGTCCTATAATAATCCTCATATCGTATCCCATAACTATGTATGTTTACCTACTACCACTGGTCCCCAAAGAACCTACCTATTACCATCACCTATTATGTTGTTTTTACCACTATAATTGTGCACCATTCTACTAGTGTCTGGTATATGCAATACACATCCTCCAACATTAGTGTAATTTCCTCTATTGATAAATGGAAGGTTCCTCTATCTGGGTCTTAATGCTTGCATAAGATTATTAGGTAGGCATGGTCAATATTGACTTGCTCTAGTTGGGCTACTTCCCAAAATCTAATATGCCATAACCACTCCCAATCCTATGTCCTCCATAACCCTATTGTTCCATTGTCATGTAGCCCACCATCAGTCATACTCTAGTGTTATTCCAACATCATTAGTATCTGGTGATATCACCACCTTGTATACACCCTCCTCCAATGGAATTATGCATGGCACCAACATATCCTCCCTATCCATCCATTGATAGATGACCAATAGGTCTGGTACTCCCTGTGTTAGGTCAAACTATCACAAAACTCGAGTGAACTTGAATAACTCAACCTAAATGGCCTTACGATCAATAAAACACATAGACCTTTGTACCCATGCTAGCTATTACATCTCCTTTCCCCACACTAGACCACCTCTCCATGGTCACCATGTAATATCTTATGGTCTCAGACCCACTCACATCTCATAATAGAACTCATGAATCCCCTTATGAGTCCTTTTGTGTACCACCTTATCATTATACCAATGCAAGGTATAGGGGAACCCTACCCCTATCTTGCAATGTTTGTCATAGGGTAGGTCCCATGGACTCTCCATAGCCACATGCTACCATGCCCATATTTGCATCAACAGACTACAATACAATTTTAATCACCCATTGACACTAACTTTGTAAAACTCCTTGTAGGTCTATGCTAGTAATGCTAGGGCCCATGCATACATCATTGTTACCTCCAATAAATCCCACACTATCCCTAATAGATTCCACAAAAATTTTGGCCCTAAGGATTCTGACAACACAAAGCTATATATCAACAACATCACTAGCATATGACATTGTATCAATAACCTTATCCTATAATAATCCTCATACCATATCCTACCATTGTGTATGTTTAATTGCTACCACTGGTTCCAAATAACCAACCTATCACCATCATCTGTTGTGTTTTATTTGTTGATATAAGCATGCATCCTTCTATTGATATCTAGTATATACGATATATTTCCTCCAATGTCAATGTTATTTCCCTTATCAATAAATCGAAGGTCCCCTATCTGGATCCCAACACTCATATAAGATAATTAGGTATGTGTGGTCAACATTGAACCACTTTAGATAGGCCACTTCCCAAAAATCAATATGCCATAACCACTCCCAATAATCATTTTCCAACTCCCTCCTCAAATCCCCTAGGAGTGGCTTAAATTGGTGTTCAGTCATACCACCATCCCAAAAATCACATCGATAATAAATCTTCATTCCCTTTTCTCCCCCATAACCCATATCTTCCAAAAAAATAAATAAAAATAAAGAAAATAGCAAAAAAAAATCATCTCTATACAGGAAGGTTTCATACTATTTATATGATCATACCATACAAATGATAGAACCATCCATACATGGATGGTTTATGCTTGTGCAATTTTGGTGGTAAATATTACCTTAAAAAAATTAAACAACCACACAACAATAGTGCCACCCAAAAACCTGCACACATGGTCAAAACCCAAAAGGAAAACTTGAAAACCAAAAATGCAAAATAAAAAGCACAACCACACAAACAAAAACTACAAATCCCAAACACCCAACCGTTCATTTTGTCTACTAAACCTAAGCTAGCCTAGGGTACTAGGGTTTATTTTTACCAAAAAACCACAAAAATCAAGAAAAATGAAATAGGTAAAAGCCCACTTACTCAAACCTCTCACTTGGTCCCACATTGTTGTCCACCATCCTGTCCCTCAACATGTCAAATCCAATAGCATTCTATGTCACTTTCTCCCTCTCGTCCATAACTCTCCTTCTATTGTATCTCTAGTCATGCAATGCAAAGGCAAAGTTGTGCACACCTCACACACCTTCTTGTTGTGCTCGATCATATGGTCATTGATTGGTCATATAGTTTTCCTCAAAAATATCCTTTTATTGATTTCTCCCATCACTTTCACTTTGTTGTTGTGTAGTGATTTTTAGTCAAGTGCTTCATTGTTATATTCTATTTTATTAGTCTTCAGTTCATCGCTTAGGGGGGTAGATATTACCCACCAATATCACCTTTAATAGGTCTAATACCCAAACATTCGATCTTGGTATCATGTTTTCTAAGAACTTTGCTTGAGACTATCACTAGTCCTCCTCTATGGGGACAAAAAGCTAATCAAATCTAATTTGGTATGCTCCATATCAATGTTTGTATGGTTACTCACACACTCGCTTCAATGAGGTAGTAACTTAAGTCCACTTACAAATTGATCAGAGCATCATGAAGATACCTACCTATGGTTGGTAAAATTATTAAATAAAATAAACTCAAAATTCTATCATAGGCAAAGATTCAAGGATATTCGTCCCTTCCACAATTGGGGCATCTTACATTATTTATGAGTTGAGACAATATTACATCTCCCTTCTCAACTGTCATGACATATCAAAAATTGTGGTCAACCATCATCATCCATTGAAAATCCATCCTTGCCATAGTCGACCACCCATCTTATGTCAGTGTTTTACACTACATCACATCTACACTCAACATAGTACAAAAGGGGTAAATGTAGACACATAAAAAGTGTCATATTAATATTTTTCCAATATCAATGTTTAATAATTGTGCAATTATTCTAATAACTAATTTCAACCTTAGAAATATTATTTTTGACCATCTTAGCCCCTTTTACCCACTAAACCCCCTCCTACACCTAGTCCATGATCATCATGAGACCATCCCCCTTTCTTAACCTTGGGTCCACCTCATCCTAGTTTACATTAACTCCATACTCTCCACACCCCTCATGCTCTTTAATGCACATCGGTAGGGAGGATTCTCTCCACCTAGGCACATTAATGAAGAAGACCATTTGGATGGGGTGAGTATTCTCTTCACCCAGACACATTAATGAAGCATACCATTTTGGGGGTAGGGATTCTCTCCATCCAGGAAAATTAATGAAGCATACTATTTGGGTGGGATGAGGATTATTTCAATCCAAGAACATTAATGAAGCATACCTTAAATTTAATAAGGAATAGTGCACACATGTCCATCTAATAAGCCAAATGGAGAAACTTAGATTTCTCCCTTCTCTCACTTAGGTCATTTGTCCACCATGCTACCTCCACTTTATCACTCTCCTCATCCTTCATAAAGTTTATAAATAAGCCCTCTTTTTATTTACTTGGAGAGAGGAGTGTGAGATATCATATGTAAAATCTATTAAAATTTATCTAGAACCCATTTGCATGCACTTATGCATTAATCATGGATAGCATGGTAGGCCTCTCCTTGTATGTTTTTATTTTGTAAACTATGTGCAGGTCAGACGTTCAACAGATACCATATTTGGAGGATAGATTCTTGGTAGCCTATAAAAGTTTTCCTCCAAAGGAAATTTTATTTGGAGTAGTGCAATCAAGACTGTTCACAAAGGAATGATTTATAGTCATAATTGTCTCGACAAGGATGGTTCCATCCAGGAGCTAGATCCAGTAACTTGCAAACCAATAGATCAGTAAAAAAGGCGAGTAAGATAGTTTTATATGCTTTTAGCTTATTTTTAACTTTTTTTTTAATGCATTAAATTGATTTTAGTTGTTTACACTTTCTTATATATTCGAGTCTAACCAAAGTAGGCCCCTAGGTGCTACTAACTAATGTCTTGGTTGTGTGTAGGTTTTGGAGGCTCTACTCAACCTTTGGGGTGGTTCACACACATAAAACAATCCCTCATTGAGGTGGTCAAAGAAGATAAAGTGTCAAACATTGCATTATAAAAGGGGATTCACCATTGGAAAAAACCTCATTGTAGCCTAAGGGGCATTTGAAAAGATCATGTTGTAATATATTTTATGTTCAATAAAATAACATGTTTTCTTTACTCCAAAAAGGTCCAAGGAAGCCTTTGGCAAATCCATCCAACCTTGTTTAAACTTGGATTGGGGGTGCAAAATCTAATTTATAAATTAGGAAAATTCCTTGAATTAACATAATTTCTAGCATGCCCAATGGAACAAACCCTCGTTTTCCCTTGAATTTGTATTAATGTTCTCAATTTTCATGCCAAATATGCATCTATCATGGATAGAGAAATTGGATCAAAATTGGAAAAAAATTCACTAAGTAAATTTTAACAAATGATTCACTCTAATTTAAAATAGAGAGCTTAGGGATTGATTCATAACTTCTATTTAATGAAGATGCTTTTTATGATGGATCACATTCTTCATCCTAGTTGAGGTAGGAAATCACTCTATCTTTTAAAGATAGATATTCTCTCTCCCTCTTCCATTTTAAAGAGATAAGCTTCTCCTGTCTATTTGAACATCTAGTTTTAATAGGTCTTAAATAAGCCTAGAATATGTTGGAGTAACTATAATTAGCATGATTGCTGATTGGAAATGTGATTCACCTCCTTATCCCAATAATCCATTTTCCCTCTTCCTCAAACTCCTTAAAAGGTAAGTGAGTCCTCCCTCTCTCCCAAATAAAGAGTTGATCAAGTGCTTATCCTTATCTTTATCAAAATGGGTGTAGGGGAATCACATTTTCTTAATACAAATATGGCAAGGGGCTATTTCCCTCTTCCTCACTGATTGGGAGAGGGAGATAGAGATATCCCTAACTTTTATAAGGAAATATAGTTCCTACTAAAGAGCTTTCTTTAAAAGGTAAGCAAACATCTATCCTTATAAAAGTGGGGGATATCTCTATCTCCCTATCCCAATTAGCGACATCAAACGTCAACACTATTATATACATAACATAAACCTGTATGAATGATGGAATGAACCTCTCAATTTTAAAGCATTATGTTACATATACAATAGATAAATAGTGAATGATTCACTCGACAAAACCTACAGTTTCATAGGTTGAATCTAGAACAATTCACCAAGGCCAAGAGCTAATATTTTTAGTTCTAAACCTAGTTTGACTTAAAAATTGATCATTTTTTTATTATTTATTTTTAATATTGTGGGTACTTTATGAATTGAAACTACAACACAAACTCTAAAATTCTATTTTTTTGCAAAGATAATGACTTCTAAAACATTCAGGAAACATCAAATCTCAAATCTAACCTTGTATGTGCATACATTGACAAGAAGCACTTATGATATATTCTAAGTCATTTTTGCCTAGGTTCAAATTAGCAAACAATTCACTCATAAAAAACAAGTGATTCACTCTAACATAGTGAAATTCATGCAAGACAAGTCTTACGAGTGATTCACTTTAAGTATGACATATGATTTGCTATGAAAACAAGTTTCTTCCTCCTTCCCTGATGCAGGAGCATCCGGTGGCAGCAGAGCAATCTTGCATCAACAAAAAAATTTCTAAGTGTTTGCCTTGATGTCACGATATCGCGACAGAGAAAAGTGTCGCGATATCGTGACATGTCGCATTTTCGTGACTCAGGAAGGAGAGAGAAGGCACGGAGCAAAAATGTCACGATTTCACGACATGTCACGAAATCATGACCGAAAGAAGATAGGAAAGGCCAGAGAAGAAAATGTCGCGATTTCGCGACATGTCACGAAATCATGACCGAAGGAGCAGAAAGAAAGCAAGGAAGGAAACTGTCACGATATCGCGACATGTCACGATTTCACGACCCAAAATAGAGAGAGAAAGCAGAGAGCAAAGCTGTCGCGATATCGTGACATGTCACGATTTCATGACCCGAGAGGCGAGGAGGAGGCAGAAAGGAAAGATGTCACGATATCGTGACATGTCACGATTTCATGACCGAAAAGGAGAAAGAAGAGCCAAAAGGAAAGATGTCACGATATCGTGACATGTCGCATTTTCGCGACCAAAGGACGAGAGAAGGCGCAAGGGAGAAAAAGTGTCACGATATCACGACATGTCGCATTTTCGCGACCAAAGGACGAGAGAAGGCATAGGAGAGAAAAGTGTCACGATATCACGACATGTCGCATTTTCACGACCAAAAGACGAGAGAAGGCACAGGAGAGAAAAGTGTCACGATATCGCGACATGTCGCATTATCGCGACTAAAAGAGAAGAGGAAGAGCAAGAGGGAAAAGGTGTCATGATATCGCGACATGTCGCATTATCGCGACTACAAGAGAAGAGAAAGAGGAAGGAGGAAAAAGTGTCACGATATCGCGACATGTTGGCAAAGAAGAGAAAAGTGTCATGATATCGCGACATGTCACATTTTCGTGACCAAACAAAAGAAAAGAAAGGGCAGGCGGTTACAGGGGCCGTTACAGAGGAAATTATCGAGCGATGGGTATACCGAACGCCATCATTGGTTGATAGGCGAACAGAGTCTACAGTGGTAGCACTGAACAACACGTGGCACCAAGGTGCAATGAAAGCAGACGAAGATCAAGAGTCGAAAAGAAAGACGTTTCGAAAGCCAAGACAACGAAGAGGCACGAGAAATGAAATGAAGGGTCAAAAAAGGGAAACGGAGAGTCACGCCAGAGATTTTAAAAGGGGAAGCGAAGGCATGCACAAGGGGTCAAAAACTATGGAGACAGAGTTGCAGACGTGAAGGCAAGAGGGCCATTCTAGACCTGTTTAGGCTATTTTTCTTCCTAGGCGGAAGATGTTGTAATAGAAAAAAAAATAAACTATCTTTCGGGATAAAGGAGTTTATTTGGCAGACTGCTGCCATTATTGTAAATTTTTCCAAGTTTAATGAATGAGAATTGAGAATTTGGCGTGAGCGATTTTTGGCTCCCCATCAAGTGGTATCAGAGCGGGAGTTCCTGAGTGTGTGAGCAGATCACCGAAAGTGAGGCAGTTTGCACCAGGATCTGTGGAAGGGTTGTGAGAAGAGAGTGAGGAAGAATGCCTCCATGAAGAAACCATGGTGGTGGGAGAAATGTGGTACCTAAAGAAGATTTCAGAGCTTTGCAGAGGCAAGTGCAAGCCCTACAAGAGGAGTTGCGAAGAGGGGTTGAGCCAAGGAGAGAAGACCATAGTGAAGATGAAGCTTGGGAGGTTGATGATCCATCGGTTGAAGAAGAAGCAATGGATCCTGTAGAAGCTAGATTAGTTAAGGCCATATCTCGGATCGGGAAGAAGACAAAGTTTGATGTCTCCACGTATTCTGGGAATCTCAATCCAGAGGAGTTGATTGATTGGATCAATGATATGGAGGAGTATTTTGAGTATGAGGAGGTTGTAGATCCAGATCGGATCAAGTTTGCAAAAACAAAGTTGAAAGGCCATGCTTGCATATGGTGGAAAGAAGTGCAACTAGAAAGAAATAGAAGCGAAAAGGAAAAGATAACCAGATGGGATCGAATGGTAGAGAAGTTGAAGAGACAGTTTATTCCTGTAGATTACGAATTGGACCTGTTGAGAAAAATGCAGAGTTTGAGACAGTCAAACAAATCTATCAAAGAATATACAGAGGAGTTTTACCAGATCTCAATCAGAACTGGCCATTCAGAGGCTAACAAGGAGAAGGTGGCCCGTTACATCAATGGGTTGAGAACCAGTATTCAAGAAGAGTTGAGTCTGGTTAGGGTGAGCACCATTGAGGATGCTTACCAGTTTGCCCTCAAAGTCGAAGAGAAGCTGAACAGACGGTTTGAGGGTAAGCAAAGAGGAAGAGGTCATGGTGGAAGAACTGGTGGAAGGACCAGTGGAGAAAAATATAAGGATCAGAAGAAGGCTGGTGAAACCAGTAATACCCAGGATCAAAAAGAGGGGAACACCTACCAACCCCGTAATCAGAACAATGGTTACCCAAGAGGGAGAGGTAGATCTGGACATGGATTTGGAAGGGGAGGATTTCGTGGAACCTGTTTCCACTGTGGCAAAGAAGGACATCGAGCATACGAGTGTCCACAACACCGAGAAAGGATGAATAAGAGACCTGAGGGTCCTGCCAGAGCTGCTGTAGCAGATGAAGGTGCTGAATCAAAACATTCTGAGGAGGTAGAGAGAGGAGAAGTTATGGTCACAAGGAGGACCCTATTGAATGAGGAGAAAGGATCAGACCAGAGGAGGAGCCTGTTCCGCACAAGGTGCAGAAGTTTGGGTAAGGTCTGTAATATTATTATAGATAATGGTAGTACTGATAACTTGGTCTCTGAAGAAATGGTTACTAAGTTACGGTTAAAGAGGAGGAGACACCCGCATCCATATCGGATTGCGTGGTTACAGAAGGACCATAGGGCTTTGGTCAATGAGCAATGCTCGATGAAATTTAATATTGGGAATTACTGTGATGAGGTCCTGTGTGACATCCTGCCTATGGATGCTTGCCATTTGTTGTTGGGAAGGCCATGGCAGTTTGATCGGTGTGCAGTGCATGATGGTCGCGCCAACACTTACTCAGTGACGAAGAATGGAGTGCGCCATAAGCTGAAGCCCTTGAAGGAGGTGGGCGAAAAGGTATGTAGCAATGCTAGAATCTGTTTAGTTGAAGGGGGAAGATTTTTGGATAGTTTAAAGCATGAGCATATGTGCTATGCATTAATTCCTAGAGTTAGGAAGGAAGAATGCAAGGATACCCCTGTAGAAGTCTTAGGACTGTTAGAAGAATTTCTAGACATTATATCTGATAATGTGCCTGAGGGTTTACCACCAGTGAGGAAGATCAGTCACCATATAGATTTGGTACCAGGATCTAGTTTACCCAATAAGGCAACACATAGAATGACTCCTACAGAAACTGAAGAGCTGAACAGGCAAGTCCAAGAGTTGCTGGAGAAGGGACTGATTCGGGAGAGCTTGAGTCCATGTGCAGTACCTGTAGTACTAGCACCAAAGAAATATGGAGAGTGGAGAATGTGTACAGACTCTCGAGCCATTAACAAGATCACCATAAAGTACAGATTTCCATTGCCAAGGATGGATGACATTATGGACTGTTTGAGTGGAGCCAAGTACTTCACAAAGATTGATCTGAAGAGTGGTTATCATCATATTCGTGTCAAAGAAGGAGATGAGTGGAAGACAACCTTCAAGACCAGAGAGGGTTTGTATGAATGGTTGGTCATGCCATTTGGGCTAACCAATGCACCAAGCACATTCATGCGACTGATGAATGAGGTATTGAAAGAATTTTTAGGCAAATTCATCATTGTCTATTTGGATGATATTTTAATATTTAGCAGAACCCTGGAAGAGCATCTGATGCATATCAGAAGGGTTTTTGAGAAGCTGCAGGAGGAGCAGTTGTTAATTAATCTAAAGAAGTGTAATTTCATGAAGAAGGAGTTAGTGTACCTGGGATTTGTCATCTCAATCGAAGGTCTAAAAATGGACCCAAAAAAAGTGAGAGCTATCATTGAATGGCCTACTCCGAGAAGCACGACTGAGGTAAGATCATTTCATGGTCTAGCAAGTTTTTACAGGAAATTCATTAGGAATTTCAGCAGTATTTGTGCACCCCTTACAGAAACAATGAGAGGGGATAAGAAAGAATTTAAGTGGACCTTAGGAGCAGATAAGAGCTTTGATATGATGAAGAAGAAGGTTACAGAGCAACCTATTTTGGCACTTCCAGATTTTAATAAGGTATTTCCAGTAGATTGTGATGCTAGTGGTAGTGCCATAGGATCTGTTTTGAGTCAAGAAGGTAAACCTGTTGCTTACTTTAGTGAGAAACTCAATGATGCTAGGAAGAAGTATTCAGTTTATGATCAAGAGTTTTATGCTATAGTTCAGGCTCTAAAGAAGTGGCGACATTACTTGTTGCCAAAAGAGTTTGTTCTATATACTGATCATCAGGCCTTACAATATATTAATAGCCAAGGGAAGCTAAATCAGAGGCACCTGAAGTGGGTTGAGTTTCTACAGAGTTATACCTTTGTGTTGAAGCACAGGAGCGGAAGGTCAAACAGAGTTGCAGATGCCTTAAGTAGAAGGCAGTGTTTGTTGACAGAAATGAAGGTGGAAGTGGTAGGATTTGATGAACTGAAGGGTTTGTACCCTGAAGATCCTGATTTTGTAGAAGCCTGGAAGGCTTGCTTGGCACCTGTCACTTTGGACAGGACCAAGTGGTTGGATTTTCTGATCCAAGATGGAATGTTGTTTAGAGGAAGTCAATTATGCATTCCAAGGAGTTCAATGAGGGAAAATCTGGTCAAGGAGAAACACAGTGGAGGGTCTGGCTGGACATTTTGGTCGGGATAAGACCATTGCCCTGGTTAGTGAGAACTACTATTGGCCGCAACTGCAGCAATATGTGAAGAGGTTTGTGCAAATATATAGAGTATGCCAGATGGCGAAAGGTGTGAGCCAGAACACTGGATTATATCAGCCATTACCTGTACCAGAGAGACCATGGGAGGACGTCAGCATGGATTTCATTCTTGGTCTACCAAGGACACAATGGGGAAATGACTCCATATTTGTGGTGGTTGATAGGTTTTCAAAGATGGCACATTTTATCCCCTACCAGAAAACTAGTGACGCAGTTCACGTTGCAGGTTTATTTTTCAAAGAGGTGGTACGACTTCATGGTCTACCAAAGAGTATCATTTCTGACAGAGATACCAAGTTTGTGGGGTATTTCTGGAGGACCTTGTGGAAGAAATTGAAGACAGATTTGAAATTCAGTTCTGCATACCACCCACAGATCGATGGCCAAACGGAGGTGGTGAATAGAAGTCTGGGGAAATCTATTGAGATGCTTGATAGGAGATAAGCCCACGGGATGGGATTTGGTTTTGCCACAGGCAGAATTTGCATACAACAATTCTTTCAATAGGAGTACTAACAAATCTCCATTCCAGATAGTATATGGGAGCAGTCCAAGGAATGCTTCTGAGTTGAGGAAGATGGATACAGGGGAAAAGTGCAATGCCGAGGCTGAGGACTTTGCAGAGCATCTGAAGAGCGTGCATGAAGAAGTGAAGAAGCACATTACTAACATGAATAACCAATATAAGACAAGGGCAGACCAGAAGTGACGGTTCAAGGAATTCACAGTGGGAGATGAAGTCATGGTCCATCTGAGAAAAGAAATATTTCCTGCTAAAACCTATAACAAGCTGAAGATGAAGAAGTTTGGACCATGCCAAATTATAGGAAAATGGGATTCAGGCAATGCGTATGAAGTGGAATTGCCAAGTGGCCTTAACATATCACCTATTTTTAACATTGCAGATTTGGTAGAATATCATGAAGGAGGCAGTAGCGAGACACCAAGTACAAAATTGTGGAGTATTCCAACATCTACTCCAGCAATAGACGAGATCGAGGAAATACTAGACACTCGAGCAGGCAAAAGTACCAGGAACAGGCAGTATTCTGAATATCTGGTCAAGTGGAAGGGCAGGCCTATCGAAGATGCAACTTGGTTGTCAAAAATAGAGGTCGACCGCCTGGGTCTTCCTCCAACAGTACAAAAGTGAAGGACACTTCTCAATCCACCCCGGGTGTCTGATGCAGGAGCATCCGGTGGCAGCAGAGCAATCTTGCATCAACAAAAAAATTTCTAAGTGTTTGCCTTGATGTCGCGATATCACGACAGAGAAAAGTGTCACGATATCGCGACATGTCACTTTTTGTGACTCAAGAAGGAGAGAGAAGGCACGGAGCAAAAATGTCATGATTTCATGACATGTCACGAAATCACGACCGAAAGAAGACAAGAAAGGCCAGAGAAGAAAATGTCACGATTTCATGACATGTCACGAAATCGCGACCGAAGGAGCAGAAAGAAAGCAAGGAAGGAAACTGTCACGATATCGCGACATGTCACGATTTCGTGACCCAAAATAGAGAGAGAAAGCAGAGAGCAAAGTTGTCACGATATCGTGACATGTCACGATTTCGTGACCCGAGAGGCAAGGAGGAGGCAGAAAGGAAAGATGTCGTGATATCGCGACATGTCACGATTTCATGACCAAAAAGGAGAAAGAAGAGCCAAAAAGGAAAGATGTCGCGATATCGCGACATGTCACATTTTTGCGACCAAAGGACGAGAGAAGGCGCAAGGGAGGAAAAGTGTCGCGATATCGCGACATGTCACATTTTCATGACCAAAGGACGAGAGAAGGCGCAAGGGAGAAAAAGTGTCACGATATCGTGACATGTCACATTTTCGTGACCAAAAGACGAGAGAAGGCACAAGAGAGAAAAGTGTCACGATATCGCGACATGTCGCATTATCGCGACTAAAAGAGAAGAGGAAGAGCAAGAGGGAAAAGGTGTCGCGATATCGCGACATGTCGCATTATCACGACTACAAGAGAAGAGAAAGAGGAAGGAGGAAAAAGTGTCGCGATATCGTGACATGTTGGCAAAGAAGAGAAAAGTGTCGCGATATCGCGACATGTCGCATTTTCGCGACCAAACAAAAGAAAAGAAAGGGCAGGCGGTTACAGGGGCCATTATAGAGGAAATTATCGAGCGGTGGGTATACCGAACGCCATCATTGGTTGACAGGTGGATAGAGTCTACAGTGGCAACACTGAACAACACGTGGCACCAAGGTGCAATGAAAGCAGACGAAGATCAAGAGTCGAAAAGAAAGACGTTTCAAAAGCCAAGACAATGAAGAGGCACGGGAAATGAAATGAAGGGTCAAAAAAGGGAAACGGAGAGTCACGCCAGAGATTTTAAAAGGGGAAGCGAAGGCATGCACAAGGGGTCAAAAAACTATGGAGACAGAGTTGCAGACGTGAAGGCAAGAGGGCCATTCTGGACCTGTTTAGGCTATTTTTCTTCCAGGGTGGAAGATGTTGTAATAGAAAAAATAAATAAACTATCTTTCGGGATAAAGGAGTTTATTTGGCAGACTACTGCCATTATTGTAAATTTTTCCAAGTTTAATGAATGAGAATTGAGAATTTGGTGTGAGCGATTTGTGGCTCCCCATCATTCCCTCTTGGGAAGGTGATTTATTGTAGTCTTGAAAGCAATTTTCTCCAAGCAATATGCTTGAACCATCTTCTAGTTGTAAAATTTTCTAAGTTAAAGAATCCTAGTGATTTGCTTAAAAAACACAAGTAAACCACCTACATTTTTTAATAAAATTGCTCCATTTTATATTTTATAAAATTACATCCTGTTAGTAAATTGCCATAAAATTGCAAGCAAATCACTTCGATTTTATGAGTAAATTTCTTGATAGGTAAAATTTTGAATGCTAACCACAAAAATCTATCCTATTGGAGAATATTAAATTATTAGGTACATGCTAATGTACCCCCATGGTACCTTCATGGTAAAATTATAAATATGTAATAGATTAGGGTATGAGTCTATAGTTTAGGAAGTGTGATTTATATTTCCCCTTTATGTAAGTGTTCATGTGTAGGATGTGCACAAGTTTCATGTAATTATGTGTGCAAGTGTGAAGAGTGAGAATGTGTACAAGTGTCTCGTAATAGAGTGTGTAATGTGTCATATAATAAAGTGTAAAAGTGTGCATATAGGAGTTTACATGTGTCATAGAATAAAGTGTGTAAATAGAGATTCAATAGTCATGTATACAAGTGGCAAGATGAGAAGCCAAAAGATATGAGAGGATTTATCTTATGCATGGAATAGGAAAGTATACATCTCCCGGATATGTGAGGAGAGCAATAATCAAGTATTGAAGAGTCATCTATGAAGGCTATATTATGGATACAAAGCTCCATGTAATGTATATAGATCTAATATTATCAAAGTATATCAAATCACATTCAAGAATTAATAATATTGAAGCTTGTTAGCTTTTGATACAATATCCAAAGGGAGATAACAATCATGAGATGCAAAATAATATGAAAGAAAGTAAATTTGCTAGATGAATGAGATATGCAATAAACATAAATGATATATAAATGAATACAATGTAGCTATGGAGGAAATGAACACTCCATCAATAAAGCTATTGGACTACATTTCACCCATCACCAATGGATGGTGATCCACACAAAACTGTACTACCTACTAAGATCCATAAGCTACTATGTCATCGACTCTCCCTTGTCCTCTATTTAACAATGAGGTCTTATGTATATAGGTAAAATAGGATACTTGGCCAACACTCTATCTAGTTGTACAAGTGACACCTTGTACATTTACAACTTGAACATTGACACTTGTGCATTTATTAAATTACATGAAGTAACTAGATAACTTCCCCCTAAAGTAATCTAATATCCTAAGTATGTACCTTGGAATATACATTTACATAACCCAAATGATGGAATATAATCTATTTCTAACACCCCTTTGTATTATATTATTTGGGTATTGAAGACTTTTAGTCTTCAATATGGATCTTCATATTCTTCTTGAGCTTTGTACTCTCCTTCTGCGTATTTTGTATTCAGGTTCAACAGGTAATTTGTGTCTTCATATGATGCAGAGTAAGTTGTAGTTGAAGCTAAAGATTCTTCTTTCATCGGATGATCTTTGGCTTGTTCTTATTCATCTTCCTTATCTTCTATCTAGCCACCTTTATAGTTCTATTTGCAAGTATCTTCATTTGGTTCTGATTGTTGATGTATGAGTAGATCATGATGAAGTTGTCCTCTCATATTTTTTTTTTTGATATTTTTGAGCTTGCCTTTTAGGTGTACTGGTTCTTCATTTTCTTCAACCTATTCTTCTGTAAAAATGTTAGCAACATTTTGAACCATCACAACATCTTGTGAGATTCCCATTGATTCTAGGATGTATGTATTTTCATGGATTGAACCTGTTTCTTTTATTCCATATTGATTCATAATAAGACATGTATTGATCCCATCCATATATCCAAAGTTAATCATATAGTTTTTTTCTACTAGCTTACTTACTAAGATGATATTGAATGTTAATCTAGGAATATACAATACATTTTGTAGTAGAATATTCAGAAAATATTTCTTGGGAGTTACACATCCATATCCATGAATAGGATAAGTTTGGTTGTCTGCAATTCTTAGTTTGTAACCTTTAGAGACTTCAAGACAGTCAAACCAATGTATATTTCCTATCATATGATGATTGGATCTTGAATAAATATACCACATGTGCTCATGTTTTGTGAGTTGGTTCCTATTGGAGCAAGTTTTACATTCATTATATGACATTCCTTTACCCATTTTAAGAGGTTGAATTTGAAGAGATAAGATGCAAACCCTGATTGAAGTATATAATCTTGATTTGATGAAACCTTTAGATTTGTAGGATTCCTTATGTCTCCCTAGTAATGAGAGTATGAGCACCTAATTTTAGGTTTTGAAGAAAGCTTATATCTTCCCAACTTGACAAACTTTGATCAAGTTTTGTAAAATATCTTGACTCCCTAATGTTTTGGAGTATGATATAGTGCTTTTGTAAAAATAAAGTTCAATTTTATGATTGATTTTGTACAGTCAAAAATCAAATTGTCTAACATCTTATTTCTCCTAATTGAACTAAGCACTTTTCCAATTTTGAAGAGGTTTTAATGTTGGAATCCTTTTTTCCCTTTTGAGAAATTTAGAGACAAGAAAAATATAAATTTCCAACTTTAAAAATAAGTATTTAATAACCTATTTTTATAACCCTTAGGTTTTAATTTCTAATTTCCAAAGACCTAGTTTGATGTTGTAACCCTTATCACTCCCAAATTTGGAAAATTAGAAAATCAATAATATTTACAAAATATCAAAGAAATTAATCCAAGTTGAATTCCTTATTTCTCCTAGGTTGAGATGCAAATATTATTTTAATTTGGTAAGTTATCCCTTATAGCTTTGCTTTCATTAAACTAGATTTTCTACCTTAGTTTATAACCCTTATATCTCCAAAGTTGAAAGTAGTAATAAAGTGGGATTTCACCCTTACCTTTTTGATGCTAGTCTCCCCACTCTTCAATGCTCCCTTTGGATGAATATAACAGTGATGATAAGGTTCCCTTGGGCACTGGAATCAATGGAGATGCTCATATTTAATTCTAGAATGTATACGTTGTTGAATATGGAAGATTTGACCTTCAAAGACCTGGAGACTTAAATGCTCCTTCTACCTTCCTTCCATGTTGTGCTTGATTGGATTTTACTATGTTTCACTCTCTATCTACCTTTCTATGATATTTGGACTTTGAGTGCTTTTATTGGAGGAGCAAACTCAAGATTTTTGACACGTGTCATGTCCGTTATGTATGGGTGCTCCTTCATAACTCTTTCTTGTTGATCACTGCTGGTCATATTTTAATGCCTGATTATTCATGTGGGACTTGAGGAGAATAACAAGTGTCACCACATATGCTAGTGCATTGAGAGACGAAGCTTCTAGTAACGTATGCTTGAGAGAGGTTCTTTGAAATATATGCTTGAGTATTTGAGAGATGATGTTCTTGTAACACATACTCTTTAGAATATTGATGCCAAGTGGCATTCACGCTCTCTACATGTAGACCTTCACCGTAATGCCTTCCAAGGAGATTATTATAACTCCTTAGGTCTTTTAGTATACCATTCCTTTGCTTTGCTATGTTTCTTGAGCAACAAGCAACCTTGTTTTCTGTAGGTGGATTGAT
Source organism: Wollemia nobilis (assembly GCA_028583015.1). Classification (NCBI taxonomy): domain Eukaryota; kingdom Viridiplantae; phylum Streptophyta; class Pinopsida; order Araucariales; family Araucariaceae; genus Wollemia; species Wollemia nobilis. The sequence goes on along the minus strand of JAQPPZ010002048.1, from coordinate 1,459,778 downwards.
GAGGCGCTATGGAGCTTGAATAGCAATTTTGATGCTTCGTTTGGTGGATGATCTTCACCAAGTTCTGAATGTAGCTCATTTATTCTTTATCTTCTATGCCTCCAACATATTAATAATTATTCATATTTGTAGTGTAGACACTATTCATTTCTCTTTGGTAGAAGTAGATGCCTTTTAGATGTTATCTATCTTATGTTGGTAGGAGTAGACACCTTCTTTTCTAATGTAGATGTTGTTCATCCCATGTTGCTATCCATCGCACGTTGATATCCTTATCTGTCTCACACTACTATACCTGTCCAGCTCATGTTGCTATATGTTGGTAGATGTGCACTCTTTTCTCTATGTAGATGTAGCTTTGACGATGGCCTCTTGTGGGCTTTGTTTTGTAGGTTCATCCATCCAAGATGAGCCCTTCAAGTGGCTCCTATTGCTTGGAAATAAGAGTGCTTATGTTTGGCCTTTCTTGGCTTGTTTTCCTATTGATATTGTGATCTTTGGGGACACATCCAAATCTTATTTTGTACTGTAAAAAACTAGATTAAAATGGTGCAATGAAATGTACTATAGATTGTACATTAACCTCCTTCTTTTGCACTCTTATTTCAGATCTGAAATTCTGGTTTCATGGCAGATTTTTCTTCCTGCACTACAAGGGTTTTGAGGTTGTCTTTTATGAGTAGACACCTTCCCATTTTTCCTTGGATACTTTTATGATAAATTCAAGATTAGATAACAGTAGATAGAAGCTTTTTAGTTTATGCACTTTTCTGCATTTTCTTTTCTTGCATCCAATATTGTAATGCTTTGGATATGAGACTCACCAAGTCTCCATATTGAAGCTTCTATTTCTGTTTTCGGTTATTTGTGTTCTTCTCCAAGTTTTGGAGGATTATAACCTTTTTGTATGGCTTATTTTGGCCAGTACGAGTTGTATATTTCTCTACTTCAATAGTGTCTTTAGACACTTGATACAAATCAGATTTTATGCCCATCAAGAACATAAAAAACTAATTTATTTTGAGAGTAGTATAATAGTTACCAAATAAATCTAATAGAATTTATTTTTAATGCACTAATAATTTCACCTTATCACTCCAATTAACTCTCAAGATAATGCACTTTAATCAATCTACTACAACTAATCAAGAATAACCTAAAATGAATCTTTAAAAGTTATTCCTGCAAATCCACTACAACTAATATTGTAGGACTTAGTCTTCTTTTCTATTTCCAAAGTAGATGATAGGTAGTTGATAGATATAATTCTGAAATCTAATCAGCTCCTAATTAATGTGCAAATGAACCTTAAAAAGAACCTTTTCCTATTTTCACCTTTGAAGATTGTAATCTACTTTTCTTCATGCAACTTTAATCTAGATAAGGTGCTCTAATGAATCTGATAAGAAGTCTAATTAATGAGCTAGTTAGCACCAATAGTTGCATACCTTTTTGTAATATTTTGTAGCTCTAATTTCTAAATTTTTAGAGGATATGGATCTTGGTTTCTAAGATCACCAAGTTGCTACTTTGAGTAGGGTTTTGTATCTCTTTGTAGAGTATTTTTGAACAACTCCTTCTTCACCAAATGATGGTCTCGAAATTTATTTTATGAGCCTAGGATTTGGTGGCTTGTTCTCCTCTTGTAATATTCTCCTTTTGTTGTAGATGTGGAGAAGTCTCTATCTCTAAATTTGTGCCTTCTTTCTATGAGAGATAATCTTCAAATATCCTAGATTTGATGAGCTTCTTCTGTCTTCAAGCCTTCTTATCAAATTCTAACTTCAATCTTCCTCTCAATATTCTAAATATCTTGAGGTCTTTCACTAGATTCTTCTTTAGCAATTTGGTACTCCTTGTTAAATTATCCTTCTCTTGGGCTTGTTGTCATATGGCGATAATTATCCCAAGTCCTTCACTATCAGGGGCTTCTCCTTGGTAGTGGATTTCTCCAATGAGATCTCCTTTGATGATTTCTTTAGTAAGGCTTTCCTATCCATTTTTTGGATGCTCAATGAGACCTTCTCAAGGTAATTTATATTGCAGCTTCTGATAGTATTCACTTGAGATCTCTTCAACATTCTACTCTTGAAAGTGTTGGTGATGTGATCTGCTCTTGGATCTTTGATTCTACTACTTCTGGATTTGAGTAGGACTCTCCTAGTCCTTCTTCCAAGTTTGGAAGTCCTTCAATGAGATCTTCTCCTGATCTCCTTTGCTTTAGGTGATGAATTGATTCTGAAGAAGATACCCTTCCTAACTTTCTTGTAGGAATTTTCCCAACTCACTGAATCTTCTTTCTTTGCAACAAAAATGTTAATACCAAAATCTTAATCTGCTTTTGAATCAAATATTCCTTTCAAATTCTTCTTTAGGATAAAGGCTTTTGTGGCCTTTATCAAATATCCTATGGCATTTTCAGTATCAAGGCTTCTGTGTCATTTTCAATATCAAGACTTGTGTGGCTTCTGCTTTAAGGCTACTATAGCCTTTTCTGTAACAAGGCTTCTATGGATTTTTTAGTATCATGACTTGTGTGGCTTCTACTTTAAGGTTTATATGGGATTTTATTCAAGCATACTATGGCATTTTTTCATCAAGGCTTATACATCTTGTTCTTCAATTTTTAATGGATGTCTTTAGTCTCCTAGCTTCACCACATATTTTCTTCAAAAGTATTCTTTTGCAATGTTCTTCTCCTTCACAAGGAACTAATCTCTGCACTATGAGGGCACATTGACCTTTAGGCAATGAAGTTGGAGTCTCCTATATTTATATTGTACGAGTACCAATCCTCTAAGAATTAATTATTTGCAACAAAAAAAACTTTAAAAAATAGTTAGAAAATTCCAAATATCCTAGATATTCACTATATGATTTGTCAATCTAGTGGATTGAATGCTGAGTCCTGGTCTTCATAAGTTTTCCTATAAATCTATAGAAAGACTCTAGTAAAATAAAATATTAGTATTTTTTGGGACTGAGATATCTTTCATTCCTCACTTGTGACTCTCCCTGATTCTATCACCTAGATTATTCTAAGAGTTTTTGATAGTGACTGGTCCAATGGTGCATCAGGTTGACAAAACACTCAAGCTCAATAATGATGGTGATTTTCTTGTAGACCTTCACAGACTAGATCTACCATAGCTCTGATACCACTGTTAGATTTTGATACAATATCCAAAGGGAGATAATAATCATGAGATGCAAAATAATATGAAATAAAGTAAATCTTCTAGATGATTGAGATATGCAATAAACATAAATGATATATAAATGAATACAATGTAGCTATGGAGGAAATGAACACTCCATAAATAAATCTACTGGACTACATTACACCCATAATTAATGGATGGTGATCCACATAGAACTGTACTACCTACTAAAATCCCTGACTTATTGTGTCACTGACTCTCCCTTGTCCTCTATCTAACAATGAGGCCTTTCTTATATAGGTAAAATAGGATACTTGGCCAACACTCTATCTAGTTGTACAAGTGACACCTTGCACATTTACAACTTGCACATTGACACTTGTGCATTTATTACATTGCATGAAGTAACTAGATAACTTCACCCTAAAGTAATCTAATGTCCTAAGTATGTACCTTGGAAGATACATTTACATAACCCAAATGATGGAATATAATCTATTTCTAACAAAGCTTGTATGCATATTAAGATTAATTATATTGTAAGTTTTCTTCATGTTATTGCATGAATTATTTTGCTCATTTTATTCATATTATTGTTATTGTTATGAATGTTATGTTCATTATTTTGACCATTTAATATAGTGATTGCTCTTATATTTGAGACTACTCAAGATCTTGGATATTTAACCCTATACTAATTTGGATAAAAATCCAACAATGATATTAGAGCTATCACTAAAATCTATCCTTTCTGGAAGAGTTATATTTAGAGCTACTTCGAGTATTATCTAAAGCTAGCATCGAAGGATGTCTTTTATGTGAATTTTAAAAAAATAAAATTTTTAGCCATGTGAAAAAAATTGATGCAGGAGCATCCGGTAGCAGCAGTGCAATCTTGCACCAACCAAAATTTTTCTAAGTGTTCTGTTCTTACCAAGGCAGAAGTGGGAAGTGGTAGCGAAATCGCGACGTCATGATTTCGCAATGTCACGATTTCACGATGTCATGAAATCACGGCGTCAAAGGGAGGCCAAGGCAGAAGTGGGAAGTAGTAGTGAAATCACGACGTCGCGATATCGCGACGTCGCAAAATTGCAATGTAAAAATAGAGCAAAGGGCGAAAGGCAGAATGGTCATGATATCGCGACGTCATGATATCACGATGTCATGAAATCGCGATGCAGGAAGAAGGCAAAGGGAAAAATGCAAAATAGTCGTGATATCGCGACATCACTAAATTATGACAAAAAAGAAAAGAAGCTAAGGCACAAAGGCGGGGAGGTCACGATATCGCGACGTCACAATATCATGACATAAATCAAAGCAAAGGGCTGGAAGGCGAAATGGTTGCGATATCGCGACGTCATGATATCACGATGAACAGAAAGAAACCAAGGTAGGAGGCAGAATGGTCATGATATTGTGATGTGCATCACGATATCGTGACATAAGACAAAGCGAAGGCTTTAGAGGCAAAATGGTCATGATATTGCGATGTACGTCATGATATCGTGACATAAAGTAGAACAAAGGGCTCGAAGGCAGAATGGTCACGATATCGTGACATGTCACGATATCACAACCAAAAAAGAAGAGAAGATGCAGGAAGAGGAAGATGTCACGATATCACGACATGTCATGATATTGCAACACCTATCATCGTGCATCTAGAGGAAGAAGACGATAGAGGTCAGGCGGCGGTTGTAGAATGAGGATGACGCATGGCACCCAGGGTGCAGTTAAAGTGGGCAATTACCCAAAAGCATGGGAAGCAAAAAGGATGGGTGCACAAAGTTTTTTGATGGAATCGACGATGACAAAGGCTGTGCAGAGTGGGGTATTAAATCAGGTTGGTGTCCCAATTTTTGGGTTGATGTTTCAGAGGGTCGGGGCCTCTATAAAAACCCAGTCATTGTAATAAATCAGGTTGGTGCCCTGATTAATGTGTAAGTTGTTTCAAAGGGTCAAGGCCTCTATAAAAACCTAATTTAATGTAATATATTGATGGTGGATTTGGGGAAGATTGCACGTAGAAGTGTGAGTGAAAAGGCTAAGCTGAGTGCTAGCTGTTGAAAAGCCTGTAGGCTGTTATTGTAAGTGTTTTCCAGATTAATAGAGTGAAAATTTGGAATTCGTGGAGTGTGCCTATGTGTGATTTTTCTCGTCCGCCATCAAGTGTTTATGTCGTGATATTGTGACATAAACACTTGATGGTGGATGGAAAAAATCACACACAGGCACACTCCACAAATTCCAAATTTTCACTCTATTAATTTGGAAAACACTTAAAATAATAGCCTATAGGCTTTTCAACAGCTAGCGCTTGGCTTAGCCTTTTCACTCACACTTCTACGTGCGATCTTCCCCAAATCCACCATCGATCTATTACATTAAACTGGTTTTTTATAGAGGCCCCGAACCTCTAAAACAACTTACGCATTAATCAAGGCACCAACCCGATTTATTACAATGACTGGGTTTTTATAGAGGCCCCGACCCTTTGAAACATCAACCCAAAAATCAGGACACCAACTCGATTTAATACCCCACTTCACATGGCCTCTATCATGGTTGATTCCATTAGAAAACTCTGTGTGCCCATCCTTTTCGCTTCCTATGCTTTTGGGTAATCGTCCACTTTAACTGCACCCTGGGTGCCACATGTCGTCCTCGTTCTGCAACCGCCACCCGACCTCTGTCGTCTTCTTCCTCTAACTGCATGGTGACAGGTGTCACGATATTATGACATGTCACGATATCGTGACATCTTCCTCTTCCTACCTCTTCTCTTCTTTTTTTGTTGCGATATCATGACATGTCACGATATCGTGACCATTCTACCTTTGAGCCCTTTGTTCTGCTTTATGTCGCGATATCACGATGTACGTCGTGATATCACGACCATTCTGCCTCTGAACCCTTCGCTTTGTCTTATGTCATGATATCGTGATGCATGTCACAATATCGTGACCATTCTATCTCCTACCTTGGTTTCTTTCTGTTCGTCGTGATATCACGACGATTCCGCCTTCCAGCCCTTTGCTTTGATTTATGTCATGATATCATGACATTGTGATATCATGACGTTGCGATATCGTGACCTCCCCGCATTTGTGCCTTAGCTTATTTTCTTTTATGTCATGATATCATGACGTTGTGATATCGAGACTATTCTACCTTTCACCCTTTGCCTTCTTCCTGCGTTGTGATTTCATGACATCGCGATATCGTGACCATTCTGCCTTTCGCCCTTTGCTCTATTTTTATGTCACAATTTTGCGACATCGCAATATCGTGATGTCATGATTTCTCTACTACTTTCCACTTCTGCCTTGGCCTCCCTTTGACGCCACAATTTTATGACATCGCGTCACGATTTCATGATGTCATAAAATCATGGCATCAAAGGGAGGCCAAGGCGAAGTGGGAAGTAGTAGCAAAATCGTGACATTGCGAAATCATGACATAAAAATAGAGCAAAGGGCGAAAGGCAGAATGGTTGTGATATCGTGACATCGTGATATCATGACATCATGATATCACGACGTCGCAAAATCACAACATAGGAAGAAGGCAAAGGGCGAAAGGCGGAATAGTCGTGATATCGCGACATCACGAAATTACGACAGAAAAGAAAAGAAGCTAAGGCACAAAGGCGAGGAGGTCATGATATCGCAACATAAATCAAAGCAAAGGGTTGGAAGGCAGAATGGTCACGATATCGTGATGTCATGATATTGTGATGAACAAAAAGAAACCAAGGCGGGAGGCGGAATGGTCATGATATCGCAATGTGCGTCGCGATATCGCGACATAAGACAAAGCAAAAGGTTCAGAGGCAAAATGGTCGTGATATCGCGACGTACGTCGTGATATCACGACATAAAGAAAAACAAAGGACTTGAAGGTGGAATGGTCGTGATATCGTGACATGTCATGATATCACGACCAAAAAAGAAGAGAAGAGGCAGGAAGAGGAAGATGTCGTGATATCGTGACATGTCGCGATATCGCGACACCTATCACTGTGCAGCTGGAGGAAGAAGACGACAGAGGTCGGGCAGCGGTTGGAGAATGAGGACGACACGTGGCACCTAGGGTGCAGTTAAAGCAGGCGATTACCCAAAAGCACATGAAGAAAAAAGGATGGGCACATAGAGTTTTTTGACGAAATCAGCGATGATAAAGGCCGTGCGGAGTGGGGTTTTAAATCGGGTTGGTGTCCCAATTTTTGGGTTGATGTTTCAGAGGGTCAGGGCCTCTATAAAAACCTAGTCATTGTAATAAATTGGGTTGGTGTCTCGATTAATGCGTAAGTTGTTTCAGAAGGTCGAGGCCTCTATAAAAACCCAATTTAATGTAATAGATTGGTGGTGGATTTGGGGAAGATCGCACGTAGAAGTGTGAGTGAAAAAGCTAAGCCAAGCGCTAGCTATTGAAAATCCTGCGGGCTGTTATTGTAAGTGTTTTCCAGATTAATAGAGAGAAAATTTGGAATTCATGGAGTGTGCCTGTGTGTGATTTTTCTCGTCCGCCATCAAGTGGTATCAGAGCTAGTGTTCCTGAGTGCGTAAACAGATCATCGGCCATGAGGCAGTTTGAGCCAAGATCTGTGGTAGGGTTCTGAGAGAGAAGAGTGAGAGTGCAGAAGGCAGAATAGTCATGATATTGCGATGTGAAATCATGACAGAAAAGAAAATAAGCTAAGGCACAAAGGCAGGGAGGTCATGATATCACGATGTCACGATATCATGACATAAATCAAAGCAAAGGGCTAGAAGGCAGAATGGTCGTGATATCATGACGTTGCGATATTACGACATCGTGATATCATGACGAACAAAAAGAAACCAAGGCGGGAGGCAGAATGGTCATGATATCGCGACGTGCATCGCGATATCATGACATAAGACAAAGTGAAGGTTCAAAGGCGAAATGGTCGTGATATCATGACGTACATCACAATATCATGACATAAAGTAGAACAAAGGGCTCGAAGGTGGAATGGTCATGATATCATGAAATGTCACAATATCGCAACCAAAAAATAAGAGAAGAGGTAGGAAGAGGAAGATGTCGTGATATCGCAACATGTCGCGATATCGTGACACCTATCATCGTGCAGTTGGAGGAAGAAGATGATAGAGGTCGAGCGGCGATTGCAGAACGAGGACGACATGTGGCACCTAGGGTGTAGTTAAAGCAAGGGATTACCCATAAGCGTGGGAAGTGAAAGGGATGGGCGCACAAAGTTTTCTGATAGAATCAATGATGAAAAAGGCCATGCGAAGTGGGGTATTAAATCAAGTTGGTGTCCCAATTTTTGGGTTGATTTTTTAGAGGGTCAGGGCCTCTATAAAAACCTATTCATTGTAATAAATCGGGTTGGTGCCCGGATTAATGCGTAAGTTGTTTAAGAGGGTCGAGGCATCTATAAAAACCTAGTTTAATGTAATAGATCGATGGTGGATTTGGGGAAGATCACACGTAAAAGTGTGAGTGAAAAGGCTAAGCCGAGCGCTAGCTGTTGAAAATCCTGTGAGCTGTTATTGTAAGTGTTTTCCAGATTAATAGAGTGAAAATTTGGAATTCGTGGAGTGTGCCTGTGTGTGATTTTTCCCGTCCGCCATCAAAAACATAGGCCAAAATTTTAGGTATTTTATTATACCCTGATATTATTTGACATTAGCAGTCAAAGAAACAATAGAGAGAAGAGATAGAGTTGTCAAGTTTGGATAATCTTCAACTTATCCTATCTAGTACTAAAGATACTACAAATTTGGAGAGACATTCCAAAAGAAAGTTTCTCAAGTATTTTTTTAAATCACCATAGAAGAGCCCCAAAAAAGGGACATTGGCTTCATTGCCAAGAGTGGAAGCACTAAATAAGAGCCTATAAGAATGGATAATTGGATCCATATAAATGAGATAAAGCATTATATAATATCCTATAAGAAGGGATGATTGGCTTCATAACCAAAAAAAATCACCTACATAGACCAACTTGTATAGCCAACCAAGAGGAATAGTTGCACTTGTGAAGACCAGACTGTATAACCTTGAGGAATAATGTGCAATCATAGTAGATAAGAAGTTCATATTGAAGTGTTTGTCATATAATATCAATGATTCAAGTGTAGTAATGAAATGGGGGAAATAAAAATCATAATAGTGCCTAAAGCAAGAAGAGAGTGCAATACACCTCTAAAGGAAGATGAAGCATCATATTTGTTGTCATGTTCCCTATACTTACATGGTGTAACTTCAATACAAGATGTATCATTTGCCTAGAGATAAACCTACCATAAGACCCTAGCAAGAGTAGGAAAATTATTGATTATTGTCTAGTGTGTGAGCCAAGGTAAGAATTTTGGAAAAAAACATTGATGCCTTAATTTGTAAATATTGGAGTTATAAGGTTAAAACCTAGTTTTTTTTTATAATTTGATATTTGGAACTTGATAAATTATAGAAAGGAAAATTTAAAATTTATTGAATTTCTTAAGTATAAGTGGAGTGAAAAGGCTTTGACTTTTAAAATAGATTTTTTGTTTTCTTTTTAAATTTGAAAATTACTAATTGATAGTTAGGGAGTCCAAAGATTTTCAACTTCAAATAATTTTTAAAAAAAAAATTATATTTGAATGATTTATTAGAATAATTTACAAATTTAATAAATTATTAGGGAGACATAAGGTCTTCTACTTCAAAACATTTGGAAAATATGAATTTGCAAATTTGTTTATTTGATTGATAAAATTAAATCATTGAGAATATAACTCCAAAAAGGAATTAAATTATCATGGATGAAATTATAAAAAATGCATTCAATGGAGAGAGTGAAGATATGGTGAACAAATTAAAATTTTATACACAAAATTTGATAGATGATTTTTATGGAAAGAAAGATATGTCAAATGATTTAAAGCTAAAATTGTCTTTATTTCTCAAAAATGTAAAAGATGAAAAGTTCACTACTCTTATCAGCTATCTTCATGAAAATATTTTTAGAGCTTGGTGGAATTCACAAAACACCATTGTATTTTCTACTAAAATATGTATTATGATGTATATGGATTTACTCACCTTTGATATCTTTCAAGAAAAAAAGTTGAGAAAAAGGATGTCAATTATGAAATATATAACTTGAATGAAGCATATGTTAGCTTCAATAAGGAATATTTAAATTCTAGAATATATTATTGTGATGACTTATTAATTCCTTATTCAAAAGCCACTTTATCAATCATATCACAAGCAAATAAGAGGATGAAAAGGTTTTAAAAGAAGAATATAGCAAAGCACAAAAGATATGAAGCAAAAGTTAAAAATAAATAAGAATCTCAACTAGTCCATGAGAAAAATTTAGAAGATCATAGCAAAGAGGCAAAGATAGAGGAACTAAAGAAAGAATATGAAGAATAACCTCAAACAAAATATCAAGAAAAATGCAATATTCCTAACAATGCCAAACCTCAAATATTGAAGAGAAATATTAAAGACTAAAGTCTTCAAAACCAAATAATTTAATACAAGGAGGTGTTGAGGAATATTATATTATTTGGTACATGTTAATGTACACCTATGGTACCTTTTTGGTATAATTTTAAATATGTAATAGATTAGGGTATGATTCTATAGTTTAAGAAGTGTGATTTATTCCCCTTTATGTAAGTGTTCATGTGTAGGATGTGCACATGTCATGTAATTATGTGTGCAAGTGTGAAGAGTGAGAATGTGCACAAGTGTCTTGTAATAGAGTGTGTAGGAGTGTGCAATGTATCATATAGTAAAGTGTGCAAGTGTGCAAATAGGAGTGTGCAAGTATCATAGAATAAAGTGTGCAAATAGAGATTCAAGAGTCATGTATACAAGTGGCAAGATGAGAAGACAAAAGACATGAGAGGATTTATATTATACATGGAATAGGAAAGGATGCATCTCCCAGATATGTGAGGAGAGAAATAGTCAAGTATTGAAGAGTCATATATGAAGGATATATTATGGAGATAAAGCTACATGTAATGTATATATATCTAATATTATCAAAGTATCCTAGATTACATTCAAGCATTAATAATATTGAATCTTGTATGTGTATTTAGAGAAATTATATTGTAATTTTTCTTCATGTTATTGCATGAATGATTTTGGTCATTTTATTCATATTATTATTATTGTTATGAATGTTGTATTCATTATTTTGATCATATAATATAGTGATTGCTTTTATATTTGAGACTACTCAAGATCCTCGATATTGGAACCTATGATAATTTGGCTAAAAGACAAAATATCCATGCAAGTATGAATGATAAGACTTATGAATACAAGATCTAAGGCTTAAAAATAAAATATAAAAGAACAAAAACCATGTGAGTACATCAAGAGGATGAGTTCAAAGAAGTTTTGATATCTACTTCTACCTTATAAAATGGAAAATTCCCATGGTTGATCCGGTTAGCCAAAGATTCATGTTGCTAGGCTACTTAAGCCAACAAATGAGTTATTCATTAGCTCTAGAAAATATAAATTGGTCTAATTTGGCCCATATTATGAATCACACTAATACTTTGTAGTGATACGAGGTTGACATAAACAACCTTATGAATAATCCACTCTTTATGAGTCAGATCTATAACCTACCTATAGATTTTGGTATACAAAAAATACCTCCTATAAGTACTCCATCCTAGAGCCCACCTACATCTAGTTTATCAAATACTTCCAACATTCCTCCAATTCAATCCTTAGATTCAATAGATTTATTAGGTTTAAACCTAGAATTTTCTCAAAATATGCAAGCAATGGGTGGATAAATAGATCATAGGTTTCCCAAGGAAATACCCAAGGATAAACACCACCTCCAAATAGATAAGCATAGAAAAATGTCAAATATCCACCTTCTTAAAACTAGCAAATCCTTCAGATAGGGTTAGATTACCCTCATTCACAATAGAGTATTCAACCACCTCCTAATAAGTAGTGGGATTACTAGAATCTAACACCTCAATATCCTTTACCTTATTACCCTCCATACCTATACCCAAGGTTATGCACAGTGGAAAAAATTCATTAATAAGCGAATATTAGCATTTTTTAAAATACAAATTGGGGAATTTTGAGACCTTGGCCATCGGCCCATTCACTCAAATTTTTTGGAAAAATATATATTTTTGGGTTGATTCACCCAAAAATTATAATATTTTAACTTAAAATTTAAATCACCAGCCCTCTCACCTATATTTTGGACTGATTCACCTTAAAATTATATAATTTTATTAACCTAGATAAATTCACCCACTATATATACCAAAACATACTATTACTTATTATACATTCAAAAAAAAAGAAGCCAAAATTCAAACAAAAAAAGAACAAAAGTAGAGAAGCTGAAAAAGAGTGATTGGCAACAGAAAAAGGACAAAATACAAGACTAAAGAGAAAAGACTACAGGTACACAATTTCTTTTGATGCCTTGTTTTACTTTTGTCATCATTGCTTCCATGCATACAAACTCCCTGCTCGTCCTAGCTTGGATGACTATATGCTCTCCCAGGTCATCCCTCACATGAGGTCTACCAACCCACCCAGGTCATCCCTTGCATGAGGTCTATGGATTCATGTAGGTCATCCATTGCATGATGTCTACAGACTCATGCAGGTCATCCCTCACATGATTTCTACAAAATTATCTAGGTTTTCCCTTACAAGTCATCCCTTGCATGATGTATATGGACTCACATAGGTCATCACTTACATGATATTTATAAATTCATGCAGGTAATCCCTTGTAAATCATACCTTGCATGAGGTTTATAGACTTACCCAGGTCATCTCTTGCAAGTCATTCCTTGCATAATGTCTATGAACTCATGCAGGTCATCCCTCGCATGATGTCTATGGACTCATGCAGGACATCCCTTGTAGGTCATCCATTGTAGGTCATCCCTCACATGGGTCTATAGACTTACCTAAGTCATTTATTGTAGTTCATTCCTCACATGATATCTATGAACTCATGTAGGTCATCCCTCACATGAGGTCTACATACTTACCTAGGTCGTCCCTAGCATGAGGTCTATAGACTTACTCAAGTCATCCCTTGCAGGTTGTCCCTTATAGGTCATCCCTCGCATGATGTCTATAGAATCACATAGGTCATCCCTCACATGAGGTCTACTGACTCACACAATTCATCCCTCGTATGATGTCTATAGACTCACCAAGTCATCCCTTGCAGGTCATCCCTCGCATGAGTTTTATAAACTTACCCAATCGTCCCTTGCAGGTTGTCCCTAACATGATAACCCTGCATTGAATCAATTATTTTTCACCATTTTCACCATAATATTAGTTTCTTATTATCAATTTAAAGTGTGGATCTCATTGAGCTATGTGATTTTAAAAAAATTGAAAATAAATCTTTGGATCAAAAGTTATACCTCCTAGAAGGTTTAATGGTAGTCTAGATTGATAAGAGATGATCGACAAGGGATGACCTATGTGAGTCGGTAGACATCATGTGAGGTATTAATGATGAGGTATGACCTGTGTGAGTTAGTATACATCATGTATGAGGTCTATTTATGAGGGATAACCTGTGTGAATCGGTAGACCTCATGCATTATGTCTACTAACTTACATAGATCGTCCCTTGTTGGTCATCCCTTAAATGATGTCTACCAACTCACATAGGTCATCCCTCACATGATGTCTATTGAATCACATAGATTATCCCTTGTCGGGCATCACTCATCAATGTAGACTACCCTGCAACATTCTAAGAGGTAAAAATTTTAATCTATAGCTTCATTTTCAAATTTTTTAAAACCACATAGCTCAATGGGATCTATACTTTAAATTGATAATAAACTAATATAAAATATTTTTTTATCATTTTCACCTCTATAACTGATTTATAAAGTTGGATGTCCCTACAACCTATAGGTTGCAAATGACCCTGCAACCTTCTAGGAGGTATAAATTTTGATCTAGAGCTCCATTTTCATTTTTTTTTAAACCACATAGCTCAATGAGATATACACTTAGAAATTAGTAAATTCCTCAATAAAACCTTATTTTAAGTGGTATAAATATTTTTCAATTGATTCACCTCATTTTTATAATTTTTTCTAGAAAAAAATGCAATTCGCCATCTCTTCTACATGAGTTTGGATACAATTCACCTCACTTTTGAAACTGATTCACCTAATTTTTATAAATACATTTTGGGCCCAACCCCTTATGCATAACCCCATCTATATCCTTCATACCATCTATACCTACCTCCTAGTTATGCAATATACCCTCCTCTCATCAATAGTATGATCAACCTCCTCATTTGTAGAACAATCAAGGAGCACCTCATAGACCATATAACCAACTTCCCAATTGAACCTACCAAGCCTCAAGTACCATTAAATCTACTGGTCTATTCTTTTATTCCCCTAGTAGATATGAAAGTCTTACCTATATTTAATGGGAACCAAAATAACATGGCACTGAATCACCTCAACAAAGTATCAACACTCAAGTAGAATCATTGCATTTAAGAAGAGGACATAATGATATGCTTACTAATATATTCCCTTCATGACAAAGTTACTTTATGGTTTAGGGGATTACTAGACAATTCAGTTTCTAGCTGTGAATCAATAGTAGAACCATTTATGTGTTGGCTTGATAGCATGGGAAATGGTTTCTAGGTTTCATTTTAGTTAAATATAATGCAAAGGTACCCTTGAGAAAATATCCATGATTTGAATACAATATTCTTGAGGAATATAAATCTAATTTCATAAAATGTTAAGTCAAATGAAGAATAAGTATTGTCATATTATATCAAAAATTTACAATCCGATTTAGCTCTAATAGTTTATAATTATAGTTATTATATACTAGTTGTAGCATCTAAATACCTAGAGGCAAAACCTAATATAGACCTAGTGGATGTTACCAAAATAAAGATTCAAATCCAAAGCCAAAGCACAATTCTAGTTTACCAACCCTAGGAATTATGAGGGGTAATGATATTTATACCAAATAATGTAATAAGAGGGGGTGTTAGCCATTATTACATTATTTGATGTTATGTAATTATTAGGGGATGATTGATGATTTCACCTCATATGAGGTTGGATAGTCACATATCCCATGAGCATGAGAGAATATGAAAAGACAAATTAGAAGGTGAAACACCAAGGGTCTCTTGAATATAAGAGACACCATGTATAAATTTGAAATATGTACAGTAGTTTTGGTTGGTGGAGAAATTACATGATATTTTTTTTTAGAATATTTCTTTTACCTAATTTCAACATTAGCTTAGATTAGTGATTTATATGAGGACAAAATGGAGTTGGACTAAATTTGGAGGATGGAATAAGCCTTTGGAAAACTTGTTCAACCTTGTTGAAACTCATATTGGGGGTGTAAAACAAAAACAAATAGAAGATAATTCTTGGAATCAATGTTTGGTAAAAACTTGTAGCTCATTCATATTTATAAAATACTCTAAAATATTTTTTGTCTTGTTTTTGGAATTTGTGATGCGTTGCGATCAATTGCTAATAATCCACCAAGTAAGGATAATATATGAGAAAAAGTAAGGCTATATTTTCATGCAATATCAACTTATAGTGTTAATCCATCAACCCATATCTATCAACAAAATGGGTAATATTAGCTTATGAGACCTTCACCCCAATATAAGCCACTGTGACTAACATTAAAGAAGTTACCTTGGTGTAAAAAATATAGGAATGAGATTAACTTGAGGAAGATGAAACCAAAGGAATTTGATCATGTGTATACAATCATAGACAATCAATTTATAACACCATGGAGTATGGAAATAAACATTAATAAAATTGGTTAAGTATGGGTACACCATAATGCACATGGGAAGGAGCCAAGACACCAAAATGTGTATAGTAGATCATATAAATATTAGAGGTTGTATCAAATTACGTGTGATCAAATTAAAGGATTAAAAATCTTATGCTAATCAACTATGATCTACTTGAAATAAAATACATAGCAAATTGGAACACAAAGCCACTTCCATGGAGTTGGAAAACCACTTTCATTAAGAAGTAAGGGAGTAAATAAGGTTGTAGACACGGAAAATTGACCCACCCAAATGAGTCATTTTTCCTTGGGTTCCTTTGAGAGGTTCTCAAACTTGCTAGGAGCAAGTTTGGCCCCTTTTTCTTGTGTTTTTCCTTGCTTTTCTTGACCTTGACCGAATCCATGCCTAGTAATTTATGGGGTGCAGATTCGGCAAATTTAGGGTTTTTCTTCAAAAACCTAAATTTTAAGTCGACCCTTTTGGGGCGTCAGCCTAATCAAGGTTAAGTTTTATTTTTCCCACCTTTTAGCCCTCCAATACCTTTATAAATAAAGGTATTGGATCCCCTTTTTCTTCCTAGTTACTTAAGATTTCCTTCTACAATAAAGCTATCAAAGAGTTCATGCAAAATTAGAGTTCTCTTGTCTTCTAGTGCTCTTGGTGCTTTGGTGTTCTGTTGTTGGTGTGTTCCTTGTGATTTTGCAAGTGGAGAAAGCCTTGATGATAATTTATCTTCTTGAGGGAGGAGAGGTCTTCCACCTTTGCTCTTGCTTCTTCCACGAGATCACCAGGTTGTTTCTTTGCATTCATTAGTTCACTTATTCATCCTAGTTTATGTTTTATTGCATTTTGATCTCTGTTTTAGGGTTTTAAACCCTCTTGTGTGAATCCACACCCCGTATTCTATAGGGCACAAATTCGGAAAAAACATTTCTTTCATTCTGCATCCTTTTTGGCTCTATTACCGAATCCATGCTCGATATCCTATAGGGTATAAATTTGGTCTAGTTAGGTTTTGGGGTGATTATTCATCCCAAAACCCTAGGGTTTCATTTTGCATACCCTCTACATTCTATTTCATATCTATTTTGTGTTCTATTCTAACTATTATCATTCTATTTCACTTGCATTTCATATCATATTAGCTTGGGGGTAATTATTTATCCCCAAACCCTAGTTTTCAAATTTCATTCTTGTTCAAGCTTTGTATCCATTCTATTTGCATTTCATTTACTGTTCTATGCTATCATATTCTATTGTGTTTGTTCCAAAGGTCAAAGCTCATTTTTATTATGAACGATCAACTAAAAGGACCTAGGGGGCTTGATTGTTATACCTCCAAGCTCAGTCTTATAGTGGCCTAAGCAGGCCCCCAAATATTGACCATATTTTCTAGAGTTTTTGTGAAGCTATTTTGTAGATTTGAAGTTATTGGATATTCTAGATGCAAGATAAATCTTGGATCAAACACTAGATCAGATAAGTGCTCTAAGTAAAACTTTTAGGTTGTGTGTTGTTTGCTTTTATATTTTTTGTTCACAACCTAGGTTATAAATAAAAAGGAAAAATATTTGATTGCTTTCTAGGCATTTAAAAGAAAAGGCATATAGTTTTGCATCTAGGGTTTAGTCTTGTTTGTGCATTTCACTTGTGCCCTTGCTCAAATAAAAAATAAATTTCATTTCTTGCAACCTAGGGTTAGAGATCATTGAATCAAAGAATCATACTAGGGTTAGACATTGTCTTCTTGCATCTTGTGTGTTTTGCATTGTTCTTTCATTTCCATAGTTTAGCATAGAAAGGCCAAACATAGGTGATTTCTTAATTGACACATTAAACATTTCCACCCTAGACTTGGAGTGAGTCCTAAAACTATTCTTGGTGAACCCATTCCTTTGTGTCCTTGAGTGTAGAGAATATAACACACCCCTATGGTCACCTCGGCTCCCAATGGATCTAATCGAGAATCATATGTGGTAGGGTAATTTTCCTCCTCTACATATTTGGTGAACTTGATGTGAACACACATCTTAGTGGCCAAGATAGGAAGCCTCTTCCTTTGATTTTCTCTTGAAAACTTTAAATAAGACCACTAATTTTATTTTTTTAGAAATAGAAAATATTTAAAAACATCTTAAGAATCTTCTTGTGTGTCTTTCCTTGGTTTTCTCCTCTATCCTTTCATTTCTCCTAATGGATCCATTCCTTAGGAGTCAGTGAAGGTATTTAGAATCTGATCAAATTCCTCAAGAAGATGATTAAGTTGATAGAGAGAATCCTAACCTTGATGTAGAAGAGCAAGAACATGTTGAAATTGATACTAATTATGATCCCTATGAGGGGCCTAATGGTGGCTTCACTTTTACATCATTTGATCATGTTTGGGGTTTCATGAAATGCCATAGGGTGGCTTTGCTCAAAGCTATGGAGTAGGAAGCTCAGCTTGAAAGGGGTGAGACTTCTCCTCCTCCAACTATCTCTCCTAGAAATGTTCATGATAACCCCTTGTTTGAATCTTTACATCATGGTAATCCTTTACATAAACCAACATATGCTACTACTATGACCACCAATGTTGGAAGGGTTTTACAAGTCCCTCCAACTAGTAGTGCATATCAAGATTATGTTCAATTTCCTCCTCATTCTACTCATCTCAACATTCATGCTTCTATCCCACCAAATGTCAGTTATCCTCCATAACAAGATACCACATATCATAACCCATACCATAATAGTGTCAATACTTCCAACATTGACCAAGTTCCCTTTCAACAACCTACCTATACCCCTCCCTTAGGGAACCTAGGGGTATTGCACAACAACAATCCTGAGATGCAAAGTTTAACTAATGTGGTGAAACAATTGGTTTCAAGAGTGGATATGATTCAGCCTCCTAGTTTCACCTACAACTATAGAGAAATGTGCAATCAACCCTTAGACCCTATCGTTACCTCTAGGCCCTACCCTAAGCATTTTCCAATACCGGTTTTTCCTATCTATAAGGGAACGGAAGATCCAATTGAGCATTTAAGAATGTTTAGGACAACATGCCATGATATCATATATGATGACATGTTGTTACTAAAGATGTTCCCTAAGAGCCTTGGTGGTATGGCATTAGAGTGGTATTATCAACTACCTAATCATTCTTTGAGGAATTTTGAAGAGATAACTGAAATATTTGTTCAACAATTTGGTGCTTATGTTGAAAAGAATGTGACTATGAAAGATGTCTATATGTTAAAACAAGGTAAAGATGAAATTTTTTAGAATTTTTGTCTCGTTGGAGGAGTCTAGTTGGATGTTTGAGATATACCTTACCTCCTTGAGACATGCTTGAGATATTTATTGGGAATTTACAAGAACAAATATCTTATGAATTGGAAACAACAACTATCACATATTTTGATCAAGCTATAGATCTAGCAAGAAGGGTAGAGCAAGCCCTTATTCGAAGAGGTCAACTTAAGATAAAGGAAGATAGGACCACTAAAATATAGTATAAGAACAAGCATGTAGTTGGTGATGGGGTAATGGATAGTAGGCCTATTAATAGTGTTGTTAACACCCTACAAAATATGGTGCTTCGCCAACCTCAAAAACCCCCACCAAGAAATTTTACAAGACTCAACACACCTATGAATGTGGTCCTACAATAACTTTTGGAAGCTAATATGATTGAGTTACCTCCCATAAGGTAACTTGATACCATGACTGATTGGTATAAGCTTGGTCAACATTGTGAATATCATAGAGTGGAGGGGCATATGATAAACTCATGTAAGAGGTTGAAACATGTGGTTTAAGACCTAATTGATGAAGGATGACTTGTTATAGAAGGTTCTCAACCCAATCCTCCAACAAACAATCAACCTCCTACTCAACAAGCACCCACAACTAATCAAGACATGGGAATCTTCCAAGATCCCCTCCCTAAGCATGGTCAATAGGCAACTAATCAAGTGTCATATCATAATGTGCCACCTCCCTATGATAATATGGTTGGTATGATAGCAATAACTACAAGGCAACAAGCATAGATTCAAATGACTCAACATTCTCAGTAGGAGATGAGTTCTTCATCCAACCCACCTTCAAACCCACCTTAGTTTTGAAGAATACCCAAAAAAGGAGCACAAGATTAGAAACCCCACCTTTAGTGTTGAAGCCACAACCTAAAGTCTCCTTTGACATTCAACAATAATTAGCTAGTACCCCAACCAAGATCTCTCTCTTAGAACTTTTGCAAACTTCTCCTATTCATAGGGAAGCTTTGTTGAAGCTTCTAAGACAACAATCTGTTCCTCAAGATATTTCCCCTAGTGCTATAGCTAATGTTGTAAGTTCTCTTGGGATACATCATATCACATTTTTGGATGATGATATTCCTTCCTCAGATTTACGAGGGGATTCTTCCCTCTACATCACTACATTTATTGGGGAAATATTTATCAAATGGATTTTGATTGATAATGGTTCTTCCCTCAATTTATGCACTTATCAATTCTTCCAAAAGTTTGGATTAAAAGAGGAAGATTTAACTAAATCTGATATCATCATCAAAGCTTTCAACAATGAGTCCCAAGAGGCTTGTGATGTTATATCTCTCCCCCTTAGGGTTGGACCTAAGATCTTAGATACCTTGTTCTATGTGGTGTCTTGCCTCACATATTTTAATCTTCTTCTTGGATGCCCTTGGATTCATGCAATGAGGGTTGTCCCTTCTACTTTTCATCAAAGTCTGAAGTTCGAATCTAAGAATCAACTGGTCACCATTCTGGGTGATCCTCACCCATTCAAATATTGTTCGATGGTTGAGCAAGCTCAATATGATCTCAATTTATGTCCATCAGTTTCCTCATCTCACATAACTAAACAACTTGAAAATCTAAAAGTGAGTGAGGAACCACTCATCAATGTTTCATCATGGGATCAAGTTAATCATTTTCTTTCAGAGCCTCTTCTAGATCTTGCCAAGCTACCACCTTCACCAAGGACTATGGGTTTACCCTATAAGAAGGGTGAAGTAGTACACATTGGCACGTGTACCTTTATCTTCATAGGAGTCTCCCTCAAAGAAAATATTTATGGTAGCAACCCTCTTCCCATAGAGCATTCTTTTACCCATTGTTACCTATCCAATGATTACCCACTTCCCAAGAAAATCCTATCTAGTATGGGATATATAGGTAAAGGTTTGGGGCCATGATAGAAAGGTATTCAAGAGCCTTTGGAAGTTGAGATTTGGCCTGGGAGATGTGGCATAGGCTACATCCCTAATAAAAACCAACCTTTACCCTTTGATAATGATGATCACCTTGTTACTTATGCTGATTATTTAGATCATCAAAGCTTGGAGTGGAGTGATGAGGATGAGGGTCCCCCTTATCCCTTAGATATTCTTTTTTACAATATGGTAACCTTGGTGCATCTTAAGCAAGGTGTGACCCCAAAGAAGTATGCTAAAAGGAATACCCCTTGTGACATAGCTCATGAGGATATCCTTTAAAATAGCTTCTCCTTTGATGGGTCTATCCCTTGTGTTGTGCATGTTGAGTCTCCTCATTCTTGAGGGGACCCTATTCCTCTATCTCATAGAGACCTTGTAAAGTTGGGAATCTCTCCCCCTTTCATAAAAAAGGATGGCATAGTCTAAGTTTGCAATGAATTTCATGCAACATATCTCAAAGAATGTGTTGTGGATGATCCCCTTTGTGATGAGAATCATGAAGGTATCCTCCATCATAGCCCTTTCTTTGATGGGTCAGTTCCTTGCACTACCATCCTGTTTGTTAAAATAGGTGGCACAATCAAAATTTGTGCTAACTTTAAGAACTTAAAGAATCAATGAATCTAATCATCTTCAAACAAATGAGAAACCCCTTAAAAACAATAAAAATCAATAAAATACTATGCATGGCATTACATTTCATCTAGTTTGCATCTGGTTTGCTTGATTCATACTGCATGACTGCCTATCATATTTTGCATGTTTTGACTGACATTTTGTTCCACCTTGCATTTTGCTTGTCATACAATTGCATTGTTGCTTGTTCATACTTGCATGACTACTTGATCATATAGATTCTTGGGGATTTTGTGACAATGGCAAGTGATGACACCTAGTTAGGTCATAGCTCACATGCATTGCACTCACACTAGGGCTTTGATGCCTAGTGTTGTGGCTGATCCACAACACACCCCAAAATTGGGGACCCACCTTTTTTATATGCTTTCAAAGAAAACTGCAGTAGCCCAGATGCTAAAAAATCAAGGAAAAAGCAAAAAAATTCACAAAAGAGAAAAAGTGTCGCGATATCGCGACATGTCGCTCCGTCGTGGCCAAAAATGAAAAGTTGTCGCGATATCGCGACATGTCGCTCCGTCGCGGCCAAAAATGAAAATTTGTCGCGATATCGCGACATGTTGCTCCGTCGCGACCGAAAATAAAAAGTTGTCGCGATATCGCGACATGTTGCTCCATCGCGGCCGAAAATAAAAAGTTGTCACGATATCGCGACATGTTGCTCTGTCACGGCTGAAAATAAAAAGTTGTCACGATATCGCGACATGTTGCTCCATCATGGCCAAAAATAAAAAGTTGTCACGATATCACGACATGTCGTGTTTTCGCGGCTAGGAGCAGCAGAATGCATCATGAAGAGAAAATGTCGCGATATCGCAATGTGTTGTAAAATCGCGGTGCAAGGCAGCAAGAGAAGAGTCAATGCAGAAGTTGTCGCGAAATCATGACATGTTGCGTTTTCATGACAGAAAACAGCAAGATGGTACGAAAAGAGAAGGCGTCACGATTTCATGACAAAAAGCAGCTGGACAGCCCAGAACAAAAAATTGTCACGATTTCGCGACAAGAAGCAGCAAGACAACCTGAAAGATAAAAGCATCGCGATTTCACGATAGAAAGTGGCCAAGTGGTACAGAACGAAAAATTGTCGCGATTTCGCGACAAAAATCAGAAGATGGTGCAGAAGAGAAAAGTGTCGCGATTTCACGACATGTCACGATTTTGCGACATGTCGCGTTTTCGCGGCTAAGTGCAACAAAACCCAGTGATAGAGAAAAATGTCGCGATTTCGCGATAGGTTGCATCTGCATAGCCCGATAGCATAAAAATGTCACGATTTCATGACATGTCTCATTTTCGCTGTGCATGAAGGCTGACAAGGCTGCATATAAGAAAATGTCATGATTTTGTGACATGTCTCATTTTCGTTGTGCATGAAGGCAGACAAGGTTGCATAGAAAAAAATTGTCACGATTTTGCGACATGTCTTATTTTCGTGATGCAGGTGGAAGAGCAAAGCTGCATGTAGAAAAACATCGTGATATCGTGACATGCTATTTTTGGTCACGATTTATAGGGGGCAGTTATGGAACATGCAAAAAAGCGCGGAACACGTGGCATAAAAGTGTAAGGGCTACAGACGGTTACAGTTAGCAAGAAAATCAAACGTTTCGACGCTCGAACAAAAGTCAGAATAATGAAGAGCGGGAAATGAAATGAATCGATCTGGAAGATGAAATGAAGCATCACAAGGCGAAGCAGAGAGCCGTAGCAGAAATTTTAAAGGCACAAGCGAAGATAGGCACAGGGGTCAAAAACTACCGCGAGCAGAGTTACAGATTTGAGGGCAATAGGGCCACTCTGGACCTGTTCTAGTTGTTTTCTTCCATTGACTGGTTTGGGAAAACCAGAAACTTCTGTTACTGTAAAATGACAAATTTTTAATACAAAAAATTTCAGAAATTTGCATCTTATGGACAAGAAAGAAGGAGTCATTTTTTGCATGCAAGATTAAATGTCTATTTTTCCTTTTCAGATTTTAGGCTTGTAAATGGAGTTCATGCAAGTTTTTCTTGGTTGCTTCATGCGAACGTTTAAATCTAAAAACCTCATTCAAAACCCTAGGAGCCAGCACTTAGCTTATCCGGATTGTGCTTGTTTTGCAGGTCCAATAGGTTAGGTTGCATGCATGAAAACCTCATATCTTCGATTTTGTCGAAATAGGATAGCATCAGACTGAATGTGTTCTAAGTTTAATCTTCTGTATTTCATTTTTTATTTTTTTTGCTTTTTATATTTTCCAGAAGCTTTAACTTTCAAGACATTAAAATAAACATCTAAAAAATATCAAAATCTAAAAAAAAAAACAATGAACAATCACTAAAGTTTCATGGTGAAATAAATCAACATTGCCCCTTGTTTACAGTTACTTGCAATCACTAAGGTGTTCCAAGCATTTAAATTGAATATCTTTATTTGAGATTACTAATACTCGATTGCAAATGCTAATACAACGGAGACCTTGGAGAAGTTGTTTGTTTGACTTCTTTGCAAGAGGGGATTTGGAGTCCAAATCCTAAAGGAGAGTGTACTTTCACAAGTGTGTGAAAATACCACTCAACATTTTGGCGCTAGAAGGAGGGCCTGAACCGGTTTATTTCAGTGTGATTTAAATGCTATAGGTATTTAAATTTTGAATATTTCATGCCCTATTGGTTATTATCTTTAGCCCTCTTTTAACAATACAACATTGTACTGTTAAAAGGAGGACATGAATTGCTATGCATTGTTCTAACGTTTTTTGATTGTTCATACAGGAATAATGTGTCGTGATTGGATTTAAAAAAATAAAAAAAAAAAATTTCTTGACTAACGAGGTTGTCTCCATGCAATTACTTTCATTTGATTTTAATGGATACATTGCTTGGTTGATGCTAACATGATTATTAACACGTTACAGGTTTGATATTTGCTAGTCATTTCATGCTCACTCGTAGGGAATTATTTTGTCTAAAATGTATTGGTTGTCGGTATTATGCTCTTCACTTGCATGTAATGCGATCTTGTGAATCAGAAAGCCTACAACACTAGGAGTATGCTCTTCACCTGCGCATATGCGATCTGGTGAACCAGAAACTAATTTACATTTTTAGAATATTGCTGTGTCATGGTTCCTTCTTTATTCATGACTAACAAATTGGTTTTGAAATTATTCTCTGAGTTTCATTAATGGCTACAACTACAGGAACGTGGTATGGGATACATGCTAATCCTTTGAATATTAGTGGAGATTTTCATGATTTACCCAAGAATGTAGAAAAGCATTTGCCCAAGTTTAAACACAATGGTCCAACATTAGCCGAGGAACATATTCAAGCCTATGTGGATATCCTAGTCAGATGGAATGTTGAACATGAGGATGTGGCATGTAGAATGTTTCCTGGAACCCTAGATGAGGTGGCATATGATTGGTACATCAATTTACCCGTTGGTTCTATTACATCTTGGACTCAATTGAAAGATAATTTTATCAATCAATTTAGGTTACTCATTGATCCTCTCACGATATATCAACAATTTGCTTCTTGCAAAAGAGAACCTAATGAGCCAATGAGAAGTTTCAACTTGAGATTTCAAAAACTTTATGCGAGACTAATTTCTCCCTATACTATTGAGGAAAGTGGTGCTCTTCAAATATACTTTCGAGCATTGGATCCATTGTTTGCCATATTTGTTAGGATGAATCCCTTGGTTACCGATCTTGCATCGGCCTACACGGAAGCTATGATTGTAGATCAACAATTGAGGCCACAAGGTTATGGAATGGAGCAATCAACTATGGTAGGACAACTAGGGGCTTGCAATCAAGCCTCGATGGTAAATCAAGCATGGGCACAACAAAATTTGATATCAAATGTTTTTCCCTACAATCAACTTTATCCTACCATACCAACTTATGCTCCCACGTGTGCTTATATAAGTACTTCCATCCATCCAACTATGCCTCAATTAGAGAATCATGTGGTCACTCATGGAACCATTGCAACAAATGTTCAAGCTTCGTCCATGGATATTAATCCAACTAATCCTACTACTTCTACCACTCAACCCAAAGAGTTCGTATCGGAAGTAAAAGAGCAAAAGAAAGTGGTTAAGAAGGTATGTAGGCATGTTCCATCACAAAAACGAGCACATCAATGTATGCATCCAAATCATCCTAATAAGAAAATTCGTAATGCCGATCTTAATGATGTTTCATGTTATGCTTCTTCAAGTGATACAAGAAATTTTGAGGTGACTCACGTTGAAGTGAATACCTATTCGAAATGTCTTGAAGAGCATGAAGATTTTGGAGAAGAAATTCTATGGATGGGTAACAAGAAGTTGGAATCAAATAATCACCATCTTGTTTTGGAAAATAAATATCCAGAATCATTACCCAAAAAGGAGTATTTGGATGAACAAACTTATGTGGATATGATTTGGGCAGATGTACTTGCAAAGGATTGGAGCAACTATATGACACGAAATTCAAAAATCGATCCCATTGTAGAAGCTCCTAAGTCATCACAAGTGGCTGAAAATGAATTTGAAATAAAATCAACAAATGAAGTTGAAGACATAATCGAATTTCACCACTTGTTCTCGAAAGGCACTTTGGATGATGCTCTCGAAAGTGATGACCAAGAAGATCCACACCTTCCAAATTGTGATAAAATTGAATCATGGGTTACAAATTTGGATTATGATAGCCTTACCAATTTGAATTCAAGAAATAACCCACTTTTGGAAATAACTGAACCATCTAAGGAAGGTGAAGATGAATTGGATGAGAAACATGTTGATGAATTAGAAGGGGGGATGAAGAAGAATTTTCTTCTTTTTTTTCTTTTTTATTTTTTTTTTTGTTTTTTTTTGGTTTGGGGGGGGGGGTATCTACCCCTTTCCTCTTTTTTATTTTTTTTTTTTTTTTTTTTGTGGGGGTTTTTTTTCTTTCCCTCTTTTTTGGGGTTTTTCTTGTCTGTTTATTCGGGGGGAGTGTGGGGGAGGAGGGGGGGGGTCTCATCAAAGGTTGGAGAAGGATATTGTTTCTTCTACCGGGGATGAAGAAGAAGAATCAATTGTTTTTGTTCCCCTTGAGGGGCAAGAAATAGAAAATCTTGATCCACCTATTGTTTCTACAATGTCTATGCCATCTCAAAATGATGAAATTACAAAACCTAGGTGGTGTGGGTTTGATACTATTGATGATCCTAATGAAAATATGGATTTTGAGGCAACTCAAGCCATTGATCGTGGAAAGGTGTCACGTGACACATATCTTGAAAAATTAGGCTCTTGTTTTGAAAAATATGGACGCATGTTTGATTGGGTGCCTAACTTTGGTGTTTTTGAACAGGTGTTGGATGATGAAGAAGACAATGAAGAAAAATAAAAAGCTACTAACACTCATCAAGTTGTGATAAATTCTAATCATGATGGGTTGAGTATGGGTGACAAGGTGAAATCTTTACCTTTGGTAGTAGCCACAAAAATTTTAAGTGATGGATTACATGATGTCCCTTTGGATGCTAATGTCATTAATGATGAAATGTCAAATCTTGGTGATGTTTGTCAAGTTTTGATTGATTTTGATTGCTTCAAAATCTCGAAAAATAATTTGAATTCAAGACTTTTAGAAATAGGCTCTTGTTTGCAATATCTCACATTTGAAAAGGAAAGCCTACTTCTAAATCATGAATGGAATGATGAAACTTGCACTTTAAAGAATAGACAAAATAAAATTGAATACCAACCATTGTCTAATCAATTTGATTTGAATCTCACCTATGATGTTGCTAATAGAACTAAATCAAATTGGTATGGTGAGCATGGCAAGTTGAAATTTGTTGCATTGCTTGGTTTGATCTTATTGTTGTTGGATTCCTACAACATTTGGCATGTGTATTGTGACATATGTCTTTTGAAATGTTCTAATCATGTTTGGGATCCAGGAAAGTAATAGTCCAAGCTTGGCATCATCTTGTACTATATTGTATATAGATTTTGGTTTTGGTTTGGGTTTGTGTTTTCAAGTTTCATTTTGGGATTGCTATTTGGATTAGGATTTAAGTTGTGTGGTTGATTTCATTTGACATGTTTAGTTTGTTTTGATAAAAATAAAAAATAAAAAAGAAGAAAATTTGAGATGTCAACTTATGCCTAAAATCAGGAGAATATGAAACATTGGAATTGTGTTGTAGAAAGCTCCACAAGTAACACAAACATTTAAATAATATCGTTTGAATCTTGTGATGCATGAAGTTGTCAGTTTTGCACATTATGGTAAATTAGATGATATATTCCAAAAGAAGCAAGTGCATTCATATCTCATGTCATATTCCACATTGCATATACATGTCATCTCAGTTACATTTTCATTCCATGGGCAATTATTGAGAAGGTGTTGAATCCTCTTAGGATTATTACATAACATATATTAAAAGGATCCTAAGGTTGGGAACTGCTGCCCAAACTATCTTGAACCAAGCACATTCCATGCACATTAAAAAGAATCTTGAGCAAAATGGTCAAAACCATACTTGGATGAAAAGGTGAGGTGAAAAGAATATTTCATGTCTGTCCTATCATGCAACATAATCCTTAAAATAGTGGTTTTTACCACTTCCATCAAGCTTAAAGCCTAAAACTAGAGTAGTAAGGATAGGGTTAAATCCTCATCGAACTTAGGTTGAGGATCCAACTCCCCAAAGCTCTGGTTTGACTTACATGGAGTAGTAAGGATAGGACTTAATTCTCATCTCGCTTAGGTTGAGAATCCGATTCCCCAAAGCTTCCATTTTTCCCATTTCATCATAAAGCTTGGATTGGAAGGATCGTACTACATGTCCTCTCGCAAAGGATGGGTAGTCATCCCAAAGGTCCAAGCAATAAAATTAAAACTAATTTTTTCCATTTCATCTCAATCTTGGATTGGAAGGATCGTACTACATGTCCCTAGCAAGGATGGGTAGTCATCCCCAAGGTCCAAGAAATAAAAAATAATATTTCCCATTTCATCTTAATATTGGATTGGAGGGATCGTACTACATGTCCCTAGCAAGGATGGGTAGTCATCCCAAAGGTCCAAAGAAAAAAAAAAGAACAAAATGAATGAAAGCCAAATCATGGATTATGGGGTTAAGTATGCTCATGCATGGCATCATGTCTTGCCTAAAAGCAAGACCACCGATTGCTCATATGGATAGACTAGCCTGACCATTTCATCCATAACAGGTTAAATCATTTTGTTCAAGATGAGGTAATGAACTCCAAATCAGAATAGTAAGGATAGGGTTAAATTTCCATCTCGCTTAGGTTGGGAATCCTATTCCCCAAAGTTCTGATTTCACTCACACTTGCACATGGGTTCAAGATGGTAGTGACACATAACCAACTTTGGGATCTAGTAAATTAATTCAGTATACATATATTTGGTCCTAAGAGGGTTTGACAGCTTGAATATGTTTGTTCATGATATTAGAAGGTTTGAGCCTTTGTAAAGTAGGTTGTTATGTCTCTAGCATCTTCATCATGCATCAAATCCTGCACAAATCATTCATAGCCTTGCATACAAATCATAAGTAAAACTGACAATGGAATGTTGATCAAGTTCAAATGATAGGGAATGAAACACATTGCACACACCGAGCTGATACTTATGATTCTGATGTTTCATGTATTTCTGATCTATCGGTATTTGTTTATCTTTATGTGCTGACGCTTGTATCTAAGCTTGTATATTTCAGGTTGGGTTCTCACCAAAATGCTCAGGAGCATTTGACAATAGAGTCACCATTTGTTGTGGCTGATCCACAACACACCCCAAAATTGGGGACCCACCTTTTTTGCATGCTTTCAAAGAAAACTGCAATGACCTAGATGCTAAAAAATCAAGGAAAAAGCAAAAAATTTCACAAAAGAGAAAAAGTGTCACGATATCGCGACATGTCGCTCCGTCGCGGCCAAAAATGAAAATTTGTCGCGATATCGCGACATGTCGCTCCGTCACGGCCAAAAATGAAAAGTTGTCGCGATATCGCGACATGTTGCTCCGTCGCGGCCGAAAATGAAAAGTTGTCGCGATATCGCGACATGTTGCTCCATTGCGGCTGAAAATGAAAAGTTGTCGCGATATCGCGACATGTTGCTCCGTCGCGGCCGAAAATGAAAAGTTATCGCGATATCGCGACATGTTGCTCCATCGCGGCTGAAAATGAAAAGTTGTCGCGATATCGCGACATGTCACATTTTCATGGCTAGGAGCAACAAAATGCATCATGAAGAGAAAATGTCGCGATATCGCGACGTGTTGTAAAATCGCAGTGCAAGGCAGCAAGAGAAGAGTCAATGCAGAAGTTGTCACGAAATCGTGACATGTCGCATTTTCGTAACAGGAAACAATGAGATGGTACAGAAAGAGAAGGCATCATGATTTCACGATAGAAAGCAGCTAGACAGCCCGGAATGAAAAATTGTCATGATTTCACGACAGGAAGCAGTGAGACAGCCTGAAAGATAAAAGCGTCGCGATTTCGTGACAGAAAGTGGCCAAGTGGTACGGAACAAAAAATTGTCACGATTTCGTGACAGAAAGCAGAAGATGGTGCAGAAGAGAAAAGTGTCGCGATTTCGTGACATGTCACGATTTCACGACATGTCGCGATTTCGCGGCTAAGTGCAACAAAACCCAGCGATAGAGAAAAACGTCATGATTTCGCGACAGGTTGCATCTGCATAGCCCGATAGCATAAAAATGTCGCGATTTCACGACATGTCTCATTTTCGCTATGCATGAAGGCTGACAAGGCTGCATACAGGAAAATGTCACGATTTCGCGACATGTCTGCTTTCTCGCTATGCATGAAGGCAGACAAGGTTGCGGGTAGAAAATTGTCACGATTTCGCGACATGTCTTATTTTCGTGATACAGGTAGAAGAGCAAAGCTGCATGCAAAAAAACGTCACGATATCGTGACATGCTATTTTTGGTCATGATTTACAGGGGGCAGTTACGGAACATGCAGAGAAGCATAGAACACGTGGCATAAAAGTGTAAGGGCTACAGAGGCATTACAGTTAGCAAGAAAATCAAACGTTTCGATGCTCGAACAAAAGTCAAAATAATGAAGAGCAAGAAACGAAACGAAGCAATCTGGAAGATGAAATGAAGCGTCACAAGGTGAAGCAAAGAGCCGTAGTAGAAAGTTTAAAGGCACAAGCGAAGACAGGTATAGGGGTTAGAAACTGCCACGAGTAGAGTTACAGATTTGAGGGCAAATGGTGCCACTCTGGACCTGTTCTAGTTGTTTTCTTCCATTGACTGGTTTGGGAAAACCAGAAACTTCTGTTATTGTAAAATGACAAATTTTTAATACAGAAAATTTTAGAAATTTGCATCTTATGGACAAGAAAGAAGGAGTCATTTTCTGCATGCAAGATTAAATGTCTATTTTTCCTTTTCAGATTTTAGGCTTGTAAATGGAGTTCATGCAAGTTTTTCTTGGTTGCTTCATGCGAACGTTTAAATCTGAAAACCTCATTCAAAACCCTAGGAGCCAGCACTTAGCTTATCCGGATTGTGCTTGTTTTGCAGGTCCAATAGGTTAGGTTGCATGCATGAAAACCTCATATCTTTGGTTTTGTCGAAATAGGATAGCATCAGACTGAATGTGTTCTAAGTTTAATCTTCTGTATTTCATTTTTATTTTTTCTGCTTTTTATATTTTCCAGAAGCTTTAACTTTCAAGACATTAAAATAAACATCTAAAAAATATCAAAATCTAAAAAAAAAAACAATGAACAATCACTAAAGTTTCATGGTGAAATAAATCAACATTGCCCCTTGTTTACAGTTACTTGCAATCACTAAGGTGTTCCAAGCATTTAAATTGAATATCTTTATTTGAGATTACTAATACTCAGTTGCAAATGCTAATACAACAGAGACCTTGGAGAAGTTGTTTGTTTGACTTCTTTGCAAGAGGGGATTTGGAGTCCAAATCCTAAAGGAGAGTGTACTTTCACAAGTGTGTGAAAATACCACTCAACACCTAGCAAATACCCAACCTAGGGCCCATTTTGTGCATTTTCATCACTATATTCATCCATCCCATATTCTTTTCTTCTCTCTTATATTCATTGAATTTGAAATTTTTCATTGCTTATATCTTTCCAAGTCAAGGGATATAGTTCTTTGGTATATCCTTATCTTTTGCATGTTGTCCTTTCTTCATTTTTTCAAGATAAGGATATACATTCTTCTTCTATATGCTCATCCATGCTACACTTTTTCCTTCTTGATATTTCAATGGGTAAGTGATCCTCATGATATAGGATAGATACCACATGAATATCCTTTATGGTATTCATACAACCACTGACTATCTTATGCACATCTCTTAACCATTGAAACTTCAATATGTCGATATGGATACAAACACTCACCTCTTGTTCTAATACATTGGATTTATCCATATACCTTCTTGCACACACCATAAACCTATCAGGTAGTACTCACTTTGGCATATCATTCACATACAACACACCCCATATAGGATCAACTTCATGGTCACAAGTGAGGGGCAGCCTCCATCCAACCATTTGCAAGCATACATCCTAGCAGGTATATCTCTTTCTCTCTAGTCATCTTAGCAAACACTACACCCACTACTGGGTAATAGTTCCACACATGTCCATATTTTTGTAAGCATAACACCCTCATAAGATAGTTTCATGGCCACATGTGATAGGTCATTTGCAAGCATACATACTTATAGGGTTCTGCTATTTTTTTCTTTTGTTTAGCCTTTTGGAGCTTTGTTTTCATCTCGTTCTTCATAGTCTATTATTTTTCCTCTTCTTCTTTCCATCTATCCATTTATGCATTTCATGTTGCATCTCATTTAGGTTTTAATTTATATTTTTATATTTATTTATATTCATTCCATTTCATTCATTTAATTGCATTCATTATGTTTGTCATCGTCATGCATAAAATAAAAAAAACACTAACACACACATTTTTCACATCAATATTAATTAATAAGTAGTGAATACATGTCAGCTAGGTTGGTGCACCATAGTCCAAGACCAATGCACTCAACCCTCCCCAGGTATGCATGCCACAATCTAAAATTAGCATGTCATATTGATTCCAACCATAGCTCTGTGAGCCTACCTCCTCTGCTTTGCTTGCTGGTGGTGGTCTTAGTGGGAGTATATTCACAAAATGTGTAGTTGTTTGTGATTGAGACCATGATTTACTCTATGAATAACTCTATTATTGAAGGGAAGATAGTGCCTACACACTCTTCTTCCATACTGCTATGTATTATCTCTCATATACCCTCTACAACTACTCTTGTAGAAGGTAGATCCACTTGCTTGGTTGGTTGGTCATATTAATAGCCATCCCCTTAGCCTAGGCCCACGGATGATCCTACTATATTTTACCCATATTCCCTTTGAAGTGACTCAATTTTGACCTCATTGCATCCCTCTCTATCATGACCTAGCCTAGTTATGCTTAAAGAGAGTCTATCTCCTCTTGCATGGTGATCGCCTTATTTATTGACCCCTCCACCACACTTTTTGGGTCTCTCTAATCCATGGTACTACTTAGTCCTATCTATGACACTATAGGTATGCATCTGGTTGTCCTCCTCACCTCTAACCTAAAGAGATTGATGGTGGTCCTTATGGCTATCATAACCTCTACCTTGACCTATATCCTAGCCTACCTAGGATGTTATGGAATCTATT
Source organism: Wollemia nobilis (assembly GCA_028583015.1). NCBI lineage: Eukaryota > Viridiplantae > Streptophyta > Pinopsida > Araucariales > Araucariaceae > Wollemia > Wollemia nobilis. The sequence continues at coordinate 1,426,156 of JAQPPZ010002048.1, read as the reverse complement.
CTCATTGCTCCACCACATGTTGGTTAGCCTCTTAGAGTGTCAGTTGCACTAATTAGTCCATGAATTGGTGCCTCTACATTAGTACCAATAGGAATCCTTGGGGGCATAATACCCCTCTACCATCTCCTATATCTAAGGGTTACCTTAACATTGTCTACTCTAGGATCGATGTAGAGGGGATCATCCAAGTATTCCTCCACAAACCTAGCCACATCATGGTCCCCTTTAATCCTTGATGGATCCTTCCTTACCCTTCTATACCAATACTCTCCTAGATCTTATATCTCATAGAGAATCCCAAATTATTGTTGTACTCAATCAAACTGATAGAGCTCTAGCTCACCATTCTCTATGGTGACCCAACAAACCCTCCTATGAGCCAACTCTTCCACATCCTTATCCCATAGAGGGTGTATATGCCATGGATACCATACAATTTGATGGTCTCATAGCTCATATACCACCCATCTCCCTAGTGTAAGAATACTTGTGTATGACCTCTATGTACGCTCAAGGTCTCAGGACCACCTATATATTGTTGGTTGCTTTGGATTAAGCAGTGGTTCTCATAGTGCATCTAGCCAATTTATGGCTATGTTCTTCTAGCACCATACTTGGAGTAATACCATACATACTAATCGTGTATGTTGTTTGTACACAATATTGTACAACATCCTATACAAACAAATCAACATATATGATCCCCATGTGAATTACACCTGCTACTATTTCATGTTTTTCACCACTCTCACTAGTGCCCATGATGGGTTTTGTTAACTTATGTGGTATACTAGCAATTCCACCACCACTCCATAGAGCATAGTGATCAGTGTCCCAACCCCATGTTACCATGACATATCATTAGCATGGAATCCACTCTTGTGGATCTCATGTGATGGGTCACCTATCAATCTCTTCACTGCTACATATGGCACCTATACCCTATAAAATATCCTTCCCCTAATGGGGATCCTCAAGATGCACCACACATCCTCCAATGTAACATATATCTCTCCTATAGACAACTAGAATGTGGATAATTCTAGATACCATTGCTCTACCAATGCTATCAGTAGTGCTCTATTAGCCTCCACCCAGGGCATCTCTACCAAGTGTAGAAACCCCATTGCACCTAGTGTGCATCTATATACTAGCATAAGCTCTTGTAGTGCCTCCTTAAAGGTATTAGGCTATCATTCCCTACTCTTAAGGACATCATGCTGCAATAAAAAAATAGAAAATATTCATTTATAAATACACTAAGAGCAACTTTTTTTTTCACTAAGCAACTTAAGGACATCATGCCCCATGTCCTCTAAGGCATATATTTATGATATCATACCTTGTATAGTACGAGGCATAAATTTAGTCACAAATAGGGTTGGCTAAATTTGTGGGTAATCGTGAGATCTATGCTTGGGTCTTGCACGACATATTTCATGAGAAAATATAAATAAAAAATAAAAAATTTATTTAAAAAATGCTAAAATCAATCTAAAATCTAATTGCTAGCTAAGATTTTAGCTCTTACCCATGGCCAATCTATTGTTGTGTTAGCCACACACCTCGTAATTAATTCTTGATATGTAGGAAGAGCTATCTCTCATTTTCTCTAGAGCCTCTTTCTTGTTTTCTTACATGATGAAAATGAGTTAGGTTTTCCCCCCATTTTGCTTTTGTTTCTCCTTTTTATCTTTTTTTCTCCTCTTTCCTTTGCTTGGCACCTCTTTTTTTATTATTTGCTACTTTATTTTCTTTTGTCTACCTTTTCAAGTTTTTTAAGGAATTTTACAATATTTTTTTTATGAAATTATGAGATTAGGCAGTATGAGAGGAGTGAAGAATGGACCCTAGAGCTAACATGGGACCCAAAAGGTAAATAAACCAATGAAAACCACACATGTGAATAAATACATGCCCACGACCATCGAGTTATGCTCCCATAGGAGAGGATCGAGCATATAGCATACCCATGATTCACTGGTTTGAGGGGTTGGATCATGGTTGGTCTGCTTCCACTAGGGCATTTCACCCAAAAGCTTACTTCTTGATTTGCAAAGCTCTATATGCACATTGTGCTTTATAAACCACCATGAGGGCCATCATGGAATACATGTGGGATAATGGCTCAAGACTCTTGCAATATTGCTCAAGGTATTTTTAGAAATTTTATTTATAAAAGTACAAAACTGGGTAGTATGCGAGAGTGAAGAATGGACCCTAGAGCTAACATGGGACCCACAAGGTAAATCAACCAAAAAAAACCATGCATGGGGAGAAATTAACACTCAACACCATTGAGAGATGCTCTCATAGGAGAGGATGGAGCATATAGCATGGCCATGATTTTCTTGTTTGAGGGGTTGGGTCATGGTTGTCCTGCTTCCACTAAGGTATTTCATGGTTGTCCTACTTCCACTAAGGTATTTCACCCAAAATATTTCTTCCCAATTTGCAAATATCTATATGGGTGTTGTGCTTTATAAACCACCATGAGGGCCATCATGGGATACATGTGGAATAATGGCTCAAGACTCTTACATTGATGCTCAAGGTATTTTTATAATTTTTTATTTATGAAAGTATGAGACTGGGCAGTACAAGAGGAGCAAAGAATGGACCCTATAGCTAACATGGGGACCACAAGGGAAATAAACAAAAAAAAACCATACATGGTGAGAAATCCACACTCACCACCATCGAGTGATGCTCCACAAGAGAGGATGGAGCATATAGCATGGCCATGAAATACTTTTTTGAGGGGTTGGGTCATGGTTGACCTGTTTCCACTAGGTAAGTTCACCCAAATTTTTTCTTCCTAATTTACAAAAATCTAAGTGGGTGTTATGCTTTATAAACCACCATGAGGGCCATCATGGGATACATGTGGGATAATGGCTCAAAAATCTCATAGAATTGCTTAAGGTATTTTTAAAATATTTTATTTATGAAAGTATGAGGTTGGGCAGTACAAGAGGAGCAAAGAATGGACTCTAGAGCTAACATGGAGCCCACAAGAGAAATCAACTAAATAAAACCACATATGGGGAGAAATCCACACTCACCACCATTGAGTGATGCTCCACAGGAGAGGATGGATCATATAACATGGCCATGATTTACTCATTTGAGGGGTTGGGTCATGGTTGGCCTACTTGCACTAGGGCATTTCATCCAAAATCCTCATTTCTAATTTACAAATATCTATGTGGGTGTTGTGCTTTATAAACCAACATGAGAGCCATCGTGGGATACATGTGGGATAATGGATCAAGACTCTCACAATGTTTCTCAGGGTATTTTTAGAATTTTTTATTTATGAATGTACGAGACTGTGCAATATGAGAGGAGCAAAGAATGGACTCTAGAGCTAAAATGGGGTCCACAAAGGAAATCAACCAATAGAAACCACACATGGGTAGAAATCCACACTCACCACCATTGAACAATGCTCCCACAGGAGAGGATGGAGCATATAGCATGGCCATAATTCGCTCGTTTAAGTATCAAGGTCATAGTTGGCCTACTTCCACTAGGTAATTTCACCCAAAATTCTACTTCTTGATTTACAAATCTTTAAGTGTTGTGCTTTATAAACCACTATGAGGGCCATCATGGGATACATGTGGGATAATGCCTCAAGACTCTAGCAGCATTGCTCAAGGTATTTTTAGATTTTTTTTATTTATGAAAGTACAATACTAGGTAGTACGAAAGGATCATATAATGGAACCTAGAGCTAACATGGGACCCATAAGGGAAATCAACCAAAGAAAACCACATATGTGGAGAAATCCACACTAACCACCATCGAGTGTGATGAGGCTAGGAATTGCCTCATTCATGGACTATTTTGGATATTTTACAAAATTATTTATAAAACTTATGCTATGTTTTTATGCTAATTTTTATGGTTGAATGCATTATGTATTAATGTTTACATGTTTGAATGTTTAGGAGCATAGTACTCTGTTTTGTCCATTTTTTGCATTTATTTACATTGTTTTAGCTGATTTACCTAGCAAATAAAAGTTTATTTGAAATATGTAATAATGAGTGTTGATGTGTATTCCATTATGGGAATATTTCATTTGTTTTCCTTTTCTTCTAACCAATTCAAATTGCAAAAAGGTACCAAATTGTTGTGACTATGTAGAAAACAGAATTTGACCATACAAATTCTAGCCAGCTGTTCATAAATAGCATGGCTTAGAATTTATCAATTCCAACATGTAAAATCTATAGAATTGGTCTTATGAGGACTTAGGGAGACTACCTAGCTAGTAAAACTTGCTTTCCTACATATATAGTTTATGAATAAGGGTCAAAATGGTTAAACTACCAGATATTCTAGAGCAGGTCCAGAATGAGCGAAGTAGGACCAATTTTGGTCACAATAGTAAATAGAACGCCCATAAAGGTGGAAAATGGTGAGATAAGAATTGATACATGTGTATGAGAATTTTTATCACCCCTTCCAATGCATTTCCACCAATGGATGAACCACAACAAGGAAAATGGAGATGCTACAGCAGAACAGTTTCCTGCATTTCAAGAAGACAACTTCAAAAAAGTTGTTGAATCCCTGAAAAACAACAATAGAACATATTAGCATATGTAGTAGATTAGTATAAATAACAAGCTCCCATTTTGGTTGAGCATATAGACATTTCCATAGAAGGATAGGGATAAAATAGTTGTTTCAACTGTAATAGAACAACAATTCAGTAGGATTTTTCCTGCATTGCTGCAATGTTGTTTCATATTCAATAAAAGTACAATTTTCTTCATCCATTTATTGTTCTGAGTGAATGTGTAAGAATTAGGTAGTTAAGAAGTGGATTTATTGCCTTATTATATATTAGGGAGAAAGGGCCACTTCTAGGTCTAGGAGAAGGATAAATTATTGATAGTTTTTTTTCTGTTCATTTCTTGTTGCAGCAGATTAGCAAAAAACTTGGCAAATTCTATTTCTTGTTACTAACTATGTTTATTTGTTTATTGTAGATGCATGTAATATTTGTGGTGTGTAGTAGATGTGTGTGCATGTCAGATGACTCCCTAGCATAGGTTTTGGAATTTTATAGCATTTATGGTTTTCCCCTGTTTTTAGTAGTTATTTCTAGCTTTCTGGCATTTTCCATTGTGTGGGTAATTAGTAGCTTATGTGTTTTCATTTCTGCAATTCTTCCATTACTGTAATTTTAATTCTACAAATGTAGTTAGGTTTTATTTTCTACAAAAAAAAAATCATTCCTATCCTTTTCATTATGTAAGAGTAAATAGGTTTCATTTTCTGTCATTCTGCAAAATTAATCAGGTTTCACTTTCTGCAACATTTCCATTTATGCAACTTTATTTCTGCAAGTGTAATTAGATTCAATACATAGGACTAGAAGTGAAATTGAACTCCCAAAAAACTAACTTGTTCCACCAATAAATCTTATTTCCTAAATGAAATGATCTTCAAGCTGCTTACCTCTGCTATCGTATACAACCATTAGGACACCACCCTAGATTGACACTTAAATATTAAATGATGTGATTGACGACACTCATCATTTTTGGTGTCATTACCGAGGAACCTAGGTGTTGTTAGGAGAAGTTAATTAGCCCAAGAATTGTTATCTTGATACAAGTAATAGTTCTTGGAGACTTGCACTTCAATTCATTTAGCAAATAAGCATGAATGCATAGGCCAAGAGATGAAAGAGGAAGGTTTATCAGAACCAACTCTTTTCCAACAAGGTGTTCTTCACAAGATTTGCCTATGTATGAAATCCCTGAAAGACTTAAATGAGAATCATCTTCTTCATTAGCTAAAATTTTTGGGACCTTTAGAAGAGGAACTCTTAGAAGCACTTACTTCTAGACATACCCCTGGGCTTGGTCCATCCAAACAAATTGTAAAAGTCAAAAGTGAGGAAGCACCAATGGCAGAAGGAGAAGAACATGACAGGGATATTCTAGTCCATAATGCTGAAAATCCACCTATTAGGACTTTTGAATATCCTATTCATCTGAATCCTACTCAGAATGCTCCCATGAAAACAATTTCACCTTCAGTGTTGTCAACCTTTAGGGGAATTTTTTTTGAGGATCCTGACCAATTTTTGTTTGAATTCAAAGTTTTGTGTTAGGCTTATGACTATGTTAATGACAACCAAAAACTAATTTTTTTTCCCTCTACACTCAAAGATGCAGCCTTATGATGGTTTATGAGCCTTGAACTTGATTCAATTCGTACTTGGGATCAAATGGAAACTGCATTCTTGGATAAGTATTAGGAATATTATAGAGTGAGAAATATAAAGCATGAATTGTTTCAGATTAGACAAGAAGAGGATGAGAATTTAGAGGACTATCTTGATAGATTTACCTTTATCCAGAATATATGTGGTCCTATAGAACCAGACTTGTTATAAACTATATTTTAAGAGGTTTGTAGGATGATTCCAGAGAAGCATTAGATTTAATGGGAAAAGGATATATGAACCAGCTTGAGATTGATAAAATTGTAGGGTTATTCAAAAATTACTCTCGCACTAGGAAAAGAAGGAAGAAGCGAAATCCTGGTAATAATGATATGAAGGAATTAATGGAGGAAATGGATAACATGAAAACTGATATTCTTGTCCAATTAAATACTGCACTAGGGGAAAGAAATGGTAAATCCAACTCTACACCACCCTTAGCTATATATTGCCTAAGATGCAGAAATCAGCATACCTTAAAGGATTGTCCTTTGAACAAAACTTCTATATCAACTATTTGTGGTATTTGTTCAAAATATCATATAATTGATAAATGCCATATGTTGCCTTAACTTAAAAGCGTCTTGGAAACCTAAACTAAGGAACTTAATGTTGTTGGACAGAGGCAAGGAGGTAACTTCTCACAATATCAAAATACCCCTCATTTTCCCATAAATTGGGGATCAATTCCTTGGAATATACCATGGGGATATGTGAAAAAACCCTCGCAACCTTGGAATCAATATTGGTTAGCTCCTAAATATTGGTCACACTCTGGATGGATTAATCCACCATGAAATTCAGTAAATTCACATTGGACACCACAGAACCAACAACATGGGAAAATATGGGGACAACAAAACCTGACATATCAAGTGCAGCAAAGGTATCAAGGATAAACTCAAAAACTTCTACCTAATCCTAATTAGAATTTTTAGGGAATAATGCAATCACAACAAGCACAATCGGTAAAGAAACCTCCACTTTTAGCTCAACCTGTGGCTAACCCAAATAATACAAGACAAACAACACTTGTCTATACAACTGAATCTAAAGAAGTTATTGTAGTTCATGTACTTGACTCTAGCAATATCCATTTACATTTAGAAAAACTCTTACTTGACCCTGTTCCACATGCCATTGAAAAAATTTATGGGAAACAAGAATCTCCAGGTCCAGAACAGTTGCCAACAACTTTGGAAAAGGGGAAATAAAAATAAAAAAATATGTAGGTGAAATATGTACCCCCTATAGGGGTGGTACCATACCCTGAAAGGTTTGATAATACTATAATTACCCCTGAATTAGAATTAGTCACATAACTTAAAAAATGACAATATACCTTCCTTTGTTGCAAGCAATAAAGGATGTGCCATTAATCAAGAAAACCATTCAGGAGTTGTGCATCAATAAAATTGGCAGAAAGAAGAAAGCCTTTCCTAAAACTGTGCAAGTAGAAGGGAAGTTGGTTGACCTGCTATTTGGAAAACTTGTTCTTCCAAAATATAGTGATCTAGGAAGTCCAGTAGTTACAATTACTATTGGGCTCATTCAAATTCCAAATGTATTGATTGACCTTGGAGCTGTAATTAATGTAATTACCAAAGACACAATGCAAAAACTACAGCTCAATAATCTCAATCCTACAACAACAATGTTAGAGATGGCTGATAGGTCAGTTGCAAAAATAGAGGGGATATTGGAAGACATTTCCATAGAAGTATCTTCTTGGTAATATCTTGTAGATTTCCTGGTATTGCAGTCGATAAACTCAGCTAATGGCTATCCCATCATTCTAGGGTGACCTTGGCTTGCCACTGCAGCTACTTTCATAGATTGCAAATCTGGGGAAATGACTATTTCAAATGGCATTTATCTAGAAAATATTTCCATTTATCCTCCTGCCCAACCTTCAACTAATTTTTTTGGACAAATATGGTTTCCTAAATCTGATGAAGAATAGGAAGAGACTATTTCCACTTTGGCCACAATAATAGTGAAGGAACACATTGAAGAAATCAACTCACTGATGAGCATCAAAAATGCTCATATTTTGTATACATTTTATTGATTATTATGTGGCTGTATAATAAGGATTACATATGTTTATGAAAGATTATATAATTATTTGATGAAATTATGCGTGTTATCTAATTTGTGTGCTTTTAGTGTGTTTTTGTGGAATTGCAGTTGATTTAGTCAGATTTGGATCTGTCGAGGTCTTTTCATGGACCTGGCACTTTGTTTCTTTTGAAATCAATGCAGATAAAGTAGGCGCCTTCCTCTTCCAAGAATGTGCCAAGCGTAAGTAGGCGCCTTCCTCTTCTAGGAAGGTGCCAAGCATAAGTAGGCGTCTTCCTCTTCCAGGAAGGTGCCAAGCGTAAGTAGGCGCCTTCCCCTTCCAGGAAGGCACCAAGTAAATACAAGTGCCTTCCTCTCCCAGGAAGGCGCCAATAGAAGGCCAGTGCCTTCCTCTTCTAGGATGGTGCTAAAGGAAAATAAGCACCTTCCTCTCATAAGGAAGTCACCAACAGGAAGGCGCCAATAGAAGGCAAGTGCCTTCCTCTCATAGGAAGGCACCAACAGAATATAAGTGCATTCCTCTTCTAGGAAGGCACCAACGGTAGTAAGGCACCTTCCACATAGATAAGGCACCCAACATACTTAGGCACCTTCCTCATAGGGAAGGCACCCCTGTTCTTTGTCTGTTGACCAGAAAAGCATGATGTGTACAACAGAGATTGGTGTAGTTCCAACTCTACGTCATGTAGAGTTAAATTGGGGATCGTACCAAAATATGAGAACGTCCTACCAATGCCAGGTGAAGCACAAACCAATAAGTGAACATGCCACTATTAGAAATGAATGCCAATTTTAGCAACACTCATCAGGAAGAGAAATATTTGAAGATGAAATTGTCCTGGTTGAGACATTACAAGGACTTAAATATGATCAAATAATTGTTCATCGCTTGTTGTGGAAGGATGAATTGTGGAAGGATGAAGGGCATGCCTCAGAATATCTATCACCTATTTCAATACAAGAAAGCTCTTTCACACTACCACATGGATGGCACTATCATCTTCTTACTTCTTTCACAAGTCCTATGCAAGGAATGATTCCATCAGGCATCACTTTTGAAACAGAATCTAGAGTATTTCATACTCTTCAACCACATCACTTTCCATTAAATTCTTTAATCACCAAGTATGGAGCAGTCAATTCCATTCATCCAGGTATCAAACAACTTGAAATACAACCAGGTAAAATTTTGAATATTAATAGTTGGCTGACTCATGAACAAGAAGCAAAGTTATTTGTTGTCCTACAAAAACATGTTCAAGCTTTTGCTTGGAGCTACAAGGATATGACCGGAATTCACCCTAATGTGTGTACACATAGGATATAAAATGAAGATGTTAAACTTGTGAGACAACCTCAAAGACGTTTGAATACTACTTTGAAAGATATTGTCAAGGAAGAAATTGAAAAACTTCTAGATGTAGGGTTCATTTATCCAATTTTGGACAGTCAGTGGGTTTCTCCATTGGTTATTGTTCCAAATAAAAATAGGAAAATGAGAGTGTGTATAGATTACAGAGAGTTAAACAAGGTCACACATAAGGACCATTTTCCATTGCCATTCATAGACCAAGTGTTGGATACCCTTATTGGAAATAAATTATTCTATTTTCTTAATGGTTTTAGTGGATATAATCAGATACAAGTTGTACCATAAGACCAAGAGAAAACCACATTTAGTAATACTCCAACAACATTTCAACAAGCTATTCTAGCAATATTTTCTGATTTGAAAAATGAAAGTGTGGAAATCTACATGGATGATTTCACTGTATTTGGAGAAACTTTTGATTATACTTTGGAACATCTTGAAAAAGTATTAACACATTGTGAAACATACCATTTGTCTTTAAACCATGAATTTTTTTTTTTGATTATGGAGGAAGGGATTGTTCTTGGTCACCAAATTTCCTCTCATGGGATCAAGGTTGACCCCAAGAAGGTGGAAGTCATCAAAAACCTTCCTCCTCCCAAAACTCAAACTGATGTGAGGAGTTTCTTGGGACATATTGGTTTCTACCATAGATTTATTGCAAATTTTAGTACCATAGCCAATCCAATGTTTGCATTATTAACCAAGGATTCTAAATTTACCTGGTCTATAGAATGTCAAGAGTCATTTGAAGCATTGAAAGAAAAGTTAACAACTCCCCCGGTGTTGAGAGGACCTAATTGGGAACTATCATTCCATATTCATACTGATGCTTCCAATACTACAATTGGAGTTGCATTAGATTAGATTAAAAATGGAGAACAATATTTCATTTATTACATTAGTAAAAACTTGATAGGAGAAAAAAAGAATTACACCATTACTAAGAAAGAATTCTTAGTTGTGGTATATGCTATCAATAAATTCTGACACTATATCATAGGATATCAGGTGTTCATTCACACAGATCATGCTTCTATTAAATACTTGATGAATAAACCCTTGGTTAGTGTAAGAATTATTCGTTGGTTAATATTGCTATAGGAATTTGACATCACCATAGTAAATAAATCAGGGAAATCCAATGTAGTGGTAGATTTTATTTATAGATTACCAAAAATAGACACAGGGGAATTGGTTGAAGATGCTTTTCCTGATGAAAAACTGTTTGCTATTTTTGTGCAATATCCTTGGTTTGTATATATAGCTAATTACTTGGCTAAAGGAAAAATTCCTCTTCACTTCACTTCTAAACAAAATAAATAGTTAATCAATCAAAGCTCTTCTTTCAAATGGATAGGAGGTCTACTCTTTAAGTGTAGTCCTGACCATGTATTATGTAGGGGCATCCAAAAATATGAGGTATATGATATCCTACGTGCTTGTCATGATGAACCATCTAGAGGGCACTATTCAATAAAGAGTACAATTTGAAAAATATTGGGTATGGGTTACTACTGGCCATCCCTACATAAGGATGTGAAGAAATATGTCAGACACTATGATGCATGCCAAAGAATGGGAAAGCCTACCTATACCAGTGAAATTCCATTGCAACCTCAAGTAGGTATAGAACCATTTGAAAGGTGGGGGTTAGATTTTGTAGGACCTATTGATCCACCTTCTCAAGGTAAGGTGCATATTTTGGTATGTACTAATTATGTGACTAAATAGGTAGAAGCGCATGCTTTTAAGCATGTACACGAGGAAAAGGTTGATTATTTTCTGTATTCACATTTTTTTTTGTGTTTTGGAGCCCCACACACTATTACCACAGATTAGGGACCTCAATTTACATCAAAGGTTGTTGAAGCCTTCACCAAACTATATGAAATAAAGCATAGGAAATCCTCACCTTATCACCCTCAAGCGAATGGTCAAGTTGAAGTGACAAATCGGGAACTAGAATGAATCTTAACCAAAATAGTAGCTTCCCATAGGAGAAATTGGCTAGATAAGCTACCTGAAGCAATTTGGTCTTATAACATTACATGGAAATCCACTACATGATTTACACCTTATGAATTAGTTTATGGTAAACAACCTCTTTTGCCTATTGAATTTGAATTACTAACATTACAAACTACTTTGGAAGTTAGTATTGATTTTTTATAGGCACAAATAGATAGGATTTTGTAGCTCAACGCATTGGATGAACTGCAAATGGATGCATTGCACTAGACTAAGATGATTCAAGCACAACGTAAGTTGTGGCATGAAAATCACATTTAGAAATGGAAATTTCACTAAGGCGATTGGGATTTGTTATTTGATTCATGCTATGAAGATTTTCCTAGGAAGTTACAAACCAGATGGCTTGGACCCTATCTGATTGAAGAAGTATTTGTAAATGGAGTTGTTCATCTTTCACCTATTGATGATTCATGAAGAAAGTTAGTGGTTAATGGGCATCGTCTATGGATATACCATACACCACTAAATAAGGATGAATTATAAAGCAAGTGGAGCAATTAAATGCTCTCATGTTGGAAGAAACCACTTCTTCCACAATAGATTCAACTGAATAAAACAAAAAAACAAAAAAAAATAAAAAATAAAAAATGAATAATTCAAATAGTGAAAACCTCCTAGGAGGCACATCTGAATTGGCTGACATAAAAATTGGTTTTCTGGTATGTTTGCCTTCACAATCATTGTCCCATATTTTCTCACAATCATTTTTTCACCTGTTCTCAAATTGCACCTGTCTTATTCAGTAGAAACAATCATCTGTACAAATGTAGATAAGTGGTTAAAACAGGTATGTGCCCTTTGCATTTTAATCATTATATATATTTAGTATGTAGTGTGTAAAATCACTAATTAGTATATAAAGCATTCATAAGGTTTGAATCCAAATGTTATCCATCTGGTCAAGGGAAGATAAAAAAATTCTAGGCTGTCTTAAGGGAATGAAAGAAACAAAAAAATTGAAAATTATAGTTAGTAAAGCTTATGCCAGGAAAAGCTTTGGAATGATATGAAGCTCCAGAATGAGAATGCTACTTACGATAGCTTCAAAATAATGTAAATCTCTGAAATGGGGAAGTTATTTAAAATAGAAAGCAGCTTCAGAATGAAAGTGGGGTGACGCTTTGGAATGAGAAATAATTTTTGAGCTTCGAAATAGTGACATGTTCATACTTCAAAAAACAATAAACTCTAGAATGAACAGGGGCAAAAGATGAAATGTCACGTGGGATAAAAAATATTTTCATTCTAAAGTTTGAAGTAGAAAATAAAATTTGTGTTATGCATTCCAAGTTGCAAGTTTCCAAAATAGCGATGGGAAATATATCTTTGGAATTGAAGCATGCTTCGAGGTGTAAAAAATCTTTGGCACATGCAACAAGGCACTCTAAAAAAGTGAAAAATCTACAAGTTGTACATGTTGTGGCCAACGGCCTACTGCCACTTTAGCAAGATGTAACCATTCAATAAAAAGTAGTAGAATGGATAATTCACGAAATGAGAATCTGCCACGTGACTAGTTAAATGAAGTGGGATTTTTAAAATCATCGGCACGTTCCAAAGCTGATTCCTATGCTTGCCAAAATTAATTACCATATCTACACAAATTGTTGCAAATTGTCATAGATCTCCTTAAGCAAACCTGTTGATTCTAAAATAGAGGATGGTCTACTTTAGGATAATTCGTAGAATAGAAACAAATAGAGTGCAAAAATATTGACGATGGGGAAAGAAGAATAAAATTGAACCCAAAAATGTAAACTTTTGGCAAAGATATCTTGAGTCACTACGTATATTTACAGAGGGAGGGTTGATGCCATTTCTGTGTAAATTTGATGGATACTCTGAAGGACTGGCGACAGAGTTTGCACGTAATTTTTGGAACAACAAAGCTCACATAAGTGGCATGGCAATCTAGGTAACACTGGAAATCCAAAGCCACATTACTGAATTACCTTTGCAAGTGTTACAAATTTTAAAAATTGGTAAAAATACCCTAATTGAAATATTTAACCAGTTCAAGGAAGAAGGGGATAAACCAATTGAGTTTTTAATAAACAATCATTTCTACAAAGGGGTAAAAAGAACCAGTTTACAACATCCATGGGAGGATGTAGCAGTGTGGGTAGTCAGATTTTTGACTTGTGATGGGCAATTTGCTATTTTTTCTGGTCCCCATATTAAAATTTTAAACCATTTAAGTAATGGTGGCTCACACCACAAATTCAGTGTAAATATCCCTCTATATTTACACCAAGATTTATAGAATATGGCCAAGTGATACCAAGAGGGGAAAGGAACTCCCAAACATCATGGGATCATTAAATTAATTTGTAAACACCATTTTAGGGGAAACCCTAGAAGTTTTGACAAGTTTTTCTCCACATGGAATGAGTTGGTTGATAGGGAAAATGAAGAGGAAGTAGGGGTTGAAATCCTTGAACATGATAGAGATGTTGAGGCCTCTGGGAGTGAAAATCCCCATCTCTAGAAGGACCTCCATATTCTATAACCAGGAAACAAAGAGGGAGGAAATCAAAAGTTGGTCCTATTGGAAAAAGGAGGAAAGTAACGTTTTTCAAAAATATAATTGTTTTTCCAGTGCATCCCACTGAACAACTTAGGAGTTCAAGTGGGAAAGAGCAGACTGAGAAAGAAACATCTGGAGCTGACTCTACTCCAGAATTTTCAAAAATTATTCCAGAGACCACTCAAAAACCCAAACAAAGGTAGTCTACTATTGGGTTATGAAGATCCTCTAGACTTTAGAAGAAAGCAATGAAGGAGGTAGTAGAGGTAGAGGCAGTATCACTACCTCAACAAATAATTGTAGAATAGGAGAAACACATTGATACATCTTCTATAGTCATGTTATAGGAATAAGTATTTATAGAGGAAGCATATATAGGCACAAAGGATACAGGTATAAAAATATCACTTTCTTATTCTTATTATTTTGAAGTAGAATTTATAGCAGAGGAAGAGGAGGAAGATATACAAGAATAGTTGCATGCCACTAGAAGTGTTATTAGGAAATAGATGGGTTGGATTGAACAAAATGAAGCCACTATAAAAAATAAGGATGAACTTATTGCTAATTTGTAGTAGGAGGTAAATGAATTAAAGGCTAGGTTGTTAACTCTAGAACAACAACCTATAGAGTCTGATTATGGACATGAGTTTGCTAGAATTCTATTGGAATTAACAGAGGAGCATAGGGAGGCAGCCCTACCTGAAGTAGGATCACCCATCAAAGGGGTAGAGACAGAAGAAGTGGCAACACAAATCATCCAGCAGTATGTAATCCTAATAGAATATTCTAATAACTTGTAACAACATAAAGCACAAACATCACAAGCAACAATGGATGCCAGTAAAAATGGAGAAGTGCAGGAACAGGTGAATGTGCATTCCCATCAAGTTTCTATTGAATTGATTACATCTGGTTCACCTCAAATTGAAAAAGCAAAAATTGGGATACAACTAGATTTACCCCCAGTTGACACAAAAAAAATTGGGGTGCAAGTAGACTTACCTCCAAAAACATAGCAGATAATTTGACCTCCACAAATAGTTACACTAACAAAGTATAATAAGGAAATAGCACACTAGGTGCTTAAGTGTAGAAATAAATAAGTTGTAGGGACAGGTTCAATATCTTTGTTAGGTTGTAGAGTATCTAGTTTAGTTTCAAAGGCCAACTAGATTTTACAATCTAATCTAGAAAGAAAGGTACCTCCGCTAGCAAGTAATGAGAATTTTTTTTATCTTCCCTATGAAATGAACATTGTAGAGGAGTTTTTGGAAGACTACCTACACAGACCATAAGAATAGAAGAATTTGATGTGTGAATTATTCCTAAACTAGTTTCTCATGCAAAAAAATGTGATATTTTTGCCACACATCTTCATAGGGGATCTTCATTTGAGAGCTTTTATGTCCACCATACAAAACCAATTGTATTGGTATCAAGAGAAAAGAGCAAGTAAAGAAGTTAAACTAAAAATTGATCTGCTACTTAGGCCAGTCCATCCCAATCATAGAAATACCACCAATCAACATTTTACCATGATGAGAGAACAAAAGATCAAGTTGGTTTATCTAAACAATATTAATGATTGTATGTCTAGTTTTCAAACTTCTTGTGCTGAATATTTTGGAAGTGCTTTATCAACTTGCCAAGTTATATGGGGAGAATTATCAATATCACTACAAAAAAGAGAACCCATCTCAACCAACAACATATTATGGTCTATACAAGGAGTAGAAGGTATAATGCAGACCATCCTAGAAATAAAGGATTATTGGATAGGTATGAGGTACAGACTACCCACTGTTATAACTCTTGTCCCTTATTTCTTTGACAACAATCCTCAACCAGATGAGCAGTTTCAAGAATGGCTCAAAAAATTATAGGAAACCAAAGGATACTATAAAGGGAGGCTGTGGAAGTATCAAGAAATAAATTTGAGCATAGATCTTTGTGCTTCTGTAGCATTGCAAAATGCATGAGGACATGCATCAGAATAGGTTGGGGGAAAATGATGAGGCTAGGAATTGCCTCATTCATGGACTATTTTGGATATTTTACAAATTGCTTTATAAACCTTATGCTATGTTTTTATGCTAATTTTTATGGTTGAATGCATTATGTATTAATGTTTACATGTTTGAATGTTCAGGAGCACAATACTCTATTTTGTCCATTTTTTGCATTTATTTACTCTGTTTCAGCTGATTTACCTAGCAAATAAAAGTTTATTTGAAATATGTAATAATGAGTGTTGATGTGTATTCCATTATCAGAATATTTAATTTGTTTTCCTTGCCTTCCAACCATTTCAAATTGCAAAATTGCACCAAACTGCTGTGACTGTGCAGAAAATAGAATTTGACCATACAAATTCTAGTTAGTTGTTCATAAATAGCATGGCTTGGAATTTGTCAACTCCAGCATGTAAAGTCTATAGAATTGGTCTTTTGAGGACTTAGGGAGACTACCTATATTTTCAAAATCACTTTGTGACACATCTGGTATATAGATAAGGGTCAAAATGGTTAAACTACCTGATATTCCAAAGCAACTCCGGAATGAGCGGAGCATGACCAATTCTGGTCAAAATAGTAAAAAGAATGCCCAAAAAGGTGGAAAATGGTGAGATGAGGATGGATACAGGTGTATGAGGAGTTTTATCACCCCTTCCAATGCATTTCCACCAATGGATGACACACAACAAGAAAAATGGAGATGCTGCAATAGAACATTTTCCTACATTTTAGGAAGACAACTTCAAAATAGTTGTTGAATCCCTGAGAAACAACACATAACGGATTAGCATATGTAGTCAATTAGTATAAATAAAAATATCCCATGTTGGTTGAGCATATAGACATTTCCATAGAAGGATAGAGTTAAAATAGTTATTTCAGCTGTAACAGAGCAACAATTCAACAGGATCTTTCCTGCATTGCTGGCATGTTATTTCATATTCAATAAAAGTGTAGTTCTTCATATATTTCTTGTTATGAGTGAATGTGTAAGCATTAGGTAGTTAAGAAGCATTATTGCCTTCTTCTATATCAGGGAGCAAGGGCCACTTCCAGGCCCAGGAGAAGGACCAATAATTGATAGGTTTTTCTATTCATTTCTTGTTGCAGCAGATTAGCAAAAAACTTGGCAAATTTTATTTCTTGTTACTAATTGTGTTTATTGTAGATGCATGTAATATTTGTGGTGTGTAATGGATGTGTGTGCATGTCAGATGATTCCCTAACATAGATTTCTAAATTTTATAGCATATATGGTTTTCCCCTATTTTGGCAGTTATTTCCAACTTTCTTGTATTCTCCATTGTGTGGGTGATTAGTAGCTTATGTGTTTCCATTTCAGCAATTCTTCCATTACTACCATTTTAATTCTGCAAATGTAGTTAGATTTTATTTTCTACAACTTTTTCATTTCTGTCATCTTCATTTTGTAAGAGTAAGTAGGTTTCGTTTCTATAATTTCAAATTTTACAAAAGTAATCAGGTTTCACTTTCTACGATATTTCCATTTCTATAACTTTACTTCTGCAAGAATAATTAGATTCAATTCTTAGGATTAGAAGTGACACCAAACTCCCCAAAAACTAACATGTTCCACCAATAAATCATGTTTTCTCAAGTTGCTTACCTCTACTATCGTATACAGCCATTAGGACATCGCGTTGGATTGACAAACTTAAATATTAAATGATGTGATTAATGACACTCATCGAGTGATGCTCCCATAGGAGAGGATGGAGCATATAGCATGGCCATGATTCGCTCGTTTGAGGGGTTGGGTCATGGTTGGCCTACTTCCACTAGGGCATTTCACCCAAAAGCCTACTTCCTAATTTGCAAAGCTCTATGTGGGTGTTGTGCTTTATATACCACCATGAGGGCCATCATGGGATACATGTGGGATAATGGCTCAAGACTCTCGCAACATTGCTCAAGGTATTTTTAGAAATTTTTATTTGAGAAAGTACAAGACTAGGCAGTATGAGAGGAGCAGAGAATGGACCCTAGAGCTAACATGGGGCCCACAAGGGAAATCAACCAATGAAAACCACACATGGGGAGAAATCCACACTCACCACCATCGAGCGATGCTCCCATAAGAGAGGATGGAGCTATATGGCCATGTTTCGCTCGTTTGAGGGGTGGGTCATGGTTGGCTTGCTTCCACTAGGGCATTTCACCCAAAATCCTACTTCCTAATTTGCAAAGCTCTATGTGGGTGTTGTGCTTTATATACCACCATGAGGGCCATCATGGGATACATGTGGGATAATGGCTCAAGACTCTCGCAATATTGCTCAAGGTATTTTTAGAATTTTTTATTTGAGAAAGTACGAGACTAGGTAGTATGAGAGGAAGAGAATGGACCCTAGAGCTAACATGGGGCCCACAAGGGAAATCAACCAATGGAAACCACACATGGGGAGAAATCCACACTCACCACCATCGAGTGATGCTCCCATAGGAGAGGATGGAGCATATAGCTTGGCCATGATTCACTCGTTTGAGGGGTTGGGTCATGGTTGGCCTGCTTCCACTAGGGCATTTCACCCAAAAGCCTGCTTCCTGATTTGCAAAGCTCTATGTGGGTGTTGTGCTTTATATACCACCATGAGGGCCATCATGGGATACATGTGGGATAATGGCTCAAGACTCTCACAACATTGCTCAAGGTATTTTTAGAATTTTTATTTGAGAAAGTACGAGACTAGGTAGTATGAGAGGAGTAAAGAATGGACCCTAGAGCTAACATGGGGCCCACAAGGGAAATCAACCAATGGAAACCACACATGGGGAGAAATCCACACTCACCACCATTGAGCGATGCTCCCATAGGAGAGGATGGAGCATATAGCTTGGCCATGATTCACTCGTTTGAGGGGCTAGGTCATGGTTGACCTACTTCCACTAGGGCATTTCACCCAAAATCCTACTTCTTGATTTGCAAAGCTCTATGTGGATGTTGTGCTTTATATACCACCATGAGGGCCATCATGGGATACATGTGGGATAATGGCTCAAGACTCTCACAACGTTGCTCAAGGTATTTTTAGAATTTTTTATTTGAGAAAGTACAAGATTAGGTAGTATGAGAGGAGCAAATAATGGACCCTAGAGCTAACATGGGGCCCATAAGGGAAATCAACCAATGGAAACCACACATGGGAAGAAATCCACACTCACCACCATCGAGCGATGCTCCCATAGGAGAGGATGGAGCATATAGCTTGGCCATGATTCACTCATTTGAGGGGTTGGGTCATGGTTGGCCTGCTTCCACTAGGGCATTTCACCCAAAATCCTACTTCCTGATTTGCAAAGCTCTATGTGGATGTTGTGCTTTATATACCACCATGAGGGCCATCATGGGATACATGTGGGATAATGGCTCAAGACTCTCATAATATTGCTCAAGGTATTTTTAGAAATTTTTATTTGAGAAAGTACGAGACTAGGTAGTATGAGAGGAGCAAAGAATGGACCCTAGAGCTAACATGGGGCCCACAAGGGAAATCAACCAATGGAAACCACACATGGGGAGAAATCCACACTCACCACCATCGAGCGATGCTCCCATAGGAGAGGATGGAGCATATAGCTTGGCCATGATTCACTCATTTGAGGGGTTGGGTCATGGTTGGCCTGCTTCCTAATTTGCAAAGCTCTATGTGGGTGTTGTGCTTTATATACCACCATGAGGGCCATCATGGGATACATGTGGGATAATGGCTCAAGACTCTTACAACATTGCTCAAGGTATTTTTAGAATTTTTTATTTGAGAAAGTATGAGATTGGGTAGTATGAGAGGAGCGAAGAATGGACCCTAGAGCTAACATGGGGTCCACAAGGGAAATCAACCAATGGAAACCACACATGGGGAGAAATCCACACTCACCACCATCGAGCGATGCTCCCATAGGAGAGGATGGAGCATATAGCTTGGCCATGATTCACTCATTTGAGGGGTTGGGTCATGGTTGACCTACTTCCACTAGGGCATTTCACCCAAAAGCCTACTTCCTAATTTGCAAAGCTCTATGTGGGTGTTGTGCTTTATATACCACCATGAGGGCCATCATGGGATACATGTGGGATAATGGCTCAAGACTCTTATAATGTTTCTCAAGGTATTTTTAGAATTTTTTATTTGTGAAAGTATGAGACTGGGAAGTATGAGAGGAGTAAATAATGGACCCTAGAGCTAACATGGGGCCCACAAGGGAAATCAACCAATGGAAACCACACATGGGGAGAACTCCACACTCACCACCATCGAGTGATGCTCCCATAGGAGAGGATGGAGCATATGGCTTGGCCATGATTCACTCGTTTGAGGGGTTGGGTCATGGTTGACCTACTTCCACTAGGGAATTTCACCCAAAATCCTACTTCCTGATTTGTAAAGCTCTATGTGGGTGTTGTGCTTTATATACCACCATGAGGGCCATCATGGGATACATGTGGGATAATGGCTCAAGACTCTCGTAACGTTGCTCAAGGTATTTTTAGAATTTTTTATTTGAGAAAGTATAAGATTAGGTATTATGAGAGGAGTAAAGAATGGACCCTAGAGCTAACATGGGGCCCATAAGGGAAATCAACCAATGAAAACCACACATGGGGAGAACTCCACACTCACCACCATCGAGTGATGCTCCCATAGGAGAGGATGGAGCATATAGCTTGGCCATGATTCACTCGTTTGAGGGGTTGGGTCATGGTTGACTTACTTCCACTAGGGCATTTCACCCAAAAGCTTACTTCTTGATTTGCAAAGCTCTATGTGGGTGTTGTGCTTTATATACCACCATGAGGGCCATCATGGGATACATGTGGGATAATGGCTCAAGACTCTTGCAACGTTGCTCAAGGTATTTTTAGAATTTTTTATTTGTGAAAGTACGAGACTAGGTAGTATGAGAGGAGCAAAGAATGGACCCTAGAGCTAACATGGGGCCCACAAGGGAAATCAACCAATGGAAACCACACATGGGGAGAACTCCACACTCACCACCATCGAGTGATGCTCCCATAGGAGAGGATGGAGCATATAGCTTGGCCATGATTCACTCATTTGAGGGGTTGGGTCATGGTTGACCTGCTTCCACTAGGGCATTTCACCCAAAATTCTACTTCCTGATTTGTAAAGCTCTATGTGGGTGTTGTGCTTTATATACCACCATGAGGGCCATCATGGGATACATGTGGGATAATGGCTCAAGACTCTCAACATTGCTCAAGGTATTTTTAGAATTTTTTTATTGAAAGTATGAGATTGGGTAGTATAAGAGGAGCAAAGAATGGACCCTAGAGCTAACATGGGCCCACAAGGGAAATCAACCAATGGAAACCACACATGGGGAGAACTCCACACTCACCACCATCGAGTGATGCTCCCATAGAAGAGGATGGAGCATATAGCTTGGCCATGATTCACTCATTTGAGGGGTTGGGTCATGGTTGACCTGCTTCCACTAGGGCATTTCACCCAAAAGCCTGCTTCCTGATTTGCAAAGCTCTATGTGGGTGTTGTGCTTTATATACCACCATGAGGGCCATCATGGGATACATGTGGGATAATGGCTCAAGACTCTCTCAACATTGCTCAAGGTATTTTTAGAATTTTTTATTTGAGAAAGTATGAGATTAGGCAGTATGAGAGGAGCAAAGAATGGACCCTAGAGCTAACATGGGGCCCACAAGGGAAATCAACCAATGAAAACCACACATGGGGAGAACTCCACACTCACCACCATCGAGTGATGCTCCCATAGGAGAGGATGGAGCATATAGCTTGGCCATGATTCACTCGTTTGAGGGGTTGGGTCATGGTTGACCTACTTCCACTAGGGCATTTCACCCAAAAGCCTACTTCCTGATTTGCAAAGCTCTATGTGGATGTTGTGCTTTATATACCACCATGAGGGCCATCATGGGATACATGTGGGATAATGGCTCAAGACTCTCGCAATGTTGCTCAAGGTATTTTTAGAATTTTTTATTTGATGAAAGTACGAGATTAGGTAGTATGAGAGGAGCGAAGAATGGACCCTAGAGCTAACATGGGGCCCACAAGGGAAATCAACCAATGGAAACCACACATGGGGAGAACTCCACACTCACCACCATCGAGCGATGCTCCCATAGGAGAGGATGGAGCATATAGCTTGGCCATGATTCACTCGTTTGAGGGGTTGGGTCATGGTTGGCCTACTTCCACTAGGGCATTTCACCCAAAATATTGCTTCCTGATTTGCAAAGCTCTATGTGGGTGTTGTGCTTTATATACCACCATGAGGGCCATCATGGGATACATGTGGGATAATGGCTCAAGACTCTTATAACATTGCTCAAGGTATTTTTAGAATTTTTTATTTGAGAAAGTACGAGACTAGGTAGTACGAGAGGAGTAAAGAATGGACCCTAGAGCTAACATGGGGCCCACAAGGGAAATCAACCAATGGAAACCACACATGGGGAGAACTCCACACTCACCACCATCGAGTGATGCTCCCATAGGAGAGGATGGAGCATATGACTTGGCCATGATTCACTCGTTTGAGGGGTTGGGTCATGGTTGGCCTACTTCCACTAGGGCATTTCACCCAAAAGCCTACTTCTTGATTTGCAAAGCTCTATGTGGGTGTTGTGCTTTATATACCACCATGAGGGCCATCATGGGATACATGTGGGATAATGGCTCAAGACTCTCATAACATTGCTCAAGGTATTTTTAGAATTTTTTATTTGAGAAAGTATGAGATTAGGTAGTACGAGAGGAGCAAAGAATGGACCCTAGAGCTAACATGGGGCCCACAAGGGAAATCAACCAATGGAAACCACACATGGGGAGAACTCCACACTCACCACCATCGAGTGATGCTCCCATAGGAGAGGATGGAGCATATGACTTGGCCATGATTCACTCGTTTGAGGGGTTGGGTCATGGTTGGCCTACTTCCACTAGGGCATTTCACCCAAAAGCTTACTTCCTGATTTGCAAAGCTCTATGTGGGTGTTGTGCTTTATATACCACCATGAGGGCCATCATGGGATACATGTGGGATAATGGCTCAAGACTCTCATAGCATTGCTCAAGGTATTTTTAGAATTTTTATTTGAGAAAGTATGAGATTAGGTAGTATGAGAGGAGCAAAGAATGGACCCTAGAGCTAACATGGGGCCCACAAGGGAAATCAACCAATGGAAACCACACATGGGGAGAACTCCACACTCACCACCATCGAGTGATGCTCCCATAGGAGAGGATGGAGCATATAGCTTGGCCATGATTCACTCATTTGAGGGGTTGGGTCATGGTTGACCTACTTCCACTAGGGCATTTCACCCAAAAGCTTGCTTCCTAATTTGCAAAGCTCTATGTGGGTGTTGTGCTTTATATACCACCATGAGGGCCATCATGGGATACATGTGGGATAATGGCTCAAGACTCTCACAACATTGCTCAAGGTATTTTTAGAATTTTTTATTTGAGAAAGTACGAGATTAGGTAGTATGAGAGGAGTGAAGAATGGACCCTAGAGCTAACATGGGGCCCACAAGGGAAATCAACCAATGGAAACCACACATGGGGAGAACTCCACACTCACCACCATCGAGCGATGCTCCCATAGGAGAGGATGGAGCATATAACTTGGCCATGATTCACTCATTTGAGGGGTTGGGTCATGGTTGGCCTGCTTCCACTAGGGCATTTCACCCAAAATCCTACTTCCTGATTTGCAAAGCTCTATGTGGGTGTTGTGCTTTATATACCACCATGAGGGCCATCATGGGATACATGTGGGATAATGGCTCAAGACTCTCATAATGTTGCTCAAGGTATTTTTAGAATTTTTTATTTGAGAAAGTACGAGATTGGGTAGTATGAGAGGAGCAAAGAATGGACCCTAGAGCTAACATGGGGCCCACAAGGGAAATCAACCAATGGAAACCACACATGGGGAGAACTCCACACTCACCACCATCGAGTGATGCTCCCATAGGAGAGGATGGAGCATATAGCTTGGCCATGATTCACTCGTTTGAGGGGTTGGGTCATGGTTGGCCTACTTCCACTAGGGCATTTCACCCAAAATCCTACTTCCTGATTTGCAAAGCTCTATGTGGGTGTTGTGCTTTATATACCACCATGAGGGCCATCATGGGATACATGTGGGATAATGGCTCAAGACTCTCATAACATTGCTCAAGGTATTTTTAGAATTTTTTATTTGAGAAAGTATGAGATTAGGAAAAGAGGAGCAAAGAATGGACCCTAGAGCTAACATGGGGCCCACAAGGGAAATCAACCAATGGAAAACCACACATGGGGAGAACTCCACACTCACCACCATCGAGCGATGCTCCCATAGGAGAGGATGGAGCATATAGCATGGGTCATGGTTGGCCTACTTCCACTAGGGCATTTCACCCAAAAGCCTGCTTCCTGATTTGCAAAGCTCTATGTGGGTGTTGTGCTTTATATACCACCATGAGGGCCATCATGGGATACATGTGGGATAATGGCTCAAGACTCTCAGTGTTGCTCAAGGTATTTTTAGAATTTTTTATTTATGAAAGTATGAGATTAGGTAGTATGAGAGGAGCAAAGAATGGACCCTAGAGCTAACATGGGGCCCACAAGGGAAATCAACCAATGGAAACCACACATGGGGAGAACTCCACACTCACCACCATCGAGCGATGCTCCCATAGGAGAGGATGGAGCATATAGCTTGGCCATGATTCACTCGTTTGAGGGGTTGGGTCATGGTTGGCCTGCTTCCACTAGGGCATTTCACCCAAAAGCCTGCTTCTTGATTTGCAAAGCTCTATGTGGGTGTTGTGCTTTATATACCACCATGAGGGCCATCATGGGATACATGTGGGATAATGGCTCAAGACTCTCACAATGTTGCTCAAGGTATTTTTAGAATTTTTTATTTGAGAAAGTATGAGATTAGGTAGTATGAGAGGAGCGAAGAATGGACCCTAGAGCTAACATGGGGCCCATAAGGGAAATCAACCAATGAAAACCACACATGGGGAGAAATCCACACTCACCACCATCGAGTGATGCTCCCATAGGAGAGGATGGAGCATATAACTTGGCCATGATTCACTCGTTTGAGGGGTTGGGTCATGGTTGGCCTACTTCCACTAGGGCATTTCACCCAAAATCCTGCTTCCTGATTTGCAAAGCTCTATGTGGGTGTTGTGCTTTATATACCACCATGAGGGCCATCATGGGATACATGTGGGATAATGGCTCAAGACTCTCACAATGTTGCTCAAGGTATTTTTAGAATTTTTTATTTGAGAAAGTATGAGACTAGGTAGTATGAGAGGAGCGAAGAATGGACCCTAGAGCTAACATGGGGCCCACAAGGGAAATCAACCAATGGAAACCACACATGGGGAGAAATCCACACTCACCACCATCGAGTGATGCTCCCATAGGAGAGGATGGAGCATATAGCTTGGCCATGATTCACTCATTTGAGGGGTTGGGTCATGGTTGGCTTACTTCCACTAGGGCATTTCACCCAAAAGCTTGCTTCCTGATTTGCAAAGCTCTATGTGGGTGTTGTGCTTTATATACCACCATGAGGGCCATCATGGGATACATGTGGGATAATGGCTCAAGACTCTCATAACATTGCTCAAGGTATTTTTAGAATTTTTTATTTGAGAAAGTATGAGATTAGGTAGTATGAGAGGAGCGAAGAATGGACCCTAGAGCTAACATGGGGCCCATAAGGGAAATCAACCAATGAAAACCACACATGGGGAGAACTCCACACTCACCACCATCGAGTGATGCTCCCATAAGAGAGGATGGAGCATATAGCTTG
The DNA here is from genome assembly GCA_028583015.1 of Wollemia nobilis. Taxonomy (NCBI): domain Eukaryota; kingdom Viridiplantae; phylum Streptophyta; class Pinopsida; order Araucariales; family Araucariaceae; genus Wollemia; species Wollemia nobilis. The sequence goes on along the minus strand of JAQPPZ010002048.1, from coordinate 1,400,011 downwards.
GCCATGATTCACTCATTTGAGGGGTTGGGTCATGGTTGGCCTGCTTCCACTAGGGCATTTCACCCAAAATCCTGCTTCCTGATTTGTAAAGCTCTATGTGGGTGTTGTGCTTTATATACCACCATGAGGGCCATCATGGGATACATGTGGGATAATGGCTCAAGACTCTCACAATGTTGCTCAAGGTATTTTTAGAATTTTTTATTTGAGAAAGTATGAGATTAGGTAGTACGAGAGGAGTAAAGAATGGACCCTAGAGCTAACATGGGGCCCATAAGGGAAATCAACCAATGGAAACCACACATGGGGAGAAATCCACACTCACCACCATCGAGTGATGCTCCCATAGGAGAGGATGGAGCATATAGCTTGGCCATGATTCACTCATTTGAGGGGTTGGGTCATGGTTGGCCTTCTTCCACTAGGGCATTTCACCCAAAAGCCTACTTCTTGATTTGCAAAGCTCTATGTGGGTGTTGTGCTTTATATACCACCATGAGGGCCATCATGGGATACATGTGGGATAATGGCTCAAGACTCTCATAACATTGCTCAAGGTATTTTTAGAATTTTTTATTTGAGAAAGTATGAGATTGGGTAGTACGAGAGGAGCAAAGAATGGACCCTAGAGCTAACATGGGGCCCATAAGGGAAATCAACCAATGAAAACCACACATGGGGAGAAATCCACACTCACCACCATCGAGTGATGCTCCCATAAGAGAGGATGGAGCATATAGCTTGGCCATGATTCACTCATTTGAGGGGTTGGGTCATGGTTGGCCTACTTCCACTAGGGAATTTCACCCAAAATCCTGCTTCCTGATTTGCAAAGCTCTATGTGGGTGTTGTGCTTTATATACCACCATGAGGGCCATCATGGGATACATGTGGGATAATGGCTCAAGACTCTCACAATGTTGCTCAAGGTATTTTTAGAATTTTTTATTTGAGAAAGTATGAGATTAGGTAGTATGAGAGGAGTGAAGAATGGACCCTAGAGCTAACATGGGGCCCACAAGGGAAATCAACCAATGGAAACCACACATGGGGAGAAATCCACACTCACCACCATCGAGTGATGCTCCCATAGGAGAGGATGGAGCATATAGCTTGGCCATGATTCACTCATTTGAGGGGTTGGGTCATGGTTGACCTACTTCCACTAGGGCATTTCACCCAAAAGCCTACTTCCTGATTTGCAAAGCTCTATGTGGGTGTTGTGCTTTATATACCACCATGAGGGCCATCATGGGATACATGTGGGATAATGGCTCAAGACTCTCACAACATTGCTCAAGGTATTTTTAGAATTTTTTATTTGAGAAAGTATGAGACTAGGTAGTATGAGAGGAGCGAAGAATGGACCCTAGAGCTAACATGGGGCCCACAAGGGAAATCAACCAATAGAAACCACACATGGGGAGAAATCCACACTCACCACCATTGAGTGATGCTCCCATAAGAGAGGATGGAGCATATGACTTGGCCATGATTCACTCATTTGAGGGGTTGGGTCATGGTTGGCCTACTTCCACTAGGGCATTTCACCCAAAAGCCTGCTTCCTGATTTGCAAAGCTCTATGTGGGTGTTGTGCTTTATATACCACCATGAGGGCCATCATGGGATACATGTGGGATAATGGCTCAAGACTCTCACAATGTTGCTCAAGGTATTTTTTAGAATTTTTTATTTGAGAAAGTATGAGATTAGGTAGTATGAGAGGAGTAGAAGAATGGACCCTAGAGCTAACATGGGGCCCATAAGGGAAATCAACCAATGGAAACCACACATGGGGAGAAATCCACACTCACCACCATCGAGTGATGCTCCCATAGGAGAGGATGGAGCATATAGCTTGGCCATGATTCACTCGTTTGAGGGGTTGGGTCATGGTTGACCTACTTCCACTAGGGCATTTCACCCAAAATCCTACTTCCTGATTTGCAAAGCTCTATGTGGGTGTTGTGCTTTATATACCACCATGAGGGCCATCATGGGATACATGTGGGATAATGGCTCAAGACTCTCATAGTGTTGCTCAAGGTATTTTTAGAATTTTTTATTTGAGAAAGTATGAGATTAGGTAGTATGAGAGGAGTAAAGAATGGACCCTAGAGCTAACATGGGGCCCACAAGGGAAATCAACCAATGGAAACCACACATGGGGAGAAATCCACACTCACCACCATCGAGTGATGCTCCCATAGGAGAGGATGGAGCATATGACTTGGCCATGATTCACTCATTTGAGGGGTTGGGTCATGGTTGGCTTACTTCCACTAGGGCATTTCACCCAAAAGCCTACTTCTTGATTTGCAAAGCTCTATGTGGGTGTTGTGCTTTATATACCACCATGAGGGCCATCATGGGATACATGTGGGATAATGGCTCAAGACTCTCTCAGCATTGCTCAAGGTATTTTTAGAATTTTTTATTTGAGAAAGTATGAGATTAGGTAGTATGAGAGGAGCAAAGAATGGACCCTAGAGCTAACATGGGGCCCACAAGGGAAATCAACCAATGGAAACCACACATGGGGAGAACTCCACACTCACCACCATCGAGTGATGCTCCCATAGGAGAGGATGGAGCATATAACTTGGCCATGATTCACTCGTTTGAGGGGTTAGGTCATGGTTGGCCTGCTTCCACTAGGGCATTTCACCCAAAAGCCTACTTCCTAATTTGCAAAGCTCTATGTGGGTGTTGTGCTTTATATACCACCATGAGGGCCATCATGGGATACATGTGGGATAATGGCTCAAGACTCTCACAATGTTGCTCAAGGTATTTTTAGAATTTTTTATTTGAGAAAGTATGAGATTAGGTAGTATGAGAGGAGCGAAGAATGGACCCTAGAGCTAACATGGGGCCCATAAGGGAAATCAACCAATGGAAACCACACATGGGGAGAAATCCACACTCACCACCATCGAGTGATGCTCCCATAGGAGAGGATGGAGCATATAACTTGGCCATGATTCACTCATTTGAGGGGTTGGGTCATGGTTGGCTTGCTTCCACTAGGGCATTTCACCCAAAATCCTACTTCTTGATTTGCAAAGCTCTATGTGGGTGTTGTGCTTTATATACCACCATGAGGGCCATCATGGGATACATGTGGGATAATGGCTCAAGACTCTTACAACATTGCTCAAGGTATTTTTAGAATTTTTTATTTGAGAAAGTATGAGACTAGGTAGTACGAGAGAGCAAAGAATGGACCCTAGAGCTAACATGGGGCCCACAAGGGAAATCAACCAATGGAAACCACACATGGGGAGAAATCCACACTCACCACCATCGAGTGATGCTCCCATAGGAGAGGATGGAGCATATAGCTTGGCCATGATTCACTCATTTGAGGGGTTGGATCATGGTTGGCCTGCTTCCACTAGGGAATTTCACCCAAAAGCTTACTTCCTGATTTGTAAAGCTCTATGTGGGTGTTGTGCTTTATATACCACCATGAGGGCCATCATGGGATACATGTGGGATAATGGCTCAAGACTCTTGTAGCGTTGCTCAAGGTATTTTTAGAAATTTTTATTTGAGAAAGTATGAGACTGGGTAGTATGAGAGGAGTAAATAATGGACCCTAGAGCTAACATGGGGCCCATAAGGGAAATCAACCAATGGAAACCACACATGGGGAGAAATCCACACTCACCACCATCGAGTGATGCTCCCATAGGAGAGGATGGAGCATATAGCTTGGCCATGATTCACTCGTTTGAGGGGTTGGGTCATGGTTGGCCTACTTCCACTAGGGCATTTCACCCAAAAGTCTACTTCTTGATTTGCAAAGCTCTATGTGGGTGTTGTGCTTTATATACCACCATGAGGGCCATCATGGGATACATGTGGGATAATGGCTCAAGACTCTCACAGTGTTGCTCAAGGTATTTTTAGAATTTTTTATTTGAGAAAGTATGAGATTAGGTAGTATGAGAGGAGCAAAGAATGGACCCTAGAGCTAACATGGGGCCCACAAGGGAAATCAACCAATGGAAACCACACATGGGGAGAAATCCACACTCACCACCATCGAGTGATGCTCCCATAGGAGAGGATGGAGCATATGGCTTGGCCATGATTCACTCGTTTGAGGGGCTGGGTCATGGTTGGCCTGCTTCCACTAGGGCATTTCACCCAAAAGCTTGCTTCTTGATTTGCAAAGCTCTATGTGGGTGTTGTGCTTTATATACCACCATGAGGGCCATCATGGGATACATGTGGGATAATGGCTCAAGACTCTCGTAGCATTGCTCAAGGTATTTTTAGAATTTTTTATTTGAGAAAGTATGAGATTAGGTAGTACGAGAGGAGTAAAGAATGGACCCTAGAGCTAACATGGGGCCCACAAGGGAAATCAACCAATGAAAACCACACATGGGGATAAATCCACACTCACCACCATTGAGTGATGCTCCCATAGGAGAGGATGGAGCATATAGCTTGGCCATGATTCACTCATTTGAGGGGTTGGGTCATGGTTGGCCTACTTCCACTAGGGCATTTCACCCAAAATCCTGCTTCTTGATTTGCAAAGCTCTATGTGGGTGTTGTGCTTTATATACCACCATGAGGGCCATCATGGGATACATGTGGGATAATGGCTCAAGACTCTTGTAGCATTGCTCAAGGTATTTTTAGAATTTTTTATTTGAGAAAGTACGAGACTAGGCAGTATGAGAGGAGCGAAGAATGGACCCTAGAGCTAACATGGGGCCCACAAGGGAAATCAACCAATGGAAACCACACATGGGGAGAACTCCACACTCACCACCATCGAGCGATGCTCCCATAGGAGAGGATGGAGCATACAGCTTGGCCATGATTCGCTCGTTTGAGGGGTTGGGTCATGGTTGGCCTACTTCCACTAGGGCATTTCACCCAAAAGCCTACTTCCTGATTTGCAAAGCTCTATGTGGGTGTTGTGCTTTATATACCACCATGAGGGCCATCATGGGATACATGTGGGATAATGGCTCAAGACTCTCACAACGTTGCTCAAGGTATTTTTAGAATTTTTATTTGAGAAAGTACGAGACTAGGCAGTACGAGAGGAGCGAAGAATGGACCCTAGAGCTAACATGGGGCCCACAAGGGAAATCAACCAATGGAAACCACACATGGGGAGAACTCCACACTCACCACCATCGAGCGATGCTCCCATAGGAGAGGATGGAGCATATAGCTTGGCCATGATTCACTCGTTTGAGGGGTTGGGTCATGGTTGGCCTGCTTCCACTAGGGCATTTCACCCAAAAGCCTGCTTCCTGATTTGCAAAGCTCTATGTGGGTGTTGTGCTTTATATACCACCATGAGGGCCATCGTGGGATACATGTGGGATAATGGCTCAAGACTCTCACAACGTTGCTCAAGGTATTTTTAGAATTTTTATTTGAGAAAGTATGAGACTGGGTAGTATGAGAGGAGTAGAGAATGGACCCTAGAGCTAACATGGGGCCCACAAGGGAAATCAACCAATGGAAACCACACATGGGGAGAACTCCACACTCACCACCATCGAGTGATGCTCCCATAGGAGAGGATGGAGCATATAGCTTGGCCATGATTCACTCGTTTGAGGGGTTGGGTCATGGTTGGCCTGCTTCCACTAGGGCATTTCACCCAAAAGCCTACTTCCTGATTTGCAAAGCTCTATGTGGGTGTTGTGCTTTATATACCACCATGAGGGCCATCATGGGATACATGTGGGATAATGGCTCAAGACTCTCACAATGTTGCTCAAGGTATTTTTAGAATTTTTATTTGAGAAAGTACGAGACTAGGTAGTATGAGAGGAGCGAAGAATGGACCCTAGAGCTAACATGGGGCCCACAAGGGAAATCAACCAATGGAAACCACACATGGGGAGAACTCCACACTCACCACCATCGAGCGATGCTCCCACAGGAGAGGATGGAGCATATAGCTTGGCCATGATTCGCTCGTTTGAGGGGTTGGGTCATGGTTGGCCTACTTCCACTAGGGCATTTCACCCAAAAGCCTACTTCCTGATTTGCAAAGCTCTATGTGGGTGTTGTGCTTTATATACCACCATGAGGGCCATCATGGGATACATGTGGGATAATGGCTCAAGACTCTCACAAGCATTGTTGTAAGCCCAAAATTGCCACATCCTTAGAAAGAATTGAAAATTTTATTTGAAGATATGAATTTTTTGTTTTGCACATTTTCTAGTGTATTTTGGAGTGGATCCGCAATAAGAGTTTTCCAATCCACTCAACACTTAGTGCATTTTTTCCTTGAGTAAGTTAATTCCATTCAACTTAGTTTATAGTGTATTTAGAAGCGGATTCAAGATGAGTCCTAATTCTACAAAAGTTTTGGGTGATGATGATGTCAGTGCAAGAAGAAGTATGGAATGGTGATCGTTTGTAGTTTTTGAATTCTCCAAGTGGCTAAGTGTTAGCAAGATCAATTCTATTGAGTCTCAAGAGTATTTTGGTGTGGATTGGTGACATAAAGGTAAAAAACACTACATTGGATGTGGAATGGCAAAAAAAAGTATTTTACACCAACTTCATAGTAGAATGGTGATGAAGTATTATTTTACACCAACTCTGGAGTGGATTGGTGACAAAGTATTATTTACACTAGCTTAAGTGCGGATTGATGATTTCGTATTTTTACCAAGGTAATGATGACATCAACATACTCTTTTGTGCATATTGTGTTTTGTTTGAATCCAAAGAAGAGAAAAGGAAATTTAGAAAGTAGATTGACATCAGAATACATCCCACTTGATATTTAATTCATTTTATGTTGAAATTCAATTCTATAGAATTGAAGCCATAAAAGATGATGTCAACAATTAAAATTTTGAAATGGTGCTTGGGTCTTTCCTCACAAATTTGCAAATTTTTAATCATATCCATTCAATTTGAAGATTGATGGTTGATATTTTGCTAACATTATTGAAATATTTAAAAGCAATAACTTGTTAGATCAGAGTGCAGACGGTTGAAGGATAGGAAGACAAAGTGTCAAAGGGTTTCAAAAATAAGAACCAGAAGCAATTGCAGATCTACAGTGGAGTGAGCTTCCAAGAATGATCCACAGATCAGATGCGATCTCTAGTGGCTTGAATATCAACTGCTATCAATGGACCAGTAGGTTGTAGAGAACCAAACTGCCATGGTAGATTACCCTTAATGGATTTCCTGGAGGTTATCAACTAGTAAGATAATGCTAGTAAAACTCTCTATTGAGCTATAAATATGTAATCTTTGTAATGTATCCTTAATATTATTTCATTTACAAACTATAAATAAATGCCAAAACCTCATTTTTAAGGGTTGGCTCTAGTGCATTTTCTTGCCCTACTATAAATATTCCTATGAGCTAATGGAAGGAGTATTACTTTGATTTTTGACTCAAATTTGTCATCTTCATCATCTTGTGCAAGAGGTTCGAAGCCTTGAGCTGCATTTCTATTAATACTTTATGGTTAGTTCATTCCATATTATTGGATTACTAGTTGTGAGAGTAGTTGAAATCTATTCATGGTTAGATCTATGTTGTTAGAAATTTTATTTATGTTAAATCTAACTATTGGTCTATTTTGCTAATTTGGATTATCAATATTGAATGTTGGAATTGCTTTCTGCAATATATCTCTATTTATGCTTTAATATGTGAAGATTTCATGGATTAGGGTGCGGTTAATATTGAGTTATGGGACACTAGAAATAGCTTGTGGGAGCTTTGTGTTGTAGTTGCCTATGTTGTTAACCTATCCATCCACTATTTTTTATAATACTTCTAACCCTAAACCTTTTCTAACCCTTATCTCAAAACCCTATTTAATATTTAATTGTGTCAACACAATTTTTAAGTTGAAAAGGAACCAACCTACTCTAGAGGTTGGATTGAAGTTGTCTTTGGTCCATCCAATGCTTGAGTGTTGAGTTGTGACTATTGGGTGCATGCCTAGATAGAAAATTGGAAGATAGATAGTTTTAGTGTCGAGTAAAACTTGATGTTAATTCGGTGCCCAACAATTTTTGGCATGTCTGGTGGGACCAGTTCACAAGGAACACAAAAACCCATCATATGAGTTATTATTTTATATCTACCTAGAAGAATCAAGATTTGGTGAATTTTCTTGACCTTGCTAAGAGGAGAATAGAAAATTTACCTAGCAACTTCTTGGTCGTAAAACCTAGAAAATAATTACCCCTGTAGACCAATGTCCTTTCATGTATTCCAGGTCTTTCAAAAGGAATAATCCTAACTCATATTTTTATTGTGAGCTACCTTACATAGGATCTACTATCATCAAAAATTTGAATCAAAATTTCCATTCAAAAGAGCCTCCTGAGGAAAATCCTATATTTAATCGAATAGATCCTTCAATAGGACCTACACCTAGAAATATGGTAGGAAATGCAGTCCCAAATCAGGAAAATGTACCCCAAATCAACCTTTACAGAAATACCCCAGCTAGAACACAATTGGTCCCGTTATATTAGCCCATATGAATATCATTCCCCAAGTTGTGTCCAAGGTTATTCCCACTTATGATGGATCTTGGAAGACAATATATGAGCACTATCAAAATATTTTGAATTTGGAAGTAATCCACAACATAAAGGATGAGGATGTTATCGTGAGGATCCTAGCCTTGTCCTTTAGAGGGAATATTTTGCATTGGTTTAGGACTTGAAGATAACACCATAACTTCATGGGTAGCATTGGTTGAGCCTTTTATGGAAGAATCTAATGAATATGTTGAACCTTTCTACTTGCTTAATAAATTCATGTCCATGCAGAAACATCATCAAGAGACTATCTCAGGTTTTAATTTGAGGTTTAGTAGAACATGGAAGAGAATTCCCCCTATAGCTAGACCAGTTGCATGCCTTTCTTATATGTATTATATCAGAGCTCTTGGATCAGAGCTAGGCTTGCAAACCCAATAATATAGGGTGGAAACATTTCCATAATTTTATAATGCAGCAGTTCATGCCGAAAATATCCTAATTAATGTGGGGAGATTACCTCCCAAAGTTGTACTACCTTACAATATAGAAACCACTAAAGTCCAATTCTAAGCTACTACTTCATCTTATATGGACCCCCTTTCATTATCATCCTAATATTTGCAAATGAATCCAATCCCTCACCCAAAAGCACCTTCCGCTATGATTCCTTTCCTCCCACTTCCTACTCAGAATTCCCAAGAATCCTCTATTCTCCTAGATATATAGAATACTTTGAAAACTCTGAGTAACAAAATGAATTCAATGGAAAAGAGAGATATAGAGAGGTCTCAAAAAATGATATTTCCATATGTGAACAAAGATCAAAGACCTGGTCCTAGTAACAGTATTGGGGTCATAGTAAATACAGCATATGAAGAGCCTAAGTGTTCTTCATAAAAAAGTCTAGTAAATGTTTGGTGTTTGGTATGTAATGACCCTCATGATTCACAATATTGTGTTATGTACCAACACCATGTTCAAAAATCTATGGATCAAGCAAAAATAAATCAAAAGGGAAGGGTAAATATGTTATGGCAACTTGACCAAATCATGGTTGGGAAAGAGTTGGATGAAGATGGCCCAGTTGTTGTTATGACAAGGTCAATGAAAAAAAACCTACAAGTAGATCCACAGAATATGGGACAATTCTAGGTTCCTTCTTAGAAAATAAATGACTCACCTCCCTAAAGCAGTGATACTTTTCCTATTTCCTAGTGTAGCAAGTGTGAACAAGGTTTATTTTTAAACGGCTTAGAAAAATCCTATTTTTCTAAGCAAGTGTGAACTCTCTTACCTTTTGTCGGCTAAACCTGTTTGATGGTCGACATGATTTTTTATTGTTTTTTTATCCCTATCTTTCCTACCGTCCTTTTACCCTTATCACTCCACTTCATTCTTCTCCCCACGCTCACTGCCACCTCCCTCTCCACTTCCTTCTCCTTCGTTCTCTCTAATCCTCCCGATCTTCCTCCAACATCCCTTCCCTACTATTCTGCTTGTATTAAGCCTATATAAGGTTTAAATTATTTTAATGTTTTGTAGCTGGTTAATTTGATTAATGAATATTATTGCCTGTTATATTTCTGTGTTAATTTTACCTCGGCCTACTTTAATCTAAGTTCACCTTAGTCTTGGGTTTACACTGGTATCAGAGCTCCAGGGGGGCATGGATCCCGAGGGCCGAGGTGAGGCACGAAAGCCGAGCACAAAAGACTAGTCAGCGATTGGCACACGAATCCTAAGGAGCACACGACACGGATCCTGAGGAGCGCACGGATCTCAAGGATCTAACTAGACACAGATAGTAGGCTGACATGGCGATGTTGAACTGGAAATGGAGCTAGGTGGCAACTGATGTGGCAAGAACTGACATGGAACAAAGCTGGTAGAATGCTAACTAGGTAGCACATGGATCAAGGCTAATGTGAGTGCTAACGTGGCATAGACGAGCATAGTGCTAATGTGGTAGAAGCGAGCAGGGTGCTGACGTGGATGAGCAGGGTGTTGACATGGCAGAGGTGAGCTATGTGTGCCATGTGGCAGAGCTTAACTAGCCAAGGTTGGGAAAAAGGTTTAACTGGTTGATTGCCCGAAGGCAATCGACTTACAGTGTGTTCGTAGGCTTTGATAAAGCCTGAACACACCCACCTCCCACTGCATGTGGGACTAAACATTTTTTTTTAAATTGTTTTAGCCGCCAAATAGATATATACCCTGTTCCCTTCTTCCTCCCGTCCGGCTAGCTTGGTCTAGCGGTCAAGACACCCGCTTGTAGAGAAGAGACCCGGGGTCGAATCCCACCGGGGTCAAAATACAAAGTTTTTAATTTTTTTTTGTAATCGCCGAAAATGCAAGGGTTTATGAACACTTTTTGCCATTGTTCTACCACAGCAGCCACGTGGTGCAGCGGCTAAGCCTTCTGGGTAGGCGACGGAGGTCAGTGGTTCAAATCTCATCGGGGATTTCACAAAAAAAAATGGGTTTATTTTTTAATTAAATTTTTTTATTATTTGTTTTTTCTAAAAGGTTTTAAAAAAAATTAATTTAGTAATTTCTATGTATATTTTTTATTATTATTTTTAAATCCATTTATTTAAAAATAATAATTAAAAATATATATATAGGAAATTGTTATAAAAAAAAGAAAAAAATTAAAAGGTCTTTATTAAAACAAATTTTAGAAAAAAAATTATAAAAATAAAAGGGTGAAAAGATATTTTGAGGTAAATATTTTTTTTTGGCATCATAAAATTAAGTTGTAACCCAGTTCATGCGGTGTGATTCTGGGTAGATGATCTGGTCAGCCAGATTCTATAATGCATTACTCTCTCTGTTGAGAAGAGAGACACCTGATTCATTTGATGAGAAAGTCCAGTGGTATGGACTTCATACAGTGTTTTGCCAATTAGAAAACCAAGTGATTGCTCATCTGAGGAAACCAGATTCTAGATACGAGGTAGATTTTGAAGATAATATATTTGGGCAAAGGATAGTTGAATTTGAGATGGTTGAAATAGTACCTGAAGGACAATCAAGTGAAAGTTATACACCTGCAGTGCCTTAAGTAGAAACAAGTGAGAGCTATACACCACACTCTCCTGATTCAGAACCAGAAGAAGAAGAAGAAGAAGAAGAAGAAGAAGAGGAAGAATAACCAGTGGAGGTGAAATCTGCAACTAAAGAACGAGATGTTCTCAACCAACGTAATGAGCCAACAACACCATAAGTCATTATAATTAGTGACGACGAAGCAGACAACTTCACCTTTCCAGTTTTGGGTGATCCTCAAGAAGAAGAACACCAAATCAGTGAGAATTTTAAGAAAGCTAGAATTGATTTAAATCAATGATCTATTTTGTACTTCTTTGTACTACTTGTTTGAAGTTGAAATAAAGTTTGCTTTCTGAAATGGCATCCAATACTAGTCTACCAATCCCTGATTTCAATGGTGGTGATTACGAGTATTGGTCAATTAAAATGAAAAATCTTTTGATAGGCAAAGGTCTTTGGGATGTGATTGAAGAGGGATATACTGAACCTACTATTGCTGATTGGGCAACTTTGAATGTTGCTGATAAAATGGCTAAAAATGAAGCTCAGAAGAATAATTCTTCCACCCTTTATCACATCCAAGCCGCCCTTGACAGAATTATTTTCCCTAGAATAGCTTATTTTATAACTGCTGAATCTGCTTGGAATTCTTTAAAAGAAAGTTATAGGGGTAGTGACCAAGTCAAACAAGTTAAACTACAAACCTTGAAATGAGAGTTTGAAACTCTTAAAATGCAAGAGAGTGAAAAATTTGGTGATTACTGCGTGCATGTGAAAGCCATAGTAGATAATATGGTCACTTTAGGAGAATATGTAAAGCCTGAAGTTATAGTGAAGAAAGTGTTAAGGACACTTCTTCCTAAGTGGAATTCAGTTTCCATAATTATAGAAGAATCCAAAGACCTAACTTCTCTATCTTTTGAAGCCCTCATTGACTCACTTCTCTCACATGAAGAGAGGTTACAACAAACTCCTTCCACAAGTTACGGAGGAGATGATAAAGCATTTGTTTCTCATGAAGGCAGAGGTAGAGGCCATGGTAGAGGACAGTATAGAGGTAGAGGTAGAAATAATCAGAGAGGTGGAACTCCTAACAAAAGAGGAAATCAAAACAGAGGTGAACAACAGAATAAAGGAGGACAACAAAATAGAGGAAAACAATAAGGCAGAGGAAAATGAGGAGATATGTCTGAAAAAACTTGCTATAATTGTGGCAAACTTTGCCATTATGCTTGTGATTGTTGGACAAAGCCTTCACAAGGAAGCAGTAGCATCCAGAGCAGTCAGTTTGGAAATTTTGGAGAAGAGGAAGAGGCTACAAATCTCTTTCTCTCATATGCTCAGGTAGATCAAAACATGAATGATACATGGATCTTGGAAATTGGGTGTTCAAACCATATGAGTGGCAAAGAAGAACTCTTTGCTATTATAAACTCCTCATAAAAATCCAACATCAAATTGGGAGATGATAAATCATTGGCAGTTGAAGGCATTGGAGCCATGGCAGTTCCAACTAAAGAAGGTGTCAAAAAAGTAAGTGATATCTATTACACACCCCATATCCAACACAATATTTTAAGTGTTGGTCAAATGTTAGAAAAGAACTACAAGTTGCTTTTTGATGAGGGTAAATGCACTATTTTTGATAAAAATAATAGTAATAGAATCATTACACAAGTGCCAATGTCAAAGAATAGATTGTTTCCTTTAAAGTTTGGCCATCCAGGGGGATATAAGTTAGCAAATGTTGCTATTTCCAATCCAAGTGTCCTATGGCACTTGAGATATGGTCATTTGAATTTTGCTAGTTTGAAAATGCTAACTTCACAAGTGATGGTAACTGGACTTCCTAAAGTTTAGGATAGTATGGAATTCTATGAAGGGTGTGCTCTGGGGAAACATGCCAGATCAAAATTTCCTCATGGACAAGCATGGCGGACCAGCTATCCACTCCAGTTAGTGCATACAGACATCTTTGGTCCGATGCAGACCAAGAGTCTTGGTAACAACTCTTACTTCCTACTCTTCATTGATGATTTTACTAGAATGTGCTAGATATATTTTTTGAAACATAAGGATGAAGCATTTGAATGCTTTGTCGATTTCAAAACAAGAGTTGAAAGTGAGAGTAGATATTTTGTAAAATGTATTAGATCAGATAGGGGAGGAGAATAATCCTCTAACGAGTTCTTGAATTTTTTTAAGCAACATGGCATTAAGAGGTAGTTGACCGTTGCCTACACTCCATAGCAGAATGGTGTCACAGAGAGGAAGAATCGCACCATTATGGAGATGGCAAGGTCTATGCTTCAAAAGAAGCATTTGACTAATTCATATTGGGTAGATGTAGCTAGGAGGACCAGCGTACATATATTGAATAGAAGTCCTACTTCAATTTTGGAAGGGCAAACTCCTTACCACGCTTGGTATGGTAAAAAACCAAATGTTAAGTATTTCAAAGTGTTTGGCTCGCTGGCATATTCTCACATTCTTTATGAGCTAAGAAAGAAGCTCGATCCAAAGAGTCAGGCGTATCTTTATAGGATAGAATACAAAAGCTTACAGACTCTACAATCCCAGGACTAGAAAGTTTGTGCTTTCCAGGGATGTGATTTTTTATGAAGGGGGAGAATGGGGTAAGACCCAAATATTTAGTGATGATGAATCCAATGATGTAGTTTCTAAGCAGGTGCAACAACAGACACCACATAAAGGTAAGAAGTCTCCTCCCACAAACCCAAGTTCATCTTATGATTCAACTTCTTCACCAAGTCCTCCGTAGATATTAGTAAATTCCTCACCAATGGACATCGATTCTCCATCCAGAGGTAAGAGAACTCTACAGAATCATCCATCATATCAGATGTTGGATAAATTTTTTTCAAAAAGATACACTAGGAGTCAAGCTAGTGAAATGAATTATGTTCTACAAAGATTAGAAAATATGCACTTGTATGGTGATGATGTCTTCCAGTAGGAACCTAGGGGAGATCTAGTTAACTATGCTTTGTTAACTAGTGCGCAGCTTGAACCTTCTAGTTATGAGAAGGCTTGTACTCAAAATATTTGGCAAGATGCCATGAAAGATGAGATCACCTCTATAAAAAACAATGACACTTGGGAGTTGGTGAAGCTTCCTAAAGGAAAGAAACGTGTTGGATGTAAGTGGGTCTACAAGACCAAGTTTAATGTTGATGGTAGCATCGAGAGGCACAAGGCGAGATTAGTTGCAAAGGGATTCACTCAGAAATATGGAATTGATTATGAAGAGACTTTTGCTCCTATAGCCAGACAGGAGACTATCAAAATAGTTCTTGCCTTAGTTGCACATAAGGGATGGAAAGTCCAACACATGGATGTAAAGAGTGTATTTCTAAATGGTTACTTGACAGAAGAAGTGTATGTTGAGCAACCACAAGGATTTGAAGAGAAAGACAAGGAACATCTTGTTTACAAACTGAAGAAGGCTCTTTATGGCCTCAAGCAGGCACCGAGAGCTTGGTACTCATGCATTGATGGGTACTTTAAATATTATGGGTTTATCAGAAGCAAAAATGAACCCACACTCTACTACCTGAATCAAGGAAATGACATCCTCATAGTTTTTTTTGTATGTGGATGATATCATTTTTATGGGTAGTAATGAAAAATTTAATATGGAGTTCAAGCACTCCATGATGCAGGAATTTGAGATGAAGGATCTTGTCTTATTGAAATAATTTCTTGGAATGGAAATCCATCAGACAGATTCAGGGATATTCATCTATCAAATTAAGTATGTTGTATCTCTTGTTTCTAGATTTATGTCTAATCCATCTGAGCTGCATTTGCAGGCAGCTAAAAGGATTTTGAGATATGTGAAGGGTACATTGGATTTTGGAATCCAGGACTACAAAAGTGATACTATCAAGCTTGAAGGCTTTAGTGATAGTGATTGGGGAAGCAATGTTGATGATAGAAAATCCACATCGAGTAACTTTTTTAGTCTTGTTTCAGGACTAATAACTTGGAGTTCCAAGAAACAGATAGTAGTAGCACTATATTCAACATAAGCTGAGTATATAGTGGTAACTCATGCTAGTACTCAAAATATATGGCTATGAAAGGTATTATAAGAGATTGGAGAGCAGCAAAGTGGTCCAACTAGAATATTCTATGACAACATCAGTGCCATTTAGTTGGCATACAATCCTATCCACCATAGTAGATCAAAGCATTTTGATATGAAGTACCACTTCATCAAAGATATGGTGGAAACTGATACTGTTGAGCTTCATTATTGCCACATTTGGAGAACGTTGTAGACATCTTCACCAAGGCGCTAACCAAAGCTCAATTTGTAAATCTGAGAGATTGTATAGTCAGTCCTCTCAAATTTAAGGGGGAGAATGTAGCAAGTGTGAACAAGGTTTATTTTTAAATGACTTAGAAAAATCCTATTTTTCTAAGCAAGTGTGAACTCTCTTACCTTTTGTCGGCTAAAGCTGTTTGATGGTCAGCATGATTTTTTATTTTATTTTTTATCCCTATCTTTCCTGCCGTCCTTTTTCCCTTATCACTCCACTTCCTTCTTATCCCCATGCCTGCTGCCACCTCACTCTCAACTTCCTTCTCCTTCGTTCTCTCTAATCCTCCTGATCTTCCTCCAACCTCCCTTCCCTACTATTTGGCTTGTATTAATCCTATATAAGGTTTAAATTATTGTAATGTTTTGTAGCTGGTTAATTTGATTAATGAATATTATTGCCTGTTATATTTCTATGTTAATTTTACCTTAGCCCACTTTAATCTAAGTTCACCTTAGTCTTGGGTTTACACCTAGGCTAAAGGGAAAGAGAAGATAGACAGTCTCCCTAAGAGATTTGAGAAAGAAACTAAGGGAGACAAAATGATATCTAAGGATGAGGCTCAAGAGAGGCTTAGATTCCCTTCTATTACCAAAAGACAAAGAATAGAAGCCACTCAACAATATAAGATAAAATATGGTGAGCCGAAAAGGAGGCCTGAGAGGCTACTTTGGCTAAGTATGAATATAATATTATGGAAGAGATGAAGAGGATACCATCAAAATCTAGTTTATATAATAATATTTTCGTTCCTAGCCAGATAGACTTGCTTAAAGCTTATATCAACAAGTATCCACAGGATAGGCAGACCACCAAAATCCTTAGTATGCCCTCAGAAAATAAATAAATATCCCCTACTATTTTAAATAATAAACCCCATACTTTCTATATATCTCTAAGGATGGAAGGTTGGGTAGTCAAAAATTATATGATAGACTCGGAAGCATCAACTACAATTATGTCTAAAGTAGTCTATGAATATATGGGTATGGAGTATACCCGATCTTGCCCTGGAGTACTACAATTGGATGGAACACCTATAAAAATAATGGGAGTAATAAAGGATGTTTTAATGAGACTACATAGAGCCCCTGAGGTGACAATAGTATGAGAAATAGTAGTGGTTGATATAGAGCCCTATTTTGGCTTATGCCTTTCAAGGGAGTTCATTGCAAAATTAGGTGGATGCATGTATATGGATTATTTTAGCATGGTCATTCTATTAAAAGGGAAGAGGATAAGGATAACAACTAAAAATATTGTGTCTTATCACATAGAAAAATTTGAATAAGACATGTGCAACCTCATTCCTCTTGAAGAATTTGAAATTGTGGATAAATTTGAAGAACTAGAACTAGAAGATGAATTACCTTTTAGGGAGGATTACAATCAATTTGTGACAAGCATGGGCACATATAGTATTTTTGTAAAATCATAGAAGAAAATTCCTACTATATCTAATCAGTCTTTGAGAGAGACAGAGATATGGACCATGCACTTTGATGGTGCTAGATGCATAAATAGAGTTGGTGCTAGTGTGGTACTACAATCCCAATTAGAAGGGACAAAAAGTTTTACCTACATATTAACATGGTTGTGCACCAATAACACTGCAAAATATGAGACCCTATGCCTTGGACTAATGCAAGCCAAAAATATGGGTATTAAGGTCCTAAAAATATATGGCAACTCTAATTTAATCATACATTAGGTAAGATAAATGTGCAATAGTAAGCACCATTACCTAAAAGCATATAGAAATAGGGTATGGGATCTGATGGAATCCTTTGATGCCCTAAATATAAATTTTGTTCCCAGAGAAAATAATACTTTGGAAGACTCCTTAGAATCAATGGGATCTAACTTCAACCCTTCTGTAGACATTGGAGTCAAGAAATACAAGGGAATCAAAATTATTTTTAGGCCTGTAGTGCCAGATAAGCATATTTTCTGGCAGGTCTTTGAAAGTGATGAACAAATCATTGATTTTATGGTAAGATAAGCCTATATCTCCACTGTTCAAGAAGAAAGTATAGATAAAATTTATCAATAGGATGTTATTCAACTTAATAACAATCACATACCTAGAGGTTTGATTACCCTAGAAAGCCTGTTTGACAATGAAGACAATAAAAGGACCAGATCCATGGAAGTCAATGAAAAAAAATATAAAGAAGTTGAAATAGAAAAAGAAAAGAAGCTCAAGGTTGGAATCCAATGTTCACCAGAAGAAGAAGAGGATATTAAAGCTTTATGTATGAAGTACCAAGACATTGTGGCTTGGTCATATGAAGACCTCAAAGTATATGATAAAAGGATTATCCAACACACCATTGAGCTAGAGCCTAATGCCAAGCCATTCAGTAGAAGCAAAGGCCTATAAATCCAAGGATCGAATCCATAATGAGGTAAGAGCTCTTGAAGTTATTATAGTCTAAGATCATATATCCTATTAAATATTCTATCTAGGTAGCCAACTTGGTACCTATAAGGAAGAAGAATGGTGATATTCTTTTGTGTATGGATTTCAAAAATATTAATCAGGCATCATTAAAATATCACTACCCCATTCCACCGATCAAATCTTACAAATAGTGGCAATGGTATAAAGGTTATCACTATTGGATGGCTTATCTAGATATAACTAGATTTGGGTGAAGAATGAAGATCAGTATAAAACAGTGTTCACAACAAAATGGGGCACATTTGCCTACCAGAGAATACCTTTTGGGTTCTCCATTGCAGGAGCCACATTTCATAGAGCCATGGATTATGCCTTTGGGAAACTTATTAATAAATTCATTCTGATCTATTTAGATGACATGACTATATTTTCCCATAACAAGCATGATCACTTAGCACACCTTGAGCAATTTTTTCAAAAGTGTAGAGAATTTGGCATTTCCATTAATCCTAAGAAATCATTTTTTACAGTACATGAGGGAAAGCTACTAGGTCATGTGGTCTCAAAATAATGTATGGACATAGATACATACGAAATCCATTCCATTCTTGCTCTTCCACTGCCTGCAAACAAAAAAGCCTTGCAGTACTTCTTTGGACAAATAATTTTTTTTAGGAAATTCATTTCTAACTTTTATCAGAAGGTAAGGCCTATATTTGAACTACTGAAGAAATATGCAGATTTCAAATGGACTAAAGTAAGGAAGAAAGCCTTTGAAATAATCAAGCATTCCATTGCCACCATCCCAATTCTAGTAAATCTAGATTTAAGTAAGAAGTTTATTATTTATGCTTATGTGTGAGACAAGAAAAGTCTCCCCAATATTGAAGAATGCTCCACAAGATCAATCACACACAAAAGATGAAAACCCACAACACCAATATTAAGTGGTAAAATCCCACTTCAAATGAATAAGAGAAAAATCCACTATGAAGCTCACTATATTACTCATTTGATTCAATAATACAAGAATTCTTCAATGTTATGCAACAATATGCATCAACATGATATTACAACACAAGTCCATATGACAAGATATGTTTAGATGTAGTAGACAACACCCCTATTTAAAGAGAATCTTTTCTACTACAACTCCAAATATTATCACAATCTAATCTTGAGATGTGTGACAAGTGGCATCTATCAAATATTAGAAAGTGCTTAGTTACTTTCTAATCTTATCACAATCTAATCTTTGAGATGTGTGATAAGTGGCATCTATAAAATATTAGAAAGTGATTAGTTACTTTCTAATATTTGCTAGAAAAGGGGAAATAACTTTTTCTCACAAATTAAATATTCCTAGCACCCTTATTTTATTTATTAATTGGGTGGGAATATTTTTACATAAAATAGAATTATTTTCTAATTCAAATATTATTCTTTAGACTTTATATTTTAGTCTAAGAATAATTTACACAATGTTACATTACATATTCCAACACTCCCCCTTAATGCAATATTGGGAAAAGGAATTATGAAACAAAGAAACATTCTCCCCCTAAAAATACAAACAGGGATGAGAATCAAATGAGTAATATAGTTACAATGAGCTTCTATGACCAAGAATGGTCTACAATAAGGAACCAATACAAAATGGTCCAAAATGAGACTGCAAGCCTCCAACAGAGTAGCTTCAGATACAAATATCTTACAAAGCCATCCATAAACCACAAGTGGTTGAAAATGACAAGAAAACACCACAAGGGTGTCTTCAGTAAGCCTGCAAAACCCCAAACGGAAGTACCTACAAGCTACAAGTAGCTCAACATAAGATCAATTAGATACATCATCATAAATATATTCACCATAGCATATATGAATATCCAAAGATGATAACAAAACTGATCTAACAAATAGTGAACTATAAGTCATCATAAAAAGATGCCAAGCCATACTTATAGTCACGTGCTATATAGTTGATCAAAAAATATTATGATCAAAGTTACAAAAAGCAAAAAAGGAGTACCATGATAATGTAAACTCTAAAGTACCATGTTCAAAAGTAGAACACGGGTAACAAAAAAGTACCATGTACAAGATTTACATAAGGTATATGAAAATAATAAAGTGTGCACACCGGTTGCATAAAGCCAACCATAAAATATCATGTACAAAAGTAGCATAAATGCTAACAAGAAAGTACCATGATAAACCAATTTCATAATGCCAAATACATAAAAACATGTACAAAGTTGCACAAGGCAACAATAAAGTACCATGTAAAAGAGTCTGTTAGTCTCACAATGACACTGAGAGGGGTGGGTGAATCAGTGTAGCTCTTTTAAAACTTAAATCTTCAACTCTTAAAGCTGAAACAATGAAAAATTGAAACCAAATAAAGCAAGTATAACAAGAGAACATCACACAACACAAGATGTACCGAGGTTCACTAATTTGGCTACATCCTCAAAATGACTGTTTGGACTCCCATCCAAATCCAGCCTTTGCAAAGCACCAACTTTACAATCAATTTACCAGCACCCACTGGAAGGAGCACCAACCCCTGATTTATCTGCACCAACAAAAAGGAGCACCAACCCCTAATTTATCTGCGCCAACAAAAAGGAGCACCAACCCCTAATTTATTTGCACCAACAAAAAGGAGCAAAAACTATTATGGCATCTTTGAATGGCATATTTAAAATCTCTAAAAAAAATTTGTTTCTCCTTCCATGACTATTCGTTTTCTTCTTCCATGACTGTTTCGTTTCTCCTTCCATGACTATTCGTTTTCTCCTTCCATGACTGTTCGTTTTCTCCTTCCCTTGTGCATGCATGTGTTTTGGTTTCTAAAAAGGCTTTTCATTTCTATTTTGTGGCCCTTCGTTTCCTTTTCTCCACATGGGCATGCATCCACTTCTTTCCATGTGTAACGACCATCTTAGATGATTTCAAATAATTAAATATTCCTTATGTAACGTTTTGTCTTGTTCATTGAATTTTGTTCTTATGTGACAAATTACCTTATTCAATCTTCGATTTATTCCTTATAGGTCCACGTCACTATGCAGTCTTCAGTTTCACTATCCTGGTGTTCATCACTAATATCAGACGCACTGTCAACTACTCTATTCCTTTGGCAAAAATGCAACATGCCGCGATATCGTGACACTTTTTTTTCTCTGCCTGCCTGCCCTTTTTGAGTTGCAAAAATGCTACATGTTGCGATATCGTGAAACTTTTGTTTCTTTGCCTGCCTACCCTTTTTGAGTCATGAAAATGCTACATGTCACGATATCACGACAATTTTTTTCTCCTTGCTCTTTCTCTTTGCCTTGGATCGTGAAAATGCAACATGTCACGATATTGTGACACTTTTTTCTCCTTGCTCTTTATCTTTGCTTTGGACCGTGAAAATGCAACATGTCATGATATCACGACACTTTTTTTTTCTCTTCTCTTTTGGCCACGAAAATGCAACATGTCGCATTATCGTGACACTTCTTTTTTTTTGTGGTGTTTTGTTTTTTCTTTGATCTTTAGCATATGGGCCACTTCGGTCTTCTTGGACAACTTCACCCAAAAATCAAAAACATCCTCATAAGAATTTAACATCACTGTACATACTCTAAATAACCTCTGAACTCCTGTCCACTGCATCAACCGATCTATCTAACTATGTTGACAACAATGACAATACTATCGTTGCACCTTGCTCAACAATCTCCCCCTTTGGAATTGTTGGCAACACATGTGCAATTTCCTGTAACTCTTCTCCCCCTTTGAAAACAATACCAAAGGGCTACTACAAACTCCCCTTGAGTCCATGCACAACATTCTCAGGCAAAAATTATTACACTTAGAAAAAATCACAAACATGAGTAAAAATATAAACAAATACACAAATGCTCCCCCTGAGAATGTGGTCCCGATAGCTAGTCAATTCTTGGGAAGCGTGACCACTCCCAATTTATTGTGAAGGTACTCAAAGACTTCCTTGGGCAACGATTTTGTGAAGATATCCGCTACTTGCTCTATTTTTGGAACAAAATCCAACTTAACCTCACCTTCCGCAACTTTCTCCTTCAAAAAGTGATACCGGATAGCAATATGTTTTGTGCGAGAATGCATAAATGAATTCTTTGAGATGTTAATGGCACTGGTGTTATCACACTTAACTAAAATTGGCTCACTGAAGTTAATACCAAGATCTTTCAGGGTATGTTTCATCCATAATACCTACGTACAACACGTTGTCGCTAAAATATATTATGCCTCTACTATGGATAAGGAGACTGACTCTTGTTTCTTACTGTGCCACGCAACCAACCTGTCTCCATGATAGAATGCACATCCACTGGTACTATTTTTGTCATCTACACATCTTGCCCAATCTACATCTACATATGCAATAAGGGTGAAGTCCTTACCTTTTGGATACCATAATCCATACTCCATAGTACCCCTGAGATACCGAAGAATCCTCTTCACTACTGTCACATGAGTTTCCTTGGGACTAGCCTGAAATCGTGCTACCATGCATACTTCCTACAAAATATCTAGTCTGGTAGCTTTCAAGTACAATAAGCTCCCAATCATAGATCTGTACATGGTTTGATCAACATGTGGAGATTTTTCATCCTTGCTCAACTTGCAACCTGTCGTCATGGGAGTGCTAACTGGCTTACAATCCTCCATTGTGAACTTTTTAGCATCTCTTTCACATATTTAATTTGAGAAATAAATATGCCCTTCTCATTTTGATTAAATTGCAACCCGAGGAAATATGAAAGTTCACCAATCATTGACATTTCAAATTCTTTTTGCATCTTATTTGCTAAATATTTACACGACTCATCTTTGCTGTTGCCAAATATGATATCATCTACGTATACAACAAGAACAATAAGATGGCCATTTTATGTTATGACATACAAATTACTATCCACCATACCTTTCTTGAACCCTTGTTGAGTAAGATAGTTGTCTAGCCTTGCATACCATGCTCGGGGTGCCTGTTTTAAGCAATATAATGCTTTCTTCAACTTGCAAACCATGTTGGGATCATCACCAAGTTGGAAACCATCTGGCTGCTCAATATAAACCTCTTCTTCAAGTTTCCCATTCAAAAATGTTGATTTCACATCCATTTGATAAACTTTGAAATTCTTGTAAACTGCTAAAGCCAAAAACATTCTAATTGCCTCTAGTCTAGCCACAGGTGCAAAGGTTTCCTCAAATTCAATACCTTCAACTTGTGCATAACCTTTACATACCAATATTGCTTTATTCCTGTCTACCTGTCCATATTCATTCAATTTTTTTCGAAAGACCTATTTAGTACCGATTATATTTTTATTTGCAGGTCTTGGTACTAACTCCTGTTGGAACAAAATCTGCCTTCGATTAATAGTGTTGCACCTTAGACTTTGCCAACATTGAATAGACAGATCTTGCTTGAGATCATATGTCTAGTCTCCAGGAGAAGGCTGGTTCCTTTGAGTTTTTTAGAGAAAAGGGGAACAAGAGATAAGGGAAATATAGCCTAAGCTAGAACTTTTCTCATGGTACAGATTAGACAACAACAAACATTGATGATGCAGATTACTACTTTCAGAGTTTTCTTTATATCTTCTTATAGAAAACATGAATTCTTGAGTGCGACTTTTAGATATTCGTCTAAAAGCATGTAACTATATTTTAATGTTCAACTCTAGAAACAAGATTTATACGTGCACAATCCAGATTTCAGAATAGATACATTATAAAACTTAGAATGAATAAAAGTTAAAACACCGAGATACATACACTTGCACAAGAAGTTTCGAAAGCCAGAAGAAGAAATCTTTTATTGCTTGTAATCCAGTACATGTACATCAAGCTTGTAAACGTCCAAGAGCCGACCCCTTTTCATGGTCGACTCACTCCTATTTATACCCTAAAAAGAGTATCTTCTACTATGTACATTTAATTTCTTCAATCAATTACAAGTAATTGTCTGCAGTTTCTAAGAATATACAACGGATTTCTCGTAGATTGGATAGATTTCCTTCTGGCTAAATTTAGATGAGCCTGTTATTCTGCAATCATCCAGTGGACCTGCCAGGTTATAATCAACTGACCATTCTTCAGAAATCAGCACCTGATGTCAGTGCATGTCCCCAGTTGCCAAAAATATACTCTGTTTCCTTGGTGAAAATCGGACATGTCACGAAATCGTGACACTCTTGTTTCTCTCTCCTGCCCTTTTTGAGTCGCGAAAATGCAACATGTCACCGCAAAATCATGACATTTCTTTTTCTTCTTCCGAAAATGGACATGTCGCTGATATCATGACTTTCCTTCTTCTCTTTCTCTTCTCTTCAAAATGCGACATGTCATGATATCGTGACATTTTTCCTTCTTGCTTTTTTTTCTCTTTTGCCACGAAAATGCAACATGTCACGATATCGTGACACTTTTCCTTCCTTGCTCTTTCTTTCTCTTAAAATGCAACATGTCATGATATCGTGACACTTTTCCTCCTTGCTCTTTCTTTCAAAATACATGTCGGATATCGACGACCTTTTCCTCCTTGCTCTTTTTTTGCTCTTAGCAAATAACATGTCGCGATATCGTGACACTTTTGCCTCCTTGCTCCCTTTTGTTGCTCTTTGCCGTGAAAATGCAACATGTCGCGATATCACGACACTTTTCCTCCTTGCTCCCTTTTGTTGCTCTTAGCCATGAAAATGAACACATGTCGCGATATCGCGACACTTTTACCTCCTTGCTCCCTTTTGTTGCTCTTAGCCATGAAAATACAACATGTCGCGATATCGCGACACTTTTGCCTCCTTGCTCCCTTTTGTTGCTCTTAGCCACGAAAATACAACATGTCGCGATATCGCGACACTTTTGCCTCCTTGCTCCCTTTTGTTGCTCTTAGCCACGAAAATACAACATGTCACGATATCGCGACACTTTTACCTCCTTGCTCTTTCTCTTTGCTTTTTCCCATGAAAATACAACATGTCGCGATATCGCGACACTTTTACCTCCTTGCTCTTTCTCTTTGCTTTTTCCCATGAAAATGCAACATGTCACGATATCGCGACACTTTTACCTCCTTGCGGTATTTTGCTTTTTCTTTGATCTTTAGCATATGGGCCACTTCGGTCTTCTTGGAAAATATGCAAAAAGGTGCATCAACTATTTTTCTGTAGTTAGTCACTTTTTGACTAACATTCTTGGCGCCTTCTAGGGGAATTTTTGCTCATAAAAATAGAGACCAGGCCTTCATCCATTGGGAAGCGGAGTCACCAGCATAGTTGCGAAAAGTAAAATTTTGAGCAAAAAAACAAAAGAAAAAGAATGCACTTTGGAATATAAGTGATCTTTACCTTATCAGAACCTTTCTTTTACCACTTAGGTATTTAACCTTTGTCTGAAGAACACAAAAATTCAATTCTGGGAGCTGGTCCCAGCTCTGGCTGCTGGGATTTCTCAGGTGGCTGGGACACTTCGGGAGCAGAAGAATGACCACTTCCTATGCTTGGAGGGATTCTAACAGGGAAACTTCCTCCCCAGGAGTGAGTGCCAGTTCTTCTTATTGTCCTCTGGAAATATTAGGCCGTAAAAAGGGAAATATTTACAAAACTTCAAACTTATAATATACTGTACATATAATGGTGATCTATAGCTTTTACTGGAAATACAATTTTAGGTGAAAAGCGTTCACCGTGATGGGTAGAACCCATCCATATTGATATTTTAACTGGAAGGCATTGAATTGCTTTTCTGAAACAATTTCGAATGGCCCCTCCCAGAATGCATCAAACTTGTCATGGTGTCCTGGCTTTGCTTTCTTGACATTCCATTTTAATACCAGGTCACCTGTTTTAAATTTCTTGAAAGTGGTTTTCTTATCGAACCACCCGACTATTTTTACCATATGCTTTTGATGATGATCGTAGGCCTGTTCCCTAGATTCTTCAAGCTACAGAAGTTGCATCAGTCGGGCATCCATTGGATGACCTTCATCTTCGTTAACTTGGTTTAGCATCCTCAACGCGGGTATCTCCATATGAATCGGCAGAACAACTTCTTTGCCATAAACCAAAGCATATGGCGATGTATTGATTGATTTTTTGATTGAGATTATGTCGGCCCACAGGGCTTGATTCAGGAGTGAGTGCCAGTTCTTCTTATTGTCCTCTAATGTTCTTTTCAGAATTCTTAGAAGATTCTTATTAGTAGACTCAGCTAATCCATTACCTTGTGGGTAATAATTAGAGGAAGTCTTCAAGTAAATTCCATATCTACTGATGAATTCGATCATCTTTGCACTTGGTGAAAGGGGATCCATTGTCTGTAATCAAAGAATCTGGTATGCCAAACCTTGTGATTAGACTTTCGACAAATTCTATCACCACTTTCGAATCAACTTTCTTCGTAGGCACTGCTTCTGCCCACTTGGTGAAGTAGTCTATGGCAATGAGAATGTATTTGTGGCCTGATGATGAATTTGGCTCTATTATCCCTACGAAATCCAACCCCCACTACTGGAATGGTTCCTCGACTTGAATAGCTTTTAAGGGCATAGGTGCATTCCTGTTTCTCCCCACATACCTCTGACACTGTTCACACCTCTGGGTCACTTTGTACGCATCTAGGAAGATGGAAGGCCAATAACATCCAGCTCTAAGGATCTTCAAAGCTGTAGTTCGGCCTGCATAATGTCCCCCTGAAAAACCTCCATGAAATTCATCTAACACTTTCTGCTTTTCATTATCGGGAACGCATCTTAACAATACACCATCGATGTTAATCCTGTACAACCCCTCTGTTCGAAGGGTATATTTCAATGCTTGGGTTCTAAATCTCCTTCTCTGGGAAGCGTTCATATCTTCAGGACATGACCCAGTCTGAAAATACCTCACAAAGTCATCGATCCAACTTGAACCTACTCTATCTTGGTGTTGCTCTGTGTTTGCCATGACGGGGTGGCTCTCCCCATATCCACTTGCAGCTTGCTTGGCCAATTCTTGGCACAAAGCTCTCCCTCTGACTATTTTAGTAGGATGTATTTCTACATCATACTCTTGGATGCGAGTCACCCATCCAACTCTTTTTTCACCCAATTCTCCTTGAATTATGAAGTTCCTTACATCGGGATGAATAACATACACCATCGTCCGACTCTGGGATAAGAAATGTTTTAGCTTATTCAAGGATTTCATAATTGCATATACTTGTTTTTCTATGAAGTTGTACCTTTCCTCATGTTTGTGCATGGTGGAACTTAGAAAGGCTATGGGTCTTTCTTCATCATCTGCTCCTTTCTGAGTGAGAACTGCAGCATAACTACCTTGTTCTCCGACAGCATATAGTATGAAACCTCGGGAATAGTCAGGATTAACTAGCACAGGAGCTTGAGCGATGGCTTCTAGAATTTTTTGGAAAGCTTCTTTCCTTGGCTCTGTCCATTTGAAAGGAGCGTCCTTTTTCAATAATTCAGTCATTGGTTTAACTGTTTGGGCAAAGTCCGCAATGAATTTTTTGACAAAATTTATTTGCCCAAAGAAGGACTGCAAACCTTTCTTGTTAACTGGAAGCGACAACTCAAGAAGTGCCTTCACTCTATCAGGGTCAATTGACAGCCCAACTTTAGAAATAACATGCCCAAGGAGTATTCCTTCTTCCACAACAAAAATAGATTTTTTTGGATTTAGTGATATTCCAAATTCTCTACATTTCTCAAACACTTGTCTGCAGATGAGTGGCATGGTCCTTTTTGTTGTGAGAAAAAACCGTCATGTCATCTAAATAGACGACAATAATTTTGTTCGCAAGCTCCCCAAAAGCTACGTCCATGGCTCTTTGGAAAGTTGCTCCTGCGTTGGATAATCCAAAGGGCATCCTTTGGTATGCAAATGTTCCCCACTTAGTGGTGAACGCGAGTCTTGTATTGATCTTCATTTCTCACCCAAACTTGATTGTAACCAGAGAAGCCATCTAACAGAGAAAACCTTTCTGCTCCCACCACAGTATGAAGGATTGGGTCAATCTGGGGTAAAGGATAGTGATCCTTTAAAGAGGCTCTGTTCAAATTTTTGAAATCGATGCATAGTCGTATTTCTCCATTTTTCTTGCGGACTGGAACTAAATTTGCCACCCAGGTAGAGTGCTTGATTGGGTATATTATCTTAGCCTATAGGAGTTTTAACAACTCCTGTTTCATTAAGGCTTCAATTTTAGGATTCACAGGCCTCTGCCTCTGCCTAAAAGGTTTAGCTCCTTCCTCTAGTTCGATGGTATGTTGAATGACCTCTTTCCTATACACTTTCAGATCACTATAAGTCCAGGCTATTATATCTGGATACTCTCTACATAACTATTTTATTTTCTCTAGTTCTACTTCTGTACAATCTGTCCCTACTTTGATCATTTTTCCCGGTTCTAGTTCTATTTCTTTATACCGACGTTCATCTACCTTGATCCTTCGACCTACAGCTCTGTCGCTATTGTCAAAAAGGCTCTCCAGGGTGATCAGTCCCTTGGGGATATGATTATTTTTTAGTTGAATAAGGCTCTCTTCGTCCTCTTCTTGTAACGCTCTTTCTGTAGAGCAATTCATCTCATGAATCAAAAAATCCAGGATCTGCTCATCATTTTCAAATACTTGCCAAAAAATGTCCTTGTCGGGCACAGAAGGCCTGTATATAAGTCTAACTATTTTAGACTTCTGAATAACATTGCTGACTGGGCAAAAATTTGATCCTACTGATGCTAACAGGTCTGCATGTGTGTTCTTTTCTCTGGAAATGGATTTTATGTTTAGTGCTTCAAAATTTTCCAATAGATCCAACACTTTGTTTTTGTAAGCCTTTAGGTAATGCTGCTTACAAATGCATTTACCAGTAACCTGTTTAACAATCAGCTCTGAATCTCCATAGATCAGCAGTTGTTTTGCACCCAGTTTTTTAGCTTTCTTAAGTCCCAAACACAAAGCTTCATATTCAGCCACGTTGTTGGTGCAACTCCATGTCAACCTATATGAAAAAACCTTTTCTTTTCCAGTAGGTGAAATCAGAACAATTCCAGCTCCTGCTCCATTTTTGCACCTTGACCCGTCAAAGTACAATTTCCATAACTGGTTGGCTGAATCACCTATTTTAGGGACAACAACAGGAAGCTTTTTTGGTTTTTCAATGGAATAGCTTCCTATTTCTGTCTCTACCATAGCATTGAAATTCTCCATCAAAAATTGATCTTCAGATTGGAGTTCCTCCATGGTTTCTTCCATTAGATCAATATTCTCCAATTCCTCGGACATCATGTTGATGGTAGTTGTTTCTTCTAGTCTTTCCACATGAAAAGTAGATGGTTTTTCATTGTAGATCTTGACTCTTTTACCTTTGAAAGGTACCTCCAAATGTGAATAATCTAGTGATAGATAACCTCCCAGTTTGGCTATGAACTCTCTGGATAAACACATACCGAAATATGGTTCTAAGTCTACAACGACTACTTCTTGTATGACGACTACTTCTGGCATTCTGTGGAGTTGAATAGGGATATCTTTGATCACCCCGATAGTTTTTATTGGAGTACCATCTAATTGCAACACACCAGGATGACTTCGAGTATATTCCATCCCCATTATGTCACATACGACTTTCGGCATCACCGTAGTTGCGGCCCCTGAATCAATCATGCAATTGTGAACTATCCACCCCTCCATTTGCAAGGATAGATAGAATGGGGGCGGTCTATTTTTCCCAGAGGTTGGCACCACATTTGCTTGTATGACATTTGAGGAGGAGGTATCATTCTTTAAATTTAGGGACTCTTGGAGGAGGTCAATCTGACCAGGAATTTGCAGTGCATCATACATGCTTATCTTGGAAGGAGTCCTCTTCATTTCTTCTGCAATGTTGAACGAAAGGGTTGCAGCTGGGGATACCTCAACACTCTTTTCCCTTCCACTAGTAGATGCATCGTATCTATCTCTATAGACCTGCGTGGCTTCTGTTCTTTGCCTTTTTGTCAATGAAGGAAATCTGAGTCTTTCCTTCGCTTGCTCTTGAGCCTCGCTCCCTTTTCTAGGAGGAAATTCTTTTCTTGGTGTAGCCGTAGAAGTCTGAGGAGGGTCAGAACGTCCTTTCTCATTGGACTGGTTTTTCTATGGAGTTGCCCTAGGGGCAGGAGGAAAACCTAGTGGTTGGAGTTCCTTAGGGTCGACTTGTAATGACTTTTTTCCCGACCTTGTCAGGACTGAGACTTGTTCCATGGATGGCATTGCCAAATTGTGGTGGACTTCTCTGATTATGTTCACCTGTCCCTTGCCAGTTTCTTTGGCTCTTTCATTAATAACCGCTTGCACATGATGTTGATGAATCATGCATGAATCTTCTCCATGAGGATCATTGCAAGTGGTACACCAGTAATCAAAATTAGTGGGTTCTCCATTATCTCCTATCTCATTTGCATACACCACATTTTTTCTCTCTTGTACCCTTCCACTTGTTGAAGCACCTTCCTTTTGTATCTGTGGAAATCTTCTTGCTTGGATATTCCGTTCCGCCTCTCTCTTTTTCATGGATGCCATTTCATTTGACAATGTCTTCATTGTATCAATTATGGTCATGTATTGATCATTGGGGGGAGGTAATGCAAGGAATGTAGGAGGTGCGGCTATAGCTGGGAGGGCCTGTGTTGATGGGAGTACAGGTAGTTTAGAAATTGATGCTTGGGAAAGCTCTGGTACAATTGGCAATAGACTCTTTGATGGATATCTTTTTGTAGCGATGAGATCAGCTTCACCCTTTGTTGCCTCTAGATAGATCCCAAGAAAAGTGGTTACACGGGATTGCCTTATTATCATACTGAGATCTGAATCAAAAGCCCTTAAATAATAGCATATAGCTTGTTCTTCCATGGGTTTTAGGCCTTGCGGTACTCTATCACGAGTTCTAGTAAATCTGATGTTGAAATCTTGGATTTCTTCTTGTGGATGCCTCTCAATGATAGTGAATTGATTCAGCAATGTGAAAGGATCTGCATGTATATTAAATTCATCGACCAGACGGCCGGCAAGTACTACCCAAGAAGTAATGGATCCAACGGGAAGCGCTCTGTACCAATAGAGCATCTTTCCTTTCAAAGATATAACCAACAATCTGACCATTACATCTTCCTGAGTGATGTTGTAAATAGATGCTAGCGATGATACATCTAAACAATGCTCATCTGCTATTTTGCCTATTTCATCAAAGGTCGGTAATGCTTTTAGTGCAGCTTGTGGAATTTGGTGGTGTGCTCCCAAGTTCAAAGGGCCAGTTTGATTCCACACAAGATGCGCTGGGGCAGGGGTGGCTGCCATGATTGCTAAAGGAGTTACAACCGCTATGGGATTGCTTGCAGATGCTCCTACAATGGGTGTTAAAGAGGTGCTAATGGTGCTTCCTGGCGGATTTGATCGTGCGGCTAGCACAGGGTGTGCTTTTAGGCTTCCGAGATGTAGTTCAAAGAACTCGATAGGTTCTTCAGAGTTTCTAGCTCGGGATCTGGTTATCATATGGCTATATAACCAGAAGGTTTCTAGACAAGGTCTTTCTTTTATGGTCTAAATTGCAACGGAGTCGCCAGGTGGTTTTTCTTGAGATTTTCAAACAAAAAGGCTCTTAAGGTAAAACACCAAAACTTATACAATACTGTGGGATTGCTTGTCCCACCGGGCATGCCAAAAACTGTTGGAACAAAATCTGCCTTCGGTTAATAGTGTTGCGCCTTAGACTTTGCCAACATTGAATAGACAGATCTTGCTTGAGATCATCTGTCTAGTCTCCAGAGAAGGCTGGTTCCTTTGAGTTTTTTAGAGAAAATGGGAACAAGAGATAAGGGAAATATAGCCTAAGCTAGAACTTTTCTCATGGTACATATTAGACAACAACAAACATTGATGATGCAGATTACTACTTTCAGAGTTTTCTTTATATCTTCTTATAGAAAACATGAATTCTTGAGTGCGACTTTTAGATGTTCGTCTAAAAGCATGTAAATATCTTTTAATGTTCAACTCTAGAAACAAGATTTATACATGCACAGTCCAGATTTCAGAATAGATACATTATAAAACTTAGAATGAATAAAAGTTAAAACACCAGATACATACACTTGCACACAGAAGTTTCGAAAGCCAGAAGAAGAAATCTTTTATTGCTTGTAATCTAGTACATGTACATCAAGCTTGTAAACGTCCAAGAGCCGACCCCTTTTCATGGTCGACTCACTCCTATTTATACCCTAAAAAGAGTATCTTCTACTATGTACATTTAATTTCTTCAATCAATTACAAGTAATTGTCTGCAGTTTCTAAGAATATACAACGGATTTCCCGTAGATTGGATAGATTTCCTTCTGGCTAATTTTAGATGAGCCTATTATTCTACAATCATCCAACGGACCTGCCAGGTTATAATCAATAGACCATTCTTCAAAAATCAGCACTAGATGTCAGTGCATGTCCCTAGTTGCCAAAAATATACTCTGTTTCCTTGGCGAAAATCGGACATGTCATGAAATCATGACACTCTTGCTTCTCTGCTTGCCTCCCCTTTTTGAGTCATGAAAATGCAACATGTCATGAAATCATGACATTCTTCTCCTTGCTCTTTCTTCTTCTTGCATCATGAAAATGCGACATGTCATGATATCGCGACACTTTTCCTCTCTTGCTTTCTCTTCTCTTTGGCCATGAAAATGCAACATGTCATGATATCGCGACACTTTTTCCTTCTTGCTCTTTCTCTTCTCTTTGGCCATGAAAATGCAACATGTCACGATATCGTGACACTTTTCCTTCTTGTTTTCTGTTCTCTTTGCCGTGAAAATGTAACATGTCGTGATATCGCGACACTTTTCCTCCTTGCTCTTTAAAATGCAACATGTCACGATATCGCGACACTTTTCCTCCTTGCTCTTTCTCTTTGCCAGAAAATGCAACATGTCGCGATATCGTGACACTTTTCCCTCCTTGCTCCCTTTTGTTGCTCTTAGCCATGAAAATGCAACATGTCGCGATATCACGACACTTTTCCTCCTTGCTCCTTTTGTTGCTCTTAGCCATGAAAAATGCAACATGTCACGATATCGTGACACTTTTCCTCCTTGCTCCCTTTTGTTGCTCTTTGCCGTGAAAATATAAATGTCACGATATCACGACACTTTTACCTCCTTGCTCCCTTTTGTTGCTCTTAACGAAAATACAACATGTCGCGATATCGCGACACTTTTACCTCCTTGCTCCCTTTTGTTGCTCTTAGCCATGAAAATACAACATGTCGCGATATCGCGACACTTTTACCTCCTTGCTCCCTTTTGTTGCTCTTAGCCATGAAAATACAACATGTCACGATATCGCGACACTTTTACCTCCTTGCTCTTTCTCTTTGCTTTTGCCCATGAAAATACAACATGTCGTGATATCGTGACACTTTTACCTCCTTGCTCTTTCTCTTTGCTTTTTCTCGTGAAAATGCAACATGTCGCGATATCGCGACACTTTTACCTCCTTGCGGTATTTTGCTTTTTCTTTGATCTTTAGCATATGGGCCACTTCGGTCTTCTTGGAAAATATGCAAAAAGGTGCATCAGCTATTTTTCTGTAGTTAGTCACTTTTTGACTAACAACTCCCAAGTTTTGTTTTTATTGATCTGATCTAATTCTTCATTTATTTCCTTCATCCAACTTGCATATTTGCTTGCATCAGCAACATTTTTAGGCTCAATGCTAGATAATAGAGAGTAGTTACTTACTACTCTTCTTCTTGTCTGAACACCAACTGTGGGGTCTCCAATTATTTTCTCTCTAGGATGATCTTTCTACCAGTTGCCTGTTTTGAATTTCTTATTTTCTTCCACTTCTGAATCACTGTTTGAATCATCTGAGTCAATTTTTTGTTTCTTTTTCGTTTACTTTTCCTCATCTCCTTCAATAACTTATTCATAAATTAGATAGTTCTCTTCATAGCTAATTACTCGTTCCCTACCTTCATCAACTTTAACATCGACACTATCCACAATTTTCCTTAGCCTCTTGTTGTAGCATTTGTAAGCTTTGCTTTTTGACGAATAGCCAAGAAAAATACCTTCATCCGCTCTATCTTCAAACTTACCAAGGTTTTCTTCAGTTCTTTTGATGTAACACTTGCTGCCAAAAACTTTAAAGTATCTTACTGTTGCCTTTTTACCGAACCACAACTCATAAGGAGTTTTTCTTTCATGCGTCCTCAACATGCACCTATTTTGTATGTATACCGTAGTATGGACTGCCTCTTTCCAAAATTTGTTTGCTACTTTGCTTTCAGTCAACATAGTCCATGTTATTTCTTGCACTGTCCTATTCTTTATTTCTACCACACCATTCTGCTGAGGTGTCCTGGCTACTAAAAATTGTCTCCTAATACCATATTTTTTATAGTACTCTATAAAATCCTCTGAAATGAACTCTCCTCCTCTATCTGATCTTAAAAATTTAATATTTTTTCCTGTTTGATTCTCAACTTGGTTTTTTAAAACCTTGAACATCTCAAAAGCTTCTGATTTATGCTTCAAAAATAGTACTCATGTCATCCTGGAATAGTCATCTATACACAACATAAAATATTCTTCACCATTTATGCTTTGCATTCTCATGGGTTCACATAAATCAGTATGTATTAGTTCCTAAGGTTTGCTTGTGTCATACTCTTTTGTTTTAAATGAGACTCTAGTTTGCTTCCCCTTTTGGCATGAAGTACAAATTCTATTTGATGGTTTTCTAATGGTGGGAATATCTCTCACTGCCTTTTTTGAGCTGATTTTTACTAGATTGTCAAAACTAATATGACCGAGCCTCTTGTGCCACAACCAATTTTCTTCTTCCTGTCCAATCAAACAAGCTCCTTTTGAAGTCTCTGAGAGAGTGTACAGGTTTCCAGATGTCCTCGATCTAGTTGCTATCAAATTTCCACTGTTTGCTTTTCTGACTTCACAACCTTGCTTCTTAAAAATCACTTCATGACCTCTATCACAAATCTGACTTCTTTTGACTTGATTTTTTCATCACTAATCTTAACTAAACCTTTTTCAACTATCTTAGCTCCATCATTATTTCCAAATTTTACTGAACCACCTTCATATTGCTGTAACTTCTCAAATTTATGTTTGTCACCTGTCATATGACTGGAGCATCCACTATCAAGCATCCATGGTGCAAATTTATTTTGTGCTTTAAATGTTGTTTTTACGATCAGGGATTCCTTTTCTTCCTTAGATCACTCTTTTTCTTTCCACTCTAGTTTGATTATAGTTTTGGGCTCTTGTTTTGACTTTTATTTTTCAGTAGCTTGTGCATGTTTTTTGGGAAATTTTCTATTTTGTCTCATTCCATTTGGTTGAAATTTTCTTCCCTGAAATTGATTTTATGCAAATGTACTTCGACAATTTCTTGCAATGTGCCCAAAATTATGATAGTTATAACATTCTACTGCATAATCCATCAAAGGTGAAAAAACATTTCTACTGGTAAAATTCCTTGGTCCTACATTATACTTGCAATCTGAAATCTTATGTCCATAACCATTGCATTTAAAATAGTAACAATAAAAGAGATGATTGAACCTGGGTGATGGTCTTTGCCATGTTGTCGTAGGAGCCATAAATCTTCTTCTTCTTTGATGTGTGACATTGGTGAATCCATCATTGTTAATTCTCCTTTCGTGCCTTGCATTATTGCTTTCTTTTACATGAGTCATTTTTTCTTGATCAACCTGTTTCTTATCTTCATTATTTATGGATTCTTCATTTATGGCCTTTGATCCATTTGATGATTCTCCTTCGTCAAAGCCCAAACCAAATTTTATGCCTGTAGTCTTTTGGTTTTTTATGATCTTATTTAGCTTCATAGAAATTTCTTCACGTTTGTGATAACAACTAATTTTATGATTCATCTCTTCTATCTGCATCCTTAAACCAATAGTCTCTTCTTCTAGCTTGCTACAATAATCTATTTTCATGGTTATTTGCACTTCGATATCTTCAGATATTTTCTTGGATTCTTCTATCTATACTTTTAAATTGGTTATGATTTCATTTGCATCCTCAATATTTCTTGAAATTTTCTTATTCTTTTTCTTTCTATCTTCAATTCATCCAGAGCTGCAATTAGTTCCTCTTCCAAATTTACTTCTGCATCAATTTATTCTTCATCACATTCGTGTTATTTTTCTATTTTTTCTTCTTTGAGTGCCATGAAAATATCTTCACTTGTTTCCTTTTCAGAATCCTCACCGTAACTGTCTTTTGATGAACTGACATTCTTGGAGATGAAACTTTTCTTCTTGAAGTTGCCTTTTTTGAAATTTGTTTTTTTCTTCCAGTCACTTCTTTCTTGGTGTGATCCTTCATCACTTTTGTTCTTCTCATTAAGTGGAAATTTAGCTGCAAAATGCCCAATGCCTCCACAATTGAAACATTTAAATGGTAACTTTCCTCTGTATTTTCCTTTTCCCCTTTTTAGTTTTTGAACAAAGTTTGCTTCCATTTCATCTGATGTCTCTTCTTCCTTGGATTCTTGTTTTGCTTTCATATTTTTATGGGCTTTAAAAGAAGCTTCTCTATCTGTGGGTTTATATTTTTTTATTCTCATATCATATGTAGTCAAATAACCATGCATCTCATCCATACTAAAAGAATTTGGATCTTTAGCTTCTTCTATAGCTGAAACTTTAGAATCAAATCTTTGGGGAAGATATCTTAATACCTTTTTCATGATGATAGAATATTTAATTTCCTCGTCGAGTCCTCTAATCACATTAATGACTTCATTAACTCTTAGCATATATGCCTCTATGTTCTCATCGTCATTCATCTTTAATACTTTGAACTGAGCTCGATGTGTTTGTAACTTGGCCTCCTTAATCTTAACGTCTCCTTCATAAATGCTCCTTAGTTTGTCCCATATTTATTTTACCATTTTACAACTCATAATATTTACCAATTCATTGTCCACTAATCCGCACATGATAGCATTCTTTGCTTTTGATTCATTCTCAAATAGTTTCTTATCAACAACATCGGTTGGAGAAGTGGTGGGTATTGTGTATCCACTATCTACTGAATCCCAAATGTTGTATCCCAAAACACAAAGATATGTCTGCATCTTGAGTCTCCAAAATACGTAATTAGTTTCGTCAAACAATAGTGCTTTGTTTGATGAGAATACTTCACCACCTGCCATTGTGTCACTTCCAAGATCACCCTAGCTAGTTAAGCTTGTTCAGGAACCTCCCTATGATACCAATTGTTAGTCTCACAATGACACTAAGAGGGGGGTGAATCAGTGTAGCTCTTTTAAAACTTAAATCTTCAACTCTTAAAGCTGAAACAATGAAAACTTGAAACCAAATAAAGCAAGTATAACAAGAGAACATCACACAACACAAGATGTACCGAGGTTCACCGATTTGGCTACATCCTCAAAATGACTGTTTGGACTCCCATCCAAATCCAGCCTTTGCAAAACACCAATTTTACAATCAATTTACTAGCACCCACTGGAAGGAGCACCAACCCCTTATTTATATGCACCAATAGAAAGGAGCACCAACCCCTAATTTATCTGCACCAACAGAAAGGAGCACCAACCCCTAATTTATCTGCACCAATAGAAAGGAGCACCAACTATTATGGCCTCTTTGAATGGTGTATTTAAAACCTCTAAAAAAAATTTGTTTCTCCTTCCATGACTGTTCGTTTTCTCCTTCCATGACTGTTCGTTTTCTCCTTCCATGACTGTTCATTTTCTCCTTCCATGACTGTTCATTTTCTCCTTCCCTTGTGCATGCATGTGTTTTGGTTTCCAAAAAGGCTTTTCATTTCTATTTTGTGGCCCTTCATTTCATTTTCTCCACATGGGCATGTGTCCGCTTCTTTCCATGTGTAACGACCATCTTAGATGATTTCAAATCATTAAATATTCCTTATGTAATGTTTTGTCTTATTCATTGAATTTTTTCCTTATGTGACAAATTACCTTATTCAATCTTCAATTTATTCCTTATAGGTCCACGTCACTATGCAGTCTTCAGTTTCACTATCCTGGTGTTTGCAAAGGTATTTCTACCTTTTGCTAATTAAATTTCACAGATATTTACGAAGCCGAATCGAAGGACGAAGATCGAAGTAAAATACGGAGTACAGAAATATATTTAACGAAAGGAATGAATCAATTGGCCACTTAAGGTGGGCACACCCTTGCGCAAACGCAGATGAAAATATAAAATGATAAAATATGAGATGAATCTTCAATTAAATTATTATGAACCCATATATAGTGAATTTTACACAATTGGATAATATAGCCGACTCTTCATGTTTGGAGTGTAACATGACTCCCCTCCTCGGAAAGCTTTGTCCTCAAAGCTGGAAATGTCTGGAAGATACTTTCAGGTTCCCATGTGGCATCCTCCTCTGGTAAATCTTGCCATTTAATGAGAAATTCTTGAATCTGACGTGATCTCAGTCTTCGGATTCTATGTTGTAGTATATCTTCAGGTTGGAGATGTATGCGTCCTTCCTCATCGAGCACTGGTAAGTCTGATTGACTTTGTACTTTCTGACCAATTACTTTTTTGAGACATGAAACATGAAATACTGGGTGTATTCGTGATGATGTAGGTAGCTCTAATTGATAGGCTACTTCTCCAATGCGGCGCACAATTTTGTAGGGACCATAGAATCGTGGAGCCAACTTTTGGCTGGACTTTAACCTTAACGAGGATTGTTTGTAAGGTTGCAGCTTTAGGAACACCCAATCACCTATATCAAAGGTTCTTTCTGATCGGTGCAAGTCTTGTTGTTGTTTCATACGATTCTGTGCTTGGACTAAATTCTCTTTGAGGATGGTGAGTGTAGACTGCCTTTGTTGGAACCAATCATCCACTTTGGCTACCTTGGATGATCCTTGGACGTAATCTGCAATGGTTGGAGGTTTGGTGCCATACAAGGCTTCAAATGGAGACATCTTAATTGAGTAATGGTAAGAAGTGTTGTACCACCATTCTGGCAATGCTAACCAATGGCTCCATTGGTATTGTTTATCTTGAGCAAAACATCTTAAGTACGTACCCAAACATTTGTTAACTACTTCTGTTTGACCATATGTCTGTGGATGGTAAGTTGAAGACATGTTCAATTTGGTACCACTAAGGCGAAATAACTCCCTCCAAAAGTTACTAGTAAAAATGGGATCTCTATCACTTACAATATTTTTTGGCATACCATGTAATTTGAAAATTGAATCCATAAATACCTTTGCCACCTTGCTTGCGGAAAATGGATGTTGTAAAGCCTGAAAGTGAGCATATTTGGATAACCGGTCTACGACGACGAAGATTACTGTCATGCCTTCTGATTTTGGAAGACCTTCAATGAAATCCATGGATATATGTTCCCACCGTCGTTCAGGGATGGGTAATGGTTGTAATAATCCTGGTGATTTGACTGTTTCTCCTTTATTGCGCTGGCAAACTTCACATTCTGCTACCCATTGTTTGACTTCCGCTTTTAATCCTTTCCAACAAAATGATTGTTTGACCCTTAAATATGTCTTCAAAAATCTTGAATGTCCTGCTGATGGAGAAGCGTGTGATTCATCGAGGATCTTTGATTTGAGTTCTGAATTATGTGGAATGTAAATGCGGTTCTTCTTCCGGAGGATGTTATCTTCATAAGAGAACAAAGGGTGTTTGGAAGACCCTATAGATAATTCATGAATTATCTAGGCAGTTTCACTATTGGACAACCATTCAATTTGTAATTGAGTTACCCATTGGGAGCAAGGACCTGAAATAGCATTGATGACTACTTCATCTTCATATTTTCTGGACAGCGCATCGGCAACTATATTTTCCTTCCCTTTCTTATATTCGATAACGAAATCATAGCCCAGAAGTTTGGTTAACCACTTATTTTGTTCCGGATAAGAAAACCTTTGCTCCAAAAAATGCTTGAGGCTACTATGATCTGTTTTGATAATGAAGCGGCTACTGATTAGGTAGTGTCTCCATTTTTCTACTGCATGAAGAATAGCCAACATTTCTTTTTCATATGTTGATTTTCCCAAAAAATTTCGAAAAGTTGTTTACTTTCAAATGCCAATGGATGACCTTCTTGCATTAATATAGCCCCAATTCCTGTTCCTGATGCATCACATTCGATAATAAATGGTTTGTGAAAATTGGGAGTTGCTAATATTGGAGTTGTACACATGGCTTGCTTAAGAGCTTCAAAAGCTAGAGTAGCCTCTTCCGACCAACGAAAAGCATCCTTTTTTGTGAGTGTCGTGAGAGGTGCTGCAATCTTACCATAATTCTGTACAAACTTGCGATAGTAGCCCGTGAGACCCAAAAAACCACGAAGTTTCTTGATGGTTTTAGGTAAAGGCCACTCTTGAATTGCCTTAATCTTATTGGGATCTACTTTGACACCCTCATGTGAAACTATATGACCAAGATACTCGACTTCTTGAACACCAAATGAGCATTTGGAGCGTTTAACAAATAATTTTTCTTTGTGTAGGATGTGAAGGGCTTTATCCACATGATGTAAATGGTCCGTCCATGTTTTGCTGTATATGAGAATATCATCAAAAAAAACTAGCACAAATTTACGGAGGAGTGGACGAAATACTTGGTTCATGAGACTTTGGAATGTGGATGGTGCATTAGTGAGACCAAAAGGCATGACCAAAAATTCGTAATGACCTTCATGAGTACGAAAGGCTGTTTTGGGAATATCTTCTTCTCTAACACGGATTTGGTGAAAGCCAGAGCGAAGGTCTAATTTTGTAAAAAATTTTGCACCATGCAACTCATCTAATAGGTCATCTATGACAGGGATAGGAAATTTGTCCTTGATAGTGAGTTTATTGAGAGAACGAAAGTCGGGACACATACGCCAAGAGTTATCTTTTCGTCTAGCCGGGACTACAGGTGAGGAATAAGGACTAGTGCTTGTGACGGATGACTCCATGATCCAACAAATCCTGAACGATCCGTTCGATTTCTGTCTTTTGTGGGCGAGGATAGCGATAAGGACGACTGTTAGGTGGGACACTTCCTGGAATCAAATGGATGGCATGATCATGAGATCGTTTAGGTGGTAATCCTTGAGGTTCTTGGAAAACCTCTTCGTAATGTGTGATGATATCTTGTAACTCAGGTGCAATAATATCCGAAGTTGCTGACGATTGTTTTTCCAAACAATTAATTTGAGCTATAAACCCATATCCACCCTTTTTTAACATCTTTTCCATACTATGAGAGCTCACCATTTGTGTTGGAGGAGTAGTAATGCCTTGTAAGCGAATGACTCGTCCATTTTCCTTCCATTCCACAAATAATTTTTTGAAGTTGAAGCTAACTGTGTCTAATGTTTCCAACCATTCAACCCCCAAAATGACATCAGAATTCCCTAAATTCATGACAAAAAGGGATCCTAACCAGGTATAAGTTCCCATCTTTATGGAAACTTGAGATGTGCGACCCACACATTGTGCGTTCACTCCGTTGGCCACTAAAACCTGGAATTTGTCTTTGTTGGAAGAGTTAATGAATAAATTCAAAGCTTTTGCTGTTTTGATGTCGATAAAATTGTGGGTGCTACCAGAATCAATTAGCACATTCACCTTTTTCTGGCGGAGAAAACCCGGTACCTTGATGGTATGGTGGGCGGTTAAACCCATGAGAGCATGCATTGAAATTGCCATTGTATCCTCTTCTTTTTCGTCTATAGTACATGGTAGGTCTTCTGGCATAGGTTCTTCTGATTGGTAAGGTTCATCCTCTTCTCCTTCACCTTGATCACCTTCAATATGAAAGTTTTGTTTTTGGGCACAAGCTTGTTCCCTGGGGTGATGAGTGCGACATTTATAGCAAAAATATCTTGATGGTTGATCATTTCTACGAAAGGAATTGTTGCGATATGAAGGACGACTATATGTTTCCCGCTGTGCAGACAACTGATGTCTCTTCTCGGCCAACTTGGCTATTCTTATACAACTGTTCAACAAGGTTGGATCATGCATGTCTACCTCCACTCGAATACTTTCTTTCAAACCATTGCGAAAGGCACCTACCACTGTGTCGGGACTAAGGTCTGAAGTGTATGGTAGTAAACTGGTAAACTCCGAAACGAATTCACTAACTGACCCTTTTTGTTTAAGAGATAACAATCTTACTGTGTAGGATGATGTAGCTCCGTCGTCAAATCTTTCTAAAAAAGAGGTAGTGAATTTTCTCCAAGTAATAATAGCTACATTCTCTTTTTTAAGCCATACAAACCATTGGTAGGCCTCAGTGCCTAATTTTGATGCAACGAAAGGAACTTTATCAATTTCCTTAATTTGATATAAGTCAAGGATGCCTTCCATTTTGGCTAACCAACCACGAGGATCATGACCTTCAAAAGTGGGCATATCAATTCGTGGAAAGTTAATATTAGGACCTCTTGGTTGGTGATAACCCATGTCCCTTTCTTGATTTGGGTTATACCGCTGTCTTTGAGAGGGATCCCTGTAATTATCCCAATCACCCTGTTTTTGTTTCCAATCATCATTAGGATCAACATTTTCTTCATTCTGTTGGGCGTGGGAGTGATTTTGGGGATTAGTATTGGGATTAGGTTGTTTTTGTGCTTTCACAAAGTCTTTTAGGATGATACTCATTTCGTTTATACTCTCTAGTATGCCGTGAAGAGACTCCCTATCAGACATGGCTGAATTACTTGAGTTTCCTTGCGTGATGTTTTCGTGAGTTGGGGAAGGATTAGTAGCCATAGGATCTACTAGGGGATGATGTGGATTATAACTACCAATTTTAAAAGGAGAAAGAGAATTTTTAGTACCTGGGCTGCGGTTAGCTCTTCTTATGTTGGTATTGGTCGTTTTCGAGCTTGATAATCGACCGTCAGGTCCTTTGGTCCAGCTTTTACTCATGCACTGTTTAAACCTTCCGGTTTAGTGATCCTTGAT
Organism: Wollemia nobilis; assembly: GCA_028583015.1. NCBI lineage: Eukaryota > Viridiplantae > Streptophyta > Pinopsida > Araucariales > Araucariaceae > Wollemia > Wollemia nobilis. The sequence continues at coordinate 1,356,629 of JAQPPZ010002048.1, read as the reverse complement.
CTGCAAAATTTGGTTATCGTTCGATAAAAAATTTGGTGTTGATTTCGCCTTAATTGCCACTCCAACTGTGGCACGGAATTGGATGTTGTGTGCTCCGAGGATTCTAGACACGACTCGTAAGACCGACGAATAGAGGACACGACGATCCAAACCTTGAACCGCGTGGACGCACAACACGATGACACGACAAACCAAACTTTGAACAGCGAACTTTACGACAAACCAAACTTTGAACAGCGCGGACGCACAACCCGATGACAGGACAAGCTGGAGACACGCAACGACGACCGGACAACAAGACAATGGACAGGACACGCTGGAGACACGTGACGACGACCGGACAGCAAGACAATGGACAGGACACGCTGGAGCAACCAGACAATGGACAGGACACGACCGGACAGCAAGACAATGGACAGGACACGCTGGAGACATGCGACGATGACCGAACAACAAGACAATGGACAGGACACGACCGGACAGCAAGATACGAAACGACACGGACACAACCGAATGACGACACGCTCAACCACACACGCGCGCAAAGGCAACGAAGGATGTGACCGAAGTCACAAACACAAAGAGGCGATTAATTCCTTATAAACCAGTAAACGCCCATACTACGCCAAATGTGGGATAAATCTTTAAAACCAACACCCGCAATAAGATTTTCCGCTGACGTCAGCCAGAAATTTAAATAAAAAACCTTAGTAAGCTATTTTAATTAAAACAATTTCGCGTATTTTGATTGGACGCCGCTGTGTCTGAGAGAATACGCTGCGTCTGGTGTCTGGCGTTCGGATAGGGGGCCGCGATAGACAACCAAAGCTCCTAGATGCCTTTGCGGTGGTCTGGGGGAGAGAAACGGAACAGGCGTGACTAAAAAAATTGAAACGAAAATTCGCCTGTAATCACCCCTGGATTTTCTGGAATACGCTGGCACCGGTTACGGAGTAGCAGAGATCTGGAATCGAAACGCCGGTAGGAGCCACCGTAACTTTTTGCAACGCTGGTAAAACTTGTGACGCGAACTGAACCTGCTATGGCACAGCCGGATTGCGGTGTTCAAATAAATTCCCGTGAATCGCCGAATCTGATACCACTTGCAAAGGTATTTCTACCTTTTGCTAATTAAATTTCATAGATATTTACGAAGCCGAATCGAAGGACGAAGATCGAAGTAAAATACGGAGTACAGAAATATATTTAACGAAAGGAATGAATCAATTGGCCACTTAAGGTGGGCACACCCTTGCGCAAACGCAGATGAAAATATAAAATGATAAAAGATGAGATGAATCTTCAATTAAATTATTATGAACCCATATATAGTGAATTTTACACAATTGGATAATATAGCCGACTCTTCATGTTTGGAGTGTAATAGTGTTCATCACTAATATCAGACGCACTGTTAACTACTCTATTCCTTTGGCGAAAATGCAACATGTCGCGATATCATGAAACTTTTGTTTCTCTGCCTGCCTGCCCTTTTTGAGTCATGAAAATGCTACATGTCATGATATCATGACACTTTTGTTTCTCTGCCTGCCTACCCTTTTTGAGTCATGAAAATGCTACATGTCGCGATATCACGACACTTTTTTCTCCTTGTTCTATCTCTTTGCTTTGGACCACAAAACTACAACATGTTGCGATATCACGATACTTTCTTCTCCTTGCTCTTTCTCTTTGCTTTGGACCATGAAAATGCAACATTTCACGATATCATGACACTTTTTTTTTCTCTTCTCTTTTGGCCGTGAAAATGCAACATGTGTTATCGTGACACTTTTTTTTTTGTGATGTTTTGCTTTTTCTTTGATATTTAGCATATGGGCCACTTTGGTCTTCTTGGAAAACTTCACCCACACATCAAAAACATCCTCATAAGCATTTAACATCACTATACATACTCTAAATAACCTTTGAACTCTTGTCCATTGCATCAACCGATCTATCTGACTGTGTTGACAACAATGACAATATTGTTGTTGCACCTTGATCAACAGAGTCGCATAAAGCAATTGCATCATATACCATAATTGCACAATGCCATCTACAAAGTAAAATGTACAAAAGTTGCACAAGGCAAACAAGAAAGTACCATGTTCAAAAGAGATGCAAAAAGCAATTATACCACCAAATATCAACTCATATATATAGCACAAAACACCTCATAAGGATGAAGTTGTCATCACACAAGTGTAACTACACTTCATTCCCCTTGAGGACAACTTCACCAAACCAAGTGAGTCCCTCAGATTACAAAAATTCTCCTTGGGAAGATGTTTGGTGAATAAATCAACAAAATTAGAAGATGATGGGCAATACTCCAACTGAATAGTCCCATCCAATACCTTCTATTTTATAAAGTGGGCTTGTATTTCAACATGCTTTGTCCTTTGATGCATTACAGGATTTTTAGCCAAGGTAATAATTGATTGATTATCGAGGAGCAAACATGAAGGACCAAATTGCTCAAAGCCAATTTCCTTCATGAGGGTACAAAGCCAAACTACTTCCTGTGTAGCTATTGTCATAGCCTTATACTCCACTTTCGTTGTAGAAAGAGCAATTGTATATTGCTTCTTGGAATACCAAGAGATATTTGCAGACCCAATACTAAAAACATATGTTGTGGTAGACTTTCTATCTATTATATCCCCTCCAAAATTAGAATCAGCATAGCCAAAAAGAGTAAAGGAAGGAAGCCTAGAATACTTGAGTGTCAAATGTCTAGTACCTGAAAGGTACTTTAGAATCTTCTTGGTATCTTGTAAGTGCTCATTATAAGGTTTTTGCATGAACCTAACAATCATACCAAATGCAAAAGCAATATCTGGCTTGGTTATGGTAACATAAAGAAGACTACCAATGAGTTGCCTATACAATGTAGCATCAACCAACTGAGATTTTGTACTTACTTCCAACTTAACCCCTATAGAAATAGGAATGGAAGTAGGATTGCCATCCTCCAAATCAAACCTCTTAATAATATCTCCAATATACTTGGATTGACTAAAAAAGGTACAATCCTCATGCTGATAAACTTGCATGCCAAGATAGTAGTGTAGAAGACCAAGGTCAGTCATTTCATACTTTGACTTTAATTTGGAGATGAAATCAAAAATTGCCTCATTCTCATTTCTAGTCACAACAAGGTCATAAAAAAATAGAGCAATTAAAATGACCAAGTTATCCTTCCTAAGAACATAGAGATCTGTATTTGAATAACATTTATTAAAACCAAGAGATAAGAAGTAACCTGAAATCTTCATGTACCATGCTCTAGGTGCTTGCTTCAGACCGTATAAGGTTTTATTTAGTTTACACACAAGTGTTTCCTTACCTTGTACAACAAATCCTGGTGGTTGACTCATGTAGATATCCACATCCTTGTGGTTGCCCAATCTAGCCTTATACTTTTCTATCTCTCCATTAGAATTGTACTTGATTCTATAGACCCACTTGTTTCCAATAACATTTCTCTTATTAGGATAAGGCACTAGATCCCAAGTTTTATTCTTTAGAAGATAATCCATCTCAACCTTCATGGCATAAACCCAACAAGAGTGTTGTGAAGCTTCTTGGTAAGAAGTAGGCTCATGATCATTCTCTATCTTAGGTAGAAGAGACATGTTAAGGGTCATACTTCTAGTTATCCTTTGGCTAACTAAATTTTGCTCTTTAGGACCCCTAGAATGATCCAACCACTTGGTACTTTTGACACAAGGCCCACACTTTTCTAACCCAAGAATTTCTTCATTGAATTTGACATCTCTTGAAACAAATACAATGCGTGAAGAAGGTGAGTATAACCTGTAACCCCTATGTTCTGCATCATAGCCAACAAAGATGCATTTTTGAGACTTTTTGTCCAATTTCTTCCTATTTTATGAAGGAATATATGAAAATGCATCACATCCAAACACTCTTAAGTGTGACAAATTTGGCTTCTTACCATTCCAAACCTTATAAGGAGTATTCCCCTCAATTGATTTTGAAGGACACCTGTTAAGAATGTAGATTGTTGTACTGGCTGCTTCACCCCAAAGAAATTGAGGTAAGTGGTCACAAAGCATGCATCTTACCATCTCCATGATTGTCCTATTTTTCCTCTCTGCAATACCATTTTGTTGAGGAGTGTATGGATAAGTAAACTACCTTTTGATCCCATGAGAAGAACAAACCTCATTGAAATCATTGCTATTGTACTCACCTCCATTGTCACTTCTAATAATTTTGATCTTTGCTAATTTTCTACCAAAGCTTTGAACTCCTTGAATGTCTCAAAACAATCTGATTTATTCTTAAGTAGATACCCAAAGATCATTCTTGAATAATCATCTATAAATGTGAGAATATAGGATGCACCACCAAGTGATATAACATGTAATGGACCCATAATATCTATATGAATGAGTTGAAGAGTTTGTGTGGCCCTTGTTGACTTTTTCTTTGCAAAATTTTGTTTGCTCATATTTCCTAAGATGCATGTTTCACACAAACCATGAATAGGTGAAATGTTAGGCAAGATTTCAACCAAAATTTTGGACTTCATCATTTGAATATTTTGATAGTTTGTATAGCCTAACCTTAAGTGCCAAAGCTTGCTACTAGGAGAAACATTAGTTGCTAAACACACTTTAGGAGGAGCATCACCTAACACATAATATTATTCTTCATATAACCTGTAATGATTGGTAGCATGCATTTCCTAATGCTCCATGAAGTTGCATTGAACTCAATAGTGTGACCACTTCTAGCAACTTGCAAAACTGAAATTAAATTTCTCCTAATTTTAGGAACATATAGGACATTATCAAGTAATTTCCTTTAAATTACAACATTGCCAACACCTTCTACTTGAAGTCTAGTATTATCACCAATGACAACTAAATCTGAAGAGTGCTTATGAAAGTCCACAAACTTATCCTTTTTAAAACACACATGGTTAGTGCATCCAGAATCTAACACCCATTCATTATAAGTAGATGAGTCAATGGAGTAGAGGGCACAAACAAAGGCATTTTTATTAGAATTTTGATTTACATTGTTGTTCTTTTTCTTTCCCTTGCCAAACCATTTCTTAGGTCCTTGTCCCTTAGCCTTTTCTTGCTCTTCCTTTTCTGCAATCTTCTTCTTCTTGAAACAATTTTATTCCTTGTGGCCTTTCTTGCCATAAAAGTTGCAAGTGAAATCAACTCTAGGCTTGTTGGGTTGGAAATTTTGATTTTTCCTTCCCTTGTATTTCTTCTTTAAGGAAGCCTTAGTGGCACTCAAGGCAACATTCTTCTCCTTGACAACTTGACCATTCACTTTGTCTCTATTAAGAGACTCTTCATGTTGAATCAATAATTGTGAAAGAGTGTTGAGAGGAATGCCATCCTCTTCTTGCTCTAGCCTAGTCTCAATAATGGTGACAAAATTATTGAACTTGATTGACAAGTTCCTAAAAAGCTTAAGAGCTTCTCACTTATCCAATCACAATTACAAGCCAATAGTTGAGTTCTCATATATTTCATCTTTGAGAGGAAGATCAAGGCCCTTTCTTCTTCACCTTGCATAGTGCTAAGAATTTTGGATAATAAAGTGAATTTCCTTGATGTGTTGGACCCTATATGGACTTGTTTTAGAAAATCCCATGCATATTTAGCATGATAAAAATGGCTTATAGTGAGCAATATCTCATCACTCACACTATTGATAATCATAGAAAGTGCAAGATGACTCTTGTTGTTGTATGTCTCAAGTGCCCTTGCCTGGGTTGGGATTGCTTCATATCCATTCACAATGGGCCATAAACTTTTTTCTTGAAATTCAGCCCTCATCCTTGGTTCCCATATTCCAAAATTTGATCCATCAAAGATGTGCTTAGGTGTGAAAGAGATTCCATGATAAACCATTCTATAAAGTGAACATAATCAAAACATAAGATGCATTGACAAAGGAAATAAATGATACAATAAGAAAGTAGATAAACATACTTGCATATATAAAAAAATATAACTTTCAAGTAATCTACTTTTCAATCATCAAAGATAATCATCATGAAAGATAAACATCATGAAAGATAATTAAAATTAAGCATCATCAAGAGAGATAAGCATCATCATGAAAGATAAGCATCATGAAAGATAATTAAAATTAAGTATCATCAAGAGAGATAAGCATCATCATGAAAGATAATCAATATTATCATGAACTACTATAACCATCTTGTAATAAACAACTATAACCATATTGCAATTGAATAAAAGAAATAAAACAAGATCAAATTGAAATATATTAACTTGCAATAAGAAGGTAACTAATAATAACAACCATATTGTAACAAAATAAACTAACTTGAATTGAACCATAAAACATTTGTTAAATGTTAGATAGTCAATAAGTTAGTAAGTTAGTGTTCATTTTAAGGTTTTGCTATAGCTTAATGAATTTCCAATTCATCTCACCCAAGGTAAACCAAGCTACCCAAAAGGGTACGAGCATGAGGACCCAAAAAGGACTTGCTACCGATAGAGCAGATTCTTTTGGATTCAATAGGTGTTTAGCAAATATAAAATATGTTGCAATATTAAGTAAAATTTAATCAAATACTAAATTTGTGGTTAGTAAGTTGATTCATTTTTAACCTTCTTGATTAATATGAAAATTAGTAAATTGCAATTTAGTTGGTTAGTAGATTTTTTAGTAGCAAGTTAGTAGTTAGATTAGTTGAGATGCAAAATGCAAAAAAAATGTAAGAAAGATGAACAAGAGATAGTGGAGACACAAAGCAAAACACAAATACTCTCTCTCTCTCTCTCTCTCTCTCTCTCTCTCTCTCTCTCTCTCTCTTTCATTTTATTTTAATTTCATTATGAGAGATACAAGTTACATTAATTTACATTATGCTTCAAGCAAATTCTTGAGAGAGATTAGAAGAAATTAATAAAAATAGGGGAAGAGAGTGAAAAAGTTGATCTGAAATTGCCTTGTATACTCCAAAACATACTTGGATAACTTTGCAAAAAATGCAAACTCAAACAACCATTGTTAATGTGAGACAAAAAAATATTGCATTTTAAGGAAAATAATAATAATTTTTTAATACAAAAATTGCTTTAAAAATGCAATTAAATTAATAAAATTTATTTTATTAATAATTAATTAAAAAATTGCATGAAAAAGTTTAAATATTTTTATAAAGCAAAACTTAAAAAAAAAAATTAAAAGTTTTTCAGACTATATAGCCGACTGTTTTTTTATATAGCCGACTATTTTATATATATATATATAGCCAACTATTTTTTTTTATATATAGCCGACTATTTTTTTATTTATATATATAGCCGACTATTTTTTTTATTTAAAAAAAAAATGACTATATATGGAAATAGGGGTTTTTGGGTCTTCCGGACACAACCATGGGGTCCGTTTGGCTCCAAAACCCTTCCAACAAAAGCTCAATGTCAAAAAAAAATTATAGATTTAAAATGAAAATACTATTTTCAAAAGATCTAACAACTAGATCTAAAAACATAATAAATCTATAAACCCTAATGGCAGATTTGCAAAATAAGTTTGCATAAAATACCCAAATATCAAATGCATGCAAAAAAAAAAAATATACCTTAATGGGTTTTTCACCTCAAAGGATTGAAGACACTTGATGGAGATCCCAACCGCTCTGATACCAAATGTGAGACAAGCAAAGTCTCCCCAAAATCAAAGAATGCTTCACAAGATCAATCACACATAAAAAAGGAAAACCCACAACACCAATATTAAGTGGTAAAACCCTACTTCAAATGAATAAGGGAAAAATCCACTATCAAGCTCACTATAATACTCATTTGATTCAATAATACAAGAATGCTTCAATGTTGTGCAATAATATGCATCAACATGATATTACAACACAAGTCAATATGACAAGATATGTTTAGATGTAGTAGACAACACCCCTATTTAAAGATAAGTTTTCCTACTACAACCCTAAATCTTATCACAATATAATCTTGAGATGTGTGACAAGTGGCATCTATCAAATATTAGAAAGTTCTTAGTTACTTTCTAATATTATCACAATATAATCTTTGAGATGTGTGATAAGTGGCATCTATCAAATATTAGAAAGTGATTAGTTACTTTCTAATATTTGCTAGAAAATGGGAAATAACTTTTTTCCACAAATTAAATATTCCTAGCACCCTTATTTTATTTATTAATTAGGTGAGAATATTTTTACATAAAATAGAATTATTTTCTAATTCAAATATTATTCTTTAGACTTTATATTTTAGTCTAAGAATAATTTACACAATGTTGCATTACATATTCCAACATTATGGATCTGAAGAAATTTATGCCTCAGTGCTCACCCAAAAGAATGATCAAGATGAGTAGCACCCCATATTATTTTGGAGTCGAACTCTCCATGATTATCAAGTTAAGTATAATTTTATTGAGAAACAAATATTTTTTGTGATGAAGTCATTGAAGAAGTTTAGGCAGTATTTGGTTCAAAGCAAGACCCTGGTATATGTTGTTCACTTGGATGTAAGAAGCTTTATTATACAAGGTGAACTAGGAGATAAAAGAGCTGGTTGGATCACCAAGATCCAATAATATTATGTGGAGATACATCCCACCAAGTTGGTAAGAGATAGGGCCCTATGCCAAGGTCTAACATAGGTAGTAGTATCAGCTAAAATAATAGCTTGTCGAACAACAGAAGATGATCAGATCAAAGGAATACAACCAAGTGACTCTAACTTGGTAGACCAGATGATCAAGTACTTTCAAACTAGAATATGCCCTCTTAATATAAATGCATCACAAATAAGAATATATAGACTTCAATATTTGAAGTATATCTTATTGCCAAAAGGGCTATACAAAAGAAACCTTGATGGAGTCCTCCTTAAGTGCTTAAAATATGATCAACAACAAAAGGTCATTGAAGAGTTCCATGGAGGGCCATCTGGAGGATATTTCTCAGGCAGTATACAACTTTGAAAATCATAAGAGCAGGCTATTACTAACCTACTATATTTGCTGACACCTTCAAAGTCACTAGAGCTTGTGACAAATGTTAGTGGCATGTAGGGAGGACAAGGAATGCTTCATTCTACCTCAAGCCAATACAAGTTGAAGAGCCCTTTCAACAATAGGAGCTAGAATTTATAGGTATCATCAACCCTCATTATTTAGTAGAGCACAAGTATATTCTAACTACCATAGACTACCTCACCAGATGGGTAGAGGCTATTCCTACCAAGAAATCAGACTAGAAAGTTGCGATCAATTTTATGGAAAGTTTGATTTCAAGGTTTGGTGTTTCGGAAGACTTGGTGAGTGACAATGGACCAACATTTATAGGGGCCAAGTATATTGAGTTTTCTAGTAAGTATGGAATCACCATTAAGAATAATTCAAATTGTTACCCTTAAGGGAATGGACTTGCAGAGTCTACCAACAAAAACCTATTAAGGATTTTGAGGAGATCACTAGAGGGGAATAAAATAAGTTGGCATCTAATGCTTGAGCAAGCTTTGTGGGTAGATAGAATTACTATTAAGAAGTCCATCAAGACTTATCCTTATGCTTTAGTATATGGAAATGAGGTAGTGTTACCTATCCATTTGGAAATTCCAACACTTAAACTGATAAATGCAAAATATAAATCAAAGGAAAATCTAGTGGAAACAAGGTTGACACACCTACTACAATTGGAATAGAAAAGAGCTTAGGCCTATGAGAACTGTAAAAATTATTCTATGGACATCAAGGTATGGTTTGATAAAAAGGTAAGGTTCAGAAAATTCTAGGTTGGAGACTTAGTTCTCATGTGGAATGTCGAAAGAGAAAAACCAGGACATCATCAGAAGTTTGACTCCTTCTGGGATGATCCTTTCAAGATAGTAGAGGTTAAAGAGACCAATGTTTTCCAGCTTGAATATCTGGAGGGAAATATACAACCAATTATAGTTAATTTTTTTTATCTTAAACTCTATTTTGATTGAAATATAAGCTCATTGTAACATATGTATATATTTTGTATCATATTTCTTTTTGCACTTTTTATCAAGTTTTTTTTTGGTAGCATGTTGTATAAAAAAAAGAGAATTTTTTTTTTTTTGCAAAATAAGCAAAGTGTTCCCAAAGATACAACAAGTTCCTATTTCACACTCAAATACACTAAGAGAAAATTGAAATGACGAGTGGAATACAATCCGCATCTAAATGAACTACATTTTCAGTGGAATGCAACATGTGTTATTTTCCATTCACTCAAGAAAACTAAGTGGCAGCAGAATAATATGGAATGCTAATCTACCAAATTTTGAGACTCATGTTGTGCAAAATGAGGAAGTTTCTAATCCATCATAATTTAGAGTTATGTTGAGCGAAATAAAGAAGGTTGTAATCCACCAGTTTCAAGTCTACTTTTGAGCAGAGGAAAAATTTTGCATCGTATCACTTTACAAAAGGTAAGAAGTTCACAATAAATGCTAAAATTTTCCATGCTTGAAAGGGATAAAAGATAAAGCAACACTGTGAGGGTATGAAACACGTTTGAATTTCAACCAATCAAAAATTGGAATGCCACCTTCAAGATGCCAAAGGGAATGAGTGTGATTTAAGAAGCGTGCCAATGGATAATTTGTGCAATAGCTACATTAATGGTGGAGGACGTGCATGTAGCAAAAATTAAAAGTACCGAAGAATAGAATTATGCTCATTTGACAAAGGATAACATTCACAAAGTGAAGGAGAGTGTAAATGATAGATGAGTATTGTTGGTGATTTCCAGAGAGAATTTAAAATTATTCATGAAAAATGACTCCAAAGAAAATGCTTACAGAAGTACAGAAAATAGGAGTTGAGTTGGAAAGCCATGTAGAACAAACTAGGCAATTGGTAGAAAAAGTAATGACCAGTGAGGAGAACCTTCTTGAGAAGGGATATTTAATTTAGATACTTCAACGGGAGACCGATTCAACCACAAGGTATTGTAGCTATAAAATCGTTCTTGTTTTCTCACATCTATGATTTTGTTCACCATTGCCCTGAGTTGGTTTTTGCAATGATTAAACTTTATGACCCTAAGAAGAGAATAGTGAAAAATCCTAATGGTATTCCACTATTCACTATTACCAAAGAGTTTTGTTGTGAGTTGTTTACCATAGGGGTAGGCCCACCTTCAGAGCCTAAACCATTTGATGTAGCAGAACAAGCTAGGGTTTATGCTTCATTAATGGCTTTAGAAGAAAAGAAAGATGTAGAAATATGGCTTCATTTCCAATTCAAAAGGATAAGAGAGGAGGATGAAATGCCTGAAGTTCCAATACCCATCAATGAATTTTCTAACCCAGAGCTATTTTCTATGTTAGCCTATATGGAGGGTTTGGACTCTGATAAAATGGTGCATGATTGGCAAATAGTCACTATGTATTGCATTTCTAATGAAAATATGTATGAGGAAAATGTGGCTGAGAAGGGCATTAGGGTTATCTATTTTGATTTGCTAGCTTTCCTTGCTCAAATAATGCATGTGAAATTAGTAAGAATAAAAATAAGCTCTGATGCACCTTGTTTTAGGCATTGCTCCAGCCTGGTCTGGATTTTTTATGCTACTGTAAGAGATATGATACCCTAGATTTCAGTCAAGTACAAAAATAGCGAGGGAGATCCCATTTTGATTTATTATTGGACTAATCAATTGAGAAGCATTAAGTATTTTTATAAATTCAACTTAGAATTCTTAGGGCCTACATTGAAAATCATGTTTGGGGAATGCCCTAGGCTACCACCTCTGGCCAAGACAATATTTATAATAGAAGGTATAGAGGAAGGAGATGTATGTTGACCTACCATAGTGTTGACGATATAACTATTACTAAGAAGCAATATGGTGAACAAATTGACCAATACCTGGATAGGTTGGGTCTGTTTTACATTTCTTAGAGATGGACTTATGATCCAGATGATATTTTGAACTATGGATCTGGGAGAAAAATGAGATGTATGTTGACCTACCATAGTGTTGATGATATAACTATTACTAAGAAGCAACAGGGTGAACAAATTGACCAATACCTAGATAGGTTGGGTCTGTTTTACATTCCTTAGAGATGGAGTTATTATCCAGATGATATTTTCTATAAGAGGAACATAGCCCTAAATGGAGAAAAGTCCTAAAAATTTGAGAAGAGACCTAGGCCCCACTTTAAATAGTGCAAAAATAATAAAGAAACTACTCTTTTGGAGTGGAATGTTTCTAATATGGATCAACTTCCTCCATGGATAGACTTTTTTAACAAATTGTTGATTTTGATCCAGACAATAATGTAAAAAATCTGTTGAAGGAGTCTACCATCAAAGATATTGAGGAAAAAATAGAAAATAAAGAGGACCCTCAGTCTAAATAACCTACTGGTGATGAATTAGAAGAAAAATAGAAATGGAATGAAGCCAAGATATCAAACTGGTGGAGGATTAGAATTGAACTTGGTAAAGAAAAATCCAGGTTTGGGTTAAAAATTGATGGTGAATTTTCTAAAATGTATGACGATAATGTCAAAACTTGGAAGTCCAAAGACCCAAGGAATATAGTGCTAATCTACAAAAAGTCACAAAATGGGTTTGGTTCCCCATCCCCACCTTTAGAAGAAGAATTTCAAGAAGAGGAACCTGATACTCCATTGACTACTACCAAAATTTTGAAGATTTTTCAGCCTTCAACTAAGCAAAAAGAGCAATTTCCAAAAGGAGCACAGTTGATGAGTAAGATGCAATATTCTGATGAGAGGGATGTCAGTGTTCTATTCATAGAGATAGTAAATATACCCAAGTACCTAGCCCTAGGTAGAAAGCCTTAAAATAAAGATATATACTGGAATAAGAAGGATGAAAACTTTTAGTCTACATATCTGAGTTTCACCACTACAACAATATTGGAATTAAATCCTATTTTTGAACAGATATTACTGGATGAAATAGTACAGGAAGGGTTATCTAAAGAAGATACAAAATGTGAGAAAATCACCTTGCAAGTTTTTCAATGAAAAGCCAAAAGGGCACCAAAAAGAACTGAGAAAGAGATTTCAAAGAAACAAAGGTTGGATAAAGAAGAAATTATTAAGTAAACAATTGTTTTAGCTACAAAAAAATTTACACAAGTACAATAGTAGATCATAGAGATAGCTCAACAACATCCTATATCAGTAGGCAAAGGTATGGTCTCTAGTACCTCTTATCCTCTTCCTCATACAAATTCTCCAAGTAAATCTCCCTTCCTTTCTGAGTAAGAAATTGTAACAAAGGTGCCTTCTCCACCTCATAGTTCACCACCTATTTCATCAGTCGCTACTGAGGTACAAACCAACCCATATCCTCCAAGGTCACCTCAAATTCTAGCTTCATTATATGAGATTTCTCTTTCATCATCTTATATAGTTCCATCCTTGCCATTACAACCACCTATTATAGACAGGGGTGAGTGCATTCCCATAATGGGGTGATGACAATTGGTATCAGGGATCATGCAATATGTCAAGGTATTTTTCATGAGTCTAACTTTGGCATCTGTTAGTAGAGTCTAGACATCAAGAGTCTAGACATCTAGGGGATAGGTGTAGACGTCTAGAATAGGGTCAAATGGCTGGAATAGCCATATAGAAGGTAGAAATTTGGGCTGGCAAGGGAGACATCTGGTCACCAGATGTCAGGGGGGCATCCATCGGTAGGTGGAACCTAGACATATGGTCTAGGTTAGATGTTAGGTTAGGGGTCTCATGGTTAGCCATTTAGCAGTTACCAAAAATCAAGGTTAGATGTCAGAGGTCTTCTTCCTATGTAAACCTACAAACAGCCTGTTATTCCTTTACTTCAACACTTGTTCATTATTATATGGAAAACCTACAATCACTCTCAGCATAGGAAACCTACAGTACAACCATTAATGGCTTCCAACTGCAATGCACATAACACTCATACAATCACCATGCACATAGAATATATAATAGTATAATAGTATTTTGAATTATCTCATATGATCTCATATAGCTCTTATAGCATTGATTGCACCCTTAAAAATGTTTAAAATGGGGGTTAAATAGGTGTAAGGAGTTGGTTTCCCCAACCAACTCCTGGAACCGCGACAACCAATTTTCCACTACTTCTTTTAACAGTTAACTAACTAGACGTTTGTCCTAATTAACCATGCTAACTAGACATCTGACCAATTGACCATACAAATAGACATATGACCATCCATCTAGTGCTACAATCATGATGACTATTTTTTTCATGTAGTACCACATGCATTTACATTCAACTTAGCGTCTGGTGGCTGTATTTTCTAAAATTTTCCAAACATAAACAAAAAAAACTTGCCTAATACATTGCAAAATTGCTGATGGATGTGTCAACCAGTCCTAGGGTTTAGAATTGCTATCTATATCTATACTCCCCTTTGAATAAGTTGATGTCTTCAGCAACTTTCTCCGCTCGGATCCTAAAGCTCCAGCCTTAGTCTGTGTTGCACCTAGTGGATTAGCAACCTATAATTCCCTTGTGTACTCCTGAAGCTATTCTTGGTAGTGGCCTCATTCATATTTAAGCCTCTTTGCATAGTTGTAGTATTTTTCCCATTCCACGCCCAAGGTATTGGCTCTCTCTTCTGTCTTCTTCAGGCTGGACAATAACTCTGTCTCCCTGCTATGAAACATGTCCTTCAACAACTGTTCTGAAATAGGAGCAACTGATGTTCCTGTTTGTTATTTCACCCTTCATAGTTCTTCCTGTAAGGCTGCATTTTGTTTTTGCAGATCTTCCTTTTCTTGAGCCCAAGCTCGCTCTTGCTGACTTCTATTGGTTGCGAATGATTTCGCCTGTTTGATCAACAATTCCTTTTTATTCTTGAGTTGGGCTATTTTTGCCACTGCTTCCTGTAATTGTTGGTTCCTCTTCTCCAATTCAGCTATCAATATTTGGCCCAACTGCTTTGTCTCCTCTTGGACTCGCTCCATTCATTCCATTCCTTCAGCCAAGAGCTTATCCTTTTCCATCAGAGTCTCTGTGACTTATTACTCCATGATATCCTTAGCCAAACTTATATGCTTAATTCCCTTGCCCAACCACTACAACAAGTGCGCAAGAAAATTCAACTGTGTATACATCGACAGTAGTTCTAGCACTACTTCCACTTACCTACCATGCTACCTAGATTGTGGAGTATTTTTGCTGTGGCAACAAATGTAGACCTATTTTGTACCCAAGTAGAGACTAGGTGTCTTATCTGGCCATTCTACAATGCCCTCCATTTTTTGTACTTGTTGGCTAGTAGGTAATGACCAAGGTTGTTTCTTATAGATACTTGAGATATCTGTTCACCAAGGTCCTTGAGCTACCCATTTGACCAATCAGTCAAGTTCCTCCTCCACCATACCTTGCCACTTCTTACATTAGCCCATGCATGCACCACTAAACTGCAAGCTTAGACTCTGTATTACTTTTCCCAGTTTATCAAAATAGACTGTTGCTTGCTCATCCATCTCATATGAAGGATCCATAAAATTTGGTAACTTGAGAAGGATCTCGTGGGACCATGCATCTATCTATTATACCTCACATTCAGTTGCTTTACCTTTATCCTCCAGGTGAACTAATGAGCTATTTCCTCCTATAGAATGGACTAGGGTCTTACTGCCATATTTTTCCTATTATTCTATCTTGTCGAGGTCTACTATTTTTGGGTATTATTCTCCTTCATATTTGGATATTTTTGATTTTGGGTTCCCCGTTACTGTCTCCTTTTCGGGCTCTTCTATCTCCTCCAAATTTTATGTAACCTATGGTGGTAGTCCTTCTTCTACCTCTAGGTTATTTTTGATTCTTGTAGTACTCTTAGAAACTGCTACCCTAGCAACTGCAGCAAACATATCCTCTATGGAAAATATATCCAAGGTGGCTGCTAGTGCTGTTGGTTTTGCCAAGGATATTTTTGACATTTCAGGTGAACCCATACGACCTATGTGCTCTACCTCTACCAAGAACTCATCTGGTCCAATTGGGTTAGTTGTACTGGTCCCAGCTACCTGATTCTATAGTGTAGTTGATATGGAGAAGTCAGCTTCTTCCTTCTGATGGTATTCCTGACTATAAACTATTTCCAGATTTCTTGCTATCTTTTCTAGAGCTTCTTGTGAAAAAGTTAGGGATGGCACATGAAATCACCCCTTATTATTCTGCCTAGGTTCATCTGGTGATTGGGCCTTCTATTTTTGCACCTCTTCCTCCTGAGCCTATGGTACTCCCTTATCCTCCCCTTTTTATGCAGCCACCAGCTTCTCCTGATGCAGTTTATGGGAGATCTACTTCACCCTTGCCTTATTTTTTGATGTCTTATTTGCTAGTTGGCCCCCCATCCACCTATAGATAGATGGTTCAAGAGGTTGTAAATCCCATGGAGCATCAAAGTCCAAGATAAGAACTTTTTCCCTTACTATCGCATCTAGGATCAATCCAATTGCATGGAAATTCATCGAGAAATTCTTCATTGTCCTCATCAAGAATACCTCTATGTGGTTTGATAGGTATGTTGCCCAATCATACTGTATACCTTTCTCTATCCCTTGTAAGTAAGGAATCAACCAAATTGGCAAATCTGAACTCTATTGTTCTCCTCACAGCCTCACCATGATGACATTCATGATCACTTCATAACCCTCACTATGGAGTTGTGTCTATTTCACTCCTCTTCCACCATGGATGCTCAACATAGCTTTTGCTTCTTCTCTAGTCAAAGTGGTGATATCTATGATCAATTATGGTGATCTCTTAGGATCCACCCTCTCATTTAGCATCGACTGACCCCTTAATGGAAGCCCAAAAGTATGTTGGAAGACTCCAAGAGCAAATTCAACCTCCAATGCAATGCCATCTATCTCCACAAAAATATTGTGCTTCTTGGCATCATATGTCTCCACCATCTGCATTAAATATTCTTTGAAAATTTCTTGATCAAAGTGAGGAGCCTATAAAATGAAGTGTACCCCCGTTGCATTTATATTTATTTTTATCGAATGGTTCCCTGGTGTATTTGCCCACCATTGACAGTAAAAATCTCATGTCGGGTATACCCAAGTTAGTTCCTCCATTGGAATGGGTGCCTTGCTGCTCTCATGACTCTCCTTACTTCTATGGATTGCCACTTTTGTACTTTTATTGTGGCTTCTCATTTCTACCTCCCGTTGATGTCGTAGCCTCTTGGCTACCATCGATTCAAATTTAGACTCACTTCATATTGAATTTTTTCTTGGTTTATGATGTGTCCTTGTGCTTTATTCACTCCTCTACCCTAGACGTTGGATCTCCCTACCATCTGGTTCAATAGATGTCCAATCCTGTAGACGTCTAGTGTTTGCAGTCATCAGGTGCAGTAGACGTTGAACGCTACAAATGTCTAGTATCTACAGTCATCAGATGTTGTAGATATCTTGTATCTATAGTTATCAAGTGTAGTAGATGTTAGATGTTGTAGATGTCTAGTTTCTATAGCCATCAGGTGCAACAAATGTTGGATGTTGTAGATGTATGATGAAGCAGACGTCTGATCCAACATCTTTCTGATCTAACATCTATTTGGTGTGATGTCCCCTTGCCCTAACCATATGCTTGCGTACTCCTGCTTCCACTATCACGTTCTCTCTCCCTTGAATTATCCTCTTTGCTGCCTGAAAGCGACATGCAAGAATGAGGGAGCTCTCCTCATTTTATAGCTTCTCCTGACCATTATGCAACCACCACCTTACAACTACCTTTTTGCATGCATGACACGTCAGTTAACTAGACGTCTAGGTATCCTTTGGTTTTGTCTTATTCTCTGTTTCATATTTTTTCCTATTTTGTGTTTTCCTCTTTTGACTTTTTAATTGACTTTTTTTTCAAATTTTCTTATTTTTTATTTATTTTTATATTTTTTTCAAAACTGTCTGTGACGTCTTTGTTTTAACATCGACGGGTGAACCACATGGTCAAACCAATACACAGTTCCCACATATTTTGATGATGATGGCTATTTCCTTTGAAACTACTAAAATCATCATCACTATCACTATTTATTTCCTCCATCGTCTGTCTTCTTTGGTGATTGTTTCATCTTGGGGGAGTTTCTGAGCGTGACTATGGTTGTTGTCTTGTTCTATACCATAGCATACTGTACCCATATTGTTCTTCTATTTCTTCCATCTATTACCTTATTTTTGGCTCTGGGGACTGATTCCTATTGGTTTGTCATCTGACATTATTATTGAATTGTTCATTACTTTCTACTATTGGACTAGTCTGTTCCATCCGTTATTTGACCAATCAATTTTCCCCATTGTATGGACTAGCAATATTATCCATATATTCTACTACTTCTTCTTGATGTCTATTATTCAGCCGTTGTGGATGGGCAGGCACTAATGGAACCCGTTCAGTCCTCCCATCATTATGTTGGATTATTATACAATCATCCAAATAGTTATACATCACTCCCTCATGTATTTACTGATCCCATTCATGTTTCCTGGGCTATTGTCGACCTTGTTATTCCCTATTCTGATGGTTTCATCTAGTTATTAGACCTCGTCCTTGACCTCTTTAATTTCTTGGAATTGCCCATTCTTGATTCCTATGTTCTAGATTGGGGTTTTGGTCCCAATCTCTCCTTCTGTGAACTTGGTTACCACATCCTTGACCTCTCTTCGATCAATTCTCTCTAATGTTGGGCTACTGTACTCCTAGTTTCCTAAGATTCAATCGGTCCCTTAGTCATTCCTAACAATGTCTTTGGTTCCTACGAGCTTGTTGAGATGAACCTCTATGTCTATTCTCAGGAGCATGAAGTAATGGGTTAGCTTGGACTGGGTTCTCAGATGGACCTTGCAGTCCAAACTAGGAACTAGTCGACCTATTGGTAGCATAAGGGGAATTTATTCATCTCAATTTATTAGGATGGAGGTCAACCACGCTCCCACCTTGGTCGGGTGCTCTCAAAATTCCTTGCAGTCTCCCGAGATTACCTAAATTGTCTTGGTTATGGACCTCATTTATCAGTTGTGCTCTTGTTTCTGGTGGATGGTGTAAATGCACAAGTGTTAATTGGTATATGATCCTCAGTCTCCTATTAGCCCTTATTAGTATTCATCTCTATCTGATTTCCTTGAAGTGTCATTGCATGGAACAATGAGCTAGATTTTCTTGGTATTCTTGAGAGAAAACTAAACTAGTGCTTGAGTCATTTTCTTCTCCTGCCATGTTCAATGGCCATTCTAAGGTTTCTTACACCCATTGATGCAACCTTTGTACTTCTCTTTTATGCTGTCACAAGTCCAATTTAGCCATCCAATACCTTGCTACCTCCTCCTGCTCAGTTGGACGTCTCATGGATCCCACATATGGTAGGTGGGGGTACTTCCTGCATAACATCCTCATTTAATCCTTCATTGTATTCATCTTGTGGACTTATTGAAGCATCATCCTTAATGATCTATGTGATTTCCAAGAATCTAACGCCAGTTCACCGACTACGATCTTCATCCCTTTGTCCTCTCTAATATGGGTTAGGACTGGCATATGGAATATCTAAATTCTGGGGTAGGTTGTCATCACTGCTTATTTCTTCCAACCATCCTCTAATTTTTGGTTTTTTGGTACTGTATCGATATCCTTCCATAATATGGTTGCCATTTTCTCCTACTTTTATGATATTTAGCAATCGATATTTGTCCCACTTTCCATATCCTTGGTTTTTCTAGAGACTCGCCTGACTCTTGATGTTTCATTAATTCCTCTCTTGATGAGTCTTCTAAATTGAGCATAATTTTTAATGTAGGTGAAGAACTTCTAGAACATGTGTCTATTGGCAAGGTTTTTCCTTTTCTACTTTCCATTTGATTGGTAGTTTCTTCCTGTTCTTATTTTGGTAAGGAAAATAAACTACCTTCCGAAGAGTTTCCTGTTGCACTTCCTTTCTTGAGTTCCCCTTGGTCCAGCTTTGCCCATTTTTCTAGGTGAGCTTCATGCCTTTCATTTACCCTTTGCATGGTTGTATCCAACTCCTGAATCACTTGTTCTCGTAGCTAATTATTGTATTGTCTTAGCGTCTCAAATTCATCCTATAACTTATGTGTCTCCTTTCTCATCCATTGCAGAAGTATCACACCATCTTCCTCATCTTCTTCTAGAACATTCTATTGAGTGACTTACGTCAAGACTTGTAGTCGGTCTTCTTCATTGTTAGTTGAGAGTTCTACTGCCTGTATTTCTTCACTCCTAAACAACCAATCCAAGTTATGAGTTTTCTCCTCTCAAGCAACACTACCCTACTCATTGTTGTTTTCAGAAGGTTGTGTGCCTGGATCTTCTTCTTCTATTCTAAAAGTTCCTATTTATCCCAGTTTGATCATATTCACTTGCACACAAGGTTGGTATACTTTCAAATTGGAACCATTGATTACTTCGGGGCATAATGTTCCATCTAACTTCCTCAATCTTACTATCCCATTTTCAAGCACTTATTCTACCTGGAAGGGTCCAAGCCACAGGGTTTTTAATTTTCCCTAATTGAGTTATCTCTTACCATTGTATTTGAGAACTAGTCCACCAGCATTCAAATCCATCTTTCGAAGATGTTTATCATGCCAGAACTTACTTCTCTTATGTGCTATCTCCATTGCCCATTGATCCATCACCCGCTTCTCATCCAACTATACCAAATATGTCAGTCACTCCTGAATGCTTTCCTCTTCATTCAATCGGCTATCGAGTGCTACCCTTAAGCTAGGTATAAGGACAACGGGTACCACTGCTTCCTATTTGTATATTAGTTGAAAGGGTATGTGGTTTGTCATGGGTTTGAAAGTGGTCCTATATGCCCATAAAACTACTGGTAACTACTCCTCCTAGTCGACTCCTACTCTGCATGTCTTGTACATGATTGAGACCAAGACTTTATTTGTTGCTTTCGCCTGCCCATTTGCTCTTGGGTAGTACAGACTTGATCAAGAGTGAAAAATATTGAATTCATTCATTAAATTTTGAATAATTGCATTCACAAAATTGCCACCTCTGTCACTTGTTAACTGTAGAGGTATCCTAAACCTTGTAATTACTTGCTCGTACAAAAATTGAGTCGTGATTTTTATCGAGTTGTCCAATAAATCCCTTGCTTCTACCCATTTTATGAGGTACTCTATGGAAACCATGATGTATCAACATATTTTTCTATGACTTTTCTTTAGAGGACCTACAAAATCTAGCCCCTATCTCTCCAAGAGTTCCTGAGACTGCGATGGATGTAATGGCATGAAGTCTCTCTTCAAGGGTTTCCCTGTTCATGATTACTTTTCTCCATTTAGGTGATATTAACTCTTTTGGCAACTACCCTTTTGATAGATATTCCCCTATATGCTTATACCATATTGGTATGGTATTAATCATGAACAATTATGCATCAGGAAATTCATTTGATATTCCTCCCTCTTTAGGTTCTTCCAAGTGAATCCTTTACAACTGATCTGCTATTACGTGTTTCTTCCCTGGTCTGACTACCACTCTAAACATGAATTCCTATAGAGTGACTAGCCATCGACTTATTCATAGATCATTGGTTTGTTAATCAGGTACAACAGAGTCTAATGATCCACATAAAAAGTAAAGGGTTTAGCCAGTAGATAGTGTCTATACTTCTATACTGCATACACCATCCCCAGTGCTTTTCGCTCTGTTGTACTATAATTCTTCTCATATCTGGACAATAGCTGACTTGCAAAGTATATGGGCTGATCCAACCCGTATTGGCCTTTATTTTTAGTTTCACAATGACACTGAGAGGGGGGGTGAATCAGTGTGGCTCTTTAAAACTTAAAAACTTCAAATATTAAAGTCAAAACAATAAAAACTTAAAACCACATAAAGCAAATATAACAAGAGAGCATCACACAACACAAGATGTACTGAGGTTCACCAGTTTTGGCTACTCCTCAACAATTAACTGTTTGGACTCCCATCCAAATCTAGCCTTTGCAAAATACCAATTTTAAAATTAATTTACCAGCACCCATTGGAAGGAGCACCAAACCCTGATTTATCTGCACCAACAAAAAGGAGCACCAACCCCTAATTTATCTGCACCAAAAAAAAGGAGCACCAACCCCTAATTTATCTGCACCAACAGAAAGGAGCATCAACCCCTAATTTATCTGCACCAACAGAAAGGAGCATCAACCCCTAATTTATCTGCACCAATAGAAAGGAGCACCAACCCATAATTTATCTGCACCAATAGAAAGGAGCACCAACCCCTAATTCCAAGCACCAACTTGGACTGCAATTTTGAAACTATAAGATTGACATAAAAATGCCTCCACTTATACAAGACCCTGACTGGTCTATTGCTAACCCAACCTCTCTCGCTATTCAGCTAAACACCACACATACTTAAGAATCTACTTACTACACCTTTTTGGCCCTCTTACATCCCTCTTGCTACGCTTCTTACTACACTCTTATGGCTCTCACAACTCTGCTCAATGCTCTCTTACGGCTCTCTTCCAACCCTCTTCTTGCAGCACTTTCACTCACTTCCAGCAGCACTTTAATTCTCCACGCAGACCTCCTTTTATAACAAAGTTCTGATTCTATTTTTAACTTCCATATTTTCACATGCAGCTTATTAATAGAAACTTCTATATGTAACTCTTTTATCTTACAGTATTTTCTCTTGCATCCTATTAATAGTTATGGCTCAAGTTTGGTATTCGACTGATGACTTTCAGTTTAACCGCCACTCGATGATTACACTCCGTAACTAGCCTTGTAACTATCGTTCTAACTTCAGTTCACTAATATTATTTTAACTGCATGTTTTTTCTCTGTAACTGCACCTGCAACTGTCGTAATGACTTTAGTTAACTATTCTTATTTTAGCTACATGATTTTTCTCTATAACTACATCTATAACTGATGTACTGACTTCAATTAACTCTTCTTATTTTAGTTGCATGTTTTTCTTCTGCAACGGCCCCTGTAACTGCCATAGAACTTTAGTTAACTATCACATATCTTATTTCAGTTGGGTTCTCTTCTTAGCTCACGAAAACATAACCTGTCGCGATATCATGACACTTTTGCCTCCTTTCTACTTTGCTTGGTTTGAACCCACGAAAATACATGTCACGATATCGCGACACTTTCGCCTCCTTGCTTCTTTTGTTTGCTTGTACCCGTAAAAACACAACATGTCACGATATCATGACACTTTTGCCTCCTTGCTTCTTTTGTTTGCTTATGCCAATGAAAACACAACATGTCACGATATTGCGACACTTTTGCCTCCTTGCTTCTCTTCTTGGCTTGTACCTGCAAAAACACATGTCGTGATATCGTGACACTTTCGCCTCTGTACTCTTCCTCTTTACTTTTGTCAGATATCGCAACACTTTTGCCTTCTTACTTTCTCTCTCCTCCTTTAGTCATGAAAATACGACATGTCGCAAAATTGTGACACTTTCTCTCCTTTGCCTTCCTCTTGCCTTTGGTTCGTGAAAACCTGACATGTCGCAAAATCATGACACTTTCTCTCCTTTGCTCTTTCTCTTGCCTTCGGGTCATGAAAACCCAACATGTCGCGATATCGCGACACTTTTTCTCCTTAGATATTTCTCTTGCCTTTGGGTCACGAAAACCTGACATGTCGCGATATCGCGACACTTTTTCTCCCGGACTCTCTCTCTTGCAATATGTCGTGAAATCATGACACTTTTTCTTCTATACAATATCTCTTGCAATATGTCATGAAATCGTGACACTTTTTCTTTCGGACTCTCTCTCCTGCAATATGTCATAAAATCGTGACACTTTTTCTACTTGCCTTTCTCTCTTCCAACATGTCGCAAAATCATGACAGTTTTGCTTGCTTGCGCTTTCTCTTCGAACATGTCACAAAATCATGACAATTTTGCTTGATTGTGCTTTCTCTCCGAACTTGTCATGAAATCATGATAGTTTTGCTTGCTTGCACTTTCTCTCTAAACATGTCACAAAATAGAAACAATTTTGCTTGCTTGCTCTTTCTTTTCGAACATGTCACGAAATCACGACAATTTTGCTTGCTTGCGCTTTCTTTTCGAACATGTCACAAAATCATGACAGTTTTACTTGCTTGTGCTTTCTTTCCGAACATGTCACGAAATCATGACAGTTTTGCTTGCTTGCGGTTTCTCTCCGAACATGTCCCGAAATCATGATAGTTTTGCTTGCTTGCACTTTTTCTCCGAACATGTCATGAAATCACAACATTTTTGCTTGTTTGCACTTTTTCTCTGAACATGTCACAAAATCGTGACAGTTTTTCTTTCTTGCTCTCTCTCGTCGCTTTGGACCGTGAAAATGCTACATGTCACGAAATCGTGATAATTTTTCTCCTTGCATTTTCTCTTCTCTTCTGGTCGCAAAAATGCAACATGTCGCGATATCGTGACACTTTTTCTCCTTGCATTTTCTCTTCTCTTCTGGCCACAAAAATGCAAAATCTCACGATATCGCAACACTTTTTTCCCTTTGCTTTTTTGCTTCTCTTTTGCATATGGGTCACTTCGATCTTCTTGGACAGCCTGTAACAACTTCACCCAAACATCAGAAACATCCTCATAAGCATTTTACTGCACTGTACATTCTTTGAAGAACCTCTTAACTCCTGTCCACTGCATCAACCGATCTGTCTGACTGTGTTGACAACAATGACAATACTATTGCCGCACCTTTGCTCAACAATCTCCCCCTTTGGAATTGTTGGCAACACACGTGCAATTTCTTGTAATTCTTCTCCCCCTTTGACAATAATACCAAAGGGCTACTGTAGACTCCCCCTAAGTCCATGCACAACATTCTCAGGCACAAATTATTATAGTTAGCAAAAATTACAAACATGAGCAAAAAAGATAAACAAATTGCGAAGGTATCCACTACTGACTGGTGGACCTCTCTCCAATTGTTATATTATAGAAGACTCTATCTCTCTGCTGCACTGACTGGTGGACCTCTCTCCACTTGAAGAATACTCACTCAGATCTATCTTCAACTATGTTGGCTGCTGGATCTCTATCCATTGAGACTCTTTCCTCTGTACTCTGTCAATAGGCTCACTAAGAACCTACTCAATAGGCTCACACAGAATCTGCTCTAGCAAGCTCACCAAGAACTAGCCCAAATCTGGTCTAGCAAGCTCACCAAGAACTTGCCCAAATATTCTCTAGCAATCTCACCAAGAACTTGCCCAAATTTGCTCTAGAAATTTGTCCCAACACTATCCTCAAATATTTCCCAAAGGCCTTCTCAAAGGCTCAATCAATTATGCTCAAGTAGTACTCAAAATGAACTAAACAATGAGTGATGGAATAATTTATTTCATAGAACTTTAAAAAACACTTCACACATAACTTGAATATTTCCAACAATGCTCAACCACAAATATCACATAACAATGATACTCATATTCTTTTCTAACTCAAGTT
Organism: Wollemia nobilis; assembly: GCA_028583015.1. Classification (NCBI taxonomy): domain Eukaryota; kingdom Viridiplantae; phylum Streptophyta; class Pinopsida; order Araucariales; family Araucariaceae; genus Wollemia; species Wollemia nobilis. The sequence continues at coordinate 1,331,073 of JAQPPZ010002048.1, read as the reverse complement.
CTTTCACAACCAATGGGCTTCAACCACTATGCTTATAACACAAGCTTTAAACACAACTCTCAATTTAGAAAACCTTGATGCATTCAACCAACCACTTTCGAAAAGGAAACCACAAATACTTATTTTCCCTCCAACGATATTTCAAAAATCAACCACCATAATGTTGTCTTATACCAAACGATGTGTTGTATTTTTGGTTAAGAAACTCACGCCTTCCCGCCTACATGTTGGCAGTAATTTTCATAACGATCATGAAGAGCTTTACCATAGTCCTCCCTCAATATTGGTAGATGAATTGAGACGTACTCACAAAATGGATTCTATTTTATCTGCAGATTGGGAATGTTACAGGCTTCAAAACCAGCACCTACCAGCTTATGCTTTCATGACACGACGACCTGTGCTACATGTTCTATCTCAGATAACACCTATTAGTTGTTGCATCGTAAACCTAGATGTTCACCATGTTGTTCTACTGAAGCACATCAGTTTGATACTCTCTCCACACACATCTACATGAACTGAAACACATTTTGACAACTATACGACAATTCCCTGAGTACTTTCTTTTCATCCTCAGATAACCACACAAATACATAGGAGCATTAAAATAAAACTTTAAAATTGCTCCCCTTGAGGATGTGCTACCTGGAGCTACTTAGTGCAATAGAGAAGTAATCTCCTTCAGTCCAAGGAGACATGATTTCCTCTCTTATTTCTTTCTCCAACATATTTATTGAACTTAGGCTGAAGGTTTTCAACTGCGTCCCTATTTTGAACCTTTTCGTGAACTTGAACATTTCTCTTGGGTGGTTGTCTCTTGTACATCCTTGATGGATGATTATTTTCCTTTCTTTGATGCACATGATTTCTTCCCTGTCTGTGTTGCATTCTTTGCATCTGATGAAATCTATTGTCTTGCCTTAGATTAGATACAAAAGTTCTTGGACAAGACCTTGCTATGTGCCCATGACCATTACATTTAAAACATTGCACATGGTGTTCAACCGGAATAACAAAAGTATTTCTATTAGCATAACTCTTTGATCTATTATTCAATCCACAATAAATTACCTTGTGACAATAATGGTTGCATCTAAAATAATTGTCATTAAAAGCATTATTATGAATAAAGTGAGAGTGATAGAACCTCTTTTGTTGTGGTTGCTTTGCTGTAGATCTCCTTTGATATTTTCTTCCTTTTGAGGATTCAGCTTCAAGCTTTTCTTGCTTTGATCCTTCAACAGTGGATTTCTTCTTCTATGTAGGTTTAGAAGATGAAGGTTGTTCAGCTTCAAATCCAAGACCAAACTTACACATGGGGCTTCTTTTTTGCCTTATCATTTTATCTAGCAGCTCTGTGCTCTTTTCAAATTTGATATTTGTATTGGCCTCTTCTAGTTGTTTCCTCAATAACACAATCTTCTCTTCTTGTTTGCAACAAACAATCTCTTTCTCATTGATCTGTGACTTCAAGGCTTCTTCTATTTTCCTGGCTTTATGAGTTTGTAAGAAGAGATCTTCAATATTATCCCCATATTCTTCCAACTTCTTGGATAGTCTTTTGTTCTTTTTCCTTTCTAAACCTAACTCTTCAAGTGCAGTTATCAAATCACCTTCTAGATCTACTTCAACCTCTAGGTTTTCATCACATACTTGTTCTTTTTCTATTTTTTCTTCTTTTAGTGCCATATTGTATCGCTCCAAATTTTTTGCATCCCTACCTTCAGGCTATAGGATCCGTGCCCGGAAGGAGGATGGGAAAAGGATGGCACGGTACCTCGGACTGAGAGGCCTTGCGAAGGTCCCGCCTCTTGGGGGAGGTGTATTATGGTGATTTTTTGACGGATGGTGGGTTCACCAGGAAACGTTTGAATGGCAGTTTCCACGCCTAGGTTGGGAATGTGTTTGATGTGTTCAGTTTTAGCTTTAATCATCCAAGTCCTAGGTTTGGCCAAAATGCGTCTAAGCTATTCTATATGAAATGCAGATTTAAATGAAGACAAAAACAGATTTGGACAGAAAAATAGAAAGAACAAGATGGATTAAAGACCCATACCTGATCCGGATGTCTAATGAAGGTTCTAATTTTTGAAGTAGTCAGGATCGTCTGGAATTCGATAGGATCATCTCCTATCTAACAAGATCGTCTGAGATCTGATGAATTCGTCAGACGAATTCGTTAGAGACCTGCAAACAGAAAAATAGATGCAAAATACAGAGAATGCAACTATGATAATAGAGGGTAATGATGTAAAATGACAGTAAGAACATTAAAATGATAATAACAAACTAAGACACGAATGCATTATAATGATCTAATGACAATTTATGCTTTTATTATGCATTAAAGCTACATGGGTGAACTCCAAGATGCAGGATAATAAAGAATAACCATAGAATTAACTAAATGCAGAATAATGCAGTGGAAAAGAGTGGAGAAAATGCAAACTCTGGGCACTGATTGCCCCCAATGTGGACTGTAGTCGAAATCGTCTCGAATTGGGTCGAGATCGTCCGAGATTGTACGAGATCGTCTGAGATGAATTGAGCTTGCTCCGGCTGAAAAACAATGAAGTTCCTGCAAACAAACTTGGAAAAATACAAATGCAAACATTGATTTAAGATGGTCTAGTGCGTGTAGAATTCGAGTTACAGGGAATTTCAGCCAGGGGGATGCTAAGGGGAGGGCCTAGGATTAAATAGGCTTAGGATAGAGGTTGGGAGGTTGGAGATCATCCCAATTTGGGAGATCTCCAACGGGGGAGGTCTCTAACGACGCAGACACGCTTCTACCCGGATTAGAGATGCCGTTGGAACAGAGTCCAACTATGCACAAATCAGTTTGGGACGAGATCGTCTGGACGTCCTATGCCAGACAAAATCGTCCGATCTGAGGCGATATCGTCTTATCGGAGATGATATCATCAAACGAACAAAACAAACTCTAAAAATGGCACGGGAAAGGAGGAAACGGGTTAAACGGCGGTTTGGGAGCGGTTTTGGAGGTTGAAATTTGAATTTGAATATTTACTAGAGTAATTGTAATTATTAAGGTTTTACTGTGCCAATTTTAGGGTGCTACATTTTGCCCCCTCTTTAGCGAATTTTCCAAAGAAAATGCGTTAAATATGAGTTCTTCTCGATCTACGAGAAAGCAAAAATTATTCCCATTTTTAGGCGATGATTCTTGGTCGAATCGTACGACAACTTACTATGGTGCCCCCTCCGTGTTTTTACCCAAATCGAACGTTTGAGGTAAAAACACGAAAAAGCAAAAATTTAAAATGTTTTTAATTGTGTTTTGAATAAAATTAAGAAAAATAGGGTAAAACCCTAATTCATTGTTACTGTTCATTTTTTTTGTTTTTAGAGCTCTGCAAGCAAAAATGGTCAAGACAACGCACAGATCGACAGAGGTCCGGTGCGGGCTATGGGTAAGAGTCTAAACTTAGTTTAGAATGCTTTAAGTTGAATTTACATGCTTTTTAGGTGAATTTTGAGCAATTTTTGAGCATCACGGCCGTTTTTGGGCCATCGACGTCGTCGGGATGAAATCGTCCCGATTTCGACGAAATCGTCTCAAGTTCGCCGATTTCGTCTAAGGGCGAAATCGACGAAAGGGGGACGATTTCGTCAAATTAGGGATGATTTCGGCTTGCAAAATCGGAGACGATTTTGCTCAAATTTGGGACGATATCGTCCAATAGTGGACGATATCATCATTTATATAAAATTGAACTAATTTTACTTGCATTATTAATTACTGAGTTTTTATTAATGATTTTTATTGTTGATTTTGTTTATGTTGCAGAGAGGATTACTAAAGAGCAGAGAATGGAAATACGATGGGTTGAGAGATGACTTGGCCGCTCTATCACAGGAAGAGCGAGATCAGCTGGCATAGGTCGGCTTGCAGCATGTGGCAGAGATGCCACAAGTTTCTACAGACATGGGGCTACTGACAGCCCTGGCAGAGAGGTGGTATCCGGGTTCTTCCTATTTTTGGTTATCGACAGGGGAGATGACTCCCACACTAGAGGATGTATGGAGGATTTTGAGGATCCCCATACAAGGACGATTGATCACTCCTACGGCCAATCAGGGCCATGCGATGATGTGACTGTGTGGCGATCCGAGCTTCACCCTGGAGAAGGGCGAAGTGAACATCGAGTCACTGTGTCAGATGCCTGGGGCATCGAGACTCACATGGGTTTTGGCTAGGGTGGTAGGTGGACTTTTGTTGTGCCACCAGAGTGGATGCAGGGTACCATGGGTACTGGCAGATGTGGTCTGTGACATGAGAGACCACGGCTACAGGTTTTCTTGGGGCAGCTTTGTTCTATGTCGATTGTACAGGATCCTGCATGGGGTCGTGTACAAGGGCGACCGATGTCTGGTTATGACATCGCTACTATAGGTTTGGTGCTGGGAGCACATTGCGGTGCAGAGGCCGATAGGGCTCCCACTGATAGGGATTGATGGGGAGAGGCCCCGAGCTTTCTACTGGTGGCTCCGGAGAGGGTCACAACGGCGGATAGATCTACCGATGTCCCGGAGACTACTTGATGACCTTGTCTCCGACCAGATCACCTGGAGGCCTTGGAGAGATCATCCAGGGTGGGCCGAGGATGGACAGGAGCTGGCTCGCATCAGGCGAGTCTGCTGGCTAAGGATGGAGAGGGGAGAGGTGGAGCTCCACCGCTATGACCGAGTTTTGTGATAGTTCGGTCTACAACAAGGGATCCCATCTCTCAGGGATTACGAGTTTTCCTAGACTATCTAGGATAACACTACAGTTAGCGGGGCTCCAGATATGCAGCGATTCTGGAGTCAGGATGTAGATGATGCCCCCATTCAGCCAGTGGATGGGGACGATGTTGGGGTAGCCAATGGCTATGATGCCTGGTACATAGGCATCCGCCCTCCTCGGATGACGAGGGCTCAGGGTTTGATTCACGTAGTTGTGCGTCGGATGGGGAGGCGGTGCCAGGCGGCCATTGAGGTGGCCCAGGGTCACGATGGGAGAGAGCAGAGGAGACCATAGGCACAGGAGAGGCCGTGATAGTGGGAGAGGAGGGAGGAGAGACCCCCTTCTCCATAGAGAGAGAGGCCACCATCGCCCGATAAGGGCAAGGGTGTTGACACTGGGGAGAGCAGCGAGACAGTGACTCTCCGAGTGGAGACAGTCCGTCTCCAGGCACAGGTGCAGACATTGCAGGATGAGGCTGCACGCCATCGAGCTGAGGTGACACAGCTCAGAGATGAGATTGCACGTCTCAGAGCACGGGGTGGAGGGGCGAGCACTCGGGAGCTAGCACGGGCTATTGCCCATATCACATTTTATCAGACACTATACCACCAGATGGTGCCAGAGGAGGAGAGATTACCACTGTCAGCTACCATCGTGGATCCGATCAAGATTGGGTCATCAAGGACTTCGTCCCGATCCATGACTAGGACTCGCAGTACCACACATACTGCGATGGGGCCACCTCGTCCACCTCAAGGCGGGGGAGGAGATGAGGCTGAGAGCTCAAGGGGCTCTCGAGGCTAGCTACTACAGATTGCACTGCACAGATTGATATATAGTATTTACTATTTTTGATAGAGGATTGAGTATGCCGAGGTACAGATTGTGGCATACCGATTCGGTTTTGATATGATGTATATTATGGTTGATACAGATATAGATGAGATATTTTTGATCATATGACTTGTGTCTTATGTATTTTTATGATGCTTTTAATGTTTTGATTGATTGATTTGATGATTCATGTAATTACGTCATTTGGAAATATTATGGTTGAAATGTCATGCTTGAAAAATTTAAATGAAATAATCTGATAGAACAAATTGGTTGTTTGTGATGTGATGATTTGATAAAAAATAAAAAGGACTTTTAACAATAATTTCAAAGGACATTGTCGCTATTATAGACCATTTCATGGAGTCACCGCTCACTCGGTCGTCAAGCTAATCCCAATATAGAAATATTGTTAAAAAGTAAAAGAGTGCTTAAGAGACTGTCTTAAGACTTTGGTGCAATGGTGCAAATGATGATGATGATGGTTTGTTTTCAGAGTTTCATAAAAATAGTATGCATGAAATAATGTTAAAATGATTTTTTGCTAGGCATAAATTCCTAAGTGTGATAATTTTTTTGGATAATTCCCTAGGAATTATACCATCATTGCAAAATTGAAGGTTGACATAATGACATGAAATAGTGATAATGTGCATGCTTTTGAAAGCATAATTGTGTAACATAATGATTTAAGTCATATGTTTTTCATGATTTTCAAATAAATGGGGAATAAAAATTGGTACAATGGTTTGCGCTAGGCATAGAATATGTAGGTATAGACTTATACCATCATTGCAAAAATCAAAGAAGAAAATAGATTGTTTTATTGCATGGTTGATTTTTAATAAATAGAAAATATGAAGATGAGGACTTGCGCTAGGCATAAAATTCCAATTTTGGTTTTGGAACTATACCATCGTCACGAAAGTCGACAATATATATATATATATATATATATATATATATATATATATATATATATTATATATATTTTATTTTTTTTTTTTTGTGTGTGTGTGTGTGTGTTTTGATTGTATGGTTTTGAAAGAAATTTTGATTTTTTCTATTATGTATGTAGTTGTCTTTATACTAAACAACTGTACTTTAAAGAAGAAAATGAATTATTCCAGACAATTTGCAAAAAATATTTCAAAGTATCTTAAAGACAAAAGTTAGATTTATAAGGAATCCCATGTGCATATGTGAATTCATTTCCAATCTTGATTTATCATAATGATACACAAAATCTCTCAAATACAAATGTGTGTGCAATTGCTATGTTCATTTACCAGTTTTGAGCAAGATAATATGATACAAGTGATTTGAATGAACCAAATAAGTGTTCATTAACCATGATGTAGATGCATATAACCATACTAGACTACTATGTAAGTCGGATTATCAAGAGCTAGCTAATCCATAAGCAGACATAGGTCTGTACAAAAGAAGGTCGCTAATGTGACAGACATATCGCCATGCTAGGAGTTACCCAAGGCCAAGCAGGTTGGGCACAAACCACCTGTTATGGGGCTTACCTCACGGTTTTCGAATAATTGAGAATTCCAGGGATTCAAGCTCATCAACCCTTCTTTTCTTTTCAAAGGGTAGGGAAAGGGATTTTATTGCTTTTGCTTTTGCTTTCTTTTGTATTTTTGCTTGATAATGTTGTAATGATATAAAATAACATTTTTTTTTTCTCTTTTTCTTGAACTTTGCTTTTTTTTTTTTTTCTATGCTAGGGATACTTGCTCGGATTAGTTGTAGAGCAAGGGATTTTTATTCTGGGTAGGGGTGAGCTTGTCCTTTTGCCAATTCTCAAAGATTCTAGACCATGTGCATGATAGGATAGCAGGGGAAACTTTTCGCTCAAGAAACCACTTCTACTATGTAGCATAGCATGGACATTACAAATATAATCATTTTATTGTGAAAGGATGTGCTTGGTTTAAGTAAATAACAAGATCAATTCTCTATGCTCAAACTTTATTTAATTGAATTTTGTGAACTTTGATATAAGAGAGATTAGTAATCATGTCAGATAAAAATCAAGATATTTATTTTGTGTTTGTGAAAGTGAGGGATTCCAAATAAATGCTAATTTATCCAAAATAATTTGAAAATATAATCGCAACATATGTCACAATTTTTTTTTTTTTTTTTTTGAGAAGTACAAGTGCCAAAATAAAAGATGTTTTTGAAGATTTTGATGATTTTAAATGTTTTTGGTGTTTTTATTATAAATTGAAAGAAATACAAGATAGTGATTTTTTGAAATATTTTAAACAAATATATACAAGGATGAAATGACCAAATTTATACATAGTAACGTTTAAGATGCAAAATGTTCATGGGTTCTTTAAGTTCTTTACCATCTAAGGTAGATAATTTGTATGCTCCCGATTCAAATTTAGCAGTGATAATGTATGGTCCAAGCCACTTGGGCTCAAATTTACCTTTAAGGTCCTTAGTTGCATTAGTATTTTTTTGATTTTCTTTTAAAACAAGGTCGCCGATCTCAAAGGATCGATGACGAACTTTTTTAGCATATGATCTTTTAAGCTTGTTTTGGTAGGCACGGAGATGCTCCAAAGCATTGATGCGTTTTTCATCTAGGAGTTCCAGCTGATTGAGTCTGCCAACTCGATATTCATCTCCTACTTCGGTATCTTGAAGTAGTAGAGCCAAAGAAGGAACTTCTAATTCAAAGGGAAAAATGGCTTCAGCACCATAAACCAAAACAAAAGGTGAAGTTCCAATGGGGGTTCGAACACTAGTTCGATAGGCCCACAAGGTTGGATATAATTGAATGTGCCAATCACGGCCAGATTTATTTACCAATATTTTGAGAATTTTGATTAAGGTTTTGTTAGATGCTTCTACTTGACCATTACCCTGAGGATAATAGGGAGTGGACCAGCGATGTTGAATCTTATATTTTTGGCATAATTTTTTAACATCTTTATTTTTGAAACAAGTTCCATTATCAGAGATGAGATTTGCAAGAATTTCGAACCTACAAATGATTTGATTAAAAATAAATTTAGAGACTTGTGTGCCAGTGCAAGAAGCTAAAGGCATAGCTTCAACCCACTTCGTGAAATACTCGATGGCGGTTATGATGAATTTGTGTCCATCAGATGACACAGGATTGATTTTGCCAATAATATCTAAACCCCATTTTGAAAAGGGCCAAGGAGATGAAATAGCCTATAGTTCTTGTGCAGGTGCATGGACAAGGTCAACATGTTTTTGGCACTTGTCGCAATGGCGCACATAATCATGTGCGTCATTCTCCATGGTAGGCCAAAAGTATCCTATCCTAAGGAGCTTTTTAGCAATGACACTACCACTGAAGTGTCCTCCACAAGATCCATCGTGGGCTTCACTCAAGGTTGATTGGGATTCTTCTAAATTCAAACATCTTAATAGGATACCTTCAAAATATCTCCTATATAAAGTATTGCCAATTATTACAAATCGACTTGCTCGTCTACGTAATAACCGATGTCGGCTTCTATTAGAATTGGCAGGGAAAGTCCCATTTTGGAGAAAATCAAATATATCCGTATACCAAGGTTCAGGAGTAGTTTCATTGATTAGAAACACATCCAAAGGTTCTAAGCATGACTTATTTGAAGCGGGTTCCTGGAGTCGATGAATAATGATAGTGGCATATTCTTCATCTAACTCCAAGGGCAGGAGAGATGCAGCTGCAGCCATAGCATCAGCTGCACGGTTGCTAGTTCGAGGAATAGCTTCCAAGGTAACTTGATCAAATAGAGACATTAATTATAAAACATAGGCTTTATATGGGCACATTTTATCATCTCTGGTCTGATAAACTTCATTAATTTGGTTTATAACAAGTTGAGAATCACCAAAAACTAATAGATGTTTAATTTTTAGCGCCAAGGCAGCTCGTAATCCAAGGATTAGAGCTTCATATTCAGAAGTATTGTTGGTGCAAGCAAATGTTAATTTGAAGGACAGAGGAATAAGATGTTTTTGTGGGGATATTAAAATAATACCCGCACCAGCCCCACTCATGCATCGGGCTCCATCAAAGTATAAGGACCATTGTTCAATATGGTCTGCCTCTAATTGAAGGCATTCATCAGGAAACTCAATGATGAGGGGATGGGTAGACTCTAAGGGTGCAGCAGCTAATTGATCTGCTATGATTTGACCCTTAACAGACTTCTATCCTATGAACGTGAGGTCAAACTCGCTTAGAGAAAGAACCCACTTGGTCGTGCGACCCGATAAATAAGGTCGACTCATGAGATACCTCAAGGGATCATATTTAGCAATGACATAAGTTTTTTGACTAAGCATATAATGGCATAATTTTTGCGTAGCAAACATGACTGCTAGACATAGTTTTTCTAATGTTGTGTAGCGGGTTTCATAACTGATGAAGGTTTGGCTAATATAATAATTAGCACGTTCTCTCTTCGCATCATCAAGCTGAGCTAACATAGCTCCTAAGGCAGAATCTAAAGCTGAAATATACAGGAGAAATGGGCGATCAGGTCTAGGTGGTGAAAGCACAGGTGGGTTAAGGAGGTATTGTTTGAGAAGTTCAAAAGCTTCTTTACATTCGTCGTCCCAATTAAAAGGGACATCCTTCTTAAGAAGTTTAAGAAAGGGACCGGTTTTGTCCGCCAGCTTATCGATGAAGCGATGGATGGCTTGAAGCTTACCTTGTAAACTTCGTAACTCAGATATATTAGTAGGTGCGGGCATATCAGTGATAGCCGCAATCTTGAGAGGGTCAATTTCGATACCACGTAAAGAAACTAAAACCCCTAATAGTTTACTGGACTTAACTCCGAATATGCATTTGGTTGGATTTAATCGAATAAGATATTCTCGTAATCGATTAAAAACTTTTCTCAAATCATCTAAATGATTATCTTCATTAATAGAGCGAGCTATAATATCATCTACATAATCATGTAGGATATCATGCATCATATCATGAAAAATATAAGTCATAGCTCGTTGATAGGTTGCACCTACGTTCTTTAAGCCAAATGGCATCACTTTCCAACAAAAGGTACCCCAGGGGGTAATAAAGGCTATTTTAGCCTGATCTTCAGGAGCTATCCTGATCTGATTATAACCGAAGAATCCATCCATTAAGGACATCATCCCACTCCCGACAGTAAATTCAATGATTTGATCCATGTTTGGAAGAGGAAAATCATCTTTAGGGCATGCAACGTTAATATCTCTAAAATATGTGCAAACCCTAACTTTGGTGGCTTCTTTCTTGGTGACTGGAACTACATTTGAGATCCATTCAGCATAATCAATAGCTTGTATAAAAACAACATTCAGGAGTTTTTCTAACTCCCCTTTGACTAGCAAAGCCACTTTGGGATGCATTTTTCTAAGTTTTTGTTTAACAGGTTTAGCATCCGGATGGACCACTAGGTGATGCATGACTACAAAAGGGTCTAGACCTGGCATATCTTCATATGTCCAAGCGAAGACATCTTCATATTCTTTAAGGAATGCAATGTATTGCTCTTGTTTTTCTTGACTTAATTCTGATCCAATATTGATTATGTGAGGACTATCCTCAGTTCCAATATTAATTTTAATGACGTTTTCTACCTCCATGTGTAGATCTCTTTCAAAATTAGGTGGGGCGGGTGAAATGCCCAATTATTGTAATTCTTGTAAGGTTAAGTTGGATAATTCATCTTGAGGATTAGTGGTCTCAAGTTGGGCTATAGTTGGTATAGAACCATCAAAATAAAATCCATTGTGTAACATCTCTTCAACGGAGACATCGTGGAAGATATCTCCTTCCAACTCCTCATCGGAGTCAGCAATCATTTTAGGGTAAGCTATGGATAGCATGTTACATGTAAATGGCTGATTTTTTAGAGGCAAATCATCATGCCTATCCAAATAATCTTGATAACATATGAGTTGATCATCATCTTCAAAAGGAAAGGGTTGACCCTTACTAGGAAATAGGCCCACACCACAGCAGGCAGGCCACGGTTCTACCTCGAAAGGTTCTTTCATGCCATTTTGGAAAGGTCCCAAGCCTTTCCCTTTATATCCCATTTTAAGCATTATGGGTTTAGCTTTAATATATTCATTGGTAAAATAACATCGAGCATATCCCTCATGATGAGTTTTGATATTCCGAGGGATTCTTCCCCAGTCATATCCTTTATAAATGAAGGCACAACTCCCGACTTGGTAAGTACTTCCCATAGGTTGTGGGAGGCCCAAAGTACGAGGAGATGGCGGCAAGTTATTTAAAAGAATTGAATCTTGCATGAAAGCATTTGTTTTTTCTGATATTAAGATTGTGGATAAATCTGGTAAAAGTTCATCAGAAAGAGCATAAGATGTAGAAGGATCATTCCCTATATCTTTAGATGTGGAAGGTATGATAGATGTTGATAATGTGGAAGTGTTAATAGATGGGTCTATAGGTTTTGAAATTATAGGGATAGAACATGAAGGATTGGTTGTAGATTGAAGATCTTTTTGAGGTTCTAGAGTGGTTTGTTTAGAAGATTGTTGATCTATATATGAGGATGAAATGAATGGAGGGGAAATAGGTGAAGCTATGGGTGTGTGTTTCATAGTTTTAGATGAAAAATAAGAATTAGGATGTGTGGATGACAGAGCAGGGCAAAATTGCACTCCAACAGGTTCTGCCAAAGCACACATATCAAAGGGTCTAGGATCACCGTGGATAGTGACCAACTGATTTTTAAATTCGAATTTAACACATTGGTGTAAAGTTGATGGGACAGCCCACATTGCATTGATCCAAGGACGACCCAAGAGTATATTGTACGATGCGGGGCAATGTACAATAAACATGGTGGTATCTAGAGTTCGAGGACCAACTTGCAATGGGATGGTAATAACTCCACACGTTTCTTGTGTTTCGTCATTGAAAGCTTTGATAATCATGTCAGTTTTCTTCATTTCATCACTTCTAAAGCCAAATCATTGGTAGAAGTCAAAAGTGCAAATGTTTAGAGATGAACCATTATCAATCAGGACTCGTTTAACAGCTACATCTCCAATTAGAGCAGTAATATATAAGGGATTATCCTTATGTAAACTGTGTTGTGGGATATCTTTATCCCGGAAGTCAATACAATCAACTTCTCGAGTGATGATAGTATTGGCCATGGCTTCAGGTTGAATATTTTGAGGTACCATCATTTGGCTTAATGTAAGCATCAACTCATCCCTATGGGTAGGAGAAGATCTTAATAAATCCAAAAGGGAAATTTTGGCTGTAGTATTGGATAATTGCTCATTAATATTGTAAGGGGGTTTAAGTTGAACATTGGAAGCATGATTCCCTTTATTGGGATTTTTCAAAACAAATGGAGCTGATCCATCATTCTGGTTTGGTTCTTGTTGAGAATTTTGAGCCTGTTGTCGAGTAACGACTCCAATGGTACCTACAATGTTATATTGAAGACGTTGAACTAGTCTCGGTTGAGCGTTTATGGCTTGTTCATTTGGGAGGAATTGATTAGAAGAGGGTCGAGTAGTAACTCTTCTAGGAAATGGTTCTTCTGGAACCATAGCATCTGTGATGGGTTGAATAGGATCTGATTCATTTTCAGAACTATTCGATTGGTTTGAAGTGATGTCTATTTCACTTTCAGTATCTGATTCTATATCACTAGGATCTGGAGTTTGAATATTATGTAGGGGCCTGGTTGTAACCATGGATAAAGTTGTGTCAAATATTTGAGGATCATGATTAAGTAAATGTCCACTAATGGTCCCTACATATCGGGTAGGAGGAGGAACATTATGATGTTTGATTTGATTGGCCACCTCTTTACCATGTCTTGGTAAAGGGTGTTGAAATATGTCTAATGATTGATTAGCATTTTGATTTTGATTTTGGGGAATGGTCTTTTGAGGATTATTAGGAGCATTTTGTTTAGGTTGGAAGGCTTGCACCTCCATTTCATTATTATCAATCAGATCTTGTATTTTATGTTTCAACCTTTTACAAGCGTTGGTAGAGTGTCCAGGCCCTCTATGGAAATCACAGTGTAATTCAGCTCTGTATCCGGGTATAGTTGGATCAAGTTCCCGGATAGCTGGTAATTGGATCAAACCTCTTTCGAGTAATTGAGGTAAAATAGTTGATAAGGGTTGATTCAATCTAGTAAATTCTCGAGGAGGCTTATCAGGAGGTTTCAATATAAATTTTTTTGTTGTTTTCGTTGCATTGATATTAGCAACATTTATGTTGTCAATGACTCCGTCACCTACAACTTGTTTGTTTTTATACTTATTTCTGGATGTTTTCTCATCACCCTTCTTCCTAAGTTGGCCTCTCCTAATGAGGGCATCTTCTACTCTTCGAGCTAAATCTATAGCCTGATCGAAGGTAGTTAAAGTAGCAGTTGATAGCTCATAAGATATTTGTTCTTGTAAATTATTAATAAAAATGTCCAACATTTCCCTATAAGGTAGCACAAAGTGCAGTTTTCCTATCAACTACCTCCATCTAGCTAAGAAATTGGCAAAACATTCATCCTTGTCTTGTTTTAAGTTGTATAAATCTTTAATGGTTACATGCCTCTCGATGTAGGCACTAAATTGATGGACAAAAGATTCAGCTGTTTCTTCAAAGTTTCTCAAAGAATGAGTGGGCAATTGATAGTACCACTCTAATGCCATTCCACCTAAACTTTTTGGGAACATTTTTAGTAATAGCAAGTCATCATGTGATATATCATGACATGCTATCCTAAACATGCGAAGATGCTCTATGGGATCTTCGGTTCCTTTATATATAGGCAGGATGGGCATGGGAAAATGCTTAGGGTACGGTTGTGCTACAACTATGGGATCCAAAGGTTGACTACATATCTCTCGATAATTGTACGAGGGACGGTAAGGATCTATCTGGTCCATACGCGAAGCTAACTATTTCACCATGGCTTCCAGATTACTAGTTTGCCCACCATATTGGTTCGGTAGGGCATTGATATGGGATTTGTGAGCATATGATGGAGGGACATGAAGATTAGATGCTATGTTGCTATTGTGTAAATTGTTGGTAGGAAAGGTGTTATGAAGGAATTTTGAAGTTGTATTATGTCTGTATTCCGGATTGTTGAAAATTGGTGTTTGGCTTCATTTTAGGTTTTTGTTTACTTGAAGCATATTGATCAATAGTTTGGCGAAGTAAAGCAGTGAAGGAAGTTTTCTTTTGTGTGGGAATGATTTTAGGCTCAATAACAGGTTCCTTAGGAGGTTGGGTAACCCGTTGTTTTGGCATGTTCTGAATCATAGTGACCATATCTCTATTGGATGGTCCAGCCTTATCACTTTCTTGATCAATGAAAGACAAGGGATTAGTGTGCACATCAAACATATGTTCCATGGCTGCTTGAGTGTCACTAATTTGCCCTTTATCAATACGAACTGCCATATTAAGAGCGCCAATGTTATTATTGAAAAATTTCCAGAAATGATCTAAGTTGTCAAAAGTAATAGTTCCATCTGGAGCTACTCTAGGGGATGAGGATCCATCCTCTTTAACATTTTCTTCTTGTTCATTGTCTTCACCTAGGTCATCTTCCGGTTGATCTAGAGTTTCTCCTTCCGAAATTGGATCTTCAGGAAGGACATTTGGGTTTCTAGTTTTATCTTCTAACCAATCTTCTTCTTCTCCTTCAGTTTGTTTACCATTCCTAAGTTTAGGCATTGTTCTTAATTTAGATTTCAGCAAATATATATATATATATATATATATATATATATATATATATATGCAACAAGCTTAAGAGGTATATATTAATTATATACCTACTACAATATTTAAAATGAAATGCTTTGGTTTTTGTTATGTTTTTTAGTTTTTCTTGTTTTTGTAATAATATTGTAAAGATAACAAACAACACAATAAATGCAAGAACTAATACTGAAAGTAATGATCTAGTTTTCTATAAACAATTTATAAATATCATTAATGGGCTCGAGTTCTTCAGGAGTCATGAAGTGTTCTTCTTCAAATTGAAAATTTTCTTTCAAAAATTTAATGAAAAGAGCTATAGTGATATTATCTATCTTAGATTCTGGTTGATAGAAGTAAAGCTCGTGGCAATACTCTCGATATAACACAGCTCGAGGAACTCTATTCCATATTTCCCTATCCGTAAGAACAACCTCTTGGTCTTCTACACGACCTAGGAACTGGTGTATAATGGTTGCGTTCTTGAGGTATTCCTCGAAGGTGAACAATTCTAAAGACACAAGAGCTCTCCTATAAGCTAACCATCTATGGCAAGCTCTCTGAAGTTCATGATAAAAGATGAGTTGATGAGGATCCAGAATTCTATCTAGGACAAGCCTCTTGATTTGTTTAAGTTTTGTTGACCTAGATGAAATGACACTTAGTCTTCTATCAAGTTCGTCCCACAAAAGTTGATTTCTATCTATTTCAGGAACACTAAGTATAGCGTTTTCACACATTTATAGTAACTGCTAATATTTTCTTAGGAGCTACCATCTAAACATGATATGCAACTTATTAGTTTTAAATGATTTGAAATGCATCTTATGTTTTGGTTGTTTTATTTTTTGTTTTTTTTTTGTTTTCAAAAGGTTTTAAATGCATTCACGTCGGGTTCACCAAAATGTATCGCTCCAAATTTTTTGCATCCCTACCTTCAGGCTATAGGATCCATGCCCGAAAGGAGGATGGGAAAAGGATGGCGCGGTACCTCGAACTGAGAGGCCTTGTGAAGGTCCCGCCTCTCGGGGGAGGTGTATTATGGTGATTTTTCGATGGATGGTGGGTTCACCAGGAAACGTTTGAATGGCAGTTTCCATGCCTAGGTTGGGAATGTGTTTGATGTGTTCGGTTTTAGCTTTAATCATCCAAGTCCTAGGTTTGGCCAAAATGCGTCTAAGCTATTCTATATGAAATGCATATTTAAATGAAGACAAAAATAGATTTGGAAAAAAAAATACAAAAGAACAAGATGGATTAAAGACCCATACCTGATCCGGATGTCTCATGAAGGTTCTGATTTTTGAAGTAGTCAGGATCATCTGGAATTTGACAGGATCGTCTCCTATCTAACAAGATCGTCTGAGATCTGACGAATTCATCAGATGAATTCGTTAGAGACTTGCAATAGAAAAATAGATGCAAAATATAGAGAATGCAACTATGATAATAGAGGGTAATGATGTAAAATGATAGTAAGAACATTAAAATGATAATAACAAACTAAGACACGAATGCATTATAATGATCTAATTACAATTTATGCTTTTATTATGCATTAAAGCTACATGGGTGAACTCCAAGATGCAAGATAATAAAGAATAACCATAGAATTAACTAAATGCAGAATAATGCAGTGGAAAAGAGTGGAGAAAATGCAAACTCTAGGCATTGATTGCCCCCAATGTGGACTACAATCGAAATCGTCTCGAATTGGGTCGAGATCATCCGAGATTGTACAAGATTTTCTGAGACGAATTGAGCTTGCTCCGACTAAAAAACAATGAAGTTCTTGCAAACAAACTTGGAAAAATACAAATGCAAACATTGATTTAAGATGGTCTAGTGCGTGTAGAATTCGAGTTACAAGGAATTTCAGCCAGGGGGATGCTAAGGGGAGGGCCTAGGATTAAATAGTCTTAGGATAGAGGTTGGGAGGTTGGAGATCATCCCAATTTGGGAGATCTCCAATGGGGGAGGTCTCTAACGGTGCAAACATGCTTCTGCCCGGATTAGAGATGTCGTTGGAACAGAGTCCAACTATGCACAAATCAGTTTGGGATGAGATCGTCTGGACGTCCTACGCTAGACAAAATCATCCGATCTGAGGCGATATCGTCTTATCGGAGACGATATCATCAAACGGACAAAACAAACTCTAAAAATGGCACGAGAAAGGAGGAAACGGGTTAAACGGCGGTTTGGGAGCGGTTTTGGAGGTTGAAATTTGAATTTGAATATTTACTAGAGTAATTGTAATTATTAAGGTTTTACTGCACCAATTTTAACTTCACCTGTTTCCTCTTCAGAATCCTCACTACAGCTATCTTTTGATGAACTAAAATTCTTGGATATGAAATTGTTCTTCTTGAAGTTGCCTTTTCTAAAATTTGTTTTGTTCTTCTAGTCACTTATTTCTTGGTACGATCCTTCATCACTTATGTTCTTTTCATTAAGTGGACATTTAGTTGCAAGATGCCCAATGCCTCCACAATTGAAACATTTAAATGATAACTTTCCTCTGTATTTTCCTTTTCCCATTTTTAGTTTTCAAACAAAGTTTGCTTTCGTTTCATCTGATGTCTCTTCTTCCTCGGATTCTTGTTTTGCTTTTATATTTTTATGTGCTTTAAAAGCAGCTTCTCTATCTGTGGGTTTAGTTTTTTCTATTCTCATCTCATATGCAGTCAAAGAACCATGCATCTCATCCATACTAAAATTATTTAGATCTTTAGCTTCTTCTATTGCTGAAACATTAGAATCAAATATTTGGGGAAGAGATCTTAGTACATTTTTCATGACAACAACATCTTCCATTTTCTCACTGAGTCCTCTAATCGCATTAATGATTCCATTAACTCTCAGCATGTATGCCTCTATATTCTCATCGTCATTCATCTTTAATGCTTCGAACTAAGCTCGATGCATTTGTAACTTGGCCTCCTTGATCTTGCCATCTCCTTCATGAATGCTCCTTAGTTTTTCCCACATGTCTTTTGCCATTTTACAACTCATAATATTTATCAGTTCGTTGTCCACTAAACCGCACATGATAGCATTCTTTTCTTTAGATTTATTCTCAAACAGTTTCTTACCGGCAGCATCGATTGGAGGAGTGGTGGGTATTGTGTATCCACTATCTACTGAATCCCAAATGTCATATCCCAAAGCATAAAGATATGTCTACATCCTAAGTTTCCAAAATATGTAATTAGTTCTGTCCAACAATGGTGCTTTGTTTGATGAGAAGCCTTCACCACCTGCCATTGCGTACTAATCCAAGATCACCCTAGCTGGTTAAGCTTGATAAAGGAAAATTACTATGATACCAATTGTTAGTTTCACAATGACACTGAGAGGAAGGGTGAATCAGTGTGGCTCTTTAAAACTTAAAAACTTCAACTCTTAAAGCTAAAAAAATGAAAACTTAAAACCACATAAAGCAAATATAACAAGAGAGCATCACACAACACAAGATGTACCGAGGTTCACCAGTTTTGGCTACTCCTCAAAAATTGATTGTTTGGACTCCCATCCAAATCCAGCCTTTGCAAAATACCAATTTTATAATCAACTTACCAGCACCCACTAGAAGGAGCACCAACTCCTGATTTATCTTCACCAATAGAAAGGAGCACCAACCCCTAATTTATCTGCACCAACAGAAAGGATCACCAAACCCTAATTTATCTACACCAATAGAAAGGAGCACCAACCCCTAATTTATCTGCACCAATAGAAAGGAGCACCAACCCCTAATTCCAAGCACCAACTTGGACTGCAATTTTGAAACTATAATATTGACATAAAAATGCCTCTGCTTATACAAGACCCTGACTACTATTGCTAACCCAACCTCTCTCGCTATTCAGCTAAACACCACACATACTTAAGAATATACTTACTACACCTTTTCAGCCCTCTTACAGCCCTCTTGTTGTGCTTATTACTGCACTCTTATAGCTCTCATAGCTCTGCTCAACACTCTCTTACAACTCTCTTCTAGCCTTCTTCTTGCAACACTTTCACTCACTTTTAGCAGCACTTTAATTCTCCACGCAGACCTCCTTTTATAACAAAGTTCTGATTCTATTTTTAACTTCCATATTTTCACATGTAGCTTATTAATAGAAACTTCTATATGTAACTCCTTTATCTCACAGTATTCTCTCATGCATCCTATTAATAGTTACGACTCAAGTTTGGTCTTCGACTGATGACTTTCAGTTTAACCGTCGCTCGATGATTACACTTCGTAACTGGCCTTGTAACTATCATTCTGACTTCAGTTCACTGATATTATTTTAACTGCATGATTTTTCTCTATAACTGCACCTGCAACTATCGTAATGACTTCAGTTAACTGTTCTTATTTTAGCTGCATGATTTTTCTCTATAACTACATCTGTAACTGATGTACTAACTTCAGTTAACTCTTCTTATTTTAGCTGCATTTTTTTCTTCTGCAACGGCCCCTGTAACTGCCATAGAACTTCAGTTAACTGTCACATATCTTATTTTGGTTGGGTTCTCTTCTTAGCTCGTGAAAACATAACATGTCATGATATCACGACACTTTCGCCTCCTTTCTACTTTACTTGGTTTGAACCCATGAAAACATAACATGTCACGATATCGTGACACTTTCGCCTCCTTGCTTCTTTTGTTTGCTTGTACCTGCAAAAACATAACATGTCGTGATATTATGACACTTTCACCTCCTTGCTTCTTTTGTTTGCTTATACTAGCAAAAACACAACATGTCACGATATCGTGACACTTTTGCCTCCTTGCTTCTCTTCTTGGCTTGTACTTGTGAAAACACAACATGTCGCGATATCATGACACTTTCGCCTCTGTACTCTTCCTCTTTACTTTTGTCATGATATCGTGACACTTTTGCCTTCTTACTTTCTCTCTCCTCCTTTAGTCATGAAAATGCAACATGTCGCGAAATCATGACACTTTCTCTCCTTTGCTCTTTCTCTTGCCTTCGGTTCACGAAAACCTGACATGTCGTGAAATCGTGACACTTTCTCTCCTTTGCTCTTTATCTTGCCTTCGGGTCATGAAAACCCAACATGTTGCGATATCGTGACACTTTTTCTCCTTAGCTCTTTCTCTTTCCTTCGAGTTGCGAAAACCTGACATGTCATGATATTGCAACATTTTTTCTCTCGGACTCTCTCTCTTGCAATATGTCGTGAAATCACGACACTTTTTCTTCCGTACAATATCTCTTGCAATATGTCATGAAATTGTGACACTTTTTCTTTCAGACTCTCTCTCCTACAATATGTCGTGAAATCATGACACTTTTTCTACTTGCCTTTTTCTCTTCCAACATGTCACAAAATCGTGACAGTTTTGCTTGTTTGCGCTTTCTCTCCGAACATGTTGTGAAATCGTGACAGTTTTGCTTGCTTGCGCTTTCTCTTCAAACATGTCACAAAATTACGACAATTTTTCTTGCTTGTGCTTTCTCTCTGAACATGTCACAAAATCGTGACAGTTTTGCTTGCTTGCTCTTTCTTTCCGAACATGTCACAAAATCACGACAGTTTTGCTTGCTTGCGCTTTCTTTCCGAACATGTCGTGAAATCACGATAGTTTTGCTTGCTTGCGCTTTATTTCTAAACATGTCGTGAAATCATGACAGTTTTGCTTGCTTGCGGTTTCTCTCTGAACATGTCGTGAAATTGCGA
Organism: Wollemia nobilis; assembly: GCA_028583015.1. Lineage (NCBI taxonomy): Eukaryota > Viridiplantae > Streptophyta > Pinopsida > Araucariales > Araucariaceae > Wollemia > Wollemia nobilis. The sequence goes on along the minus strand of JAQPPZ010002048.1, from coordinate 1,310,024 downwards.
TAGTTTTTCTTGCTTGTGCTTTTCCTCCGAACATGTCACGAAATCACGATAGTTTTTCTTGCTTGCACTTTTTCTCCGAACATGTCGTGAAATTGCAACAATTTTTCTTTCTTGCTCTCTCTCTTCACTTTGGACCGTGAAAATGCTACATGTCACAAAATCATGACAATTTTTCTCCTTGCATTTTCTCTTCTCTTTTGGCCGTGAAAATGCAACATGTCGTGATATTGCGACACTTTTTCTCCTTGCATTTTCTCTTCTCTTCTAGCCACGAAAATGCAACATGTCGTGATATCGTGACACTTTTTTTCCCTTTGCTTTTTCGCTTCTCTTTTGCATATGGGTCACTTCGGTCTTCTTGGACAGCCTGTAACAACTTCACCCAAACATCAAAAACATCCTCATAAGCATTTTACTGCACTGTACATTCTCTGAAGAACCTCTTAACTCCTGTCCACTGCATCAACCGATCTGTCTAACTGTGTTGACAACAATGACAATACTTTTGCTGCACCTTTGATCAACATTCTTGTGCCAATGCACATCCAATAGCAAAATTTGAGGCATACACATGGATATGGAATTCTTTCTCCCTATTGGGTAAACCAGGATAGGTGCTTTCACCAAGTGCCCTTTTAATCCCTCAAATGCCTCCTAGTGTTCCTGTGTCCACCTAAATAGAACACCCTTACATGTCAGTGTGTCTAGTGGATGAGATGTTAATGCATAATTTTGTATAAACCTCCTGTAGTATCTGAAAGTCCCCATAAAGGTCTTAACTGAGCTCACATCATGTGGCTCTTCTATCAGCAAAACTACTCTTATTTTATCTGGGTCGGGCTTCAATCCTTCTTGGCATACTATATGCCCCAGAAGCTTCCCATATGGGACAGTTAACATGCACTTGCTTGGATTGAGTGATATTCATGCTTTCCTGCATAAGCCCATACATTCCTCCAAAGCCTTTAAATGATCATGTGTCTTCCCATATAGTGACCAATCATCTAGGAAAGCTTTAAAATTACCTGTGGAAATATTATAAAAAATATACAATATGATCCTCTAGAAAGTAGTGGGTGCATTGCATAGTCCAAATGGCATGATATTGTATGCATATATGCCATTTTATATCACAAAATTAGTCTTCAATTTGTCTTCTTCTGCTATGCTAATCTGATTGTACCTCGATAATCCATCCAAAAATGAATATATCTCGTGGTCGGCTACCTCTTCCAGTATGGAATCTGTGAATGGGATTGGGAAGGGATATTTTATAGTTACAACATTCAAACTTCTAAAATCCACACATACATGGATTTTATCTACTTCTCGTTTTAGAGTGATCACAATTGGTGAGACCCACTCGCTTGTTGTAACTTTGAATATAATGTTTGCATCTAGCATATTTTTGATTTTGGCATTCACCTTGCTGCATATTTGGGATTCATTTTGTAAGGACACCTTCTCACTGGTTGTGCACCTTCTATCAAACGAATCTTGTGTACACAGAGTTTGGGTGGTACTCCCTTCAAATATTTATATGTCCAAGCAAAAACATCCTTATAGTCCATAAAAATCTCGAATTTTGTTTCTTTTAGGACTAGATCCTAGTCGTCTCCATATTTGATCATCTTTCCTCACATTTTTCTCCAAATTTTACCTGAATCATTCTTGGAACTGCATATTTGATCGACTCAAGTTCCTTTGCTTCTTTTAGTGCAGTGATGGGTGGGATGGTTTTTCTTCTATGACTACCTCTCCCATCATAAATTCTATAAAATTCTTGGGAAATGTCCACTTTTCTATTTTCTTATATTTCTCTGTTGTTGTCTGCCTTTTGTTGTTTGTTTCTCTTTTTGGTTCCTGTATCTCATCAGTTTGAATTTCTTTTCCTGCATCTATACAAAAACATTGGGGAGGGAAGACCTCATAGTCTTCCAACTACTAGTGCAATAACCCTTTGTCTTGGTCATACTCGTCTTCTATGTAGTCATCAAGATGCAGCACTACTTCTTCATCTAGTTCATATCCTATTTCATCATCTGATGAAGAGGACGCAAAATCATCTGAAGTAGCTATGTCCTATCTTACCGTTTGGTTCTTTAGATTGATTATGTACTTGTGTTGTCCATGTTTGAAACATGGACATTCTTTCTCCCAATTATGGTTGACTTTTTCTATTCTCAACCATCCACATCCTAGCAGTGCGTCATATGCAAGTTTCTACATAGCAATGATGACAAAATCCAACATGAAATCCTACTTTGCTATGCGTACTCTCCGATTCATCAAAACACGTATTGTTTCAATATCGTATTGATTAGTACCATATAGCTTGAAATTTGAAGACCATAAGGGGGGTTGCCCTAGAATCCACCATGTTTTCTTTGGCATCACATTCACACTAGATCCTTTGTCTACAATCACCTGATTTAGCCTATGGTCCAAAATCTCCATTTTAACTATAGTTGGCCTTATCCTGACTTCAATCATCAGGATCATTGGATCAATGAGTTGTCCTTGCTTGATAGTTGATACCTATCAAGTTTCATTCTTCTTCTTGATGACTTCCCTGATCGTTACATACAACTCAGGTATTACACTAAACAGGTTGACGACCTTCATATCCACCTTCATGTTTAGTATCTCTGTTACCAAGCCTTCTACTGATGCCTTTTTCATAATCTTCGATATTTTTAACACTTTTTCCAAAACTAGTTGTCCTCGTCTCTCTTTTGCTATTTCTGCTTCAATTAGTTTCCTGTCATTTTTCCTTTTCCTTGACAAGGTTTGGATACTACTCCCTTTTCTTGGTTTGTGCTCTCGTGACAACCAAGACTTCCTTATTTTCCTCAGTCACCTCGCCAATGCCTATGAGGTTGATGTTTCGAGTCCCACTAGTACTAGCCTTGTTTGGGAAATTAGCCTCCTTGTGGTTCCATGGCCCACACCATTTACACATCTTAGTGGTGTTGTTGCTATTGTTGTTACTTGCATTCTAGGGTTTGGAACAGTTTTTCACAAAGTGGTCCCATTCTTGATAATTTCGACATTGGATAATTGGTCACCCCTTAGAGTCATATTGCAATCGACTCTGGCCTCCTTGTCTTCCACCTTGGTGACTATTCTGATATCCATTGCTCATAGATCCTTGTCCATTCCTTTATGTATTTGGCTAGTCTTATTTTTGTATTGCCAAAGTCTTATATCTCTTGCTTTTTAGGTTAAATGGACATTCGATGATAGGATGTCTTACAATTTCACATATATTGTAGTACACTTTATTCAAACAGTTGATGTTTAAATGTCCCTCTGCATTTTAGTCTGAACACCAAATTTCTTTACGATCCTTTCAACCTTATCCTTTTGCTTCTTTTAGAATTTTATCAAATTCCCTATGGAAGGTGTGAATCGTATTCTATACTTTGTCCTCATCTTCACTATTCGAATCCTCGGTATGCTTTAAGTATCCTCCAATGCCTGTGGTTGTTTGTTTACCTTCACTTTAAAAAAATTTAGCCTTCTCCAGTGCTTCTGCATATGTTGAGGATGGTATTGCCTTCATTTTCTTCTTGAATTTTTGCAATAGTCCATCCAAAAACCATCGTTTTACCATATCATATGCAGGTGTCATCTCCATTTTTTCCATCAACTGTTTCAATCTTCTATTGTAGCTTTTGACATCCTCATATATCTTTTGTTTTTTGATACATATTTTGATAATGATGTCTATGTCATCCCTTAGTGGTTGGAATTCTTCTATGAATACATTCTTCAACTCATCCCATTGTGTAAATACTTGCGTACTTTGTCTTTTCAAGTACCAGTCTATTGTCATGTCTCGCAATGTGGCTAGGAACAATTACAACCATTGTGTGTCCTGTGTGACCCCATTTTCTCCCTATATGGTAATGCAAGTTCCCACATGTTGTGATGGGTTATCTTTCCCTTCACCTATGAAATGTGGGCATTTCTACTGTATCATTCTATTGGTGGGATTCACCATGATATTATGTCTTCCTAGTGTTGGTGGTTGTAGTGGTTGATTTTCTAGTCTATTGACTATTGGTGGTGCAAGGTTGTGCTCAAATAGCCTTCTTCTCATCTCCAATTGGTCTCTGCTTAGTGATCTCCTTAGTGAATACACCAAACATGGCTCTGACCTTCCTCCCCATGAACCTCCATGTAGGTTCCTCGATAAAAGGTTCTCTCCTTTAGTATCTTCTGGACACCCTTCCCTCACTGGTTCTGGTATTTTCGTTTAGTCCTCAATGATGGGTTCTTCTTTAGCTATTTGTTCCCTCTCATTTTCTATAGTCACCAATAATGTATCTATGCTTGCGTTATTCTCTTCTTCAATGATCCACACTCTTTCCACCTCGGGGTGAGACACCTCAGTGGCCTCGTGTGTCCTTATATTCTCCATATGTGTGCTTCTTCTTATCGATATTTGTTCTTTTTCTATGACCTAAAACTAGTCATTCACCTAGTTACTCTCCTATAACTCTATCTTGACTCTTTGGATTTTTCATTTAGGCAACGATGCCAAATATAGATAGAAGTGAGTGCATTCCCAGAATGGGTTGATGACAATTGGTATCATGGGTCATGCAATATGTCAAGGTATTTATCAGGAGTCTAACTTTGGCATCTATTAATAGATTCTAGACATCAAGAGTATGGATGTCTGGGGGATAGGTGCAAACATCTATAATAGGGTCAAATGACTAGAACAACCATCTGGAAGGTAGACGTATGGGATGGCAAGGGAGACATCTAGTCACCAGATGTAAAGGGGGGCATTCATCTATAGGTGGAACCTAGACGTTTGGTCTAGATTAGATGTCAGGCTAGGGGGTCTGACGACTATCTGTTTGGTAGTTACCAGACATCAGGGCTAGATGTTAGAGGCCTTATTCCTATGTAAACCTACAAATAGCCTATTATTCCTTTGCTTCAGCACCTATTCAACATTATCTAGTAAACCTACAATCACTCTTAGTATAGGAAACCTACAATACAACCATTAATGGATTCCAACTACAACACACATAACACTCATACAATCACCATGCACACAAAATATAGAACAATATAACAGTATTTTGCATTATCTCAGATGATCACATATAGTTCTTATAACATTGATTGCATACTTACAAATTTTTGAAATGGGGTTAAATAGGTGCAGGAAGTTGGTTTCCCCAACCAACTCCTGGAACTATCCCAACTAATTTCCCATAACTACTTCTTTTAATAGTTAACTAACTAGACATTTGTCCTAATTAACCATGCTAACTACACATCTGACCAATTGACCATACAACTAGATGTCTGACCATCCATATAGCACTACAATCATGACTAGCCATCTGGTGGCTGTATTTTCCAAAATTTCCAAACATAAACAAACAAAACTTGCTTAATTACATTGTAAAATTGTTGATGGATGTGCCAGCTAGTCCTAGGATTTAGAACTATTGTCTATACCTACCTTAGCTAAGAAACAAACTTTTTTGAGTACACCCACTCATCCATATGTGAGTCTCATTTTATTTTCCATGAGTCTACCAATAGCAACAACAACAATGGTCATAGATTCCACTATGGTCACAGATTCTGTTGTAACTACTTTTGCACAACTATTGTCAACCATTTATTCTATGCTTGCATATCTTGTATCATCTTACTACGAGTTACCCTAATCAAGTAATTTTGTAGAAGGAATAAGAAGCTACACAAAAAAATCAATATTTTTGGGCAAAAAAGTTATCCAAGCCTTCCAATAGGATGGCCACGAAGAGGAGAAGCATATTTGTTGATCTAGTTTCAAGGCAAAGGATATCTAGATCCATGATTCCCCTTATGAGCAAGCCAAAAATTGAGATGACTGCCCAAGATTATCGTATAGAAGAGTATATAGAAGATATTGAGAAGTTGCCTAAAGAAGATAAATTGTTCATAGCCAAAGCCCACTTGGAAACTTTTTATGTAAAAAAATTATATATTCAAATAAAATGTGGGTAAGTTAGAAAAGAAAATAGAAAAACTTCAAAAATTCATTAACAATTAGAAAGAAGTGGAGAAAGCTCTGAAAAAAGAATTTAAGAACTGGTAAGAGAAATTCCCAGAGGCTAATAAGCTCAAGGAATAGATAGGAGAGTAGAAAAAGAAAAATGAAGAATAGGCTAAGGAAATGCAGAGTCTTAAGTAGCAGCTTCAAATCGAAAAGGCTAAATATTCTGGTTTTTCCAAGGATAAACTAAAGAAAGTGAGAAAATAATTGCTCTAAAGTTCTAGAGAAATGCTCAAGTTTGTAGCTTATTATTGATTATTTAGATGATACCAGTCGCTTACTCTGAAGCATTCAAAAATATCTAGATAATTTCACTAGAGAGCTACAATATATGGTAATTCCAATTGAGCAGATTCACAAACTGATGGACAGTAGACTCAGTGACTCTGCTAAGCCAATTCCTAATAAGGAGTGGAACATTACTAGAATTGCTTCCATAATCATGGTGAAGAAGCACAGAGTACTCCAAAAGGCTCGGTTATTATTTGACAAGATTGAAGGAGTGATCAAGGATGCAGTGTATGTTAATAAGGAAATGATTCATATTGGTTTCAGAGGTTTATGGATGGAATACCATAGCTTTCTTTTAGTTGAATAAATTAAGAATAGTACTGGTGAGAGCTTACAAGATGAGTTTGAGATTGACTCTCTAGAAGAACCAATTGATCAAGAGCAAGCTTCACAAATTATTAATAATTTTACCAGGCTTAAAGACCTTATGGAGGACTTGGTAAAAAAAGGAAGTGCTGCTAACTATGAAGATATTGATGAACTATAGTATATTTATAAGCAGCTGAAGGAAACTTCCAACCCCTCTAAAGCAAACTGGAAACAAGCCCTGCATATTTTGAAACTGATGGTGCAGTTGTTTGGTGATGATGTAGAAGAGGAAAATAAAGAACAAACTTCTCCTAAGGAAGAAGTTGAGCAAGAACTAGAGAATAATGCCGAAGAAGAGGTCTAGCAAGAAGAAGATATGAATAGAGCTGCAGACCTTGAAAGGATACAAACTTAGTAATTTTTGTTTTGTACATATGTAGTCATAAGTTTTGTATTTTGTTTCATTCATTTTTACTCTGACATTGTTAGAAAGAGATAATAAAATCATGAGTCTAGAAAGAGACAAAAAATAGGTTTTGTATGAAGGTATTTATATCATGTATTGTAAGAAGGCTTTATAAGGAGAACATAGTTGTGTTTTACTGGAGAATTGGAGTAGTTCTGAAAGAAATAGCAGAGATTTTTATGTTTCTAACATGATCTTCATCAGAACAAGTTATCCTCTAGGTTGTTCATGAAGTTTTCAGAGGATAATGTTCTTATGAAAATTATTCTTTGAAACAGTTTTGAAAAGAGTGGCACAAAGATAAATATTTATGGCAAAGTCTCCATGTGAACAATTATCCTCTTGGATGTATGAAGCTTGGTCTTGATATGAATGTTTATCCTCTATGTTGTTCATTTGTAGAGGGTAGTATTCATATGGGAATTATTCTTTAAAGCATTTTCGTTGAAGATAAGCATTTTTTGACTCTTGATACCTAATGGATAAGACTCTAATTTCTATGGATTTGCAAGTAAATCCACTCGAGAGGTACCAAAATATAGGCCCAAAATGGCCACATCCTTAGAAAGCATTGAAAATTTTATTCTAAGGTATGAAGTTTCCATTTCGCACATTTTCTAGTGTATTTTGGAGCAGATCCGCAATGAGATTTTCCCAATTCACTCCACACTTAGTGCATTTTTGCCTTGAGCAAGTTAATTTCATCCCACGTAGTTTATAGTGTATTTGGAAGTAGATTCCAAAAAAGTACCAATCTCACAAAATTTTTGGGCGATGATGACGTTAGTGCAAGTAGAAGTGCAGAATGGCGATCACGTGTAGTTTTTGCATGCTCCAAGTGGCTAAGTATCGGTAAGATCAATTTCACTGAGTTTCAAGAGTATTTTGGTGCATATTGGTGACATAAAGGTAAAAAGCACTATATTTGGTGCAGAATGGTGATAAAAATTATTTTACACCAACTCTAGAGCAGAATGGTAATGAAGTATTATTTTACACCAACTCTGGAGTGGATTGGTGATGAAGTATTATTTGCACTAGCTTCGGTGCGGATTGGTGATTTTGCATTTTGACCAAGGTGATGATGATGTTAGCATACTCTTTTGTGTGGATTACATTTTCTTTGAATCCAAAGAAGAGAAAAGGAAAGTTAGCAAGCATATTGACAATGGAATGCATCTTGCTCACTCTTTAATGCATTTTATGCTAGAATTCGATTTCGTATAATTGAAACCACAAAATATGATATCAGTAATTAAAAGTGTAGAATGGTTCTTGGGTATTTCCTCACCAATTTGTAGAGTTTTAATCGTATCCATTCAAGTTAAATATCGACAGTCGAGAGTTTTCTAACATTATTGAAATATTTAAAAGCAATAACTCGTCGAATCTAAGTGCAGTCAGTTGAAGGGTAGGAAGACGAAGCGTCGAAGGATTTCAAGAATAAGAACTAGAGGTAGTTGTAGATCTACAATGGAGTGAGCTTCCAAGAATGGTCCACATATCAAATACGGTCTCTAATGACCTGAATACCAACTGCTATCAATGAACCAGTAGGTTGTAGAGAACCAAGTTGCCATGGCAGATTACCCTCAATGAATTTCTTGGAGGTGTAGATCCATATCAAGGAAGCTCTATCCAGGGTAGGTCAATCTTGGATGGATTTATCATAGTTCATGAAGCTCTGCACTCTGCTCATAATACTAATAGGTCTATTTTTGCCCTCAAGATTGATATGAACAAAGCATTTGATAGGCTAAATTGGGACTTTTTGATTTTTGTCCTCCTTAAGTTTGTTTTTCACCACCAATGGGTTAATTTGATCAAAAAATGCATTTCTAAAACATGGTTCTCAATTCTAGTTAATGGAACAACTACTGGTTACTTTCAAAGTCACAAAGTATTTCGACAGGGGGACCCTATCGGCTCCATGTTATTCATCATTGTGGTAGAAGCTTTAGGCAGAACCATACAAATACTTGCAATTCAAAGCTAATATCGAGAATTAAGGCAACATCTCTCACTAGGGTTGTTTCTCACCAATAATTCATCGATGATACCATTCTTTTGACTAAGGCATAAATGGTTGAGGTCAAAAGAATTAAATACATCCTGCAACTCTACGAGGACACTGCTGGTCAGAAAGTTAATTTCAATAAAAACAAGTTATATTTCTTGAACACCCCCATTCAAAGGTAAGGAAGGATTGCAAAAATTTTAGGGTGTGATATAGCAAACCTCCCCACTTCGTATCTTGGTCTCCCTCTTTTCATTGGTTCTCCGAGAGAGTCAATGTGGGACAGGGTTATTAAAAGAATTCAAAAAAAAACTTGTTGGATGGAAAGGTCATCTTCTATCTCAAGTAGGAAAGTTGACCCTCACTAAGGCCTCTCTTCAGAGCATTCTAGTATATTTCCTCTCCATTTGTAAAGCCCCTGTGAAGGTTTTCTAGAAATTTGAGAAACTCCAAAAAGATTTTTTATGGACAAGATTAGAGGAGAAAGAAAGGATACACCTTGTAGGATGGACCAAAGTGTGCAGACCCAAGGAAAATGGGGGCTTAGATCTGAGGAGAATTGCTCATATGAATTTAACTTTACTAGCTAAGCAGGCGTGGCACCTCATTTTTGGTGAAGAAAATGAATGGACAACTATCATCAAACAAAAGTATCTTCAAAATATGGAATTTCTAAGTGACTCAGTTCCAATCAGAGGTTCTGCTTTTTGGAAAGCAATTCTCAATTGTAAGGAAATCATCAAAAAGGTTTAATATGGGTTTTAGGCAATGGTGAGAGGATAAATTGCTATAATGACAAGTGGGCTCAGGATGAACCATTAATGCAATATCTTAACTTAGCCTGAATTAGAGATATCACGGAATAACTCATTGGAAAAAAAGTCTTTGATTATATGGTTGAGGACAGAGGTAGAATGAAGTGGAAAAAAATAAGGATTCAAGGATTTCAAGTGGAATCAAATGATCTTTGTAACATTCTCGGGTAACAGTTTATCCCCATGAGACCCAAGGAATATCAAGTGACTTGGGCTCCTACGAAAAATAGATAGTTCACTATTAAATCATCTTACAAGCTTCTGCTTGATGATGAGGATTTTGTCCTCCAAAAGGACTTAGTTTGGATAAAAAAATTAATTCCAAAAATTGTAGTCTTTTTATGGATGGTTATCCAAGGAAGAATTCTAACCATTGATAATATGATTCATAAAGGTATTTGTATCACTAATCGATGTTATCTATGCAGGGCTAATTGGGATACCATTTAACACATTTTCCTTGAGTGCCCTTTTTCCTTGACTATCCTAAGTGGGGTTTTTCAAGCCTTCAATCTTTCTTGGGCTAAACCAGCCACCGTACTTGATTTGTTCATCCAATGGCCTTGCCCCTTTTCAAGCCAAAGACTTAGATACATGTGGAAAATGTGTCTCAATCACTATCTTTAATAGGTGTGGTTAGAAAGGAACCAGAGTCTTTATGAGTCTATCCATGATCATCAAACTATCATTGCTAGGATCCTATCCTTTGCCAATGAGAATGTGAACCTTATCCCTTTTTATAGTCGTAAACCTCATCTGTAGGAGACCACGATTGCTCAATATTTAAGCTTAACCTTTTTAGATGAGTTTGTTCCTAGGGTAGTCAACCCTAGAGCCAATGTTAAGTGGTCCCCACCTCCTACAGGTTGGTTTAATATTAATTTTGATGGAGTGGCTAAGGAAAATCCTAGCAGAGAAGGCGCTGGTGGAATTATGCGAGATCATAATATAAATATGATGCTTGCATTTTCTGAATATTTGGGAACAAGGACGAACAACGAAGCTTAAGCTAGAGCTATGTGGAGAGGCCTTCAAATGACTCAAGACTTAGAAGGCAATTTGATCATAGAAGGAGACTCTATGCATGTTATAAATCTCCTCAATAATTGGAAAACACATCCTTGGAGGATTAAAACAATTGTTGAAGAGGCTAGGATCCTTTTCCAGGGAAGACAGGATAGAAAATCCCAACATGTCTTTTGAAAAGCTAAAAAAATTGTTGATAAGCTGGCCAATTTGGGTGTCGATGGTGACATACTTTTCAAATGGGAACACGGTGTCCCGAGAAAAGTAGAGGAGCTTATTCAACAAGAATGCCAAGAATGATAGTTGAATTTACCAATAGGGAAGGCACTATAATTTCAAAGGCTATGAGTATTCCTATCTCTTTTTTGAAATGGACTCACAATAAAAATTATCCGAGCTGTCAGTATTCATGGATGTTGCTTGGAAATACCACAAAGGCTAATGGGGAGAGTCACATGTCAAATGACATGGCTCCTAGTCATCTTAGTAATTTTAGGTTGGTTTATAATCACAAGGTAAGAAAGAAATGGCAATATAAGACTTCAAACCAGAGCCACATGGACCACCAGATAGCCATCGCCATAAATCTAGCTAGGAGGTTCACTTCTCCAAGGTTGATTGGCCAAGACGGGATGTGGTCCCAAAGCATGTCATATACGGAAGAAAGCAATTACCAAAGAATTATTAAGATTAACTGTCAATACAGAGCTTGTGGGAGTTTTTTCAGTACTCTACTATGTGTGTCTATAGATTTTTGTTTCTCCACTATTTCAAGGAAGGGATCTGTATCTGTTTCTTTTTTTGTAATTATGATGCAGGTGTGTTTTCTTGGGGTATACCCAAAATGTTGTATGGGAAGTTTCTTTTTTATAATATGCTATGTGCCTTACCGGATGTAATGGCTTTGGCGACATGTAGATTTTACATATATAGGATCCTTAGTAAGGACATGTTCATCAATAGCCCTGGGCTGATTTTTGTAAAAGGTTTTGCGTCAACCTGTAAAACCTAATATTAATGCTATAGTATCTTATCTACCAAAAAAAATATAATGCTAGCAAAAATATCTCTTGATCTGTAAATATGTAATCTTTGTAATTTCTCCTTAATATTCTTTCATTCACAAACTATAAATAGAGGTCAAACCCTCATTTTCAAGGGTCGACTCTAGTGCATTTTCTTGTCCTCCTGTAAATATTCCTATGAGCTAATAGGAGCATTACTCTAATTTTTGACTCAAACTTACCATCTTCATAATCTTGTGTAAGAGATTCGAAGCCTTGAGCTGTATTTCTATTAATACTTTAATGGTTAGTTTATTCCATCTTATTGTATTACTAGTTGTGAGAGTAGTTGAAATCTGTTCATGGTTATATCTGTATTGTTAGAAAGTTTATTTCTATTAAATCTAACTATTGGTATATTCTGCTAATTTGGGTTATCAATATTGGATGTTGGAATTACTTTCTGCAATATATCTTTGTCTATGCTTTAATATGTGAAGATTTTATGGGTTTAGGTGTGGTTAATCTTGAGTGATGGGACACTGGAAATCACTTGTGGGAGATTTTTGTTGTAGTTGTCTATGTTGTTGGCCTATCCAGCCACTATTTTTTAAAATACCTCTAACCCTAAACCTTTTATAAACCTTATCTCAAAACCCTATTTGAGCTTTAATTATGTCAACACCATTTTTAATTTGACAAGGAACCAACCTACTATGGAGGTTGGATTGAAGTTGTCTTTGGTCCATCCAATGCTTGAGTGCAGAGCTACGACTATCGGGTGCATGCCTGAACAAAAAATTGGAAGATAGACAGTTGCAGTATTGAGTAAAACTTTATGTCAATTTAGTACCCAACAGTTGCTCAAGGTATTTTTAAAATTTTTTATTTATGAAAGTATGATATTGGTAGTACAAGAGGAGCAGAGAATGGACCCTAGAGCTAACATGGGGTCCAAAAGGGACATCAACCAATGGAATCCACACATGCAGATAAATCCACACTCACCACCATCGAGTGATGCTCCCATAGGAGAGGATGGAGCATATAGCATGGCCATGATTTGCTTGTTTGAGGGGCTTGGTCATGGTTGACCTACTTCCACTAGGGAATTTCACCCAAAAGCTTACTTCCTAATTTTTAAAGCTCTATGTGGGTGTTGTGCTTTATAAACCATCATGAGGGCCATCATGAGATAATGTCTCAAGACTCTCGTAGCATTACTCAAGGTATTTTTAGAAATTTTATTTATGAAAGTACAAGACTGGGCAGTACGAGGGAAGCAAAGAATAGACCCTAGATCTAACATTGGGCCCACAAGGGAAATCAACCAACAGAAACCACACATGGAGATAAATTCATGCTAATAATTATTGAACGATGCTCCCATAAGAGAGGATGAAGCATATAACATGGCCATGATTTTCTCATTTGAGGGGTTGGGTCATGGTTGGCCTGCTTCCACTAGGGCATTTCACCCAAAAGCTTGCTTCTTGATTTGAAAACCTCTATGTGGGTGTTGTGCTTTATAAAAAACCATGAGGGCCATCATGGGATACATGTGGGATAATGGTTTAATAATCTCATAGCATTTCTCAAGGTATTTTTATAATTTTTTATTTATAAAAGTAAAAGACCTGGAAGTACGAGAAGAGTGGAAAATGGACCCTAGAGCTAATATGGGGTCCACAATAAAAATCAACCAATGGAATTCACACATGGGCAGAAATCCACACTAACCACCATCAAGTGATACTCCCACAGGAGAGGATGGATCATATAGCATGGCCATGATTCACTCGTTTGAGGGTTTGGTTCATGGTTGGACTGCTTCCTCAAGGGCATTTTACACAAAAGTCGACTTCTTGATTTACAAAGTTCTATGTGTATGTTGTGCTTTATAAACCACCATGTGGGCCATTGTGGGATACATGTGGTATAATGGCTCAAGACTCTTATAACATTGCTCAAGGTATTTTTAGAATTTTTTAATAATGAAAGTATGAGAGTGGGTAGTACAAGAGGAGTAGAGAATGGACCCTAGAGCTAACATGAGGCCTACAAGGGAAATAAACCAATATAAACCACACATGGAGAGAAATCCACACTGACCACCCTCGAGTGATGCTACCACAAGAGAGGATGGAGCATATAGAATGGCCATGATTCACTCATTTGAGGGGTTGGGTCATGGTTGGCCTGCTTCCACCAGGGCATCTCACCTAAAATCTTGCTTCCTAATTTGCAAAGCTCTATGTTGGTATTGTGTTTTATAAACCACCATGAGGGCCATTATGGGATACATGTGGGATAATGGCTCAAGACTCTTGCAGCGTTGCTCAAGGTATTCTTAGAATTTTTTATTATTAAAGTACGAGATTGAGAATAATGAGAGGAGTGGAGAATAGACCCTAGAGATAACATGGGATATACAAGGGAAATAAACCAACAAAAACCATACATGGAGATAAATCCACACACCACCATTGAGTGATGCTCCCATAGGAGAGGATGGAGCATATGACATGGCTATGATTCACTTGTTTGAGGGGATGGGTCATGGTTGGATTGCTTCCACTTGTGTATTTCACCCAAAAGCCTGCTTCTTGATTTGTAAAGCTCTATGTGGGTTTTGTGCTTTATAAACCACCATGAGGGCTATCATGGGATACATGTGGGATAATGGCTCAAGACTCTCCCAACATTGCTCAAGATATTTTTTGAATTTTTTATTTATGAAATTACAAAACTAGGCAATATGAGAGGAGCGAAGAATGGATCCTAGAGATAACATAGGACCCACAAGGGAAATCAACCAACAAAAACCATACATGGGGAGAAATCCACACTGACCACCATCGAGCAATGCTCCCATGGGAAACGATGGAGCATATATCATGGTCATGATTCACTCATTTAAGGGATTGGATCATGGTTGACCTACTTCCACTATGGCATTTCACCCAAAATCCTACTTCGTAATTTGTAAATCTCTATGTGGCTATTGTGCTTTATAAACCACCATAAGGGCCATCACGGGATACATGTGGGATAATGGCTCAAGACTCTTGCAATGTTTCTCAAGGTATTTTTAGAATTTTTTATTTATAAAAGTACGATACTAGGTAGTAAAATAGGAGTGAAGAATGGACCCTAGAGCTAACTTGGGGCCCATAAGGTAAATAAACCAATAGAATCCACACATGGGAAGAAATCCACACTTACTACCATCGAGCAATGCTCCCATAGGAGAGGATGGACCATATAGCTTGGTCATGATTCACTCGTTTGAGTGGTTGGGTCATGGTTGGACTGCTTCCACTAGGGTATTTCAACCAAAAGCCTACTTCCTAATTTGCAAAGCTCTATGTGGATATTGTGCTTTATAAACCACCATGAGGGACATCATGGGATACATATGGGATAATGGCTCAAGAATCTCATAAAGTTGCTCAAGGTATTTTTAGAATGTTTTATTTATGAAAGTATGAGACTAGGTAGTATGAGAGGAGTGAATAATGGACCCTAGAGCTAACATGGGGCCCACAAAGGAAATCAACCAAATGAAATCATACATTGGAAGAAATACACACTCACATCCATTGAGCGATGCTCCCACAGGAGAGGATGGAGCATATAGCATGGCCATGATTTGTTCATTTGAGGGTCTGGATCATGGTTGGTCTGCTTCCACTAGGGAATTTCACCCAAAAGCTTGCTTCCTAATTTGCAAAGCTCTATGTGGATGTTGTGCTTTATAAACCACCATGAGGGCCATCATAGGATACATGTGGGATAATGGCTCAAGACTCTTGCAGTGATGTTCAAGGTATTTTTAGAATTTTTTATTTATGAAAGTACAATATTGGGTAGTACAAGAGTAGTGGAGAAAGAAACCTCAACAAAAACCACACATGGAGATAAATCCACAATCACCACCATTAAGTGTTTCTCCCACAGGAGAGGATGGATCATATAGCATGGCCATGATTCACTCATTTGATGGGTTGGGTCACAGTTGACCTACTTCCACTAGGGCATTTCACCTAAAATATTGCTTCCTACTTTGCAAAGCTCTATGTGGATGTTGTGCTTTATAAACCACCATGAGGGCCATCATGGGATACATGTGAAATAATGGCTCAAGAATCTCACAACGTTTCTAAAGATTTTTTTAGAATTTTTTGTTTATGAAAGTACAAGACTAGGTAGTATAAGAGGAGTGGATAATGGACCCTAGAGCTAAGATGGGGCCCACAAGGGAAATCAACCAATGAAAACCACACATGGGAAGAAATCAACACTCACCACTATTGAGTGATGCTCCCACAGGAAAGGATGGAGCATATACCACGACCATGATTCACTCATTTTATGGATTGGGTCATGGTTGGCCTATTTCTATTAGGGCATTTCACCCAAAAGCCTTCTTCTTGATTTGTAAAGCTCTATGTGGGTGTTGTGCTTTATAAACCACCATGAGGGCCATCGTGGGATACATGTGGGATAATGTCTCAAGACTCTCATAGCATTGCTCAAGGTATTTTTAGAATTTTTTATTTATGAAAGTACAAGACTAGGCAGTAGGAGAGGAACAAGGAATGGACCCTAGAGCTAATATGGGGCCCACAATGAAAATCAGCCAAATGAAACCATACATTGGGAGAAATACACACTCACCTCCATTGAGTGATGCTCCCACAGGAGAGGATGGAACATATAGCATGGCCATGATTTGCTTTTTTGAAGGTCTAGGTCATGGTTGGCCTGCTTCCACTAGGGCATTTCACCCAAAAGCCTACTTACTAATTTGCAAAGCTATATGTGGGTGTTGTGATTTATAAACCAACATGAGGGCCATTTTGGGATACATGTGGGATAATGGCTCAAGACTCTCCTAGTGTTGCTCAAGGTATTTTTAGAATTTTTTATTTATGAAAGTACGAGATTGGGTAGTATGAGATGAGTGGAGAATGTACCCTAGATCTAACATAGTGTCCACAAGGGAAATAAACTAACGAAAACTACTCATGGGGAGAAATCCACACTCACCACCAAGTGATGATCCCACAAGAGAGGATGGATCATATAGCATGGCCATGATTCGCTCGTTCGAGGGGTTGGGTAATAATTGACCTACTTCCACTAGGGAATTTCATCCAAAAGCCAACTTATTAATTTGCAAAGCTCTATGTGGGTGTTGTTCTATATAAACCACCGGCCATCATGGGATACATATGGTATAATGGCTTAAGACTCTCACAATGTTGCTCAAGGTATTTTTAAAAAAATTATTTATGAAAGTACAAGACTTGGCAATACAAGAGGAGAGAAGAATGGACCCTAGAGCTAACATGGGGCCCACAAGGAAAGTCAACCAAGAGAAACCACACATGGAAATAAATCCACACTCACCACCATCAAACAATACTTCCATAGGAAAGGATGGAGCATATAGCATGGTCATGATTCACACGTTCGAGGGGTTGGGTCATGGTTGGCCTACTTCCACTATGGCATTTCATCCAAAAGCCTACTTCCTGATTTTCAAAGCTCTATGTGGGTGTTGTGCTTTATAAATCATCATGAGGGCCATCATGGGATACATGTGGGATAATAGCTCAAGACTCTCATAACCTTTATCAAGTTATTTTTAGAATTCTCTATTTATGAAAGTACAATATTGGGCAGTACGAGAGGAGCAAAGAATGGATCCTAGAGCTAACATGAGGCCAACAAGGGAAATATACCAACAAAAACCACACATGGGGAGAAATCCACATTCGCCACCATCGAGTGATGCTCCCACAGGAGAGGATGGAGCATAAAGCATGGCCATGATTCACTCTTTTGAGGGTTTGGGTCACGGTTGACCTACTTCCACTAGGGCATTTCACCCAAAATCCTGCTTCCTGATTTGCAAAGCTATATGTGGGTGTTATGCTTTATGCAATTTTTTTTATATATTTAATTTTATGCAATTAGATTATATTAATTTAAAATCTAATAAGAATAGGAGGGATCTGGCATAAATCCATAGGTTGGAAAAGGAATTAAACCCTTCCATCCAACTTTGTTAAAACTAGAATTGAGGGGACATAAGAAGTCAAACAATTTTCCAATTCAACAACTTCCTTATTTCTTTTTTTGCTCAACAACTTCCTTATTGATAAGTGGATTTACTTATAAATAGAACATAGGGAATGTAATTAGCATATTATTAATTATTATGATATTTAAAATGTGTCTTAAATTAGTAGGTTGTGTCAATAGATGCATTCATAAGATTTTGTAAATAGATGTGCTTGAAGTTGTTTAAATTTGAATCAAACAATGTATTTTATAGTTAAATCATAATAGAAAAAATATATATATTTTTGGGATGTTATACATTGTTCATATTACTTGTAACATGGGTGGTCCTTAAGTAAATACTTATGATATTTACCAAATATATGTACCTTATATATTGTAAAATCATTCATAACAAAGGAAGGTACAAAATATGTGATATCACGCTATTACAATAATACTTGAAGGACTTAATCCTCATAATTGAGATCCATTTTAAATTTGAGTTTTTAGAATTTGTATATTCAGTATATATTATTGATGGTATGTGAATAGATATTGTTATTCTTATATTTAAGGAATACTTCTATGTGGCTTGGGCTAGAACTTAGATAAGCATCTATGTCCTTGCAACTCTTGCACATGAATTTTAGTTCTATTGATGTTCCATTTAAGTTTAAGGTAAACAAATAATTTTTATATGAAACCATGGATAAAATATCTTATACCTTTATTACTATAGCATGTTTTAAAACCTAGTAAATTTATCATTCAAGAAGTACCAAATTCAAATAGACGTAACCTAAATTATGATATGAAGGACAAAATTAAATATATTTAATATTTCTTAATTTGTTTATATCATTAGGTGAAGGATGAAGGGAATAATTCCTTCCTAAACATGATGTATTTTATGCTTGATACATTTTTGTCTTGAAAATATGAGGATATTTTCTTATGATTCTATTGACATATCATCATTTTGTAATAATATACTCTAATTGAAATTCAAATTACTTTGTATGTATGAAGAGGATGGATGTTTTATGGTAACATGCACCTATTGTCTTGTGAATTATTTAGGAATTATAAGATTTTGAGTGAGAAGGTTCCATCTCTCTATCCTTTGCACCTTGAAGGTATAATTGTTCTTGAATAAAAATAAAAAATTGATCCTCTCATCTTCTTAGAAGCATGGAATGACTGAGTTTACTTTAATTTAATATCATAATCAAGTATTACCAATATATAAGAGTATAGATATTATTATGTTGAATAGGTTTGGTAGAAAAGATAGGATATTTTCTTGGAATAGTAAATTCTTTTAAGGATAGACTAAAGTAGAATTGTATGATCAACATGAATTGTTATGTGTAGTCTTAAAAAATAAATAAGACTTGGCATAACTAGAAGAGAGCATGTGGATTGATGGTATATGGTTATGTCCATGACCTAAAAAGGATCACATAAGGACGTATAAGTTGACTTATGACTAAATATATAAGGATATGGAAAATATATTTAGATATTAATATTTTTAACTCATCAAATTGACTACATCTAGGCTAAGTTGGTTATTATAAAAATTATGTAAAATTGCTATCATTACTAATAAAATGAAAAATAAAATTAGTCTAAATTTGTTAAAGTTCAATTCTTTGATGATTTGCATTATGAAATGGTAGATATTTAAATACATTAGATGCCCATTTTTGGCATAACAAACTTCTAACTTATCATACAACTACCCTTTATCTATAGTACATGCATTGCCCTTATGATGAGTTATACCACTTTCATGGTTACATGGGCTATGATGTAATAACTCCTAACATATCCCACTTTCTTTGCTTCATACTCCTATTCAGGCACTTGGCTTCTGACTTACTAAAATTTTCTAGGGTGATGTTGGAATTTGAGAGAGAAATTATCCCCTCAATTTAGACTACTTACTAAAATACTTAGGAGTATCAGGTTCCACCAATATTACACCCCAAAAATACATTCATTACACATACTTATTTAAAATCTAATACTTATCAATTCAAAGCAATAAATGTGCCTCCTCCATTGTCTTCATATGGAGGATTTTTACTACTAATATTTTTCATTTGTTCCCATATCTTCTATGCTAACTTGTCTCCACTTTGTTGTTTGATCATTACTTGATGTAGTGAGATCAAATACCTTATACTTATTTTCCCTATCATTTTTCATCTAAATAAAAAATTGTTTGTGGAAATCAATCTATTAATGCTTTCTTTGAGTGCTATCAAAGGTTGAATCTTAAATTCATTATCCATTGATTCCTCATTCTCTTTGTTATTTTTTGCTTCAAGTTCTTCTATAGATGGAGAAAAATCACATTTAAAACATACTTTTTCAATCTTGGGTGCTTGAATATGCTTCATTTGAAGCTACAAAATTTAATCATTTGTCTTATTATTTTATTGGTTCTCCACTAGCTTGGAGTGATCAACTAAGCTCTTGATGTCCCTAGTTGTGATATAACTATTATAGTTGGAATGATTTGAATGAAAAGAATATTTATGATTTGTCATATGTTTGTTTGCTTTGGAGTAATACCAAACATGATTATTCTAACTTGACTAAACTTGTGCAATATACGCATGTCCTTCTTCTTGTTCTTAGTTCTCTTTGGCTATCTTATTTTCTTTTACCTTTTTCCAATTTTAATTTTGCTTGTCTGATGATGACTTGTCTTGTTGCTACTTCATATCTCATGAAGGAGATCCATTTTTAATGGATTATGCCAACAATCCTTCACTATATGAGCACTTCTACCACAAAGGTCCTACATATTTTATGTGTGAAAAATATTCCTTTGTTGTTGTTCATATCCTAAAGAATAATTTATTTGTTGTTGATATCCTTGAGAATTATTTCTTTTTTGGAAGAATTGTTGAGGTCTTGTACCTCTTATGTATGGCTACTTTCCCTTTTTATTTATAATAAGTACTCATGCTTCTTCTGGTCTTGAATGTGATGCCTCTACATTTTGAAGTAGGCTTACCAAATTTTTAAAGCTTGGTGTTTGTTCAGTGATATTTAATGTTGTTATAAATATTTTATTTAAGAAGGGATATCTTAAAATAATTGTAATTAGTATTTCATCATAGACCTTTTCTTTCAATACTTTTAGTAATGCTCGTAATTCAATATTTTTCTCATGAATGATTCAAGTTTCTCTCCACTCTTCATATTCAAGCAATGGAGATGGCTCTAGAGAAATAGAATTTGATTCTTATTATTTAATTAAAAAAATATTTGTAGCTTCTTCCTTGCATATTTTATTGTGGTTGAATCCTAATATATGTGTGTACTTCAGTTGCTACTCTAAACATGGTGATTAAACTTTCCTTTCTATTTGCCTTATGAACTTTATCTAGTCTTCACCTTCTATAGTAGGACAGGTAA
Source organism: Wollemia nobilis (assembly GCA_028583015.1). Classification (NCBI taxonomy): domain Eukaryota; kingdom Viridiplantae; phylum Streptophyta; class Pinopsida; order Araucariales; family Araucariaceae; genus Wollemia; species Wollemia nobilis. Next base: position 1,288,510 of record JAQPPZ010002048.1, on the reverse strand, counting down.
GGGTTCCTTATACAAATTGGCATACTTCTTCAAACTCAAGTTGTGTTCTAAGTTTGGTCTTCTATGAAGCATAATTATTTCCCCTTAATAGTTGATAATTGGAAAATATAATCTTCAATGCTCCACTAGTCATAGTAAATCTTTCCAAAATTTGAATACTTTTTCTTCACTAAATAAGTCTTGAAAAATGCTTTAATATGAGTATATATAAGCCTAAACTCATTCAATTAATGCCTCAAATTGTAAGAAAATTAGTGTCTCACCAGGAAAAATAAAAAATAGATGAAATATTCTTCCTATAGGGAATATTTTTGGAATACTCTAACATTTCAAAATATTATGTGTGCCTTTCCTTTTCACCTATAAACAAAGAAGAGAAATTCAACAATACATTTCCTTTTATTAGTCTCCCCACTCTCAATGTGTGGTATTAGAAGTGTAAATGGATACTATTTATTTCATAGAGATTTAATATATCTTCAATAATAATGTTGATGACTAGGAATTCATGAAGTAGCTTCCAGATGATTCTTCTAAGGATGTTTTGATTTGATTTTTCTCATGGTATAATGTGCATTTTGATAAATATCTGGGCCACCCATGTTTTTATTCAACAAAAATATATTGATAAATTTATTATTAGTGTTGTAATATAATATCTTTTCACTCTTTCTCAAGATCATTCCCTAGAATTCACCACATCTCTACTATTGAAGTAGTGTTCAAATTTGTCCAAGAGATGTAAGCACCATTATTAATGTCTTTGATGATGTATTGTCTATTTTTTCTTTTGGCACTTGAATATCAATTTTCCATGACTAACACCTTCCTAATTTTAATATTGTTCTACAAAAATGTCAATGCTTATGATTTTTCCACATGGCTCTATTGTTTAAAAACATCTTATAGAAACTGTGCATGTTGAATGGTGCCTACAAAAAGCTTACACTTTTTGCAAATGTGGTTAACACCTTCTATATTTTCTTGGTGATATCATTGCTCTATTGCTTCATCATTTGGATGTTTTCTTCAAGTGCTTTAATGTCTAGGTGTTTGATTTAAGTGCTTTATCATCTAGGTGTTTACTTCAAGCATTTCATAATTTGGGTGTTTGCTTCAAGCACTTCATCATCCAAGTTTTTGCGTTGAATATATGTACATCTATATAGTATAAAAAGTGGTTGATGAACATCGTTATAACATGGAGAGCTTTTTGTTTTAATTTTTTTCCTACCTTTTGTTTGAATTAAGTGAATACAATAATATTTTGTCCTTCTGTTAAAAATTAGTTATCTAATGACCTCAAAAATGTTTTGTTTCTCATACAAATTGTGTTTACTAGAGTGACATCTATAAAATTTATTCCTTTGGAGATTGTATCAATATTCAACATGATTTGGATATCCTGCATGATACTTTATTTGTTATGATAGAAATGCTTTCTAAAAATATGTGTTAAAAAATTTTCTTCTACAAAAGTCTTCATGATATTTTACGAGAAAAATCCTTCCTTGTTCTTAAATTTAGGATGCCTTCTTCTTGCTTGGTGAAATGTCTCATGTTCTTTGGATAATTCACCTGATTGATGGAACATTAGTTCCTCACATTCTTAGAGAATGTTTTAAAATGCAGTTACAAAGTATTTATTTGTAGGGCCTATTTCTTGTCTAGGTAATGTTCAAATTTTGAGTCTTTCATGGATTTTTCTTCATGGAGACAATAATTGCCTCTCTTTAAGGTTTGTCTAAATATTCTAAGAACTTCTAGATTTTGAATATTCCATGGAATTGATTCATGGATAATATGGTTACCTATTCTTTTGAGGTTAAACTTAATAAATATTTGGTAGGGTTTTTTACCCTTAAAAAAATCAATAGAGAGGTCTTTGCAACATCTCTATATATAAGCTAGAGTATCAAAAGGATAGATTACTCTTCCTTCTACCTAGATTGTGAAGAACACAAGCTTATACTGAAAGGGGGGGTGAATAGTATAATATCACCTTTTACTTTTTATTTCTCAAACAATATTATCCAATATATCAATGGAAATATCAACAACAATAATCAAATCAATGCATAAATCACCACACACAATAGAGACACCAATTTAACGTGGTTCACCCAATGTGGGCTACTCCACGAAGAAAATATTTCACTAAAATTTTCTCAAAAAATCTCTTGGGAATCCTTCCCTATTACAATATTTATGGACCACTGTCCAAAGGAGACACCAATCCCCTAATCAAGTTCATGGATATCTATCCACAAGAGATACCAATCCCCTCAACTAGTTCATGGATCTCTATCCACGGGAGAACTCCTTTTCCTCTGCTCTGGTTGGTGATCCTCTAGAATACTAATGCCTCCACTACACTGGCTTATGGATCTCTCTCCACTGAAGACTCCTATCCTCACTCATAAGACCTATATCCTCACTGCCTTGGCTAATGGATATCTATCCACTGGAGACTATTGTCCTCTACTTTGTCTCCTCCAAATCTTAATATTAGCTCTGCTCAATATCTATATTAAATTTGCACTAAAAATTATCCTTTGATCTAGCACAAATCTTCTCAATATTTGTCTCAAATATACACTAAACATTGTCCTTCTATCTAGAACAAATCTGCTCAATATCTATCTTTAATATGGCATAAATCTATCCTCAAATTTGCATCAAACTCTATTCTCAATTCTATCCTCAAGCCTTAACACAAAGCTTGATCTAGTCATAAATCAACTCTTCTACATCTTTCCCAAGCCTTAACTCAAAGCTTGAACAAATCAATCAATAAACTCTACTCTCAATTCTTCTCAAATACTTACCTCAAATCTATCCACAAGTTCTCTCTAGAACTTGCTCAATATTATCAAAAAAATTTCACCAAGACTTGCCTTAAATCTGCTCAACAGGTCCTTACTAGAACTTGTTCAATCTTCTCAAAAAGTCTTCATCAAAAATTACCTCAAATCTGCTCAAAAAGTCCTCACTAGAACTTGTCCAATATGCTCAACAAGTCTTCACCAAGACTTACCTCAAATTTGCTCAACAAGTATTTACCAAGACTTACCTCAAATCTGCTCAACAAGTCCTCACTAGAACTTGTCCAATCTGATTGTAAGCTTCCACAAAAGCTCACACAAATCTATCCTTAAGCTTTCACAAAAGCTTACTCAATTTTATCCTTAAGTCCCACTAGGACTTACTTAAAATATACTCACAAGCTTTATCAAAAGCTTTCTTAACTCTATTCTAAAGTCCACTCTAGGACTTACTCAAAACTGTCCACTAGATTTCACAAAAGCTTATTCAAATCAATTACAAAACTTCAATACAAAACTCAACTTAATCTCTTTTAGAAAAAACTCTTCAATCACACAAACAAGTTTCACTCAGAATATTGTTTAACTTATAGAAACATATAGAGAATGGTTAGAGACTCAATATATTTCACACTCACAAAAACACTCAATCACTTCCAAACTTTCTTTCAAATCAATTTAGAATAAATAATAATTTGTTTCACATAACTTGAACTATCACTTCAATACTTTCAATCAATAATGCTCATCAACTTCAACCAATAAATTACTCAATGAAACAAATCTTGCTTATAAATCCTAAACAATTGTTCACAATGCTTCCAACAACTCTCACTATGGAACTCAAACCTTGACTCAAGATGATTACAAATTCACATAACAATGATACTCATGTTATTTCACAATCCCTAGCTCAAGATAGTTCTCAACTTCACATAACAATGATACTCATGATCTTTCAAAAACCATAACTCAAGATAGTTCTCAACTTCACATAACAGTGATACTCATGATATTTCACAAATCCTAGTTCAAGATAATTCTCAACTTCACATAACAATGATACTCATGATCTTTCACAAACATTCACCAATCATGCATGTGAAAAAGTCACTCAAACATTTCCAACAATCCTTTTCACTCCAACTTGCATTTCACAACATTCAACCAAACAATATTTCACTCACAAGGATGATATGCCCATACCTTTTGTTTTGATGAATATTTTACCTCAAAATCTATCTCAATCACAATAAACCTCTTTCTCAATATCAAATTTAGATATCAAAAATCTTCACTCAAATATTTCCCTCAAAATTATTTCACCATACAAAATATTAAATCTCAAATACACCTTATAATATCCAAAATTTAATTAGCAAAGATTCAATTAATTCACTTCCACAATAATTTCCTTCATGCACCTTATTTCTCCTCTCAAGATAATTATCACAATATAGATTTATTTCAAAATACAACATATAATATTCCTTGCATACCTTATCACTCCTACTTTATAAATTCTAACCACAAAAATTAAAATAAAATATTTTAACTTTATTATCCCTTATATCTCCCTCAACAACTCGTAAACTATGCAATTTTTGAATTATCAAACCTTTGGCAAAATTAACATGTGAGTAACATACCTTTTAATTTATTTTGCCCAGCAAAATGACTTTGGTGAAATTCAAACATGTGAACTCACATTTCCAATTCCCTAGTGCAAAGCATGTCCACCAATTGGGCTATGTTCCCTCATGGAATTAAAAGCACAAGACTCCCTCTACGTTCGTTGTTTCTTCTCCCTCAAACGAAAACAAAACACTTCCCCTTAGCAAAAGATGATCGTGAGAATCAAACCCGTGATCTCGCACTTCACAAATGCCTTAACTTAGCCCTTGGCTACCACCTACGCTACCAAGCACCTTAAGATTCATTTGGCACTCTTCTTTGACTTAACACCACGTCTGCCCACTAATTTGTTTAACACATGAGAATCTTCCTTACTCTTCAATGCATGAATTACTTAGACCTTTGGGCTCTTGCAAATCGCATGGATGATTTTTTATAAACAACTTTGACCCATTTTATAATATATGTCATGTTGTCCAATACATCGGTGAACTTAGGAAATTCAAATTTAGTATTTGAACTTTTAGCGCCTTAATTAATTATTTAAATTTTAATTTTAACCTATGGTTAAAATATTTAAATTTATATAAATTAAACCATAGTCTTCAAAATCTGCCAAATGTATTTTTAATGATTTATAATTTGATAACTCCTTGGCCCTTGTTTTTTCTTCAACTCAACCTGTAACCCAAAATATTATAATATTAAATATTATAATATTATTATTTCCTTTTAACCTACTTATCCATCCTTGGGATTTCCTTTTAAACTGCTTCTCCTTCCTTGGGTCTTTAATCTATTTAGGCCTTTTTAGGTATATAATATTTAAAATAAATATTATATCCTATTCCTTTGAACCTCTTCCTTGCCTTGTGTAAAAACCACCTAATGATATTAATGATGATGAAACTTGGATATCAACTTCTTAATATCAATGACAACAAAACTTACTCATATTTCCAACAATCTCCCCCTTTGTCATTGATGGTAACCCATTTTCCTTTTACCATTTCATTTACCTTTTTTAGTTCTACTCCCCTTGAGAAACTTCTCCCCTTGACTGAATGCTCTCTCCCTAACTCAAATATCTCCCCCTTTGAGGCTTGGGGCTAAAGATGAGACTCTTAGCTTAGCCCCTCCCCCACCTCCTCTCTTGAGGTGGTTAATTTTGGGGTGGGAGTATCTCTACTCCCAACATACATTGATCTTTACGTTTGTCCACCATATGCCTTAATTGATCCTTATGATTCCTCTAAATATTCTTGTTCCTGCTTGTTTCTAGAAATTTTGCTCTACACCACTTATCCATATGTCTGTTGAGTGTTAATTTTACCCAATTGTGAAATTACACTTTCTCTTAGGGTTTGTATTCCAAAACACTCTCTTGCAAATAAGTTAAGCAAACAACTTCTCCAAGGTCTTCGCTATATTAGCATTTGCATATGTATATTAGTAATCTCAATAAAAATGTATCAATTTAATGCCAGGAACACCTTAGTGATTGCAAGTAACTGTAAACAAGGGGTATATGTTGGTTTATTTTACCATGCTACTTTAATGATTGTTAATGAAACCAAAATAAAAGTAAATGTGAATTGGCCCTCATATGACCATGTAGTGCCTTAATTCCTTTTATCTTGTAGGATTTTAAGGTAGATTTTATCTTACTTTATTAGGTAGGTTCTAAACAAGTTTTATCTTGCATTAAATCCTACTTTAAGCATGAAAAAGAAGATTAAAATCTATCTATGAATATAAATCTGAAATGATGAATAGGCTCAATAAATGTAGCTTCTTATCATGAAGATTAAGATAGCCTTTAATATGATTAATAAATTATCCCTCTTTGGTGAAATTAATTTTCACAAAGAGATAATAATTTATTGCCTTAAAATAGAGGCTTTAAAATATCATTTTAATTATCCCTCTTTGATGAAATCAAAATTTTCATAAAGAAGAATAATTTAATGCTTTAAAATAATAACCTTCAATGTAGTGCAAAATTACCTCTCTTTGATAAAATCAGAATTTTTATAAAGAGAAGGCAATTTAATATTCCCAAAATGGTAACTATGAAATGTCATTAAAATTTACCCCCCTTTGATGAAATTGGAGTTTTCATAAAGGGAAGTTCATTTTATACTTGCAAATGAAATATAAAACTAAAAAAATCAGATTTGGCCTCAAAATAAAAATTCTGAAATTTCAAAATTTTAAAATCTGCAATAAACAGTAACTTTGAATAAATTTTAAAAATTTGAAATGACTCCGAAGCAAAAATGCAAATATTGGGTATTCACAGAACCTTGAGCAGTTTGGGTCAAACTCCTTTGGGTCTCTTGGTGCTTTGGGAGACTCGAGGGATGTTAGTATGGATCATATCCCAACTGCTCATTCTCAATGATTTTATTTGTATGGAATGTGAGAGGACTGATGGATCCATTCCATAAATATTCGATCCTCCGTGACTTATCCAAGGTCACTCACACATATGGTTCTCTGGAATTTATTTTTCTGCAAGAAGTGAAAGTTTCAGATTTCAATTTGCAGTGTGCTTGTTCTTTTTTGTCGTCCCATGGAACATTTCATACTACCAATCATTCCGGTGGGAGAGGTGGTATCGTCACTATTCTTGCTTCGAGGTGGTACTTGAGTATTGTTTCTTGGGGATGTGACCCATCTAATCAAGTGGTTTGGACTTTATTGGAATTTAATGGTAAGCCTTATGGAATAATTAATGTGTACACCTCCACTGAGCCGCCTGACAGGTGTACTTTATGGCGGTGGTTGGCTATTAATTTACCTTTCACCACTTGGGTTTTATGTGGTTATTTTAATATGGTTGAAAAATATTTTGATAAAAAGAGTTTGGCACCTAATCATTGGTGTGCTGGAGAGCAGGAAGCTTTTTATTTTTTGAAAAATAAGTTGAGCCTTTTTTACCCTAATAATTGTTATTCCCCTATTGATTTTGATGATGCGCAGTGGTATACCTGGTCTAAATTTCAAGTAGGGGATGCTAGGGTTTTGAAATGCCTGGATAGAGCTATGCTTTCTATCGATAATCATTTTAAATTTGCTCATTTATCCCCTTCCTTGCCTATAGTTTTTATTTTCCTAGGATCTACCTTGTCGAACCATGTTCCTATTGTTTTTCAATTGAGTCTACTCAAAGTTCCTCACGAACTTTTTCCTCCTAGTTTTATTTGAATGTGTCCTTTCCGCATCGTCTAGCTATGAAAGCTCATATTTTTTGAATGTGGAATATTTTGCCCAAACCTTCTTTTGATTATTGTTGGATTAAAGGATGGAATTCTGCTATAACCCGCACCACTTCTCTTCTTTGCTCTTTAGGAGTTGAGGTTGCCAAAAGAAGGAACTCTAACTAGGTTCTGCGTTCTGAGTTTGCAAAAGCCACACTCCATTTAGAGGCTACCCCCTTTTGCCTAGATCTGCAAGCTTATGTTGCTACTCTCTGCCATGAGCTAAGGAAAATTGACCTGTATGAAGCAAAAGGGGCTCAATTAACAGCCAGAATCCACTGGTTGAAAGTGGGTGACAGAGTAACCAAAGAGTTTTTCAATGGATTCAGCCTTCTGCATATACTACTCAGTTTGAAGCCATCCAAGTTAAGGGAACCTATCTCACTACTTTATCAGATATAACCTCTACTTTTTTCAAGCATTATGAGCATTTTTTTGCCTCTCAAGGCCTTTCTACTACTCATCAAACTGTTGTAGATGCTTGTTGTAATGTCATACCTCCTAAGCTCTCTAAGGCTCAGAGAGATTTTTGTGATACTCCTTTGACCATTAGTGATCTTGAAGCTGCTTTATCTCACATGTCCAATGATAAAGCACCTATTCTGGATGGCTTTCCATGTGAATTTTATAAGGAGTTATGGGATTTTGTTGGTTTCAATCTCCTTAGAGTCTATCAGGAAGCTATTTTAACTGGTTCTTTAGGATCCATTATTAATAAAGGTAATGTTAAGTTCATTTCCAAGGGATGAGATCCTGAGCTTATTACTAATTGATGACCTATCACTTTGCTTAATGTTAGTTATAATATTATTGCTAAATCTTTGGATCTTAAGCTTCGGCCTCTTCTCCCTCTTATCATTCAGCCGGAGCAGACTGGATTTTTTCAGGGGAGATACATTATCGATAATGTGATTGGAGTTTGGGAAGGAATGGAATGGGCCTCTTCTTCTGGTCAAGATGTTTTTTTTATAAAAATTGACTTTGAAAAGGCCTATGACAAAATTGAATGGTTCTTTATTACTACAATTCTTAAAGCTTTGGATTTTGGCCAGTTTTTATCAATTCAGTTCTCATGTTATTTAGAGATGCTTTCATTGTGCTTACTCTTAATGGCTGCCCATCCCAACGCATACAATTAGCCAGATCTATCATACAAGGTTACCCTTTGGCTCCTTCCCTGTTTATTCTTGCTATTGAAGCTTTTGGTTATCTACTTGCTGATAGAGCCTCAAAAGGCCTTCTTAAAGGTATTGCTTTGCCTTCTTCAAATTTGCAACTAATCAATGGTCATTTTGCTGATGATTCTTTTCTTACTATAGTAGAGGATGAGCAATCTGTTTCTCAAGCTCTTGATTGCCTTGATACTTTTTGTCAAGATTCTAGCTCTAGTATTCAATGGAGAAAAACCTCCTGCTATAGACAATCTCGAAGGGATATGCCTTCTTTGTTAGCTAATAAACCCTAGAGATGGATTCAACCTGGGAAATTTTTTAAATTTCTTGGCATTCCCTTTGCTTTTCAAGGAACTCCTGCCAGACTTTGGGATTATGTGGTTGATAAAGTTGAAAAGAAGCTTCTATATTGGTCTTCTACGAGGCTTTCTTTAGCTATAAAGTTTCAAATTTGTTCTAAGGTTTTGGATTCTACTCATGTTTACTATTCTTCATGTTGTATTCCTTCTGTTGCTTGTTATGCAAAGTTGGAAAATTTGCTTTGATATTTCCTATGGTCTAATGTTGTTGGAAAGAAAGGGTTTCATAGGGTGGCATGGAAAATTTGTTGCCTCCTGAAGAAAGCTGGTGGCTTGGGTCCTTTTGATTGTCAAAAACAAGGTTTTGCTCTCTACGCTAAATGGATTTGTAGGGCACTTCAAGGGGATGAAATCTGGAAGATTTTAGTCAGACATTGTATTTCTACTAGTCTACCTTATGGTAGACATGTATGGAAAGGTTTAAACCTTCAAACCATTCTTACTGCATCTGTACCTATTAAAATTTTAGGCTCTTTTGTTATTCATAGTATTTGGAAATCTTGGGAGGCTCTTAAACCCTATATTTCATGGAATGGAGGTAAGACTAAGTTTGGTGCTTCTATGCCCCTCCTTAATGTTTGGTGGTCCTATGCTATTATTTATCATGGAGCACCTTTTACTCAGGTATAGTGGATTCAAGCTCAACTATTTTATAGAAAGGGTATTGCTTACCTGACTGATTTCATGAATTTTCATACTAGAGATTGGATCCCTTGGAATCATTTTATGAAATATTTCATTTTTTCTCCTATAGATAACAGTACTTATGATGATGTTGTGGATTCCACTCCTCTTATGATTGGTCTAAGTTTTTTTGACATTATCAAAAACCATGGTGGTCTGACTGGTCTTAGCCTAATAAGCTTTCTTTTATAATATACAAACCCTCCTTGGGTTATTCTTAGCTATAACCAATGGTTCCCATGTTAGATAAATTGAATTCCCAGTGGGACTTAGTCTCCTTGCAATCTCAATGGAGCTTAATATTCAAGGTTGTTTGGGCTAAATTTCTTGAACCCAAAAAATACTTTTTTGCTTGGAGCCTACTGTTTAAAGGTCTTCTATGGGGCAAAGGCTTCAGTATATGGGTGTTGACAATATTACTTGTATGAATTGTGGTGCTGAGGAGGACATTCTTCATTTGTTTTGGTCATGTCCTCAAGCCAAAGAAGCTTGGGATTGAATTCTTTCTTTATCCAGTCCCTACATTCTTGATACTTGTTCTTGGGTGCATGTTTTACTTGGTGACCCTATCATATTTACCGATAAACTTGGTGCGGTTTGGAAAATTTTTAGAGTGGGCATTTTGTTTCATCTATGGAAAACTTGAAATAAAGTTGTTTTCCATCAGTAAGAACATTCTTTGCATTTTTATCTTATTGAAAGATATATGGTTTTTTATGATTACTGGTTACAAATTCATATCCAAGTAGAGAAGGTAAATGTGGAGTCGTAGTATTTACGCACTTTGATGGACCAATAGCAAAACATACCATGCATGGTTAGTCGTGTGCCTCCTGATGCTCCTCCCACCCAGAGGCATCCTCGGTTTGTTGGTGTTGGATCCTGAGACAACGACCATTCATGTTTAGGTGGCAATGCTCGACACTGGCCACAACCTCCTGTTGCTAAATACAACTCTGCAGGTGGTGCTTCTTCTTCCTATCCCAATTATGGGTGGGATTTTTGTCTCGAATTTTGTTCATACCAATGCATGGGATTTGGATGCTCATTCTATGCCTGACTCTGACGGTGAGTTGGGGAGATGGTTCTTCTTCTCCTCCCCCATAGGCTATTGTGCCTAATTATGGATATTCAAGAGGGTAATGGTGTTGTTGGTGATGGTTGGGGCCATTCTAATACGAATAATGGTGGTGGTTGGGGCAGCGCCAGACAATGCTTAAATGCTTGCAGGCCTACTTTATTTTGATGTCTACGATGTAACAGCTTAGAGTTGTTTTTTTGTTGTCTTCCTAACTGTGTGGTTAGTAGTTAGTGTGGTTTTGGACTCGGGGACTTGGGGTGTGCTCAATTCCATCCACCCTTTTTGTATGATTAAGCATCTTTAATATAAAGCTTCTTCATTACAAAAATACAAATGTGCAAAATGGAACTCTGAAGTTCAATATACACGTACGACCAATTATTTTTGAATTTTGAAATTTTTTTAATTTTTATTTTAATGCCTGAAAATTAAAAAAATATGCAAAAATAAAGTTAGAAAAATTTTAATATTTTAAAAATTAAAAAAATGAAAATAGAAAATGCTGCAACTTCATATTTCTCCACAAACCCTGCAGGCATGAATATTCTACATAGAAAACCAACATTAACGTTACCCTATTACGCAGTCAAACAATTAATGTGGTGCAAGCTTCTAAGGAAAAATAAGGTGCAATAAACTGGAAATAAACAAATTAACCATAACAACATGCATCAAATCTGCCATATCTCCATTATATTGCATCAAGAAAGGTATTCAATGGTCACAAAATGTGCAAAACATTACAGCCCCTAAATAGGCATAATGTGGGAAAAACAGTCCAACGATTGGCAACAATCTTCAGAAATATGGCCCTCCAACATGGTGCAGCTAGCTCTCAAAAAACCCAGCCCATTTTCTGCCTTTTCCTGCAGTATTTAAAAACCTCAATTTGATGCTTCCTTTCCCCTTTTGTGTTTCACTTCTATCTCTTCATTTTGATTCAAAAGTTTGGTTTTTTGTTTTGTTTTTGTTGTTCCTCTACAAGAATTTTGACTTTTCATTTTACCTTCCCATGCAAGCATTTCAAATTTTCACCTTACTTTTCCTCTCTCCGGCAATATAACCATTCTTCATTTCCATTGGCAATGCATAGTACAAGCATGCCTTTAATTATAATAAGGTAAATCTATAAAGCACGTGGGCTACATGCATTTGAGGGGTTAGCTACCATTATAATATTATATTTCAATATTTAATCATGCCCATTTCCTTTGAAAGGCATCTCATCCATTGAGATGGACATTTGAGCCCTAAAACTTATGAAATTTATAGTTATGATGTATACCACGTCTATATGGCAACCTTTTATCAATGATACATTAAAACAGACAAATAACACTTCCTTTCGCCATGATAACACAATGCATAATTTTAGTTTTTATCAATGCAAGAAACCATGATTCATTTAATGTCTTTACTGTGGTTGAGTGTAGGTTCCCCATAGAAGTCTACAAAATTAATGTTGCTCATCATACACCTGTGCAATCTGCCTTTGTTAGGAACAAGTTTCATTGACAATGCCATGGCATCATTCATTTCTTGTTATTGTCGCAGCGTATTCATTATGCCTCCATATGCATGGCTGCCACCTAACTTGTCATCTTCATTGGTAAATTTTAGATCATTGACAAACTGCCACTCCGGTTAACTCTCCTGACGTCCCATAGGATTCGTTTCTTGCCAAAACGTGTCCACACATTGGTGTCATCGATCTACCCTGGTAATATTTTTTTGATAGAAGGTAAGGTGAACATTAGCGTATATTGAAAATACAATAGTTTATATACAAAACTATGGACTAAAGATTGCCTTAGAAAATAATATCGCTAACAACTAATGATGGCAATGTTGCCAACACTAACCACTAACAACTTAGGATATTTGAAACAATTAAATATCCTAAGGTAATAATATTCTACTAATTACCAAATGAGGTAATAATAGTAGTTACCATCATAGTAACTCTAACATCCCCCCTTATTACATTATTTGGGTAATACATATATATATCCCCCCATACAGCAATATTTGGATAAAGTATATAACTACCCCAATATAGTGAAAAAGATGTTGATCTACTGGTTCTTGCTTTGTCATAGTGCTCTGGCTGCTCCTAAGCAAAAAGTGGGTCATTCCTCACTTTGTCTTCACATCAACAAATGTCCTTATTGTAATATTTTCATCCAACCAAATTGTATAGGTAACCAACCGCTATAATCGCTAGGTGTAGTATATTAGATCACTTCATACGAGGTTAATTTAGTTACAGAATGAGTTTGCAAAATATAAGATGGCTAATGTGTCGATCGCTGTCGAAAATGCACCCTTATAAGTTCCTCCCTTATTGCAAAACATGTTGTAATTAAATTTCAGAAAGAAGTTTGACTAAGGTGTCGGTCATTGCTAAAAATTCACCCTTATAATTCTTCTTCTCTTTTTTACAAAAATATTGTGAAGAAAAATAAATGAATATCCCCCCTTAATTGCAAAAAATGTGCAACTTAAGAATCTTGGTGAAGGTTTTTACAAAGATTACCTCCTAGGCAATTTTTACACCAAAAAATTCCCTCCTTTTGTTACAAGTACTTCAAACAATGAGAGTTTGCTATTTATGAAGCCTAAAAGAGGTACAACCACCCCTGTATTCCTAGTACTTCAAACAAAAACTCATGCTATTTATGAAGACTAAAAAAGAGAGGAAATGGTGCTTGCTTAAGGTGAAAATTTTGATTTTCCCTATACAATACTATCTTAGCCAAGAGCACTCTGTGTGCTTTTTCTGAACCAAAATCAAAATCAGAACTAGACACTTCACTAGCAATATTGCCTTTGTCTTGCTTTTGTGATGTGCCTTTGCCATTTCTATTTTGCTTGTTTTTTAACCAACACCGATTGGTGTCATGATTGTCCTTTTTACAATGCAAGCAAAACTTATTTTGAGTTTTCTTTCCCTTACCTTTTGAAGATGATCCTCCCTTTTGAAAATTTCCTTTCTTCTTGTCACCTTGATTGTTTGAGTAAATTATATTGTTCGACACTTCATTTCTTTGGAGTTGATTTGCTTCCTCTGTTTGAAGCAAATTGACTAACTCCACAAAGGTGACTGATCTTTGTGAAACATTAAGGGATGTAATCAAAATTTTATAGGATTCAGGAAGATCCCCCAATATTACCGAAGTCAAAAGGGTGTCTTCTACTTTAGCTCCTAAAGCATTGAGCTTAGACTTCAATTTTGACACTCTACAGAGGAATATTTCTACTGATTCACCTAACTTCATATGGAGTGTATGAAGTTGTGTTTGAAGGTTTAGAACAGTTGATTAATTCTTGCCTTCAATTATGGTACAAAGTGCATCCCATGCATCTTTACCAGTTTTAGCTTCACTTATGTGATTCTAGATCTCATCAGTAGTAGCTAGGAGTATCAACATGAGAAGACGATTGTTCTTTTTGTACCATGCTTTTTGATCTACTCCTACTGATGCGGGTCTTGATTTAGTGTCATCTACTAAATCCCATATTTCCTCTATAGTCAGGATGACTTTCATCTTAGTTTTCCATGCTGAATAGTTAGGACCTTTAAGCAATTGTGTATCATTCAAGTATTTGTTGATAGTTGTCATTATGAAGGTCCTAGAATTTGCACTAAGATGATATTTCTTTCACTCTTAAGTGATATTTAATGGCACCTTCCTAAAAATCCTCTTGAAGAGAAATAATCAGTTTGAGGAAATTAAGCCAAACAAATAGAGTGAATTAGGGGTTTTTGTTTGTAGGAGATAATATCAAGTGAATATTGACTAAGAATAGATTTTTGAATTTTTACTTGTAATCAAAGAAAGAAGGTTGGTTCTTCGAAGACGTTTTTCGCAGGACTGCCCAAACTGCCGAACTTGTTTCGGTCATATCTCACTCATCCGGACTCGGATTGAGCTGAAATTTTGAGGGTAGATGCCTGAAAAACCCTAGAACGTCTCCACCAATTTTCATATCATTTGGAGCAACACAGATCCTAGCGCATCCCTATGTGTGAACGACATATTTGGCAAGCGGCTATGCGAGGGTTTCATCTGGGTTGAGTGCAAGCAGCTTCAGAGGTTGGTTTTTAGGGCCTTCGGGCCCTAGCGGCCAATATTTTTGTGGTTTATTCTCAATATTTTAGCAGGAAATGTTGCAGGAGATACAATATGGGTTAGAAATTTGTCTTTCAACAGATCATACTGTGAACTTGAGTGACAACGGCTTCCAATTTGCTGCACAAAAGAAAAGTGAAAACCATACCTTTCCACGACGTCTAGGGCAAGGATTAAAGAGATCACGAAACAAGTTTCAAGCAGTTGATCAAAAAATGGCTCATATCTCAAGTGAATCTGGTGCTAAGGTGCACCCACAAAATAATTCTACTCGTGAAAACCCCTATCAAGGGTAAGAATTTTGAAGACTCAGTCCCAAAAATGAATTTTAGGGATGCCCTTCATGGTGGACAGCCTCAGCCCAATGCTAATATCAATATTAGGGCTTCCCATAAACCTCTAAGAATGCCTAAGATTGATCCCAAGAAAATGGAGTCAGGATGTCTTAAAGCAGTTGATGGAACTCCTATTGTTAAGCTTGATATGGATAACATTCAGACTGGCATTGAAGATTTGGAAAAAAGAGGACTAATTTGTCGGTTCGTGGGTTTTCGTCCGAGTCTATCTGCTTTCAAAGTCTGGGCTGCAAAAAGCTGGAAAACTAAAGGTGAGTTACAAATCTCTATTTATCCAAATGGTTATTTTCTTGTTTTATTTGCTAATAATGAAGATAGAGAGAAAACTTTTCAAGGGGGGCCTTGGTTTTTTGGAAGGGCAGGGCTTTTCATGAAGCCCTGGCATACTAAATTTAAAGCCGAAGAAGAGATGCCTTCTATTGCTCCCATGTGGGTTAGACTCTTTGGCCTCCCTATTGAATTTTGGAATCCTACTATTTTTTCTTCAATTGGAAACTCTTTAGGAACTTTTATGATGACTGCTGATTGTACTCAAAATTTTGAACATATTATTTATGCTCGGATTTGTGTTTTAATGGATTTTGACAAACCCCTACCTAAAAATATCACATTACAATTTGGGGAAGACACTTGGGAGCAAGTAGTGGACTATGAGAACATTCCTTTTCGTTGTAGAATTTGCCATGAATATGGTCATTTGGCCGATGCTTGCCCAAATAAAATTCTCGATCAAAAGAAAGAAGATATAAACTTAGCGAGGTTTCCAAATACCTAAGAAGAAGAACACTAAAAAAAACCAGTTATGAAGGATCAATCAAAGTCATCTCGCTAATATGTTTGAAATCCTTTCCACAAATGATGTCCCAAGTGAGGAAGAGGAAATAATGGAAACTGAAATCTTAGAAACACAATTTAAATATGAAGGGAAGAACTCGGGAGACAAACCAACAAATCAAAGGTTTTCAACAGAAAAAAAAGGAGAAAATTTACACAAGAAAAACAATATTTCAAATGTCAAAACTTCAAATAATGCAGGTCCCAATATAGACTCTATTGAACCATCTAGTAAAATTTTGGTTGTGTACGAGCATTCTTCAAGGTTAGAAGCCATCTCGGATTCAATTGGAATAAGTCAAGAAACAGGGAAAAAAAATTGAAGATGGATTCTAATCAAAAAGTAGGTCGCAAGACCAATCAATATCATATGGTAAAAGAAGGTGAAAAGCTTGTAGAGGAAGGTAAGATTAATGCCCTTCCCAACTTTTTTAGCCCTGGTATTAATGAAGATCATCACTTGGAATATTAGAGGACTCAAAGGGAGTCTTTCAAAACAAAATGAAATTAGAAGAATGATTCAAGTAAATCATCCACATCTTGTTTTCCTTCAAGAAACTAAGATGTCAATGGAGGATATGGACTTAATTGCCAGTAAAATTTGGCCAACTGGAAAAGTGGTTTCCCTCGGTTCCCAAGGGACTTCGGGTGGCATTGCTTGTCTTTGGGATCCAAAAGAGGTAGTTATTCACCATATGGTTGGTAGTTGGGGTTTGTTGGCTATAGCTATTCAAAGTAGACATTCCAACCAGATTATGCTCTGCATTACTTGTTTATGCTCCGACTTCTTTGGAGGAAAAAAGAAGACAAGTGGAAGGATATTACTCATATTATCTCTCATTTTCCTAAAGCTTGGATCTTGATCGGAGGAGATTTCAATACCATCCTCTCTCTGGATGAGAAAAGGGGGGGAAATAGAAATTTGGACAAAAGCACCGACCTCATGAGCGAATATATTGCAAACCTCCATCTTGTGGATATCCAACCGGATAATGGCCTTATGACTTGGTCTAACAGAAGGCAAGGCTTAGCTTGTATAATGGAGAGATTGGATAGGTTTTTGCTCTCTAAAAATTTCTTAATCCATGGTCACATTCCTAAAGTGAAGACTCTTAATAATGTTGGTTCGGATCATTGGCCAGTCATGGTGGAAATGTGGAAAACCAATGTGAGTTTCTCTCCTTTTCATTTTCAATTAATGTGGCTTAGAGACATTTCCTTCGGACCTCATGTGCAACAATGGTGGAAGGAAGGTAAACCTAGGCATGGGACTAAGATGTTCTATTTTGTCAAAAGATCGCAATACATTAAATCCAAAATCAAGACTTGGAACCGGAAAGAGTTTGGGGATGTTCATAAAAAAAACATGAAGTTATTGCTCATCTTGAAAATTTGAATAAGAAAATCCGTTTAGATGGCCTCACAGAGAAGAGAAGTGCAGATGAAATTAAGCTCACAACTCAGTTAGAGGAATGGGAAAAAAGAGAAGAAATCTTATGGAAGCAAAAATCTAGAATTCAATGGCTCAAAGAAGGAGATCGAAACACAAATTTTTTCCACAAATCTCTTCTAGCTCGAAGATCTCACAACTTTATTTCTTCCTTAAAATCAGATTCTGGAGATGTTGTTTATACTTGGGATGGCATGAACTCTATTGTTGTTGATTACTTTTCCAATATTTTTGCTGCTACTCCCCTTGACTCAGCTTCACAATATAATGTTCTTCAAGCAATCCCTTCTCTTATCACTTCTGAGGAGAACTCTATTTTGACTGCTCCTGTTACTATCAATGAGCTTCAACAAGTAGTTTTTAAAATGCAAAAAGGGAAAACCCTAGGTCCCGATGGTTTTCCTATTGAGTTCTACCAAGAGTTCTGGATATCCTTCATGTTGATTTATTAGAGGTGGTGGAAGAAGCCAGGAAAGCCAAAGAAATTTTGAAGGTTATCAATAAAACTTATATTACTCTTGTTCCAAAAGCTCAAGAGGTTGATCATATCTCAGCTTTTAGACCTATTGCTTTATGTAATGTTCTTCTCAAAATCATTACTAAAATCATGGCGAGAAAGGTTGAATCCTCTTTTGCATAAGATTATTTCCCCAGAGCAAGGGGGTTATGTGGAAGGACGTCAAATAGTAGATGAGATAGTTCTTTCTCGAGAAGCCATCCATTCCATGGATATGCAAAATTCTCCTTCCATGTTCATTCGGTTAGACTTATCCAAAGCTTATGACAGAGTGGATTGGCACTTCCTTATCAAAGTTTTGAGGCAATTTGGTTTCTCTAAGGATTGGATGGATTGGATTATGGGATGTATCTCTTCAGTTTCCTACTTAGTTCTTATCAATGGCAGGCCTTCTCGGTCTTTCCCAGCTTCCAGAGGTATTAGGCAAGGTGACCCGCTATCCCCTTATTTATTCATCATTCTTGTTGAATGCTTGGGTAGGACTATAACCAAAAAGAGGGAAAACAAAACCCTTGAGGGAGTTACCATTGCTCATGGAGCTAGACCTATCTCTCATCTTCAATTTGTGGATGACTCTACTATTTTAGGTAAAGCTACGGTTAAGGAAGCTTCTAATATTAAGCAAATCATTAGCTATTTTTCTAAGGCTACTGGGCAGTTGATCAATGAACACAAATCTAAAGTTATTTTCTTTCACTGCTCTGCTAGACAGGAATCCATGGTCTTGGATAAGCTAAAATATAAGAAGACCTCTCTTCCAATCACTTATTTAGGTATTCCCATAAATATTCAAAGGCAAAAAAATAAATATTGGAATTGGTTGTTGGACAAAGTCAAGAAGAAAATTGGAAAGTGGACCAACAAGTGGCTTTCTTATGGGGGTAGAATCACCTTGGTAAAATCAGTCCTTCAAGCTATTCCTATTTATGTTTCTTCCGTTTTGAATATTCCAAAGGCCGTTCTTCGAGAATTGGATCAAATCAGTCATCGTTTCCTTTGGAGTGGTACTAAGGAGAAAAGAAAATGGGCCTTGGTGAAATGGGATACTTTATGTCTTCCTAAGAGTGAAGGGGGGTTAGGTTTACGGTCTTCAATTAATAACAACAAAGCTTTAGCTGCTAAATTATATTGGAGGATGTTGCATAACCCCAATGCTCTTTGGGCCAATAATCTTCGTGCTAAATATGCTGAGAACAAAAGTCCTGAAGACCTTGTTCGCTATCAACTTCCTTCCAAAGGTTCTCCCATTTTAGCGGTTCTTAAGACCGGTGAGGATTTGATTAAGAAAAAATTATTTTGGATCATTCATAATGGTCAACATGCAAATTTTTGGACAGATTCTTGGGATGGTCACAAGCCTTTGATAACTCGGTTTCCCGATTGGAGGCCTTGGATGGAGGAGCTTCACCGAGCTAATTGGATAAAGGTGGCTAATTATTGTCGGTACCATACTGGTAATTCAAAGGTTGGTAGATATTGGATCCCTATTGAGGACTGGCCTATTCAAATCCCAGAAAGGCAAAGACAAGATATCCAAGGCATCCTTCATATGAGATCCCTCTCTTGGTCCCATGAAAAAGATTGTTTTGGATGGAACAACACTACTAAGGGTGAGTATTCAGTTGCTCAAGGTTATTTGACCTTATGCCATAATAATCCCAACCATTCTTCCGACATATTTTCTCAATTGTGGGCTCAAAAGCTCTGGCCTAAGGTGAGGTTCTTTAATTGGCTTTTATTGCATCGTAGGGTGCTTACTGGTGAGCAACTTATGAAGCGTGGTTTTCATGGCCCTTTTAGATGTGAAATGTGTGAAGAGAATGTAGAAAATATCAACCATATTTTTATTGAGTGTACTTTAGCCTCCGAGCTATGGAGGAGAATGGCCACTTTACTTGGCTTACAATGGTCCAATTTTTTTACTTTTGAACAACTTTGGAGGGATTGGCCTAATCAAGAGGGTGTTGATCATTTTATTAGGCGATTAGTTTGGATGGGTTCTACCATCCTTCTTTGGAATATTTGGAATGAAAGGAACAACCAAATTTTTAATCAAGATAGGAAGGATATTCACTATATTTGGCAAAAGACCATAGCCAACTTAGTTGAATCAGTCCATCATCTCCTTAATCACCCCCAAAACTCCCACCAAATATGGGATCAAGTGATGCAAATATTGAAGATTAAACCTTCTAAGGGCAACCATCTTAAAGGGAATGTGAGTATTAGTAAATTGGATAGGAATAGAAATTGGCAACCTCCTCCTAAGGATTTTGGAAAAGTCAATACCGATGGAGCCTCTAGAGGGAACCCTGGAAAAGCCAGTGTGGGAGGAATTGGTAGACTTTCAGATGGCTCCCTGGTTTTTACTTTTGTTGAGAATTTGGGTATTCTTTCCAATAACCTTGTTGAGGGGTATGGTATCCTCAGAGGTCTTCAGGAGGCTACTAAGGTTGGATGGGAAAAGGTGTTAGTTGAGTCCGACTCTCAACTTATGATTAATCTCTTGAAGAATCCTTCTAAGAATCATAAGGTGGATTGGAGAATAAAAAGAATTATTGAGAAGATTCAGTTAATCCGGATGGGATTTTTGAAAGTTGATTACAATCATGTGGTCGGAGATCAAAACAAGAGTGTTGATGCTTTAGCTAATTGGGCTTTGGACAAAGGTGATCTTACTTGTTATGGCCACCCTCCTATATGGTGGGCTTCTCAAATTAGGGAAGCTCTTCTTTCTATCATTTCTTTGGATGGCTCCAGTTTGAAGGTACCTAGTTTCTTCTTGTTTTTTTTTTTTGCTTCTCTTTGGTTCATTCAGTTTTTTTAGTTCCCTAGCTCATTCTATTCTTTATTTTGTTTCCTCTGTTGATTCTTGCCTTAATAGTCTTATGGTCTAGATAGGTCTTTGTTTTGTTCTTTTTTTATTTCTTTTTTCCTTTTTTTTTTTTTGTTTAGTTTTTTAAGGTGGGTGGGTTTTTTTATTTTGTTTTGTTTTTGTGTTCTTTGTGTTGTTTTTTGTTGTTCTTGTGTTTTTGTTGTTTTGTTTTTTTTTTATGTTTTTTGTTATTGTTCTTGTGTTTTTTTTCGTTCTTGTTCTTGGGTTTCTCTTTGTTTGTGTTATTTCGTGTTTTTATGGGTGAGTGTTTTCTATATTTTTTGTTTTTTTTTATTGTCTGTTGTTGGTTGTTTTTTATTTTTATTTTTGTTTTATTTTTTAATTTTTAAGGTTTTGATTGTGTTTATTTTTCTTTTTTTTTTTTTGGGTTATGTCTTTGTAGTGTTCTGTTGTTTTTGTCTTGTCTGTGTTTTGTTATGTGTTTCTTGTGTTTTTCTATGTGGTTTGTGTTGTGGTTTCTTTTATCTTATTGTGCGTGTTTGGTTGTGCTTTTGTTTTTGACACACTCAAGGAGCATGTTTTTTATTTTATTTTATTATTTTTGTTGTTATTTGCTTATTTTTAATTGGGTTTGTGTGTTTGTTTGCTCCTTGAGTGTGTCAAAGGTGGTAGGCCAGGTCCGAGTCCTGGGCGTTTTTGGCGGAATGGATACCCCTGCCTCCTTGGGTCTTACCCGAAAGTGGCATCCCTTTTGGGATGTTTTCCACAAAAAAAAAAAAAAGAATATTGGCTAAGAATATGTGCAATGGTTAACACAAATTTATTGTGAAATTTTGGGGTTGAGTGTTCTTGATTTTATAACTTATAATTGCAAAAGAAATAATGCAATAATAAAACAATAATTCCCATAAAATTCTTATCACCTAGGTGTCGGATGCAACCAAAAATGCACCTAATTTGCCAATGAAGGTGTCGAGTAAAATCGAAAATGCACCTTTTAGCTTTTGCAACAAAATTTGGAATTGTGTTGTGCAAAAACTTGATATATTTTTGTCTCCTCCTTGTCTTACAATTTTGCAAAAGAAGTACAATGTTGTCTTCCCCCCTTTATTTTGCAAAATTAACAAATCGAGCACTCCTTCCAAGACAAGTCGACACACGACCCACGTTTGAAAGGCTTCTAGAACCAGTCGACACACGACTTGGTTTTTATGGACCCAAGGCTTCAAATTCTTCTCAATTTTACAAAAAATAGAATGTGCAAATTTTATGTCTTATATCCCCCCTTGGAGAAAAAAAATGCACACTTTGCCTTTGAATATTACAAAATGTTAAGTCTCCTTGTTTTCTAAATTTACAAAATGTGATTGATTTTGTCCCCTTTCATGTTGGCAAATTTAACAAGGTTGAGAAGATGTTTTATGGGTTTTAAGGCCCTTTGTTTTTAATTTTAATGTAAAATTTTAATTACTTTAAGCATAATTAATCAATAATAAAAAAAATTATGGTTTAAAAAATCAAAAGAAATGATTTTTAAATAAAAAATATTAAATTATTATTAAAAAAAAACTTAAAATAAAAAAAAAATGCAAAAAAAATAAAATTTACCTTTTTTGTTTTGTTTTCGGTGCCCATTGCTTTGGAAATGCTCCTTGGAGCAAAAAAAAAGAGACCATTTTTGGCCTTTGCGGGATTCGACCCGTAGTTGGGTGAGCCCAAGCACCTTAATGGCATCGCTCCCACTAGCCCAGATGCCACTGCGGCTGGGAGCAAAGGGATTTGATCTCCCTTATATTACCTTCCCCACTCATTGAAGGGGAATTGAGTGCGTGGTATCACGCTCTCTAAAGCCTTAAAAAAGGCTTTGGGAATTTAGTCCCACATGCGCTACATAGTGCATGTTAAATAGTTTAAAAGGAGCAAAGCTCCTATTCCATTTTGACTACCTTCAGGCAGTCAGCTCATCCACGACTCCTTTTTGCTATGCACCCAGACAAATGCCCTCCGCCATGTGGACCAATCAAGAGTTGTGCTAGATGTACAAATGGGGACAAATTACTAAATACCACATTAGCTACCACTACCATATCAGCACCTCGAGATACGTATTCCCACCAGGTCAGCTCTTTGTTTCACGTGCCATCTAGCTCAATAGAAGCTCAAATCCTGCCATGTTTTTCCTCGACAATCGTGTTGTCCACCAACTCAGTAGCTTAGATCTCACCACGTGTTTCCTCGATAGTCATGCCATCCACCAAGTGTCAAACCTCCATGTCAGAGATTCTTTTGCCACATGGAAAAAATAGAAACTGCCAGATATCAATCCTTCAAATTGTGTGCTCACCTAGTCAAGTTCAAATTCAAGATCCATGCCTTCGAGTTCAAGTGGTCAGGTGATGTTAGAGTCTATCGAGTTGTCAGATGGGGAAAAAATGTTTCTAGTTTTCATGCAGGCATCAGATCTATCGTCAAGGCAGTCGGCTGGATCCCAGATTGCTCCTGTCAGTTTGCAGGCTGATAGGTTTTCAGTGATTTCTATGGATCTAGAGACAAAATAGGAGATTCACCCATCGATTCGCCCGCAAAATGATAAGAGATTCACTAAAACCAGTGATTCCATTCCAGCAACGATCCATAAGATTGCATCAACAAGTCCACCTTAGGATCTGTGCCGAGACAGGAGGAGGTCCAACAAAAATTGCCTCAAGATCTATGCTGGTCAGGTAGTGCCTCACCTCGGTATTCATGCTCATAGGAACCAGGTGGAACGAGCCTCGCTCGTATTGTCCACCATGGCTCTAATGCCAATGATAGAAGGTAAGGTGAACATTAGTGTATATTGAAAATACAATAGTTTATATACAAAACTATAGGCTAAAGATAGCCTTAGAAAATAATATCGCTAACAACTAATGACGGTAATGTTATCGACACTAACCACTAACAACTTAGGATATTTGAAACAATTAAATATCCTAAGGTAATAATATTCTACTAATTACCAAATGAGATAATAATAGTAGTTACCATCATAGTAACTCTAACATTTTTGTGCTGCTTTGATGAGCCATCTATTGTTTGGTCAACAACTCCGCCCCAACATATTTATCGAATTGACCTGTTTTCATATTTTTATTTACACCCCATTAGACCCAGTGTCCTCAATGCATGCTTGTTTTATGATTCTACTTCTAAATCTTGTCACCACCCTTGTGTAAAGTCTATCCCACTCTTCTCTAATTGTAAAAACAATCATGTCATCATGCCCTTGATGACTTTGCCTCTGTAGTGTCTACACTTCTACACAATCACATTTTTTGTTTAGGTGGTTTTACATACTGCTATCTATCCATTTCACCCTACTCGAATCCACGTCCACCTTACTGACCTGTCCTGATGCATCGTCATGGACATGGTTGGTGTAGTTATTTTCTACAACGTTGTCATATTTCGAACGCATTCACCTCTACACATAAATTAGACCACCATGAATAGCATATAGCTCTACGTTGTTTAATCTAAATAACATGAATATTACTACAACTTTCTCCCTGATTTATGAAATGCTTCTCCATTAATTTTCAACCTTGTTTTAGGTAGACAACGCCCACTGCATTTGCGCGATCCCAACTACATATGTTGTCCTCCACACTATGTAGGTCATTCATGCTATGGTCATAGTGCCTACATCATCACCACTATTCATGCATATTCTCATGATGTCCTTGTATGCCAGGATGAAATACAACTTGACAAATCTGCCATTGCGTCCTTCAAAGATAGTTTCCATCAATATCCTTAAACTCCCACTATTTTCACCTGTGATTCCCGTGAGCACTTCTTGATGCATTCCTCTACCATGTCACAATGTGTGGTGATAAAAGGACACATATTCCATGCCATCTAGATTCTGTGACATTCACATAGGTCTTAACATGTGCACTCCTTCATGCTATCTCGTGGGCAGCCATGAAGTCATCTTGGTTTGCATCAGACTCCTGAACCTCTGATGTCTCTGTATGGCCCCATCATATCTCTCATAGATGTTGGACAATTTGACCATGTCGTCGTTCATCATATTGGTGTCCTCGTGCTCTACCACATAAGTTCCATCACCTCGAAGATCAGTCTACGTCTCTACCTAGTTGTCGTCGAACGTGCTACGCAATCATCTAGCAAGCCATTCATCCCTCACCGTCACTAAATCTGGTGTTTGCCTAATCACTGCCGATCATGCAACGTTTTCCTCACACATCCCATGTCCTAAACCTACTTCACAGCAAAAATACGAAGACTTGATTAAAATCCTAATTGAAGAAAAATATTAATATTTGAAGCTAAATATAAGACAACCCTAGACACAATAAGTATATGCATATAAGGCATGTATAGCATGACTTGTTAGCGTACTTTATTCTTTAGAAACTAGTTATTTAGTTGCAGCGGCATCCTGTTGAGATGTGCCCATTTCGGGCTAATCCAGGAATGTTGTTTATGCCTACAGTGTTATTTAAACTCCCCGGCAATAATACATTTCTAGTTCGCTGTTTTACATGGCATCAGAGCCAGTTCTATAATTTTTTTTTTGGGCAGAGAATTTTTTTTGCAGAGGTGGTGCAATACGCGACTGAGGAGGAGAGGGAATGTGAGTAATTTTCTGAAAAATAGCAATTTGGTGAATTGTAAAAGGTGCATTTTTTGCTATGTCCGACACCTTAGGGTTTCATTCTGTGGGCATTTTTTTGATGTATGATGCATTTTCATTTCTATGCACTACTTCATTAAAATTAAAATCAAAACACTCCCTAAGTCCCCGAAATAATTAAAACCCATCCGTGCAATTTATTGCACTACAGCGTTCGGTATTTGTGATACCTCTGGCCAGCACTTACAGGTAAAGCTGTCGTGATTGGGCTACTGTATCCGTCGCCTAATATAACTGCTACAATGACGTCTGAGCTTATTCTCTATAAATCGTCGGGGAGAGATAAGTTAGCCATTTTTGCATTTTTTTACTCCATCCACTACCCTTAATCATTCTTGTGTTTAGGCGTAAATCCTGATGAAGTATTCTTCATAGTGTTTAGGGGAAGTTACGCCCCACGCATGAGAAGAATCTTCTATGGTAGGTGCCATCAACAAGGCGATTCCCTTTCAGTACCTCTTATGTTCCACGTATCGTATGATCTCTAAAACTCACCTATAGTCTCCCTCACATAAGGGCGGGTGATTTTTGTTGATCTTTCTAAATACCTATAGTTTCCCTCACGTAAGGGTAGGTATTTTGTACGGTATAACGGCCTAGCAAAAGGTATATCGAAAGGGGGACCAATTGGTGTTATAAGGAACCTTCACTATGGCCGCTGTTGCAAAGTTGATGACTGATCCGCATCAGTTATTGAAAAGTCCAAATTATACACCATGGAAACATAAGATGAAGGCAATTCTCCAAATGGAAGATTTGTGGGATATTATTACTGGAGCAACAACTAGGCCTTCACCAACAGCAGGATCCATAGGTCCTTCCGCAGATCAGATAGCTTTTGACAAGAAATACAGTCGAGCAAAGGTGCTCATTTTGTTTGTTGTTTCAAATGAAGTGCAACCTAATATAGCTGACAAAGCAAGTGGTAAATAGGCATGGGATGCCATTAGAACCATCTATGAGGGAAAGAATGATTCAACCATTCTTCATCTTCAACAAAAACTTCATAACCTGAGTTTGAGACAGGGTGAAATAGTTGAACTCTTTCTGTGTAGAGTGTCTGAATTGAAAGAGAAATTGAATTCTTTGGGAGATACTATGGACGAAAAGCTTCTCATTTCACTTGTGATGAGAGCTTTACCTTATTCATTTGATATGTTGATAACCTCCATCCAGGTGTCTCAACGATAAATTACCTACATCGAGTTGGTCAATCTGCTTCAACAACAGGAGGCATGCCAACTTCACAAGGATGATTCTTCCAATACAGCCCTATACACCAACAGGCAGGGTTCTAGGAAGAAAGGTAATGGGAAAAAAGGAGGCAACTTTCAGAAATGAGGAAATTCTCAATAGGATACGAAAGGAAAAGGCAAACAACCTCAACAGAAGAAGAGGTGGTGCAATATCTGTGAGAAGGACAACCATGACACCAACAGGTGTTGGCATAAGAACAAGCAGAAAGGCCAAAACAAACCACAAAATAAAAACAAGCAACCCCAGGTGAATGTTGTTGTTGAAGAATCTGACTCAGATTCTGAATGGGCACACAAGGTGCTCATGACTACCACAGATTCCACATAGAGGGATCCTATTTGGTATGTCAATTTTGGAGCTAGCAAACATATGACTGGCGACAGATCATGGTTTGAATCATTTGTGGCCAAAGAGGGCAAACCTATCACCATTGCTGATGATAAAACCTACAGGGTTTAGGGAGAGGGTATAGTTTCAGTCACTCTTCCTGATGGCAAGTGTCAGATTGACAAAGTCCTCTATGTTCCGGGATTGGCTAACAATTTGTTGTCAGTCACACAAATCCTAGATAGAAATATGGTTAACTTTCATGTTGAGAATGGAAATAAGTGTTGTACTATTACCAGGAAGGGTAAGTAGATTGCAACAGCTTCATATAAGCACGGCTTATTTGCCCTAGATGCTATCTCTACTCCACATGTTGCCATGACTGTCTCTACCAAGGAGGCAACTTCCCTATGGAACAAGAGATATGGGCATCTTAGTTCTGGCTACTTACTTGAGCTCAGTAAGTATGAGATGGTAAAGGGTCTTCCTTCCCTTTCTGCCACATTGCCAATGTGCTCGACCGCTTGGTAGGAAAGCAAAGATAGAGTACCATTTGAGAAGAGCTCAACAAGAGCACAAAAACCTCTGGAGTTAATTCACACCGATCTGTGCGGTCCTTTCACACCCAATAGTTGTGGAGGGAAGAGGTACTTTCAGTTATTCGTAGATGACTACTCACGAAATATGTGGGTTTTCTTTCTCCAACTGAAATCTGAAGCTTTCGCATTCTTCAAGCAGTTCAAGAAATCCATTGAGAAGGAGTCAAGAGCTTCTATTAAAACCCTTCGCTCAGATCGAGGGGGGAGTTTACCTCTAATGAATTTTCTGCATTCTTAGATAAGCATGGAATCAAGAGACAGCTTAACAATCGCCTATACTCCTCAGCAAAATGGAGTTGCTAAGAGAAGGAACCATTCTATCATGGAAATGGTTCGTTGTATGCTCATAGGAGCTACTCTTGGGCAATAATATTGGGCAGAATTTGTCACAACAATATATCTATTGAATAGGGCACCCACAAAGGCCCTAAAAGGAATGACTCCACAGGAAGCATGGAGTGGTCGAAAACCCTCCATATCTCATCTTCGTATTTTTGGATGTCACGCTTTCATGCACATACCGAAAGAGAAAAGGAAGAAGCTAGATGAGAAAACACTGAGATGTATTTTTCTTGGTTATGATGAGCACTCTAAAGGATATCATTTGATAGATCCTTTGACCAAGAAAATTCATGTCAGCAGAGATGTTGTCTTTGATGAAGCTTTCACATCACAGAGCACATCTAAAGTACACCTAGATCTTGTGGAATCTAAGGAAGAGAAGATTCCTTCATCAACACAGACAGGAGGTCCTTCTACATCTTCTTCACCACCACCGAAGAAGAACCCAAAATGGTGTACAAATACAATCAGAGACGCAAATTTATCCACTCCTCCCAATTTGAACTTGGATAGACCTCGTACACGCAGTATGGCTCAAAAGGAAAAAGAAGCCAAAGAAACTGGTGAGGTTGATGATCTTTGTCAATATTTTGAGGAACTTTCTATAACTCCAAGTACAAAAGTAGAGGATATGGATATTGATGATGACAGGGCGTTCATGTCTACCATAGATGATCTTGAACCTGCATCAGTGCAA
Organism: Wollemia nobilis; assembly: GCA_028583015.1. Lineage (NCBI taxonomy): Eukaryota > Viridiplantae > Streptophyta > Pinopsida > Araucariales > Araucariaceae > Wollemia > Wollemia nobilis. The sequence goes on along the minus strand of JAQPPZ010002048.1, from coordinate 1,259,438 downwards.
GATGCTCTTAGTGAGCCTCAGTGGAAGGCCGCTATGGATACAGAGTATGAGTCTTTGATGAAAAATAAAACTTGGAAGCTTGTTGATTTTCCGCATGGAAAGAAACCCATTGGCTGCAAATGGGTATATAAAGTCAAGTACAAGGTAGATGGAACAATTGATAAGCATAAGGCCCGTCTTGTTGCAAAGGGCTATGCTCAAAAGGAAGGCATTGACTACGAGGAAACTTTTGCACCTACTGCTCGGATGACCACAATTCGGGTTATGTGTGCTATGGCAACACAATATGGGTGGAAATTTCACCAGATGGATGTCAAAAGTGCCTTTCTAAATGGTGATCTCCAAGAAGAAGTCTACATGACTCAGCCAGAAGGATTTGAAGTTGAAGGCCAAGAGCAGAAGGTTTGCAAATTGGTCAAATCCTTATATGGTCTGAAACAAGCTCCTCGAGCTTGGTATATAAAAATGGACAATCACCTTATGCAGCATGGATTTAAGAGATGTCCGTCAGATGCAAACCTTTATTTCAAGAAATAGGGTTCTGAGATAGTGTTGCTTGTACTCTATGTGGATGATCTGCTCATTACAGGGAGTTTAGAAACTATGATCTCTACTGTCAAAAGAAACTTGTGTAAATATTTTGAGATGACAGATCTCGGACTTCTCCATTATTGTCTTGGTCTGGAATTCAGCCAGAAGGAGCACTCCATCAAAGTGTCTCAAAAAAAATATGCCAAGACATTGCTGGAAAAATATCGCATGACTGATTGCAAGCCAATGGCAACTCCGATGGAGAATGGACTTCAGTTATCGCGATATGATGATTCACCTTAGGTAGATGGTACTCTCTATCGATAGTTGATTGGGAGTCTCATATATCTGACCAATACTAGGCCAGATCTCGTATTTGTTGTCAACTATCTTTCGAGGTTCATGCAGGAGCCTAAGACCACTCATTGGAAAGCAAAAAAACGTGTTCTTCACTATGTCCGTGGTACTATGGAATATGGCCTAGAATACAAGAGGAACAACAAATTCTTCTTGCAAGGATACACGGACTCCGACTATGCCGGATCATTTGATGATCGCAAGTCAACTTCTGGATACATTTTTCATCTGGGATCCGGTCCTATCTCTTGGCATAGCAAGAAGCAACAGGTGGTTGCTATTTCATCAACAGAGGCAGAGTATCACGCCGCACGTGAAGCTATGTGCGAAGTGATATGGTTGCGTCGCATTCTGACAAGTATGGGCCATCCATCAAAATCTCCAATACACTTGTTTTGCGACAATCAGGGTGTTCTGAACCTCGTCAAGAATCCAGTCCATCATGAAAGAACAAAGCACATTGACACACAATGTCATTTCATTCGAGATGAAGTTCCAAAGCACCGAATTCAGCTTCGGGACATTCCTACCGATGCTCAAGTTGCAGACATTTTCACTAAGGCACTTGGACATGTCAAATTTGAATTGTTTCGCAGCTCACTTTGTATTGCAAAATGATGTAAGGGGATGTTAGTATAGCTATTAGTTATTACATTACCCAAATAATGTAATAAATGGGGATGTTAGCGTACTTTATTATTTAGCAACTAGTTATTTAGTTGCAGCAGCATCCTATTGAGATGCGCCCATTCCGGGCTAATCCAGGAATGTTGTTTATGCCTACAGTGTTATTTAAACTCCCCGGCAATAATACATTTCTAGTTCGATGTTTTACATGACTATTGTGCATTTTATTTTATTTATAATATATATATTATATATTATGTAATATATATTATATATTATGTAATATATATAATATATTTTATATTATATATAATATATATTATATATAATACATATAATATATTATATAATGTCTTTATATATATTTATTCTAATTGTATTTTTATTTTCAATTATTGTTATTATCATTATATATGAAATATAAGAATAATAATAATAATAATTTTTTTTTTTATATTCATGTTTTCTTGATCAAATTAAACAATCAAATTCTCTTTAATAAAACATGAAAATTTATTTTTAAGACCCCACAAAGACCTTAACCACACACAAAATCAATAATTGGAAATTAAACCTTAAAATTTAACCCAAGACAATTATAATTGACATTTGAGGGGAAATTAAAATTAACATTTGACCACCTCTTTCCAACCTTGGGACCTATGCTGCAATTTTAATGGGCATGAACTTTTCGAATATAACTACTCATGAAAATCCAACTACAACACACTTGAAATGAATGAAAGAGGAAACACTCAAAGACCACCACAATACTCAGAAATTCAAAATTTAAAAGGTGGGTCCCCAATTTTGGGGTACATTGTAGAGCAGCCACAACAATGCCCAACATTATTGCACTTATAACACTTAATGTTGTGGTTCCTTGAAGGTGCAAATGTTTTGAAGTTCCTCCTAGTGAATCCATATCCATTCTTGTCATGAACCCTATAATTTGTTGCCTTATGACCAAACTGATTACAATAGTAGCAATACCCTTGAAATAGATACCCATTTCTAAAATTTCTATTGGTGAAACCATAACCCTATCTTTCATGTGTCCTTCACTATGTAGCCTTGTGTCCAAACTTATGACATGAGAAGCACTGTCCATTGAAGAAACCTTGCCTTGACCTAATTGGTCTCTTAGTCTCTTCTACCCTGTGTTGTTTCCTATTCCATCTGTTCCTCATTTGTGCTTTGTTCTTTTCCTCATTGAACTTTCTATTTTCCAACTTATCCTTAGAATTCACACTCTCTCTTACACTCTCTTCTTCTGAAGATTCTTCTTCTTTGGAGCTTGAGATAGACTCCTCTCCTTGTTCTCTATGTACCTGTTCAAAACCAAGACCTATCTTGTTTGATGGTCTTTGTACCTTGATAATATTATCCAAGGTCTTTGAGCTTTTATCAAACCGGTGTAGCTTATTTTTAGACTCTTTCACTTCCTTCCTTAGTGAAGCTACCTCATGCTCTAATATTTCACATTATAAAACCTTTGCCTCTAAAATAACTTTAAATCTCCTTGTATTAGCTATTGAGTTGGTTAGATCTTCTATAAGCTTTCCTTTATCTTCATCACATTCTTGAAATTAAAGCTTGAGTTTTGAGTTCTAATTTCTTACCTTTGTAAATACATCAAGGGTAAAATAAGCTCACCCTCAAGATAAACTTCTCCTTCCTATGATTCTACTTCTATTTCTTTTCCTTTAAGATCATTTTCATTCCTTTCTGATTTATCTTCAATAGAAGCACTTACCTTCTTCTTCTATTGCCAAGATAAGATTGTCTTCTTTGGGTCCTTCAAGAGCATATTCATATTCATCTTCATTGAAATTGAATCCACTCCTTGTGCATCTATCTTCAATATGACCAAAGTTACCACACCTAAAGTACTTGAGAATTATTGGTGTCCTGTTTACTTTTTTCTTAACATCTTATTTTTCTTCTGCCAAAAATAGAATTTCTTCTTCTTCATTATCTGAGGACCTTTCATCATTATCACTTGAACTCTTACTTGTCTTATTTGCATAAAAAATCTTCTTATGCCTTTGGAAAAACTTCTTTCCTTGCTTGCCTTATTCATTCCTGCTTTTCTTTTGATACCTGTGTTTTCCTATTTCCCTGTTCTTATGATCCTATTTCTCATCATCACTACTATTTCTATATTTTGAAAAATTATATGCATAGTGACCATATTTACCATAATTAAAATACCTAACTTATTTCATACCTTTATACTTTCTTGAGTCCTTGTTCCTTCTGCCATAGTTTGCTTCTTCATCACTGGATAACTCATTGCTTGAATCTGAATTTTTACCCTTTGACTTATTTGTAACTTTGAAGGTTGCTTCTTTATGGGGAATAGGTTCCTCTTTTATTCTTATCTCAAAGGATGTGATAATTCCATGTAACTCATCCCTTGTCAAATATTCAATATATTTTGACTCTTCTATGGCTGAAATATTTTCACTATACCTCTTAGGGAGTGACCTTAAAATCTTTTGACAAATATTTGTTTCTTCAAATTTAAACCCAAGTCCTTGCATGGAGTTAACAACCTCATCCACATGAAGTAGGTATGTAGCAATATTTTCCTCATCCTTCATATTTAGGTTTTTAAATGTTTTCTTGTGATTTAGCAATTTTGCCATCTTGACCTTTTTGTCTCCTTTATATATACCTTTCAGCTTATCCCAAATCTCTTTTGTTGATGTGCAATGCATAAATTTTACAAACTCTGTATCACATAAGCCTTTTAAAATTCCATTCATTGTCTTTGAATCGTTCAGTTGTAGGAGCTTACCATATTTATCTATAGGTGGAGTAGTTGGCGGTATGTATCCATCCTCAACTGCTTGCCATATTTTATTCCCTAGTGCCATTAGGTGAATCTTCATTCTCACACTCCAAAATACATAATTATTCCAATTGAAAAATGGTGCCTTATTCCCTAAAGATCCACTTTGAGAATCCATCTATATTCTTGTAATATTTTCCTTCAAGTTGTTAAACTCTTTTGAAGGAACCCGCTCTGATACCAATTGAATAACACAAGCTTATATTGAGAGGGGGGGTGAATAGTATAAGATCACTTTTTACTTTTTCTTTCTCAAAAAATATTATCCAATATATCAATGGTAATATCAACAACAATAATTAAATCAATGCACAAATAACCACACACAATAGAGACACCAATTTAACATGGTTCACCCAATGTGGGCTACTCCATAGAGAAAATATTTCACTAAAATTTTCTCAACAAATCTCTTGGGAATCCTTCCCTATTACAATATTTATGGACCACTGTCCAAAGGAGACACCAATCCCCTAATCAATTTCATGGATACCTATCCACAAGATACACCAATCCCCTCTGCTGGTTCATGGATCTCTATCTATAGGAGAACTCCTTCTCCTCTACTCTAGCTGGTGATCCTCTAGAAGACTACTACCTCCAATGCACTAGCTTGTGGATCTTTCTCCATTGAAGACTCCTATTCTCACTCAAAAGACCTCTATCCTCACTGCCTTAGCTAATGGATCTCTATCCACTGGAGACTACTATCCTCTACTCTATCACCTCCAAAGCTTACTCTCAACTCTACTCAATCTCTATCTCAAATCTGCACTAAACACTATCCTTTGATCTAGCACAAATATGCTCAATCTCTGTCTCAAATCTATACTAAACACTGTCCTTCGGTCTAGCACAAATTTGCTCAATCTCTATCTCTAATTTGGCATAAATCTATCCTCAAATCTGCATCAAACTCTATTCTCAATTCTATCCTCAAGCCTTAACACAAAGTTTGATCTAATCATAAATCAACTCTGCTACATCTTTTCCAAGCCTTAACTCAAAGCTTGAACAAATCAATCAATCAACTCTACTCTCAATTCTTCTCAAAGACTTATCTCAAATCTATCCACAAGTTCTCTCTAGAACTTGCTCAATCTACTCAACAAGTCTTCACCAAGACTTACCTCAAATCTACTCAACAAGTCCTTAATAGAACTTGTCCAATCTGCTCAACAAGTCTTCACCAAGACTTACCTCAAATCTACTTAACAAGTCCTCACTAGAACTTGTCTAATCTGCTCAACAAGTCTTGACCAAGATTTACCTCAAATTTGCTCAACAAGTATTTACCAAGACTTACCTCAAATCTGCTCAACAAGTCCTCACTAGAACTTGTCCAATTTGATTGTAAGCTTCCACAAAAGCTCATATAAATCTATTCACTAGCTTTCACAAAAGCTTATTCAAATCAATTACAAAACTTGCATACAAAACTCAACTTAATATCTCTCATAAAACCTCTTCAATCACACAACCAAGTTTCACTCAGAAATTTATTTAACTTACAAAAACATATAGAGAATGGTTAGAGACTCAATATGTTTCACACTCACAAAAATACTCAATCACTTCCAAAATATCTTTCAAATCAATTTAGAATAAAGAACAATTTGTTTCATAGAACTTGAACTATCACTCCAATACTTTCAATAAATAATGCTCATCAACTTCAACCAACCAATTACTCAATGAAACAAATCTTGCTTACAAACCCTAAACAAGTGTTTCACAATGCTTCCAACAATTCTCACTATGGAACTCAAACCTTGAATCAAGATAATTTCAAATTCACATAATAATTATACTCATGTTCTTTCACAAACCCTAGCTCAAGATAGTTCTCAACTTCACATAACAATGATACTCATGATATTTCACAAACCCTAACTCAAGATAGTTCTCAACTTCACATAACAATGATACTCATAATATTTCACAAACCCTAGTTCAAGATAGTTCTCAACTTCACATAACAATGATGCTCATGATATTTCACAAATATTTACCAATCATGCATGTGAAAAAGCAACTCAAACATTTCCAACAATCCTTTTCACTCCAACTTGCATTTCACAACATTCAACTAAACAAGATTTCACTCATAAGGATGATATGCCCATACCTTTTGTTTTGATGAATATTTGGCCTCAAAACCTATCTCAATCACAATCAACCTCTTTGCCAATCTCAAAGTTAGATATCAAAATTCTTCACTCAAATATTTCCCTCAAAATTATTTCACCATACAAAATATTAAATCTCAAATACACCTTATAATCTCCAAACTTTAATTAGCAAAGATTCAATTAATTCACTTCCACAATAATTTCCTTCATGCACTTTATTTCTCCTCTCAATATAATTATCACAATATAGCTTTATTTCAAAATACAAAATATAATATTCCTTGCATACCTTATCACTCCTACTTTATAAATTCTAACCACAAAAATTAAAATAAAATATTTTAACTTTATTATCCCTTATATCTCCCTCAAAAACTCACAAACTATGCAATTTTCGAATTATCAAACCTTTGGAAAATTAACATGTGAGTAGCATACCTTTTAATTTATTCTACCCAACAAAATTACTTCAATGAAATTAGAACATGCGACCTCACTTTTCCAATGCCCTAGCGCAAAGCACATCCACCAATTGGGCTATATGCTTTTATATAATTAAAAGTGCAAAACTCCATCTACGTTCCTTGTTTGTTCTACCTCAAATAAAAATGAAACACTTTCCCTTAGCAAAAGGCGATCGCATGAATCGAACCCACGATCTCGCACTTCACAAATGCCTTAATGCAGCCCTTAGCTACCACTTGTGCTACCAAGAACTTTGAGATTCGTTTGTTGCTCCGCTTTGACTTAACACCATCTATACCCACTAATTCGTTTAACACATGTGAATCTTCATTTTTCTTCGGTGCACGAATTACTTAGACCTTTGGGCTCTCACAAATCGCATGGATGATTTTTAATAAACAACTTTGCCCCCTTTTATACCATATGCCATGTTGTCCAACACGTCGATGAACTTAGGAAATTTGAATTTAATTCAAATTTAATATTTAAACTTTTGGCACCTTAATTAATTATTTAAATTTAAATTTTAACCTATGGTTAAAATATTTAAATTTAAATAAATTAAACCATAGTCTTCAAAATCTACCAAATGGGTTTTTGAGGATTTATAATTTGATAACTCTTTGGCCCTTTTTTTTCTCCAAATCAACCTGTAACCACAAATATTATAATATTATTATTTCCTTTTAACCTATTTATCCATCCTTTGGATTTCCTTTTAAACTACTTCTTCCTTGGGTCTTTAATCTGTTTAGGCCATTTTAGGCATACAATATTTAAAATAAATATTATATCCTATTCCTTTGAACCTCTTCCTTGCCTTGTGGAAAAACCACCCGATGACATTAATGATGACGAAACTTGGACATCAACCTCTTGACATTAATGATAACAAAACTTTCTCATATTTCCAACACTTTCATACCACATGTTAAAGTTCAATGCTTTAATGATTTGCATTATGAAATGGTAGATATTTAAATATATAAAATATCTAATTTTGGCATAACATACTTCTAAATTATCCTACAACTATCCTTGTCCTATAGTGCATGCATAGTCCTTGTGATGAATGTTTATACCACTCTCATGGTCACATGGGCTATGATATAATAATTCCTAACAAAATTTGGAAACCCAAGGGGGTTCATTACATTGATATAGAAAATGTTATGATCATTTATTCTCATAAACATAAATCATCCACAATTATATTGTAAACTTAAATAAATCATCCATAAACATAAATCCACAATGAGCCAAAGATAGGTAATACCCTTAATATAGATAAAACCAATAATACTCCTTAAGAAAGGAATAAATCCATAATGTCCCCTAGGATGAGTTGTTCCCTTTGTGGTTAGACATGATTACAATGAAAGTTTAACATGATTTATGATTTATTACAATTACATGATGTTTTTTAATATACTCAACATCTAATGCTACTTGGGAAGGATATAACCCTAATCCTAGTTGACTCCTTATCCATTAACCAACTTATTATTATAATATAATGTTCCAATACAATAAATCTCTAGTTATGTGTGGCCCATGCAAACTATCCATAACACCCATATACAATAAAGTATCATACATCTAGATACATCCCTAGGTATGATACCATTCCATCCCTCTTAACATGATTTTATCCTTGAAACATGAGAATAAATCAAATAATATGACTTTTGAATCATTACCGATAATTGATAAAAATTTCAATAATCCATCCAAGTGAAAACTTGACTGGTAAGTGTCTTCTATGATGCAAAGCTTTTATTGTTAGCTTTTGATGAATGAGCACTAGGAGATAACAATCACAAGATGCAAAATAATATGAAAGAAAGTAAATCTGCTAGATGAATGAAATATGTTGTAAATAGAAATCATATAAAATATTACAATGTAGTTATGGAGGAAATGAACAACCCATTAATAAAGCTATTGAACTACATTGCACCCATCACCAATGGATGTTGAAGTACACAAAACTATACTATCCCCTAAGCTACCCTATCTGACTATGTCCCCCAAATCTCTATATCTATATCTAACAATGAGGTCTTTCTTATATAGGAACATAGGTTCCTTGGTCAACACTCTACTTAGTTGTGCAAGGGACAACTTGCACATATACAACTTGCACATTGACACTTGTACATTTATTACATTGCATGAAATAACTAGATAACTTGCACATAAAGAAATCTAAGTATGTACCTTGGAAGATACATTTACATAACCCAAATGATGGAATAGACTCTATTTCTAACACCCTCTGTATTACATTATTTGGGTATTGAAGACTTTTAGTCTTTAATACGGATCTTATTCATCATCTTCTTGGTCTTCATACTCTTTATTTGCATTCTTTGTAACTTGTTCAAGAAAATACTTGGTGTCTCTGTAGTATGTTACATTTGCTAATAGAGCTTTCACTTCATAGTCCTTTGTGGGTTCTTCTAGTTCTTAAATTTATTCTATCCTTTGAACTAGGTGGTCTTTCTGATTTCTCTTCTGATATTCTAGTTGAGGATAATTGGTAGGTTGTTGAAATTGCTACTAATGAGGGTTATTTTGGTATTTTCGAGGCTAAAATTGGTTTCCATGATTTATCTAATTTCCTTGGTTGCAATTTCTGGGATTGTATCTGCAATAGTTGGTATTGTGACCTTTCTTTCTACATATCTGATAATACAATGTTTTTCGTCTTCTTGCTGAAGAAACAATATTTACCTGTGGATTATCTTTTGATGTGAATGTAGTGTTAGTCATTTCATCTTTCACAGTATTATCTACTTCATATTCTTGAAGTATATTGACTAAATCATCAAAAGAAGTATATTTACTAAGACCTGTAATGATGTTACCAAATGCTTATAGCTATCTGGAAGTGCTCTCATGGTTACTTGAGTAAGAAGTTCATCTTTAACTATTTATCCTAAGGTCAACAATTTCCCTTTAATATCTTCTACCTTCCTTAGGAACAGTTCTATGGTTTCTCCACTATTCATTTTTAATGAGTGTAGTTGAGTTTGGAGATGAAGAATGTTTACCTTATTCTTTCCTTCAAATATTTTTTCTAAGTTTATCCATGCATTTGAAAATATATTGGTTGAACTGATATATGGTTGAATCTCATAAATGATAACAAGTTATTATCATGGGTTGTACTCATGTAAAGAAACCATAAAACAAAAAGAAATTTGGTAGCCTTCATGAGTCAAACCTTGCATAACTTAGGACACTCTTGGTGGTTGCATATCGAAAGAGGGTGATGGCGAGAGTGGCAGTAGGAGCGACAGCAGGAGCGCAGTTTGGAGCAAAAGCGGACGTAGAGCTAGAATCGGATCCAAAGCAGAGCGCAGGTTCCTGGGTGGGCCCAGATCCAGGGTCAAGTTCAGGTACGTCTGGGCCCGAGCCTGGTCCAGGCGGATCCATGACGAGGTCGAAGAGGGGTTTCTTGCTCGACCTTAATGGTGGGTTTGGTGGGGTCGGGATCCTGGGCCTACGCCCCCTACCTGGCCTAGATGCGTCGGATGGCCTTGAGAAGATGCCCCTCAATCCTGGGCAAGGGCGTGCCCAGGAGGGCATAAGCCCTCCTACCAACAAATTTTGGCAGGCTCCAGGACCCCTGCTCGGGCCTTGGGCATAGGGCTTTCCCTTCAAGGCACTCACATTTCCATCCAGGAGGAGGTTTACATATCTCTGGTTTCTGAATCTTTGTCCTCCTTGGTTGGGAAGTTCTTGGGCGGGCACCTAGACATGGAGACTATCTGCAGATGGGTGGCTACCAAATGGAAGGTCTCCGGACACATCTAGTTGGTTGCCCTATCCAAAGGTTTTTTCATTATCAAACTCAACAATAGAGAGGACGCTAAGAAGATCCTATCGAGTGGGCCCTGGTTCCTAGGTCACAAGAGTCTCTTTCTTAGGCGTTATGGTGCATCAACTTTGCCCCAATCTGGGTTTGCCTCTCAGACCTTCCATTTCATCTGTGGCATGAAGACGTTCTAAAGTTCATTGCCCAGTTAGTTGGAGACTTGGTGGCCTTCGATCTCGTGACCAAGGCTGGCTCTCGCATAGTGCATGCCAGGTTCTGTGCCAACGCCAATCTTGAATCTGAGCTCCCTTCCTCGGTTACCATCTCTTCTGGGTCCTTCTTCTGGTGTCAAACCCTTATCTACAAAAACAAACCTACTTTATGTACCTCCTGCAACTCTCAAGGACACCTTCCTCATCAATGCTCGACATCTAGGAAGGCTAAAGGCCCTAATCCCAAACCCCCACGCAGCTCTAGTCGGGCCCCATTCCAGGATCCCCCTTGCCCCGATTCTAGCGCTTCCCACAAGGAGGTTTCCCCTTCGAGCCCTCAGGCCCCCCTTGTCAAGCCCAGGTCTGAGTGCGACCTTTCCCAGATTCCCATTCTCAGTGACCCCTCCGGGGACTTGATCCCAGATCCCCCCTCGCATCCCATTATGGCTGCTTCCCCCCAAGCCCCGGCTGCTATCGGGACCCAATCCTCCCCCCCCAACCCCTTCAGGCCTCAACCCCCCAGGCATCCTTCCTGGATCCTACCCCCTTGATGTGTGGGTCTGAGCGATTTGATGACGATACTGAAGGCAGCCTTCCGTCCAAGCTCGACGAAGTCAACCCCAAAATGACCCGAAGCAGGTCCTTTACCATAGATTTTGGTAGCAAATTTAAATGAGGGTGGCCCACCCTATGTGAACAACGATCAAGGCTCACAGAGGACGACATTGCTAATGGCTCCTAGACTACGCTCTTTGATGTTGGCATGAGCTTTTGCAATGCAGACAACGCTCGATCCAAATCCCCCGCTCAGGCAGCAAAGGGGGGCAGGCGACCCCACAAGGGTGCCAAATGAAGCTCATCTCCTAGAACATCAGGGGACTCAATGGGGTCCCCAAGAATATGACCCTCGGTCAACTCCACAGGGACCACCACCCGTCCTTCATCCTCCTCTAGGAGACCAAGATAGATGACGTCGCTGCCCGGAGAATAGCCCTTGCTACCTGGCACAACTGCAAGTTCCTCTCCACCCCCGTGACTGGCTCAGTTGGGGGCCTTATGTGCATGTGGGACCCTCGATCTTACGAGTAAAGGCTCATTTCTTCATCGCCCAGGATTATGAACATTCTGGTCCACTGCCTCAACTCTAAGCGATCATGGATCCTGTCCAATGTTTATGCTCCCAACAGTCCCGTTGAGAAAGCAAGGCTTTGGCAAGAAATCAGTTTGATGAGAGAAGCTTTTGCTCCCCTACCCTGGATCCTGTCTGGGGACTTCAACAGCCCCCTGTTCTCCTCTAACAAATGTAGGGGCTCGAAGGCCAGAACCAAAAGCATGGATGACTTTGGGGCCTTTACCGCCCATAATGAACTCATGGATGTCAGCTTAAAGGAAGCCCGATTCACGTGGTCCAACAAGAGAGCGGGACCCAACCACATTCAAGTCAGATTGGATAGAGTTTTCTTGTCTAAGGAAGCCCTCCCCATTTTTTTCGATGCCTCCCTGTTGGCCCTCCCCAAAATCGGGTCTGACCACAGCCCCCTCCTCCTCGAGACTAATCATCACCCCCCCAAGAGACCCTTCCAGTTTGAATCCATGTGGCTTCACCACCCCGACCTTCGGGCCCAGGTCGAGTGCTGGTGGGCTCCCCCTATCCCTGGTCGCCCCACCGAGCAAGTCTTCCACAAGCTGAGATACCTAAAATAGCACCTCAAGGCATGGAATAAAGAAGTGTTCGGTAACATCTTCGAAAGCAAGGAGGCTATCAAAAAAAAACTCGCAGATATTGAGTCCAAATTCCAAGCAGGCTCTCATGAGCTGGGGCTTAGGGAAGAGGAACGCACTGCCCTCAGTGAGTACCACAATATCCTGTCCAGGGAAAAAACCTTTTGGAGGTAGAAGTCGTACGCTCTGTGGATCCAAGACGACGATGCAAACACTAAGTTCTTTCATGCATCGACCCTCCAAAATAGGGGTTCTAACAGAATTGTTGAGCTCGTTGATAGCAGCAGTAGTATCATCAACAAATATGAGGACATCCGCGTCGAGGTAGTCCACTTCTTTCAAGAGCTCCTAGGAGACGGACCTCCTATGTCCTCGGAGGTGGCTGATTCCCTTCTGGATCACATTCTGACATTAGTCCTGACCACGGCTAATGCTAAGCTGGTGCAGGCCCTGTCTGATTCTGAAATCCATGCTACCATATTTTCCATGAAGGCAGAGGCGGCCCCCGGCCCGAAAAGGTTTCCTCCTCGCTTCTTCCAGTATTTCTATGACATCGTTGGCCATGATGTGTGCACTGCCATCCGGGACCTACAGTTTGCCAGATCCATCCCTAGAGGCATCAACACCACCTTCATAGCCCTGATCCCGAAGACTCCAACAGCCAGATCCCTGTCAGACTTCTGCCCCATCATCTTGTGCAATGTCCTCTATAAAATTCTAACTAAATCCATGACCACCCACCTCAAAGACATCCTTCCCCTGATCATCTCCCCTTGTCAGGGAAGCTCAATCAAAGGCAGGCTGATTACAGATAGGGTCATAATCATGCACGAGGTCATTCACTTAGCTGTCCTATCCAAAAAGGCCCACTTTCTACTTAAGCTAGATATGAACAAGGCCTTTGATAGGGTTGATTGGAGCTTCCTATCTAAGGTCCTCCTCAAATTTGGGTTCCACCCCTCCTGGGTCCAACTCATCAATAAGTGCGTGTCCTCCCCCTGGTTCTCAATCCTTGTCAATGGATCCCTGGTCGGGTTCTTCCCTAGTTCCAGAGGTCTCCGCCAAGGTGATCCCCTATCCCCAATTCTCTTCATTATCCTGGTCGAGGCCCTGGGATGAACCATTTCGAACGCTATGGTTCGCAGCCTCATCTTGGGCATCAAGCCGGTGTAGGGCCTCCCCCCGTGTCCCATCAACAGTTTGTAGATGACACCATTCTTGCTTCCTCAGCCTTGGTCCCTCAAGCCAAGGCCCTCAAGAACATCCTCACCCTATATGAGGAGGTGGCTGGGTAGAAAATCAACCTTCGAAAAAGCAATATTTACTTCATCAACACCCCCTTGGCTAGGAAAAATAGAATCGGGCGGATCCTGGGATTCTCCCCCAGCTCCCTCCCCTCCTCCTACCTCGGGCTTCCTATGTTCACAGGGGCATCTTCCAAAGTGCTATGGAATGGGGTTATTGAGCGGATCCAAAGGAAACTCACCCCCTAGAAAGGCCACCTTCTCTCGCAGGCCGACAGAGCCACTCTCTTGGCATCTGTCCTCCAGAGCATTTCGATATACTTCATGTCTGTCTTTAGAATTTTGGCCTCCATCGCTACTCTCATTGAGAAAATTTAGAAACGCTTTCTTTGGTTGGGTTGCAAAGACAAGAAAAGGATCCCCCTGGTCTCCTGGCCCCTGGTCTACCGCCCCAAAGGATAGGGGGGGATCGGGCTTAGACGGGTAGTTCCCATGAACAAGGCCCTTCTGTCCAAACATGCCTGGAAGGTTCACATCAATACCTCCAATGAATGGGTTTGCATTGTGCGAAGGAAGTACTATCACAACCACCCCTTCCTCGAAGACACCCAGCCCCGTGATGGATCTACCTTCTGGAAGGCCCTGCTCTCCACCAGAGATATTGTTCAGCAAGGGACCAGATGGATTCTTGGAGACGGGGCCAAGATTGACTTCTGGGAAGACAGATGGATTCTCAATGAGGCCCTGAGCTTGGATAGGGAGCTTCTTCTCCTCAAACCTAGGCTTACGGACCGTTGTACCAAAGATTCTGACTACATGACCCAGCTCCAGGGGCAGACCATCTGGAAGCCCATCCTGAACCCCAGGTTCCCGCTTCAAGCTGCCAGACTTCAGTGCATCCTCAGTACGACGGTCATCCCTTCCTTTGGAGGCAGTGACAGATGCGTGTGGCATGGCTCTCCCAACAACATTTTTTTAGTCAAGTCTACTTATCATATTCAGAGAACCCCAGGAGTGACCACCTTCCCGACCCAACTGGTCTGGGCCAAGAATTTGATCCCCAAAATTAGCCATTTTGTTTGGGCAGCCATCCAAAATAGAATCCTCATGATAAAAAATCTAATCAAGAGAGGCTTCCAAATCCCCAACAAATGCTTCCTCTATCGAGTCGCCTGGGAGTCAACCAACCACCTTTTTCTTAAATTGCTCTTTCTCCTTCGAAGTTCTAGGCCTCATCCTCTCCCATTTCTTCGTCCAATGTGCGGCCCCCAATTCCATTTATGATCTCCTGTCTCAATGGCCCACCCCATTTTCCCATCCCTTTCTTCGCTTCCTCTGGAAGGCCTGTCTTCCCCATATGCTCTGGCAAATTTTGCTCGACCGTAACAGGCGAGCCTTTTCCTCCCCGGCCTACTCCCCCTAGTGGTTAGCGACCAAAGCAGTCTCCTTTGCAACCAAGAATTCCCACTTCATTCCCCTTTCTACGGACCCCCAGCATTCAAGCGAAGGCTCCCTGCTCTTCTCCCTTGGCATTCAGCTCTCCCCCCCCGCTCTCCCTCCCGCCCCCTCCCGGTGCTCCCAAACCAGGTGGACTCCCCCCATCGGGTGGCTTAAGCTTAATTTAGACGGTGCCTCCAAAGGCAACCCCGGGCCCTCTAGGGCGGGCGGGGTCATCAGAGATTGCTCTGGGAATCTGGTTACTACCTTCACGGTCCCGCTGGGCAGGCAAACCAATAATTTTTTCGAAGCTGTCGGCCTTCTCAGTGGTCTTTCGGCTCTTAGGGGCTCCCCCTCGAAAATCATCATCGAAAGCAATTCCCAAGTTGTTATCAGAACCAGCAGCAAGCCTGAGTCATGTTCTTGGTGATTCCACAATTCTATCCAGGAGGCCCTCTTCATTCTTCAGAGCTTCCCCGACCACACCTTTCAGCATGTTTTCAGAGAAGGCAATAGGGCTACTGACCTCATGGCAAATCTAGCCATTACAGCCAAAGAATTTACCACCTATACCTTGCACTTCCCTGTAGGCCTAGTTCAAATTATGCTACAAGACCATCCCGACCATGCTGTTATCACTAGTGTTTAATATTCTCCGTGGTAGGGTGACAAAGTCCCCCCAGCATGCGCTTCTGACAATCGGTGCTTCTCACCCTTGTGTCGACTCGTCGGCTGGCCACCCTGTCCACGAGGGGATCATCCCAATCCTCCTCGTGGCAGCACGTGCCCCTCACCTCATCAGCTACCCATTTTGGCCAACTGGCAGCTCTGGTAGACCCACTTTTCTATGCATGGCAAACCTCCCCGTCCTTCTTGCTTCGATCTATGTGACTTTGTATCCCCATGCCATGCCAATCCGTTCGTGATCTAGTCCAACGTGGTTCTCTCCCGATGTTCCCCCGCTCAGAGTTAGGCATCTGGCACTTCGATAGTGGCCCTTTCCCATCCTCACGTGTTAGCAGTCTGGCGTGCCCCCTTAGCCCCTTCCCTATCATGTCGCCTCTAGCCGTGTGTGCCCCTTTCCAAAGCTGGCGGTGCTTCCCCTTCAAAGGCCCCTACACGACCTTTATATTCCCCTTGTTGTCCCATCCTGCTGTTGCGTTCTCCATCCCCTGCTTCCCCTCCCCTGGTCTGGCACTCTCTGCCCCTTCTGTCCCCACCTTGCCAGCTCAGCCCCCATGGCTTTGAAAGCTATTTTCTTGGAGACCCCTGTCCTTGAGTTGAGCAGTCCCACCTGTTTATTCTCCGATGCTAAAAAATTCACCCCATTTTTTAGTAAATTCACTGGCAATGAGGGCAAGATCACCCAGGGGTTCCTGGATACATGGAACGATGGTGAAGTTACAGTCAAGGGTCTGCATTTCAAAGTCTCCAAGGATTTCCTCATGGAGGTCATCGACCTCCACCACAAAGAGAAAGGCTACGTTGTCAGGCGCGACAAGCACAATTGGGAAGAGGAGCTCTCCCGCTTCCTAGACCATCAGTGGGACAAAGCAAACCTGCTCCGCTCTCACCTCTCGGTGCCTTTCGATGAAGCCATCATCCCGGTAATGCAATACATTACCTATGACGATCCAGAGTAGCGACTGTATAGCTTTCATCTAAGCTATTTCAATCATCTTCGAGGAGCAACCCTCATCAGCACCCCGTGCTTCCTCTACTACTCTCTGGGTCTGACCATCGATCGTGCTCGCAGGAACCATTCTCGACACATGCACCAAGGGCTCATGGCTATCCTTTATAGGCATACCCTGGCCAACCAACCCCAGCTGCACAGCATTCCCCCCCTCTCATCTGTCCCACCCCCTGAAGAAGGCATTTCTCCCACTGGTTCCCCTGTCGCCAAGGGCTCCCTCACTCCCGACGTTTCCTCTTCCTTGAAGCGTCACAGGCCTACCCACAAATGTAGGGCATCGAGCAAAGGCCCTGACGGGGTCCTGCCTCCTAGCTCTGGCCCCAAAAGGGCTTCCCCTGGGCCCAGCTAGGTTGCGAGAAGCTCCAAGAACATTAAATCAGAGATCCCAGAGCCCACTATGATTAGCTCCGAGTCCGATGATAAATTACAAAAATTGGCACTCAAGGGTCTCCTGGATACTGCGATCAGCTCCCTCAATACTGCTGCTCAAGCCACTTCTC
Source organism: Wollemia nobilis (assembly GCA_028583015.1). Classification (NCBI taxonomy): domain Eukaryota; kingdom Viridiplantae; phylum Streptophyta; class Pinopsida; order Araucariales; family Araucariaceae; genus Wollemia; species Wollemia nobilis. The sequence goes on along the minus strand of JAQPPZ010002048.1, from coordinate 1,241,835 downwards.
ATGCTGCCAAGGCTTTATCCGAGCTCTGTCGTAAGCTAGAGGAAAGCGATGCCAAGGTTCAACGGTAATCCGATCGGGCTGAGGACTGCTCAAGGCCCAGTTAGCTAGGCCCACCTAGCCTTTGTTGTTTCAAAGTTTCTTGGGTTTTGAGGATGCTGGTTTCTATGGAGAATCTCGGTTTTGTGAAAGTTTTTTGTAGCTTTTTGTTTTCTGTAGTTTCCAGGGCCCCGGGGTGGGGACATTCTTTATGTTTTCTTTTTCAATGCTTCGGCTACTACTGTAATTAAGGTTTTGGGATCCTATTCAAAAAACCCGCTGTAAATAATCTGTTACCCATCAAAAAAAAAAAACAAGTTATTATCATTAAAGCCTTTGAATAATTTTCTTCAAACATTAGGATTTTAGTTTCACCTGTGGTAGGTCTCTGTGTTATCCCTTTGACAACATCCCAAAGTTTTTCATATACTAAGATTTCTTTCATTTTATTTTTCCAAGAGAAATAATTAGGGTCCTTGAGAAGTTGAGATTTTTCTAGGAAGAATTTTTTTGATGCCATTTTAAATATTTCTAATATCAAACCTTAGATTTGTAGGCTTCCTTATGTCTCCCTAGTGATGAGAGTATGATATAGTGCTTTTGTAAAAATATAGTTCAATTCTAGTTGATTTTGTACAAATTTTGTAAAGATCAACTTCTTAACACCTTATTACTCCTAATTGAACTAAGCACTTTTCAATTTTTGAAGAGGTTTTATTGTTGGAATTCTTTTGTCCCTTTTTAGAATATTTGATACAAGAAAAAAATATAACTACCCAACCTTAGTAAAAATCCTAATAACCTCTTTTATATGCCTTGGATTATTTCTAATTTCCAATAAATTAAATTTTATGTAGTAATCCTTGTGGCTCCCAAGTTTGGAAAATTAGAAAAATAATATATTTGTAAAATGTTAAATAATTTAATCCAAGTAAAATTCCTTATTTCTCCTAGGTTAAATTTTAAATATTAATTCAATGAGATAAGTTATCCCTTATAGATTTTGATTTCAAAATCTAATTTTTAACCTTAGTTTACAACCCTTATATCTCCAAATATTAAAGCAATAATAAAATGAGATCACACCTTACCTTTTTGGATGCTAAATATCCTCACTGTTTGGTGCTTTCTGTGGTTGGATATAACAGCAACATAAGTGTCACAATTGGCGCTCAAATCAATGGACCTTGGAGTTGCTTGTCTTAAATGCTGGTATGTAGGTACTATAAAAAAATAGGAAGGTTTGACCTTCAATACTAGGAGCCTTTAATGCTCCTTCTTCCTTCCTTCCACGCTGTGCTTCGGATGTCTTTGATTATGCTTTGCTTCTTGTTGAAATTTGGACTTCAGGTTTCTTTTAAGGATGAATAATCATGGGATTTATGACATGTTTCATGCCCGTTACAAGTGAGCTTTCCTTTCCTTTTGTAACATCTCAAATTATTTTGCAATGCTCTTTGATCAATTTGTAACGTATGGGCACTTGTGTGAATTTTGTGGAGGATACCAAGTGTCACCACTTCATTGTAACTCCTGTGTGAGGTTTCTTGAGCGTTGAGAGAGGAATGATGTCTTTTATGCCAAGTGGAATTCAAACTCTCTACATGAATTCCTTCCCTGTAATGTCTTTGAAGATGAATATTATAACTCCTCAAACCCTTTCATATACCATTCCTTTGCTTTGCTATGTTTCTTGGGCAGCAAGCAACCTATTCTTTTGCAGGTGGATTGACGATGCGCTATGGAGATTTGAACGTTGATTTGGAGCTTCCTTTGGTGGATTGTCTTCTCCAATTAAAAACCTTGAATGTAACACCTTTGCTTCTTCTCTGATATGCATCCAATCATGTTGATTCCTTTGTAGATTTTTGATGTCTTTTAGTAGTATATGTGCACTATTTTTTCTACATAGATGTAGCTTGATGATAGCCTTATATGAGCTTTGATTCTGTAGGTTCATACATCCAATATGATCTCTTTGAGTGGCTCCTTTTACTTGGGAAGAAGAGTGTTGATGTTTGGTCTTTTTTGGGTAATTTACCCTATAGCTAATGTGCCCTTTTGTGGCACTTTCAAATCTTCTCTTTTTCTGTAAAAACTAGATTAGAGTAGTGCAATAAAATATATTATAAATTGTACATAAGGCTTATTTTAATGTACCTTATTTTGCACTCTATTTCCAGATCTAAAATTCTGGTTTTGTGGTATATTTTTCCTGCAATACAAGGATTTTGAGGTTGTCTTTTATGAGTAGACACACCTTTCCATTTTTTCTTGGACACTTTTATAAAAAATCCAAGCTTAGATAATAGTAGATAGAAGATGTTCAATTGATGTAATTTTTTGCACTTTCTTCCCTTGCATCTAACCTTGTAATGCTTTGGACTTGAGACTCACCAAGTCTCAATATTTGAAGCTTATATTTTTGGTTTTGGTTAGTTAAGTTCTTCTTCAGATTTTGGAGGATTCTAATTTTATTGGTGGCTTCACTTGGCCACTATGTGTTGCAGATTTTTGTGCTTCAATAGTGTCTTTAGACACTTGATACAGATCAAATTTTGTGCCTTTCAAAAACATAAATCTATTTTATTTTGAGAGTAGTATAATAGTGAAAAATAAATCTAATAGACTTTATTTTTAATGCACTAACAATTTTCACCTTATCACTCCAATCAACTCTCAAGATAATGCACTTAATCAAATTTACTACAACTAATCAAGAATAATCTGAAATGAACCTTCAATAATTATTTTGCAATTTCACTACAATTTAGTATTGTAGGACTTAGTATTTTTTTTTTCAAAGTAGATGATAGGTAGTTGATAGAAGCAATTCTACAATCTAATAAAATCCTAATAAATGTGCAAATAAATCCTTAAAAAGAATCTTCTCCCTTTTGCACTTTAGAAGACTGTAATATAATTTTCTTCTTGCAACTTTAATCCAAATTTAGGTGCTCTAATAAATCTGATAAGTAATATAATTAATGAATCTACTTGCACCAAATTTTGCTTACCTTTTTCTGTAGCTCTTCTCCCACTTTTGCAGAAGATGTAGAACTTGGTGTCTAAAATCACCAAGTTGTTGTTTCAAGTAGGATCTTGCAACTTTTGTAGGATGTCCTAAACAACTCCTTCTTCACTAAGTTATGGTCTTAAACTTTCTTTCATGAGCCTAGGATTTGGTGGCTTATTATCCTCTTTTGTTCTTCTCCTTATACAGTATATTTGTAGAAGTATTTATCTCTAAAGTGGTGTCTTCTTACTGTGAGAGGTAATCTTCAAATATCTAATATTTGGAGATCTTCTTCTACCTTCAAGTATTCTTGTCGAATTCTAACTTCAAGTAGGATATTCTTCTGGAATTTGGTACTCCTTGCCAAATTCTTCTTTATATATTTGGTGCTCCTTGTCAAATTCTTCTTCATATATTTGGTACTTCATGCCAAATTCTCCTCTTGGACTTATTGTCGAATGGCAATAATTGTGCCAAGTCCTTCACTATCAAGGACTTCACAATGGTAGTGGATTTATCCAATGGGTTCTCCAAAGAACTTTTTTGATGATCTTCAGTAAGGCTCTCCTAGCCCTTTTCTAGATTCTCGATGAGACCTTCTCAAGGTCTTTGATATTGTAACTTCTGATGGTCTTCCTTGAGACCTTCTCTTCAACATTCTACTCTTGGAAGTGTTGGTGGTGAGATATTCTCCTGGATATTTTGATTCTTTTACTTTTGGCTTTGAGCAAGACTCTCCTAGTCCTTCTTTTTCTTCCTCCAATTCTGGAGGTTCTTCAATGAGATATTCTCCTGATATCTTCACTTTTGCTTCAAGTCTAAGTTGATTCTGAAGAATATACTCTTCCTAACTTTCTTGTAGGAAGTTTCCCAACTCAGTGAATCTTCTTTTCCTACAACAAAGATATTAGTACTGAAATATTTAGTTTACTTCTTAATCAGATATTCTTTTTGAATTCTTCTTTAGTATCAAGTATTTTGTGGCCTTTTTTTAATATCAAGGATTTTATGGCCTTTTTAAGTACCAAGGCTACTGTGGCCTTTTTTATATCAAGGCTTTTGAGGCATTTTTCAGTATCAAGGCTTCCATGGTCTTTTCCAATATCAAGGCTTTTGTGGCCTTTTCAGTATCAAGAGTTTAGTGGCTTCTTATTCAAGGCTTCTTTGGCCTTTTGTATCAAGGCTCCTATAGCATGTTCTTTAAGGCTGCTATGGCCTTTTTGTATCAAAAATCCTATGTTTTTTTATTCAAAGCTTTTAGATTTTTTGTATCAAGGCTCCTATGGCATGTTCTTCAACTGTGGAGTTCTTCAATCCAACAATGGAGATCTTAAGTATCCTATATTCACCATGATCCTTCCCTAGAAGTCTTCTTCCACAATATTCTTTGCTTGCACAATGAACTAATATTTGAACTATGAGGGCATGTCGATCTTTGGGCAATGAATTTGGAGTCTCCTAGCTTTCTATCATAGGAGTCTCAATTCTCTAAGAATTAATTTTCTACAACAAAAGAAAATTTAGGCAACAGTTAGCAAATTCAAGATAACCTGGATGATATTCACTAGATGATTTGTCAATCTAGTGGATTGAATGTTGAGTCCTAGTATTCACGAGTTTTCCTTGCAACTATGTGGAAAAGACTCTAGATAAATATGATCTTAGTATTTTTTGAAACAAATATTTCTTTCAGTCCTAACTTTGTGACTCTCCCTAATTTTACCACCTAGATTCTTTAGCGATATTTTGATAGTGGTTGGTCCAGCGGTGCGTTAGTTTAACAAAACACTCAGGCTAAATGATAATGGTGGTTTACCTATTGACCTACACAGACTAGATCTACTATTTCTATGATACCACTACTAGCTTTTGATGAATGAGCATTGGGAGATAGTAATCACAAGATGCAAAATAATATGAAAGAAAGTAAATCTGCTAGATGACTAAAATATATTGTAAATAGAAATCATATAAAATATTACAATGTAACTATGGAGGAAATGAACACTCCATTAATAAAACTACCGAACTACATTGCACCCATCACCAATGGATGGTGAACTACATAGAAATATACTATCCCCTAGGCTACACTATCTAACTATGTCCCTAGACTCTCTATATCTATACCTAACAATGAGGCCTTTCTTATATAGGAACATAGGTTCCTTGGCCAATACTCTACTTAGTTGTGCAAGGAACAACTTGCACATATACATATTGTACATTGACACATGTGCATTTATTACATTGCATGAAGTAACTAGATAAATTGCACATAAAGTAATCTAAGTATGTACCTTGGAAGATACATTTAAATAACCCAAATTATGGAATAGACTCTATTTATAACATTTATTATGTCACTATGGTATCCTTTGGTTCTCATTTGGTTAAATTTGTTCATTGTAACACTTTGGCATCCATAATGATTGCTCCTTTGGTTCCATGATTCCACTATGCCACTTTGATATCCATTTTAATTACTTCATTGGTTATATGCTTTTGTTGTGCTACTTTGAAGTTTATAATTACTACTCGTTTTCTACCATGTACTACCATGTTTGTTACATTTTTTTATTCCACATAGGTTAATAATAGTTCTTTTAATGTTTTATACTATGCCTCCATGATTATTAGCTCTCATGGTGGTATGGGCTATGATTTGTTGCAACCTTATCTAGATGTATTGCTTCCTTTGAACATTCAATTTGTATTCCTCTATTTTAATTGATTTTGGATGGTCCTCATTTTATTGTTCTTCATTCTCTTATTTCTTATGACTTTCTTTTGTTTCTTTCTTATTCTCTTATTTGTTATGCCCTTCTCTTTATCCTTCCTTGTGCTTATTAACTATACTTTCTTGGACTCTTATTCTACTACTTCCTTAGACACTACTAATTCTTCTATTGGTTCATAAAAATATGTTCCCTTGCAATAAATTTATTCTTTTCCTTCAATCCTTACTCATACAACTGAGAAATATATTACAATGTTATCTTCTTTTTCTTTGCCATAGCTTCATAAACTTATTTTCTATATTAATGTTAACAATACATAATAATTCCAACCAAGGATATGGAGTGGATAGCATCTTGATACAAAACTATATCATCTACTATATGTCTACCTTCCACAAAATGACCTTGTTTCTATGAGATAATCTTATGCAGAAATAGTTTTAGCCTCTCTATAATACCATTACCTTGGTGATTATTTTTAGTAAGACATTAAATAGAGCTATTTGTCTAAACCCAACAATGTGCTCTATATCTTGTGCCTTTGGGATCAATGCTATATACATTTTTTTTATTTCCTTCAACACATATTTAGCTTTCCTAGCTTTCTCAACCACATCTAAAAGGTCCTCATGCAAGATATCCCAAAATTCTTGGTAGAATTTGATGGGAAATCCATCCAACCTAGGGGTCTTAATTTTTTGCATTTTGAATATCACTTGTTGTAAACTTATGGTAGTTACTGGTATAGTAAAAACTAAATTATCCTCATCTATTCCTAGTGTAGGTATCTCCTATAAAACTTCTTGTTGGGCTTCAATATCCATAGGTTTTATTGTGAATAGAGTTACAAAATAGTTTACTATAATAGACCTCATACCTTCCCATGTGTGGATGGAATCTCATGCTTATATTCTTAAAAAGGGTATGATTTTTTATGATTCATCAACTAGAAGGGATTTGTGGAAAAATCCTTTGTTCTATGCCCTCTCCTAGAGCCATTGGATTCTAGATTTATGGTTCCACTCTTCTATTTTTTCCCATTCTTCTAACTAGAATATAAGTCTAATCTCTTTCATACTCAGACCCTCTATGAGGTTGTCCCTATGGATCTGTTCATTCAAATATTTGATTTGGTCTATCACTTCTAACTTTTTTTTAACATCTCTAAACTCTTCCACGTTCTAGGTCCTTATCTTGGATCTAATATATTAAAGCCTCATCACAAAGTAGTACATCTTAGTTCCATGTTGAGGTTTACCTTCTTGCCACCATTGTTGTACTCTAGGCCTAAAAGAGTTATCACTAAGCTACATTAGTTAGAATCTAAATGGTAAATTTCTAGCCTTGGATTTCCATAGTTCTATCATGATCAGCTAATGATATAATCTTGTATTATTTAGAATCTTCATCCTAGTAATGTGTCGATGAACCAAAAAATTATTTGATAGTAGGAACCAATCTAATCTTTCCAAAATGTAGGTAGAGCCTTACCTCCTATTAGACCAAGTCATCAAGCCATTATCTGGCATGACATCTACAATATGGGGGTTTTTTATGTATTCCATCATGAGGTATGTGCTCTCATCTAAGCTACTATTTTCCACCACCTTCTCTTTCAAGGAGAATATGGTATTGAAATATACTCCTACTAGGGCCCATGCTTCAAGAAATTAGGTAATAATATTTTTGTTCTTCCATTTCTCCTCTAGGGTAGTAGATGCATAGACATTCATGTAGAGCATAACTTGGTCTAGTTGCCTACTCTATGTTGCTATCACCAAAATATCCCAACTAACCACCACTTGGTGTATAACTACCTCTTTAGGTTCCCAAAGGTATGTAGTACCTCTTGATACCTCTTGGGAGTCGAGGGATTTCATCTTCTTACTTATCTCCTAGCTCACCCATCCTAATTTTGGAATAACATCCAACCCTAGTGTATGTGTGTATAGCACCAAGGTATTGTTGGTAGATCCGATGAGGTCTTTCCTAGGATCTAGGTTTTTTGTGGTTCCTACCTTTAATAGATTGTTACTCTTATTCTTATTTTTCCCCTTGTTTTTTGTTGGTATTTTTTTGTTGGTTGGTTTACTCATTCTTATTTTTTTCTCTACATATCTAGGGTGGTTTTAGGGGTTCTATTTACCTATTTTGGCATGGATTCCTTCCTCCCCCCATATAACTGTATCTCCAAGACTTTTGTCTCCATTGAATCCTCCTCATAATCTAAAAGTTCATCAATAGGAAGATTTCCAAACATATTTTTTGACACCACTACTAATTTCTTTTGGATATTATTTTTTGGGCACTTGGAAATATTCATGATCTATTTTATCTCTTCCTTGCTCTAGGATTTTATGCATTCAATCTCTTGCTAAATGGTCATACTCATGGAAAATTCTACAATGGAAAGGTATATTCACATAATCGACCTTCTACTCCCATATTTCCTCCCAAAATGATAGAGTGATATTTTTAGAGAGGTTTGTTAAAGTCTATTAGGACACATATTTGAACATAAATAATTTGTTCAAATCTATATGTACTATCAACAATCATCATGAATATTCCTAGGGTATTCTCAATTATTGTAAATATTATCGGATTTTAAAGTTTTATTGGTAAGCCAAAAAGTATCACCCAAACTAGTGTTGTGGATGGCATCTCTTCCTTCAATTTGAATTTAGTATACCAAGGTTTCATACAAAGACCCACCCTTCTAAAAACTATGGTCCCCGTTTTATTACCTATCCTCTTCAGAAGCAAAAATAACAAGGATATAACTATTTGGGTAAGCAAATATTTGGAACTCATCTTTTGTTCACCATTTTTTAGTAGCCCATAGTTTAAATATTGATAGGATTGGTTTAAACCTCATAAACCAATATATCATCCTTCTCCTCTCCATGTCTTATATTACATTCTAAATGTCCTCCATGTCCACCTTCACTATTAGGGAACCATCCATCACTTTTAAACATCCTATCGTAGTTAACCTGGGATCTAGCTTAAGCATCTCCAATGGTATTTGCAGTGCCCTCTAGTTATCGATTGCATTTGGATAAGATTGTTCCCCATGGATGGAATCCCTAAAATTATTTTTTTGGGGTAGTTCCCCTAATGCCTTTTCCACAGTGGATATTAGTATAGTTGATTCCTTTTAATAGTTTTCTCTCATAATAGTTTTTCTCAAATTATATACCATATTGATTTTTCCTACTTTAGCTTCTCTTATCTAGTCTACTTCATGTATTTTATTTCTAGTTCTCTTCAATCCTTGGCCTTATTTTTATGGTAGACTGTGATATCTCATCTCTTTTTGTACTATAAATTGAAAGTGCTTATTGCTTTTTCCCTCACTCTATATGGCTTATAAAAATTGATTGTCTACTACATTTGGAATCCACTAGAAATTCTTTAGCTGCATCTTTTTCTTATTGTAATCATCCACATCAAAAAATTTGTGTTGGTCTTGTCTGTATTTTCTTTGTAATTTTGTTTGAAACCCTTCAAAACCCTCATCCCATATCTCTGCTCTCATCAAGTTCTTCACACATCACCAATTTTAACACATTTTAATCAAGCATCACTATTAAAACATTTACAATTCCATTGTTATATGGTCCTTCTGATATTCTCACAATGACACTGAGAGGGGGGTGAATCAGTGTAACTATTTAAAAACTTGAATCTGCAACTCTTAAAACTTAAAAATACAAGCTTAAAAATAGATAAAGCAAGTATAACACAAGAGCATCACACAACACAAGATTTAACGAGGTTCACCGATGTGGCTACTCCTCAAATAATGACTGTTTGGACTACAATCCAAATCCAGTCTTTGCAAGGATTCAATCTTTACAAATAGTTTACCAAGCACCCACCTGGAAGGAGCACCAACCCCCGATTTTTCTGCAACAAATGATAGGAGCACCAACCCCTTTTACCAAGCACCAACTTGGATTTCTATTTTGAAAAATAAATTGACATAAAAATGTCTTTCTTTTTGCAAGACCCTCACTGGTCTATAGCTCATACAAATCAATCTCATAGAAGAATAAAGAGAATTGTTAGAATCTCAATATCTTCTTTCACAGTCTAAAACCTCTCTTCTAATTTTTCAAGAAAATTACGTTTAGGTTTTTGTTCTTTTTCGTTGTTCTTCATGCAGCACTCTAACTCAACCTTTTCTTTTGTTTTTCACAAATAACCACGGTTGCAGTAACCTCTCTTACTGTACCTATTCGAGTCTTTATACTTGATTTCCTTGAACGGCTCAATTTGAAATGGCTCAAATTTTCCCTCCAATTTTTCATGCATTCTCGGCTATGATCAATCTGTCAAACCCTCTCTGACGCGTTCTGCCTTTTAGCCGCTTTCTTTCTGACTTATTCTGACATTCTTCTCTGCACATTCTGACAGCCTTTTTTTGCGTATCCTGACACCTTTTTCTACGTATCCTGACAGCCTTTCTGCGTATCTCGACGCTCTGATATTCTTCTTTCTTCTCTTTTGAATTTTGTGCTACCACTTTCTTCTGTGCATGACTATCATTTCTTGATATACGCAACCTGTTAATTAATTTCTTAGTAATCATGATTCTCGAAATCCACCCCTGTAACAGTCGTTCTGACTTTAATTGACCGTTCTTGTAACTGCCACCTTTGCCAGCCATGCTGCATCACGGCCCTGCAACAGCCGTTCTTTTCTTTAATATGTTGTTTCATACCTTCCCCCCCCCCCCCCCATCCCTTCCCCCCCCCCCCCGCCCCCCCCCTCCAAACCCATTTTTTTTTTTGACACTCGTCACTATGCATGCTTCTTTGGCTTTTTCCCGCCAAGCTGCTACCTGTCACGATATCGCGACATCTCTACCTATTTGACTTTATCTTGGACTGTTGACCGCGAAAACCTGACTAGTCGCGACATCGCGACGTTTTTCGCCTCCTAGACCTTCTCTCTGCATGCAACCGTGAAAACATTACATGTCGCGATATCGCGACGTTTTCTGCCTCCTTGTTCTCTACTCGGCATGCAACAGCGAAAACCTTACATGTCGCGAAATCGTGACGCTTTTCGCTTTCCTGCACTTTCCTTCGCTTGCCTCCGCAAAAATGGAACATGTCACGAAATCGTGACACTTTGGACTTTCGTACACTTTCCTCCGCAAGCCTCAGTGAAATCGGAACATGTCACGAAATCGTGACACTTTGGGCTTTCGTACACTTTCCTCCGCAAGCCTCAGCGAAATCGGAACATGTCACGAAATCGTGACACTTTGGGCTTCCGTACACTTTCCTCCGCAAGCCTCAGCGAAATCGAAACATGTCACGAAATCGCGACGCTTTTCTGCCTTAGCGCTGTTCTTTGCTTTTCGCCCGTGAAAATGCAACGTGTCACGAAATCGTGACATCTTTAGCGTCCATACATTTTTCCCTTCATGCACCAGCGAAATCAAGACATGTAGCGAAATCGCTACAACTTTGTGCCTTGCGCTTCCAACTTTGCTTCGACTCGTGAAACTTTAGACTTGTAGCGAAATCGCTACACCTTTGTGTCTTGTGTTTCGAACTTGTAGCGAAATCGCTACACCTTTGCGCCTTGCATTTCGAACTTGTAGCGAAATCGCTACACTTTTGCGTCTTGCATTTCGAACTTGTAGCGAAATCGCTACACCTTTGCTCTTTGGCATCTGAACTCTGCTTCGGCCCGTGAAAGTCTGACATGTAGCGAAATCGCTACACTTTCTTGACTTAGTGCTTTTTCTTTGCTTTTGCCAGCGAAACTCCGACATGTAGCGAAATCGCTACACTTTTGTTGTCGTACATTCTCTCTCTTCTTCGGGTCACGAAAACCCGACGTGTCGCGATATCGCGACACTTTTCGTCCTTAGTGCTTTTCTTCCGAAACTGTCATGATATCGCGACACTTTCTCATGCACTTTCTCTCTCCTCTATTTTGTCAAATATGTTTTTTTTTTTCGTTTGTCGTGAAATCGTGACATTTTCAGCTGCACTTTCTCTCTCCTCATTTTTGTCATGAAATCGTGACATTTTCGGCTGCACTTTCTCTCTCCTCCTTTTTGTCACGAAATCATGACATTTTCGGCTGCATTTTCTCTCTCCTCCTTTTTGTCGCAAAATCATGACATTTTCAGCTGCATTTTCTCTCTCCTCCTTTTTGTCACGAAATCGTGACATTTTCGGCTGCATTTTCTCTCTCCTCCTTTTTGTCACGAAATCACGACAGAAAACATGTCGCGATATCGCGACAGTTTTCTTACTTGTCTTTTTCTGCAAATTTTTGAATCTGGGTCACTTCTTTTTTCTTGAAAATCACTGTACTTGATCTGACTGACCTCTGAACTGCATCAACTGCATCAATCTGTCTGTGTTGACAACAATGACAATACTTTTGCAATGCTTTTGCTGCACCTTGCTCAACAATCTCCCCCTTTGGAATTGTTGGCAACACACTGCAACCTTGCTCAATTTCTTCTCCCCCTTTGCCAATAATACCAAAGGGTTGCTGCAGACTCCCCCTGAGTCTATGCACAACATTCTCAGGCATAAATGATTTGAATGCTCCCCCTGAGAATGTGTTCCCTATAGCTAGTCAGTGCTTGGGTAGTGTGACTACTCCCAACTTCTTCCGAAGGTACTCAAAAACTTCCTTGGGCAATGGTTTTGTGAATATGTCTGCTACTTGCTCTGTAGTTGGAACAAACTCCAATTTGACCTCTCCTTCTGCAACTTTATCTTTCAAAAAATGATATCGGATTGCAATATGTTTGGTGCGGGAGTGCATGACCGGATTCTTTGAGATGTTGATTGCACTAGTGTTATCACATTTAACTGAAATTGGCTCATTGAAGTGAATACCAAGGTCTTTTAGTGTTTGTCTCATCCATAATATCTGTGTACATCATGTTGTTGCTGCAATGTATTCTACCTCCGTAGTGGATAGAGAGACCGATTCTTGCTTCTTGTTGTGCCATGCTACCACTTTATCTCCAAGATAAAATGCTCCTCCACTTGTACTTTTTCTGTCATCAATGCATCCCCGCCCAATCTGCATCGTAATATGCAAAAAGAGTGAAGTCTTTTCCTTTTGGATACCATAGTCCATATTCCATAGTACCCTTGAGGTACCTAAAAATCCTTTTCACAACTGTCACATGAGTCTCTTTGGGACTAGCCTGAAATCGTGCAACCATGCAAACTGCTTGTAAGATATCCGGTCCGGTGGCTGTCAAATACAAGCAGGCTCCCAATCATAGATCTGTACATTGTTTGATCAACATCTGGAGATTTATCATCCTTGCTCAACTTGCAGCCTGTTGTCATGGGAGTGCTAACAGGCTTACTATCCTCCATAGTGAACTTTTTTAGCATTTCTTTCACATATTTAATTTGAGAAATAAAAATCCCCTTTTCGGTTTGATTAACTTGCAATCCAAGGAAATATGAAAGTTCACCGATCATAGACATTTCAAATTCTTTCTGCATTTTGTTTGCTATGTCTTTGCATGATTCATCATTGCTGCTCCCAAATATTATATCATCTACATAAACAACAAGGACAATGAAATTGCCATTTTCAGTTTTGATATATAAATTGCTATCTACCATACCTTTCTTGAATCCTTGCTTAGTGAGATAGTTGTCCAATCTTGCATACCAAGCTCTAGGTGCTTGTTTCAAGCCATACAATGCTTTCTTCAACTTGCAAACAAAGTTAGGATTGTCACAGAGTTGAAAGCCATCAGGTTGTTCAATATACACTTCTTCTTCAAGATTTCCATTTAGAAATGCTGATTTCACATCCATCTGATAAACTTTGAAATCCCTATGTACTGCTAGAGCCAAAAATAGTCTTATTGCTTCAAGTCTGGCCACTGGTGCAAAAGTCTCTTCAAAATCAATCCCCTCAACTTGAGCATATCCTTTGCAGACCAATCTTGCTTTATTCCTCACAACCTGTCCATCTTCATTCAGTTTGTTTCGAAATATCCATTTAGTACCGATTATGTTTTTATTTTCAGGCCTTGGTACTAATTCCCAGGTTTTGTTTTTCTCAATTTGATCTAGTTCTTCATTTACCGCCTCCATCCAGCTTTCATCCGTGCTTGCTTCAATAATGTTTTTGGGCTCAATGCTGGATAACAGAGAATAGTTATTTACTACTCTTCTTCTTGTTTGAATGCCAACCGTAGGGTCCCCAATAATCTGCTCTTTGGGATGATTTTTCTGCCACTTCACTGTTTTGAATTTCCTGTTTTCTTCTATTTCTAAATCATTCGATTCTGATTTCTGTCTCTCTTCTTTTTCTTGATCTTCATCTTCTTCAATAAATTCTTCATAAGTCGGGTAGTTTTCATTATGGCTGAATTTTTGTTTCCTACCTTCATCGACCTTAACATCTGCACTCTCCACAATTTTCTTCAGTCTTTTGTTGTAGCATGTGTAGGCTTTGCTTTTAGTTGAGTAACCAAGAAAGATACCTTCATCAGCTCTATCTTCGAATTTGCCAAGATTGTCTTCAATCCGTTTAATGTAACACTTGCTTGCCGAATACTTTGAAGTATTTTGTTGTAGCCTTTTTGCCAAACCACAGTTCATAAGGTGTTTTGCTTTCATGCGGCCTCAACATACATCTATTCTGAATGTAGACTGCAGTATGAACTGCCTCTTTCTAGAACCTGTCAACAATTTTGCTCTCTCGTTAACATGGTCCTTGCCATTTCCTGCACAGCTTCTGTTCTTTCTTTCAACTACTCCATTCTGCCGAGGTGTTCTTGCCGTCGAAAATCGTCTTCCGATCCCATGTTTTTCACGAGTATTCTGCAAACTCATCTCGAAATAAACTCTCCTCCTCTATCTGATCTTAAACATTTAATTCTTTTTCTTGATTGATTCTCAACAAGATTTTTGAAAGTTTTAAACATCTCAAAGGCTTCTAATTTAAGTTTCAGAAATAGTACCCATGTCATTCTTGAATAGTCATCTATACATAGCATAAAATATTTGTGTCCATTTATGCTTTCCGTTCTCATGGGTCCACATAAATCAATGTGAATTAGTTCTAAAGGCTTGCTCGTGAAGTATTCTTTTGCTTTGAAAGTGGCTCTGGTTTGTTTTCCCTTTTGGCATGACTCACAAATACTGTTTGAAGGTTTACCAATAGTTGGTATGTCTCTTATCGCCCTTTTTGAGCTGATTTTTACCAGATTATCAAAGCTTATGTGACCGAGTCTCTTGTGCCACAGCCAATTTTCTTCTTCCCCGACTAACCAAGCAAGCTCCTTCTGAAGTCTCTGAGAGTGTATACAGATTTCCAGAAGTTCTCAGTCCAGTGGCTATTAACTTTCCATTTTTTGTCTTTCTTACTTCACAGCCCTCCTTCTTGAAAATCACTTCATGACCTCTGTCACAAATTTGACTTACACTTAGTAAGTTATGCTTCAAACCCATCACAAAAAGGACTTCTTTAGAGTTGATTTTACCGTCACTTAACTTAACTGATCCTTTTCCTACTATCTTGGCTCCATCATTGTTTTCGAATTTTACAGAACCACCTTCGTATGTCTGTAGCTTATCAAACTTCTGTTTGTCTCCTGTCATATGACTGGAGCATCCACTGTCCATAATCCAAGGTGCAGATTTATTCTGGGCTTTGAGAGTTGTTTGAACGATTAGGGATTCCTTGTCTTTCTTCGGTTGTTCCTTTTCTTTCCACTGAGATTTGACAGCAGATCTGGTCACTTGTTTTACCTTCTCTCTTTCATTGGCTTGTGACAGTTTTTCGAGAAATTTTCTGTTTTGTTTTAATCCAGTTGATTGATACTTTCTTCCCTGGTATTTATTTCCTGCAAAAGAGCTACGACAATTTCTTGCAATATGTCTGAAGTTATGATAGTTATAACATTCTACAAAGCATAATCTATCAAAGGTGAAAAAATATTTCTACTAGTAAAATTTCTTTGTTCTACATTATATCTACAACTTGAGATTTTATGACCATATGCATTGCATTTAAAACAATAACCGTAAAAGGAACGAGTGTACTGGGTAATGGTTGTTGCCATGTTGTAGTAGGAGCCATGGGTCTTCTTCTTCTTTGATATGTGACTTTGGTGAATCCATCATTTGCAGTACTCCTTTCAAGCTTGGCCTTATTGTTTTCTTTTGCATGATACGGTTTTTCTTGATCAACTCTGATCTTGTCTTTATTCTTTATTGGTTCTACAGTAACAACCTTTGAGTCCTTTGAGGATTCTCCTTCATCAAAGCCCAAACCAAATTTGATGCCTGTAGGCCTTTGATTATTTAACATTTTATTCAGCTTTGCAGAACTGTCTTCAAATTTATGATGACAGCTCAATTTTCGATTCATCTCTTCTAGCTGCATCCTTAATCTAACTACGTCTTCTTCTAGCTTATTACACTCATCTATTTTCATGGTTAGCTGTGCTTCAAAATCTTTAGACTTTTTCTTAAATTCTTCAGTTTGTACTTTCAAACTGATTATTAATCCGCTAGCATCCTCAAATTTTCTTGAAATCTTTTTATTCTTTTTCCTTTCTGCACTTAACTCTTCAAGTGCAGCAACCAACTCACCTTCCAGATCTACCTCAGCCTCATCCTCTAATTTTTCTTCACACTCCTGGGTTTCCTCTGTTCTTTGTTCTTCAAAAGCCATGAACAATGCTTCACCAGTTTCTTCTTCTGAGTCCTCACTGGAACCTGTCTTCGAAGAGTCAATATTTTTGGAAATGAAACTTTTCTTCTTGAAGTTCCTTTTTCTAAAATGTGGTTTCTTCTTCTAGACATTTCTTTCTTGGTGTGTCCCTTCATCACTTTTGTTTTTCTCATTCATTGGGCATTTTGTCGCAAAGTGCCCGATGCCTCCATAGTTAAAGCACTTGAACGGTAGCTTACCTCTGTACTTTCCTTTTCCCTTTACTAATTTCCTAACAAAGTTTGCTTCAGTTTCATCTATAGATTCTTCTTCCTCGAATTCTTGTTTAGATTTTATATTTTTCTGTGCTTGAAAAGCCGCTTCTCTGTCTGAGGGCTTAGTTTGTCCAATTCTCATTTCATATGCTGTTAAGGAACCGTGCATTTCATCCATACTAAAAAAATTTAAATCTTTAGCTTCTTCTATGGCAAAAACTTTTGCATCAAATCTTTTATGGAGAGTTCTTAGTACCTTCTTCACAACAACTGCATCTTCCATCTCCTCGCCGAGTCCTCTTATTGCATTAATGATTCCATTTACTCTCAGCATATAGGCTTCTATGTTCTCATCATCAGTCATCTTTAATGCTTCGAACTGGGCACGATGTGTTTGCAGCTTAGCTTCCTTGATCTTGTTGTCTCCTTCATGAATGCTCTACAGTTTGTCCCATATGTCTTTTGCTGATTTGCAGTTCATGATGCGTATCAACTCACTGTCTACTAATCCACACATAATAGCATTCTTGGCTTTCGAGTTGTTCTCAAACTTTTTCTTCTCAACCGCATCTGTTGGAGGAACAGAGGGTATTGTGTATCCATTTTCAACGGATTCCTAGATGTCATATCCCAGTGCACACAGATATGTCTGCATCCTGAGTCTCCAGAAAGAGTAATTTGTTCCATCGAACAAAGGAGCTTTGTTGGAAGAGAATCCTTCACCGCCGGCCATTGTGGATCTTCCAAGATCACCTTAGCTGATTAAGCTTGTTCAGGTACCTTGCTCTGATACCAATTGATATTCTCACAATGACACTGAGAGGGGGGGGTGAATCAGTGTAACTATTTAAAAACTTGAATCTGCAACTCTTAAAACTTAAAAATACAAGCTTAAAAATAGATAAAGCAAGTATAACACAAGAGCATCACACAACACAAGATTTAACGAGGTTCACCGATGTGGCTACTCCTCAAATAATGACTGTTTGGACTACAATCCAAATCCAGTCTTTGCAAGGATTCAATCTTTACAAATAGTTTACTAGAGACCCACTGGAAGGAGCACCAACCCCCGATTTTTCTACAGCAATAGATAGGAGCACCAACCCCTTATACCAAGCACCAACTTGGATTTCTATTTTGAAAGATAAGTGACATTAAAAATGCCTTCTCTTTTGCAAGACCCTCACCGGTCTATAGCTCATACAACTTAATCTCATAGAAGAATAAAGAGAATTGTTAGAATCTCAATATCTTCTTTCACAGTCTAAAACCTCTCTTCTTAATTTTTCAATAAAAATTACATTCAGGTTTTTGTTCTTTTTTGTCTGTACTTCATGCAACACTCTTACTCAACCTTTTCTTTTGTTTTTCACTAATAACCACGGTTGCAGTAACCTCTCTTACTATACCTATTCGAGTCTTTATACTTGATTTCCTTGAACGACTCAATTTGAAACGACTCAAATTTTCCCTCCAATATTCCATGCAATCTCGGCTATGATCAATCTGTCAAACCCTCTCTGACGCGTTCTGCCTTTTAGCCACTTTCTTTCTGACTTATTCTGACATTCTTCTCTGCACATTCTGACAGCCTTTTTCTGCATATCCTGACACCTTTTTTTGCGTATCCTGACAGCCTTCCTGCGTATCTCGATGCTCTGATATTCTTCTTTCTTCTCTTTTGAATTCTGTGCTACCACTTTCTTCTACGCGCGACTGTCATTTCTTGATATACGCAACCTGTTAATTAATTTCTCAGTAATCGTGATTCTCAGAATCCACCCCTATAATAACTGTTCTGACTTTAATTGACAGTTCTTGTAACTGCCACCTTTGCCAGCCATGCTGCATCACGACCCTGCAATAACCGTTCTTTTCTTAAATATGTTGTTTCTATTCCTTTTTTTAACTTTTCCTTGGTTGGGATGTTTTTTTTTTGTGTTTTTGACACCTATCACTGTGCATGCTTCTTTGGCTTTTTCCCGCCAAGCTGCTACCTGTCGCGATATCGCGACATCTCTTCTTATTTGACTTTATCTTGAACTGTTGACCGCAAAACTCGACTAGTCATGACATCGTGACGTTTTCCGCCTCCTAGACCTTCTCTCTGCATGCAACCGTGAAAACATTACATGTCACGATATCACGACGTTTTTTGCCTCCTTGTTCTCTACTCGGCATGCAACAACAAAAACCTTACATGTCACGAAATCGTGACGCTTTTCGCTTTCCTGCACTTTCCTTCGCTTGCCTCCGCGAAAATGGAACATGTCACGAAATCGTGACACTTTGGACTTCCGTACACTTTCCTCCGCAAGCCTCAGCGAAATCGGAACATGTCACGAAATCGTGACACTTTGGGCTTCCGTACACTTTCCTCCGCAAGCCTCAGCGAAATCGGAACATGTCACGAAATCGTGACACTTTGGGCTTCCGTACACTTTCCTCCGCAAGCCTCAGCGAAATCGAAACATGTCACGAAATCGTGACGCTTTTCTGCCTTAGCGTTGTTCTTTGCTTTTCGCCCGCAAAAATGCAACGTGTCACGAAATCGCGACATCTTTAGCGTCCATACATTTTTCCCTTCATGCACCAGCGAAATCAAGACATGTAGCGAAATCGCTACAACTTTGTGCCTTGCGCTTCCAACTTTGCTTCGACTCACGAAACTTTAGACTTGTAGCGAAATCGCTACACCTTTGTGTCTTGTGTTTCGAACTTGTAGCGAAATCGCTACACCTTTGCGCCTTGCATTTCAAACTTGTAGCGAAATCGCTACACTTTTGCGTCTTGCATTTCGACCTTGTAGCGAAATCGCTACACCTTTGCTCTTTGGCATCTGAACTCTGCTCGGCCCGTGAAAGTCTGACATGTAGCGAAATCGCTACACTTTCTTGACTTAGTGCTTTTTCTTTGCTTTTGCCAGTGAAACTCCGACATGTAGCGAAATCGCTACACTTTTGTTGCCGTACATTCTCTCTCTTCTTCGGGTCATGAAAACCCGACGTGTCGTGATATCGCGACACTTTTCGTCCTTAGTGCTTTTCTTCCGAAACTGTCACGATATCGCGACACTTTCTCATGCACTTTCTCTCTCCTCTGTTTTGTCACGAAATCATGACATTTTGGCTGCGCCTTCTCTCTCCTCAGTTTTGTCACGAAATCATGACATTTTCAGCTGCACTTTCTCTCTCCTCCTTTTTGTCGTGAAATCATGACATTTTTGGCTGCACTTTCTCTCTCCTCCTTTTTGTCGCGAAATCGCGACATTTTCGGCTGCATTTTCTCTCTCCTCCTTTTTGTCGCGAAATCGCGACATTTTCGGCTGCATTTTCTCTCTCCTCCTTTTTGTCGCGAAATCACGACAGAAAACATGTCGCGATATCGCGACAGTTTTCTTACTTGTCTTTTTTTGCAAAATTCTGAATCTGGGTCACTTCTGTTTTCCTTGAAAATCACTGTACTTGATCTGACTGACCTCTGAACTGCATCAACTGCATCAATCTGTCTGTGTTGACAACAATGACAATACTTTTGCAATGCTTTTGCTGCACCTTGCTCAACACCTTCAAGCATAAATAGTTGAGTTACAAGTATTTTTTAAGGATAAAATCCATGGGCTATTAGAAAGTTATAGGTGAGCATTCTTAGATAGGGGTTATTTATGTTGAGTCATAGCCAATGGATGTATTTTAATGATCAAGTAATTTGTATTCTTCTATCATGGGTGCACTTTCCATCAAATCATCAGACTAGCTCAAAGATAGGTGCATTTTATTTCCTACATGATGTTTCAAAAAGGTTTATTTGAAGTACTTTATTGAGATCTTGTGATGGGAATGGGTTCGAAACCCACCCCTAACCTTTTGTAAGAGATCTAATAAAATATGGTTCCTATAGAAGAGGAAGATTTTATGATTGAATCAGTATCCTCTGCATGGTTGATGGCTTCAAATGGTTACTATGCACTATTGTTTTAACATGGTTAGTAATCTATGTAGCTAGTGAATAGATACCTAAATATCTGGCACCCAAGTTATCTTGAATTTGAACACCTACTCTCTTCCTCAACTTAAAATTTTATTTGGTTATGTTGAGTGATGTATCAACCAACATGGTGCCTAGGTGGATGCCATCAAACCATTTTATTATTTAGATAGGACCTAGACCAGTACAATTTAGAGACATGTCTAGTGTCCCTATAATTCATGCCCCATGAGCATATATATAGGAAAAATGGAGAAACATGATTTATCTTGCCCATTGATTATCCTAGTTAGTAGCACAAATATAGAGGACAAGTAACATTTTTTATTTAATGATTTTGCAACATGTGGCACTTTATGATTTGTTGTAGGTATTTGTTTAAAATTTTGAACTTTTAATTTTTTAGTAGTTTTATCATTGCATTGAGGGTAAACTTATTAAGGCTATAAGTTTTGCATATAGAAATATTTTGAGCCTTTTTTCAAATTACATGATTTTTTTATCTCTTTGTAATGGTTGTAGTGGTTTTGTTTTGTTCTACTTGTTGAGTGCAAATTTTTCCCAATTGTAAAATCCCCATCATAGTTAGAATTTTCAAATGAAAACCCTCTCTTGTAAAGAAATAAACATTTCTCCAAGGTTCCTTAACTTAATGCGTGTTTTGTATTATAAAAATGTATCAAATAAGTTCTTAGAATAACTTAGTGATTTGCAAATAACTATTAACAAGGGGTCTTTGTTGGTAATATTTATGATGCTATGCAATTGATTGTTCATGAAACTTAATGAAATGATGAATGAATTGATCTTTAGGTTGCTTTAAACATGAAAGAAAAATAATCCAAATGATTAAATATTCAAATATAATATCCTTTGAAATAAATTATAAATTAATCCCCCATTTGATGAAATTAATTTTTATTAAGGTAAATTAATCTATATGCTTTGAAAATAATGGTCTTTTTGCTGCCATATAAATAACTACCTTTAATGAAATTAATTTTCATTAAGGTAAGTTTATCTATTGTTTGAAAATGAAAACTTTTAAAATTATAAAATTCATTGAAAATGTGAACTTTATGAACAATTATATAATTTTAAATCTTCTCCAAACCAAAACTAAAATTGCTTTAAATAACCAATGTATATAAATCTTAATTATAAAGTTTGTGACTTTATAATATTTTAAATTAAGATTTATACGATCTTTCCATTAATATAATACTTATTCATCCAAATATCAATTAAATTAAATATCTGGAAAATAAATAAGCATAAGACCCTATTTATAAAGTTTCAATATTTATAATATGAATTAGGGTTTATGGTCCCTTATTAAAACAATAATATTTATTTTTACAAATGTAAATCTACATAAAAATATTAATGGAAAATAAATATATATATATATACCCTAATTATAAAATTTACAATTTTATAATATAGATTAGGGTTTATGATTTTGAACTTTGAAATTTAAAATAAAAGTAAAATATAGGGTTTGGAGTAATGAAATAAAATAATAAAACTTATGTTGTAGACTACAGAATTAATGAAAAGAACCTTTCTGAATCTTAAACTCAATTTATAGTGATCAGCAATGACTCAATCAAATATAAATTGAATTCTATCTTCTATGGAATTCAAAGAAAGAGAAATATACCAAATTATTAAATCAATTAAAACACCATATTCATTCTTGTTTTAACAAAATTAACTTGATATAAAACTTATAGATCTCACAATAAATCTTCTTCAAAAAGCTCATGTCCAACGATGTGCAAAACCCTCTACAACATATCTTTCTCCTATTTCCTTTAATTTATCCTTTTTATCCAATCCATCCGACCCCTTTTCTTGGTTTCCAATGGCCTATTTATAATTTAACATTGTGTTCATTCCTTCCATTCTACAATTTAAAATGGATTTTATAACCATATTATTATCTTTGCTTTCTGGTCCTTTGTTCCTACAAAACCAACATAAAACTTTTTATAATAATGTACTTTAAATATTTTAATTAAAACATTTACAATACACTTTGAAATAAAAACATTCAAAATGAACTTTAAATATTTTAATTAAACTTTAAAATGAATGATTTAAAACATTAAAATTATGTACTTTAAATATTTTAATTAAAACATTTACAATACACTTTGAAATAAAAACATTCAAAATGAACTTTAAATATTTTAATTAAACTTTAAAATGAATGATTTAAAACATTAAATTATGTACTTTAAATATTTTAATTAAAACATTTGCAATACACTTTGAAATAAAAACATTCAAAATGAACTTTAAATATTTTAATTAAAATTTAAAATGAATGATTTAAAACATTAAAATTATACTCTAAAGTATTTTATTTAATGATTTTAAATGATTTATTTTAAACATTAAAATTAAAAGTTTTTAAAATTAAAACATTTAAAATCACACTTATCAAGTCTTAACATTTTCAAAAGAGGCCCAACAAAATATAAAATAAAGTAAAGAAATGTTTGATTTTTAATCAAACAATCAAGATCATAAAAATCAAAATATCGAAATCTCAAAATTTTCAGTGGGTTCCCAATTTTGGAGAAGTTGTGAAGTGGTCATTGAAAGGAATGATAATCAGATCATTCCAAGCTGCAAGGATCTCAAATGTTAATAGAAACACCACATTCAACCAAAACAAGAATATGAAAGCAAATTGATAGCATAAACTTACAAATAAATATACAAACAAGAGTGCAACAATATCATATATTAGATCTGAAAATGGAGCTTCCTCTACTCTGAGTACAATGAAGGTGCCTTACTTATATAGGCAAGGATGATTAACCATAGTGGTAGGATCAAGCTAAGGATAAATATCCATCGTACAAAAGGAATAAGTAATATGGTCCATAGATCTGTAACCGCTATGGGGAGAAAGAATATCAACCCTCCAAATATACCTAAATATATCCCCATAACTCCTAGGAATAGTCAAACCTAAAAATATCCCCTTAATATCTAAGAAATAAATATGTAACATCTCATAATATCTAAATAAGATAAATAAAATATCCACATATAAGTGGGTGGGGAAAACACATGGAATAACAAAATAAAATGAAAATAAATTACCTAGGTGAACATGAGATAAGGTAAACAACCTACTCTAACACCCCCCTCAAGTGAAGCTAGGTGCCAAAAATTAAAGTGGCATATCCACAATATGAGTCCCGGTAACAAGGCCTGATTAGGTACTCATGTACAATGTGTATCCAAAAGCTCCTAAAATAGAAGGTGGAAAACCATGTGGAAAAAAACCATCTAGCTAGAAAGAGAGAAGAAAAAGTAGGAATGGAGCCAAGGAGTGCTCTCCACACCCCCTAGGACGACGAGCTCCATGAATAAGTCCTATGAAGAAGTGGATGCCTCTGCGATGAACAATATGTCTCCCACGAGGAAGAAAGTAGCCATGAAGCATCCGTCGAATGTATTCCCACTCCAAGTGAGTGTGAGAAGATGGGAATAAAATGTAGAATGATGACGTAGAATCCTTCAAATTGAGCTGAAGTGAATAAGATGTCATCAATGAATTATGAAATAAATCTCCAAGAATGTAGAAGCCCAAACCAACACCAAAATAGGGTAGAATATAGTCCCAATCAACATCCAAAAGATCAATATGCACAAAACCATGAGTGTGCAAAAGTGGAAGAGATATTTGAAGAGCATCCATCAAGGAAGAATCACCAATGTCCTATTGCATAAGTGATGATGAGCCCATGGAAGTAGCAAGAGAAAGAAGTGGAGGCTTAGAAGTCTCAAAAGAATCAACATGGTATTCAATATCTCTTTGTATTCAATGCCTATAGGAGTACATCATCCAATGTGAAAGAAACATGAGAAGAAAATGGTGGACAAGGTGGCTCACTCAAAGAGGGAGGGCACACCAAAAAAGAGTCCACAAAGGAAGTACATGGAGATACAATGTATAAATCATCATCAAATAAATGAGTGAGGTCCTCATACATGTCAATAAAATCACATGTGTGACTCTCAATGAAGAGAGAGGCAACACCATCCAAGAAGTCATATGTATGTAAGGATGTAACATGCCATGAAATATCTATTGTATATGTTGCAACA
This sequence comes from Wollemia nobilis, assembly GCA_028583015.1. Taxonomy (NCBI): domain Eukaryota; kingdom Viridiplantae; phylum Streptophyta; class Pinopsida; order Araucariales; family Araucariaceae; genus Wollemia; species Wollemia nobilis. Next base: position 1,216,966 of record JAQPPZ010002048.1, on the reverse strand, counting down.
TCAACATGATCATCCACATAAGACAAGTGTGGATATGTATCCTATAAAATATCTAAATTAGGTACTATAGCATCAACCTCATCATCCAAAACATCATGAGATAGTGACTCCAAAAACAAAGGTGCAATATCACAAATGATGTCCTCCATGCAAGCAATTGTAAGAGAAGGTGCCTTGGGAAAAAACTTTCTTTTTAACATATGATAAGCAAGGTGAGGTGTGTTCTTGTGAACTCCAATAAAATTTTGAAGCTCTCCACAAACTGAATAATAAAGCATGCTAGAGATCCTTAAATTGTTCATGAACCATGTCCTATACTCCTTATCCTTCACCATTGGTTTGGGTTTTGGAGTTATGAACAAAGGATCCAAACCTTCACTTTGACATAATGAAAAAAATACCTTAAACCATGCTTCAAAAGTTTTAGCATTTGCCTCTATGCTAAGTGTAAAAAAAGAAGTTTTCAATATGTCCTCAAAAGTAGAAGAGGTCCCCCCAAAATCAAATACCATTATAATGTGAGAGGTCTAGTGTGATGCCACAAGGTGGTGCAAAATACCATAAAATCACATCAATGCACAAATAAAGCCTCTAAACTATGAAAAGTCTCCAAAGGAATTACCAAAAGAATCTCTTCCATCAAACTAAGTGCCTCAATGAGGAATATTGACACAAGAGGATGCACCACAATAAAGCAAGGGAATTCAAAGACAAAGGACTCCTCAAGAACAATAATGTGTAGGCTCCAACAATACTTAACACCAAGTAAGTTGATGCTACATACCAAACCTAGCCGTCGGCTGGGTTCTCCAAATGCATAAAATTTCATATTTATTAGCATAGTGTTTCATTAATTCAGATCATCTTATCTTTTTATATTTTTCTCAAATTATCATTTGCGTTCTCGCATAGGGTGAGCCCACCTCAAGTGGCGAATCACATTCTTATTATTGTTGTCAATTACTTATGTGTACTCTTTATCTATTTGATTATCTGGTATAATTCAATGAGCAAGTTAATTTTAATTAATTAGAATATCAGGGAAGTTGTTCCCTATCAAGTGGTATCAGGATCACCACATTCTTGGCCCTGTGGCAGTCTCTTCCGTACTCATCATTGCCTAGATTTTCGGGCACTGCACCTCCTGACCCATTCCTGCAAACAGCCGCAATAAAAAGACAGGAAGTCTCCTGGTGGAAACGTAGGTTGGCAACCAAATCACCAACGACGTGCCATATTCACGTGCAAGTAGAAAAAATCACTGGAGTCGCCATCAAAACACGTCACAGTTCGATCAAACCTTTGCCGAATCGTCGAATCACCTGGAACACTATCACGTACACTTACGACACCATAGACCAATCAGAGGTGGAAATTAAATGTAATTAGCGTCTAAAACTAAGGTATTTCACTTTTATTTTAAAGTGACGTCAGTGCCGGTTATTTTCTTTTTTTCTCATCAATGTAATTATCCCACACCTATGGTGTGGAGGCACTAAAGAGATTTATATTCGATAAGCCACCCATTGTGTCTTGTGACTATGGTCACACGGGTCTTTCCTCCCCCGCACGTAAAATTTCCACCGTTCACTTCGTCTTTTGTTCTGGTTGAGTTGTCGTCTTACTGTCCTTCAACCTGGTTTAGTTGTTTGGGTCGCTATTGTTTCTGGTGTCCTGTTTGGAGTTTAGTGTCAAGTGATTCTCGTATTCTGTCGAGGTCACGTTTTGAGGTCACCCAGCTCGGTCCTATATTCTGTCTAGCTTTGTGTCTAGTCCAACGGTGGGCCGCGTGTCTCTTGGTCTAGTCTTCGTGTCGCTTGTGGTCAATTTTCGTTGGTCTAGCTGTTCGAGTTGTCCAGTACCTCGTGTGCTCATCCTGTCATGTTGGGTTTCGTGTCTAGTGGGGTTCGGTTCCGTGTCCAAAAATTTATCAAGAAAATTGCTGAAAGTTGTTCAAGTTACTCAAAATTGTCAAAGTCGTCAAAAGTTTTAAAAAAATTGCTCAAAATTGTCCAAGTAGCCAAAAGTTGTCAAAATTTGTTTGAAAGTTGTCAAAGTTGCTAAAAGTTGTCAAAAGTTGTTGTCAAGGTGGTGAGCCCAAATTCAAATCCGCATCACAGTTGGAGTGACAGTTGAAGCGAAATCCAATTTTTTGCTAAATTCAACCAAATTTGCAATAGTCAAAGCTCAAAATCTCCTAAGCAGGTTATGCTAACAAGTGCATGAGCAAAAGGTGGACCAAAGGATCTGACGATCGACTATCAAGCTCGAAGACGACCAATAACAACGCACGAAGACCTCATCGAAGCCCAGGTACAAAAAATTCTCCTTCTCCTTTCAAAATTGGCAGTTATAATCCACATCATCCACTGGTAGACCCTATGGCTACTAACCCTCCCCCGACTCACAAAAACATCACACAAGGAGACTCAAGTAACTCGGCCATTACCATGGATGAAACTCTTCGACTCTTACTAGATGGTATGCGCAAAATCAATGTCAACCTAACTAACCTATTGAGCGCACAAAATTGACTTAATCCCAATACTAATCCCCAAAATCACTCCCATGAACAAAGGAATGAAGAAAATGACGACCAGGATGACGATTGGGAGCAGAAAAGAGGCAATCCAGATAATTACGGGAATCACTATCATAGACAGCGGTATAACCAAGATCAGGAAAGGGATATGGGTTATCACCAACCGAGAGGCCCTAATAATTTTCCACACATTGATATGCCCACTTTTGAGGGTCATGATCCTCATGGTTGGATAGCTAAAATGGAAGGCATTCTCGACTTATACCAAATTAAGGATTTTGATAAAGTCCCTTTCGTTGCATCAAAATTAGGCTCTAAGGCCTACCAATGGTTCGTATGGCTTAAGCAAGAGAAAGGAGCTACTATTAACTGAAAAAAATTCACTACCTATTTTTTAGAAATATTTGATGAAGGAGCTACATTGTCATACACAGTAAGACTGTTATCTCTTAAACAAGAAGGATCGGTTAGCGAGTTCGTCTCGGAATTCACCAATTTACTACCATATACATTAGACCTCAGTCCCAACATAGTGGTAGGAGCTTTTCGCAATGGATTGAAAGAAAATATTAGGGTGAATGTGGACATTCAAAATCCAACCTCGTTGAACGATTGTATAAGAATAGCCAAGCTAGCTGAGAAGAGAATTCAGTTGTATGCACGGCGTGAAACTTATAGTCGTCCTTCGTATCGCAACAATTCCTTTCGTAGAAATGATCAACCATCAAGATACTTTTGCTATAAATGTCGCACTCATCATCCTAGGGAACAAGCATGTGCCCAAAAACAAAACTTTCATATTGAATGCGATCAGTATGAAGGAGAAGAGGAAGAAACTTACCACCAAGAAGAACCTATGCAAGAAGAACTACCAAGTACTCTAGAAGAGAAGGAAGAGGATACAATGGCGATCTCTGTGCATGACCTCATGGGGTTAACCTCCCACCATACCATCAAGGTACCGGGATTTCTCCGCCAGAAAAATGTGAATGTGCTAATTGATTCCGGCAGTACCCACAATTTTATCGACATCAAAACAACAAAAGCTTTGAATTTATTCATTAACTCTTCCAACAAAGACAAATTCCAGGTTCTAGTAGCCAATGGGGTGAATGCGCAATGTGTTGGTAGAACATCTCAAGTTTCCATAAAAATGGGAACTTATACCTGGTTTGGATCCCTTTTCGTCATGAATTTAGGGAACTCTGATGTCATTTTGGGAGTTGAATGGTTGGAAACATTAGACATGGTTAGCTTCAATTTCAAAAAATTATTTGTGGAATGGAAGGAAAACGGATGAGTCATTCGCTTACAAGGCATTACTACTCCTCCATCACAAATGGTGAGCTATCATAGTATGGAGAAGATGTTAAAAAAGGGTGGATATGGATTTATAGCTCAAATTAATTATGTGGAAAAAAAATCTCGAGCAACTTCGGATATTACTGCACCAGCTTTACGAGACATCGTAACAAATTACGAAGAGGTTTTCCAAGAACCTAAAGTATTACCACCTAAACGATCTCATGACCATGCCATCCATTTGATTCTAGGGAGTGTCCCACCTAATAATCGTCCTTATCGCTATCCTTAACCACAAAAGACAGAAATCGAACAGATCATTCAGGATCTGCTAGATCATGGAGTCATTCGTCACAGCACTAGCCCTTATTCCTCACCTGTAGTTACGGCTCGACGAAAAGATAACTCTTGGCATATGTGTCCTGATTTTCGTTCTCTTAATAAACTCACTATCAAGGACAAATTTCCTATCCCTGTCATAGATGACCTACTAGATGAGTTGCATGGTGCAAAATTTTTTACAAAATTAGACCTTCGCTCAGGATTTCACCAAATCCGTGTCAGAGAAGAAGATATTCCCAAAACTATTTTTCGTACTCATGAAGGTCATTATGAATTTTTGGTCATGCCTTTTGGTCTCACCAATGCACCATCCACATTCCAAATTCTCATGAACCAAGTGTTTCGTCCACTCCTCCGTAAGTTTGTGTTAGTTTTTTTTATGACATTCTCATATATAGCTAAACATGGAAGGATCATTTACATCATGTGGATAAAGCCCTTCACATTTTACACAAAGAAAATTTATTTGTCAAACATTCTAAATGTTCATTTTGTGTCCAAGAAGTCGAGTATCTTGGTCATATAGTTTCACACGAGGGCATCAAAGTCGACCCCAATAAGATTAAGGCAATTCAAGAATGGCCTTTACCTAAAACCATCAAGAAACTTCATGGTTTTTTGGGTCTCATGGGTTACTATCGCAAGTTGTACAAAATTATGGTAAGATTGTAGCACCGCTCACAGCACTCACAAAGAAGGATGCTTTTCCTTGGTCGAAAGAGGCTACTCAAGCCTTCAAAGCTCTTAAGGAGGCAATGTGTACAACTCCAGTTTTAGCAACTCCCAATTTTCACAAACCATTTATTATTGAATGTGATGCGTCAGGAACAGGAATTGGGGCTATATTAATGCAAGAAGGTCATCCGTTGGCATTTGAAAGTAAACAACTCTCGAGGAAAAATTTGGGAAGATCAACATGCGAAAAAGAAATGTTGGCTATTCTTCACGCGATAGAAAAATGGAGACACTACCTAATCAGTAGCCACTTCATTATAAAAACAGATCATAGTAGTCTCAAACATTTTCTTGAGAAAAGGTTTTCCTATCCGGAACAAAATAAGTGGTTAACCAAACTATTAGGCTATGATTTTGTTATCGAATATAAGAAAGGGAAGGAAAATGTAGCTGTCGATGCACTGTCCAGGAAATATGAAGACGAAGTAGTCATTAACGCTATTTAAGGTCCTTGCTCCCAATGGGTGAATCAATTACAAGATGAATGGTTGTCCAATAGCGAAACTGCTCAGATACTTCAAGAATTATCTATAGGGTCCTCTAAACACCCTTTGTTCTCTTATGAAGATAAAATCCTCCGAAAGAAGAACCGCATTTACATTCCACACAATTCAGAACTCAAATCGAAGATCCTCGACGAATCAGACGCTTCTCCATCAGCGGGACATTCAAGATTTTTGAAAACATATTTAAGGGTCAAACAATCATTTTGTTGGAAAGGATTAAAAACAGAAGTCAAACAATGGGTAGCAGAATGCGAAGTTTTCCAACGCAATAAAGGAGAAATAGTCAAATCACCAGGGTTGTTACAACCATTACCCATCCCTGAACGGTAGTGGGAACATATATCCATGGATTTTATTGAAGGTCTTTCAAATTCAGAAGGCAGGACATTAATCTTCGTAGTCGTAGACCGGTTATCCAAATATGCTCACTTTCAGGCTTTACAACATCCATTTTCCACAAGCAAGGTGGCAAAGGTATTTATGGATTCAATTTTCAAATTACATGGTATGCCAAAAAATATTGTAAGTGATAGAGACCCCATCTTCACTAGTAACTTTTGGCAGGAATTATTTCGACTTAGTGGTAACAAATTGAACATGTCCTCAGCATACCATCCACAGACAGATGGTCAAACAAAAGTAGTTAACAAATGTTTGGGTACGTACTTAAGATGTTTCGCTCAAGATAAACAATACCAATGGAGCCAGTGGTTAGCATTTGCAGAATGGTGGTACAACACTTCTTACCATTACTCAATTAAGATGTCTCCCTTTGAAGCATTGTATGGCACCAAGCCTCCAACCGTCGTAGATTACGTACGAGGATCATCCAAAGTAGCCAAAGTGGATGATTGGTTCCAACAAAGGCAGTCTACACTCACCATCCTCAAAGAGAATTTAGTCCAAGCACAAAATCGTATGAAACAACAACAAGACTTGCACCGATTAGAGAGAACTTTTAATATAGGTGATTGGGTTTTCCTAAGGTTGCAACCTTACAAACAATCATCGTTAAGGATAAATTCCAGCCAAAAGTTGGCTCCACAATTCTATGGTCCTTACAAAATTGTGTGCCGCATTGGAGAAGTAGCCTACCAGTTAGAGCTACCTTCATCATCACGAATACACCCGGTATTTCATGTTTCATGTCTCAAAAAAGTAATTGGTCAGAAAGTGCAAAGTCAATCAGAATTACCAGTGCTCAATGAGGAAGGATGCATACATCTCCAACTCGAAGATATACTACAACACGGAATACGAAGACTAAAATCATGCCGATTCAAGAATTTCTCATCAAATGGCAAGACCTACCAGAGGAAGATGCCACATGGGAACATGAAAGTATTTTCCAAACATTTCCAGCTTTGAGGACAAAGCTTTCCGAGGAGGGGAGTCATGCTACATACCAAACCTAGTCGTCGGCTAGGTTCTCCAAATGCATAAAATTTCATATTTATTAGCATAGTGTTTCATTAATTCAGATCATCTTATCTTTTTATATTTTTCTCAATTTATCATTTGCGTTCTCGCACAGGGTGAGCCCACCTCAAGTGGCGAATCACATTCTTATTATTGTTGTCAATTACTTCTGCGTACTCTTTATCTATTTGATTATCTGGTATAATTCAGCGAGCAAGTTAATTTTAATTAATTAGAAGATCAGGGAAGTTGTTCCCTATCAGTTGATCACAAATTTTCAAACTAAGTGGAAAAACATCAAATGAAGGAAGATGGAACTTTAAAACAGTAGTCCATATATTGGTTCAAGTTCAAAAACTTTTTTCACAATGCAATATTGAGAATGTAGTCATAAAATCATTGTAAATATCTAAATATAGATCCAAAAAATCTAAAATTTTATAGACATATTAGAAAAATGATTTTCAGGTCTGGAAAAAATTTCGCTGAACAACTCCCAATATTTCTCCTGAAATGATGAGTTTACTAAAAATAGTAAAATAATTGTAACTGTTAGAATACAGCTCCAAATGCTCTAAAATTTTATGGGACGGTCTATAATATGATTTTACACATTCTGTAAAAAAATCTAAAAACAATCAGAATGTTTTGATGAAGATATATGCATATTACTAAAAAATTGTAGGTTTTTGTAAAATCAAGATATCTTGAAGAATACTAATTCAAATGAGCTGAAATTTTTGGAATAACTCAAATGAATGTATCTACAGACCTCCAAAAAATTTCATATAAAAATGACATTTCTATAAGGAGATACATGCAAAATATAAAAATGGATTGGGTTGGTGACCCTGCTAAAAAGAGAAATGCTCAAGAAAAAAAATGCTTATGATACAAAATTTCACCTTTACTATCTATGCCTTGCATCTTAGTAGAGTAATATTTCTAAAACATTGCACTGTCATAGTTTGCTTTACCAAATTTGAATTGCTAGTTTCCTTCCTTGCTAAAGTCATAGCCCTTCATTGCTCTTCCCATCATTCGAATCTTAGTTGACAAATATTTGCAATGACTTGAAAATTTGGCATTGCCCTTATTCCAAATGGTTGATTTCATAGGGTTATATCTCCCTCAATATTGCTTGAATTTTTGCATATGACCACTCATTTTAAAGCTATTCAGATTATGCATAATTTGGTCTAAGAATTAACTCAATCAGATAACTCTTCACGAAGATATGGCTCCTAAAATATAATATATTTTTTAAGAAAAAACCCTAATCCTTCGCACTTTGCAATTTTTTTCTTCTCATTGTAAGTAGCCTTCCATGCTTCTTCAGTCTTCTAGACCTTTCACTCAACATCTGAGCCTTTCGTTGCAACTAATTTAGCGAGCCCAACCTTCCATGCTCCTTTAACCTTATCAACCTTCGACGTTCCTTCAACCATCCCAAACTTCCATCCAACATCCCAGCCTCTCGTTGTAGCTCCTTCAACCAGCCCAGCCTTTCATGCTCCTTCAACCAACCCAGCCTTTCACGCTCCTTTAGCCTTGATACTTCAAAGATCAGCTTATCATTTAGCCTTCCACACTCCTTCAGCCTCCAACCTTTCATGCTCCTTTAGCCTCCGGCCTTCCATGCTCCTTTAACCTCCAGCCTTCCATGCTCCTTCAACCTTCATATTTGTTAATCGTTAAAGCACCAGACCATTTTCTAGCCCCCTTAGGGGGCAACCCCCTGGATGACTTTGATTTAGATGGAGAATATCTTTGATAGAAAGGCAATGTTAAGTATGCTTTAATTAACTTGTTAGAAATGTAATGTTTTATTTTTGTAATGGGAGAGGCCCCTAATAGAAGCCACACATAGCTTATTAAAAAAAAATTCTTCTCTCAATCCATAATATTGGAACTCAAAAAAAATATATATAAAATCTTTCTCAAAATTTCTAAAAATTATTATTTATAAAATTAAACTTTGAAAATTAGATGTGTTGTTAGAAGAGATAAAAAGTACTCAAAACATTAAAAAAAAAAAATCTTTCTCATGATTTCTAAAAATTATTATTTACAAAATCAAACTTTGAGAATTAGATGTGTTGTTAGAAGAGATAAAGAGGTTAGGGTTTGATCCCTATGGGATAGTGCATGCTTAGGGCTTTGGGTTCTCTTCAAGAGACCCAGATCCAAACCATGGCAAGATATGTGTATTTGGTTGTTTTGTGAGTTTGTGAAAATATAAAAATAAAAATACTTTTCAACATTCAAATATATATATAAACAACTTAAGTGGGATTAATATGTGTGGTTTTAACTTATACTACCTAAATTTGAATGAATAAATAAGATTCAATAATTAAGATCTTTTATAAAAATAGTCTAATTGTCCAAATTTCTATCTAGCAAGATTAGTACACATCAATTAAATCAAAACACAAATATGAAAGCTTCTAAGGATAACATAACATCATAGAAATAACTAATTATGATATATAGACAACCTAACTTTTAAGTCATTGTTAAAATTTTAAAAAATTTCAAAATATATATATATATATATATAAAATGTAATTTCATATTTAATATAAACTTACAAATTTTATATATAATCTCATAAACTTTAAAAAGTACACTTTTCAAATAAATTTAAAAACCTAAATTAATTTTTAAAAGAATCTTCAATATCTTGCCAACTCATATTTGTTGACACATTATTACCTACCCCTATTAAAATAAATAAATAAATCCTATGAAAACCCTGACATAGGGGGACCTTAGGGCTTCCAAAAATTTGTAACTAAATTTGCATGATTTGATTGATAACTCAATACATTCAAACCTTTTTATAAACCAAACGTCTAATCAATATCTTAATAATTACAACTATTTCCGTGTGGTTTTTTACAACAATTTTTTAAATTTTAATAAAAAATTTAAATTTAAATTTAAATTATTGAAGACTTAAATTTTTTATTTTTAAGTTTAATAAGGTGGAAGAGAGTCCAATGTTAAGTGCCAATCATAAAAATTAAAAGATTTATCCAACTTCACACACTTCCAACAACTCAAACGCCTACTAAATAAAAACAAAAATCAATCAAAACATATATCTTTTAAATTATCTAACTTTACATCTTTAAAAAAGAAAAACAAAAATCTATCAAAATCAATCAAACTCTTAACAACTAAAAATCAACTTATCTCTTTCTAACTTATCCAACTTTACGTCTTAATTTTAAAAAACTATTCCAGTGTAAGGAAGCCTCACAACGCAGTATTCCCAAATTTCTTAATTTGGGAGACCAGTTCTACACGAAACAAGAAATTTTCCATGGAAACAGGGGGATTCTTTTTCACAATTTTAAAATGTTTTGCATTCCAGTGTGTAAGGAAGCCTCACAACGCAGTATTCCCACATTTCTTAATTTGGGAGACCAGTTCTACACGAAACAAGAAATTTTCTATGGAAACAGGGGGATTCTTTTTCACAATTTTAAAATGTTTTGCTTTACCTGCCTCTCTACTCACTTGGTTTAGCAGAATTCTTTATATTAATGGTTGTGGTCGAGTTGTGGAGTCCAATCTATATCCTCGCAGTATTAAAATATAATCCAACACATGGCCAGCAGGATGAGGAGACATTTATATGTGTCTGAGTTGTTCGTCCCTCCATTGGATTCCATGCTATTATTTTGTTTGTTGGTATTTATTTTTTCATTTCCTGATCTGAAACAATCATAGCATTATTTTCTTCAACTTTTTCATTAAACTTTCTGGGGGTGTAGGTGCTGTATGTGCTGAAATGAGAGGAAATGAAATGCCTCGCTCTGCATTTTTGCTGATTGTTGTGTTTTGGGCCGTGCTCATGGTGGTTACACCCATGCTCATCTCTTTGTCTGCTGCTGCAAATAAAACTACACCACCTCCTCCTCTTCCTTTTCCTGCTGCTGCCACTGCCACTGGAATTGGCTCCCCTTTTTCCTCAGGTAAGCTTCAGCTTCAGGATTTACATGGTATTTTATTTTATATTTTTTCAATTGAAATAGGTTTAATTTGTATCATATCATTATTATTACATAGTGGTATTATAACAGATTTTAGATATTATCCTGTATCAGTTGACAAGATAAGCTAGTTCTCTTCTTAAATGTTAAGGAATATAAGGATTGAACAAATACCCTAATTACATGTTCATTATTTAGATAAAAACATTTCAGAAAATATTTGTTGTGAAGAATTTTTTTTTAAAACTTGTTTCAACAAAATGAAGATTGATTTGATACATGCAATGACAGTAAGAGGCAAAGATGAGTTCCGCATGAGGAGAATGCTAGGTTATGCATCATTCATGATATTATACTATAGGTTATTTTTTTTATTTTTTTTTTAACTTGTTTCAAAGATTGATTTGATATATGCAATGGCAGTAGGAGGCAAAGATGAGTTCAGCATGAGGAGAATGCTATTGCTGGGTCTGGGTAGGGGAGGGGAATTTCATTGGGCATTTTGGGCTGCTGCTCCTTCTCCAAGCTAATACACATTCAAGTCTGCTTCAATGATAATCAGATTATCATTTATGGTGATAGAAAGAAGAGTATGTTATTTGATAAAGGGTACAAGTCTTTTTGGGCATGGCTAATGGAAGTTATTGCAGCTGAATAGGGGTAGTAATAATGTCAAAAGGACTTTTTCCTGTCCCCGAAAAATTTATAAAAATAAAATAATTTAAAAAATAAGAAAATTATGTAGAAACCTATTGAATCTATTTTATTTTGTAAATTTTCAATTTCATAAAAATAGAAATTTATTTCATAGCACAGTGCAATAAATATAACAGCTTATAGCTCACAGTTTTATCCGCCTATGTAGAGGAGTTGGAGAGCAAGTGGGTAGTTAAACCTCTCTAGTTGCTGAAGGCCCAGGTTCAAATCTCTCGCCTCACATGTTGCGGATATGTTATGTAATGGTTCCCTCGTGGTCACAGTCTGTTTACCCCTTGTGGCCACCACCAAAAATAAATAAATAAATATAACAGCCTGTATCTATTGTAAAAAAGTTGAAGATATAACATTGTATATATCTTGTAAACAAGTTTGTGAAGTCATTTTGTTTTTATTTTAAATTTTATGGTTTATATTATCGTTTTGAGATCTCTTATGAGGCCTGATAATAATTTATCTAGTTTTTTTTTAATGACATATAATGCATATCTTCATCTGGTGCTTTTGATTTATCTTATGTGGTAAATCTGTTCTTGTTTTTGTTTTTTCAAGGTGCAGCAACTTAGTATAGTTTTTTTTAAATTGTTTGTTTTCTTGGGATTTTTATTGGGATCATTTGCATAACAATATTAATTTAGTGTATTTGTTATTAGGTCAATTAATTATATTTAGAACGAGTTTTTATGTTAAAATGTTATGTTTTCACAATTAGGTTATTGATGACATTTTAACTAACACTTGGTCAATTATCTTCTAAAATTTGAATTTCATCAAGATAAAGATCAACACTACGATTAAATTATCTTCTACCGGATTTCTTCTCTACCAAATATTTCCAAGAGATTGTCTTCAATAATAGATATCAACATAAACAATAATATTATTTTTTATCCAATCCTTATATATATTTTTTTTTGTTAATAGCATGAATGATAATTTGTGAATTCTTCTCAATTGAAATATATTTTCGTTATTTTTCTATTACAATTTTAGTCCATGCAAGAAATGCCTTATCATCTACATAGTTGTTAATTGAAGTTTCATATGATTATGAGTAAGTGAGGAGAATTTTGCTTTCATTATTTCAAAAAATACCATTTTAACTACCTTTACCTTGATTTCCTTTAGATACACCATCAAGATTAATTTTACATTTCCATTTTACTATACATCAAGGTAAATCTTTTGTTTTAATGTCATTATCTAGATAGATTATTTCATGTATGTTCAAATCCTATAACCAAGTTGTTACCACCTCTTTTTATTCACTTGAGACTTCCCATGATGAGTACTAGACACAATAATAGTTCTAAACTTGGCATGATTTTAAGATTTATTTTTAAAAATTACAGTATTCCGTATAAGCCATAAATTCCAAAAAATAATGATAGGACCAATTCTCCACATCATACATAATGGTTTAGCTTTGACATAATTAATCCAACATGTCATCAACTCTTTCAAAGTTGATAGAGCTACCCAATATATTTTCATATTTTTTAAAAAATTACCCAATGAAGAAGTAAATGGTTTGATGTTTCTAAATCCTTCTTACACAAGGTACGAAGAAGAAAATGGTTTTATGTTTCTAAATCCTTCTTACACAAGGTACATCTGAAAGGTCTATGATATCCTTTTCTTTGTTGATTCTTTTGTAAAAATCTTACTTTGAACTGCTAACCAAAGTAATGTTGAGGCCTTAGGAAGAGCCTTTAGTGATAAAAAATTGAAATAATTAATCTAATATTTCATCAACTCTTTCAATATGATAGAGCTACACAATTTATTTTCATATTTTTTAAAAAGTAATCCCAAATAGTGTGAGTAAAGGAACAACGAAGAAGCAAATGATGTGATGTTTCTAAATCCTTCTTACACAAGCCATATCTAAAAGGTCCATGATATCCTCTTCTTTGTAGACTCTCCTATAAGAATCTTACTTTGAACCGATAACTAAAGGAATGTGGAGGTCTTAGGGAGAGCCTCTAGTGACCAACATTCTTACAAGGAAAATCTTTGGAAGAATAAAATTTTGATTGCTCTAAATCATCATATTCTAACTGATCAAGTATCCCTTTTGAAAGATTCCAAACCAACTCATCCTTTCATGTAAAAATTGGTAAATAAAACTCTTAAAGCATCTTTTAAAGTTCATATGTAATTATTGTGAGTTCTTCTCCTCCAACCAAGTTTACTAATAGAAATATATGATCTAGAGTTATTGCTCATATTAATATAGTCCTTCATATTTGGACCTTTACAATCTAGGTATGCCTAAGCCAATAGTTGTCATTTTGAGTCATAGATAAGAGGATAAGGCTTCAACCAAGCATCAAGCCAAAAATTGCATAATTCCCCTCATTGACTAACCATCTAATATGTTTTTTATTAATTACAAACTATTTGATATGAAGTTCCATGTTGACAATCCTTTGATAGGGTTCTTTTCCTAAGTAATTTCATTGCATCAAGAGAACCTATATATTTTTGAAGTAGTATTTTTACCCAAATATTTCATTTATCTCTGAATAATCTCACTCAAACTTTGCCCCTAATACCAAACCTATAAGTTTACAATTTCACAAGCTTGCTTCTCCAATATTCTTTCCTTTGCAAACCCTATCCCACTTATAAAGAGAAAACCTAAATTTTTATTTGCATCCTTTAAAAAAAAAGTATTTTTGAATTTTATGAATTTATGATGTTATACCTAGTAGTGATATTGAAAGTGACATCATATATATGGATGGATTACAATATAGTCTCTATGAATTATAGCCTTCCTGGCATGGTTAATAACTTACCTTTCCAACCTACTAAACAAGATTTCATTCTATCTAAAAAGGAGACCCAAAGCTCCTTTTTATTTTCTTTATGATACAAAAGAATACCCAAGTAGGTTGATGGAATTTTTTTTAAATTTTAAACCCTAAGATATTCACAAGAAGTTGGTGTAAATATAATGTAGAGCTTTCATTCTATCCAACCAAGAGATCCAAATATCCTTTTTATTTCCTTTATGAGAAAAATAAATACCCAAGTAGGTTGATGGAAATTTTTCAATTTTGAACCCTAGAATATTCATAATAATTTGTTGTAAATTTAGAGTAGTGTTAATGAAAAATCCTAGATTTTGTAGTATTAACCAACTCTCCAATAACCTTGTCATACCATGATAATATGGATTTAAACTCCATGGATTCACTGACTAAGGGATGACCCAAAAGAAAAGTTTCATCAACAAATTGGAGATGAGATGAGATTCAAAGGGACCATTTTTTGCAACTTGAATACCTTTGATTTATCCTTCCAGTTTTACCTTTGAGAAAGCTCTCCCTAACGCATTTGCAAGAATAATGAATACATAAGGAGATGTGGATCACTTTGGCAAAGTCCACAAGATGACATGAAGTAACCAGTAGGACAACCAGTGATAAAAATAGAACATTTCATAGTGCTATAAAATATACAATCCATTCATACAACTATAATCAAAATCAAACTTTTTCATAATATCATGTGGAAAACTCCTAGAAACCCTATCATATGATTTGTTCATATATAATTTCATAAGCATACCTAACTATTTCATGGAATAAAGATAATGTATTACCTCGTGTAATGATTATACCATCAAGAATTTGTTTACCATGAACAAAACCACCTTGTTCCTCTAAGATAACACAATCTAGAATGCCTTTCAACTTGTTTACCTTAATTTATGAAGTGGTCTTATAAATCATATTACAAAGCTTATTGGACAAAAATTATAAAAATATTTTGTCTCGTCTTTCTTGAAAACCAATATAATAAAAGTGATAATTGTCTCACTTATTATAACCTTCTTTTTTCGAGCCTCTTCAACCATAACTAACATATCACTCTCTAATGAATCCTAAATTTTTTGAAAGAAAATTGTAGGAAATCTAGTAGGGACATGTGCCTTACTAGGATATAAAGAGAAAAATGCTCCATGTAGCTTCTCAATAGATATATTTTTCATCAAAATTTCATTTTGTCCTTGTGTTATTTGATGAGTATCATTCTTATCATCATTTAATTTTATGTTTGTCAAATCCATGGTGGTGTCCAAGGCTATATACGAAAGAAGG
The DNA here is from genome assembly GCA_028583015.1 of Wollemia nobilis. NCBI lineage: Eukaryota > Viridiplantae > Streptophyta > Pinopsida > Araucariales > Araucariaceae > Wollemia > Wollemia nobilis. Next base: position 1,201,287 of record JAQPPZ010002048.1, on the reverse strand, counting down.
TTCAAGCAAATTGAATATCAGTTCATCTAGATAACATAATTTATTGGTAAAATATATGTTTTTGGAGGTTTTTTAAGGTCACTTTTAATTCTAATGTGCATGAATTAAATCTACTTAATTGCAATAATTAAAAAATACTTCTAAGACTTGAAATTGAAATCTAATTACAATTGTAGGAAAGAAAATTGCAAAAAAGAAAATTTTGCTGAATTCTAACCTAGATTACATTTGCAGAATTGAGACAACTAAATTAATAGAGTACTTTAAATTGAAACATTCATGCTAAATCAAATGTCAATGTACTACTACAGAAGGTTGTCATATTTTTGTTGCAGTAATTGACAAGAAATAAAGTAGCTGAAAACTTGTCAAATTACAAAAAATAAGAAAATTAGGAAAATTTCAAATCTATGCTATTTGTTAGCTGACCACACACATTATACACAAATCACACTTGAAATCATAAACACATTGCATCAAATTAAAAATAGAGGTTAGTCTAATTAACAACAATGAACAAGAATTAACAAGTATTCTGGTACAAGTGTTGCAGCAAGAATATCAAAAAACCTATTATAACAGTCCTTCCTCCAAGTCTAAAAGTGGCCCTTGATTTCTGATCTAGAGAAAGATAATAAAATATCCCCTAACTACTTAAAACACTCACTCAACTCATAGGAAAGAAACACGATAAATTTTTGCACTTTATTGACTATTAGTTCATATTACATTGCTATAGGAAAACACTTTTCAATGCTTCACTTTGCTATTGGTTACATTCACTATCAAATACTATTATAATTCCTACAAGATCAACCAATGAGGGAGCATAGTTATTTAGACTAGTTATTACAATATGCCTCATTTACAATATCAACTACATTGTTGTTTTCTAATGATTTGTTATAAAAATTGCAATGGATTTAGTCTAAATCAATATAGGATGTGTTGCAGTAGACGTTCATTGGTTATTTGATGCATTCATAATGGTGGGAATGAGTTGGCATGGATTGGAAATAGTCTATCACACTTGTACTCATCTCCAAACACATTCTCCCAGATGAATTGGATGGAATGTAGCTTGTTTGGGCTAAAACAGACTATCTCCCCTATCATTCCAAAGATATTCAGAATATCCACCAACAAGAATATCATTTGTGCTCAACTACTACCAAAATGGGTGATAATGAAGAACATGTGTTTATACTGAGAGGGAGGGAGTGAACAGTATAATATAAAACTTTTCCCCAAATAGTAGCATCAGCCTTAATAAAGTAGTAAACATCACACAAAGCATCACACACATGAGAGACATCATTTTTAACATGGTTCATCTAATGTGGGCTACCTCCACAGAAAATATTTCTTCTAAATATTTGTCAAATAATCTCTTGGGAATCCTTCCCAATTACAATGTTTATGTACCTCTATCCAAAGGATATTTTGATCCCCTAAATCTCAATTTCGTGTATCTCTTCCATAGGAGAATTCTTTCCCCTTATGCTCTGGCTAGTGATCTTCTAGAAGACTTTGTCTCTCTATTGCACTGACTTGTGGATCTCTCTCCACTTGAATAATCCTCACTCAGATATGTCTTCAGTTGTCCTGGCTACTAGATCTCTATCCACTAAGACTTTGTCCTCTATACTCTGTCACCTCCAAAGCTCTGCCAATAGGCTCACTCAAAACCTTCTCAAATATTCTCAATAGATCCACTTAAAACCTGCTCAAATCTTCTCAATAGGCTCACTCATAACCTACTCAAATCTTCTCAATAGGATCACTCAGAACCTGCTTAAATCTGCTCAACAAGCTCACTCAGAACTTTTCCAAATCTGCTCAATAAGCTCACTCAGAACTTGTCCAAATCTACTCAACAATCTCACTTAGAACTTGTCCAAATTTGCTCAACAAGCTCACTCAAAACTTGTCCAAATCTGCTCAATAAGTCCTCTCTAGGACTTGCTCAAATTTGTATAGCAATATTTCACAAAAGCTTACTCAAAATAAGTCCACAAGCCTTCTCAAATACTTGCCTCAAATCAGCTCAACAAAATCTCAACTCAATCTCATAGAATCATAAAGAGAATTGTTAGAGACTCAATATGTTCTATACTCAAATCCAAATCTTAACTCAAATCAATCTCAACACAACAATATTAGAGAAGCATAAAGAGAATTTTTAGAGACTCAATATGTTCTATACTCAAATCCCAATCTCAAATCATTAATCTCATAGAAGCATAAAGAGAATTGTTAGAGACTCAATATGTTCTTATACTCAAATTCCAATCACAACTCAAATCAATCTGAATATAGAATAGTTTATTTTATGGAACTTGAACAACCACTTCACACAAATCTACTCAACCAATCACCACAAGGAGAAACTCTTTCTCACAAACCCTAGTCCAAACATGAATCAACCAACTCAAAATGTTTCCAACAATGTTCAACAACAAATCTCACATAACAATGATACTCATGTTCTTATCTAACTCAAGTTCAAGTTCTTTGCACAACCAATGGGTTTCAACAATAATGCTTATAAAACATTCTTCACATAACAATGATACTCATGTTCTTCTCAAACCCTAACTCAAGTTTTTCACACAACTAATTGTTAGTCTCATAATGACACTGAGAGGGGGGTGAATCAGTGTAGCTCTTTTAAAACTTAAATCTTCAACTCTTAAAGCCAAAACAATGAAAACTTGAAACCAAATAAAGCAAGTATAACAAGAGAACATCACACAACACAAGATGTACCAAGGTTCACCGATTTGGCTACATCCTTAAAATGATTGTTTAGACTCCCATCCAAATCCAGCCTTTGCAAAGCACCAAATTTATAATCAATTTACCAGCACCCACTGGAAGGAGTACCAACCCCTGATTTATCTACACCAACAAAAAGGAGCACCAACCCCTGATTTATCTACACCAACAGAAAGGAGCACCAACATATGATGGCCTCTTTGAATGGCGTATTAAAAACCTCTAAATTTTTTTTTTTCTCCTTCCATGACTATTCATTTTCTCCTTCCATGACTGTTCGTTTTCTCCTTCCATGACTGTTTGTTTTTATTTTGTGGCCCTTCGTTTCTTTTTCTCCACATGGGCATGCGTCCGCTTCTTTCCATGTGTAATGACCATCTTAGATGATTTCAAATCATTAAATATTCTGTTGAGTGGTATTTTCACCCAGTTGTGAAAGTACACTCTCCTTTAGGATTTGGGTTCCAAATCCCCTCTTGCAAAGAAGTTAAACAAACAACTTCTCCAAGGTCTCCGCTGTATTAGCATTTGCATATGTGTATTAGTGATCTCAAATAAAGATATTCAATTTAAATGCTTGGAACACCTTAGTGATTGCAAGTAACTGTAAACAAGGGGCAATGTTGGTTTATTTCACCATGAAACTTTAGTGATTGTTCATTGTTTTTTTTTGATTTTGAAATTTTTTAAATGTTTATTTTAATGCCTGAGAATTTAAAATAAGTTAAAATTTCTGGAAAAAAATAAAATGCAGAAAATGAAAATGAAATGCAAAAAACTGAAAATAAAATGCACTCAGTATGATGCTATCCTGTTCCGACAAAACCGAAGATGTGAGGTCTCCATGCATGCAACCTAACCTATTGGACTTGCAAAACAAGCACAATCCCCATAGACTAAGTGTTGGTTCCTAGGGTACGAAATAAAATTCAGATTTCAAATATTCGCCTAATGTAACCCAAAAAAAATGGCATTAACATTATCTATAAATTCGAAATCTGAAAAAATGAAAGAATAAACATTAAATCCATAGCATGCAAAGAAAATCTCCTTCTTTCTTGCCCACAAGATGCAAATTTTTGAAAACTTCTGCATTAAAAATATGTCATTTTACAATAGCAGAATTTTTGGTTTTCCCAAACCAGTCTATGGAAGAAAAACAACTCAAACAGGTCCAGAATGGCCTTCTCGCCTTCAACTCTGCAACTCTGCTTGTAACGGTTTCCACCCCCTTTTGGCCTCTTTGAATGGCGTATTTAAACTTCTAAAAAAATTGTTTCTCCTTCCATGACGGTTCGTTTCATTTTTCGATGGTTGTTCGTTTCACCTTCCCTGATTGTTCGTTTCACCTTCCCTTGTATGCGTGTGCTTTGGTTTCCATTTTGTGGCCCTTCGTCGCAAAAATGTAACATGTCGCGATATCACGACACTTTTTCTTTCTTCTCTCTCTCTTTGCTTTGAATCATGAAAATGCAACATGTCACGATATCGCATGATACTTTTTCTCTTTTGACCGTGACCATGCAACATGTCGCGATATCGCGACACTTTTTCTTTTTGGCCGCGACAATGCAACATGTCGCGATATCGTGACACTTTTTCTTTTGGCGTGAAAATGCAACATGTCACGATATCGCGACACTTTTTCTTTTTGCTAAAATGACAACATGTTCGCGATATCGCGACACTTTTTCTTGTTTGCCGTGAAAACGCAACATGTCACGATATCACGACACTTTTCTTGTTTGGCCACGAAAATGCAACATGTCGCGATATCGCGACACTTTTCTTTCTTCTTTGGTCGCGAAAATGCAACATGTCGCGATATCGTGACACTTTTCTTTCTTTCTCTTTGGTCGCGATAATGCAACATGTCGTGATATCGCGACACTTTTTCTCTTTTGGCCGCGATGGTGCAACATGTCGCGATATCGTGACACTTTTTCTTTTGGCCATGAAAACGCAACATGTCGCGATATCGTGACACTTTTTCTCCTTGTGGTGTTTTGCTTTTTTCCTTGATCTTTAGCCTATGGGCCACTTCGGTCTTCTTGGAACACATGCAAAAAATGTGGGTCCCCAATTTTGGGGTACGTTGTGGAGCAGCCACAACAAATGGCGACTCTGTTGGGAAATGCTCCTGAGCATTTCGGTGAGAACTCAACCTGAAAACACACAGACTCAAATACAAGCGTCAGCAAATATCCCAAGAATGAAACTAGATGAGAAATACATGAAGCATTAGAATTATTAAGCATCAGCTCGGTGTGTGCAATGTGCTTCATTCCCTATCGTTTGAAACTCGTTCAACTTTCCATTGTCGGTTTCACTTATGATTCGTATGCAAGGCTATGAATGATTTGTGCAGGATTTGATGTATGACAACTATGTTAGAGATATAACAACCTGCTTTGCAAAGGCTCAAACCTTCTAGTATCATGAACAAACATATTAAAACTGTCAAACCCTCTTAGGACCAAATATATGCATACTGAATTAATTTACTAGATCCCAAAGTTGGTTATGTGTCACTACCATCTTGAACCCATGTGCAAGTGTAAGTGAAATCAGAGCTTTGGGGAATAGGATTCCCAACCTAAGCGAGATGGGAATTTAACCCTATCCTTACTACTCCGATCTGGAGTTCATTACCTCATCTTGAACAAAATGATTTAACTTGTTTGTGGATGAAACTATCGAGCTAGCCTGTCCGTTTGAGCAATCGGTGGTCTTGTTTTTAGACAAGACATGTTGCCACGCATGAGCATACTCCACTGCCAATCAGGCGTCTATAGCCCCGATGGAGATCAACCCCATAATCCAGGATTTGGCTCTACTTTTGATTTCTTGGACCTTGGGGATGACTACCCATCCTTGCAAGGGACATGTAGTACGATCCTTCCAATCCAATATTAATAAAGAAATGAAAAATATTTGCTTTGGAATTTCAAGTTCTTGAATGGGCAAAATAGAAGCTTTGGGGAATCGGATTCTCAACCTAAGCGAGATGAGAATTAGACCCTATCCTTACTACTCCATGAAGGTCAAATCAGAGCTTTGGGGAATTGGATCCTCAACCTAAGTTCGATGAGGATTTAACCCTATCCTTACTACTCTGATTTTAGGCTTTAAGCATTATGGGAGTGGTAAAAACCACTTTTTTAAGGATTATGTTGCATGATAGGACAGACACGAAATATTCCTTTCGCCTCACCTTTTCTTCCAAGTATGGTTTTGACCATTTTGCTCAAGATTCTCTTTAATATGCGTAGAACGTGCTTGGTTCAAGATAGTTCGGGCATCGGTTCCCAACCTTAGGATCCTTTTAGTATATGTTATGTAATAACCCTAAGAGGATTCGACACCTTTTCAATGATTGCACATGAAATGAAGATGCAACTGAGATGAAATGTATATGCAATGTGGAATGTAACATGAGATATGAATGCATTGCTCCTTTTGAAATGCGGATGGAGTATATATCACCTACTTTACCATAATTTATAAAACTGACAACTTCATGCATCACAAGTTCCAAACGATATTCTTTAATGTGTTTGCGATACTCGTGGAGCTTTCTGCAATACAATTCCGATGTTTCATATTCTCCTAGTCTTAGTCAACATTCATAAGGACATAAGTTGACAAACCAAAAGTGTCCAAAGGACCCACACACAACTTTAAAACCAAAACTGAAATCAAATCCAAAACCAAAACACGAAAACCCAAAGTATATACAAATGTACAATATAATACAAGATGGTGCAAAGTTTGGATTATCATTTTCCCGGATCCCAAACCTGATTAGAATTCTTTAAAAGACATATGACGTGATACACATGCCAAATGTGGAAGGAATCAAACAAGAACAAGACTAGATCAAACAATGCAACCAACTTCAACTTTCCTCTCTCACCCCACCAATTAGATTTAGTTCCATTAGTATTCTCATAGGTGAGATTCAAATTACCAAATTGATTAGACAATGGTTGATTTTCAATTCTTTCTTGTCTATTCTTTAAGGTGCAAATTTCATAATTCCATTCATGATTTAGAACTAGGCTTTCTTTATCCAAAATGAAATTTTGTAAGCAAGAGCCTATTTCTAAAAATTTCAAAGCCAATTCATTTTCCATGTTCTTAGGCCAATAAAAATTGTGCAACAATTTACAAACATCTAGGATATTTACTAAATGGGGATCATTAGAAGTTTTTATCCTAGGTTCAAGAATTAATTGTTGATGAATTTGATTTAGCAATTTAAGTGCATCAAGCTCCTTTTCATTCATTAAAGTAATGTTATCAAAGGTGTGGTTAGAAATTAATTCTTGTTCTTCATTCACCTTCAATGGCATTTCATCATAAATATCATTTGAATTATACAAATCTTCACCTAAATCTTGGATGTTTGGATACAAAGGTTTAGATTTTACCTTTTTCACATTTTCATTTACCAAAACTTGGTGAGGATTTGCAATTCCCTCTTTTACCTCATGGTCTTCATATTCTTCATTGATTACTTGTTCATCAAACATACCAAAATTGGGCACCCAATTGAAAACATGCCCATCCTTTTCAACCCTCAAATATTTTTGGTCAAAGTGTATGTCAAGTAACTCATCTTCATGATCAATCACTTGCGTTGCTTCTAATAGATCAACCACTTTGTCATTTAATTCAAACTCTTTGTTCACTATCCATGGTATCTCTTCATTTGAATCCTCAAAATAATCATGCAAACTTGTATCCGAATCTTCAATGAATTTATATTCAACATGATCGCATTTTGTAACCTTCTCAAATCTTGTGAATGTGAGATCTTCGTATGAAGTAGAAGTTTCAACATCCTGCATATAAATTGGAATAGAGGTTTCATCAATAGGGGTGTGAGGAAATAACATATCTTCATATCTTCCCCAACCATTGTAAAAATTATCTTCCAAATTTGTGGGATGAAACTCCATGATATTTGTGACATGATCTTTTGATTCATTCATCAATTCACTTTCTTCTTTGTCCTTGGTAGTAGGATCATTATAATCTTCCAAAATTTGATGAGATTTGAAACCCTCTTCCAAAACATCCTCAAATTGTACAGGAGTTGTAATATCTTCCTTTGAGTAGGCGATTATGTTGTCCTGTATATCAATTGGCACACAAGTTTCATTAGCGAGTTTTGGAGTGAGTGTAGTCTTCCCACTTCTTCCAAGCATCATAATAATCATCTTCCAAAGTCAAGTGGTGACGTTCAACTACTTCTTCAACATCTTCCAATTCATCAATGTGTTTCTCATCAAATTCACCTTCACCTTCCTTAGATGGTTCAATTATTTCCAAAAGTGGGTCATTTTTTGAATTCCAATTTATAAGGCTATCATAGTCCAACTTGGTAACCCATGATTTCGTTTCATCACAATTTGGAGGGTGAAGAATTTCTTGGTCGTTAATTTCAAACATCTCATCAATAGTATCTTCCAAGAACAAGTGGTGAAACTCTATCATATCCTCAAATTCATTTATTGGTTTTCTTCCAATTTCACTTTCAACCACTTCATCCAATTTTATGGTAGGTTCCGTGCTATCACATATTTCAAACATTGTTGAATTTAGAACCCCTTCATCGAAATAATCGTGTATCTCTATGAATGAGATCATCTCTGCATAATCCTCACTGGTGGATGTCGACTTAGCAATTTGCACCTCCTCTTGGACTACACCTAAGGTGGTTGTAACATTTGGACCTTCAAATTCATCCCCTTGATCATTTACCTTAGGTATCATTGGAGTGGAGGGTGCTACATTTGATGGTTGGTGTAGGTTGGCATCACTAACTCCAACAGAACAATCTCTCATGTGAACATGTTGTGTCTTTTCTTCTTCAAAAACTTGTTCTACCTTTTCCAAGATCTCATAGATTGTCTCTAGAGATAGGTCATCCAAGTTTTTCTTTAAAGATGTAACAAGTTTGGGGTGTATGGCTCCCATGTATACTTGAATAGCTTCCTCTTCTGATGTGTTAAAATTTTCCCACATTTGGGAGTGCAACTCACGAAATCTTCCATTGAATTGACTCAAGGATTCATTAGGCTCATTACGTATGGAGGTAAACTGATTTTTCAACATCTCTAAGTCAACCTGATTACCAAAATGGTAAAGATAGGTTGCTTCTAGTTGTATCCAAGAAGTCCTAACCTCCATGGGTAGTTGGCTATACCAAAAGAATGGTCTATCATCCAAAATGTATGCAAATAACTTACAAGCCACCTCCTCATAGAAAATTTGGAATTGACATAATGTATTCTTGTAGACATACAATTTTTGCAAGTATCCTAGTGGCACCTCTTGATTAAAACATCGTAGAAACTCCAATAACATTTTAGGAATTTGATAGGTTATCCCATGTATAGACAAACCCTTATAATGATCCTCCATCGTAGATACCATTCTTTCTCTTAGAGATGCTACTTCAGCTCTTATATCGTATGTCGTCATTAGTAAAACTCAAAATATAACTTCAAAACCAATTTGTTAGTCATGAATAAAAGAAGGAACCATGACAAAGCAATATTCTAAAAATGTAAATTAGTTTCTGATTCACCGAGATCGCATATGCGCAAGTGAAGAGCATACTCCTAGTGTTGTAGGCTTTCCGATTCACAAGATCGCATTACACGCAAGTGAAGAGCATAATACCGACAACAAATACATTTTTAGACAAAATAATTCCTTACAAATAAGCATGAAATGACTAGCAAATATCAAACATGTAACGTATGAATAATCATGTTAGCATCAACCAAGAGATGTATCCATTAAAATCAAATGAAAGTAATTGCATGGAGACAACCTCGTTAGTCAAGACCAATTTTTTTTTTTTTAAATCAAATCAAAACACATTATTCCTGTATGAACAATCAAAAGCGTTAGAACAATGCATAGCAATTCATGTCCTCCTTTTAACACTACAAGGTTGTATTGTTAAAAGAGGGCTAAAGATAATAATCAATAGGGCATGAAATATTCAAAATTTAAATCCCTATAGCATTTAAATCACACTTGAAATAAACCAATTCAGGCCCTCCTTCTAGCGCCAATCTGTTGAGTGGTATTTTCACCCAATTGTGAAAGTACACTCTCCTTTAGGATTTGGGTTCCAAATCCCCTCTTGCAAAGAAGTTAAACAAACAACTTCTCCAAGGTCTCCGCTGTATTAGCATTTGCATATGTGTATTAGTGATCTCAAATAAAGATATTCAATTTAAATGCTTGGAACACCTTAGTGATTGCAAGTAACTGTAAACAAGGGGCAATGTTGGTTTATTTCATCATGAAACTTTAGTGATTGTTCATTGTTTTTTTGGATTTTGAAATTTTTAAATGTTTATTTTAATGCCTGAGAATTTAAAATAAGTTAAAATTTCTGGAAAAAATAAAATGCAGAAAATGAAAATGAAATGCAAAAAACTGAAAATAAAATGCACTCAGTATGATGCTATCCTGTTTCGACAAAACCGAAGATGTGAGGTCTCCATGCATGCAACCTAACCTATTGGACTTGCAAAACAAGCACAATCCCCATAGACTAAGTGTTGGTTCCTAGGGTACGAAATAAAATTCAGATTTCAAATATTCGCCTAATGTAACCCAAAAAAAATGGCATTAACATTATCTATAAATTTGAAATCTGAAAAATGAAAGAATAAACATTAAATCCATAGCATGCAAAGAAAATCTCCTTCTTTCTTGCCCACAAGATGCAAATTTCTGAAAACTTCTGCATTAAAAATATGTCATTTTACAATAGCAGAATTTTTGGTTTTTCCAAACCAGTCTATGGAAGAAAAACAACTCAAACAGGTCCAGAATGGCCTTCTCGCCTTCAACTCTGCAACTCTGCTTGCAGCGGTTTCCACCCCCTTTCGGCCTCTTTGAATGGCGTATTTAAACTTCTAAAAAAATTGTTTCTCCTTCCATGACGGTTCGTTTCATTTTTCGATGGTTGTTCGTTTCACCTTCCCTGACTGTTCGTTTCACCTTCCCTTGTATGCGTGTGCTTTGGTTTCCATTTTGTGGCCCTTCACTGCATGAAAATGTAACATGTCGCGATATCATGACACTTTTTCTTTCTTCTCTCTCTTTGCTTTGAATCACGAAAATGCAACATGTCACGATATCGCGACACTTTTTCTCTTTTGACCACGACCATGCAACATGTCGCGATATCATGACACTTTTTCTCTTTTGGCCGCGAAAATGCAACATGTCGCGATATCGCGACACTTTTTCTTGTTTGGCCGTGAAAATGCAACATGTCGCGATATCACGACACTTTTTCTTGTTTGGCCGCGAAAACGCAACATGTCGCGATATCACGACACTTTTTCTTGTTTGGCCGCGAAAACGCAACATGTCGCGATATCGCGACACTTTTTCTTTTTGGTCGCGAAAATGCAACATGTCGCGATATCGCGACACTTTTTCTTGTTTGGTCGCGAAAATGCAACATGTCACGATATCGTGACACTTTTTCTTGTTTGGCCATGAAAATGCAACATGTCGCGATATCGCGACACTTTTTCTTGTTTGGCCATGAAAATGCAACATGTCGCGATATCGCGACACTTTTCTTTCTTTCTTTTCTCGTTTGGTCGTGAAAATGCAACATGTCGCGATATCGCGACACTTTTCTTTCTTCTTCTTTATTTTCTCGTTTGGTCGCGAAAATGCAACATGTCACGATATCGCGACACTTTTTCTCTTTTGGCCGCGACAATGCAACATGTCGCGATATCGCGACACTTTTTCTTGTTTGGCCATGAAAACGCAACATGTCGCGATATCGCGACACTTTTTCTCCTTGTGGTGTTTTGCTTTTTTCCTTGATCTTTAGCCTATGGGCCACTTCGGTCTTCTTGGAACACATGCAAAAAATGTGGGTCCCCAATTTTGGGGTACGTTGTAGAGCAGCCACAACAGATTCCTTATGTAACGTTTTGTCTTATTCATTGAATTTTCTCCTTATGTGATAAATTACCTTATTCAATCTTTGATTTATTCCTTATAGGTCCATGTCACTATGCAGTATTCAGTTTCACTATCCTGGTGTTCATCACTAATATTAGATGCACTGTCAACTACTCTGTTCCTTTGGCGAAAATGCAACATGTCGCGATATCACGACACTTTTGTTTCTCTTCCTGCCTACCCTTTTTGAGTCACGAAAATGCAACATGTCACGATATCGTGAGACTTTTGTTTCTTGTTCTTTCTCTTCTCTTTTGGTCATGAAAATGCAACATGTCACGATATCGCAACACTTTTTCTTTCTTGTTCTTTCTCTTCTCTTTTGGCCACAAAAATGCAACATGTCGCGATATCATGACACTTTTTATTTCTTGTTCTTTCTCTTCTCTTTTGGCCACGAAAATGCAACATGTCGCGATATCACGACACTTTTTCTCCTTGCGATGTTTTGCTTTTTCTTTGATCTTTAGCATATGGGCCACTTCGGTCTTCTTGGAAAATATGCAAAAAGGTGGGTCCCCAATTTTGGGGTACGTTGTGGAGCAGCCACAACATGACAATTTTTTCAACTTTGCACAAAAAACCTATAACAACTTCACCCAAACATCAAAAACATCCTCATAAGCATTTAATATCACTGTACATACTCTGAATAACCTCTGAACTCTTGTCCACTGCATCAACCGATCTATCTGACTATGTTGACAATAAAGACAATACTGTCGCTGCACCTTGCTCAACACTACTGGCTTCAACAACAATGCTTATAAAACAAGGTTTTAACCATAACTCTCAAACCAGAAATCCTTGAAGCATTCAACCAACAACTCTAAAAATTAAACCACAATCAAACCTTTTCACTCCAATGATATTTTTAGAAATCAACCACCCAATCAAATTAATGGATAATATTGCCCATACCTTTTTGATGCCAAGAAGTTTTCCACAAAATCTACCACATTCAACACACTTTATTTTTCCAATATCAACAAGGGTTAGTGGACTTCAAATAATAATCACAAGATAAATTATAACTCAATTTACACCTTTTTACTCCAACTCAATAATCACATCCACCAAAGTCCATTTATAGAAAAACCCTCTAAAATAATAATCAATAAGTCACTATTATGATCTTCAAATTCAAAACACTTCTTTCTCCTAAAATAATGCTCTCAAAAATTCAAATCAATACTATAAATATCAAATAATCATCTATGGCTTTCACCAATAAAATAATTATTTAACCTTTTAAAAACAACAAAGGTTTTACAAAATGAAAAATTTTCTAACCCTTATCACTCCAAACTTTAGAGCATTTAAACAAATTTTAATTAAAAAATCGCATACCTCCCTCAAGGTGTTTTGACCCCTCTGCCTCACCGCAGGCGCCTTAGCCACGTCTAAGGTTGCCACAAGAGCTAGCTGCTCATTTGCAAAGGAAAATATACAACATACCTTTTATTTGCCTCACTTCCCATGTGCGCCAAATCATCATACGCCTTGGGCGCTTCACTTTGTAATTGCCAAAATGATTCTACCAAAACTCGAGTGTATGACATCGTGCCTCCCAACACCTTTGCACTACTCAATTTGCCAACATGCCACACTGCCCATGTTGTCTTGGGATTCGACCACACCTCGATTTATTTACTGCCTCTGCCTTTAAACAATTTTCACATGAACTCGATTCGCATACACTAGCCAAAAAAAATAGCACGAGCAAGGATAGGTGTTAATAAACCTTAGGCACCCCTTTATATAGTCTTCTCCCTCATATTCGACGATGTCGGTGGGAATTTCCACTTTGGAAATTTAAATTTAAATTTAAATTTTAAAATATTAAAATTTAAACTTAAACTTCAAAGTAAAATAACCTTGTCACCAGGACTCATTTTTCTATGAAATGAAAAGCCAACTTGGATTTTATGAAAAATCCATTTCAAATCTATTGTCCATGGTTTTAAATAAAAACTTTAAAATTAAATATGTTCATCATGAGGGAACCTTTTTTGATGAAACGAAAAACCAACTTGGGTTTTAAGAAAAACCCATTTCAAATATATCATCCATAGTTTTAAATAAAAACCCTTTGCTAAGCTTCCCTTGAAGCTCCTTTTTGTAACCAAATGCCATGCATCTTTTTGATCAAAACCTTTGCTTCTCATGAAGCTCTTTGTGGAGAAAATCATAGTGCTTACTTGCATAGGTCCTTTTGACATCAATGACAACTTTTTAGCTTAGGGACTCAAAATGTCCAACAGATAATGTTGTTTCAAATGGATAAGGCATCTTCATTATCCCTCCTTAGTCGGTTCCAATCATTGTTGCTCATTTATGCTGACAAATTCCAAGCCATCCTTTAAAGTGATAGGTGGTTGGAATTTGTATGGGTTGTTACCTACAGTTTCCAATTTTCTTGCATAGTCTTGGGATTTTGGTGCTAAATATCCTTTCAAACCTTTTGTGAGATACTAAAAATATTTAAACAACATTATGAAATGGTAAACAACAACATACATCACATTTCTAATTTAATTATGCATTCTATCCACTAAATAATCATACAAAAATAATGCAGTAGTGCTAAAAAACAGTCAAAATAAAGTACAATATTCCTATGTAATTTAATCATGCAAACATCAATACATAATGCATTTAAATCACCTAATTAACATAAAATATCATCACATAAGGTTTTTATGGTAGTTTTTATGAATCCAAACATGATAAGAATGAGGAAATTTCTGGCCTCATCATGATTCATGGAATATTTTGCAAAAGCTTATCATGTGCCTCCTTACCTTACCCATTCTCTTACAAAATATTTTTGAAATAATTAATTGCTATCTTCTTTATATCTTCTTCCTCAATAATTCTTCCATCTAGAGTTAAAATGTTTTTGATGTGATGAAAATAAAACTTTAATTTATTGTAGCCTATTTTTTTTTCTATCTCCTTGATCCATTTCTCCCTAGATTTTTGGAACCAAAATGACTCTTTTTTCAATGTATTATGATAATAAAAAAGTAATTGATTTTCTTTCATATAAGAATACTAATCCATTCTATTAGTTTCTATTATCTCTTATAATATTTTTTTGCTTGGATTCAATTTCTTTCTTTTCTTTAATAAAGTTACCAAAAGATTTAGCATTCCATATCTTTATTTTCTCCTTTAAATATTTCATGTTTTGAACAAACTTATACATAAATAATCCTTAAAAATTTTCTTCATCCCACCATAACATAACCATCTAGAAGAAATTAAGGTCTTGGAGCCACATAGACTAAAAACTAAATGGCTTTGGATGATTGTTATTGGGTAAATCATAAGTCAAATGAATGGGTTTTTGATCTGATCTTGCTCGCAATAAAATATCATAAGAGGTTATATACTCTGTTTGCAGCTATTTATAGATAAAAATAATCTATCCAATATTTCTACTATATGAGTTTGCCCCATGTGTCTATTATCCCATGTATATTGAAAACTTTAAGGACTAGTATCACAAAGGTAATTTGAATTAACAAATGAAGAAAAATATTGCATTGGTTTAGACCATCTTATAATACCACTCTTATTTTCCAAAGGAGATAGAAAAATGTTAGTCACCCCCAAGAATCCATAGATCATAATGAATCATCATTGTGTTTGACAAAAATATGTTGAGGTCCTTCCAACATATTTTACAAGGAGTAACTATAGTCGGAGCATATACATTTACAATCCTAGCTATGATATTTTCCCCTCCCAAGAAAAATATTCCAAAAACCCAATAATTTTTTGTTGAGCAAGGTGTTGCAAGAAGGTTGTCATTGTTGTCAACACAGGCAGTTAGATCCAAGGATGCAGTGGGTAGACAGATCAGAAGTCATTCAGATGCAGAAGATAGAAAAAATTCGAAGAAAAAGACAAGTTAGAAAACTGTCGCGATATCGCGACATGTTTTCTGTCGCGATTTCGCGACAAGTCGGAGGAGAGAGAAAGCGCAGCCAGAAATGTCACGATTTCACGACGAAAGGGAGGAGAGAGAAAGCATAGCCAAAAATGTCACGATTTCACGACAAGTGAGGAGAGAGAAAGCGCAACCAAAAATGTCACGATTTCGCGACGAAAGTGAGGAGAGAGAAAGCACAAACAAAAATGTCGCGATTTCGCGACAAGTGGAGGAGAGAGAAAGGCAGACGAAAATGTCACGATTTCACGACAAGTTGGAGGAGAGAGAAGGCACAATTGAAAATGTCACGATTTCGCGACAAGTAGGAAGAGAGAGAAGGCGCAAGGCAAACTGTCACGATTTCGCGACATGTCGGAGGCCAAGAAGCTAAGTCGAAGTAACTGTAGCGATTTCGCTACATGTTGAATTTTCGCTGGCCGAAGCAGGAAGAAAGTGTTAAGTGAAAAAGTTGTAGCGATTTCGCTACAAGTTGCAAAGGCACAACACAAAGGCGTAGCGATTTCGCTATGAGTTGCAAATGCACAGAACAAAGGTGTAGCGATTTTGCTACGGGTAAAAGTTGCACAAAGCAAAGGTGTAGCGATTTTGCTACGGGTAAAAGTTGCACAGAACTAAGGTGTAGCGATTTCGCTACGGGCAAAAGTTGCACAACACGAAGGTGTAGCGATTTCGCTACCAGACAAAAGTGCGAGAACTTAAAGATGCAGCGATTATGTTCAAGTCAAAATTTCACGAGAAAAAGCAAGTTGGAAGCACAAGGCACAAAGTTGTAGCGATTTCGCTACTGCATGAAGCTCAAAATGTACGGAAGCTGAAAGCGTCGTGATTTCGCGACAAAGATGAGGATGACGTCAGCGAAAGCTGAAAGTGTCACGATTTCGCGACAGGTTGCAAGAAAAGCCGCTAGAAGCCGGAAGCGTCACGATTTCGTGACAAGAATGAGGATGACGTCAGCAAAATCTGAAAGTGTCACGATTTCGTGACAGGATGCAAGAAAAGCTGTTGGAAGCCGAAAGCGTCACGATTTCGCGACAAGAATGAGGATGACGTCAGCAACTGATCAAAGTGTCACGATTTCGTGACAAGAATGGAAGTGAAGCGTTCGAAGGCCAAAAGGGTCACGATTTCGCGACGACAAGGTCAAGAAGGCGTACGGCCACAAAAAGTGTCGCGATATCGTGACGTGTTGCTATTTCACGGCAATAAGCTACAGGAAGGTGACGAAGGTGGCAGAAGAGTTTGAGGCCGACAAAGTTAAATCTGGGCCGACGGATTTTAGGGTTTGAAGTTGACATCTTTTAGGGTTTCATAGCCGATGTTCTTAGAGGTTGAAGCCGACATCATTTAGGGTTTTACAGTGGATCTGAAGTCGACATCTTTTAGGGTTTCACAGTGGATGCTCTTAGAGGTTGAAGCCGTCATCTTCTAGGGTTTACGGCCGACATTTTCTAGGGTTCACAGCCGACGTTTCCTAGGGTTTGTCTCTAAGATTTCGTCTATAAAAGGATGGTTACTTCGGTTGAAAATATGTGGAAGATAGAGTGCGAGAGCGAAGCGAGTGCGTTGCGTTGAGATAATGTGCGAATGCGAATAGAGTGATTGCGCAAGTTCGGTCGTGTAGAGTGCAAAGTTGTAGTTCGAATCTGCATATCGTGATTGCATGGATGAAAAGTGCAATGTGTAGAGATGGAGTTCTAAGTTCAAAATATTAGCGCATGAATAAGCAGAAGTGTCGAACAGATCGATTGCGAGCAGAGAGTGCAAAGAAGAATACAAAAGCGATCGGATAGTGCGAATCGTGTTGTGTAGAAGCAACGAGAATGCAGAAAAATAGTGGACTATGAGAAATGAGGTGAAAGTTTTATTACGTAATCTTTATTATTGTTTTCCAAGTTGTAGCTTGGCACAAGGGGTTGGTGCCTCTTTCCGGTAGGTCTTTGGTAAAATAGGAGTTGGTGCTCCATTACGTTGAAGCGAGATAAAGTTAAGGGGTTGGTGCTCCTTCCAGGTTGGTCCTAGTAAAGGATTATGTAAAGTTGTAGCTTTGCATTGGTTGGATTTGGATGGTAGTCCAAGCAGTCATTTTTGAGGAGTAGCCACATTGGTGAACCTCGTTAAATTGTCGTGTTATGTGTGATGCTTTCTTGATGCATTTAGTATCTCTCTTATCTGCTTTAAACTACTGCTGGATTTAAAACTAATTGTTTTAGAAGTTTTTAAAGAACACATTGATTCACCCCCCCTCTCAGTGTCATTGTGATTACAACAATTGGTATCAGAGCCAAGTACCTAAACAGGCTTAAACGGCTAAGGTGATCTTGGAAGTTACGCAATGGCAAGTGGTGAAGGTTTCTCCTCGAACAAAGCACCATTGTTTGATGGGACTAACTATGCGTTCTGGAAAATTAGAATGCGAGACATATCTCAGTGCTTTGGGTTTTGACATCTGGGGTGCGGTAGTTAATGGTTACAAAGCTCCTGCCATCGCTCCAACAGACACTAGTTGGTAAAAAGGCATTTGAATATGATTCAAAAGCAAAAAATGCCATCATGTGTGGACTAGTGGACAGTGAGCTAGTCAAGGTCATAAATTGTGAATCAGACAAAAGATATATGGGATAAACTAGAGAACATCCATGAAGGAGATGATAGGATCAAGGAGGCCAAGCTTCAAGCACATCGAGCTCAATACGAATCTTTAAAGATGGACAATGATGAGAACATAGAGACCTTCATGCAAAGAGTCAATGGGATCACCAATTCAATCAGAGGTCTCGGCGAAGAATTAACCGATGCTGCTATCGTGAAAAAGGTATTAAGATCGCTCCCTCCTAGATTTGATTCTAAAGTCTCTGCCATAGAAGAAGCCAAAGATCTAAATAGTTTTAGTATGGATGAGATGCATGGTTCTTTGACTACTTTTGAAATGAGAATAGGAAGGTCTAATCCCACAGATCGAGAAGCAGCTTTCAAAGCCCTAAAAGGCAAAAGCACAAAACAAGAGTACGAAGAAGAGGATGCTTCAGATGAAATGGAAGCAAATTTTGTCAGAAAGCTGAGAAAAGGAAAAGGAAAATACAAAGGAAAGCTACCTTTTAAATGTTTCAATTGTGGAGGCATTGGACACTTTGCTATCAAATGTCCTCTCAATGACAAGAACAAAGGTGAAGAAACTCAGCATCAAGAAAGAAGTGAATGGAGGAAGAAAACTAACTTCAGAAAAGGCAATTTCAAAAAGAAAAGCTTTATCTCCCGAAATGTAGAATCTTTAGAGGACAGTTCTAGTGAAGACTCTGAAGAAGGAACAGGTGAGGCTCTCTTTATGGCGTTTGAAGTAGAAGAATCAGAAGAGGCAAAAAACACAGAAAAGAGAGAAGGAATGAACTACGAATTATCTATTGAAATAGATGAGGCTGAAGTTGATTTAGAAGGTGAGATGGTGTCTGCTCTTATGGAATGGAAATCTAGAAAAGAAAGAATAAAAAATTGTTAAGGAAGCTTGAGGATGCAAATGACATTATAGCCAGTCTAAAAACACGGACAGAAGAGTACAAGAAAATGTCCGAAGATCTTGAAGTACAGGTAACCATGAAGATAGATTCTTGTTGCAAATTGGAAGAAGAAAATGTTAGTCTTCGAATACAGATACAAGAGCTGGATCGAAAAATCAGCTGTCATTTAAAACGTGAAGAAAGTTCGATGAAGCTGGACAAAATTCTAAGTGATCAAAGATCCACAGGTATCAAATTTGGTCTGGGGTTTACTGAAGGAGAATCATCAAGTGGACCAAAGGCAAGCAATGTTGAAAGTGAAAAGAGTAAAGACAAGAAACAGGCTGTGGAAAGAAAAACAAATCAGGCAAAAGAAAGCTGTAATGCCAGTCCTGAAATAGCAGCTGACAATGATGGCTTTACCAAGGTCACACATCAGAAGAAAAGAAGATCTAAGGCTCCTGCAACAACTTGGCCAAGACCATCTTTCAGGTTCAATCATTATTTCTATGGTTTCTATTTTAAATGTAATGGTTATGGGCATAAAATTGTTGATTGCAAGTACAATATAGGTCCAAGAAGTTTCACTAGTAGAAATGCCTTTGCTCCTCTAATGAGTTATGCAGTAGAATGCTTTAAGTGTCACAACTTTGGGCATATTTCTAGAAACTGTCATAGTATTTCTGTTTCATATCAATCTCAGAAAAGAAGAACTCAACCATATAGGGCAAAACAAAATAGAATTTCTTATGAAGGATATGTGCATGATTTTGAAAAGGGGAAATCCCAGCTAGAACCCAACACCACAGTTAAAACAGAATGGAAACAAAAATAATAGCTCAGGAAAGAACAGGATTCTTTAATAGTGCGAGACGACTTTTAGAGCTCGGAATAAATATGTGCCGTGGATTCTTGACGGTGGTTGCTCAAGTCATATGACGGGTGATAAACAGAAATTTGAAAATCTACGAGAAATATGAGGGTGGTTCCGTGAAGTTCGGCAATAATGATGGAGCCAAAATAATAGGTAAAGGATCTCGCAAAAATTAGTGAAGGGAAAATCAAGTCGGAAGAAGTTTTATATGTGGATGGTTTGAAACATAACTTTGTTAAGTGTGAGTCAAATCTGTGATAAAGGACATGAAGTGGTTTTCAAGAAGCAGGGTTGTGAAGTCAGAAAAATAAACAACGGGAAATTGATAGCAACCGGTTCAAGGACGTCTGGCAACCTGTACACACTCTCAGAATTTTCAGAAGGTATGTGCTTCATCGGACAAGAAGAAGAGAACTGGTTGTGGCATAAGAGGCTTGGACACATAAGTTTTGATAATTTGGTGAAAATCAGCTCTAAACAAGGAGTGAGAGATATTCCAACCATTAAGAAACCTTCAAACGAGTGTTTGTGCTTCATGTCGGAAGGGAAAGCAAACCGAGGTTTCATTTAAAACAAAAGAATACCACACTAGCGGGCCTTTGGAACTCATTCATACGGACTTATGTGGACCCATGAGGACTCAAAGCATAAACGGCGACAAATACTTTATCTTTGTGTATCGATGATTATTCCAGAATGACATGGATATTCTTCCTAAAAGATAAAACAGAAGCTTTTGAAATGTTTAGAACCTTCAAACAGCTAGTTGAGAATGAAACAGGAAAAAGGATTAAATGCTTGCGATCAGACAGAGGAGGAGAATTCATTTCGAATGAATTTACAGAATACTATGGAAAATACGGTATCAGGAGACAATATTCAACAGCCAGAACTCCTCAATAGAATGGTGTAGTAGAGAGGAAGAACAGAACTATACAGGAAATGGCACGCACCATCTTGGCGAGAAAACAAAATAGCGAGATAGATTACGGAAAGAAGCAGTTCACACAGCCGTATACATTCAAAATAGGTATATGTTAAGAACTTATGAATGCAAAACACCGTATGAGTTGTGGTCTGGTAGAAAAGCAACGACTAAACATCTCAAAGTATTTGGCTGTAAGTGCTACATCAGAAAAACTGATGACAACCTTGGAAAGTTTGAAGATAGAGCAGATGAAGGTGTTTTTGTTGGTTATTCTCCAAATAGCAAAGCTTACAAATGCTACAACAAGAGACTCAAGAAAATTGTGGACGGTGCGGGATGTTAAATTCGATGAAGGGAGGAAACAAATAGCTAACTTTCAAGAAAACTACCCAATCTACGAAGAAGTCATTGAAGGAGATGAAGTGCATGGAACGAGAAAACACGTCTACGGTCGATGCGGATAACTTATCGGATGACTCGGGAGGTGCAAGAAAACAGAAAATTCAAAACGGGCAGTTGCGAGAAAAATCATCCTAGAGACCAAATAATTGGAGATCCCACAGTGGCATTCGGACAAGAAAGAAAGTAATAAGTAATTACTCTCTTTTATCCAGCATTGAACCCAAAAACATAGATGAAGCAAGCAAAGATGACAGTTGGATGAAGGCAATAAATGAAGAGTTAGATCAGATTGAAAAGAACGAGAACACGGGAACTAGTACCTAGACACTGCAAATAAGAATGTAATAGGCACCAAATGGATATTTCGAAATAAATTAAATGAAGACGGTCGAGGTCATTAGAAATAAAGCAAGGCTGGTTTGCAAAGGCTATGCACGGGTCGAAGGCATTGATTTTGAAGAGACTTTCGCACCAGTGGCCAGACTAGAAGCTATTAGAATGTTTTTGGCACTAGCGGTTCACAAGAACTTCAGAGTTTATCAGATGGATGTAAAATCTACGTTTTTAAATGGGAAACTTGAAGAAGAGGTCTATATTGAACAACCAGATGGCTTTCAAATCAGTGAAGATCCTAACCTTGTCTGCAAATTAAAGAAAGATTTATATGGATTAAAACAGGCACCACGAGCATGGTATGCTAGGCTAGATAATTATCTCTCTCAACGGGGATTCAAGAAAGGTTTAGTGGACGAGTAATCTATATGTGAAAACGAGAAGGTGGGCATCTCATTGTTCTTGTTGTCTATGTGGATGATATCATATTTGGCGGCAACAAAGATGAATCGTGTAAAGACTTAGCAAACAAGATGCGAGAATGAATTTGAAATGTCAATGATTGGTGGAGCTGTCTTACTTTACGGGGCTACAAGTTAATCGGAATGAGAAAGGTATATTCATTTCCCAAATCAAATATGTGAAAGAAATGCTAAAGAGGTTCACTATGGAGGACTGTAAGCCAGTCAGCACTCCCATGACAACATGCTACAAGTTGAGTAAAGAAGACAAATCTCCACTTGTAGATCAAACCATGTATAGATCAATGATAGGAAGCTTACTATATTTAACCGCAACCGGACTTGATATTCTGGGCGGTTTGCATGGTAGCCGATTTCGAGCCGGTCCCAAAGAGACTCATGTAACGACGAGTCAAAAGGATTTTTCAGTATCTCAAAGGCACCATGGAGTATGGGTTGTGGTATACAAAAGGCAAATATTTCACTCTTATATCATATTCAGATGCAGATTGGGTTGGATGTGTTGATGACAGAAAGAGTACCGGTGGAGGAGCATTCTATTTGGGGGACAGATTGGTTGCATGGCACGGTAAGAAGCAAGAGTCGGTTTCTTTATCTACGGTTGAGGCGAGAATATATTGCAGCAGCAACATGTTGCACACAAGTCTTGTGGATGAAACAAACCTTGAAAGATCTAGGTATTAATTTTAGTGAACCAATATCAGTAAAGTGTGACAACACCAGTGCAATCAACATTTCTAAGAATCCAGTAATGCACTCACGGACAAAGCACATTGCTATAAGGTATCATTTCTTGAAAGAAAAAGTTGCGAAGGAGAAGTTAAATTGGACTATGTCCCAACTACGAGAACAGGTAGCGAGATATTTTTACAAAACCTTTGCCCAAGGAAGTATTTGAGTATCTAGGAAGCAAATTAGGAGTAGTCACACTTCCTAAGAAGTGACTAGCTATAGGGATCATCTTCTCAGGGGGAGCATTTGAATATTTGACTATTCTTTTGCTCATAATCATAATTTGTGCCAGTTGCAACAAATTGTGCACGAGAAGTGTGAGGATGGACTCGGGAGAGTCTGCAGTGGCCCTTTGGTATTATTGACAAAGGGGAGAAGAGTTACGGGAATGTATACAGGTGTTGCCAACAATTCCAAAGGGGAAGATTGTTGAGCAAGGTGTTGCAAGAAGGTTGTCATTGTTGTCAACACGGCCGGTTAGATCCAAGGATGCGGTGGGTAGACAGATCGAAAGTCATTCGGATGCGAGAAGATAGAAAAAATTCGAAGAAAAAGACAAGTTAGAAAAGTGTCGCGATATCGCGACATGTTTTAGTCGCGATTTCGCGACAAGTCGGAGGAGAGAGAAAGGCAGCAAAATGTCATGATTTCAAAAAGGAGGAGAGAGAAAGCACAAAAATGTAGATTTGAAAAGGAGGAGAGAAAGGAAAAATGTCGTGATTTCGTGACAAGTCGAAGGAGAGAGAAGGCACAATTAAAAATGTCACGATTTCACGACAAGTGAGGAGAGAGAAAGTGCAGCCAAAAATGTCACGATTTCATGACGAAAGTGAGGAGAGAGAAGGCATAGTTGAAAATGTCACGATTTCGTGACAAGTAGGAAGAGAGAGAAGGCGCAAGGCAAACTGTCATGATTTCGTGACATGTCGGAGGCCAAGAAGCTAAGTCGAAGTAACTGTAGCGATTTCGCTACATGTTGAATTTTCGTTGGCCGAAGCAGGAAGAAAGTGTTAAGTGAAAAAGTTGTAGCGATTTCGCTACAAGTTGCAAAGGCACAACACAAAGGCGTAGCGATTTCGCTACGAGTTGCAAATGAACAGAACAAAGGTGTAGCGATTTTGCTATGGGTAAAAGTTGCACAAAGCAAAGGTGTAGCGATTTCGCTATGGGTAAAAGTTGCACAGAACTAAGGTGTAGCGATTTCGCTACGGGCAAAAGTTGCACAACACGAAGGTGTAGCGATTTCGCTACCAGACAAAAGTGCAGAACTTAAAGATGCAGCGATTATGTTCAAGTCAAAATTTCACGGGAAAAAGCAAGTTGGAAGCACAAGGCACAAAGTTGTAGCGATTTCGCTACTGCATGAAGCTCAAAATGTACGGAAGCCGAAAGCGTCGCGATTTTGCGACAAAGATGAGGATGACGTCAGTGAAAGCTGAAAGTGTCACGATTTCGTGACAGGTTGCAAGAAAAGCCGCTAGAAGCCAGAAGCGTCATGATTTCGTGACAAGAATGAGGATGACGTCAGCAAAAGCTGAAAGTGTCACGATTTCGTGACAGGATGCAAGAAAAGCTGTTGGAAGCCGAAAGCGTCGCGATTTCGTGACAAGAATGAGGATGACGTCAGCAACTGATCAAAGTGTCACGATTTCGTGACAAGAATGGAAGTGAAGCGTTCGAAGGCCAAAAGGGTCACGATTTCGCGACGACAAGGTCAAGAAGGCGTACGGCCACAAAAAGTGTCGCGATATCGTGACGTGTTGCTATTTCGCGGCAATAAGCTACAGGAAGGTGACGAAGGTGGCAGAAGAGTTTGAGGTCGACAAAGTTAAATCTGGGCCGATAGATTTTAGGGTTTGAAGCCGACATCTTTTAGGGTTTCACAGCCGATGTTCTTAGAGGTTGAAGCCGACATCATTTAGGGTTTTACAGCGGATCTGAAGCCGACATCTT
The DNA here is from genome assembly GCA_028583015.1 of Wollemia nobilis. Taxonomy (NCBI): domain Eukaryota; kingdom Viridiplantae; phylum Streptophyta; class Pinopsida; order Araucariales; family Araucariaceae; genus Wollemia; species Wollemia nobilis. The sequence continues at coordinate 1,176,329 of JAQPPZ010002048.1, read as the reverse complement.
TTAGGGTTTCACAGTGGATGCTCTTAGAGGTTGAAGCCGTCATCTTCTAGGGTTTACGGCCGACATTTTCTAGGGTTCACAGCCGAGCGTTTCCTAGGGTTTGTCTCCGAGATTTCGTCTATAAAAGGATGGTTACTTCGGTTGAAAATAGGTGGAAGATAGAGTGCGAGAGCGAGCAGAGTGCGTTGCGTTGAGATAATGTGCGAATGCGAATAGAGTGATTGCGCAAGTTCGGCCGTGTAGAGTGCAAAGTTGTAGTTCGAATCTGCATATCGTGATTGCATGGATGAAAAGCGCAATGTGTAGAGATGGAGTTCTAAGTTCAAAATATTAGCGCGCGAATAAGCAGAAGTGTCGAACAGCCGATTGCAATGAGAGAGTGCAAAGAAGAATACAGAAGCGGTCGGATAGTGCGAATCGTGTCGCGCGTGACGGCAAGAATGCAAAAAAATAGCAGACTGTGAGAAATGAGGTGAAAGTTTTATTCTGTAATCTTTATTATTGTTTTCCAAGTTGTAGCTTGGCACAAGGGGTTGGTGCCTCTTTCCGGTAGGTCTTTGGTAAAATAGGAGTTGGTGCTCCGATTCAGTTGAAGCGAGATAAAGTTAAGGGGTTGGTGCTCCTTCCGGTTGGTCTTGGTAAAGGATTATGTAAAGTTGTAGCTTTGCATTGGCTGGATTTGGATGGTAGTCCAAGCGAGTCATTTTTGAGGAGTAGCCACATTGGTGAACCTCGTTAAATTGTCGTGTTATGTGTGATGCTTTCTTGATGCATTTAGTATCTCTCTTATCTGCTTTAAACTGCCGCTGGATTTAAAACTAATTGTTTTAGAAGTTTTTAAAGAACACACTGATTCACCCCCCCTCTCAATGTCATTGTGATTACAACATTTTTTTCTTCTAAAATTTTGTCATCCCATTTGTGTTTATCCCATATTGTTGCAATACCACCTAAATCTCTCATAGAAGAAATTGCTAGATAATCACTCATCTTCCAAATATTTTAAAAGCATTCTTACATTCCTCACTACTAATTTTTCTTTCTTTTATTATTAACTCAACACTATAAAAACCTCCTTAATAACACTTTTTTATGGGTCTTATGCATACCCCTCATATTCCATGATATAATTCTCATCATAATAAATTTTGTTTTTATTAGTGGACTTAGCCCCACTTTTTGTTATTTTTATTTGGCTTCCCAAATTGATATCCCTTTGAGTTTATTTTTTGCTTTGTTCATGCTTGGATGACCTTCCTCTCCTTTTAGTATTCCTACCAACACCCTCATCTTCATCAATCTCTTATATTTTTTCATATTATCCATAATGAGAATTATCTTCTAAAAAGTTATATCCCAAATTGATATCTCTTTGAGTTTATTTTTATCTTTTTTCATGCTTTGATGGTCTTTCTCTCCTTTTTCCATTCCCACCAACACTCTCATATTAATCAATCGCTTCTATTTTTTCATATTATGCATAATGAGACTTATTTTATAAAGAGTAATGTTGCCCTAAAGAATCTAAAATGCAAGGAATAACCTCATAACACTTTCTTCTTTATGTTGACTTAAAAGCCCTAAAGTGCATGCATTATCCTCCATAGTTAGTACTTCATTATACTACCCTAGAAACCCTTAATTTCCTTGGATATCCTCCATAAGTTTTCTTTATTGTGTTGCTCTTGAAATCCTAAAGTACAATGAATACACTTTATACTATTATTTTTATTGCAAGAAGAATATTTTATGCTACTTGAAGATAATGAAGATGATTTACCTAGACTGACCTTCATTTTATTTAATATTTGCCTCCTCATATTCCTATATTTTAAAATTTTCCTTTTCATATTCCTTCACACCTTTAAATCCTTCCATATTTAAACTTACACATTGTACTTCATTATCCCTTGTGTCATTTTTTTTACTAATGGTTGAATCAAGTGAACTATAATAGTGTTTACCATTTTATGACATAGAGAGGTCATTCTTCCCACTTTATTAGGATTGGAAATACTTTATTTGATCCAACTTATCCTATGATATAAACTTCTTATTTCATGTTAAAGTTTACCACATGACCAAATTTTTCCATCTCTTTATTTGCCATTTTTACTTTGCAATCTATTGTCAAGTGTTCAATTTCATAACATGTGTGACATAGGAATGCAATATTTTCATAATCCTCTTGTTAATACCATTATCTTGATTTAGATTAATCCTAATGGACAATAGTAAATGTTTTGACATATCCATGGAAACACATATTTGAGTGTATAGAGCATGCCTTCTCTTCTTAGTAGTGGGTCCCTCTTGGATGAATTCATTTAGAGTATTTCTAATATCCTTCAAAACCTCCTTATTGATGAGTTTGTAAGGAATTCCAAAAATATTAATCCACACTACAAACCTTTTAATAGTTTTTGTCTCCATAGAAAAATTCTCACTCCATGGTTTTAAATATAATGCATCTTTGCTCTTAAACCAAGGACCTCCATCCATTATTTTATCCCTTATTTCTAAACTAGAGAAGATAATGAGGATAATCCTTTCAAAATAAAATTCATGGAGAAATTTAAATTCAATCCCTACTTCCTCTTGATCCTATTTTGAATCTTAGAAAAACTTGGTCAATATCCATGGAACTTACATATTAACCCTTTAGTTTTAAGAATCATTATATCGTTCTCAATCATCTCATCCTTGATAATCACTTCTAGTGTAGTATTTGCTACATGAATAGAGTTTGTCATAAATTGGCTCTTCCTCTTATCATAACTAGGACATCCATACTTTCACCTAACACATCCTTAGTAAGGACTGTAATGGATTTCGTGTTACCTAGATTTTTTCATATGAATACTTTAGTTTTTGAGATTCTTCTAATATATAGAACAAGAAGAAGTGGGGCTTGCTCCTTGATCACACTTTATTTTCTATGTCTTGCTAATGCTTCCTCCTTGCTCTTGGCTCACACTTGCTCCCATAAAAGTTTTTTTCTTTTGTATTTAAGTATTTTTTCAACAATTTTATTTAATAATAAGACAATAGTTTTTCTATATGAGAGAATGATATCTAAAATTTTATAATATTTTTTATAATAAAATATTAATAACATTGTCTAAGGTATTATAAAACCATTAAAAATGAAATGTAATGGTATAAGTGACTTATGACAATATATTTTATTGACGTACTAATAATACAATGATGATAAGTGTTGATATACTATATGAGTGGATAATATTAACTTCATTTATTATTTTAAATAACATTTTAAAGGAAATATTTTTTTCTCGAAAAAGAAGTCATTAATTTTATATTAAGAAAATATGAAATTACATTCTTCATATGCCTCTCTGGCATTTTTTAAAATTTCAATAGTGACCTAAAAATTAGGTCATTATACATCATAACTACCTTTTTTGAAATTTTTTCTTTATTTGAACTTGCTTTAACTAGAGTGTATTAATCCCCCTAGATAGAGATTTGGACTAGTTGTAGTGCATTGCCCTAATTGTATTCTTGTACTAAGCACATACTTGGATCAATTTTAAGTGCCTCCTTTGATAGTTCATCTAATTTCCTATTTAGTTCTCTATAAATATGCCAAAAAGTAAAATCTTCACTTTGATCAACAACTTCTTTTATTTAAGAGAAGATAGAGTTGTAGAATCATGTTTTCCATCCTAAAAAAACCAAGCATCCAATTTATTACCACCTGTGAGTCTCCATAAATTTGAATTTTTTGTGTTCCTTTTGATTATGTCAACTAAACCAACAATTTGATGGCCATACTTTCAACATAATTATTACAACCTTCTTCCAATATAAAATTGAATTTAAAATAATGAGAGTGAGAAATATATAGTAATCCTCATGTTCCACAAACTCTAGGGACCCCATATCTAGCCCCATAAAAAAAAACCTAGGTCCCTTAATTATCAATATTTGGGGGCATGATTTATCTATTTAACTTTGTTGTTGTCTAAATATTATAGTTTTTTAAACTTCCAATAATTTTGGAGGAGACCTGCTAAGTAGGCTTTTCTTGATCCTAAAAAAATATTACATTCCTAGTTAACCATACTCACCAAGACACAAACAATGAGAGAGCTATAAAACCTTTGCAAGACCTATTTTCAAACCAATATTTTAAGCACTCTCCTAAGGAATATTCTTGTCATCCTATAGGAAGCTTTAATTGTGCTATAACCTCCCTCTAAACCTGTCTAGTAAAGGAGCAAGCAACCAGTAAATGATCAAATATTTCATTGTTTGAATTACATTAATTACATATTCCTGGACCATTCGAATTCTTCTTTTGTAAAACCTCCCATGTTAGAACCTTATTTTTCATGGCAAGCCATAGGAATAGTCTTGTCTTTAATGGGGCTTTCTGCTTCCAAAGTGTTTTCCACCACCATGTTGGATTGTCATTGCTATCTTCCAATAGAGTCTTATACCCCAAATTTGAAGTGTACTTCCCTGTAGCTTCATTATTTTTATAGTCCAATTGATCATTTTCCTCTCACAACTTGATATGTCCAACTTTAAGTCTTCCCACATATTCTTCCCACTGGTGTGCCTCTTGGTCTTGAAGCCCTAACATTGTTGCTTTTTTCCATCCATATCTCAAATTTGTAGAATATTACGTGTTAGCTTCTTAGGCAATATTTCCAATACCTTGTGCTCTTAGGATCTAAATTATATTATTTGGCACTTTGTACATAACACCACAACTAGTCCAAGGATCTAATCCTAGTATTATCCTTAAGCCATCCTTTATTTTCTAGGTAAGCCAATCATCAACAATATAAAAGGTCTAAATAATTGCCTTCCAACATATTGAAGTATTATATGGTTGCTTAATTGAGGCCCTTATCCACTCCTCAACTCTAAGTGGCTCTAAATACATTTCATGTATAATATTATTCCATAAGTCTTCCTTTTATATTATATTCCAAGCACACTTTGTTGCTAGAGACTTGCTAAATAGGAAGATGTTCTTAAGTCCCCATCCTCCATTTTCCTTGGGCTTGGATAAGGTTTGCCATTTAACCAAGGGAATACAATTCCTTTCCCTTTCTCTTTACCCTGTCCATAAGAATCTATAGCTTAATTATCTAATTTTTTCTAAAACTCCTTTTAGTATATGATCCAAATATTGTCAATATACTGGTATTACCTTATCATAACCCAAAATTCCATTCCAAAAGTGAGCTCTTTTTTTCATCTTGTTAAGGATTGTTACTAATATTTTATCAAGGAATGATCCTAAGTTTTAGCAACATACTTTAGGAATTCCTAGTTACAATGTATGCTCATCCTATATTGATTTTCCACTTAGACCCTTCTTCGAGGCACACCCATCCCTACATCTTACATATGTCTAGCTATGTAAGTGTACTAGGTGTAAATACTTAGTCTATACGTTATATTTCTCATTAAATCCCAATTATCTAGCTTACCCTCTTTCATCTTGTCAAAATAAGCACACTAACCACCACACACTACATAAGTACATCTATGTAGGTGCTATGAGTGTGTAGGATTTGACTATCCTTCTCATCTCCATGATGAGCTAGCCATCCCATTAATAGACCTCTATCCAAATATTACTTCATGGAATCAATATATTAGGTCTCTTCTCCTTCTATTGAGATCCCATATGAATAAGGTTCTTTGTATCCATAATTACTTAAGGATTCTATAACCAAAGTTATTCATTATAACAAATAAGTTTTACTATATCATAAGCCTTTTTTTTTTGTATCTCAAAAGAAGTTATCATCTTATCATGTATTTGTGCCTTCATAATACTCAAGACATCTACTAGATACACTCATCAAAATATTTTATGATGGATTTGAATAGTATTCTAACACATTATATTTCGATTGCAAATTATGATTTACCATGCATGGCTTAAACTATTCCATGTGTTAGCAAGATTGAAAATACATATTTATAATTATCCCATGGATTCATATCAAAATTTGATGCATAACTAAATAAAGAATTACTCCATAATAATATAAAAAATTATTTTAAAGAATCATAAAATTTTTTGTTAGTATTTTAAGCAAAGTACAACCACAAAGAAAGATTATCTACATAGATTCACACAACATCTCTTTTATCCTGGGAACTCTCATGGGGAATAAACCCAACCTAAAAATTTACTTTCTTTATTAAGTCATAAATTTTTTGGTCCTTACATTGGGTAAAAACAACCCATGTTACCTTTACATCCAACTAAGGAGTTACAAAATATTTTATGGCTACATATTATGAATTATTCCTTCAATTCATATAAAAATAGTCATTCTCTAAAAGTAAAAGTAGCTCCTGATGCATTTCCTGTTCACATAAGATCTCTTGAATTCTTGTGATAATACAATATTAACTTATTCTATTTAAGTACATACAATTTGGTTCCAAATTTAGATTCCATCATCCTATATCACCATCACAAAAGTAAAATCATACAAGGTATCATTATGTCCTTTCAATTTCATATTTTACCTAAAAGTAAATATTTTTTTTTAGCATGCAATCAATCCTAGCAAGCCAAAACATAATTTGTTATGCTTAGACAATGACTTGCTATTTTATAGCATGCTATCTATTCATCCAAGAATTTAACATCCAAAAAATACTGGTACTACTTTACATACAATGATATAATGTCTCACAACCAAAGAATTCCAATCATCCTCTAGTTCTCATTATCATGCCAAAATCTTTACGTAAATGCTAGGAATTTTCACAACCAAATAATCTCAATATTTTTTTTTTATTGGTTGAAAGGGTGTTGAAAGGTCCCTGAACCTTGTACAAGAGGTATTACATGATTTCCAAATCGACCAAGGTGGTCCAAGAGCTAAAGATCAAAGAACAAGCAAAGCGCCACACGAGGAAAGGTGTCACGAAATCGTGACCAATTTGGAAATGATGTCACGAAATCGTGACATGTTGCACCGTTGCACCCAAGAGAGGAAGAGATGTCACGAAATAGTGACAAGAAGCGACAACGGAGTCGAAGGAGAGAAAGTGTTACGAAATCGTGACATGTTGCAAGGTTGCTGCCAGAAGAGAAGTGTCGCGATGTCGCGACATGTTGCAAGGTTGGTGCCAGAAGAGAAGAAGAGTCACGAAATCGTGACAAGCATCGTTATCATGACCAAAGAAGAAAAAGTGTCACAAAATCGTGACATGTTGCAAAAACACGGCCGAAGGGGAAAGGTGTCGCGATATCACGACATGTTGCAAATTCACACCCGAAGAGAAGTGTCGCGATATCGCGACAAGTTGCAAATTCGTGCCCGAAGAGAAGAAGTGTCACGATATCGCGACATGTTGCAAAATTGTGGCCGAAGGAAAAAGATGTCGCAAAATCGTGACCTATTACAAAAATGCGCCCGAAGAGAAAAAGTGTCGTGATATCGCGACATGATGCAAAATCGTGGCCAAAGAGAAAAAGCGTCGTGATATCGCGACATGCTGCAACATCAAGGTCGAAGAGAAAAAGTGTTGCGATATCATGACATGTTGCAAAATCATGATCGAAGAGAAAAGGTGTCGCGATATCGTGACATGATGCAAAACCATGACCGGAGAGAAAAGGTGTCGCGATATCGCGACAAGAAGAGACATCGTGGCCAAAGAGAAAAGGTGTCACGAAATCGTGACAAGATGCATCCTCGTCGTCAAAGAGAAAAGGTGTCACGATATCGCGACATGATGGAAGACCGCAGTCGAAGAGAAAAAGTGTCATGATATCGCGACATGATGGAAGACCGCAACCAAAGAGAAAAAGTGTCGCGATATCGTGACATGTTGCAAGACCACGGTCGAAGAGAAAAAGTGCCGCGATATCGTGACATGTTGCAAGACCACGGTCGAAGAGAAAAAGTGTTGCGATATCGCGACAGGCTGCATCATCGCAACCGAAGAGAAAAAGTGTCACGAAATCGTGACATGTTGCAAAATTGCAATCGAAGAAGAAAAGTGTCGTGATATCGCGACATGTTGCAAGAACGCGTCCAAAGAGAAAAAGTGTCGCGATATCGCAACATGTTGCAAAAATGCGGCCAAAGAGGAAAATTTTTGCGATATCGCAACATGTTGCAAAATCGCGGTTGAAGAGAAAAAGTGTCGTGATATTGTGACATGTTGCAAAAATATGGTCGAAGAGAAAAAGTGTCGTGATATCATGACATGTTGCAAGACCGCATCCAAAGGAGAGAGAAATGTCACGATATCGCGACAAGTTGCAACCTCATGGCCAAAGGGGAAAGGGATGTCGTGATATTGAGACATGCTACAATTTCACGACCAAAGGTGAAAGGTGTCGTGATATTGCGACAAGATACCAAAAAACGGCCGAAGGAGGAGAAGAAGGAAGAAATGACATGAAAACTCGACCAGTTCCAAGAGCAAACCAAACCGGTCCCCAGCCAACCACTCACATTGTGCAGAAATTAACACTTATAGAATCGTTCCTTAGGCCAATGGAGAAGAAGTCTCTCCAAACATGAATGTTAGATTCGCCTACTCCCTTGTTAGCAAGCCAATCTACAACTTTGTTTCCTTCCCGATACTGATGCTTAATGACTAATTCTGGGTAATTGCCAATTAGTGCCTTGCATTCTTGGAAAATTGAAACAAGGGCCCAGGGAGGCACAAAAGTCCCATTGAGCTAGTTGATACAGTGTAGCGAGTCTCCTTCTATGATAAGTTTATTGATGTTCAAACCTTCCAAGAGGATCAAGCTTTGGAGAAGAGCCCGAGCCTCTGCCATATTGTTAGATTGAATTCCCAGGTTCTGGGCAAAGGCCAAAATTATTTCTCCTCTGTGATTTTTGAGAATTCCTCCTCCGCCAGCCGCTCCTAGGTTGCATTTTTTGCACCATCAAAATTGACCTTGTACCACCCAGTAGGTGGTAAGACCCACTTGATGATATACCTGTCAACAGAAGTATGGGCCATGGCAGAGAAGTTAGAAAGATTGAAAAGTTTTGTTAGGTCTGATTCAAGGCCAGGAGGGGGGGGTTTGGAAGACAAAACAAGAGAGGCATTCTCTGTAACAAGGGCCAAGATTTTGGCAACAATAATCTTCTTATTAGTGGCTTGGTTTTTGAAAATTTTGGCATTTCTCTCGAGCCATATCTACCATAGGAAAATGTGGAGGCAAGCTTGCCACATGAATTTAAGTTGATTGCTCTTGAAAGGCCGGGGCCATTGCTGAAAGAGGAGGGGAATGGAATGAGGGAGGGCTATAGAGATGTCGAAGGTGTTAAGAACCTGGTTGAGAACTGCTAGAGATAAGGGACATTCCAAAAAAACATGCGAAGTTGACTCACAAGCATTTTTGCACAGGATGCACCAATTGGGAATGAGTAACCCTCTGATTATCAAGTTTTTAGTGGTGAGGATTCTATTTTGGATGGCCAAATAGCAAAAGAATTTGACCTTGGGAATGATATTAGGAACCCAGACCTGATTAGATAAGTCCTGACCATCATTGGGAGTTTCCTGACTGTAGTAAGCAAATTTAACAATGAAATTCCCTGAATCTTCAAGGTTCCAGACCATGGAATCATCTTTGTGTGAGCTGGGGATGATGCAAGTCCTCAACAAGTTTTGTAACTACCTGAGAACCTCGGTGATATGCCTAGGCCCATTAAGATCCAGGTGTTTCCATTCAGGTCTTGTGATACCTGGGTTAATGAAATGACACACCTTATCTCCAAAGGTGGCTTCGATAGCCGTCTTGAGCACTACAAGATGCGAATCTTGGCTGAGAGGTTTATCACGGATCCATGGGTCATCCAAAAAATGAATAGTCATTCTAGTTCCTAGAAACCACCTTAAGCCTTCCATGATGATCTTCCTTGTTTTGGTGATGCCATTCCAGAAATGGGATCCGCTAGGAAGGTTGTGCTCTCCAAGAAAGGAAACCTGATGGAGGTACTTAGCTTTGATGATGTCAATCCAAGTGACTTTTTCATTGATGGTAAGTCTCCAGGACTTCTTGGAAATGAGGGCCATGTTCATTCACTTGATGTCTCTAAATCCGAGTCCTCCATCCTTTTTCTTGGAATAGACCCTATCCCAGGAAACAAGGGAAAATTTATTCCTGTTTTCGTTTCCCGCCCAAAGGAATCTGCATTGAATTTGCTCAATTATTTGGTAGATGGAAGTAGGAGCTTTGAAGATAGATAAGAAAAATATGGGAATACTTTATAGGCAAGCTTGAACCAGAGTGGCTTTGGCTGCCTGACTGAGCATTGAGCTTTTCCAACCTGCAAGTTTCTTGTTGAGGCGATCTAAATAGGGTTCCTCATAGCCGAGACAGATCTACCATGGAAAAGTGGTAATCCAAGATAAGTAGTTGGAATGCTCCCAATGATGCACCCAAGTATCTCAACAATCCTATTTTTCCTGTGAATGGTAGTATTGAGAAAGTATAGATTGCTTTTACGATAATTGACTTTCTGGCCAGCCGCCTCTTCATAAGAATCAAGAATGTTCTTAATGATTTTTGCTTTGGGAACGAAAGCATGAGAGGATATAATAGTATCATCCACAAAATTTTGGTGGGATATGGCATTGGTTGTTGAGGCTAGTTTGATCCCGAAGATGAGACCATTGTTGCAGGCAGCTGTAAGGGTTCTTCCAAGGGTTTCGGCCAAAATGATGAAGAGAAAGGGGGACATAGGGTCCCCATGATGGATGCATTTGAAACTTTGGAAGAAACCTGTGGGTGAGCCATTGATAAGAACAGAGAACCAAGCAGTCGAGATACATTCATGAACCATCTTGATCCATTCTTTGTGAAACCCAAACTTCTCTAGGACCTCGAATAGGAATTTCCAGGAAACTTGATCAAAAGCCTTGTTCATGTCAAGCTTAAGGAACATGCTGGGTTTTTTATTTTTAGATGCTGAGTGGGCCAATTTGTGGACTGTTATCACTCCATAAAAAATGAATTTGCCTTTGAACGAGATCCCTTGGCACTGATCGATGATGGAGGGAAGGATGTCTTTCAACCTGTTTGCCATAACTTTGGTGATAAGTTTGTAGATGACACTGCAGAGACTAATAGGTCTGAAATCAGAGAGAGAAGCACGATCATTGGACTTGGGAATTAAAACAATGAAGGTGGAATTGGCATCTCTCAGCATCTTTTTGGCTCTATGAAAGAATTTAACCGCAACAATGACATCTAGGCCCACAATATCCCAAAAGTGTTGAAAAAATCGGGGAGGGAAGCCATCAGGTCCAGGGGCCTTATCAGGTTCCATTGCAAATAGAGCTTCTTTGATCTCCTCTTCAGTGAAGCATTGAAGCAATTTCCCATTATCATCATTAGACACCAACTTTGGGATGTTCTGAAGTAGAGAACTTGCTGTGTGGGGATGGCAGTCAGTGCTTGGACCTAAGATTTCCTGGAAGTGGCGCACAACTTCCTGTTTGATAGCTTGGATGTCAGAGACAATGGATCCATCAGCCTTGGTCAAATAATCTCAATATTATTTTCACTTTTATTTTATAAAACAACAAAATAAATAAATATTTATTCATAGGTCATTCGCCTTCTTCAACTGCATTTTTTTATTTTGTTGCAAATACATTCAAGAAAGATTTACACTAAAATTTCTTGAACAAACAATCCAATCCCATGGCTAGGGCGAAAATCACCTCCTCTAGACATGTAGATGGAGAAAGATGCTACTATAATAGTTTTCTTCCAAAATATCCTATTATATTTATAATAAAACATTTCCATTTACTTTAAACTAAGGGTAAGTCCACCAGATTATAAAGGAATTTTAAAGGATTGTATGTTCTTTCAATTTTATGCTTGGAATAGTTACCTTATTACTTAGATGGTATAAACTTGGCTTATAAGACTAAATTGGGTAAGAAAACAAGGTGTTTTCTATCAGTATTAACATAAATCTCTTCACCATAGTGGTATTATTAGACGTTTCCATTGGTGACCGCAATAAACCAATAAATTATATTATTGCCTTACAACCATCCTTTGGAATCTGTCAGATCCATAGGATGTCTTAGACACTCACCGTAGACCCAACATTAATTTAAAAACATTTCAAAAAGTATAAATTCAATGTTTTATGCATATCCTAAGCTTATAGCCTACTTATTAAAATGAGTGACTAGCGAGATCCTTTTTTTGTGGTGCAAGTATGGAGGTCCCACAATAATAATTCATTATCAAAAAGGTATTCACTCCCTTATTATACTTTGGCTAAATAATAATCAATTTAAATCGTAATCTCTATTTTTTCTATAGGTAAGGAAAACATCTCATCACTAAATACTTCTAATACATTGGTCATGTAAATTCCACAGCAACAACGTTATTCAAACAATGTACCTGCATGGCTATAGTTCCACTGAAGTTCTTTCTATTTATTTTCTAGAACATTAGCATATCTTTTAAATTTTTCTCATTCTACAAGTTAACAAACTAGTGAGGTTCGTTCCTGGTTCTCTTATCATTAAATCTGAAGCCCAAAGAATTAGCAACTTGAAAGGCAAATAAAGACACACTGCATTTTATTTTTATTTTTAAATAAATCTTAAAGTTTCAACCCAGGCAATATACCAACATATAGAAGTTGCATGGTACATGAATAGAACAATCTCTTTACTTTTATTTGAGGTAATGGTGTAGTACTCAGTTCCATAAGGATTTTCACCCATGCCATGCATTAGAAGGTCTAAAAACTAGTTTCATTTATCACCCAAAAGATAAGGAAAAACAATTGAGTAGAATCTACTTGAGAATTTTAGACAGTTTCAAAAAGGATCCTCAATGAATAATCTAGCAAGCATATATATTCTGAAAATTGGTCTCTCCTTTTTTCTTTTCTCCCTCCTACTTTTTGTGTCTTTTTTTTAATCCTCTTTTTTTTTCCTTCATCATTTGTTGTCTTTGAGTTGTTGTGAGTAATTCCTTCCTTACCCACTATGCACGTCCCTTCATAATGGTGCAATTCCAACTAACCAACCATCATGGATTCATGTGCAAGTAAATTTATATATATTTAACCACATATATCCTAGTCAAAGATCTTCTCCTGGTCAAGGTAGTAGACTTACCTCTTTTTAGTTGCTATCCCTTAGCAACTTTACACCATAAAATTAAATAATTTCATAGGCAACCAAACATATGGTTAATATGTTTCTACTCAATAAGAATTTAGAAGTATTGACACTGAGAATCCTTCATCACTATTAAATTTTAGGTAAACATAATAATATTTTCCTATTAAAGTTAAACAAAAATATCCACTACAAGATAATTCCTTTATATCTTTCATAAAAATAACATTAACATTAAATTTTTATCCTTCTTGCAATAAATCTCTTTATGCCAAGTAAAATTACCTATCAAAAGAGACTATCATGCAACAAAGTTTCATCATAACTTGGTATATTTCACTCATGCAAATTTCATGATATGCAACTATATGAAAAGGCATTCAACCATGTTGCCTAGTTGTTCAATGAATAAAACATCATATCACTTCCTTTTTATTATAACATCTCATTCTCGGTGGTTATTTCTTTCTACCATCCATGAAGGAAAACATATTTATACGAAAGGTGCATATCCATTAGCATCATCATATTATCCCATAAGATATATGCTTCATAAAAACTAGGTATGAAATAATTAGTTATTTCATCAACAAGAACACAAAAATTTATGAATCCATCCAATGAAAATTCTACCAAGGGAGGGTCATGACATCCTACCCTCCTTAGGCTTAACACAGTCCTCTATGTTTCATCAAAGTTTTAAGCATATAACAATAGTTACATTTATTTTTCAAAAATAGGAATGAAAAATATCTCTACATATCTACCACTTTCTCCCAAGTAGCATTTCTCTCATAATAGCGGTCCCACTGGACCTTGCATTGCTCCAGAGTCCCTTTCCTCATTGATTTGGAATGGAACTCAAGGATATTTACTGGATGCACCTCTATAGCCTTTGGGTCCACCATCTGCAAATTAGAAAAATCCCACACATGATCAAGATTAGCAATGTATTTTCTAAGCAAAGATATATGAAAGGTGTCATGAATCTTTGACAAACTAGGTGGTAAGGCGAGTCTATATGCCATAGGACTAATATTTTCTATGATTTTAAAGGGTCCAACAAAATGAGGATCCAATTTTATGGATTTTATGGCACTCTTCTTTGGTCTCACCCTTAGAAACACTTTGTCACCCACTGAAAACTCTCTTGGCGACATTTTAAGATCGACATAACTTTTCTGATGATCCACAGCTTCCTTTAGCCTCTCTTTGATCATCCTTAACTAGTTCTCCATTTTCCTAACCATGTCTAGCCCAAGCACAACCCGATCCTCTAGATTATCCCATGACAAAGGTGTCCTACACCTTCTACCATACAAAGATTCAAAAGGAGCCATGTCCAAGGTCGAATGATGGCCATTATTGTATGCAAATTCTACCAGGTGTAGATAGTCTTCCCAATGAGACTTTTGATCCATATAGTACATGCGAAGCATGTCCTCCAACACCTGGTTCACCCTTTCAATTTTCCCATCAATTTTTGGATGATATGCAGAACTAATATTTAACCTAGTACCTATGGCACGGTGTAAAGCTTACCAAAATTTAGATGTAAACCTTGAGTCCCTATCTGAAATAATCACTTTTGGGAAACCATGAAGCCTGAATATTTCCTTGGCAAATCTATTAGCCACAACCACGACATCATCCTTGGTATTCCTAGGTATAAAATGTGCAACCTTGGTCAATCTATCAACCACAACAAAGATTACGTCATGCTGGAATCTGGTTTTAGGTAAACCTACTATGAAATCCATTGAAATCACCTACCATTTTTGCATAGGTATATCATGAGGATACAATAGTCCTACAGGGTGTTTATGTTTGGCCTTAACCTTTTGGCATTCTAGGCATTGAGCAACAAATTCAATGATGTCCTTTTTCATTCCTAGCTAGTAGAAAGTTTTCTTCATGTTTTCCCTCATCTTAGCTCCCCCTGGGTGAGCAAAATAAGGGGATCTATGTGCTTCATTCATGATAATTTTCCTTAGATCACCTACCTCAAGAATTATTACCTGATCCTTGAAGCATAAGAAACCATCCTTGATGCTAAAATCCTTGCTTTCCTTAGGTTTTCTTTCCATATTTGCTCAAATTTGGCTACAGTACACATCCTGATATTGCATTTCTTTGACTTGATCCATCAAGTCCACATGAATGCGGGTTAGGGTAGCAATATATCTTCTCCTACTTAGAGCATCGACAACCTTGTTTTCCTTCCCTTTGATGTATTCAATACCAAAATCATATTCAATGAGAAACTCCATCCACCTTCATTGCTTGGCATTGAGCAAAGGTTGAGTAAATATATATTTCAAACTTTTATGGTCAGTCCTCAATTCAAAGGATCTTCCCACCAGGTAATATCACCAAATTTTGAGAGCGTATACAACCGCTACCAATTCTAGGTCATGAGTAGCATAGTTGACCTCATGCCTCTTGAGTTTTCTTGAACCATAAGCCACAACTACTTCATCCTATGAAAGCACTCCACTCAAACCTTCCAAAGATGCATTCATGCACACTAAAAAAACTACCTTAAGGGTTTGGAATCTTTAATATGGGAGTTGTAGTGAGTTTTTGTTTGAGTAGATTAAAAGTTACCTCACATTTATCCATCCATTTGAACTCCTTTCCCTTCCTCTAAAGGTTAGTTATTGTAATTGCTATCTTGGAGTAATATTTCATATAACGCCTGTAATATCCAGTCAAACCCATGAAGCTCCACACTTTAGTCACATTTGTAGGTACCAACCAATTCAATATAGCCTCAATATTCTTGGGATCCACTGCTATCCCTTTAGATGATATTATATGTCCTAAGTACTATACTTATAACACATAGAAGTCACACTTAGATAGATTTCCATATAGTTGGTTCTTCCTTAGTAACTCTAGCATGATTCTAAGATGTCTATCATGCTCTATCTTATTTCGAGGAGTATACCAAAATATCATCCAAGAATATAAGGATGAATCGATCTAGATGCTTCCTAAAAATATTATTCATCAAGTTCATGAATGTTGTTGGAGCATTCATCAGTCTAAAAGGTAGAACTGTAAACTCGTAGTGTCCATACCGAGTTTTAAATGTTGTCTTATGGGTATCCTCTTCATGGATTCTCAATTGATGATATCTAGATTTTAGATCGATCTTTGAAAATATGGTAGCATCTCTTAGTTGATAAAATAGATCTTCAATTATGGGTAGAGGATATCTATTTTTAATGGTTACCTTGTTGAGCATCCTATAATCTATGCACAATTACAAGGAACCATCCTTTTTATTAACAAACAACATTGGTGCACCCCATGGTGATACACTCAATCTGATTAATCCCTTCTCTAGCAACCCTTGTAGTTGTACTTTAAATTCTTGCATCTCAATGGAATTCATTCTATAAGGAGCCCTATGAATAGGCTCTATCTTGGGTTTAAGATCAATTATGAAATAAAATTCATGTTTTGGAGGTAGTCCAAGTAAATCCTTTGGAAATACATCCCTAAACTCCTAAAGTATTGGGTGTTTCCCAAACACTTCCTCCCTTTCTTTTTCCTTTTAAATTTCATTTATCTTAACTACATAAACATTATTCCTCCCTTTTTAATGGCTTTCTTAAGTTGCATTGCCAAGAGGATTTGAGGTTGAAAATCCCCTTGTAGGTTATACACCCTTTGTACTTTCTTGCCATCCTTAGAATACTCAATCCATCTATCCTGGAAATTGATTATAACCTTATGTGCTTGTAACCAATCCATTCCTAAGACTACATCAAAAGCATGTAGTGGTGCTACATAAAGACATCCAATGGTAGTACCACTAGGTAGGGTAATTTTAGTCATAGGATAACATTGATCTATAGAGTAGGTTTATCTCAAACCATACTCGACCTTCCACCTATGTGCCAAGATTCCTGGTCTTTTTGGTATATCCTTGATCAAATTAGTAGAAACAAAGCTATATGTAGCTCCACTATCTATCAAAATTTTAACATTTCTACCAAAAATATTACCCTTTATAAGAAAAGGAGTGGCTTGCCCTTCCAGATTTTGACTCCCTATCGTTGCATAGATCTTATGAGTAGGTTCCTTGTGTGTAGGTTCCTTATAAGTGAGTTATTTTCCCTTCAAACTTTGTCCTACTTTGAGTGGACAATTATTGGTATAATGAGGTCCTCCATAATCAAAGCATCCACTCTTGGATCCTGGATGTGTTTTCTACTTTTGTCCTTCTACTTTCACTACTAATGGAGGGTTAGGTTGTCCCTATGGTGGTGGCTTGTTATTACCATTGTTGCGATTGTTAGGATTGTTGTTCTTTCCCCAAAATTTCTTCCTAAACTTTCCCTATTTCTTATCATTTCTTTTGTCCTACCCTTGGGAGATTTTGTTGGTCTGTTCTCTCTCCCATTTCATGAAACCTACACTATTTATTTTCTTGAGTGCTTGTTTATCTTGCTTAGAAGCTCCTTCATAATCAAAATAGGGCTTAAGATAAGTCTTAGCTTTCTTGGCCAAGTCATAGGCCTTTTGAAGAGTACTAGGCTCTCGCATATTCACTTCATACCCTATTCTAGGATCAACTCCTAATATGAATTTATGAATCTTCATATTTTCATTATACGTAGGCACATACTTCAACAAATTAATAAATTTCTGGTAATAAGCCTCCACTATCTTATTTCCTTGTTTAAGATTGGTGAATTCTTCAAATTTCTTAGTATAGAAATGCTTCGTGAGGAACCTCTCTTTAAAGGCTACCACAAAGTCCTCCCATTTTAGATCAATTATTGCCTTAATTCCTCTTTCTATACTAAAAGTCTCCCACCAATCTAGTCCAACACCCTATAAATGTAAGGTGGCATAGGACGTTTGGGTTCTAATGGAGTAATTCTTCATATTGTAGAAGGTTTCCAATTCCTTCATCTAGGCTTTGACTACATCACCACCTTACTATTAGAAATAGAGTCTATTACATCATTTGGATCATGTAAATGTACCTTTACCTTGGTACATACTTAGGACATTAGATTACTTTAGGGGGAAGTTATCTAGTTACTTCATGCAATGTAATAACTGCACAAGTGTCAAAGTGCAAGTTGTACATGTGCAAGTTGTCCCTTGCACATCTAGGTAGAGTGTTGGCCAAGGAACCTATTTCCTATATAAAGGGCCATAGGTATAGATCATAAGAATTATCATAGTGAGATAGATCATAGAGAGAGTCATATAGAGTCAGAGTGATATGATGTAGCATTGTGATGTAATCTGGTGGGGTGTAATATGCTCAATGCCCATTCTTGAGTAGTAGCTCTATTCATGGAGTGTTCATTTCCTCTAGAGCTATTTTGTAAACACCACCATCATTTTTATATATGTATTATTTTTAGTCATCTTGCAGATTTGCTTTATGTCATTTTATTTTGCATCTTGTGTGTCATCTCTCATTACATGCTACATCAAAAGCTAATAGTGGTATCAAAGCTATGGTAGATCAATAGGAAAACCACCATTGTCATTGACCCTGAGTTTTTTATCAACTTGATGCACCAATGGACTAGTCACTAAAAAATACTTAGAAGAGTCTAGGTGGTAGAATTAAGGAGAGCCACAAGATTAGGATTGAAAGAAATCTTAGATTCTAGAATACTGAGATTGCATATGGCTAGAGTCTTTCCACAGAGTTTCAAGGGAAAACTTGTGAAGACTAGGACTCAACATTTGATCCACTAGTTTGATGTGCCAACTAGTGAAGCTCATATAAGAGACCTAGAAAAATTGACCTGGAGTTTCTTTTATTGTAGGGAATTGATTCTCAGATGATTGGGACACCTCCTACAATAGAAATCTAGGAGATTTCAACTTCATTGCTAGAAAGTTAGAGTGCTTTCATAGTGTAGATATTAGTTACTACAAGAGAAGAATACTATAGAAGAAACTTTTGGAGCAGAATTATGGTGAAGTTGGGAGATAGGAGATCTCCATTGCTAGATTGGAAACTTCACAAGAAGAAAAGGCCATAGAAGCCTTGATCAATAAAAAAGGCCATAGAAGCCTTGATCTTGAAGAAGGCCATAGAAGCCTTGATACTGAAAAAGGCCATAGAAGCCTTGATCCTGAAGAAGACTTTAGAAGAAAGTATCTAACTTAGAAGTAGATTTTAGTACTAATATTTTGTTGTAGGAACAGGAAGATTTAGTGAGTTGGGAAAGCTTCCTACAAGAAGGTTAGGAGGAGTATCTTCTTCAGAATCAATCCAACACCTGAAGAAAAAGAGATCAGGAGAAGATCTCATTGATGAAGAAGGACTAGGAGAGTCCTTCTCGAATACAGAGGCAGCAGAATTAGAGATCTAGGAGAAGATCTCACCACCAACACTTCCAGAAGTAGAAGGTTGAAGATAAGGTCTCAAGGAAGACCAGAAGGAGCTACAGAATCAAAGGCCTTGGAGAGGTCTCTATGAGCATCCGATAAAAGGCTTGGTGAGCCTTGCTGAAGACTTCATCAAAGGAGTTCCAAGGAGAACTCATTGGAGAAATTCACTATTGGAGATAGTGAAATATTTGGGACAATTATCGCCATCCGAAAACAAGCCCAAGAAGAAGAATTTGGCAAGGAGTGCCAAATCTTAGAAGACCTCAAGATATACAAAATCTTGAGAAGAAGCCTACCAAATCTAGGAGATCTAGAGATTACCTCTCACAGCAAGAAGGCACCACTTCAGAATCAAATATCTCTTCACATCTACAGCAAAAAGGAGGAGACTACAAGAGGAGAACAAGCCACCAAAATTCTAGGCTCATGAAAGGGAGATCATATTTTGGTGAAGAAGAAGTTGTTCAAGGTAGCCTATAGAAAGAGCTGCAAGATCTCATCTAAGACAACAACTTGGTGTTCATAGACATCAAGATCTACATCCTCTACAGAAGTGGTGAAAAGGGCTTTCAGAAAAAGGTAAGCAACTATTGGTGCAAGTAGATTCATTAAGTGGACTACTTATCAGATTTGTTTAAGCACCTTAACTAGATTGAAGTTGCAAAAAGGAGAATTAAATTAGAGTCTTCAAAAGGTGCAAAAAAATAAAGGATTCTTTAAGGTTCATTTGCACTTTAGGAGTTGATTAGATTTCAGAAATTTTAAACTATCTATCAACTACCTATTATCTACTTTGGAAAAGAAAATGAAGACTAGCTCCTATTACCTTTCTATTAAAGAAATTTTAGAATAATTCTTGAAGATTCATTTCAGATTATTCTTGATTAAGTTGCAGTAGATTGATTAAGTGCATTAGTTTTTGAGAGTTAATTGGAGTAATAAGGTGATATTATTAGTGCATTAAAATATTATTAGATTTGCACTATTAGATTGCTCTCAAAAATATTATTGCTTGTGTTCTTGAGAAGGGCACAAAAATAGAATTAATCAAAGTGTCTAAAGATACTATTAGTGCACAAAGATCTGCAACTTTGGGTGGCCTGAGGAAGCCACAATATAAGCTCTATCCTCCAAGTTTTTGGAGAAGAATGTAACCACCAAAAAGAGCATCAAAGGAAGCATTGAACGAGACTTGGTGAGTCTCAAGTTCAAGGCACAATAATAGTGCAGAAAAATACAGCAAAATAAAGCTTCCATTATGTGGTTACAAGCTTGGAACCTTTCATAAAATGTCCAAGCTAAAAGGGGAAGTTGTCCATTCTAAAGGATAAACTCAAAACCCCTATTGCACTCAAATATTCTACCTCAAAACCAGAAATTTAGATGTGAAAAAAGAGTGCAAAATGAAGGTGCAATAAGAATACTTTATTTTACATTATATTGCACAAATCCTAATCTGGTTATACAGGGAGAAAAAGGCAGATTTAAAGGTGCTCTAGAAGCACTGCACTTGCTGAAAAAATCAGCCAAAGGTGGTCGTATGCTAGCAGCAATCAAGCTCAGCCCAAGGAGCCAATCAATAGGCTCACACTCCTCGCATCCAAGATGGCCGAACCTACAAAATACAACAAAGGGAGAACAACGTAAATCAAAGAGCAATAGCATCTACGGAAGGAGGACGTATGCAAGCAAGGAAGAAAGGAAAAAAGGCACCATTGGAGCATTACTCACTCCATGATCATTGGCAAAAATCGGTGCTCAAAGCCTCCACATTATTGCTCCATATCCCAGCTGAAAGCAAGTGCAAGTGAATGAAAGAGGATTTGGGAATTCTCGAAGCTTAAAGGATTCCAAAAAGGTCCATTTGAACCAGCGAAAGGGAGGATGTCCATGCAGAGAAAGAGTGTGACACTTGTCACCAAAGGAGAACCCTAACGCTCAAGGCAAGAGAGCACTTATATTCAAGAAGGGAGTTATGAAAATAGGTTGATGCATTTAGTGTATGGGATACACTTGTCTCTAGGGAAATTGAATGTTTTGCTAAAGAAGTGTAACATCCAAATGTTACAAGAAGGAGGATGAACGCATCATTTGCACCAAACTCCTCTCAAGTGCTCAATGTGAAATGGATGTGCCACTTGGCACCTTAGACAAGAAGCTTCTCCATATTAAGGACGTCAATGCTCGAGGTCAAAGAGAGAGCACAAGTTAATTCTCATCTTGGTATTTACTCTTCATCGTCTATGTGCACAGTGCAGAATTGCAGCATGGAAATAAGGTGCTAGAGCCTTCAATGCTCAATCCAAGTGAGGTCAAAGTGAGAGTCCAAGCAATGCCAGTTTTGGAATGTGTATAGCTCCAAGCGTTTCCATTGGAGGGTGCAGTCACAACATCTACATAAACTTCATGCAGCCCTAGCTTCTCAGCAAGAACAACATCGTATATTGCTTGGTGAAAGGTAAAGTTGAATTCCCATTATTATATGCTTTCTTTCCTTGGGAGTTATAAGGTTGTGATTAAAGGAATTTAATTAATTGAAAGCAATTTATCAAAAGGGAAAACTTTATCATATAAAATATTTGCAATATAAATCCTAGGAGCAATAAGGATTTCTACTAGAATATAATAATTATTTGCAAATATTATTGTGATCTAATTTATCCAAATATTAGGGAGTCATAAGGACTACTACTTCAAATTAATTAATTGGAAAATTAGATACACTCAACCTAATTCCCAATAGGTTATTTATAAAGAGAGGTTTATCAAATATTTTTCAAAGGTTGGATATACATATTATTATTATTGTCTCAAATCTATCAAAAGGAGACAAAAGGTCCAACATTATTACCTCTTTAAAATTTGGGAACAATGCTTAGTTCAATAGGAGTAATAAGGGATAATAAGAATTGATTTTTCCATCTACAAAACCTTTACAAAATCAATTATATATTGAACTATAATTTACAAAAAGCACTATATCTTATCCATAGCAAACTAGGGAGTCATAAGGCATTCTACAAACTTGGTAATATCAGCTTCTATCAAATATTATCAAGTTAAATATAAGATTTCCTCAAAACCTAAATATCCTTAGGAGTAAAATACTCACATTACTTGGGAGACATAAGGTAGTCTACAAAACAAGGATCAATAAAGGGTTTTATCAAATCAAGCTTATATTCTTCAGGAATCATATATCCTATCTTGATTCTTCTATTTCTTCAAATGGAAAAAGGAATGTCATATAATGAATATGGTTTTTTCTCAAATCATCCCAAACCTGAAAATATATGGTACATTGACTCAGGAGCAAGTCATCATATGACAGGAAATATACAATGGTTCGATTGTCTTGAAGATGTTAAAGGCTATAGACTAAGAATTGCAGATAGCCAAACTTATCCCATACATGGATATGGATGTGTAACACCATGTAGATCATTTCCAAATATTCTACTACATAATGTATTGTATGTTCCTGAACTAACATTCAATCTCATCTCAGTAAGCAAGTTAGTAGAAGACAACTATATGGTAAACTTTGGATATATGGATGGAATCAATACATGTCTCATCATGAAACAAGGGGAAATAAAAGCAACAAGATCAATCCATGAAAATACATATATTCTGGATCCAATTGAAAATTCATAGAATAGTGTAATGTTTCATGATGATGCTAACATATCTTCAAAGGAACAAGTTCAAGAAAATGAAGGACCAGTACATAAAAAAGGTAAGCATAGAAGAATCAAAATCAAGAATATGAGAGGACAAATGCACCATGCTCTACTCAATCACCAACAGTCAGAACCAAATGAAGACACTCACGAAGAAAGCAATAAAAGTGGTTGGATAGAAGACGAGGATGATGAACCTGACAGAAGAAGATTCAGAATCTCAAGGAATCTATGAAGATCCACATTGAAGACTGAAGTCTTCAATATCCAAATAATGTAATATAGGGGGTGTTAGAAATAGAGTCTATTACATCATTTGGATCATGTAAATGTACCTTTACCTTGGTACATACTTAGGACATTAGATTACTTTAGGGGGAAGTTATCTAGTTACTTCATGCAATGTAATAATTGCACAAGTGTCAAAGTGCAAGTTGTACATGTGCAAGTTGTCCCTTGCACATCTAGGTAGAGTGTTGGCCAAGGAACCTATTTCCTATATAAAGGGCCATAGGTATAGATCATAAGAATCATCATAGTGAGATAGATCATAGAGAGAGTCATATAGAGTTAGAGTGATATGATGTAGCATTGTGATGTAATCTAGTGGGGTGTAATATGCTCAATGCCCATTCTTGAGCAGTAGCTCTATTCATGGAGTGTTCATTTCCTCCAGAGCTATTTTGTAAACACCACCATCATTTTTATATATGTATTATTTTCAGTCATCTTGCATATTTGCTTTATGTCATTTTATTCTGCATCTTGTGTGTCATCTCTCATTACATGTTGCATCAAAAGCTAACACTTCATCTCCATTAAATTTGGAGGATTTTACATGCTTCAAATATTTACCCATTTCCACTTCTAACTATTTCCTTGCTTGCTATACCTTGGTAAGAGATTCATTAGCTTGTCTAACCCTAGATATCCTAGCCTATGAATCTTGATTCATGATGGATTCCAATAGTTTCTTATATGTTTCCATCTATTCACGAATTAGAGAAATTGTTGCAATGATGTATTCCCTCTCATTATTAGGATTGATTGTATCTACTTCTAGGGTCTTGACCTCAACATTAGTTCATTGTGTCAACCTTGTTGATGGGAAAACACTCCCTCATCTTTGGCAACATTTTCCCTGGCCACACATAAGATAGATAGTAGGAATTAGATCATAATTACTTCTCTAAATTGCTCTTCCTACTGCTAACTAAATACCTAGTTATCTTAACTAGACAAATGGATTTAAATTTCAACATATATTCTATTCAAGTAAAGTATAGACCTTACATGGGTATGTATCCTATTACACACCTCCATATAACCTTACGCAAGAAAAATTATATCCCTACGACCAAGTGCTCTGATACAAAATGTCATAACCAAAAATTCTATTCCAAAAGTGAGCTCTTTTTTCATATTGTTAAGGATTGTTTATAATATTATATCAAGGAACAATCCTAAGTTTTAACAACATACTTTAGGAATTCCTAGTTACAATGTATGTTCATCCTATATTGATTTTCCACTTAGACCCTTCTTCGAGGCACACCCATCCCTACATATTACATAAGTCTGATTATGTAAGTGTACTAGGTGTAAATACTTAGTTTACAAGCTATATTTCTCATTAACCCCCAATGATCTAGCTTACCCTATTTCATCCTATCAAAATAAGTATGCTAACCACCACACACTACATAATTCCATCTATGTAGGTGCTATGAGCGTGTAGAATTCTACTATCCTTCTCATCTCCACAATGATATAGCCATCCCATTAATAGGCCTCTATCCAAATTTTACTTCGTGGAATCAATATATTAGGTCCCTTCTCCTTATATTGAGATCCCATATGAAAAAGGTTCTTTGTATCCATAATTACTTAAGGATTCTGTAACCAAAGTTAGACATTATAACAAATAAGTTTTACTATATTATAAGCCTTTCTTTTTTTTGTATCTCAAAACAAGTTATCGTCTTCTTGTGTATTTGTGCCTATATAACCCTCAATACATATACTAGCTACATCCATCAAAATATTTTATAATTTATTTGAGTAGTATTCTAGCACATTACATTTCAATTGCAAATTACAATTTACCATGCATGGCTTAAATTATTCCATATGTATTAGAAAGATTAAAAATACATGATTTATAATTATCCCATGGATTCATATAAAAATTTGATGCATAACTAAATAAATAATGGCTCCATAATAAAATAAAAATTTATTTTAAATAATCATAAAAAGTTTTGTTAGAATTTTAAGCAAAGTACAACCATAAAGAAAGAGTCTCCACATAGAGTCACACAACATCTCTTTTATCTTGGGAACACTCATGGAGAATAAACTGAGCCTTAAAATATGATTTCTTTGTTGTTTGGTCCTTACATTGGATAAAAATAATCCATATTACCTTTACATCCAATTAAGGAGTTCCACAATCTTTTATGGCTACACATTATGAATTATTCCTTAAATTCTTATAAAAATAGTCCTTCTATAAAAGTAAAGGCAACTCCTGATACCTTTCCTATTCACATAAGATCTCCTAAATTCTTATGATAATACAGTATGAACATGTTCTATTTTAGTACATACAATCTGATTCTAAATTTAGATTCTATCATCCTATATCACCGTCACAAAAATAAGAACATACAAGGTATCCTTGTGTCCTTTCAATTTCATATTTTACCTATTTTTTTTATCATGCAATCAATACTAGCAAGCCAAAAATAATCTGTTATTATTATCTTGGAGCCTTCTATTTTCTAACATGCTCTCTATTGATCCAGGGATTTAACCTCCAATAAATATTGGTACTACTTTACATACAATGACATAATGTCTCAAAATCAAAGAATTCCAATTATTCTCTAGTTCTCATTATCATGCCAAAATATTTACATAAATATTGGGAAATTTCACAACCAAATAAGCTCAATATTATTTTTACTTTTATTTTATAAAATAGTAAAATAAATAAATATTTTTTCATAGGTCATTCACCTTCTTCAACTATGTATTTTTCTTTTTTTGCAAATACATTCAAGAAATATTTACACTAAAATTTCTTGAACAAACAATCCAATCCCATTACTAGGGCAAAACTCACCTCCTTCGGACGTGCAAATGGAGAAAGATACCAATGCAATAGATTTATTATAAAATATCCTATTATCTTTATAATAAAACATTTCCATTTACTTTATGCTAAGGGTAAGTCCACTGGATTATAAGGGAAGGTTAAAGGATTGTATTTTTTCTTTGATTTCACTCTTGGAATAATTACCTTATTACTCAATTGGTGTAGACTTGGCTTATAAGACTATACTAGGTAAGAAAACAAGGTGTTTGCTATTAGTATTAACACAAATCTCTTCACCATAGTGGTATCATTAGACATTTTCATTGGTAACCGCAACAAACCAATGAATTATATTATTGCCTTACAACCATCCTTTGGCATCTCTCAAAACTATAGGACATTTTAGATACTCATTGTAGACCCAAAATTAATTCAAACACATTTCAAAAGACATAAATTCAATGTTTTATGCATATCCTAAGCCTATAGCCTACTTAAAATGAGTGATTAGTGAGCTCCTTTTTACGTTACGCAAGTATGGAGGTCCCACAATAATCATTTATCATCAAAATGGTATTCACCCTCTTATTATACATTGGCTAAACAATAATCAATTTCAGTCATAACCTCTATTTGTTTGATAGGTGAGTAAAATATCTCATCATTAAATACTTCTAATGTGTTGGTCATGTAAATTCCACATCATCAACACTATTCAAACAACGTTCCTACATGGCTATAATGCCACTAAAATTCTTTCCATTTCTTTTCCATAACATTAGCATATATTTTAAATGTTTCTCATTCTATAGGGTAAAAAACTAGTGAGGTTTATTCCTAGTTCTCTTATCATTAAATCTGAAGCCCAAAGACTTAGCAACTTGAAATGTAAATAAAGGCACACTGCATTCTATTTTTTTAAAAGAAATAAATATTAAAGTTTCAACCCAGGCAATATACCAACATATAGCAGCTGCATGGTACATGAATAGAATGATCTCTTTACTTTTCTTTGAGGTAATGGTGTACTACTCAGTTCCATAAGGATGTTCACATATGTTATACATTAGAAGCTCTAAAGACTAGTTTCATTTATCACCCAAAAGACAAGTAAAAACAATCAAGTAGAATCTACCTGAGAATTTTAGATGGTTTCAAAAAGGATCCTCAATGAATAATCTAGCAAATGTCTCTATTCTAAAAAATCAGTCTCTCCTTTCTTATTTTCTTCCTCCTATTTTTTTTTCTTATGCTCTTTTTTTTTTTTCCTTCGTTTTCCACTTTCATCGGGTTATTGTGAGTAATTTCTTCCTTACCCACTATGCACGTCCCTTCATAATGGTACGATTCCAACTAACCAACGATCATGGATTCATGTGCAAGTAAATTTATATATGTTTAACTACATATATCCTAGCTAAATATCTTCTCGTGGTCAAGGTAGTAGACTTACCTCTTTTTAGTTGCTATCCCTTAGCAACTTTACACCATGAAATTAAACAATTTTGCAGGCAACCAAACATATGGTTAATATGTTTCTACTCAATAACTTTAGAAGCATTGATATTGAGAATCTTTCATCACTGTTAAATTTTAGGTAAACATAATAATATTTTCCTTTTAAAGCTAAAGCAAAATATCCACTATGGTAAACATAATAATCTTTTCCTTTATACCTTTCATAAAAAAAACATTAACATTAAATATTTATCCTTGTAATAAATTTCTTTATGCCAATAAAAATTCCCTATCAAAAGAGTATCATACAAAAAAGTTTAATCATAACTTGATATATTTCACTCATGCAGATTTCATGATGTGCAACTACATGAAAAGGTATTCAACCATGTTGTGGTTTGTGAGAGAAAAATTAGGAGCGAATAGAAAATAATATATATTGAACCTTAGAAAATTGAGATTACAATGGTATTTATAATGGTAACTCCAAACGACTTTAGGGAATATAGGGAAGTTAGGAAAATAGGAGAAATAGGGAGGAAAAGAGAAAGGGAAATAGAATTGGTTCGCCTTGCCGCCCTTGCCATCCAATCCGCCCAGTCAGCTATCGTCCAAGTCAACCTACCTACCCAGTCAGCTGTCGTCCAAGGAGGTAAAAGGGGTAAGATCCAAAGCTTACAGTTGAAACAAATTTTTACACCTTTTTACTCCTTTTACTAGCTTTATTTCCAACATTCTCCCCCTTAAAGTTGAGAGGACTGACTATACAGTCTCTCAGCTTTATATATTGAGCTTTAGCTATACCTTTGGTGAAGATGTCTGCAATATTATCCAAAGTGTTACAATATTGAAGCTCAACTATCTGTTGTTCCACCATATCTCGAATGAAGTGATACTTCATATCGAAATGCTTTGATCTGCTATGGTGGACTGGATTGTATGCCAACTGAATGGCACTTATGTTATCACAATACAATCGAGTTGGACCACTCTGAATTTCTCCAATCTCTTCAAGAACTTTTCTTAACCATAGGGCCTGAGTACTAGCATGAGTGATGGCTATATACTCAGCCTCAGTTGATGACAATGCTACAACAGTTTGTTTCTTGGAACTCCATGTAATTAGTCCCGATCCTAGACTAAAACAATTCCCTGATGTAGATTTCCTGTCATCTATGTTGCTGCCCCAATCACTGTCACTGAAGCCAACTAATTTCATAGAATTACATTTTTGGTAATGGATTCCAAAATCCAATGTACCTTTTACATATCTTAAAATTCTTTTAGTTGCTTGTAAATGCAGCTCAGATGGACTAGTCATAAACCTTGAAACTAGAGAAACTGCATATTGAATATCGGGCCTGGTGTTGGTGAGAAACATCAGACTCCCAACCATGCTTCTGTAAGTGGTCATGTCAACCTTTGATGCTCCATCGTCCTTGCTCAATTGGATCCCATGTCCAGTTGGAGTTGCAACTGATTTGCACTGCTCCATGGCAAATTTCTTGATCATGTCTCGAGCATACTTGTGTTGACATATGAAGATCCCTTTATTTGATTGATGCACTTCCATGCCTAGGAAGTATCACATTAAACCAAGATCTTTCATCTCGAACTATTTCATCATGGAGTTTTTGAACTCCATATTCATTTTATTGTTACTACCCATAAATATTAGATCATCCACATACAAACAAACTATGAGAATGTCTACTCCTTGCTTTAGGTAGTACAAAGTTGGTTCACTTTTGCTTCTAGTGAATCCATACTTGCTGAAATAGCCATCAATGCATGAGTACCAGGCTCTTGGTGCTTGCTTGAGGCCATAAAGTGCTTTCTTCAATTTGTAAACAAGGTTCTCTTTTCCTTGTTCTTGAAAACCTTGAGGTTGTTGAACATAAACCTCTTCTGTCAAGTATCCATTCAGAAAAGCACTCTTCACATCCATGTGTTGTACATTCCATCCTTTATGGGCTGCTAAGGAAAGAACTGATCTGATTGTCTCTTGTCGTGCAACAGGAGCAAAGGTTTCCTCATAGTCAATGCCAAATTTTTGAGTAAAACCCTTTGCTACTAGTCTCACCTTATGCCTTTCAATGCTTCCATCAACATTGTACTTGGTCTTGTAGACCCATTTACACCCAACACATTTTTTTCCTTTGGGTAGCTTTACTAGCTCCCATGTATCATTATTGTTTATAGAGGTTATTTCCTCTTTCATGGCTTCTTGCCATACATTTTGAGTACATGCCTTCTCATAGCTAGCTGGTTCTAGCTGTGTACTAGCCAATAAAGCATAATTGACTACATCTCCCATAGGATCATGGGAGTCATCATCTCCATACAATTGCAAATTTTCAAGTTGTTGCAAAACTGTATTCATCTCACTAGCTTGACTTCTAGTGAATCTTCTCTAGAAATTCTGATCCAACATTTGAAAGGATGGATGATTTTGTAATATTCTTCTGCCTCTTGATGGAGAGTCTCTGTCGATGTCCATCGGTGAAGAACTTACTGATCTCTGTGGAGAAGGACTTGGAGTGTTTGTTGAAGTACTTGATGTAGTACTCCTGTATGGGCTTGGAGGGGGTAGTGTGCCTTTGCTTTTCTTTGGAGACACCTATTGTACCTGTGAAGAACTTACATCTTGGGACTCATCATCAACAAAAATTCTTTGATGACCCCATTCTCCCCCTTCATCAAAAATTACATCCCTAGAGATTACAACTTTATGAGTCTTGGGATTGTAGAGTCTATATCCTTTTGTAGACTCACAATACCCTACAAATATACAAGCTTGACTTTTTGGATCAAGCTTCTTCCTTTTCTCATCAGGAATGTGTACATATGCTAAAGAACCAAACACTTTGAAATGCTTTACATTAGGTTTCTTTCCGTACCACACCTCATAAGGAGTGACACCATCTAAACTAGAAGTTGGACTTCTATTTAGAATATATACACTGGTTCTTATAGCCTCTGCCCAATACATATGAGTTAGATGCTTAGACTGTAGCATCGATCTCACCATCTCAACTATGGTGCGGTTTTTCCTTTCTGCCACACCGTTCTGTTGTGGGGTATAGGCAGTGGTAAATTGCCTTTTGATCCCACTTGCTTTACAATATTTCAAAAAAGCTTTTGAGGAGTATTCACCTCCTCGATCTGTCCTAAGACATTTTACATAATTCCCACTTTGATTCTCTACATTGTTTCTAAAATCTATGAAGCAATCAAAAGCTTCATCTTTGTGTTTTAGAAAGTAAATCCAACACATTCTAGAGAAGTCATCTATGAAAGTGAGAAAATAAGAACTATTTTTGAGACTCTGTGTTTGCATTGGACCACAGATGTCCGAATGTACTAACTGTAGTGGATAGTTGGCTCTCCATGCTTGTCCTATCGAAAACTTTGACCTTGAGTGCTTTCCCAAAGCACATCCTTCATAGACCTCCTTTTGTTCATTGATTTTGGGAAGTCCTGTCACCATAGCTTGAGAAGTTAGAAGTTTCAAGCTAGCGGAATTAAGGTGACCATATCGCAAGTGCCAAAGGACACTTGGATTTGTTATAGCTACATTTGCAATTTGAGCTCCCCCTGGCTCATCAAACTTGAGAGGGAATAACCTGTTCTTGGTCATGGGGACCTGTGTGATGACACGATTACAATTATTCTTATAAAAAATAATACATTGTCCTTCATCAAATACAAGCTTGTAATTGTTCTCCATCATTTATCCAATGCTTAGCAGATTGTGTTGGAGCTTTGGAGTGTAATAGATGTCATGCACTTTCTTTAGTCCTTCTTTGGTTGGAACCTCCATGGCTCCAATACCCTCTACTTGCAATGTCTTATCATCCCCTAATTTGATTTGGGATTTATAAGTGGAATCGAGAGTAGCAAATAAATGTTCTTTACCACTCATATGGTTGGAAAAACTAGTATCTAGAATCCATGTGTCATTTAGATTCTATTCTGATTGGCCATATGATAGAAAAATATTAGAAATATCATCTTCTTCTCCATAATTACCATATTGACTATTGTTGCCTTGTGAATATTTTGACCAACAATCACGAGCGAAGTGACCCGACTTGCCATAGTTGAAACATGCTGATTTGGACTTGTCACTTCCTCACCCTTGATTGCCACTTTGTCCTTGATTTCCACCTCGATTCTGATTTCCACCTCTTTGTTGGTTGCCTCCTCTGTATGAGTTGCCTCCTCTATTGGAATTGCCTCCTCTGTTCGGATTGCCTCCTCTGTAGTTGCCTCTGCCTCTACCTCTTTGCTTGCCTCTACCTTGACCTCTTCCCCATCCTCTTCCATTATTTTCATTGGAAGTGAAGGCCTTATCATCACCTCCGTAGCTTGTTGAAGGAGTTTCAGGAAACCTCTCTTCATGTGACATTAACGATCCGATCAATGCATCGAATGTTAAAAGGGAAAGATCTTTGGATTCTTCTATTATTATGGCAATATGGTTCCATTTCTGTGTAAGTGTTCTCAACACTTTTGTTACAATTATCTCAGGCTTGATTTCTTCGCCTAGTGTAACCATTTTATCTACAATTGCTTTTACTCTAACACAATAATCATCGACTTTTTCATCATCTTTCATTCAGAGATTTTCAAAATCTCACTTCAATGTTTGAAGCCTTACCTGCTTCACTTGATTACTACCCTGGAATCCATCACTCAATGCTTTCCATGTAGCTTGTGCAGTCGTACAAGCAACGATTCTAGGAAATATGCTTTTCTCCAATGCAGCTTGGAGATGAGAAAGAGCAGATGAGTTGCTCTTTTTCTCTTCTTTTCATGTTTTCTTGTCTGTGGCACTAAGTGTTGTCTAGTCTGAGGGTTCTGTGTAGCCCTCTTCTATGATGTCCCACAAACCTCTACCTATGAGCAAGGTCTTCATATTTATAGACCAATACTCATAGTCATAACCGTTAAATTCTGGTATAGGTAAGCTATTGTGTGAGGCCATAGTTACCAAAAAATCTCTTTATTTCATGGTTACAATAAAGTACTTTTGTTGTTTGAAAGAAGGAAAGAAGAAGAAGAAAGAAGGAAGAGCTTACAAATTTAAGTCAAATCTGACTTGTTCTACTCTATCATTGACTGCTTGTTCCTCTTGATGTGGGGATGCTATCTCTTGATTTACAAAGTTATCTGCCACTTCTTCTTCGTCGTCACTTATCTATATGATTTTTGGTGATTCTGGTTCTAGGATTTCTACTGAAATATTGTAGTGTGTGTACTCTGATTCTTGTGGTGTAGCTTGTATGGATTTTGATTGTTCAAATTGACTCTTGAATGAGTTATCTTCAAAATCCGCTTTGTACCCTAAGTCAGGATGCCTTTGATGTGCGATTACTATGTTTTGGAGTTGACTAAACACAATGTTGAGTCCATAACCTCTTACCTTTTCATCAAACCTTTCTGCACCTTCTCTTGCTAGAATTGCACATAAGGCATGATAACAACCATTCGGTCTTATCATCAATGCCCTTTACAAAAAAAACTAAGCCTCTTAGGCTTATTACACACTCTTTCCTCTTAGGAAAGTTTTAACCTCTTTTACAATCTCTGAAATTTTCACAAAATGTGAAATTTACAAGGCTCCAATAATTGACAATATCAAGCCTCTAGGGCTTTTACAATAAAATTTTTAAAATTTAAACTTAATAAAAAAATTAAATATTCATATTTAATAAAAAAATAACTTTATAATTATTAAAAACCTAAGTTTTAAAATAATTATAAATTAGTTTTAATTTTATTAAATTAATATTTAATAATTTTAAATATTCTAAAGTTTAAATGATAAAAATTTTTTAATAAAATTTATCCTCTAGCCCATTCGAACCCGTGACCTCTTGACTGTCACAAAACTTTTGACCAATGCGCCACGGTGTCTATTTGAAACATAAAGGATCCGCGATCCTTTTCTAGCTTGTGCTTCCCGGAGATTAAAAAAAAAAACTAAAAATGTGCCTGGCGGGATTCGAACCCGAGACACCCTACTCACAAGCGCTCCTCCTTAGCCGCTCGAGCTACG
Source organism: Wollemia nobilis (assembly GCA_028583015.1). Lineage (NCBI taxonomy): Eukaryota > Viridiplantae > Streptophyta > Pinopsida > Araucariales > Araucariaceae > Wollemia > Wollemia nobilis. The sequence goes on along the minus strand of JAQPPZ010002048.1, from coordinate 1,142,503 downwards.
CCCATGGTTGGGTATGAAGGAGGAATATTTTCTATTTGAAATGCAGTGGACGACGATTTTAATAAAAAAATTGAAATTCTTTTGTCCCACATTGAGCAGGACGGGGGCAAAAATAGGGTTTATAACCCTGGGTGGGCGAGTAATGAAGCGATTGCCTTCGGGCAATCAACGATCACCCCTTTTGCCTCCTTTCGACCAACCGCTCCTCGCCACGTTGCTCCCTTTGCTACCACGTTGCTCCTCCTCCTCGTGCCACGTGTCTGTCCACGTCAGCTCCTGAGTCGTCCTCCTCTCGCCATGTGTCGCTCTGTGATAGGTCCTCCTACATCGCTCCTATCTTCGCGTGCTTGCTGTGCTGGCCTACTCCAGACTTCACCTCGATCCACGTGCTTCGGGCTTCTCTCACCTCGAGCTACGTGCTACGGGCCCCACCTCGACCTCACTTTGGGCTGTGTGCTGCGGGCTTCTCTCACCTCGGTCCTCGGGCCTCCCTCGCCTCGATCCTCGTGCCCTCTCGGCTTCGGCTCTGATACCAGATGTGGTTTGTGAGAGAAAAATTAGGAGCGAATAGAAAATAATATATATTGAACCTTAGAAAATTGAGATTACAATGGTATTTATAATGGTAACTCCAAACGACTTTAGGGAATATAGGGAAGTTAGGAAAATAGGAGAAATAGGGAGGAAAAGAGAAAGGGAAATAGAATTGGTTCGCCTTGCCGCCCTTGCCGTCCAATCCGCCCAGTCAGCTATCATCCAAGTCAACCTACCTGCCTAGTCAACTACCGTCCAAGGAGGTAAAAGGGGTAAGATCCAAAGCTTACAGTTGAAACAAATTTTTACACCTTTTTACTCCTTTTTACTCCTTTTACTAGCTTTATTTCCAACACATGTTGCTCGACTGTTCAATGAATAAAACATCAAATAAATTTTCTTTTATTATAACATCTTGTTCTTGGTGGTTATTTATTTCTACCACCCATGAAGGAAAACCTGTTCCTGCAAAATATGCATATCCATTAGCAGCATCATATTCTCCCATAAGAATATGCTTTGTAAAAAGCTAGGCATGAAATAGTTAGTTATTTCATCAACAAGAATACATAGCAATTCATAAATCCATCCAATTAAAATTCTACCAATGGAGGGTCATGACATACCTCCAACACATACTTGACCAAATTCAATCTCCCCCCAAAGAGATCCATTTATTACACCAAATATTAATTCTTCTTTCCACCTTCTTTATCAACCAATTCCAATATTTTTTAGTGTAGTCATTAGATTTCAAAAATAACCTTAGATATTTAAACCCCTATTGAATATTAGATCCTTTTATGGTCATTAATAAAAAAAGAAATATGATGAGGCAGTACTCTAAAAATGTAAACTAGTTTTTGATTCACCATATTATAGATACACAAGTGAAGAGCAAACTCCTAGTGTTGCAAGATTTTTGGTTCACTAGATCACATTATGTAAAGCCAAGAGCATAATATTGACAACAAAAACTTACTATAAAATAGAAGAATGTAAAATGAACGATTATAAACTTAAAGAAAGAGACGATTTAGGAAAGGAACAAAAAACATTTGATTGAATTTTTATTCCAAAAAAAAGAAGGTATACATTTACAAAACTTTGAACACATTTTGACCTATAGGTATTTAAGTAGTATTATTTGTGTTTTCATACCTTAATGGTATTATCTATCTCTATCTCAATTATGGATTGTTATTTTTTTTCAAATAAATGGATAAAAATTTATTGATAAAAAGTTTGGATTACAGAGTACAACTGAGCTTCCAACCAGGACTCAAATAAATAGCCAAATAGGCTAAAACCACTAGACTAGAATGACACCCAAAAAAGACAAGAAGAATAAACCGCATTAAGTTTGTACATCCTTGTGGATCAACTTCCATAGGTGTTGAGAGTCCCCAGATGAGATACTCTCCCTATTATCGATACTCCAAGGATCTAGCAGCTCAGAAGCCCTTTTGGATAGATAATCAACAACCACATTCCATTCCCTTGGAATGTGCACAAAGGATATAAATTTGAACTCTTCACTCATTCTAAGAATATGAATGGCTATAGAGACCAACTGCCAATTAAATTTCTCCATCCTTTTAATTTTTAAAATATTAACCACAATTTGAGAGTCAGACTCACAGATAATCCTATGCCAGCAGATAGAAAACCCCCTCCACAAGGCCACAAATAAGAAGAGTCATCCTCATTCTTACTACAAAGGACACAAAAAGAGGGACCTTGAAATCCCTTCTTCCTCACATTATCCCAAGTGAGGCATTTATTACGAGCTACCAACCAGAGGAAGAATTTATGTTTTTGCTAAGAAAATTTGTTCCACACCTTTTTCCACCAAATGATAGGAAGACTCCCATACTTTTGCTTATCAAGAACCTGATAACCATAGGCTACCGAGTAGGTTCCCTTAGGATCAGGGTTGAAAGCCAGAATATATTTACCCCTCAATGAATAACAAGGCCTCCCCATAAGAATAAGAGCAAGCACCTCTCTGCCCTTGGCCAGTCCCCCCTGGGGCCATTCTTGTGGATATTTCCACCACTACATCTCCATATTCCCAAAAGACTAGATTTTTTTAAAGTCCTCCACATGAGACCAGCCTACTTCCAAGAAAAAAATGCTTACGGAATGTAACCTAGGATATTTATTCAAGATAGGAGGGTTGCCATCCCAAAAAAGAGCATTTGATCCCTAATTGCAAATCCAGAAAAAACCTTGATTAAATTAGCTCCTCTTTTTAGAGTGTCCTAGATAACTGAAAATTTTCCAACCAAGCTGAATCTAGGGATTTTAGCCTCAAAAATACCTCTCAAGTATTTACAAGATAATATTTTAGCCCAAATCTGATCTTGAGAGGTACACCATCTCCAATAAATTTTTGCATCCAAAGCCTACCCAAAAAGAGTTGTCTATCGCAACCCAAGGCCTCCATCTTGCATCGGCCTACATATAGAATCCCACCTAACCAAAATCTATTTAGATTGATCAAGTTTTCTAGACCATAAAAACTGTCTTGAGAAAGCATCCATGTCCTTGATGAAGTGAGAGGGAGCTATTTGTACAAAATATCTATAAATGGGTAAAGCTTGAACAACATATTTTAAAAGCAACACTCTACTTGTAGTGGATAGCCATCTGAAAGTCCAGTGATTCACCTTCTTTCTAAACTTATCAAGAATAGACTGCCAAGAAGATCTAGGTAGAGGGTGAGATGAAATTGGAATACCAAGATAAATGAAGGGGGGAGTCCCAACCCAGAATCTTAGAATGCGAGCAATCCTAGCTTGAATAAGAGGAGGGATATTGAAGAAGAAAATAGAAGACTTGTCCTCATTAATCAACTATCTAGAAGCACCAAGATATATGTCAAGAGACTATCTAATATTTCTAGCTTCCCTGATAGTGGTAACTCCCAAAAAAGCAATATCATCAACAAATTGAAGGTGGGAAAGAGGTGGCAAACTACTATCCCACTTCCACCCCTAAATGAGACCCTGCATGACTTGAGACTTGAGCAATATTCCCAACCCTTTTGCCATACTGATAAACAAATAAGGAGATAAAGGACATCCTTGCCTCAATCCCCTTGAGGCCTCAAATAGCTCTGATGGCTCATTATTAACAAGAACAAAGAATGAGGAAGAAGAAATATAGCTCATCACCCATCTAATCCATTCCTCCTCAAATAAAAAAGTAGCAAGAAATTTCTAAAGAAAGGACCATCTGACCCGATCATAGGATTTGGCCATGTCCAACTTAATGAACATATTTTTCTCCTTAGAAGTTTCCATCGATTGAATAGCTTCTGTAGCAATAACAACCCCATCCAATATTTTTCAGCCAACAACAAACCCTCCTTGATCCTCAGAGATTATTTTTCTCAACCATATCTTTAGCCTCTCAACAATAATTTTTGTGATGATCTTATACACAACATTGCAAAGAGCAATAGGCCTGAACATATCCAAGGAATTTTCTCCCTCTTTTTTTGTTATAAGCACCACAAAGGTAGCATTTAGGGCCCTTAGCATCTGTTTGTTATTTTGGGACTCATGGACCACCTCCAAAAGATCAAATTTGATTAAATCCCAATACTCCTAATAAAACTCAATCGGGAATCCATCTGGGCCTGGGGATTTTCTTTTTTTCATATTGAATACAACATTTTCCAACTCCTCAAAGGAAAGTGGACCCATCAAGTGCTCATTCATCTCTCTAGAAATAATTTCTAGAATACATTTTAGAATAAGCTTTTCATTCTCATAATATGGTAGGGAGTCCTTGAAGAGAGAGGAAAAATACCTCTTAGTCTCTTCTAAAATATCCCTGAAAGAAGAGAGTAGGGCAACCTGATAATTCATAAGAGAGGTAATCAGGTTACCATTACGGCAAGCCTTAACTGAGTTATAAAAGAAGGTTGTGTTCCTATCCCCTTCCTAAAGCCAATCTACTCGAGGTTTTTGTTTCCAAAAAAATTCTTCCCTCAGTTCCCATTCAACAAGATCTTTCGCAACTTCAGATTCCTCAACAAGAAGCTCCTTCGTGAATCCCTGATCTCTAATATTCCTTAAAGCTTCTTCCATCCTCCTAAGAGCTGCCAACTTAGCCAAGGAAAGGTTCCCAAATTTTAGTCTATTCCATATCTTCAATTTATGTTTTACAAATTGTAGTTGCTTCATAAAGGAATACATAGTGGTTCCATGAGGAGGTTTGCTAGTGGTCCACCAGCCTTGTATGAAATCATGAAACTTAGGATCACAAAGCCACATAAGTTGAAACTTAAAGGAGGGATTATTTTTAGCCCTAAATCCAAAGAAGAGAGTTTGATATGCCAATGATCAGATCCCCTACCCTCCAAAATCATAGAACTAGAACCTCTATTATTACCCATCCAATAACTGGATATCAAAAACCTATCCAGTATCTCTGATATGGAAGCTTCCCCACACCTTCTATTGTGCCAAGTAAAGATCCCTTTATTTGGTTTGATGTCAACCAAGTTTAGGGCCTGGATATGAGCACTGAAGACAAAATAAAAAGGCTCAAGACGGTCCACCCCACCATGTTTCTCCTCTAGACAAGTGATAGAGTTGAAGTCTCCAGCCAAAATCCATGGGTATATGGGAACCAAACTTCTCACAAAGCAAATGTGCTTCCACAAATTCACTTTACCATTGTAATCAATAGGAGCATACACATTTGTAAGTAGGATGATTTCACCAAATTCATTATCATGCTTGACCATTGAAATAGACCATCTATTGGAAATCCAAGTAAGAGGGGATATCTTAACCGAATCTCATAAAAAAGCGACACCACTAGCATATCCACATGCACAAATACACTAGCATTTCCCCCTTCTCCACAACTTGGGAGTAATATTGAACATACTATAAATAGCCAATTTAATCTCTTGAATAAAGACCACATTCAGAGAATGCACATGAACCAAATCACGAATAGCTTTTTGTCTAGGGATGCTATTCAATTCCCTTACATTCTATGAGAGAATAATCATTTTTAGGGGTTATAAAAATGGGAGTCCAATGTTCTCACCAAGCCTGACTCCACCAAAGTCTCCCCTATTAACTTAATTTTATCCTAGTCCTTCTTCCGACCCACCTTCATATTCTTATCCAATTTTTTTTTTAATTTTTTTTGTTGCAATCCCAACACCATAGGAGTTTTGCAGTCCAAGGATGACTGCATCAGTGCCTAAGTAGGAGAGGGCATAACTAAATTTGTACCATTTTCTAAAATATTTTTCCTTATAGTGCTAGACCAAAACATGTCCCCTATACTCAGATCCAAAGCCCTTTGTTCTTCATTTAAACCCCCTAGATCTGATTCCTTAAGTTCCCCCTCAAGAAGAGACATATCATTCAGCTTTGTTATATTTGCATCAGGTAGCGAAATTTTAGGTGTCTCCATACACTGATCAAGATCATCTAATATTTCAAAATGGTTGAGTAGAGCATTTGGCTAGCTATCCTTAAGGTCTTTTTTTGCCCTTCGTCCTCTATTTTGGGATTTTACCATAATAAAACCTTCCTTATCTCATTCCCCTTCCTTTATCGGGGCTTTTTATTTATCCAAACTTTGTCCATACTAAGAGGGCCCAGGATTTGAAGCCATAGGCGAGACAAACTTAGGGCATTTTCTTTGTAGGTGGCCATATTCACGGTAAATCCAACAACGAAATGGAAGAGCTTCATAGTCAAGTTTTTGAACCCATGTAGTTGATCCAAATTGTATTTCAATAGAATCTGAAATAGGATTATTTAAGTCAATTTCAACATAAATATGAGCAACAAATATTACCTTTTTATCCATTGTTTGTTTTGATGGTCCAACCGGCTTCCCAAGAAGAAGGGCAACCTTATGCAAGATATCAGTTCTCTAGAATTCCAATGGGAGCCATGGAAGCCACACCCATACTGGAACTTGTGACGTCCACTCCTCTGATGGGTTGAAACTCACATGCTAGAGTTTAAGAAAGAGTCTCACCTAGTTATAGAAATAAGGACCCCATTCAAATGCTTTGTTATGATCTGCAATATAAGAGAAAACCACCATAAAATAGTTGTTCGCACTCAACATCACCTCCAAATCGCCTTCAAGATTCCAAGTCTTCCTGACCCAAGCCTCCACAAAGGGGAGAGAAATTTGAATGCCCAAAAATTTGCCAATAAGGGCATGTTTGTTTAGATACTCCACATCTTCCACCACCGAGTCTGGTTGAACCACTAGAACTGGCCTAGCTTCACATCATTCCAAACATCCATTGTTATTTAACAAGCGGTTCTCGACATGCACTAGAAAATCCTATTCCTTCCAGTCATTTTTAGATGAAAAAATATCACGAGCATGCACTCTTTATGCCGAACCCGATGCCATCACAACATTCCTCCAATTTTTTAGACCTCCAAAAGTTGCTGCCATCCCCGTAGAGAAGTTTTTCTTCATCAAACCCTAGTAGAGTATTTTTTTTCTCATCAAACCCTCATAAACTATCCTTTCTGGATTGTTATTGTAGATAACTATTTATGGATGAATTATTTGATATTTCTGCATATTGGTGAATGGTTTATGTTAATGAGAATAATTTTTTGTAATAAGTGGTATCAAAGAAATTTTTTTGAAAAAGTGGGGATTTTTGTTGGATTACAATGACAAATATCTCTTCTTTATATACCCATATTCTAATTCTACTTTGGGGAGCCGACTAATATAATATTATAATACAATCAACCTTGGGTTATGTGTGGCCCATGCCAATCCTTATACAATATAATAATATATCCCATAAATATTTATTCCTAACTACCCTAACATTGATTCTAATTCACACAGTTAAAGGAAGAGCCAATTTATGACAAAAATCCCAATTGAAGATAAAAAATCCAATGTCTTTTTCTTGTTTTATAAAATGACAATGTAGCTACAATGCAGAAAATTTGATAATATCAAGTGTAAAATGATTTTTTAGTACACTATTTACATGAGAATAAATGTAAGCTCTTATCCAAAATATTTTTATTTTTATTTTTTTCATTCTTAATTAAACTATTCTTTCTTAAAAGAAAATATGAACAACCTACAAGTGAGCAATATTTCAAATAGACTCCTTTTTCCTCTAGTCTTGTCCTCTTTCTTTACCTATCAAATCAAATAAATAAACTTATGATATGATAAAACAACCTATTTATTATGAAAGGAATTCCACAAGTTAAAGCCAAGAAACATCATTGGTGCAAATGATGGTGTTGGATCCTATGTTTTACCACATTCAACTCCTTCAAGAATACTTTGATTTTTTCATCTCCGAACGCCAACATGGAGCCTAGAGTCTAATAAAAAAAACCTCATTGCCACCATTCTATGGAAAATCCTAAAGAATGAATTTTACAATATGAACATATAGAAGAGTACTTTTTGACCAAAATCCATCATTCAACAAGCTCATTTATTGGCTAAAATTTCTGCTCATCCAATCTTGAAGGAGGCCTTGCATATATTGGGCATTGATTCATTGAAAAGACTAAAAATTAAAGTAGAATAAATTACTAAATTGTATCTAATATCTTAAATAAGATCAAAATAAAAATTCACATTAAATATTGTAGTATATCTAGGAGAGTTTTGCTAATAAGAATTATAAGTAAAGATGTGGGCAGAAAAAAAACATAAATTGATTGAACCATTGATGATTTGAGGAAGAAATTTCAAAGGTATTTAAAGAGTTGGAAGAATATAGAGGAATATATTGAATAAATTTGGGAATTTATTTATAGGTGTTCTTGTAATTATGGGAATAAATCATGTTACACAAAATATTATCACTATATTTTAGAAGATAAAGAACCACACCATACCTAATAGGAAGTAATACATATAAATATCTCTTGGTCACAAACAAATGGAAACACATCCAAAGAATTTTCTAGATGTAAGACACATATATTTCTTTGTAAGCTTTTGAAATCTATATATTGATATTAAAATTGAAAAAGGATCCTTTGAAAAATATTAAATATTGATTACTTAGAGAAAATAAATTGATTGAGATATGTTGTATTAAATACCATGATAAATTTGCTTTGCACCTTGAAAGTCTTAATAAAAACTTTAGAAAAAATAGAAGACCTAACTTACCTCCCTCCTTGCACGACCAAGCATGTTTATTGAACAATTTATTTTCAACAGGGAGGATGTACCTTTATATTAACAAAAGTATTGCATAGATGGGAGTTGTTCCTTGCATGGAAATCATTCAAAATTTTCATTAGATAACAATTGAATATTTAAAGACCTTACAAGTTACATGGAAAAGGTAATTCAACATGTTGTACAAAAATATAGATGATATATATTAGATTGATTTTACTTACAAATGTATTTTTATTATAGATTTGAATAAATAGCTTAGAAAATTAGGCAAGGCTCACAAATCAAAGAATATTGAGATTTTAGAGTCTACTCTGAATGCTAATAAATTCATGGATAAATATTATAAATTGATTTATCCTTTTATCTACATGTACATGGATTTTATTGGTAAGCAAATGAATATCGGTCGCCACATATGATCTTCCCAAAATGACCCATTTTTTCCATTGTTATCTTTAAACAAGACAATGTATTTGTTTTCCAAAAAGAGATCCAAACCAACTCTAACAAAGACTTGATCATGGTGCCTATTAGCTTTAGACATGGAGAAGCAATATTTTATGGAGATTATTCTAATGCAAATGAGAATCATATATCATGAAATGGACACACTTTATATGAGCTATAACCCCATTCATGATGTTACCTTTATTCAATATTTGTGTTATCAAATCATTCACATCAAAACAAAGGTGAGGTATCGATTACAATAAGAATTAAGTGTGGTATGATAGACATGTAGTACAATTTAACTCTACACAATATTTCCTTTGGATGTATAAGCAATAGAAAAAAATCGATACTAAAAATTTGTGCAATTTCTTTAAGCATGGCCATTGGAAAAGAGAATATAATGGTATTGGTGCTATCATCAAGAAATCTCTTAAAAGATGTCAACTAAATCCTGAGTGGTGTTTTAAGAATTTTAGTGTATGGGAGGATTGTAAAAGAATATTGTTATTGTTCAAAGGTATGTTAAAATACAAAGTTGAAATCATAATTTATATGTTTTATTAAATTCAACAAGTAATAGATTCTTTTATTTTATTAATTTGTTAACTATTTTGAATATTTTAATTTGTTTGAATTGATTTGCAAATGTTGATCATGATTATATATCTCGTTGTAAAAATATTTTTGGAATAAAGGATATATATTTTGTAAGAAGAACCAACCATTCAAAGTGGAAAATTTAAGTTAGAAACTTTTCTTCTTACTACCATCATTTTATTGGAGATCCATATTCAAATAATTATATATGACAAATATATTGATGGTTAAAGATATATCACCTTTGACATTAATTTCATAGAGGGTGATATAATGGAAGAAAATTTTATAGAGAAAGACCTTGATTATGATTGAATTTAGACTTAGCTAAGAAAGGTAACTTTAAATGGACATCACACATGTTATTCTTGTAATATTATGTAGTCATATGTTATAAATTTAAATATGATTTTCCTTAACATTATTAATTTATTATTATGTAGGTGATGCTTTTGCTATCATTAAAAAAATGTAGACTACTATTTATTGAAATTTTCAATGGATAAGTCAAAGCTACTTGAAAAATATAAAGACATAATAAAAAGAGTTTGAAACTAGTTCAATTGTCTTTAAGGCAAATACTTTCAATAATTGAAAAATTATCCAATTCAAAATAAAAAGATCCAATTTTAAGAATGCTTACATAAATTGAAGTGTTGGCTTTCCTAGTATACTAACTCGCATCATGCTTTATAAATAATCAAGTATAAATCATAAATATGTCATACAATGAATTACAATATCTCTAATATATTCTATATCACAAAATTACAAGAATTTTATTGATCAATTACATTGCATGGATCTTTATATCCAATGTATAATATTACATTACTCTCCTGAAATAGTTTTTTTTTTTTATGAAGGATTTGAACACACTAAATTACATTATTTTTTGCAATTTTTATCAATTATGTAAAGCATTGAGCACTGCATAAGCCATGTTAAATAGAAGAATAGCGAAAGGAATGTTATTTCAGCTTCTCCATCAACAGGTTTAGCCCAGGTTTGTTTATTTTTTTTTTGGAAATTTTGAAAAAAAAACTTGTATTAAGACATAGATCAATTACAATGTGGGAAGAGCCTCTTCCCAGCCGAGGTCCGAGAGGACACAGTCATACAATAGTAAAGGAAGAACTGCACAGGAGCCAATTTTCGTGAACCAAAAACTAGCTGCCATGGGGTCCCCCATCGTACTCTATTTTTTGAAGGTCATTAGCTCAAGGACCTTTCAAGACCCTGTCTAATCACCTCATCCTCAATATCCATGTCACTGTGCAACTGAACTCCAACCTCCTTTTCCGCACCCATCTTAGCCAGAAAGTCAGCCGCTTTGTTCAAATCTCTACTCGCATAAACTGGGATCACGTCCTCCAATTCCTTCCATAATTATTTAATTTGGGTAACAAGAGCCCTCAACCTCCAAGCTTTCGGATCAAAGTTCCTCATGCGGTCTAGAGCTCCAACCATTATTTGCGAGTCCGATTCAAGAATAATCCTGCGGTGGCCATGTTTCACTGCCCAAACAGAAGCAGACTTGATGGCAATGGCTTCGGCTTCATTGTTAGTGGTTCTTCCCAGGCCTTGCAATTCCCAATAGAGCACAGTCCCAGCATGGTTTCGGCACACCACTCCAATTTTGGCTCTACCTGGATTGCCTTTTGCAGCTCCATCAGTATTGATTTTAATCCAACCTTCAGGGGGAGGTTTCCAACAATTTTTGTCCTGTCCCTCTTGCAGTTCAACGCGTTCTTCCATAGCTCCAATGTCAATTTGAGCTTCCTCCTCAGCATGAACAGCCACAGTTTCGGTAACCTTGCTCCAAATGGTCTACCAAACCCCGTCTAGAAGCGATAAAAGTTTCTCTAAAAATTTTGGCATTTCTTTCCAGCCATACTTGCCACCAGATAAAGCTTAAACCGAGCTCCCAGCCAATACGAAGAGCTTTAGATTTGAATCTACCTTTCTACCATTTTGCCCAGATATTCATCCGGTTCAAGTCACCACTTACTTGAATTTTAAAGTATGCAAACCAACGCAACCAAATCTGTCGGGTGAAAGGGCAACCAAACAACAAATGGTCAGCAGTTTCCTCGCTCTTGTAGCATAGTACACATTGAGAAGGGCCGATGATACCTTTTGATCTGAGATTATCAAAAGTGAGGATTCCATTGTGCATGCACTGCCAGGCAAAAAAGTTAACTTTCGACCAGCCTTTAGAGTGCCAGATTTTCCTCCAGTCCTCAACCTAAAAAGTATGAGGGGGGGCTCTAGGAGAATGCTGTCATATCCATCCTTTACTGTATAGACGCCAAGACTCCCAAAGCCCCAAGCTAATTCATCCTCCACGTCTCCCCCTGTAAGAAATATTTCTGTCAAAATTTTAGTCATGATGGGAGTCAAATCCGGAGGGATTGAAATGGGCCACTCATCCAACTTCTTGAACTGCTTAAACTTACACTCCCCCAGCTGAGTAGTTGTGAAATAACTTTCAATACGGATCCATCCCTTGGCTTCAATGGCTGCTTTTATTGGCTGTAATTCTAGAAATTCAGCAATGATGGGTGGGAACTGATCCCAAGAATCTGTCCAAAAATGAGCCTTCTCCCCTCTTCCCACTTTCCAAAATAAGCGGTCTTTAACAACCTGAGACCCTAACTTGAGAGCCTGCCAAACTAGGGACCCAGTACCATCCAAGGGGATGCGAGCTACATCGTTTGGGTTGGCCTGTCCCAGGTATTTGCTAGTTAGGATTCTATTGAAAAGGGAGGTGGGTTGGGAGATCCATCTCCAGTATAGCTTTCCAACCAAAGCTTTATTATTCAACTTAGATTTTCTCAAACCCAGACCTCCTTTAACCTTGGGCTGGGTAACTTTGTCCCAACCCACTAAGGCCCACTTTCTCTCTCCCTTTGCTCCTTCCCATAAAAACTTTCTAGCCATCCTGTCCAACTCTTTCCATATTGTAATCGGGGCAGCCGGGATAGAGAATTTGTAAATTGGCATGGCTTGAATGACTGACTGTAAGAACGTTAATCTGCCACCATAACTTAACCACTTGTGAGACCAGTGATTAATTCTGTCCTTGATACACTCCAGTAGATTCCTCCATGTGTCTAATTTTAGCTTCTTAAAGTGCAAGGGGACCCCCAAGTAAACCACTGGGAGAGAAGTCCTTGTGAATCCCAGGATTTCTAAAATTTTGTTCTGAAGCCTTTGCTCCAGATTAAAAAAAACCACTTTGGATTTCTTGTCATTAATGACCTATTGAGTAGCCCTGAGATAGACATTAAGAGTATCCCTAATCATTCTTGCTTCCCTGAAGCTGGCCACTCCCACCAAACCAGTGTCATCCACAAACTACAGGTGCGTTAAAACTTCGTCACCCACCCTGATACCCAATAATCTACCTTGTTGTCTTCTCCTCAAGAAAAGTCTGCCAAGACCTTCAGCCAAAATGAGAAAAAGATAAGGAGAACATGGATCCCCCTGGCGCAGTCCCCGAGTAGCTCCAAATGGTTGCGAAGGAAGGCCCTTGATTAGCACAGAGTAAGTCGGGGTAGAGACACAGCTCATGACCCACTCTATCCAGTCCTGAGAGAAACCAAAGGCTGCCATCATTTTAGCCAGGAAACTCCATTCAACCCTGTCATAAGCCTTTGACATGTCCAGTTTTATGAACATCCCTTTATTACCAAAGTGTGCATTGAATGGATTGCTTCCTGGGCCACAACCACCCCATCCGAGAATCTGTCGTCCCTCAACAAAACCCCCTTGCTCTAGAGGAGACAATGTTGTGAAGAAGAGGTTTTAGGCGCTCAGCCATTACCTTTGTGATTATTTTGTACAACACATTACATAAGGCAATAGGCCTATAATCTGAAATATGAACCCCCTCCTCCCCTTTTGGAATTAAGGTAATGAAAGTGTGGTTTATAGCTTTAAGCATTCTCTTATTTTCTCTGGACTCTTCTACAACAGCCATTACATCTTCCTCTAAGTAGTCCCAGAAAGCCTAAAAAAACTCAATTGGGAAGCCGTCTGGACCTGGAGTTTTACCAGTGCTCATTCCAAAGACCACAGTTTTCAATTCATCTCTATCAATGGGTTTGAGGAGGGCCTGATTTTCATCCTCAGAAATAACAGCAGGTATGACAGAAATAACTTCATTTTGGGCCTCTACATCTTGTACCACACTTTCCTTAAAAATCTTAGAAAAATAATCCATAGCATGGGAATGCATACCTGGAAGTGTATCAAAGGAATGACCGTTCTCATCTTGAAGGGCCTCCATCTTGTTCATCTGTCTTCGAGCACAAGCAGTCCGATGAAAGAATTTTGTATTTTTGTCCCCTTCTAATAACCAGGTGGTTCTTGCTCTCTGCTTCCAATAGGTCTCCTCCTGGTTGTCAATGTCCTCAACCGCTGTACGCAGGGCATCATCCTCAGCTTTGAGCTAGTCTATAATTACTCCTTCTCTGAACTATTTTTGGACCTCATCCCATCTGGCCACCAATGGAGCTCTTTGGGCCTGGAAGTCTATTTTATTAGCACGCCTCCAATACTTCAACTGAGTTTTGACATATTGTAGTTGTTTGTGGATTTTGAACATTGCTCTCCCATAAGCTGGGCGGCCTTCTTCCCACCACTGTGGAATTTTCTCCCGAAGTTCTTCTTTCTGAAGCCAAAAATTCTCAAATCTGAAAGGTTTGTGATGTTGCCCCATCCTAGTCCCGCCTTCCAACAGAATGGGATAGTGATCTAAAACTAGGCCTTCTAAAATCTAAAAATTTATATTCCATTTTACAAACGCCTCCTCTGAAACCAGAAAATGATCTAGCTTAACCTTCTTGCTATGTGGCTCCCGCCTTTTATTAGTCCAAGTGTAGTTAATGCCAGGACATTTAATGTCCACTAAGTGCAAAGCCTGGACTTGGGCAATCATGAAACGGTCCCCTGGGTCCAAAAATGGTGTTCCCCCTTCCTGATCTCTAGAAGATAATTTAGCGTTAAAGTCCCCCACTATAATCCAGTCTAGATCTTCCCTTGAGGTTCGCATGTTATGCACAACCTTCCACTACCGCCTCTGACCATCTAGGTTTTGAGACCCATAAAAGTTTGTGATTAGAACGTGTTCCGCAGTGACATTATTCCTAAAAAGAGAAGTGAGAACACCCCTCTAGGCAAGATGTTCTATTGCAGACCATTCAAGAGAGTTCCACAGAGTAACAATCCCCCCTGAGGCACCTTGGGCAGCCACATCCATATGACCAGCACCCCTCCAAATTCTGTTGACTATTTTGGACATAAGATCTAATGACATCTTAGTCTCCTGTAAAAGCAAAAAATTAGTATTACGATTCTCTAAAAGTCTTCGAACAGCAGATTGATGGGTTCTGCTATTTAAACCCCTCACATTCCATGATTGTATAATCATTGGTTACCCTGGGAGCAATAAGAGTCTATTGGCCTCACCGATCCTCCCGTGATCAGTTTGTCTCCTTGGACTGCTAGCAACTCCTTATTGGATCTTCTACCTACTCCCTGAGAATTGCTGTTTTTTGATCTTTTTTCTACCTAGGTTATCCCCAAAGTTGGCCTTTCCCTATTCTTCTCTGCTATTCCCATGCTGACATCCTGAGATACTGTCTGCTCCTGGTTATGCACTACTAAAGCCCCTGAACACACTGGTTGTGATACCTCACAGAGTTCAACTACCTGTTGTATGACGGGAGGAGATGAGAGGGGGAGTTGCACGGGAATATTAGAATTTTCCTTATTACCCTCCATGCCCTCCATAAATTGTTCCTCTTCGTCAACCAGTGACTTAAATATCTCATACCTATTGGCAGGTCTGAGATGGGATTGCTCCTTTCCCTCTTTTTTCTTTGTCCGTATTTTTCTTCTGGGCTGTTCAAAACCCTCTCTCTGAGCTTCCTGGCCCTGAACGGTGCTATTAGAATCTTTATTAAGTGTTGCCTTATCCTCTTTAGGCAGGTTTGGCATTCCTAAAGGGGCCTCCATTTTAGCATTCATATTATTAGGGCAGAAACGGGCCAAATGTCCATGTTTGTGACAAACCCTACATCTAAAGGGTAGGGCCTCATAGTCCGGTTGTTGAATCCAGGGAGAGTCTTGCCAATTCAATTTCCATCTCTATCGGCAAAAGCTGGCTGAGATCCATCTCCACACATATTCTTGCATACACCGCCATGCTCCCTTCAATTGTGTCTCTAGCAACACCCAGATGTCTTCCAATAGAATTGCCAATCCTTGCCAACACCTGCTCACTCCAGAATTCCATTGGAAGAGCATATAGTCGGATCCATATTGGGACAGCAGTAGGTTCAACTCGGGGATCGAATCCCACTCTCCATGGTTGAACAAATAGCCCTGTCGGGCCATGATTTTTCTTCTCTGACTCGAAAGCCCTATTTCTATCGGCCAAAGATGAAAAGCTAACAATAAAATATCCATTGCTAATAAACCACAATGAATACTCACCGTGAGGCTCCCAGTTTTGGCGGATCCAAGAGTGCAAAAAATTCAGGGAAGGACGTATACCCATGAACTTGCAGATTAAATCGTGATTAGCTCTGTAAATGACTGATTCTTCAACCATACTTGGCTCGATGACAATTTTTGGCCTGGTTTCGGCCTGCGGCAAACATCCATTCACACGATGTGCTGTCGACCTATTCCCAGCAGCCGTGAAGAGCATTTTATATGCCATTTTTTGAGCTTCGTCGTTCTTTGGAGGAGATTTTTCTTTAAACAAATCTGCGTATGAGCTGCTACTCCCTGGAAAAGGAGCCGGAGAAGTCCCCATTGGACCCTCCTGGGGCACCAATCTAGCCTTCAGATCCACCGTACCCCGAAAGCACTTTTGCAATCCAGCTGATGCCCTAGATTTTTTGAAGTTCCAGAAACCCTAGTTCAGAGGAAAAAATAACCCCTGCATGTTCTACTCAGGTTTGTTTAATCTCCTCAAATAGTTGGGAGATACATTCTTTAATATTCCTCTCATAAAAAAAAAAAACTCTCATCTTACCACATATCATGTGACTCTTCATTCTCTCTTGAAACCTTGCACTTTCTCTCATATTGACACATACATTTTATAAATCAACTACCAAACTAATATTTACAAGAGGGCCAAATGATGTAATACTTCCAACACCTCCCCTCATATTACATTATTTGGTAGGAAAATTTTTTGCCTTTATTCTCTAATTCTTTTTTCTATTTATTCAACTCTGAATTTGTCATGACTGGATATATGCAACCTTCATTAGGTATTTCTTTATATATTATATAGTTCTACCTCTAGATCATTGTATCTAATTTACCTCTAAGTCTCTACCTCTAGGCCATTGCCTTTGGGTCATTGCCACTGGGTCTACCTCTAGGTCACTGCCTCTAGGTCTCTACCTCTGAGGTTCTGCCTCTAGGTCATTATCTATGGGTCACTTCAATTAGGTTAGTACCTCTAGGTCACTACCTGTAGACACTAAAATGTGGTAAACCCGATTAAGCATCCACAAACAATGATCAAATTGACATCATATGGCCCCTTGGGCAGCCCTCAGGAGGCTCATAGTGGTTCTAGCCACTCCGAAAAGGTTTTTGGAGGCTATCGACCCAATTTTGGGAGGTTTTGGCCCAAAATTCACCACCGTCCCACCCTGGGATGGTGGTATATTCCCACCATCCCACCCTGGGATGGTGGTGAGCCATCATCCCAAGGTGGGATGGTGAGCAAGTTTGACCCAAAAAAAGTCAAATCTGGGACATTTGGCACCCAAAAATTGCCATTTAGCATGCCATATGGAGCATGCGGGTCAGAGGGCACTGAATCCTTATGACACACTTCTTAATGGAGGCCCAAATTGGATATTCTCTTCCACACCCATTGCATGCCTCCCGTTTGACAAGTGGCACCTCCTGCCATGCATGCCCTTGCATGCCTTTTTGCACATGAGCCCCTTTGGGCTATAAAATGGATACAATATCCACACAAAACACACATATATAGAGAGGAGTTCTAGGATATGCAATGGAGTTCTTCCAATATTTCCCCTCACCTTATTGCACCTTTTTGCCCTCGAAATCTCTCTTTTGCCAAGGAGGTTACCGGGTGACTTCAAGAAGGTAATCTGAGCATAACTTTTCCATCCGGGTGAATTTATTCACCAAATTCAATGAAAACACACCTTATATTGTTTAGGAACATATTATAGTGATTTTTGTAGCAAAAAGTGGCCGAAATTGGTGGGTATCCCCTCCCAGGGTGCCCCCAAATAGTTGTAGTCACCACCATCCCCCCGGGATGAGGGTAAATTATTACACAATTTCACTACTTTTTTTAATTATTATTTTTCTATATTATCCCATGATGCTATAGTTCAAATTTCAGGTGATTTGGAGTTAAATTGACAAAGTTATAGCATTTTTAAGTTTTTGTAGGCTCGTAGGGCCCATCCGGGCACCCCAATTTGATGCAGGTGGATCTGGGACCCAATTTGAAAATATAATCATATGGGTTGTCTTGAAATGTCAATTTATGCATACTTTCCAAATTTCATGAGTTTTGGATATGTTTAGGTTCGGGATTTGCTTGTCTTCTTCTTCGTAGGTTGCAGGCGGGCGATGCAAAATAGAGGGGTCTACAGATGCAATTTCTGATATTTTTTTGGTTATATCCTCTCAAAACATCCTCTTTAATATATCTAAAAATTTTCAAGTCATTTGGACATGTTTTGATATATTTTTAATATATGCGCTATTTTGCCCCTATGGGGATTGCATGTTTTCACCATACACCCTTGCTATTTGACCCCTTTGGCTTCCTTGTGTGTAGGTGCAGGTTATTAGAAGGAATTGGGAAGGAATATCAGACATCATAGATTGAAGATACAAGCAGTGGTGGCATTGGCCCGCCCACCTCGATTGTGGGTATGAGGAAAAGCACTGGATGTGCACCTTGATTCCGTGGAAGACTTGGTCTTTGGGCACCTAATATTGTAAAAATTGTATCACATTTTGAGCCCTCAAGGGGACTATTGTGTAACCTTGGATCTTATCCAACAAATTAATGAAGAAGAAACTCGTCTTCATTTCATTTCCTTTTGCTTGGTATTGCTTTCATTTTCACATGCATGCTTCCTTTTGATGCTCATGAGCGAGATGGGGTAGATACACATATTTTTTTACATAATTTGGTGCAATTTTTTTCCCTAATTCAGTGGTGATCATGGTGGGACCCTTGTCCCTTATGATTTGGGTGAAAATATGACCTCAATTTTGCAATTTTTGCCCTTTTTGTGTTGCAGGTGCTCCCCTCCCCACCCTGGAATGGTGGCAGAGCCTTTATCTAGAACACCCTGGGATGGTGGCTTCACCATCCCACCCTAGGATGGTGGTGAGGCTTCTAATCATCCCACCCTAGAGCGGTGGTGAAACAGAGAGATTTTTGCCCAAAAATTCAGAATTTGGAGAGCTCAAAATGGACAAAGTAAGTGCCTAAACCCTCTATTTTTCTGCTACATTTTTAGAGACTATCAAAAATCAGTTTTCTTGCTTCATTTGCTTGCATAGAAAGGTTAAAAGTTACATTTTTGCTTTTCTTATAACATCACATAGCAAAAGGAAGAAGAAAAATCAAAAGAAATTTGAAGTAGCAATGCATCTTTGTGGCTTGATTGCTTGTGGCTTACCCATTGGGTAAGCTAGCATTTAGGGCTTGCATCTATAAGTGACATTTGTAGGTTCCTTTTATCCTAGATTTTTGAAATTAAAACACACCTATTGCATGCATTTAGTGAATTATCATTGAATGCTTCTTTGCTTACTTTCTTTGGGCTTAAAAGGAACCACACACACTTGCACGTTCCACTATAACATTGGTAAGGTTGGATTTCATCACCAACCCCCAATTCAGACTGGTGATGTTGGATTTCACCTCCTTCCACCAGCTTGCCCATATATATCTTAGATAGAATAGGGCACTCTCTCAAGATGGAATAGGTCACTAATGTTCAAACTGCCTCCCATTGTTGGAAACATTGTTTCAGAGTGGAAGAGCTAGGCGAACCCCCCACTGGGATTTAAGCGGTGTACCCTAGACTCTTTTGAGAAATCATGTTTGGCACTAGTATCCCTAGTCACCACTTTGGTTGAGTTCCCTCATTCTAATTCCACAACAAGAGCAAAGAACAACAACAAATCTAAACACATTGAAACCAGTTTAGGACACACATTTAATCAGTAAAAAGATAATCATATTGTCTGCTTTGTGTGTTTCTTTGTTATATGGGACCAAAACCTAACCCTAATTTTTCAAAAAATAGGGTTTAAAAAAAAATCTACTTTTTTATTCTGCATCCAATGCTTCAAGAATCGTGCAAAACGGAGCTATAACGAAAAAGTTATTTTGGTTTTATGATTACTCTATTTTCGAGGCCAAAAATAGAGAAAAACTGCACTAAAACGGTCATAGAATGGTCTAGACAACTCCAAAACTTGCCAAATTTGTTTTTTTGTCTTAGTTAGCCCCTTCTGCACCTCTCCCAGAAATTTTGAGTCCTAACTATTCATGGTTCAAAATTTCCCAAAAATTCCTAAAAGTGGGCATTTCCCCATAGGCCCCGGTTGGCCAAATATTCCAAAAATACAAAATTTTGACCCAAAAATCAAATTTTGGAGACCTATCCCATTATGATCAGCTCATCGCACTGATAATTTTGATATATAACACTTATAACCTTTTTTGGAAGTCAAAATTTTCTCTAGTGTGGGTTTCCTTCAAGGTTTGCCTAGTCAACACATTATGACAACTATGCATGGCCGAGCTCGATCACGAGCTAGTGAAGTAGAAAAATTTAGGAGAGGCCCTGAGCACCATCATTATAGGTATGAGGATCTCATCACTCCTGCATGGAGCCCTGATAGTAGTCACCTTTGCTATTCTCCTAAGGATCTCATCATTCCTGCACGACACCTTGAAAGTCGTCGTGAGGTCCACTCCTCATTTAGAAGACCCGACCACCAAAGTACCTCTACCAAGAGAACATCAATGGATTACCCACATGATCAAGTGGATTATTCGGTTAGCCAACACCGATTCCAATCACAAACCAGATATAATCAGCCTTCCAAAGGGCCTAGCAGGGAGGTCTACACTCCCTCTACATCGTGGTCTTCACCACCTAGAACTCCCATCCAACAAGTGTTAGCAACCCAGAGTAGGCCTGTGCGAAGTTTACATGCACCATCAGCCAAAGTGACCATGAGTGAGCTTCTACTACAGTCCTCCAAATATTGGGAACCTTTCATGAGGGTCTTGGATTCCATGGAGGTACAACATCATGACTCTGATGCTTTCACCAACTTTATGGAATACATACAAATGTACAAGAATCCTACTATATCCTTTCAAAATCATGAGGTCAAACCCATACCTACCAATTCACCAGATCCTACTTTGCACATAATTGCAAGCATCAATAGGGTCCCCTATAAGTGAGTATTGGTTGACACAGGTTCCTCGATAAACATTATTACCACAACTTCACTAAAACATCTCAACCTTCCATCCTCACGCATTGCACCATCCAAGTTCACATTACAAGCATTCAATGATGCTTTATCCTCCACTATGGGCACAATAATCCTACTTGTTGAAGTTGGACAAAATATTGTGCCTACATTGTTCTACATCTTGGAGGGTGCAAGACAGTACAACATACTGCTTGGAAGGCCATGGATAAGAGACATGGAATGTGTTCCATCTATAGTTCATCAATGCATTAAATACATTGATGAAGGTAAGGTCCATGTGGTCCATGTTGACCTAGACCCCTTCAAGTATTATAAGTAGGTGGATCATCCACAAAGGCCTATAGTGTCACCCAAGCATTTGGACACTAAATCCAATGACCTTATTCAGAGTCCAGATTCAACCCCACGGTTAGTCATGAAGCTACCTTCACCACCGCTAGTACCATCCTCTATCTCTTCAAGCAAGGAAGAATCAGAAGAGCCAGCTATAGAAGCTCCCATAGCTATCATCAATACACCTAAAGAAGATCTTTTCACTCCTACCAAAAAGGAGGAAGAGCCCACTGTTGATACGGATGAATCAAATCCTATCATACCATCTTCATCCACCATAGTTGAGGACACAATTCAATTCACCTACCTAGAACTCGATGAGTGCATAGTACCCAATGTTGCATTCACACCTATCATCGAGTCGATAAAGGATCTAGGTAGTCCCCCTACCAAGTTGCCACCCATTGATAGCATTTTTGATGCACCCCTCGAGCAAGGGGGCCAAGCAGATCACCTTGGACAAGTTGATGAGGTAGCCATGACTCATTTAGATGCAAATGCATCTTCTCATGAGTTTGTGGGAATGATCAATATGATGACAGAGAACCAAATCCCTCTGAATCCATCTATGCAAATTGTGACACCATCCAACATTCCATCCATAAAATAGGAGATACCATCGATGGATTCGGTCACACCTACTCCATCTCACTCAACATCTCCACAAAACCAAGAACATGTGTACTCCCTAGACCAAAGTGGGGGTAACCCAACTACCATAGTTGAAAAATCTGAGTTGGAACATGAGCATGAGCTAAATAAAGAACAAGAACATGTGGATATAATCGCCAGCTCCAATCATCATGAAGCATCCACATCTGCTCAGACATTAGGGACTTTTGATCCACCCTCGATCAATTATCTCCCAGCTCCCACACCTAGTTCACCTCCACCACATATAAGTTGCCATCCAACTCCCTCAATAGCCATCCAGTCATCACCTCCACTAGTACCACAACATATCTTGGATAGGCTAGCCGATGTGGAGTTACAAGTGAGTCACCAACAAAATGATTTACAACAGATCATGGATCGACTCACAAGCATTGAGTTACGGTTGAGTCATCCAAAACCTCAACCCCTTGATTGTTAGGACCAACCCACTCCTGCACAATCCAATGTTAAGTCTCAAACAAATCAAGGGCTAAACCAACAACATCGCCTTAAGCGACAATTTATGCCCATTAATGAGTCCAGGGACTCTCTATTTGAGTGACTCTTAGTGGCAAAGGTAATTACCCTACCTGGAGTGTTGACCTATCAACCCAAACACACCTAAGCCCTATGGATATCGCAAAGACCTATACTGCAAATACCATAGGCAAAATGGGCATGATGTGCATATGTGCTTTAAGTTCAAACACCTAGTACATGATATAATCGATAGGAATGATATTCAAGGAAACCCCCCCTTCCCCCCCACCCCCCCCGGACTAAACCCAAACAATATGGGGGGACCTTTCCTCTATCATCGGATGAGAGGGTATGAAATTGGATGTGTTTGGGTCCAAGATCTTATTGATGAGGAAGCTTTATCCATGAGTGGGGCACTCATTTCACCCCATCGAGACATTGGCATTACCCAAAATGCCTTGCCAAAATAGGGGGAGTCAATTCCTATTGCTCCTCCTAGCCAAGCCAATAACATTGCATCAATCATAGTAAATGTTGGGGGTATACAAGGTATTGCACCTTCCTCCTAAGAACACAAAGTAAGCAAAGTTTCTAAAAGGCTCCAAGGGTATCTACATATCGCTTGGTCAACCCATAACACCCTAGGTGTTCTATAACTATCTAGGTCACCCAAAAGGCTCTTAGTAGGTTTTCACCATCTAGGTCAACCTAAAAATGCTCCTAGACTATCTACGATCATCTAGGTCAACCCTAAAATCCCCAAAGGCATCCATAAGCTCTTTGGTCATAGCCAAATGCCCCTAGATAGTCGTAGACACTTTTTAAGTGTCGTTGACCTATCTAGGTCACCCAAAAGGCTCCTAGCGGGTTCTCACTATCTAGGTCAAATAAAAATGCTCCTAGACTATCTACGATCATCTAGGTCAACCCTAAAAGCCCCAAAGGCATCCATAAGCCCTTTGGTCATAGCCAAATGCCCCTAGGCAGTCGTAGACACTTTCTAAGTATCGCTAAACATATAGGTCACCCAAAAGGCTCCTAGCAGGTTCTCACCATCTAGGTCAAATAAAAATACTCCTAGACTATCTACGATCATCTAGGTCAACCCTAAAAGCCCCAAAGGCATCCATAAGCCCTTTGGTCATAGCCAAATACCCCTAGGCAGTCGTAGACACTTTTTAAGTGTCATTCACGTCTAGGTCACCCAAAAGGCTCCTAGCGGGTTTTCACCATCTAGGTCAAATAAAAATGTTCCTAGACTATCTATGATCATCTAGGTCAACCCTAAAATCCCCAAAGGTATCCATAAGCCCTTTTGTCACAACCAAATACCCCTAGGTAGTCGTAGATACTTTTTAAGTATCGTTGCATCCTAGGTCACCCAAAAGGCTCCTAGCGGGTTTCACCATCTAGGTCAAGTAAAAATGCTCCTAGACTATCTACGATCATCTAGGTCAACCCTAAAAGCCCCAAAGGCATCCATAAGCCCTTTGGTCACAACCAAATACCCCTAGGTAGTCGTAGACACTTTTAAGTGCCACTAATGTCTAGGTCACCCAAAAGGCTCCTAGCGGGTTTTCACCGTCTAGGTCAAATAAAAATGCTACTAGACTATCTACAATCATCTAGGTCAACCCTAAATGCCCCAATGGCCCCCAATAAGCTCGTTGGTCACATGTATATTCAAAAACATCAAAATACAAAAACATTGCATCACATTGCACTTTCATACATATATATCAATCAAAATTTCAAAAAAAACATCATCAAAATTTCAAAAATTCAAAAATATTGCATCACATCACATTGCATCCCATTGCATTTTATCGTCGCTTGCATTTAGGCATATTCATCATTAGCACTTTACATTTTAGAGTTGCTCATACATGTCTAGCACCATGATGGTACACTACTTACCGCTCAAAATCAATGTTGTGAAAGTACTCATAGTTCAATGCCGCAATTATCATTTTCACCCACATTTTTCACGTTTCCATAGTCGTGTCTATTCCCTTCACTTAGCCATTTGTTTTAGAATGTCAATAGGGTTTTTGGTCACTCAGCCATATCCAGTCTCTACTCAGATTTTGTAGAAGGCTAGCTTGATTTTTAGGAGGTAGAATCTTGCTTAGATTATGCCTTGTGTACATCATATCCCAAACACAATTAATCATTAACAATCCAAGTTTTTCACAAAGACAGATGAAATCCATGAAGTGGTCTAGGTTACCTTAAGCGAAAAGGTCATCCTGCTCATCCCCCTGTGTGAATGGTTCAAGAATGCTGAGAGTTGGCAAAAGGACAAGTTTTCCCCTACCCAATTCCCCCCACAACAATAAGTGGTTTTCCCCCATTTTTTTGTCATCAAAATCCCACATTGTCACATGTTTGCAATAGTCTAAATTTGCAAACCCCCACAAAGCAAAAAATTCCAAGTACAAAAATACAAAAATAAAAAAGTGCACACGTCAAAAAGCACAAGAAACAGTGATCCCCATCACTCAAAATTCAAATCCCTTGCTCAAGAGAAAAAGAAAAAACTCAAAATAAATAGTGATTATTATCACTAAAAAGAGAAAAATAAACAGTGATTCTTATCACTTCATATGAGAGCAAGTATCCCAATAAAATTCAAGAAAGTAGGGAGTCAAACTTGAATCCTTGGAACTCTCAGCATTTGGAAAACCATCAGGTGATCCTCATTACGGGTTTGGTGGATAGCCTATCCATCAATGGTGGTAGCCTCCCGCATGATGATATGTCTACCATATTAGCTTTTGGGCGTATGTGTAGACCAATGTTTGCATGTGGATGAGCTAGCTTTGGTAACCTAGATTGCCTAGTGGTCTAGTCATACTTAGTACAAAACCTAGGATGGTGGCATTCATTGGGTGATCCTCAGTATAGGTTTGGTTGAGAGCCTACTTGGCACTGGCGGTATCCTTATGCATCTCACAAGAATGAACTCACTTGCACACATAGGGATATGAAGTACCTTGGTCATCCTAGTAGATTCATACCTTGTCAAAAAGTCCTGCATGGTTAGTATACAACTTTTGATGAGTTGACTAGAGTGTTTGAGTCTCATGAAAACCTAATGGGCATTCCCTAAACAACATGTCATTCATATCACTTCACCTCATTCATTTCAGTTACATTATTCACAAATCCATTATATAAGTCTCATGACAACATTACATATGAGTTGGTGCAATATACATCACCTATGGTGCTAGCACGATATGTCATATAGTCTACACATTGCATCCTCTAAATCAATAAATCATCCATCTCACCATACATCCATGCATGTACAAAATCAAATCAAATCACATTACAAAATATGCATACAGGGTAGACATCCATCATCATCTCATAAATCAAATTGCATACATTTGCATACATTTCATAAAACAATAAACACATGATGATAAACCACATAAAAAGTTCATATATATATATATATATATATATGTGTGTGTGTGTGTGTGTGTGTGTGTGTGTGTGTGTATGTATGGGACAAAAAGATACATCATGTTGCCCATAGGCTGCAATAAAGTGGGTCCTTAGACCTCACAATGCTAAACATCCAAAAATCCAAAAAGAGTCGAAAGAGCCTCAAAAATCCCCAAAGGTATCCATAAACCCTTTGGTCAACCAAAAATCCCCAAAGGTATCCATAAACTCTTTGGTCACCCAACAAGCCCCAAAGGTATCCATAAACCCTTTGGTCAACTCAAAAGCCCCAAAGGTCTCCATAAACCCTTTGGTCACCCAACAAGCCCCAAAGGTATCCATAAACCCTTTGGTCAACTCAAAATGCCCCAATGGCATCCAATAAGCCCATTGGTCAAGTATACATACATATATATTAATCAAAAAAAAAAAACAACAAAACAACACAAAAGCCAAAGAAAAGGGTTCAACACCCACCAAAACAAGTCACATATGATGGAATTCATTCAGGGTCAAGATGGAATGCAAACTTCTCATGGATGCATGGACAAGTTACTACTTCACTCCCCAAGAAGGCCATTATGGCTAGACCGCCCCACGGGAAGGAGGTTTTCAACTCTTTTCTTCCATGAAATCTCCATAGCATCATCCAAATCCTTTCAAAACTGTGCCATTTTTCAATGAGAACAATTGAAGGCAACCTTAACAAACATCATCTGGGTCAAGCGACTCATCGCTTTTCTCATTGGTCATTCCCTCATCGACTCATCGCTTGAGGGGGTAGTCATGCTTAACAAATTCATAATAAAAAATCAACAATTAAACACTCAATCATGCAAGTTGCATTCATCCAATGAATCTTTGACAAAGACAATCATGCCCCTGCTTGGGGCAGAAAACAAGCAAATATCTCAATTAAGCACATAACAGTGCAGATGAACCTGCCTATTCGTAACCTCAAAAGTTACCAAAATACTTGGTTTTCTCTAACGCCTAGGGTTATAAGTCCCCTGAGCATACCTGGAAGCTGAAGAGAAACCGAGACCAATGTCTTTACTGAGTCAAAAGCAAGGATTCAAGAACACACGCCCTTTCCATGATTGGGGCATCTAAAGTTGGTTAGGTTATCGAGTAACCTTAATCATTCAACATTTTGGTCATCTATTTTTGCTCAGCGTTGTGCTGCACACAACACATCTCAAAAAGGGGCATATGTAGACACTAAAATATGGTAAACCCGATTAAGCATCCACAAACAATGATCAAATTGACATCATATGGCCCCTTGGGCAGCCCTCAGGAGGCTCACAGTGGTTCTAGCCACTCCGAAAAGGTTTTTGGAGGCTATCGGCCCAATTTTGGGAGGTTTTGGCCCAAAATTCACCACCGTCCCACCCTGGGATGGTGGGTCCCACCATCCCACCCTGGGATGGTGGTGAGCCATCGTCCCAGGGTGGGACGGTGAGCAGGTTTGACCCAAAAAAAGTCAAATCTGGGACATTTGGCACCCAAAAACTACCATTTAGCACACCATATGGAGCATGCGGGTCAGAGGGCACTGAATCCTTATGACACACTTCTTAATGGAGGCCCAAATTGGAGATTCTCTTCCACACCCATTGCATGCCTCCCGTTTGACAAGTGGCACCTCCTGCCATGCATGCCCTTGCATGCCTTTTTGCACATGAGCCCCTTTGGGCTATAAAATGGATACAATATCCACACAAAAAAATATATATATAGGAGAGGAGTTCTAGGATATGCAACGGAGTGCTACCAAGATTTCCCCTCACCTTATTGCACCTTTTTGCCCTCAGAATATCTCTTTTTGCCAAGGAGGTTACCGGGTGACTTCAAGAAGGTAATCCGAGCATAACTTTTCCATTCGGGTGAATTTATTCACCAAATTCGATGAAAACACACCTTATATTGTTTAGGAACATCTGCTAGTGATTTTGGTAGCAAAAAGTGGCCAGAATTGGTGGGTATCCCCTCCTAGGGTGCCCCCCAAATAGTTGTAGTCACCACCGTCCCCCTGGGACGAGGGTAAATTCTTACACAATTTCACTATTTTTTTTAATTAGTATTTTTCTATATTATCCCATGATGCTATAGTTCAAATTTTAGGTGATTTGGAGTTAAATTGACAAAGTTATAGCATTTTTAAGTTTTTGCAGGCTCGTAGGGCCCATCCGGGAACCCCAATTTGATGCAGGTGGATCTGGGCCCCAATTTGAAAATATAATCATATGGGTTGTCTTGAAATGTCAATTTATGCATACTTTCCAAATTTCATGAGTTTTGGATATTTTTAGGTTCAGGATTTGCTTGTCTTCTTCTTCGTAGGTTGCAGGCGAGTGACACAAAATAGAGGGGTCTACAGATGCAATTTCTGATCTATTTTTGGTGATATCCTCTCAAAAAATCCTCTTTAACATCTCTACAAATTTTCAAGTCATTTGGACATGTTTTGATATATTTTTAATATATGCGCTATTTTGCCCCTATGGGGATTGCATGTTTTCACCATACACCCTTGCTATTTGACCCCTTTGGCTTCCTTGTGTGCAGGTGCAGGTTCTTAGAAGGCATTGGGAAGGAATATCAGACATCAGATATTGAAGATACAAGCAGTGGTGGCATTGGCCCGCCCACCTCGATTGTGGGTATGAGGAAAAGCACTAGATGTGCACCTTGATTCCGTGGAGGACTTGGTCCTTGGGCACCCCAAATATTGTAACAATTGTATCACATTTTGAGCCCTCAAGGGGACTTTTGTGTAACCTTGGATCTGATCCAACAAATTAATGATAAGACACTTGCTTTATTTCATTTCTTTTTGTTTGGTATTGCTTCATTTTCATATGCATGCTTCCTTTTTGATGCTCATGAGCGAGATGGGGTAGATACACATATTGTTTTACATAATTTGGTGCACAATTTTTACCTAATTAACTACCTTTGGAACTCTACCTTTGTGTTACTTATGGATTATCATTATCTCTAGGTCATACACTAGAACATTCATAAAACTATTATATTTGTAGGATCATCACTACATATGATTTCACTATATGCCATCTTCCAAGCTATGCTTGGGTTATAATAATTTATTTATTTTATGATAAGACTGAAAATATTCTCATCAAACATTGATCATACTTGGTTTCAATTTGTAGAAACCATACAATATTCCTTTTATCTTATCTTATTCAGTCTTGTTTATCCATCCACGATCCATTTTTAATCTGTGATCTTTATTTTATTTTTGTAGATAAAATATTCGTGAATGATTTCGTCCACAAATTTCACAATAATGGATATTCCAATATTTCTCTATCTTGTATCCATATCTATCACAAATATTACATATGTTCTTTGTTATAAAATTCTTTTTTCCATTATGTCCATTCTTACTAATTTTATCGATCCTTGTCATAGATTTGATGTCACTATTTCCTATCATAAATTTAGTTCCTAATTTCTTGATACTTGTCTATCTTGTATAGCCAAGACCTCCACATTTTGGTCTTATTTCTAGTACAATTGAATCTTTCATTCCTTGTCCATATTTTCCCAAACCTGTATCTTTATATCTCATTTTATTTAATAATTTTGAACCAATTCCTTTAGTATACCTTTTAAAATAACCAAAAAGAACATCAAACTTATCCCTATCAACATCAACACAACTCTAAGCATCACTATATCTATCATCATTATTTTTTATAGCACAATATTTTTCTAAAAAATCTATAACACACGGAAGTCATCATTCCAAAACTAATGAAATAATAGCTACATGATATTTTATTGATTAAAAAGGGGGTTACAACAATATTCTCTCAATAAGGGTTTTCATATTTTTCTCAATGTGAGTGTAGTGCATTTGTGATGTATTTCAGTGCCCATAATGTAGATGGGCTTCTTGCATGTGTGCCATCACTTGGGTGCTTGAAAATATCTTTTGTATCTGTTTGGGTCTGCAAAAATGGGTTAGTATTCTTGGGGACCTATCATTGATTAGATACCATGTTTATCAAGATAAAATGATGTTGAAGTGAAGGAAAACATGATGAAAATTGAAATTAAAATTGTAGAAACTACAAACAAGGGAAACTTACCTGATCTGTAGCTTTGGAATGGTTGTAGACCAGGTTTGCATAGTAGTGTGCAAACCTTTGGATCAAGTTCACACGATAGTGTGCAAACCAGATTTTCATTGATTGATTTTGTGGATTTCTATTTGAATGAGATCTTGGTACTATTGCTTGATGTATGATGGATACAAAAGTGAAAGAATAGTCTGGAGTGATTTCTATAAATTTTTTGTAAGTAAATCAAAAGGGCAAGAGTTATTTCATGGTGAAAATGGCCATATATTTATAGAGTGGGCCAAGGCTAGGGGGGTGAGGTGGCATGAACCTTAGGTTAGATCTCAACCATGGTGAGGTTAAAAGGATGAAGTGGAAGGTGAGTCATTCCTTCATATTCCCTAAAAAGGGATCTATAAATATCCTATGTGCACACATGTGTGAGCAAGGGTTGAGACTAACCTTGATTAGGTAAATCCTAGGTTAGCTTGTGATTAATTTAAGCATCTTCTAAATATCTTAACTAAGTGATGGGTGCACATGTGTGAGGATAAGGTTAATGCTAATCTTAATTATCCCTAATTAAGCATGTTTAAGTCATAAAGTACACTTTAATGATAAAGTAACATTTTTAACTAAGATTAGGGTTACCATGATTAGGATTTTTGAAGGAGGTCACATGAAGACCATGATTAGATGTAGGAAAGGGCTTAGATGGCCTAAAGGGGCTTATGGATAGCCCTTTTGTGAAAACAAGGTGTTTTTGGATCAATTAATGTAATTTTATGAGGTTTTAAACTTAATTAATAGCGAAGGATGAACTTACGATCAAAAGCAATTTTTAGGTGTCTACATTTTCCCATTTTGGTACTATGTTGTGTAAGACATGGTTCAGTACAAAAATAATGGAGGAAGGTGATGTGATTGGAAAGATGAAGTATTTATGAGTGGATGAATGCAGATGATTACAAAAGAAACATGATGATGAAATCGATGATTTACAATTTAGTGTAACACTTTGAAGTACTGTACTGGTTGCTTTTAGGGATAAAATTGCTATGTTCTTGTGATCAACACAAGATTTTCCAATTGTGAATAAAACTAATACATTTTCAAATTTTTGCTTTTGACTGATTGATGATCACGTGATAAAATTTTTTAAACCATAAAATCCATGAGATGAGGTCATATCAAGTGCAACATTTAGAAATGGTCTTATGTGTGACATTCTAATGACTAGAGTCGAGATATGTTTGTTAGGTGCATGGCATTCGAGATTTTTGTTGAGATAATCTTAAAAAAAAAATCATAGGCAAATGTAATACCCATGATTAGATATTTGGTTTCTTGATCACATGCAAAGATAATTTTTGATTTTTTTGTATGAATACCCCCTCAAGCGGTGAATCAACAATGGAGTGGATGAAAAGTGGTAGCGAGTCGATTGAAAGATGATGATGATAAAGATGACATGAAAATGATGCAAAATAGAAATGGATGATAGGACTAGGTAAAAAATTTCAAAATGAACTGGGTTGGTGATGTTGATTTAATATTTGCATGGTTTCACATGAACTAGGTTCGCACATAACTAGGTTCACACAGTAGTGTGTGAACCTGACTGTTAAACCCATGCACAATATTTTAGCAGTTTGGAGGACCAAATGATGTTAGAATTGAACAAGACTTATACCGTTGGAAAGATATTTTTGAGCTTGATCCATTAGTGATAGTTTTGGAAAATTTAGAGATGATTTGATAGGTGAAAAATTAGGTCAAATATGACCCTAAGTTTAGAAGCGACGAATGCACAATTTCAATTCTTGTGAAGGGTGCACATGATGATTTTTTATTGTGCATATATACAATGTGTGTGATTTTACATGTATTCAATGTGTACATGTTAAATATGTTTGATATGAATGTGTGTTAGGTAATATGAAACTAACTGAACATTAGGAGCTATGAATGATGATATGTAAAGGTCTTATGTGATAACTTGTGTACATGCAAAATGTAAAGATGTGGCAAGATGGATAACAGTTTGTCTTGCATTTGAACTTCCTTGTTATAGCAAAGTGGGGACAAGCAAAAAAGTATAATAACCAATAACCAAAAATTAGAGGAGAGAAACATGGGTTGTACTTACTGATTGAAGTGTACAAGATGCACATGAAAGAGAAGTAGAAAATTATGAGCCTACACAATGAATGAGAAAATACAAGTGTGATGAATAATGTGAATGCAACAAATAGATTTAGCGATGATAATGTAAAACCCTAATTCTAAATCATAGAATATGTTTAGAATAATTTATAGGAGCTTAAATGACATATTATGAAGAATCAAATTTATCTAGTGACCAATCAATATCCTAAAGATATATTAACTATCATAACTGAGGTTGAATCATTCATAGACCTTTGTATGCACATGATGTTCATTTATCCATTTTGATAAAGGTTGGATTAACCCATTTGAAGTCTAGCCACATTTTCTAGCTCATTTACCTGTAAGCCTTACTCCACTATTAGGTAGGCTCTTGAAGCCTATTTCTAACAATGTAAATGACCCCATGATGTTATTTTAGGCCTGAGGACCTTCAGGATTCAAGCATTTGAAATGATATCTAGAGGCTTTTCCTTTTGTTTTCTTCCCCTTGTGAATCTGATCCTATTTTTTTGGTGCTATTTTTTATGTGTGTGGGCACTACCTTTTGTTTTCTGTATATTTTGACATTCGTAGTATACTTGTACCTTTGTTTATCCCCAGGTTTATTTTTTATCATGCAAGTGATAGAGTGAGTAGGAAAAACCATTCGCTAAATGGCAAAGCTTTTGCAAGGTGTTATCCTTACTATACTCAAAATTTACTTAAGATGTGAATGTGTGAGTGATCCATGAACAAACTCGATTCATCTAGGGGAAGTCTTTAAATCCTATAGATTTTGATGACGTTCGATGTATGTTGATTAAACTGACCATGAATGGTTGAGTAACAGAAAGAATTCTTGTAAACATGCAACTAAGAATAGGTGCAATGTTGTGATGTATACGGGATATGGAATGCGTATGTACAAGGAAGATAAAGAACATAACTAGGATCAATACCTATAGTATGATATGTAGAAGAGGACATGATGCAATAAAATGTCTAAAAATGTATAGGAGTATGCAACCAATATGTTTCTAGAAAATGCAAATAAAGTAAAACAGATAGATGCAAGAAGGTGTACCTAAAATGTGGGTTGCCATGTACAGGATAAAATCTAAAAGATGCATATCGATGTATAAAATAATTAAACTGAATGCCTATGTGTGGTAGTAGTGATCATGAAGGATGCATATGAATGCTTGTAAAAATATGATATGGTGAGAAGTGTAAAAATAAAGGAATTAGAAATGAAGTAGGGGCGATGATGTTAGTGATATAGCCGCAATGAGAGAAGGTGAAGGAATAAAGTGAAGAGAATATGGAAGAAGTTGGAAAATAACAAGAAGAGAAATAGGAGAAGAGAAAATTTTTGAATCAAATCAAAGGTATGTAGTTGCTCGTAGCATGACCATACATCATTGACATGGTTCTATAGGAAAGACTAGAGAATAGAGGAAATGGGAAGAGATGAAATTCTATCTAAGAGTAAAATGTGTGAATATGGATGATGTTTCAAGGATTTGCATGTTTTTGAATGTTGAACATGTAAAAATTTAAAATGAAGCCAAAGGAAGTCGATGCCTTTGGAATAAATGTGATTGTGAAATGAATCCAAAGGAAGTTGATGCTTTTGGAATGGATGTAATTGTGAGATGAAGCCAAAGGGATTTGATGCCTTTGGATTGGAAATAATGGTGAGATGAAGCCAAAGGAATTTGATACCTTTGGGATGAAAAATATAGTCAAATACTCAAACCTTGGGATTCAATTTCTAAGATATTTTTAAAGAATATTCCAAAATATTATTGAGGATTTTGGAGAAACCTATCCAAATTTTATTGAGGATTTTTGAGAAACCTGGTCCCTAAGATATGTTTAAAAAGAATATTTCAAAAAGTTTCTAAGGATTTTGGAGAAATCTATCCAAATTATGTTGAGGAATTTGGAGAAACCAAGTTCCTAAGAGATGTTAAAAAAGAATATTCTAAAAATTTTCTAAGGATTTTGGAGAAACCTATCCAAACTTTGTTGAGGATTTTGGAGAAACCTATCCAAATTTTGCTAAGGATTTTGGAGAAACTTGGTTCCTAAGATATGTTTAAAAATAATATTCCAAAATTTTGCTGAAGATTTTGGAGAAACCTATCCAAATTTTGTTGAGTATTTTGGAGAAACATGGTTCCTAAGATATTTTTAAAAGGAATATTCCAAAATTTTGTTGAGGATTTGGAGAAACCTATCCAATTTATTTCTAGGATTTTGGAGAAACCTAGTTCCTAAGAGATTTGTAAAAGGAATTTTGTTGAGGATTTTGGAGAAACTTGGTTCCTAAGATATTTTTAAAAAGAATATTCCAAATTTTTTTTGAAGTTTTTGAAGAAACCTGTTTCCTAAGAGATTCTAAAAAGAATGTTCAAAAACTTTGTTGAGGATTTTGGAGAAACCTATTTCCTAAGAGATTCTAAAAATAATGTTCCAAAATTTTGCTAAGGATTTTGGAGAAATCTGTTTTCTAAGAGATTCTAAAAATAATGTTCCAAAATTTTATTGAGGATTTTGGAGAAACCTGTTTCCTAAGAGATTCTAAAAAGAATGTTCTAAAATTTTGCTAAGGATTTTGGAGAAACCTATTTCCTAAGAGGTTATAAAAAGAATATTCCAAAATTTTGCTAAGTATTTTGGAGAAACTTGTTTTCTAAGAGATTCTAAGAATAATGTTCCAAAATTTTGTTGAGGATTTTAGAGAAACCTATTTTCTAAGAGATAATAAAAATAATTTTCTAAAATTTTGTTGAGAATTTTGGAGAAACTTTTTTTTTGGAAAAACCATTGTGATGAATACAAGGCAAAGGGTACAACATTTTGAACCTAGCAATTGATTTGATTTGATGAGGGTGGGGTAAAGGGTGTAACCTTTGACAAAAGGATGAAACCTCTTGAACCTAGTGATTGATTTGATTTAATGAGGGTGAGATAAAGGGTGTAACCTTTGACAAAAGGATGCAACCTTTTGAACCTAGTGATTGATTTGATTTGGTGAGGGTGAGATAAAGGGTGTAACATTTAACAAAAGGATGCAACCTTTTGACCATAGAAATTGATTTGATTTTATGTGAGTGAGGTAAAGGGTGTAACATTTTATAAAAGTATGCAACCTTTTGAACCTAGTGATTGATTTTATTTGATGAGGTAGAGGTAAAGGGTGTAACCTTTGACAAAAGGATGCAATATTTTAAACCTAGTGATTGATTGTGATGGCCAAAATACCATGAGTTTTATGGCAAAACCTATTTTTATTGAATGAGTTGTTGATGCATGGCAAAGCGTGCAACCTTTAACAAAGGGATGGCCTTTTTGAGGATCTAGAAATGTTATGTGATTGATGGTGATTTATATGTGAGTGCAATGTTGGGTGGCACCATCATGAGCAGATGAGAGGTGGTGGAGTTTGAATGTGTAAGAAGGATTAATTCTGTAAAAGAGAACTATGGTTGGAAAGAGGAAAACTCTCTCCCAGTTGTAGAAGTGGTTTGAAAAGGGAATGCAATCCCCTAATTACAAAATTATTTAGGTGGGGAAGAAAAATCCCCCATTCATAAATATTTTGTAAAAGTGAGATGAATGTTTTTAGTTGTGAATGATGAAGTGGAAGGAGATAAAACCCCAATTGTGAATGATGAATTGGAAGAAGATGAAATTGCCCCAATTTTGAATTATGGATTGGAATAATATGAAATTACCCCAATTTTGAATGATGGATTGGGAGAAGATGAAATTTACCTAGTTTTGAATTATGGATTGGGAGAAGATGAAATTAATCCAATTTTGAGTGATGGTGAATACCTTTGAAACTTTTCCATTGACAAGTGTGAGGTAGTTGAGTTGATTGGGTTAGCTAGTCGACCATAGATGGGTCCTACTCATGATTGCTTCAGTGGGTGCATCTGTGATATAGATATAGTATCCATACATGAGTACCCTAGCATCCATAGGTTCTTAACACACCAAATATGATTGGATTAGAGTTTTGAATAAGAAGAGAAGTTTTTATTGTGCTTACCCCAAGAAAATGGGGGTTGATGATAGTCTCAGGTGAAGTCCTTGGACAAGTGCCATTTATAAGAGTGAGTGTTTGATTATTAATCATGCAAACTATGGTGTCCAATTTTTAGATATCTACCTCTTCATGTGATGAATTGGTGATGAAGAAAGTGAGGAATGATAATGATGTGATTGAAAAATGATGAAAAATGAGAAGTGGAGAATGATGAAAAATAAAAATGGATGTTATACAAGGCCATAGCCATGCATATCATAAATAATGGAACTAAAAATTGTAGGTTCACATGTTAGTGTGCAAACTAAAGGTTCAAACAGAAGTGTGTAAACCAAAGGTTCACACACTACTATGTGAACTTTAACTGTTTGACCCATGTGCAGTATTTTAGTAGGTTGAGGGACCAAATGATGTCAAAATTAGAAAATAATATACTGTTAGAAAGCTCTTTTTGAGCCCGATCCAATGGTGATAGTTTTGATAAAATTGGATATGATATGATAGGGGGAAATTTGGGTCAAATATTACCTCCCTTTTAGAAGTGATGGATGCACAATTTCAAGCCTTTTGAAAGGGAAAATTGGTATGATTAGTGAAATTGTCAATGGATGATGATAATGGAGAAGAAGAAAAGGAAATTGAAGAAGTGATGAAGGAGGAGAATATTTAGTAAAAGTAAGAATTATGAACATGGTGTAGAAAAAAATAATGATATTTAGGTAGAGGAAGGCAAAAAGTGGAAGTGGATGATGGTGGAAGTGGAGTAATGGGTGTATCCTAATGCAGTGGATAATGTAAATTATGAGTAGTGATGTTAATCATGCCAACTACTATGTGTGAGTAAGTATCATGATGTAAATGCTTGAATTATCTTGATTAGAACTATTGAGTTGGTTAAGCCCCTTGAGGATTGGTCCCCCCATGTTTAGGCATTGGTTTTGATAAATACCTAGATTTTTATTTTGTGGTGCAAGGAGATTCAAAACATGGATAGTACCATGATAAATAAGGTCCTAGACTAAGCTGTGAAAGGTGTG
The DNA here is from genome assembly GCA_028583015.1 of Wollemia nobilis. Classification (NCBI taxonomy): domain Eukaryota; kingdom Viridiplantae; phylum Streptophyta; class Pinopsida; order Araucariales; family Araucariaceae; genus Wollemia; species Wollemia nobilis. The sequence continues at coordinate 1,104,908 of JAQPPZ010002048.1, read as the reverse complement.
ATAATAACTGACATCATGTCCATGTTGGCGATGCTAAACACAAAATATCCATTTGATTTACCCATGAGGTTTGTGTCAATTCGGGTCTACGAGTCGAATATTAAGTAAAGTAACATGACCAATATCAAATAACCTCTAGAATAAAGTAGGTAGAGACTCAAAAAGTGAAGTCCAATTACATTGTGGACATTGAGGATGAGGACCACACGCCTGTGGTGGATTGGATGGAGGAGAAATAGTAGTATGAAAAACTGTTATTATGGCAAAGGAGGTTATGAGATCAACAAAGAGGTTGGAGAGGCTACCGCTACTTGATTGGTTTGTGGCTATTTGGAAAAGGGTGGCTTTGAAGCATAGCGATTGAAGAAAAAACTTGAGGTGTTATATGTCTTCTACCAAAGTTTGATTTTTTTAGATTGGACCTTGATGTCCTTAATGAATTTTTCCTAAGTGATGGCTTCGTCAAATGTGTAGCTTTGATACAATTCTAAAGGCATAGAAATGTGCTTATGACAACTTTTAGTTAATAGTGTGATGAGTTTGATAGATGAGAGACTGTAAGTTAGGTCATGGATAACTGATATCCATTGATAAATTAATTCTATTATAGGTTCATCATTAGCTTGTTGCAAGGTGTATATATTAGAAAAGTTTATATTTTCTTGATTTTTATGGAAAAGTGTTCTAGAAATGAGTTAGTCAATTGCTCGAATGTGAATAGGGTATGGTATGAAAGCATATTGTACCAGTCAAGGGCTTGTACCCCAAGTGAAAGAATTAAAGTATGCAACATGAGGGGATCATTACCATGAAGTTGGTAGCATGAAAGCGATAATTGTTGATATGTTCTCTAGTATCATCTTTACCCTTATATTTCTCAAAATTTGAAATTTCAAAATGGTAAGGATAAGGAGAAATAGGTAGTAAGGGGTGAATGGGTCATTGCATAACTCATTATATGTGTGTTTTTGGGACCCATAACAAATTATGCATAAATCCAACATCTTGATTTGTTCTTGTAGGAGTTGGATTTTGGTTGATAGGGCTGCAATGAATTGTGATGAAACGGTAGAATAATGATAATGAGGAGGATATTGTAGTTGCTGCTCCTCCCATTTTGAAAGGGGAGTATAATAAAACTATTCCTATGGATTTTGTTATTGGAAGGTGTGAGACATGAGAGTAGATGGGAGAATCTACTATGGGCCATATATCTACTATGAATGGAAAAATTAGGGTTGGAAAGCCTGCACCTAGTGCATTATAATTTGTTGCAATGGTTTCCTAGTTGGTGTGGAAGACTATGACAGAGGTGATGTGAAAAATGTAGGCACAATGGATTGTGGTGAGGGAAGTGGTGTTTTAATAGAGGAAGAATGTGGATTACGATATGACATGCCAAAATATGTGAGTTATGCTAGATCAAATGAACGATGAATAAAAAACTTGGGTTGGGAAGAATAGCATGGGGGATTGGCAAGATGGGTAAAGTGGATTATAAGAAGAAAGAGGAATGGAAGGGGGATCATAAAATGGATGAGGTGGAGGAATATGAAAGGTGAAAGTAGATGAAGGTGGAAGTGGAGTGGAATATGACATACTGTACATCCTAGAAGAGAGGAACGTAGGTGGTGGAAGTGATGAAGGAGTATAAGTGTCGAATATGGAAGACAAAAATGAAGTATTGGTGAATGTATACACAAATATTTGTGAATATGAGACTTGTTAATGTTGTTATTGGGATGGTTTTTGTGATGTTTGAGATAAAGATAAGAGATATGACTGTTGTGAAGGTAGTTATTGTGGTGTTTATAAAGTGTATTAATGGGATGAGGTAAGTGGAGTATATTGTCATTGTTATGATGATTGTTGTAGGTTTGATTGTGATGAAGGAACATGAGTGCTAGAAGTAGAGTATTGAGGATCTGAAACCATCCCTACTGTAGGGGTAGATGATGTAGTCTCTAGGTGAGGATGATAAAGCAAAGAGAGATCATCCCTAAGAAGAGAATGAGATGGATCCTGAATAAATGGATGAGTGGATGTAGGTGAGGTAGGTGGGGTCTCCTCATAAATAATAAAAAATAGAGATGGATATCTTAGAGTTGTATAGATAACATGATCGTAAAAGGTAGAATATGGATTAGGTGGAGGTGAATGAGGAAGAAAAGGATGGTCCTAACCCAAATATGTGGTAAGCTATTATTGGAAATGGAATTTTTACCTTGGGTCATGGTGTGCATGCTAGATGACTCAAAACTAGTGAGGATATTAGGTGTGAGAGTGGAAGTTTCCCTTGTGAATTGAGAGGGAGCACTAGACTAGTTGGAGGTGGCATGAAAAACCTCCTCAATAATATGTGCTCGCTCACGTGACTAGCTACGAGTAAGGATAGGCATGGTGATATGTACTGCAAAGGAGTGTTTAAAATTGTTTACAAAGGAAGGTCTAAATTGGTGTGTGTTCTATGTATAATTCTATGTTTTTCTATGTGCTAAAATAGAGTTTGCACACTATTATGTGAACCTGAAGTTCACACATTACTATGCAAACTAAAATTTGCACACTGTTGTGCGAACCTAGGATAGTGAACAAATTTTTACAATAAATGACAATGACTGACTATGAATATCCAGCAAGTGGGTTTTCTAGAAAGTGAATGTGTTGAAACCATTTTTTGTGAAAGTGCAACACAAGAATGTAACTGGAATCAATTCTAAGAAACTAAAAGAAAATGTTTTTGTTTTTTTGGTGTATTTTAATGATAGTACCTACTCTAGGACATGACACTAGAAATTAAGTGAAACTAAAAAGGAATTTTATCGACATAAAACCTCCTGTAACATCCAAGGGTGCACAAAATAGAACTATGTCTCAACAAGCAAGTGGAAACCTAAATGGAATAAGGTAAAACAAAATGGTATCCAAAGGGGGAGAATCAAAATTCTCTAATGAGTCCAAATCCTCTTAAAAAAAGAGGTGGAACTGTCTAATACCTATTACTAGCCCAATCGGGCAGTCGCTTCACCCTCAGGTGGGCTTAGTCAAGAACGACAATTACCTTTTCATAAATTATGTAAGCCTTGTGAACAAAGGTATTTAATCCTATACTACTCTGAAGTTCCCTTTCGATGATGAATTTTGGAAAACCAATCTCAAGAGTAGGGGATCTTCTAGTGATAAATTCCAAAAAATCACTCCTGGGGGCTACTGTGGTGTCTAGGGGGCAATCTAATAGAAGGAGATGAATTCCAACATCACCAATCTCGAGTGGGTATTTGGGATGAAGTCCAATATTACCATTATGTATGAAATGTGTATGTGGTGGTGAGTTAACTACCGATGATATGACAACAAATCTAGCGAAATGCCTTTTCAAAATAAACTAAACCTAGATGTCTTTTGAAATTGAAATTTATTCTAGAAAGCTTGAAAGTAATCAAAGATGAGATGCTTGGGAAAAGATATTTAAAAAATATCTAGGTGCATTGTAAAGAGATCTAAAATCTGATCTAATTCTTTGAAAAGAGATTTAAAATTTTAATCTAAGTTTTGTTGAAAGAAATTGGAAATCTAATCTAGTGCACTGAAAATAAATTTGAAAGTTAATCTAAGTGTTGTTGAAAGAGATTTGAAATTTAACCTAAGTGTTATTGAAAAAGATTTAAAATTTGATCTAATGCTATAAAAAGAGATTTGAAATTTAACCTAGGGCTTTGAAAAGAAATTTGAAATCTAATCTAGTGATTTTAAAAGAGATTTAAAATTTAACCTAAGTGTTGTTGAAAGAGATTTGAAATTTGATCTAATACTATGAAAATAGATTTGAAATTTAGTCTAAGGGTTTGGTAAAGAAATTTGAAATCTAATATACTGCACTACAAAAAAAATTGAAATCTGATTGAATATTGTTGAATAATAGTCACTCTAAGTGAAATACCTGATACCAAGTATACTAGATGATCCTACTTGTGTTTGTACTATCTTGTGAAGCAACAAAAATAGATATCCCACTACAGGGACCTATTTTGAGGTATTTTTGTAAGGTTTGCATCGTTGTGTGTGAACACCATCTATATTTTCATGCGGTGGTGTACGAACCAGGCATAGAAGGATGCAACTTCATAGCAGAAGGTCTAAAGTTTATCTTAGGACTGTTATGGACTCTCCTCTAGATTTATAGTGCCTACTACATAGAAAAGTAGACCATAAAGTAAATTAGATAGCAATGGAGCTAATCTAAAATATTTTATGGGGTTTCCACCAGGCATGCCATAATGTAACACACAAAATTCACCATTCCAAAAAAAATAAATAATATTTGGATGCTACTTTATTGATTAAAAAAGGGGTTAAAACATAAAATTATCTCAAGAAGGGTTTTCCTCTTTTTCTCAATGTGAGTGTAGTGCATTCACTGATGTCTTATGGTGCCCTCAATATATATGGGCTTCTTGCATGTGTTCCATCACTTGGGTGATTAAAAATTATTGGAAATTTGAGTTATTTTATATTGACATTGATGTCACATAAATCATTGATGTCATATGGATCACATTGAGTTTTGATGGGCAAATGATATTTTGGAAAGCATGGATAAAATTAGGGTTTTTCTAAAAACCAAGGTAGGAAAAATAAAAGGTTTTATTTAAAACCATGGATGGCATATTTGAAATGGGTTTTTCTTAAAACCCAGGTTGGCCTTTCATTTCATCGAAAAATGTGCCCCGATGATGGAGATATTTAATTTTAAATATTTAGCTTAAATTTTAATTTTAATTTTAAAATTAAAATTAAAGTTAGTTCTGACATCTAAAGAAAGAGGAAAAATCAATAATGCTTCGATGTCATCAAAAATGAGGAGAAGACTATATAAAGGGGGATCCTAAGGTTCATTTGAAATTAATTGTTGGCTAAGCATCCGAAGAGAGCTCGTGTGAAATTGTTTTGAAAATGGAGATAGTAAATAAATCCAAGGTTGGTCGAAAGCCCAAGACATTATGGGTAGAGTGGCACATTGGCAATTGGAATTTTTTTAAGGTGTGTGGCAACACTTTATGTCAAGGTTTGAATCTCCTTGACTGCTTTCGAAGGCATTGGAAGGAAAGCGCTTGAAGCACTTTTGGTTTGCGTGGAAGGAAGGACTTAAGGCACGTCATGCCTTTTCCTTTCGAATGAGTGGCTAGCTCATTTTGCAACCTCATTCTTGGCTAATGGGCTCGTGGTGTGTGCAAGTTGGGGGTTCGAATACCCTTGAGGAGGTAATTACATTTTTATCTAATTCAATTTGGTTGATTCCCTAGGATAGGAGTTATAAGGTGGTTAAGGAATAATTAAAGTTTTTAATTAAAATTTATTGTTAAAAGGGCTGTGATTATTATTTCAGAGGTAGATGAGTTTTTGATTTAATTTGATATTCATGAAATTGAAAATTAAGATTTAGGAGAAATAAGGAGTTGTTATAAAATATTTTTGAGAGCCTTGTTGATTATTATTTTTGATAAGGATTTTTATTAAAAAGGACTTTGGTGGATGTGTTTATTAAGTTGTATTAAAAAGGTGTAAATTGAGTTATGCTTATCTTGTGATTATTATTTGAATTCCACTAACCCTTATTGAGATTAGAAAGGAAAGTTGTGTTTAGTGTGGCAGATTTTGTGAACAACTTCTTGGCATAAAAAAGGTATGGGCACATCCTCCTATTGATTGTTTATGGTGGTTGATTTCTGAAATATCATTGGAGGGAAAAAGATTGATTGTAGTTTCCTTTTTGAAAGTGGTTGGTTGAATGCTTCAAGGCTTTTTTAGTTGAGAGTTGTGTTTAAACCTTGTTTTATAAGCATAGTTTTTGAAGCCCATTGGTTGTGAAAGAACTTGAAAATAACATGAGTATCATTGTTATGTGAGATTTGTGGTTGACCATTATTGGAAACATTTGAGTTGGTTGATACATGCTTGGACTAGGGTTTTTGTGAGAAATAATAGTCCCTTGTGGTGATTGGTTGAGTTGAGTTTATTGAGCCTAGTCAAGTGATTATGTGAGGTGATTGGTCAAGTTCCATGAAACAAACTATTCCATAATTCTGATTTGAGTTGAGATTGAGATTAGAACATATTGAGTCTCTAACAATTCTCTTTATGCTTCTATGAGTTGACTTGATTCAAGTTGAGATTGATTTGATTTGAGTTGAGTTGAGATTGAGCTTAGAACATATTGAGTCTCTAACAATTCTCTTTATGATTCTATGAGTTGATTTGATTTGAGTTGAGTTGAGATCATTGTGGATCATTGTTGTCATCCATTGAATAGTACATTGCCATTCATTGTTGAGTTCATCTTTGAGCTTTGACTTGATAGATTTATGTATGAGATTTGAGTGCTACTTGAGCATGATTTATTGAGCCTTTGAGAAGGCCTCTGTGGATAGTTTTGGGACAGCTTTGTGGATAGTTTTGGGACAACTTTGTGGACAGTTTTGGGACAAATTTGTGGATAATCTTAGGATAAATTTGGGCAAGTTCTTGGTGAGCTTGCTAGAGCAGATTTGGGCAAGTTCTTGGTGAGCTTGCTAGAGAAAATTTGAACAAGTTCTTGATGAGCTTGTTGGAGTAGATTTGGGTAAGTTCTTGGTGAGCTTGCTAGAGCATATTTGAACAAGTTCTTGGTGAGCTTGTTGGAGCAGATTTGGGCAAGTTCTTGGTGAGCTTGCTAGAGCAGATTTGAACAAGTTCTTGGTGAGCTTGTTGGAGCAGATTTTGGGCAAGTTCTTGGTGAGATTGCTAGAGCAGATTTGGACAAGTTCTTGGTGAGCTTGTTGGAGCAATTTTTGACAAGTTTTGTGTGAGCTTGTTATTCATATTTGGACAAGTTATGTGTGAACTTGTTATTCAATTTTGGACAAGTTCTATGTGAGCTTGTTATTAAAATTTGGACAAGTTCTGTGTGAACTTGTTATTGCCTAGCTTTGAGCAGATCAAAGAAATCATTGTATTGGATAAGGATCCTTATTTCTATGTGAAATATTATAAGGAGATTATCTGGTGGAGTAACCCACATTGGGGGAACCACGTTAAATCTTATGTCTCAATTGTGTGTGGCAACTTGTGCTCATGCTTACTACTGCTATCTGAGTTATTAATGCACACTGCTATATTTGGTTATTGCAATTAAGGACATTAATTGATATTTATTTGAAAATAAAGTAAAAAGTGGTCTTATAATGTTCACCCCCCATCTTAGTATAAGCTTGTGTTCTTAAAAAATATCCTTTGTACATGTTTAGGCCTACAAACATGGGTTAGTACATATGGGGACCTGTCATTGATCAGATCCCATATTTATGAAGACAAAATGATGCTAAAATTAAGGAAAACATGATGAAAACAAAAATTAAAATTTTAGAAACTACAAACAAGGGATACTTACCTAATCTATAGCTTTGGAATGGCTATAGATCAAGTTCGCACAATAGTGTGCAAACCTCTAGCTTGGGTGCATATGAAAATGTGTGAACCAGATTGCCATTGACTGATTCTATGTATTTCTATCTAGATGAGCTCTTGGTGTCATTGCTTGATGTATGATGGATGTGAAAGTGATGGAGAATAGTCTAGAGTGATTTCTATAGAGTTTTGGTAAGCAAACCAAAAGGGCAAAGTTATTTCATGGTGATAATGGCCATCTATTTATAGATTGGGCCAAGGCTAGGGGGGTGAGGTGTCCCTTGTGAGGTGGCATGAAACTTGGGTTAGATATCAACCATGGTGAGGTTAAAAGTATGAAGTGGATGATGAATCATTCCTTCATATGCCTTGAAGAGGGATCTAGAAATATCCTATGTGCACACATGTGTGAGCAAGGGTTGAGGCTAACTTTGATTAGGTAAATTATAGGTTAGGTTATGATTAAGTTAAGCATCTTCTAAATATCTTAAGTGATGGGTGCACACATGTTTGAGGATAAGATTACTACTAATCTTAATTATACCTAATTAAGCATGTTTAAGTCATAAAATACACTTATGATAAAGTGGCATTTTTAACTAAGATTAGGGTTACCATGATTAGGATTTTTGAAGGCGGTCATGTGTATATTGTTATTAGATGTAGAAAAGGTCTTAGATGGTCTAAAGGAGCTTAAGGATAGCCCTTTTGTGAAAATAAGATGTTTTTGGTTCAATTAGTGCAATTTTATGAGATTTGCAACTTAATTAATCATGAAGGGTGAAATTGCGATCAAATGTGACTTTTAGGTGTCTACACAATCATGGACTATATTTAAATCCTTTGTGTCACATGTAGCATCTATTTTTGTAATAATTTATTCTATCTTTGTCATGAATTCTAAGTCACAAGTATCATTGCTTGCATCACAATTTTTCTTTTCATTTTTATGAAGATCACAACATGTAACTTTTTTTTATTTTTATGAATATTATTAGTATCACAAAATGCATCTATCATCATGGGATTTAAATCATTTGTATCACAACAAACATATTTCATCATTGGTTTGTTCCCTAATTCTTCAATATTTCCTTGTTTTCTTATCTTGGAAACATTTAAAGTGATTATTCCCTTGTAGATTATTTTCCATAGACTAACAAGTATAGTAAAAAAAAATTCATAAAAATAATTAGCATAATTAAGGATACTTTGCATGTATTTTTGAAGTATTAAAAATTCTCCTTTTTTGATTCCACTGGTAATATCAACTGACTTATTCTTCAAATATTTAATCATTTCCTCTTGTTTTCTATTCTTACCTTTGAGAACTTCATTAGAGAGTAATGCCATATATATTATATTTACTATATAATTAGGTAATGTAAAAATACCTTTATTATCTTCAATTGCTTCATCAAGCTTGGAACTTAGATAATTTTTAAGCATTGAAAATTTTTCATCTTTGGCTTATCTCATGATTGATTGTAAGACTGTCTTTTCCTTTATTGATGTATAATTTTTTCTTCAACTTGTGTAATCATGTGTTGAGTACAAAATTTCCTTAGTTTCTTCTAGTGATTCATCTTGAATGTATATTTCTTCTTCTTGAAAACATTAATTTTTTTCTTCAATTATTTTTGACAACTCATGTTTTTGTATTTCTATATTTTGATCATTTATTTTTATTTTCACTTGATTTTTCTTTGCCATGTTCCTTTGAAGTTGAAAACCTTATGTCTCTCTAATTTCATAGTTACTAAATTATAAAAATCTGAAGTAGAAATCCTTATATCTACCAAATATTAGAAACTAAAAATATAAATTTTGCAAATTTAAATTTTCCTAAGTTCGATGTTGTAATCCTTTTCACTCCAAATTAATCCATTTGCAAAAATTATCTTTTTATTTTAAAAAAAATCAAACCAAATTCAAATTAATCTAAGAAATAAAAAACTATTAGTAAATCCTTATAACTCCAATCTTAAATTAACATTCTACTCATCTCTCCACTAACTAAATAATCGATGATAAACCCATTACCATTAATTATTTTTTTAATAACTCTAATAAATCACTTATCACTCCTTATATTAGTAAATTAAATATAAGCCTCCAACTTAATAACCATAAAAAATGTAAATAAAACCTTACAACTTATCACTCCATAAAATAAACTTTAAAAAAACTAAATTTGAAATTCACCTTCCCTTGTGCTCATGCCATTTTCTCCTCATGCTACTAGACTGCATCGAATACCTTCAAAGCCACCTGAGTACCTCTTTAATATGCACACTTCAATGCTGTGGAACTAGGAAGTGCTCTATCTTTTGATGGTTTATTGTTCACTTTTGAATCAAATGTTCATGTTTTCAAGTGTTATACTTTGTTCTTGTTGCTTACGTTACTTTTTGATGTAACGCTCTTTAATTCTTCAACATATCTTTACTTCTAATGTTCATATTTGTGTGAATATCTCTTCCTTCCTCAAGTGACTCTTTTAATTTTCACCTTAATACCTATTGATAATTTTTTTGTAGTCCTTAGGTGACATTTAGAGTCTCCTTTGGCTTATTGGACATGCATCATATTTGTGTTCACCACTTGGTTTGTTGGATATGCACCTTGTTTGTGCTTGTTGCCTGGTGATTTGTCGAATGTGCACTTAATAGTAGCTTGTTATGTGCTATTTCTTGGTAGATTATCACTGATGGATTTCCCTAGTATCTTAGTGAATAGTTTACTATAGGTACTTTCCTTGATAGCTTAGAGAATAGTGCTCTTGTTCGCACACTTAATCATTATTTCTTCTACCCTAATGACCAATGATATCTACTAATTTATATATAGCACTCTAGTATTTTATTTGAAAGATAGGTTATTTATGTCTCTTTATTTTCCTTGATGAATGATGCCTCTTCTAGTGCTAAAATAAAAATCTACTTGTAAGATGGTACTGATCCTAGCGTTGAAATATTCTCTAACACTAGCTCAAACACTGGATAGATTTCACGTGCTCAATCTTCTCTAACATTGGCTCATAAGCTCTTAATCTATCAAAATTAGGATCTTAGAATTTTAGTTTCTTAGGCTCTAAAGTTATCAAGTGGATTCCACATTGCTTCTACTTTCACCACACTCTAACAACCTCTATGCTCTAATAAAACTTTAACTTTTATATGGCTGCAGCCTTAACGTCGTTTATGTTTTGTGCTTCAACTTTCTAGTTTACTTCACAAGTCCAAAAACTTTCACTTGACTTCTCCATGGCCTTTCATACTTCAAGATGACTTCAGGATCTGCCCAAATGTATTTGCAATCCTTTATATTTTTTCCACTAGGATTTTTTGTCTCTTTATATTTAATAGTTATTTTAAATCTACTAGCGAAATATGTTGCATATTTTTTTGTCATTATTAATCTTCAGTATGAGGTAAATGCTATCTTACTTTTCACTGCAACTCACTGGCTCTAAATATCAGATGGTATATTCTCCCCATCTATATGGTACAATGAATGTGTATCTACATAGCTTAAACAAATAGGTGTTCACCTAATATCTTTGGCTAAATTTTGTTGCAACACTAAATCTAGTAATGTATAGTTGGATAAAAATAATTCACTTCGTATGTTTTAAAAATGGAAACATAATGAACCCACCTCATTATTTTCTCTAACAGGAATATTTCTAGAATGTTTCACTATATCTTGTGTTCTATTCACACATAGTTATGCAACAAGTAAATTCTTCATAGAATGCTTTCTCTTTAGCAATAAGCAATCTCAAGCATAGAAATTTATCTTTCATCCAAAAAATAAAACTTCAATAGTGATGCATCAAATAAGAACTTCATAGAATACGTTCAATTCATCCATACATATATATTTGTCTACCTCAAGTTAGACTCTTTCAAATTTAAAAATAGCAAATGCAAATGGCTTCCTTCAAATATTCCTCAACTCCAAAAATTCTCTCCTTCCTAGATGGCTCATCACCAATGTAGATTTTAACCAAGGTGGTTCTAACACCATCATGGAATTTCCTAATAGATTAACTCATAATATACTTTATAAATAATCAAGTATAAATAAAAAATATATCATACAATAAATTACAACAATATCTCTAATATATTTTATATCACAAAATTACAAGAATAATATTGATAGATTACATTTCATGAAGATTTATCTCCCATATATAATTTTATATTGCTCTCCTCAAATAGCTGGTAGATACATCCTTTCATATTCCTCTCATAAAGATAAAACTCTTATATTCCCACATATCATGTGACTCTTCATTCTCTCTTAACACCTTGCACTTTCTCTCATATTGATACATACGTTATATAGATCAACTACCAAACTAATATTTACAAGAGGTCCAAATAATGTAATACTTCCTACATTAAGGTTATGCACTATAGCTACCATATAGTTGCAATTGATTTTAAATTAATATGTAGTGGTAAATGTATACCTTCTACCTACTACTTAAACATTGAGAATCATTAAAGGATACTAGATGTTATTCATGAAAGAGAGTATCTTATTTCATGTATCAATTATTTATATGAAGATCATCAAAATAATAACCATTTGATAATACCAACTTATTATCATTGCATTTATTTAATAATGGATGACCTACCTCTTTATACCTAGAATGTTTAACATATTTATCATATAAATTGATATTTATTCAATATATTACACATATATTAATATATCCTTTAACTATATCTTTTTTGAGATATCAAATTAAGACTAGTTTATTCATGTAGTCTTATTTTGTTCTCATGTGTATTGACTTGTATTAAATTTAAGAGGAATAAGTTATATTTCTTTATGAATCTTCATGTCATCAACTAGACTATCTCTTTGTCCGTTTTTGTATTATATCACTTCTGAATATTCCAATTAACTTCTTACATTTAATGTTTTCTAATTTATCTTGTCATATAAAACTATAAAATTAAATTTTGAATTATCACTTGGTGATTTTTTTCTATTATTTATAACATCTTAACCTAAACCATATCATCAATTCTGGTCTCTCCTAAAACATATTATTAGGATTAAAGGTTGATTAAATAGGATAAATTCTATTTTTAAATTTGAAGTTAAATTTAAAAATAAAAGGTCATTATATAAGAAGTTGAAAAGAAGGGAACATGAGTTTTCGCATTCCATGAACCCCTTTCCTTACCTATTAATAAAAAAATATAAATTATGGGTGTTGCTACATTTTTAATCCATTAGAAAGGTAGGAAATTATAGGGGTAATTTGTAGTTGTATGAACTTTTGTGTCTTCTCCTCTTTTTCTCTAGGAGAGACATTGTCCAACTCATGCACATTGTACTTTTAATTGTATATCAATAATATAAGCTAAAACATATTTTATGAGTTTTATTTCTTTTGAGGAATTTCCCCATATAAATCATGATATACATGTTGCTTGATAAAATTGATTTACTTTCAAATGGTTGTTTTAATTCATTGCTTTTTGTATGCAATTTTTAACTACAGTTTCTTTGTCTTGATGTATTCATTAGAGATTATCGTTTTATCTAATTTTCTATAAAGATAAATCTATGTGATTGATTCAATTGAGTGACTAACATACATCATATGATATTATAGCAAATTTTCCTTAGGCTTGTGTAAGACTTGCTAGCTTCTTAGAATTTTTATGTGTAGATAGGTTTGCATACCAAGTTTTTGATGAAATTCCTTTACATTGTTTTTCTAAAATATGGGAAAATATAATAGAAAACTATAAAACTAGATTTAAGAGATAAAAGGTAAGATTAAACACTTGTTAGAGATCATCCATCAGTAGTTCTAAGATATTGTAAAGTCGAGAGAAAATAATGTAGAGTTGAATTTAAAGCTCATTGAGAAGTTAGAGCTACTTGTTATAGTTGCAAAGACATTTCTTGAGATTAATATTCAATATGTTAAATTTTGAGTAGTACTCATGGCTCAATCCCACAAGTGGAAAATAAATATTTAAAAGCAATCGAGAATTTAAAAAATATATAAATTCCAAAGAGGAATTGTTGGCCCAACACCAAGCCAAGTGTGAAGATATGGACAAATAGAATAATATCTCTCATTGATATTCTAAAGAAGATAGCACCATCATAGAAATAAATGTGATATTCAAATTTGAATCTAGTTTTTTATCTTTGAAGAACTACAATAATTTTTCCAATTTTGAGATGCATAAAAAAAGAATCATATCTAAGATCTTGAATAATATGGGTTATCAAGGCAAAGGTTGGAAGCATGTTCAAAGAGTGATAGATCCTACTAATGTGTTATATAGACCTCAATATATGGATTTTGGAGAGTTTGTAAGATGATTTTTCATGAATAATGTAGATGTAAATTTGAATGTAAGTGAAGTGAATTTATCAAACAAGAAGTACAAAAAAGGTGTAGTGTAATCTCTAGACACGAAAACCACAAGAATTTATGCACCCATAAAATATAGTATAAAATTTAGTTGCGATTATTACATCACTAATAAGGGTGTTAGTTGTTGTCATATGAAGTGTTATCAGGTTTTACTTGTACACATGAATTTGGTTATTGGTCATCATATTACCTAACCATAACTAATTTATTCTTGTATATATGTATCATTTTCTTGATAATACGATTGTCCATCTTCCTATTTGTCACTGTATGGTATTAGACAATGCTAGAAGCAAGTTACCTGAGTAGGATACCAAAGTGGATATAAATTTTGGAGGAAAGTAAAGTAATGGAGTTGTCTTATCTTTCATTTCTTACTTTTTTATAGATATCAAGTTGATATGTAGTCTTCTTTGATGCTTCTTGATTGTTTTTAGGAATCATTTGATTTATCTTGTATTTTAGAGAGTCATAATGGATTTAATATTTCATGCTAAAATTAACCTTTTTTTTTGTAGATAAGATACTATAGCATTAATACTAGGTTTTACAGGTTGACCCAAAACCTTTTACAAAAATCAGCCCAGGGCTGTTGATGAACATATCCTTACTAAGGATCATATATATGTAAAATCTACATGTCAGCAAAGCCATTACATCCGATAAGGAACATAGCCTATTATCAAAAAGAAACTTCCCATACAACATTTTGGGTATACCTCGAGAAAACACACATGCATCATAATTACAAAAAATAAATAGACACGGATCCCTTCCTTGAGACAATGGAGAAACAAAAAGCTGTAGAAACACATAGCAGAGTACTGAAAAAACTCCCACAAGCTCTGTATTGACAATTACTCTTAATAATTCTTTGGTAATTGCTTTCTTCCATATATGACATGCTTTGGTACCACATACTATCTTGGCCAATCAACCTTGGAGAAGTGAACCTGTTGGCTAGATTTATGGTGGTGGCTATCTAGTGGTCCACGTGGCTTTGGTTCGAAGTCTTATATTGTCATTTCTTTCCTTCCATGTGATTATAAACCAACCTCAAATTACTAAGATGAATAGGAGCCATGTTATCTGATATGTGATTGTCCCCATTAGTCTTTGTGGTATTTCCAAGCAGCATCCACGAAGACTGATAACTCAGATAATTTTTATTATGAGTCCAATTCAAAAAAGAGACAGGAATACTCCTAGCCTTCAAATTTATAGTGCCTTCCCTGTTGGTAAATCCTAATATCATTCTTGGTATTCTTGTTGAATAAGCTCCTCTAATTCACTCGGGACACCATGTTCCCATTTGAAAATTTTGTCATCATCGACACCCAAATTGGCCAGCTTATTAGCAATTTTGTTAGCTTCCCAAAAGACATGTTGGGATTTTTTGTCCTGTCTTCCCTGGAAAAGGATCCTAGCCTCTTCAAAAATTGTTTTAATCCTCCAAGGAGGTGTTTTCCAATTATTAAGGATATTTATAACATGCATAGAGTCTCCTTCTACTATCAAATTGCCTTCTAAGTCTTGAGTCATTTGAAGGCCTCTCCACATAGCTCTAGCTTCAACTTCGTTGTTCGTCCTTGTTCCCAAATATTCAAAAAAATCAAGCATCATATTCCCATTATGATATCACAAAATGCCACCAGCACTTGCTCTTCCAGGATTGTCCTTAGTTGCTCCATCAAAATTAAGCTTAAACCAACCCGTAGGAGGTGGAGACCACTTAATATTGGCTCTGGGGTTGACTACCCTAGGCACAGATTCATCTAACAAGATTAAGCTTAAATTTTGAGCAATCGTGGTCTCCTATAGGTGAGGTTTATAGTTATCAAAAGGGATAAGATTCACATTCTTATTGGCAAAGGATAGGATCCTGACAATGATAGTTTGATGATCATGGATAGACTTAGTAAAGACTTTATGGTTCCTTTCTAACCACACCTGCCAAAGATAGTGATTGAGATAAATTTTCCACATGTATCTAAGTCTTTGGCTTGAAAAGGGGCAAGGCCACTGGACGAATAAATCAAGTATGATGGTTGGTTTAACCCATGAAATATTGAAGGCCTAAAAAACCCCACTTAAGATAGTCAAGGAAAAAGGGCACTCAAGGAAAATGTGATAAATGGTCTCCCAATTAGCCTTACATAGATAACAATTATTAGTGATACAAATACCTTTACGCATAATATTATCAATGGTTAGCATTCTTCCTTGGATAACCAACCATGAAAAGACTGCAATTTTTGGAATTAATTTTTTTATCCAAACTAAGTCCTTTTGGAGGGCAAAATCGTCATCATCAAGCAGAAGCTTGTAAGTTTATTTAATAGTGAACTACCCATTTTTCGTAGGAGCCTAGGTCACTTGATCTTCCTTGGGTCTCATGGGGATAAACTGTTGCTCGAGAATGTTACAAATATCATTTGATTTCGCTTAAAATCCCTAAATTATTATTTGTTTCCACTTCATTCTACCTTTGTCCTCAACCATATAATCAAATACATTTTTGCCAATGAGTTCTTCTGTGATATCTATGATTCGGGCTAAGTTAGGATATTGTGTCAGTGATTCGTCCTTAGCCCACCTGTCATTCCATTAATTTATCCTCTCACCATTGCCTAAAACCCATATTAAACCTTTTTTGATGATTTACTTACAATTAAGAATTGCTTTCCAAAAAGCAGAACCTTTGATTGGAACTGAGTCACTTAGAAATTCCATATTTTGAAGATACTTTTGTTTGATGATAGTTGTCCATTCATTTTCTTCACCAAAAATGAGACGCCATATTTTCTTAGCTAGTAAAGCTAAATTTATATGAGAAATTCTCCTCAGATCTAAGCCCCCATTTTCCCTGGGTCTGCACACTTTGGTCCATCCCACAAGGTGTATCCTTTTTTTCTCCCTTGATCCAGTCCATAAATTTTTTTTTTGGAGTTTCTCAATATTCTAGAAAATCTTCACAGGGGCTTTGAAAACAGAGAGGAAATATACTGGAATGCTCTGAAGAGAGGTCTTAGTGAGGGTCAGCTTTCCTACTTGAGATAGAAGATGACCTTTCCATCCAACAAGTTTTTTTGAATTCTTTCAATAACCCTGTCCCACATTGACTCTCTCGGATAACCAATGAAAAGAGGGAGACCAAGATACGAAGTGGGGAGGTTTGCTATATCACACCCTAAATTTTTTGCAATCCTTCCTTACCTCTGAATGGATACAAGTGTTATTAAAAATGTGTTATGTATCAATTTTCTAATGAGCATGGCATGTAGTAGCATATTCCTACCTAGTGTAATAGGTAAAAATATTTGAGAACTTGTTACGCCTTGACTTCTTAATTGTGAGTATAATATTTGATTGGAATGTTGTGTAGAAGATTGCAGATATTTATATGTTGTTTGAATTGAAGAGGATGCTTCTTGTCCAATTTTTTATTTGTTCTTTATTCTGTATATTCTCTAAATTTTAACTATTGTAAGTTGAATAATGAAAAGCTATTGGCTAAAGAAAACATTAAGATACCATTATTTTTATAAATTATTATGAAAGGAAAATATTTTATACATTAGTTATGTTAGAAATGTTAGAGAGTGGAGATATCTTGCTAGAGTCTTCATAAGAGATAAAGAAGATGTTGTTGCTAGCATAAAAAGGTGTAAAGGAAGAGGTCATTTAGTGGGTCATCTATCCAAAATTTTATTATCTTAAAGACATATTCCCATCAAGAAATACAAGTTTTCTAATATTTGAATGGTTCACTTGATGATGGGATTAAGTCTATGGGCCATCTATATGTATGTAGAATTCTAAGTTGTGTTGTTTATGTTTGTATGATAGTTTGTCTAGAGTGGTGTTATATAAAGGTTTTGTAGACATGTATGGGTTGTCATGTAATAGGGTTATTTGGCCATGCATGGGTCATCTAGAAAATGCATGCACAAGTAAGATTCATCTAAAGGTAATTGGTTCATCTAGAGGTAACTAGGCCATTTGAAGGAGTTCAAGTCAAAGAATGACCATATAATATTCTTATGATAAAACTATTCATAAAGAGTCAAACATTGGGTTATTCATTTACTAGGCATCTTATGAATGGGTCATTAAAAAACCATTAAAATGGTCATCAAGATCCCATGTAGGATTGTCTAAGAATTTTAACTTGATCAAGTAATTATTTCATCACATGGTCCATCTAAGATTAATTATCTTGTAAAGGATGGGTGTCATCTAGATAAGATAAGGTGCAAGATGTCTGAGGTGATTTTTCAACTTGAGGTGATAACAATTGACTGCTAGATGTCTCAATATCTCAAAGAAAATAGAGTTGTGGTAGTGGAAGAAGCATTGAAGCCAATGTCCAAGCTATGAAAAGTATTTGTTACTAGATGCATGGAATAATGCTTAGATTTATAGTTAGTTACACAAGTGCAAAACTATTATTTGCATGTAGAAAGTACTTAATAAAAGAATTGGATATTAAATATGAACATGTTCAAAATTCATTCAATAGTCCCGATGGAGAAAATTCTACTACCCTAGTTTAATCCATAGTCATGCATGGGTGGACACATTAGATGTATATATTATGAAACTCAATGGTTGTTGAATATAAATAAGTAGAACTTCCATGGTGTTAGACATGTGATTGTTACTAAACTTGTTACCATGAAATATAGCATTAAAATGTGCAATAGATGGCAATGGTGGTAAATATTCATAATTAAGACATGAAATATTATAAGCTTTTTATTTAAATCTACTAGGTGAGAGGGTGTTTCTAAGAATAATTTTAATAAATGAAAGAACCCTTCACTAGCCCTAATACTAGAAAACAAGAACTCTTTTATTAGTTGGAATTAATAATAGAGATGAATGTTAAGTCTGCTAATGTCATAGATGTGTATTTGCATTGGGTGGAAATAAAATCAATTATACCACATGGTTTGTACATATATAGAATTTATTGCTTATATAGTTGTTCAATAATGTAAAGTATGTTCTCACATGTTGTGTGGTGCATGTATGTTGTTAGGCCATGTATCTCATGACGTGACATGGTAGTACATATTGTACATATAACTTGTGCACTATGATGGATGATAAATGTGACTTTGAAGGGATGGAAGCAATTACACATTTTATATCACAAGATTAAAATTGATTCAACCCTATTTAATTGATAAAAAGCCATTTTTTTTGAATTTGGTATCATTAATTTTTCACAAGTTTTGGAGACCTAGATCTAGGATAGATTTAATTTTTTTACTAATATCTCATCATCAAAGATAAGCTTACATTTTTAAAACTATAAAATAACTTTATAGGTGGTTGAGAGTTATGTCTATGGAATAGGGATGGACTATCTTTGTTATTTCTTGGGTAGGATGATGGAAAGCCATGTTGATCAATGGTTTTAGTTCACCTAGTTGTTACATTTTTGCCACATATATTTGTTATTTCCACTTGTTAACTTTCCCAAAAATCTAAAATAATGATAGATTCACAATTAAGGGGCATGTTTGAACATGTCACCCAAATCATAATTCCTAAAAATCAATGGTTATAAGATCACCATTTTAAGTGGAGATCATAGTCATTGATTAAATTTTAGGGTTTTCAATGTATGATCATGATACTAGTGTAGGCTTAAGACAACATGTCATATGGACCAAAAATTACAATTTTATGGCTCCAAAAATAGTGTAATTCATCTATAAATATCAAAAGGAAAATATATTCTTTTCATATAATATAAATACCCATTTCATATTCTCATTTTATCACCTTACCATTCCCATTCTATCACCATACATTCAATTGCTACAATAATTTGCATGTTATTTCTAACATAAATTTCAAGATTTTTGTGTATTATACTACCATGACACACAACCTCCTTGCTCTCTTTCCATATCTTGTCCTTACAGGTACAACCAAAGCTATAAATAACTGGTTGGATACCTTACATAGAGGATTATGGAATACTCTACCAAGGATTGTGGCCAAATATTAAAACATGTTACTCGAGGATTGGTTTATGATATAAATCAAATCTTCTACATTCACTACATGTGTGATCTCTCCTTTTTGTGATGGTAATATTAAAAGTAAGATAAAATAAATATGAGTGTTTTTATTGTGATTAAACATGGATGGTATGGTCCTTGATGCCCTAGGTATCAAATATTTTAGTTTGTTGCATTTGGATTTACCCTAGCTTATGATTTTTGTGTATGATCTTAGTTTAGAAAGGTCTTGAATATTCTCTTCTCATTTCTAATTAGATCAAGAAATTTTTAGTATTAATTGTATAATTTTTGCTTTGTTATCTTGGTTTAAGTATTTTGATATATCCTATAGTAATTCTTGTAATTGTATGAGATATCCCCTTTTTCCATAAACATTTTGGTGAACCCAACATGAAATCTACATTCCAAGGCTTTGTTTTTTTATTGTTTAGCCCTTAGGGTTTAGTAGGTTTGATGCCAGAGGTTATATGTTGGATACTAATTTTTTTTGAAAGTTGAGGAGTACCACATTATTGTTTCTCTTTCTCTTAGGGATGTCTTAATTTTTTTCTTTGTTTTGTTGTAAGTTTCCTCTTTCAATACTTTTCTTGCTTAAGCATAGAAAATTTATTAAAAAGCTAGTTTTCCTTGAGTAAGTTTATTGATTTCTCTTATGGACCCTCCCACTTCTTCCAAAGGATTTGGAATGACTACTAGGTCTAATAAAAAAGCTTCATAATTTTAAGAAATAGAAGATAATTTAATCCATTCTATTGCTCATGAAAATTATAGTATCCATCCCCTAGAGTTTAATCATGATCAGTAATTTTGAATTAGGAATTGTATAGATAGATATTATAATTTAAGAAAAAAATAAAATCAACTAAATACTATGACAAACCCTATAGGTCTATTGTAGATCCACATTTGGTAGTGACAAAGAACATCATGCTAAACCATGATCATTGCTTAATGTGGTAATCATGGCAAAATAGGTGCAAACATAAATAATGAATGTAGGACATCTCCTTAAGTTACCATACCTATTATAAGCCTCATGTTTTAAATAGTTGTATACATGAAAACCCTTAAATAATCTCTTTCCTATCTACTAGACAGTCATAGGAGAGATACTAAAAAGTATATGGAGGCTACTAGGAAGGAAAAAACTAAATAAATGCAAGATGTGATAAACAATATTACTCAAATTTTGAGTGTTAATAGAAACCCTATAGTAAAAAATATTATCCCTATTTTAATTTAAAACCCAAATGCCCCTCCTCCTCCATTCCCCTAGCTAACTTAGAGTGGATTTACCTATATCAATCGATCCTACTTTGAGAAATTATCAAAGCCAATATCTATCCCCTAATGTAAAGCTATATATTTGTCTAAGAACATTCCTAAATTCTTTTATGATGGGATAAATAAATCTTAAACATTTATTGATAAGTTCACTACATAATACAGGGATTAGTTACATAATGGAAAGGATTTGCTAAAATCAATGACCACATATTTGGTAGGAAATGTTCTTAATTGGTTTACTTCTTTGCCTAAACACTCTATTGACTCCCTAGATATTCTTGTTAATAAGTTAAAATAATAATTTTATGATGACATGACTATGATGGAAGTAATGTATATTTTTGTGAATTCTAAACAAAGCCCTAATGAATTTGTAACTGATTTCCTTAGAAGGTAGGAAAGAGTTACATGTCATGTTTATATAAACATAATTGAAGAGGCAAATATGATGATTTTTGAAAACAATCTTAGACCATATTTTTAGGCTAATATCTAGGAACATGACCCATCTGTTCTTACTTCCCTTGGCAAGATTATACAATTTGTTAAACTTATTGAATATTGGGAAAATAAGGATGGCCAAAAATCCTTGAAATATAAAATTCCTAACAAGAATACTATAGGGAATGGAATTTGTGATGTTTCTATCCATGATACCTCTCGTGATATAGATATATTTGGAGCCCCTATGCATATTTTGACAAAGTCTAAAGATGGTTTGAAACTTGAAAATATGATGCATCAATGGAATCATGAAGACATTCTAAAAAAAAAATGCCACCTAAGATTCGAAATTATCATTAGAACAATATGTTTAAAACACCTACAATGCATAAACCTAATAAACTACACTTTTGGCATAGGCATTATGGCCATGATAATTCTACTTGTGAATATTTACGTAAGTTTTTATTTGAACAAACTTCTGGTCCTAATTTTAGTATTAATAAAATGAAAAAAAGATAGAATCAATTTGTTTAATAAAAAGAAATAATCTCTAGAAGAAGTTTAATCATCCTTCCAATTAAAGGTTATATATCTACAATAATCAATTCCATAACCATGAAAAATAAGCTCCCAAACAACGATAGAGAGTGAATCAAAATCAAGGTCAAGTGTTTAGTCAAGGATACCATCAAAAATTTTAAAATAAAGAATATAATCCTAATTAGGGAAAACCAAGGGTATAATCAAGGAGGGGGTTATAATAACCAAAATTAGAATTATAGCTACCCCAAAAATAAAAATATTAGAACTAGCACTTCTCAAAATGCCTCTAAAGTTAACCAAGTCTTTCTCCAACCTAGTCCAAATGGAGAATTTATTTATAGTCAACTAAATGTGGTCCACTATGACAATATTTTGGAAGTGCAAAGATAAACCATTACATCCTTGGAATAGCAATTTTTTCTATTACTTAGAGTGCACTTTAATACAAAAGAAAAAAACCTTTCAAAGAGTAAAAATAAAAGAAGGAAGATAAAAAAGAACCTATTAAAGAAAGTTCAATCTAGATATAATTGATAAAATGTCAAATTCCCCTTTGGTCATCTAGAAATAGTCTATAAATGCAAAAATGTCAAAAAATATAGAAAACATTCCTAATAAGGCCTCAACCAAGTCTATAAACCCTTTTACTTTTAAAAATATTAAAACACCAGGATCACCACTTAAAGTAGTGATCTTGACACCCATGAAAAAAAGCAATAGGACCTTATCCAACCTAAATAATTATTGCTTAAAATAGTCATGAACAAAACTAAAGCATAAGATATAATTGAAGAGTTGTGTACAACCCCTTGTAAGGTCCTATACTTGGAATTACTTAGGACATATACTTATCAACAACAGTGGTTGAGATATGATATGGATATGCCCAAACCAAAAAATTCAACAACATACCCACCATTCTAGGGTCTTATGAAATGCGATACATTCAATCACATAAAGATAATTTTTGTATATGCACATATTTGCCCTAATTTCATTATAAATTTCCCTTTGAAAAACATAATAGTTGTTAATTATTGTGCAAGAATTGATGATTCTCCATTTATGATGATGGTTTTTTATAATGATATGGTGGTTCATAGGTATTTGGTACATGTGTTATATCATTTTCCTTAATAGATAAACTAAATATCCCTAGAGAAAATATCATATATACTAGAAGTCATTGCTATGATTATAATGGTCATATATAGGATCCTATGGGTTGAATATGGTTGCTAATTAGGACTAAAGAGTTAAGAGTGGAGTTTATGGTGTTTGATTTTTAGACCAATTATCACATGTTAGGTAGACCTTGGAATAGTAAGATGATATTTATAGCTTCTTCTGCTTGTGATTAAATATGCATATGATGATAAAGTTATCACCATAGAGGAAGACTTAGATCCTTGAGATCTTCAGCTTTTAAATCATAAAATTTGTTCTATTCCTTCTATGGATGAGGTACAAAATTTTTTAATTTATGAACATGAGACCTTGTGGACTTCTAGAAGGATGTTATACAAGGTAATATTGAATTTTTCTTGAAATACCTCCAAGATGGGTAATAATAGACTAATGTGTATGTTATTACTTCCATTACTAAAGAGGTAATTTAAAAATTATCATCGTTGTTCAAACCTAAGAGAGAAGATCATATTCTGTGATACCAATGGTTGTCCAAATTACATAAATCCCATGAGGACGTTACCATAGTGAAACAATTAATATTTTAAGGATAATGATAGCATGGACACAAAGAGTGATAGTGATGATGACAATGATTTAATCTAGTATTAAACATTAAAACTAAGAATGCTCCTTCTACTACTCATATGTCTAACAAGAATATTGGGCATCATCAAGTAGTTTTCTTGGAAATTCCTCTTTTAAGTGATGATGATAGTCTTTCTGATATGAATCTTTGTAAAATTTCTTATGAAGATAGTAGAAGTCTTTTTGCTTATTGAATGCTTAGAAATAATAAATTTAATTCTATAAAACTAGGTTAGATAGACATAAACAAGATAATTTTTCTCTTATATCTACATCAAAACCTTTATATTTACCAAATGGAATAGAAATCATTCCTTTATCTAGGTATTTGATAATGGCTAAAATCTATCTTTTCTAAAATTACTACGAATATAGACTTGTTGGTTGCTCTATATTTGAAAATTGTAATTCCTACACTATTTTTTATTGTCCTAAACCAAAACCTATCATTGGTCTATCCACTCTTAGGTTTGTTCTATAGAACTAAGATCACCTCTTAAAGTGGTTATCCTAATCATATCTAAATTTCCTACTATTTTTGGGCCTATTTGTATTGGTTTAGTAGTACCTAATGATTATTTGACCTATAGGACTCTTATTGTGCCTAGATTGTATGATATTTCAAATGAAATATTTATGTATCCAAGATTTCCTCTTAAAGTGGTGATCATTATTTCTCCTGTTTTTTGGAAAATAATTAAGCCTAGGAATTCACTGCTTTCTTTGATAGCTTACTTCTAGATCTATAAATATATTCCTACTAAGAAGGATCATTTGACAAGTGGTTTGATAGTTTTATTGACCCTACACCCTATTATTTGGAAAGGCACTCAATTTTTTTATTGGTACGAGGGGTTTTGAAAGGTTCCCGTAACATTTTACACTATAAATATAGTTAGAAAAAAATATCCCAACCATATGAATAAAAAATAAAACATCTTCTTCAAAACAAACAAGAACAAAGACAAAATCAAAAAGACAAAAACTCATAGGGGTAAAATAGGAAGCCTCAAAGGGCAATAAGAGAAGCCCTCATAGGGGACTTTGAGCCAAAAACCATCAGAACCTATAAATAGACACATAGTTACTTATTGAGGTGGTCTCTATTAATACATCCTTTATCACCCACCATATTCCTAAACTCGGTTAGAATTCCAAACTGGTACTTGAGCTAATTTTCCTATAAGCTCACGTGCAAATAGAAGGTTGAAACAAAAAGTTACCCTAAGAACTCACAGTCATCCCTCATCTGTGTCATGACCCTCCCTTGGCATACTTTGTATCTTGATGAATTTATATGTTGTTATATATTATAATGATGGAATTTTGGATATTCCTGGACTAGATATTTAGTTGTAAATGGTTTATGAAGGTAAATGGTGAATATTGTTATGAAATGATTAATTATCTTATTGTGAACTTTATAGAACATACATTGTATGGAAAATGTAATATTTTATACCACTAAAATGATTGAACATTTCAAGTATAACTTCTATAAAAAAATATTGTAGTTGATAAAATATAATTCTACTAATGGTTTTGTGCTCTTGTAGGAATAAGTTTTCCTCATTGGAGGAAGAAAGAGCTAACCATTGGAGAGTATGATTTCCTTGAATTATTTGGAGGGAATATAATGAAATCATTTTTTATTGACTTGCATAACTTTCTAGTATTAGAAAGATGAAGATATTTTTATATTATTGCTTGATTTCATTATTAATAAAAGGAGAATTCATAACTTTGGTTATCCTTTTGTCCATCGACCACATGCATTTCTTAGATGTGTAACTAAGGATGAAGGAATTATTTTAGGTGGCAACTTAGTGAATGGGAGTGGTAAGTTGGCTGCAAAATATTTTGGTAAAGAGATTGATAAATGATATTGCAAGATAAGTATGGTATTAATGTTTGGATATAGAAAGGAGGATCATGGGAGAGTGAGAGTCAATATAACTTAACATTGTACTGGCTAACCATTAAGATTCATCATGACACTATGAAGTGGGAGACATGGAAAAGAGTGAAAGGATAGTGAGCAGCCATTAAGGAGACTAGAGGAAAACTGATGAGAAAAAAAAAGATAGCAGGGTGTGAGAGAAGATAATGGGGATTGGAGAACAAAAGGAAAAAAGAGGAGGAAAAAGTGGAATTGGTAGCTAGTAGATCTAGACTATCACATTAATCATACTGGAGTAAAACTAGGTAGCTTTAATTTAGTTATTTCTTCTTGGTTCGACATTCTAGAGTGATGTATTCTAGTTAAAGTTAAAGGAATTCATGGAGTCTAGGATTTGGTTTTGGTTAAAATAAATTTCCTAGTCGAATATATTTAATGATTTAAATATTTTAATTTTAAGACTCGATGAAGTTTGTATGTCCTTATTTTGGACTGGAACATCATTTGAAGTGTTTACCTACTCCATAGTGTGTAAACTTTTCCACTGTATTGCTAATGAAGATTGCATGTGGGGTGATGTTCATCTTCAAATGTGAGAAAGTTGGTAAAATTTGTAAGATTTTTCCTCACATACTTTAGAATAATGATGTTGTTATCTTAAATACTTTAGTATTTTGAGGCATGGGATGACGTTCGTATTGTAGGACTCATTTCAAATGTTTTTTGAGAGAATTTTCAATAAGGAAACTATTTTTAGCTATTGTATTAACTTATATAAGAGTACCCAGATTTATTACTCTAGGTTTGTGATGTCACAATGCATCAATCAGAAATCAATTGTGCTGGTAAGAATAGGATAGATTTTTGGTGATGTCAATAAGCCTTGTTGTATATGTGTGATGTTCTACACTCTAGATCATGGGTTTAACAAGTCAAAATTTTATACTGGTTGGTAGAGTGAGAGTGATTGAGACTCAAAATCTCTTTTTGAAAGTAAAATTCTAGGAGGTTCTTTGTTGTGTTAATATATGAGAATATTTGCCTTAATTTTATATCTTTAAGAGTGTGGGTAGATTTTTTATTACCGTTTGTATGGAAGTAATCCACTCTTGATCTCATATAGAGAAATGTGTAGCTAAGTAGACCATGAGAGTCACACTATTGGTTAATGTTCATTTATAATTGGTTCTATAGAAAGGTAATCTCAATAAAAGTGTTTGCTATGAGTATCGATTCAAGAAATGACCATAAGAATGTAGTAATGTACAACAAAATGATTTGAAACTATAGTTCTATGATACTTTACTTCCTACCACCGAGATGATTTATTCTTGTCACAGGATGACCAAAGATTATTATTGAATTTATCAAAAGAATGACAAGTTTTTCATGTAGTAGTTCATCGACGAATTGTTCTAGGTGATGTGATATTTTGTGATTATTTTAAACCATAATGTTAAATGAAGTAACATGTTACTAATAGGTGTTTAACATGATTTCTATAAGCTTAATGACAATTTTGGTTCTTAGGAAAATTACTTAAATATTTCAAGAAAAGATATTGGATGGTTATCTATATATATATTATAGGATAAATAGAACCTTTAAAATAGATGAAAGCTTTATTGATGTTTGTAAACTAACAACATGAAACTATCTCCACTATTGAATGAAATGATTTGTTCATAATGTGAGATTTCAAGAGTTGGAATTAGACTCTTAAGAAAAGGATTTAGGCAAAGGAATTCCTTCATCCCCATGAACCAAGAAAGAAATTTTAGGAAATGAGAAATGAAAACTCTTTTACTATCTAGGTTTTCCCCTTTGAGGGTTTTCCCTAGGATAATTATGTTGTTGTGGATATTTATGAAATGCTTTTTCTATATGTTTCATTGTTAATTATTAATGAAGTTATGTGTTTGGGAGATCAAAATGATGGGATATAATATTAATGAACATGCATGGCTTCATTTCTATTTGCTTATGTGGTATTTAAATGGAATTTATAAGTGAGCTTTAGATTCTTCTATAAATTAAGTAAAATCAGTTTATGTGGATATGATTAAGGAAACCATGGATAATTCTTCTATGAGATATTTTTAGAGTAGATTCTTGCTAATTTTAGATCATTATTGACTGGTTGATTAAAGTAAAATCTCTAAATATGGGTTTAGCTTAAATTTTTAATCACAACTAAAAAGTTGTAGTGGGTAGTAAACTGATGGAGATTGTATCTTAGGAGTACAAGAATTTTATTAAGGACCCTTTTGACATGGATTATATTCCCCAAAATGACTTAAATGATTACTCACAAAAGATGTGGGTATTTTTTCTTCAACTAAAATCTGAATAAAACCCAACATTAATCGTCGACGAGAGATAAGTTTACCATTTTACTATTTTTGACTCCATCCACTACCCCAATCACTCTCATATTTAGGCTTAAATCCAGATGAAATTTTGGATATCAAAAGCGTTTAGGGGAAGTTACACCCCATGCATGAGGATTGAAGGCTTTCTAAGGTTGGTTCCATCAACGAGGTGATTCCATTTCAGTACCTCCTAAGTACCACGTATCGTATAATCATTAAAATTACCTACAGTATCCCTCACGTAAGGGCAAGTAATTTTTCTAGTTTTTCAAAATACCTATAGTCTCCCTCATGTAAGGGCTAGTATTTTGTACTGTATAATGGCCTAGCATTAAGGTATATCGAAGGGGGGACCATTTTGTGTTATAAGGAACCTTCATAATGTCTGCAAAACTAATTGTTGATGCTCATCAATTATTGAAAGGTCCAAAATATACACCATGGAAAAAAAAAATGAAGGTAATCCTAGATATGGATGATCTTTGGGATATTGTGTCTAGAACAATAGTAAGACCTTCATCTTCAGCTAGAGCCACAACTCTAACTATTGATTAGAAATACTTTGATAAGAAAGATAGCAGAGCAAAAGTGCTCATTTTGCTTGTTGTTTCTGATGAAGTTCAACATCATATTGCTAAATTTCAAAATAGTAAAGTAGAATGGGATGCCCTTAAAACTATATATGAAGGAAAGAATGATTCCACCATTCTATTTCTTCAATCTCAATTACATATTCTAAGCATGAAACATGGAGATATAGTTGAACTTTTTCTTTTCAGAGTGTTTGAGTTGAAAGGAAAAATTGAATTCCTTGGAAACACCAGTTGATGATAAGCTCCTTACCTCAGTGGTAATGAGAGAATTACCTGATTCTTTTAGAGTTTTTATAACCTCACTTCATATATCACAAAGATAAGTTATCTTTTTTGAGTTGGTAAATTTGCTTCAAGAGGAGGAGGCATGCCAACTACAGCGAGATGATTCTTATAACACTACCCTCTATACAAACAGTAAGGTCCAAAACAAGAAGAAGGGTAATTTTTAGAAGGGAGGGAGTTCTAAAAAGGATTCAAAAGGGAAAAAAATCAACAACCTCAATAGACTAAGAGATATTGCAAGATCTGTGACAAGGAAGGTCATGATACAAACAAATGTTGGCATAAGAACAAACAACCAAAAAAGAAATGCCAGAACAAACCACAAAAGAACAAGCAATAGATGAATGTTTTTGTTGAGGAATATAACATAGATTCTGAACGAGCACACAAAGTGCTCATGACTACCATATTATCCAAATAGATGGATCCTATTTGGCATGTTGATTCTGGAGCCAGTAAGCACATGACTGGCAAAAAATCATGATTTGAGTCTTTTGAGGCCAAAGAGGGCAAACCTGTCACTATTGTCGATGATAAAACCTATAAGGTTTAGGGAGAAGGTACATTTTTGTTACTCTTCCTGATGGCAAGTGCCATATTGAGAAGGTTCTCTATGTTCCAGGATTGATGAACAACTTGTTAGTCACACAAATTCTGGACAAGGATATGGTTGTAAAATTTAGTGTTGATGGGGGCGAGAAGTGTTGTTCTATTACCAAGAGGGGTAAGAACATTGCAACCATTTCATATAAGCATGGATTATTTTCCCTAGATGCTATATCTACTCCAGATGTAGCCATGACTATCTCTACAAAGGAGGCAACTTCCCTATGGCACAAGCGATATGGACATATGAGTTCTGGTTACTTACTTGAGTTAATGAAGTAGGAGATGCTAAAGGATCTTCCTTCCCTTTCTACCACATTGTGAGTTTGCTCTGACTGCTTGGTAGGAAAGCATCATAGAGTACCCGTCGATAGGAGCTCTACAAGAGCAAAGAAACCTATGGAGTTGGTTCACACCGATCTGTGCAGTCCTTTAACACCTAACAGTTATGGAGGTAAGAGGTATTTTCAATTATTCATGGATTATTACTCACAAAATATGTGGGTATTATTTCTTCAATTGAAATCTTAAGCATTTGGCTTCTTTTAGAAATTTAAGAAATTTGTTGAAAAGGAGTCAGGGACTTCTATAAAGACCCTTCACTCAGATCGAGGGGGGAGTTCACCTCTAAAGAATTTTTTGCATTCTTGACTGAAAATGGGATCACACGATAGTTGACTAATGCTTATACTCCTCAACAAAATGGAGTTGTTGAAAGGAGGAATCGTTCCATCATGGAAATGGTTTATTGCATGCTCACAAGAGCTAGAATTGGGAAACAATATTGGGCAGAAGTTGTCACCATAATAATATATCTGTTGAATAGGGCACCCACTAAGGCCCTATAAGGAATGAATCCATAGGAAGCATGAAGTGGCAGGAAACCCTCCATATCTCATCTACACATTTTTGGTTGTAAAGCATTCATGCACATACCAAAATAAAATAGGAAGAAGCTAGATGATAAAACATTGAAGTGTATTCTTCTTGGGTATGATGAGCACTCCAAGGGTTATTGATTGATTGATCCCTTAACCAAGAAGATTCACATCATTAGAGATGTAGTTTTTGATGAGGCTTTCACATCAAAAGACACATCAAATGTATACCTAGAACTTGTGGAATCTAAGGTTGAGAAGTCTCCTTCATCAAAGGTTGGAGGTCCTTCTTCATCTTCTTCATCACCATAGAAGAAGAATCCAAAGTGTTATACAAATACAATGAGAGAATCTAAGCTATCCACTCCACCATATTTGACTTTGGATAGGCCTCGTACTCGCAATATGGCTCGATAGGAGAAAGTTGTAGCAGAGATTACTGGGGTTGATCATCTTTGTCAATATTTTGAGGAACTTTCTATAGATCTAGAGAGAGATAATGAAGATATGGATATTGATGATGATAGGGTGTTTATTTATTCAATATACAAACTTGAACCTAATTCAATGCAAGATGCCCTTAGTGAGACTTAGTGGAAGGCCGCTATGGATGCAAAGTATGTCTCTGATGAAAAACAAAACTTGGAAGGTTGTCGATCTTCCATACAAAAATAAGCCCATAGGCTGCAAATGGGTGTAAAAATTCAAGTACAAGGTATATGGGACAATAGATAAGCATAAGGCCCGCATTGTTGCAATGGGCTATGCTAAAAAATAAGGCATTGACTACAAGGAAACTTTTGCACCTACTGCTCGGATGATAACTATTCAAGTTCTTTGTGCTATGGCAGCACATTATGGGTATAAAGTGCACCAAATGGATGTCAAGAGTGCATTTCTAAATGGTTATCTCCAAGAGGAAGTCTACATGACTCAACCAGAAGGATTTGAAGTGGAATACCAACAGCAAAAAGTTTGCAAATTGGTCAAATATTTATATGGTTTGAAACAAGCCCCTCGGGCTTGGTATATAAAAATGGATAATCACCTACTACAACATGGATTCAAGAGATGTTCGTCAGATGCAAACCTCTATTTTAAGAAGCAAGGCTCTGAAATAGTGTTGCTTGTACTCTATGTTGATAATTTTCTCATAATAGGGAGTTCAAAAACAATGATTTCTACTATCAAATAGGATTTGAGCAAATATTTTGAAATGACATATCTTGAACTTCTCCATTACTATCTTGGTATGTAAGTTAACTAGATTGAGCACTACATCAAAGTAACCAAGAAAAAATATGCCAAGACACTACTAGAAAAATATATCATGACTAATCAGAAGTCGATGGCAACACCAATGGAATAAGGACTTCAGTTATCACGATATGACAAATCACCTCAAGTAGATGCTACTCTCTATCATCAACTGATTGGGAGTCTCATATATCTTACCAACACTAGGCTAGATATTGTATTTATTGTCAACTATCTTTCGAGGTTCATGTAGGAACATAAGACTACACACTGGAAAGTAGCAAAGCGAGTTCTTCACTATGTTCGTGGCACAATGGAATATGGCCTAGAATACAAGAACAACAAATTCTTCTTATAGGGATACATAGACTCTGACTATGCCAGATCATATGATGATTGTAAATCAACTTCAAGATATTTGTTTGATATTGGATCTGGTCTTGTATCTTGGCATAACAAGAAGCAATAGGTGGTTGCTATCTCATCAACAGAGGTAGAATATCACACCATACATGAAGCTGTGTGTGAAGTGATATGGTTGTGTCGCATCCTGAAAAGTATGGGTCTTCCATCAAAATATCCAATACAATTGTTCTACAACAACATGGGTGTTTTGAACCTTGTTAAGAATCCAGTGCATCATGAGAAAACCAAGAACATTGATACACAATGCCACTTCATTCGAGATAAAGTACCAAGGCACCGAATCCAGCTTTAGTACATCTCCACCAATGCTCAAGTTGCAGACATATTCACTAAGGCACTTGCATGTGTCAAACTTGAATTGTTTCATAGCTCTCTATGTATTTCAAAATAATGGGGGGATGCTAGTATAGCTAGTAATTATATGTTTTCTCAAATATTATAATAAGGGGGGATGTTAGAATATATTTCAATATTTATTTTTCCCTTTAATTAATTTGATCCTAACGATCTTATATTGTTAGAATTGATTAATTTAGTCTAGTTGTTATTTGTTACAATTGTGCCTATATTTGTCTCGGATGGTTCCACAACCTTTGAACTAATCCTGGCCTTATTGTATTATTTATACTTCATCAAATAATTGAGATCGAGTTCCACTTCTCACACATATAACAATGAAATAATGAACCTTGTCTAAAAGAAACTGGTAGGTTTGCTCCTAATACGTTAGAATACTTGCATGATTGGCCACATGTATGGTGTGGAGATTACATGGACCTTCTATAGAATGAAATAAAGGAGTTATATCATTAAAGGAATGATGAGGCAACTAGCTTAAGCTCATTAAATAACCTTGAACCGGTAGACCTGCTCTCAATGTGCTTAAGCACATATACATGAATGGACCCATGTATGGTGTAGAGATTAGCGTAGACCCTTGATAGATTGTAGAGTAATAACTAACTCATCAAATGGAATATGGGGTGGTTAGTTAGAGATTGCTAAATTACCTAGTACACTTACGTAACTAATTAATGTAGGATTTAGGGATGGATAATTCTTGGGTTTTCCAAAGAGGAGAAATGAATCTAAGAAGGTTCTAAAATGTAGAGAAAAAAATTGGGTGTTGATATTTGGTATCAGAGCATGGTTTGTAGTGGAATAGGCTCACTGTGCAAAACTTAGTCTGGTCTATAAATCAACAACATACGTATGTAAATATTTTATCTTTCTCAAATAAACTATTGAAAGTTAAACTTATCTGAATATTTATGACAACTACAAACATAGTTGATGTTAGGAGAAACCAACCAAAGAAGTGATGGTGAACTAACTCCTACTATCTCTTCTATGTGTGGTTAGGGACAATGCCACCAAAGAGAAGAATAGAAAGTGTTGCTCCAATGACAAGGCATACATGATGGACTAATGTGGAGGATAGAAACCCAGATGTAGGTTCAAAAAACTCTAGAAATGAAAGAGAGAATCTTATTAATGGAGAGAATATCATAGTGATAGTTTTCCTACTTCAAGAATAGGTGGAAACACAAAAATAGTTGGTAGATGTTGTGCTGAATCAAGAAATGTAAGCTAGAAACTCTAATAGAAAATGGATAAATGAACCCATTATTGGGGCACAACTAGCCAAGATTTGACTTGAGGTTGAGTTGGAAAAAGAAATGAATATGGATAGGAAGATTGTGATAAATCCAAATCTTGGTTGAAGGCGATAGAAACTTACTGTAATATGGAGAACTTTTCCTCTCAAACTCAAACATATTATGTCACACTAAATTTGCAAGGTGATGGTTTGGATTGGTGGAAAATGTTTAGTGAGGATTGTAAACTTGTGGCTATAGTCGACCTAAAATGGAAAGAATTTATAATAGCTTTTAAAGAAATATTTCTCATGGAGCACTTATATTCCCATAATTTTGAGGAGTTCACTAAACTTCGGTAGGGAACTAGGATAGTGGAAAAATATTATTAAAGAATTGTCAAGTTGTTGAAATATGTGCCTACTTATAATGAGAAAATAAAGATTCATAAGTTCATACTAGGGATAGATCCTAGAATAGGTCAAGAGGTAGATATGTGGGAACCTACTACTTTGTAGAAGGCCTATGATTTAGCAAAAAAGCTAAAACATATCTCAAACCCTATTTTGACTATGAAGGTTTATATGAGCAGGGCAGAGAAGCACTACGGAAAAGAAATAGCATAGGATTTGTTAAGCGGGAAAAATAATAGGTAAACAAAAGTTCCTCTAAGGATGATAAAATAAATGACCGAAAGTAAGGAAAGTTTAGAAAAATGTTTGAAGGAAAGAAATGTAATCCCAATAATAGTAACAATGGTAATAATAGACTATCACAAGGATAGGCTAATTCTCCATATGCAGATAAAGTAGAAGAGCAATGGTAGTAAAAAGAACATCCAGGACCAAAATAAGGGTGTTATCTTTGTAGAGGACCACATTATACTAGCAATTATCCACAAAGAGAAGGAATGATTTAAAAGGGAAAGGAATTAATATTCAAATAATCTACATATAAGGAACCCGTGCACAAGATTTATGCAGCTACATAGAATCAGAACCTGGAAAGTCAAGCCACATAATTGTTGATAAAAGGTAATTTTTTTCGAAGGAATGTTAGAATCTTAATTTATAGTGGTGCTATGGATAGATTTATTTCCACTAGTTTAGCTAAAGATATTTTTAAAAAGTGAGGAATCTTAGCACATGGGTGGAAGGTCTAGTATGGTTCAAAATAAACCTACTCTATAAATCAATGTTACCCTATGGCAAAAATTACCTTACCTAGTGGAATGATAATAGGATGCTTGTATGTAGTGCCATTGCATGCCTTTGATGTAATCCTAGGAATGGATTGGTTGCAAGTGCATAAAGCAATACTCAATTATCAAGATAGATGGATTGATTATGGAGGAGTTAAACGAAGGGTGTATATCTTACAATGGGCTTTTCAACCCCAAAGTTATTTCAGTAATGCAACTCAAGAAAGTTATTAAGAAAGGAGAAATTGTTTATGTATTTAAGATAAATTAAATAGATAAAGAAAAGAAGGAAGAGGTGTTTGCAAAAAACCCACTTATGTAGGGGCTTAGGGATGTATTTCTAGAAGATTTACCTATATTACCACCTAAATGAGAATTTGACTTCACAATTGAGCTCCAACCTGGAACAAAGCCTATACATAGGACTCCTTATAGAATGAACCCTCTAGAAATGTAAGATTTGAAAGTGTGGTTACAAGGGTTATTGGAAAAAGTATTAATCATGCCAAGTGTGTCACCATGGGTGCAGCTATGTTATTTGTAAATAAATGTAGCATAGATTATAGAATATTACACAAGGTGACAATCAAGAATAGACATCCTTTACCCATGATCAAAGATCTCTTTGATCAGCTTAAATATACCACTATCTTTACAAATATTGATTTGAAGTATGGATATCATCAATTGCAAATCCATGAAGAAAATACACATAAGACAACCTTTAAGACTCATTACGACCATTACGATATTATTGTCTTGCCCTTTGGTATAAAAAATGCTCTAGAGGAATTTATGAACTTAATGAATAGTATCTTTAGAAATATTTTGGATAGATTTATTTTGGTGTTCTTGGATGATATACTGATATATTTCCAAGATAAGATAGAGCATGATAAGCACCTTAGAATTGTGTTGGAACTGCTAAGGAAAAATCAGTTGTATGGGAACATGTCCAAGTGTGAATTTTATGTACCAAAAGTACAATACCTAGGATATATTGTATCCGAAAGAGGAATTACAATAGATCCTAATAAAATAGAGTCTATTTTGAATTGGTCATTGCCAACAAATATGATAAAAATTCAAAGTTTCATGGGTTTTATTGGTTACTATAGGTGATATGTTAAATATTATGCCAAGATAACCTCTCCAATAACTAACCTTCAAAGGAAAGAGAAAGAATTTAGGTGGACAGATAAATGTGAGACAACCTTTGTTCTGCTTATGCAAAATATTAATACACCACCTATACTAAATATAACCGATCCTTATGGGATTTTTTTTTTTTTGTACATATACATCATTGGATGGTTTGGGAGGAGTGCTCTCACAAGAAGGAGCAATAATAATCTATTGATCAAGGAAATTAAAATAACATGAGGTTAACTATGCAACCCATGATCTAGAATTAGCAGAAGTTGTATTTGCTATCAAGAGTTGGCAACCTTATCTGGTAGAAATACCCTTTGAGTTGAGAATAGATCATCAGAGTTTGCAATACATATTTACTCAACCTTTACTAAATGCTAGGAAAATAAGGTGGATGGAATTTCTTGTTGAATATGATTTTAACATTTAGTATATAAAAGGAAAGGAGAATAAAGTTGTCAATGCACTAAGTATAAGGAGACACATAACTAATTTGTCTCACATCCAAATTGACTTAATGAAACAAGTCAAGGAAATGCAACATCAAGATGCACATTGTAATCAAATTTGGGAAAATATGGAAAGGAAACCTGATGAAAACAAATATTTTAGCATAAAATATGGTTTCTTATGCTTTAAGGATAGGGTAGTAATCCCTAAGATTAGAAATATGAGAAAAATAATCATGAATGAGGCTCATAGATCTCTGTATTCTTCTCACCCAAGTGGAGAAAAAATGAGGGAAAATATGAAGAAGACTTTTTATTGGCCAAGAATGAAGAAATACATAACTGAATTTATTGCTCAATGCCTAGAATACCAAAAATAAAAAGTAGAGCACAAACATCATACTGAATTGTTGTATCCTCATTATTTACCCATGCAAAAATGGCAAGTTATTTTGATGGATTTCATTGTAGGGTTGCCTTAAAATAGATTTCAACATGACATAATTCTAGTAGTAGTCGATAGACTAACCAAGGTTGTGTATTTTATACTTGGGAATACAAAGGATGATGCCATGGTTGTGGCTAACATATTTTTCAAAGAGATATTTTGACTTCATGGTTTTTTGGAGGTAATTATTTATGATAGGGACTTGAGTTTGACATTCAAGTTTTAGAAAGCCTTGCATTGTGCCATTGGTACTATAATGAACATCTATTATGCTTATCATCCATAGATCGATGGGTAAATTGAGATACTGAATCATATGTTAGAGGATATGCTTTGCATGTACTATATAGATCAAAAGATATTGTATCTGGTAGAATTTGCATACAATAATGGTCACCATTCAACCTTAGGTATGGCTTCATTCAAAGCTTTATATGGTAGAAGATGCAGAACACCATTATCATGGGATAATATAGAATATCAAATTATGCTTGGACTAGACATGGTCAAAGAGATGGAACAATAGTTAAGTATGATCAGGAAGCGATTGAAATAAGCCACAAATCGACAAAAGAGTTATGTCAATCTTAAGAGATCACCAAGAGAGTTTTTAGTTGGTGATAGAGTGTTTCTAAGGGTGAGACCTAAGAAGAGTGCTATTAAGTCCACAAAAATTGATCCACATTTTTTGGGACCCTTTTAAATTATATAAAAAATCAAACCTATGGTATATCAACTTGCCTTACCACCTAGTCTATCCAAGATTCATTACACCTTTCACATTTATTTGCTTAAGAAATATGTAGCTAACCTTGAACATGTGTGGGATTTATCTAGCTTACAAATGGTGAATCCAGAGGCTATAGAGGTTCAACCAGTAAGAATCCTTAAGTTTCATTCCAAATTGATGAGGAAATAAAATTTGGAACAATGCAAGGTCCAGTGGATTCATTATTTCGAAAGAAATGCTACTTGGGAGAAAGTAGCAGATATGTAGAATCATTTTTTGTACATATTTGAAACTAATGTGTGATTGATTTTGTACTAAAATATTTTACACAGAGGACTGAATTAAGCCTAAGGAGGAGAGTATGGTATGACACTCCCTTGGTATTCTTTGCATCTTGATGAATTTATATGTTGTTATGTGTTATAGTGATAGAATATTTAGATATTCCTAGACTAGATATTTAGTTATAAATGGTTTATGAAGTTAAATGATGAATATTGTGATGAAATGATTAATTATCTTATTGTGAACTTTGAAGAACATGGATTGTATGGAAAATTTAATATTTTATACCACTAAAATGATTGAATATTTCAAGTATAACTTCTACAAAAATATTACAGTTGATAAAATATAATGCTACTAATGGTTCCATGCTCTTGGAGAAACAG
Organism: Wollemia nobilis; assembly: GCA_028583015.1. Classification (NCBI taxonomy): domain Eukaryota; kingdom Viridiplantae; phylum Streptophyta; class Pinopsida; order Araucariales; family Araucariaceae; genus Wollemia; species Wollemia nobilis. The sequence continues at coordinate 1,066,378 of JAQPPZ010002048.1, read as the reverse complement.
GTTTTCCTCATTGGAGGAAGAAATAGCTAACCATTGGAGAGTATGATTTCCTTGAATGATTTGGAGGGAATATAAAGAAATTATTTTTTTACTTGCATAAAAATTCTAGTATTAGAAAGAGCAAGATATTTTATATTATTGCCTGATTTCATTATTATTAAAATGAGAATTAATAACTTTGGTTATCCTTGTGTTTGTCTCCCATGTACCTTTCTTGGAAGAAAATATAACTAAGGATGAAGGAATTATTTTAGGTAGCAACTTAGTGAATGGGAGTGGTAAGTTGGTCATCAAATATTTTGCTGAAGAGATTAACAAATGATATCTCAGACTAAGTATGGTATTAATGTTTGGATACCAAAAGGAGGATCATGGGAGAGTAAGAGTTAGTAGAACTTAACATTGTACTAGTCAACTATGAAGATTAATTATGCTACTATGAAGTGGGATACATGGAAAATAATGAAAGGATGGCAAGAAGCCATTAAGAATACTAGAGGAGAACTTGTGAGAAAAACAAAAAGACAACAAGGTGTGAGAGAAGACGACAGGGCTTGGATAATGAAAGGAAAAAAAAAGAAGGAAAAAGTGGAATTGGTAGGTAGGAGATCCAAACAATCACATTGATCATATCGGAGTAAAACTAGGTAGCTTTAATTTAGTTATTTCTTCTTTGTTCAACATTTTGGAGCAATGTATTAGCTAAATTTTATAGTTAAAGATAAAGGATTCACAAACTTTAGGATTTGGTTATGGTTAAAAGAAATTTCCTAGACAAATATATTTAATGATTTGAATATTTTTATTTTAAGACTCGGTGAAGTTTGTATATCCTTATTTTGTACTGGAACATCCTCTTAAGTGCTTACCTACTCTATAGTGTGTAAACATTTCCATTGTATTGATAATGTATATTGCATGTGGGGTGATTTTCATCTTTGAACATGATAAAGTTGGAAAAACTTGTAAGAGTTTTACTCACATACTTTAGAATAATGATGTCATCATATTAATTCCTTTAGGAGTCTAATATATTGGAAGATATCTATATTGTAGGACTCATTTCAAATGTTTACTGAGAGAAGTATTCTATAAGAAAAACATTTTGAGCTATTGTGTTAACTTATATAAGAGTACCCAGATTAAGTACTCTAGGTTTGTGATGTCATAGTGCATCAATCATAAATCGATGATGCTAGTAAGGATAGGATAGATTTTTGGTGATGTCAATAAGCCTTGTTGTATCTATGTGATGTTCAACACTCTAGCTTATGGGTTTAAGAAGTCAAAATTTCAGACTGGTTGGTAGAGTGGGAGTTATTGAGACCTAGAATCTCTTTTTAAAAGTAAAATTTTGGGGGGTTCTTTATTGTGTTAATCTATGAGAAGATTTTTGTTAATTTTATATCTTTAAGAGTGTGGGTAGAGTTTTTATTGTCGTTTGTATGGAATTAATCCACTCTTGAGCTCATCTAGATAAATGTGCAGCTAAGTAGACCATGGAAGTGACACTATTAGTTTATATTCATTTATAATTGGTTCTATAGAAAGGTAATCTTGGTCGAAATATGTGTTGTGAGTATCAATTTAGGAAATCACCATGAGAATGTGGTAATGTACAGTAGAATGATATGAAACTATAATACTAGGATAATTTTTTGTAATAGGTGAGACTTACTGCCACCAAGATGATTCATTATTGAGTCACCAAATGATAAAATATTATCATTTAATTTGTTGAAAGAATGAAAAGTTGTTCATGTAGTAGTTCATCAGTAAATTGTTCTAGATGATGTGATCTTATGTGATTTGTTTCAACAAGAATGCTAAGCAAAGTAACATGTTAGTAACAGATGTTTAACATGATTTATGTAAGCTTAATGACAATTTTGGTTCTTAGGAAACTTACTTAAATGTTTCAAGAAAATATATTGGATGGTTCTCCATATATATTATAGGATAAATATAACCTTTCAAATAGATGAAAGCTTTATTGATGTTTGTAAACTGACAATATGAAACTATCTCCATTAATGAACGAAAAGATACATTCATAATGTGAGATTTCAAGAGTTGGAATTAGATTCTTAATAAATAAACTTAGGCAATGGAATGCCTTCATCCCAATGTAAAAAGAAAGAATTTTTAGGAAATGAGAAATGAAAACTCTTTTACTAGCTACGTTTTCCCCTTCAAGGATTTTCCTTAGGATAATTATGTTGTTGTAGATATTTGTGAAATGTTTTTTCTATATATTTTATTATCAATTATTAATGAAGTTATGTGTTCAAAATATCAAAATGATGGGATCTAATATTAATGAACATGTGCTTCCTTTGTATTTGCTTATGTGGTGTTTAAGTGGAATTTATAAGTGAGCTTTAGATTCTTCTATAAATTAAGTAAAACCAGTTTATATGGATATGATTAACGAAACCATGAATAATTCTTCTATGAGCTATTTTTAGAGTAGATAATGTTGGACATTTTGAGCAGTTATCACCAAATGTCCAAAGTGAGTTGTCATTGATGTCATGATGTCAGTAAGATGCCAGTGATCATCCTTCGCCAGTTCAAGTGAAAGGGAAATAGTTTCGGTGTTAAGGTAAAATGTCTTCATCAGTGCACTCAAGGAAGTGAGTCAGAGTTCGATTTAATTCCACCATGGCAGTAGATTGTTCAAGAGTAAGAGGAGCACATAATATTATAATTCTTATAATATTATTCCAGGTTGAAGGAGAAACCCAAAAGTCAATATTGTAATTTTAATTATAATATTTTGGGTCATAAGGTTGCAATTATTTTATTGGGAATAAATCCAAAAGTTGGGTTTAATTCGAGCATCCGGTGCAAAAATAATAAACTCCAAAGGTTGGGTTTATCAAGGTTTCAAGAAGGCAAATATTAATAACCCAAAGGTTGGGTTCATCAAGTTTCAAGAAGGCAAGTGGATAATAATTCAATAACCCAAAGGATGGGTTCATCAAGGTGTAAAGAAGGCAAGTTATTATTAATTATTTTAAAATAACCCAAAGTGGGTTTTTAAAATAATTAATTAAAGGCTTTGTAAAGGTTTTATCTTATTTGCTCGTTCGAATTCGAAAGCACCGACGTTTGAAAAGGTGGTGTAATATTTCCTATTTAATGCCCTCTCAAACCTTAGAAGAAGACATCCTTGCTAATTCATTTTTGGAGCGCATGCGAATTAAGGCTCGTGTTTAAAATATTTTGCGAATTGCGAAAAGGTTGAAGCAGGGAACGTTTGGATTTGTGGAGCACATAGGCCAGCTTGGCCTAGCGGTGCATTGGCTTGGCGAGACAGAGGAGGTCCCACGTTCGATTCTCTTGGAGGTTTCTTGCAAGGTCAAAGCGCTCGAAGCACATTTTGATTATTTTGAAAGGCGCGAGTTCGTGAGGTTTTTGGTGCAGTTCGTGCCTCTTTAGGCACGTGTGGGCATGTGGCCCAATGGCGGCTTGGTCATGGTTAAGGCATTGGGAAGGAGGACGTCGAGGGATCGAATCCCTCCGAGAGGCGAGGCAAGTTAATTTTTTATATTTTAATTTTTATTAAAATAGCCTTAAGGGAGAAATAAGGGTTATGCTATGCCTTAGAAAATTGAAATATTTTTTATGGTTTTATTTTTGGAAGGGTAGCATATTATATATCGTTGGAAAGAATTTTTCAAGGGCTATTTTATTAACTTGCTTAGAAGGAGAAATAAGGTGTGTGTAAAGAGATATTTCTATTTTTTTAAAGGGGTTCAAAAGTGAGTTTGATTTATTCTTTTTCAAAGGGGATCAATTCTTTCATGAGGGGACATGGTGAATTTTATTGAGTAGGAGTAATAAGGTGTTATTGGGATATTATTTTTATTGTTGTGATATTACTCAAGTCCTCTAACCTCTTTGTGATTGAAAAGGAAATATTTGAAAGTGTGTTGAGTTTGACAGATTTTGTGGACAACTCCTTGGCATCAAAAAGGTATGGGCAATATTCTCCATTGACTTGATTGGGTGATTGATTTCTGAAAATATCATTGGAGAGAAAAGGATTAATTGTGGTTTCCTTTTTTGAAAGTGCTTGTTGTATAAGGTTTTTTGGAAAGTGACTTTTTGCCTAGTGAGTGTGAGTTGTTGGTTCAAGGTTTTCTGGATTTGTGAAGTGACTTCAAAACCTTGTTTGATTAGCATTGTTGTTGAGGTTGATTGTTCTAAGACTTGAGAGTGATTGCAAAAGCTTTGGGTTGAGAATATTGTGCAAAATATTGAAGAGATCATGAGTATCATTGTTATGTGATTAGCATTGTTGGCAAAACTATTTTGAGAAGCTTGAAGGATCATGAGTATCATTGTTATGTGAGATTTGTTGTTGAGCATTGTTGGAAATATTTTGAGTGAGTGTTCATATGCTTGGACTAGGGTTTGTGAGCAAGAGTTGTTTCTTGAGTGATTGGTTGAGTGAGTTGATTAAGCCTAGTCAAGTGGATGTATGAAGTGATTGTTCAAGTTCCATAAAACAAACTATTCTATATTCTGAATTGAGAAAGTGATTGAGTTTTGAGAATAGAACATATTGAGTCTCTAACAATTCTCTTTATGCTTCTATGAGATTGAGTTGAGAAAGTGATTGAGTATTGAGTATAGAACATATTGAGTCTCTAACAATTCTCTTTATGCTTCTATGAGATTGAGTTGAGAAAGTGATTGAGTATTGAGTATAGAACATATTGAGTCTCTAACAATTCTCTTTATGCTTCTATGAGATTGAGTTGAGAAAGTGATTAAATATTGAGTCTCTAAAAATTCTCTTTATGTTTCTATGAGATTGATGAGTAGATTTGAGAAAGTTCTTGGTGAGCTTGTGAGAGATTTGAGCAAGTTCTTGGTGAGCTTGTTGAGCAGATTTGAGTAAGTTCTTGGTGAGCTTGTTGAAGCAGATTTTGAGCAAGTTCTTGGTGAGCTTGTTGAAGTAGATTTTGAGCAAGTTCTTGGTGAGCTTGTGAGAATTTGAGCAAGTTCTTGGTGAGCTTGCTAAGAAGATTTTGAGTAGGTTCTTGGTGAGTTTTGAGAATTTTAAGTGGTTCTTGGTGAGCTTATTGAAAAGAGATTGAACAAGTTCTGAGTGAGCTTGTTAGATAGATATTGAGCAAGTTCTGTGTGAGCTTGCTGATAGAGCTTTGGAGGTGATAGAGTATAGAGGATAGAGTCTCAGTGGATAGAGATCCAATAGCCAAGACAATTGAAGATAGGTCTTCTGAGTGAGGAGTCTTCAAGTGGAGAGAGATCCACCAGTCAATGCAACAGAGAGATAGAGTCTTCTAGAAGATCACTAGCCAGAGCTAAAGGGGAAAGAGTTCTCCTATGGAAGAGATCCATGAACTTGAGATTAGGGGATCAGTATCTCCATTGGACTATGGTCCATAAACATTGTAATCGGGAAAGAGTTCCCAAGAGATTGATTGAGAAAGTTTTAGTAAAATATTTTCTCTATGGATGTAGCCCAAGTTGGGTGAACCACGTAAATTCTAGTGTCTCTACTTTGTGTGATGTTGTGTACATTGCTTTGATTATTTTTATTGATATTGCTATCTCTACATTGCATACAGTGGTTTGAAAAGAAAAGTAAAAAGTGGTCTTATACTGTTCACCCCCCTCTCAGTATAAGCTTGTGTTCTTCAATTGGTATCAGAGTGGGTTCCTTCAGAAGAGTTTGACAACTTGAAGGAAAAGTGATCAAGAACACAATGGCTCCAAAAGAAGAAGGATCTTCAGATAGCAAACCACCAATATTCGATGGAAGTGACTTCTTGTTCTGGTGTGTGTTGATGAAATTCCACCTGAAGGCTCTTGGAAATGAAGTATGGGATGTAGTTGAAAATGGATATGATGCAATGATAAATCCTCCTACAGACAAAGAAGGTAAGCTCCTAATGCATGCAAATTCAAGAGCTATGAATGCAATTATCAAAGGAGTGCATAGATCAAAATATTTGAAGATTATGGATTGTAAAACAACAAAAGAAATGTGGGAACTATTGCATGAGATACATGAAGGAGACAAAGGTGTCAGGAAAGCTAAGATCAAAAATCTCAAAGGAGAATTTGAGAATCTAAGAATGCAGGAAGATGAGAATATTCATGACTATCTTCATAAGATAGATGAGCTAGTACATGAGATGAGAGGACTTGGAATGAAAGTAGATGAATCTGATGCTTGTGATAAAATCTTGAGAACTCTTCCAAAAAGGTACAGTGAGAAGGTCTCTGCTATAGAAACTTCAATTGATAGTGATGATCTAACCAGGAATGCATTACTTGGCATGCTTACTACATTCGAGATAAGAACAAAAGAACCTATCTCTCAGAAGGAAGCAACATTCAAAGCAATCAAAGGAAAGGACAAACGACAAGAGTCAAGCAGTGAGTCATCCGATGAGGAAGAAGCTAACTATGGTAGAAGGAATAAAGACTACAGGAAATTTGTGGATCTAAGGTCAGTTAAATGCTTCAACTATGGAAAGAATGGGTATTTTGCTACAAATTGTAAAGAAGCCAAAAATAATAGTGATGAAGAAAGACAAGATCACAGGGACAAAGATTCGAATAGACACAGGTACCAGAAGAAAGGCAAAGGTGAAAGAAGTAGATCAGGAAAGAAGTTCTTCCAAAGACAAAAGAGGAGCTACTATGCAGACAAGGCAAGTAAGTATTCAAGTCATAGTGATGCCAGTTCATCAGATAATGATAGAGATGAAATGCTATTTATGATTCAAGAGAAACCAGTTAAGAGTAGAACTCCAGTTATTCTCAAATGCTTTAGATGTGGTAACTTTGGACATCTTGAAGATAGTTGTACAAAGAATGGTTATAGTTTTAGTGATGATGAGTATGAAGACACACTGGAAGGACCAGATGAAAATCTTCTAATGGCATTGGAAGATAAAGAAGATGATTCCATAGAAGACAAGTCTAAAGGAAGTAGAAATTCAGACAAAGGTAAACAAATAGAGGAATACTCAGAAGAGAATGGATATGATCTCAAGGGAGAACTCATCTATGCTCTTAAAATAGTAAAGAAGGTGAGAAAGTAGAATTCTAAGCTTGAAATTCAGTTGCAGGAATGTGATGATGAAAGAAGAGCACTCATAGAGGATTTAGAGAAATCCAAGGCTAAGGCAAATAGGTCCAAGGACAAGCTGGAAGCTAAGATCTCAGAATGTGAACAACTAGCACAGGAAGTGGCACTACTCAAGAAGGATCTAGAAGAATCTAAGATCATGATAAAAGGGTTCACAAATAGTTCTAAGAACATGGATAAGTTCAAGAGTGGACAACAAAGAGCTTCTTGCAAATCAGGTCTTGGAAGCAAACAGGTTCAAGAAGATAAGTTAACTACCAGTTTCGAGGATACTTCAGAAGAGGGATTCTTAGATGAGAGTGGAAGTGAAAGTGAAACTTCTAAGGAGGAATCAGATTTTAGTGAGTCCAGCAGGAATAAGAACAATGGGCAAAGAAGATTCAGATGGAACAACAATCAGAATAGGTCAAGAGAGACTAGAAGACCAATGAGACCAAGACAAAGTGGTTTCAATGGAAGATGCTTTTCTTGTCACAGGTTTGGGCACATGGCTTCATAGTGTAGAGCATAGGGAAGATAGGAATATGGAAGTATACAATACTTTCATGGGTATTGCTACTCATGTAATCATTTTGGTCACAAGGCAGTGAATTGCAGGGTTCAAGATAGAAGAGGATATGGCTTCACTAGGAGAAGTCCAAAGTCATTCGTTCCTCCAAGGAATAATAGCAGTGTTCAGTGCTACAGATGCAATAATGATGGTCACATAGCAAAGTGGTGTAGAGCAGACATACCTAAATCAAGCAGAAGCTAGAATAGGAGGAATTTGAATAAGAACAGAAATAGGAATAGAGACTCAAAAAGAATAAGAATATGAACAAGGACTTTGACAGGAACAGGAACAGGAACAGAGATAGAAATGAAGATATGGATATGGAAGTTGGTCAGAGAAATCAGAAGAATCAGGCAAGAAGGAAAGATGACAAAGGGAAAGAATAGTGCTTTCTGGGAGTAGAGATACTCCCACCCCGGAATTAAACACCTCATCAGGAGGTGGGGGAGGGGCTAAGCTAAGAGGCTCATTCTTAGCCCCGAGCCCCAAAGGTGACCCTTTGCCATTGATGTCAAAGGGGGAGAGATTAGAGTAAGGGGGAGCATATTGATAAGTAAAAGGAAAAGGGGAGAGATTTGACCCAGGGGGAGCAATGTCCTAGGGGGAGCAGAGCATAAGTGAGTTAAGTTTTCAGCATGAGTATTTGGGTTGCCATCAATGACAAAGGGGGAGATTGTTGGACATTTTGAGCAGTTATCACCAAATGTCCAAAGTGAGTTGTCATTGATGTCATGATGTCAGTAAGATGCCAGTGATCATCCTTCGCTAGTTCAAGTGAAAGGGAAATAATTTCGGTGTTAAGGTAAAATGTCTTCATCAGTGCACTCAAGGAAGTGAGTTAGAGTTCGATTTAATTCCACCATGGCAGCAGATTGTTCAAGAGTAAGAGGAGCACATAATATTATAATTCTTATAATATTATTCCAGGTTGAAGGAGAAACCCAAAAGTCAATATTGTAATTTTAATTATAATATTTTGGGTCATAAGGTTGCAATTATTTTATTGGGAATAAATCCAAAAGTTGGGTTTAATTCGAGCATCCGGTGCAAAAATAATAAACTCCAAAGGTTGGGTTTATCAAGGTTTCAAGAAGGAAATTTAATAACCCAAAGGTTGGGTTCATCAAGTTTCAAGAAGGCAAGTAGATAATAATTCAATAACCCAAAGGATGGGTTCATCAAGGTGTAAAGAAGGCAAGTTATTATTAATTATTTTAAAATAACCCAAAGTGGGTTTTTAAAATAATTAATTAAAGGCTTTGTAAAGGTTTTATCTTATTTGCTCGTTCGAATTTGAAAGCGTCGATGTTTGAAAAGGTGGTGTAATATTTCCTATTTAATGCCCTCTCAAACCTTAGAAGAAGACATCCTTGCTAATTCGTTTTTGGAGCGCATGCGAATTAAGGCTCGTGTTTAAAATATTTTGCGAATTGCGAAAAGGTTGAAGCAGGGAACGTTTGGATTTGTGGAGCACATAGGCCAGCTTGGCCTAGCGGTGCGTTGGCTTGGCGAGACAGAGGAGGTCCCACATTCGATTCGCTTGGAGGTTGCTTGCAAGGTCAAAGCGCTCGAAGCACATTTTGATTATTTTGAAAGGCGCGAGTTCATGAGGTTTTTGGTGCAGTTCATGCCTCTTTAGGCACGTGTGGGTGCATGGCCCAATGATGGCTTGGCCATGGTTAAGGCATTGGGAAGGAGGATGTCGGGGGATCGAATCCCTCTGAGAGGCGAGGCAAGTTAATTTTTTATATTTTAATTTTTATTAAAATAGCCTTAAGGGAGAAATAAGGGTTATGCTATGCCTTAGAAAATTGAAATATTTTTGATGGTTTTATTTTTGGAAGGGTAGCATATTATATATCGTTGGAAAGCATTTTTCAAGGGCTATTTGATTAACTTGCTTAGAAGGAGAAATAAGGTGTGTGTAAAGAGATATTTTTATTTTTGTAAAGGGGTTCAAAAGTGAGTTTGATTTGTTCTTTTTCAAAGGGGATCAATTCTTTCATGAGGGGACATGGTGAATTTTATTGAGTAGGAGTAATAAGGTGTTATTGGGATATTATTTTTATTGTTGTGATATTACTCAAGTCCTCTAACCTCTTTGTGATTGAAAAGGAAATATTTGAAAGTGTGTTGAGTTTGACAGATTTTGTGGACAACTCCTTGGCATCAAAAAGGTATGGGCAATATTCTCCATTGACTTGATTGGGTGATTGATTTCTGAAAATATCATTGGAGAGAAAAGGATTAATTGTGGTTTCCTTTTTTGAAAGTTGCTTGTTGAATAAGGTTTTTTTGAAAGTGACTTTTGCCATATTGCCTAGTGAATTTTGAAGTTGTTGGTTCAAGGTTTTCTGGATTAGTGAAGTGACTTCAAAATTGTTTTGATGAGCATTGTTGTTGAGATTGATTGTGCTAGAAAATAACATGAGTATCATTGGTTATGTGAATATTGTGTATATGAAGCATTGTTGTGTGAAGTTAGCATTGTTGGCAAAATATTTTGAGAAGCTTGAAGGATCATGAGTATCATTGTTATGTGAGATTTGTTGTTGAGCATTGTTGGAAATATTTTGAGTGAGTGTTCATATGCTTGGACTAGGGTTTGTGAGAAAGAGTTGTTTCTTGAGTGATTGGTTGAGTGAGTTGATTAAGCCTAGTCAAGTGGATGTATGAAGTGATTGTTCAAGTTCCATAAAACAAACTATTCTATATTCTGATTTGAGAAAGTGATTGAGTTGTGAGAATAGAACATATTGAGTCTCTAACAATTCTCTTTATGCTTCTATGATATTGAGTTGAGAAAGTGATTGAGTTTTGAGTATAGAACATATTGAGTCTCTAAAAATTCTCTTTATGCTTCTATGAGATTGAGTTGAGAAAGTGATTGAGTATTGAGTATAGAACATATTGAGTCTCTAACAATTCTCTTTATGCTTCTATGAGATTGAGTTGAGAAAGTGATTGAATTTTGAGTATAGAACATATTGAGTCTCTAAAAATTCTCTTTATGTTTCTATGAGATTGGTGTGTTGAGAAAGTTATTGGTGAGCTTGTTGAGTAGATTTGAGCAAGTTCTTGGTGAGCTTGTTGAGCAGATTTGAGCAAGTTCTTGGTGAGCTTGTTGAGAATATTTGAGCAAGTTCTTGGTGAGCTTGTTGAAGATATTTTGAGCAAGTTCTTGGTGAGCTTGTTGAGTTTAAGGTTTTGAGTAGGTTCTTGGTGAGCTTGTTGAGCAAATTTTGAGTAGGTTCTTGGTGAGCTTGCTGAACAGAGATTGAACAAGTTTTGAGTGAGCTTGTTAGATAGATATTGAGCAAGTTCTGTGTGAGCTTGCTGATAGAGCTTTGGAGGTGATAGAGTATAGAGGATAGAGTCTCAGTGGATAGAGATCCAGTAGCCAGGACAATTGAAGATAGGTCTTCTGAGTGAGGAGTCTTCAAGTGGAGAGAGATCCACCAGTCAGTGCAGTAGAGAGAGACAGAGTCTTCTAGAAGATCACTAGCCAGAGCTGAAGGGGAAAGAGTTCTCCTGTGGAAGAGATCCATGAACTTGAGATTAGGGGATCAGTATCTCCATTGGACTGTGGTCCATAAACATTGTAATCGGGAAAGAGTTCCCAAGAGATTGATTGAGAAAGTTTTAGTAAAATATTTTCTCTGTGGATGTAGCCCAAGTTGGGTGAACCACGTAAATTTTGGTGTCTCTACTTTGTGTGATGTTGTGTACATTGCTTTGATTATTGTTGTTGATATTGCTATCTCTACATTGCATACAATGGTTTGAAAAGAAAAGTAAAAAGTGGTCTTATACTGTTCACCCCCCTCTCAGTATAAGCTTGTGTTCTTCAGATTCTTGCTAATTTGAGATAATTATTGATTGGTTGATTAAAGTAATGACTCTAAATATGGGTTTAGCTTAAGTTTTTAATCACCACTAGTAAGTTCTAGTGGGTAGTAAATTGATGGAGATTGTGCCTTAAGAGTACAAGAATTTTATTAAGGACCCTTTTGACATAAGTTAAGCATAATTTCATTTCCAAAAATAGCAGTTTCTTGTTGTAGGTCGTGATATTCTTACTACAATATCTCTTGATCAAAAATAAAATTTTACATTCTCTTTGCAGATTTGGATACCCTTTTGGCTATTTTACAATGTTGAAAAATTTGAGTCCATAAATTTGTCATTGATGTCAAGGCATGAGGTTGTCATTAATACCAAGAAGTGAACCACCATTGATGCCAAGAGGTCAAAAGGAGTAATGCAAAGGTTGATGGCAAAAGAGCTTCATAATATTCATTTTTTATATTATAAGAAGCATGAGTAAAAGGTTTTATTAAAACCATGGATTGAAAAAATAAAAGTTTTTATTAAAAACCATGGATTGGCAAAATAAATGTTTTTCATAAAAACCCAAGGAGGCTTTTTATTCCACATTAAAAATTCTAAGGAAGGTTTAAATATTTAATTTATAAATATTTAAATTCAAATTGAATTTAAATTTTATAAATAAATATTTATTTATTCGAAATAAAAAAACCCTAAAGCTATTCTACCAACGTGCAAGTTGAAGTTACCTCCACTGACGTGTTGGAAGAAACACTAAGGCAATATAAATATTTCCTTTTCTAAGGAAAAAGATATATGCTTTTTGGAATTCAAAAATATGCTAAGGAAATTTGTGTGCTGTGAAAATTTAATATTTCATGGAGTTTAAGAAAATGTGGTGTATTGCTTCTAGCACCATTCGATGGCTAGCTTGAGTGGCATTTGGCTTGGCTCTTGTGGAAGGAAGGTTATGGGTTTGAAACCCGGTTACAACAAAGTGTTGAAGCCATTTTGGTTTTTGTTTTTAGCAACACCAGAAAGGAGAATAGAGTGCCTGGGAAATCTAGCTCACATGTGAGCACTAGATCATGCGAAAACCAAGGTTGTGGTTAGAGCGCTTGGGAGGCAGCATTGTGGGTTCAAAACCCACTAAGGGCAAAGGTATAATTTTGGTTTAATTTTTATTTGCCCTAAGGTTGTGATAATATTAGGAGAGATAAGGTGATAATTAAAAGTGGATTGTTTACTTATAAGCTAAAGTGATTTTTGGGCATGATAAAAGGTTATTTTTGATAAAGTAAAACTAAGGTAATTAATTTTTATATTAGAAGAATAAATTGCATTATTTTATAAAGTATTTTATTTGATAAGTGCAAATTGAGAAAGGAGTTATAAGTAGAAATTGAGTTATATTTTATTAAAGAGTTTTTGATGAAAATTATGATGGTGAAATTTATTATTGAGATGGAGCAATAAGGTGTATTTGGGATTTGATTTATAATTGTGTTTTGTGAAAAGTGTTAGGGTGATAATTTTTGTCATCTAATTCTTTGTACTTGGAAAAGAAAGTTGTGATATTTGATCTAGGTTTTTGAAGGTCATCCTACATCAAAGAAAAATGTATGGGCATATTCTTCCTTGGTTGATTTGATTGGTTGTTTTTTTGGAAAACAACTTTGGAGTGAAAAGGACTTAATTAGGTTTCCTTATTGAAAGTGTTTTGAGTCAATGCTTTAAGGTTTTCTAAAATAAGGATTTGTTGATAAAACCTTGTTTTATAAGCATTTTTGTTGAAGCTATTGTTTAAGTGAAGAACTTGAACTAGGCTTTGGAAATAACATGAGTATCATTGTTACGTGAGATTGGTTGATGAGAATTATTGGAAATATTTTGAGTTAGCATTCATATGTTTGGATTAGGGTTTATAATCAAGGACTATTTTATTGAGTGATTGGTTGAGTAGAGTTGATTGAGCCTAGTCAAATGGATGTTTGTTGACCAACTTCCATAAAATAAATTATTCTATATTCTGAATTGATTTGAGTAAGTGGTTGAGTTGTGATGAATGTGAAGCATATTGAGATTCTAACAATTCTCTTTATGTTTCTATGAGATTGGATAAGTTCTTGTGATTGACTTGTTGAACAGATTTGATGCAAGCCTTAGAGAAGACTTGTGGACAAATTTGAGTGAGCTTTTATGAAATCTTACAACATAGATTTGAGGATAGGTTTGTGCCTGATCAGAGATAGATATTGAGTACAAATTTAAGGACAGAATTTGGTACAGGTTTGAGGATAGTTTTGTGCTATATTAGAGATAGATATTGAGCAGATTTGTGCTAGACAAAAGGATCATGTTTAGTACATATTTGAGATAGATCTTTGGAGGTGACAGAGCATAAAGGACCACAGTCTCCAGTGGATAGAGATCCATTATCCAGGTTAGTGAGGATAGGTGTCTTTAGTGGATAGATTCCACTAGCCAAAGCGGTGGGGGCAATAGTTCTTCTAGAAGAATCATCAGTCAAAGCTAAGGAGAAAGGAGTTCTCTTGTGAATATATACCCATGAACATGAATAGGGGATTGGTGTCTACTTTGGACAAAGGTCCATAAACATTGTAGGGAAAGGATTCCCAAGAGAATTTATTTGAGAAAAATTATAAGAAAATTTTTCTCTATGGAATAGCCCACATTGGGTGAACCATGTAAAATCATGTCTCTCATGTGTGTGATGCTTTGTGTGATTTTTACTAATTTAACATTGTTGGTGTTATTATTTGGTTTAAAAAATAAATTTTTTTATCTTATACTGTTCACCCCCCCTCTCAGTATAAGCACACGTTCTTCATACAAGTGTGCAAAATTTCATATAAATCTAAGAACTTTGATTTTTTGCCTAATTTTATACTATTATGGTTCGAGAGTAAAGTTGCAACATGGGTAAAGCATGTTCTATGCCACTCTTAATTGCTCTTTAATCATAGTGGGATAGAACCATATTTATTGGTAAATTTGTGGATTTCAAAAGAGATTTAATTTCATTTTATGTTCTATACCACTCTCAATTGCTCTTTAATCATAGCAGGCTAGAAACATCTTCCTTGAAATAAAATTTTGCTCCATTTCGCTCGTGCTCTATCCCGCTTGTGAAAATGGTCAACATCAAAATGGTCAATATTATAAGTCCAAAGTATTACAACATCTCCATTGCCAAAGTTGTGGATTTCAAAAGAGATTTAATTTCATTTTATGCTCTATGCTACTTTCAATTGCTCTTTAATAAGAACGGTCTAGAAACATCTTCCTTGAAATAAAATCTTGCTCCATTCTTCTTGTTCTCTATCTTGCTCGTTAAAATGGTCAACATTAGAAGTTTGAAGTCAAATAAGCAGATTACAACATATCCATTGGCAAAGTTATGGATTTCAAAAGAGATTTAATTTCATTTTATGCTCTATGCTGCTCTCAATTGCTCTTTAATCATAGCAGGCTAGAAACATCTTCCTTGAAATAAAATCTTGCTCTATTCCTCTCATTGTTCCATTTTGCTCATTGATCCATTTGGCCATTAAATAAGAATGCATTAGAATTTAATTTTTAATTATATTTTTGCCCTAAAAACTAAAATCTTAAACCTTAGAGATGATTAAAAATTAAAATCTTAAAAATTAGAAAATGAAATTAATTAATTAATTATTCTATTAATTATCTAATATTTGCTATTTTATTTCTATTTTCGAAGAAAATTTTCTAGTGGCAGGAGTAATGGAAGGTGTGACGGTAGACATGATACTTCAATGCAAAATAGGCAAATGTGACTTGTAGAGGTAGAAGACATGGAAATGTAATAATCCACCTAGATTTTGCAAAGCCCTTCGCAAACAAAGACTTGGTGAAGCATGGTCGAGGGAGTGCCCATTTAATGAAGTGCAGTTGCAACTATATTAAAAATGAAAGCATATACATATAGTCATGGTTTGATGAGGATAAGATCAAATTATTTCTTCACCATTTATGGTAGGGTACGCAGATAGATTTTCAGAAGTGGTTGGAATTGAATGAAGCTATTAAAATATGTTTTATCGTGTAAGGCCCTAATGGTGGGATTTTTGTAATAGGGTTTAAATATTTGGAAGAAGATATTTTTGAAAAGATCAGGGTATGTCCTGAGTCTATATATACTTCTTTTGAATGTAAAATCCGGATGCGAAAACTTGGAAATAAAAGAATTGCAATTTATAGCAAAACTTGCTTTGAATCCTTTATTCTATACCTGAGGCTGGTGTGTGGACATCTTCTAGAATAGCATGGCCAGGTGCCTAATATTTTTTGGGTTATGATAAGTGCACTATCTTCTTTTTTTCGTCTTGCTTAGGATTTATTTAGTTTGATTGTAAACCTATGACTATTAAGATTATATTATGTTGTTAAGCTTCATTCTATTTTATGTGCATATAAAGGAAATTAAAGGCTTAGGGTTTGGGTCTATATTTTAATTGCTCTATTCTCACTGTACGAGCTTGACTACTAGTGGGAAATACCAATTGATGCTTGCCTCCCTTCTGTTTGTAATTTTATTTCATCCTATGTTACTTTATCCCATGCTCAAGGTAGAAGGTGATATTAGAAAGTTGGACACTTTCTTCATTTGATTTTGTTTTGTTGTGAAGTTGAGCAGTCTAATTGAATTTAATAATTGTAATTTGTAATTAGATTAGATATCCTCTCTTTTCTACTCTACCCTACTCTTTACTTTATTTCTGAAAGGTCCCTCTTTTTATGTTCTTTAACATTATTTATTATTTTAATGTGCTAAAATCTGAAGAGATAGATCAATCCCCTAATGCAAAACTAATAATTGAACTTAACAAATCACCTTCATAAACAATGAATGAATGTTTAGCCCCATTGGATTTATACATATAGTCCACTTGAAACTATTCCAGAAGTGGAAAAGAGTGAGAGCATTCGACCCAACTCTGTAACTCACACCTTAGATAACTAGCAAGATCCTAAAGTGAGAGGGATTTATTCTCATTTATGTGTTATTGGTGTTTCTTGTTTACTCTTCTTAGGGTGTGCATAAAAGACCAATCAAAATTGTTTTGGTGCTATAAGGACAACTTGCATTCTTGGTGTGTTTTAATTGTGAAATATAATTTTATGCTAGGTTTTATCTTCTATGGTTTATGAAATTTTATCCTCAACTAGTGGCTTTTCCCTCGTTAGATTTCAAATATTATTTATTTATTTATTGCCTAAATGTCAACACTAATCAACACTATTTTGGTGCTAGAATGAGGATCACTTACATTCATGGTGTGTTTGAATTATGAAATATAATCTTATGCTAGGTTTATCTTCTATGGTCTATAAAATTTTATCCTTAACTGGTGGCTTTTCCCTCCTTGTTAGCTTTCAAATATTGTTTTTTATGTATTGCCTAAATGACAACACTAATAAAAATTGTTTTGGTGCTAGAAGGAGGGTTTCATCCATTTGATGTGTAACATGGTGTATTTAAAGTGATAAATATAGTTTTACATAGTGTTTTATCTTTTATGGGTCATTAATCAAACAATCATGGCCAATTGGTTGGACTCCACTGCCTTGAATATTCTTGGTCCAACCCATGATTTACTTAGGAATCATAAGAAATATCTTCCAATATACAAACATGACGGTGCTAGGATAGATAAAGAGCACATGGTTACCTTAAAAAATGCTCAAAAATTGTTACATGTCCTTCATGAAGATGTTGCTGGTAGATTATTCTCCTTTACTCTACAAGAAGCTGTGTATGACTGGTTTCTAAATATACAAATAACTTTATCACCAACTAGTATGATTTAGAAAAAGTTTTTGTATCTCAATTTGGCCAACTGATTGATCCCAACATGCTATATCAATAATTTTCCAGCATTAAGAGAGAGTCTGGTGAAACTATAAGGTATTTCAATGTGATATTCTAAAATGCTTATGACAGAATTACTGGTCATTACATCCCAAGTGCAAAATTTTCCTAAGAAATCTATAAGAATACCTTGGATCTAGTGGAATTTGTTTTTCTTAAGAGATACCAATATCACAACCCTGGTAGGAGCTTATAAAGAAGCTCTGATTCTTGAAAGATAATTAGGACCTCAACTTTTGAGTAGTTCTTTGATATCCTATTTTATGCATAACATACCTATTTTGAATCCCATTCCACATCAGGTATTAATGCCAATGTGTCACGCTCCACCAGAGGAAACTCCATTAATCGTGACACACACTGAGCATGTATAGAATGCAGAGAAAGATTATGATAAGGCCAAGGTGGAAGATGTATCTAAGATGGTCCAAAACCTGAAAAATGACTTCTTGAGTTTTAAGATTCAAGTCTCTAGAAGATAAAATTTAAACAAATTGCCTTTACCAATAGAACAAACTCCCCAAATCTTCATATCAAGATATTAAGAATTGTAACAAAGGTAAGAGGCCTGAAGTAAACATATGTGACCTAGCATTATCCAACTTTGAAGCTTTGTCTAGTAAGTTGAATCTTCCTAAAAATCAAAGAAATGTTGATAGTTTTGGTTAATCCAAATATGGTACGAATATGGTTTTATATTCATTCATCTTCTCGGATGAGTCAAAAAATGTTGCAAAAATGCCCATGGATGAAGTGAAAGGTTTTCAATAGTTCCAAAGGGATATTTATAATTTGACATGTAAGAATCCATAACCTACTTCTAATAATAATCCTCCCCCACCAAAGGGTAATGAAAATAAGATTCAAGATCACTATATATAAGTACCTGGGAAGGAGTATAACATCATTGAGGATATGAAGAAAATTAAGGCTAACATCACCGTCCATGAGTTGGCTAATATTACTGAACAAAAGGATAACTTGATTGAAACTTACTCTAGACCACCTATTGAACTTCAAGAAAAGGAAATAGTAATTGTGGATGTGGCCAACCAAATCATAATAGAAAGAGAGCCTTTGTATAAATATATGATCACTGAACATGATATAAAAAATGAGGTTGTCAACTGTGTTGATGCAGATATTGGAGTTTATAATTTGACAACTAAGAAGGTGAGACTAGTTACAACTTTGACCAATCACAATAATGATATTTGTATATTACATATTTATGGGGATAAGTCTAAGCAAGGCTTAGGTACAAGAGCAAATTCTATAAATTCCACTAGTGGAATAGAAACTGAAAACTTGAACATTGGAGTAGTAGAGCAACCATAGAATGTTCAAGTTATTAAGAATTATGACCCACAAATAAAATATGATCTCTCTGAGTTGTTACATAGATCTGAAGATGTGATTGTCTAGTCCTATAAAGGCATTAAGGTATTTGATCCTAGTGTTTTTACATATTCCATTCCTTTGAAAAAATTCTATAAAATCTTTAGAAAAAAATAGAGACATGTTGATGCCCTAATTCAGAAGGATGCAAAAAAACTATATGCGCTATGGGCTGATAGAATAAGATATAAGAAAGCATTGAAAAATTCACCATTCATGTTATTATATGATTTGACTAATTTGCAGGGTGAAGGACTTGCATATTTGGTTTTTTCATGGGAAAAGGTCTATGAAAAGAAAGGTAAATACACTAAGTCTTTCTTGGGTAGTAGAAATTCTAGGAAGCATAAACTGGGGTGCATTTCGTCTATAGGACCTGGAAGGTATATTTCTAAACTTACCTACAAATGGTCAAATTTTAAAGCATTATTTCTCTGCTTCTTTGTCTACTGCATCATTCGAGTAATCATAAGTGTCTTTGTACATATGTATATATTAAGTAAGAGTACTAAAGTAGTTCTTTTATTTAATTTGTTTTATTGACATTAATTTGGTTCTATTTTTTTCAAGTTTTCATTTTCGTTCTTTCTTTTAGGTCTCTGTCTCAATTTCATGAGTGAAAACGAGGTGATTTTGGCAAAAGGATATTCTCAGTGGAAAGGAAGTGGTAATGTTTGTTACCTATGATGATAGTAGAGAGGCAGTTTAGGTTCTATACCTTGCCATAATTATTTTAATTATAAAGGAGTTTTTATGTTGTTTAGTTAAAGAACTCCTAGGAAATCCAAGAAGAGTTAATTATGAGAGGACTCTTATTCACAAAAATAATTTTAACGACTTTTAATAGGCTATTGGTGTTTAAAAATTGAAATTTTTTGTTGATAAGTTGTTTAAATAATAAAATATCAAGGCAAATACAAATTTTGAACCTTTAGTAATATTATTTGGTTATCTAGTCTTTATCAAAAAAAGAAAATAGAAGAAAAGAGAAACAAAATAGTTAAAAAAATTACTTCCATAATAAAAGAGAGAGAGCCAAAACTTTTGAAAGAGAAATATTAGATATGTTCATCAGGGCTATAGATGCTCCATGGCTTTGAACCAAGGTATTAAAAATAAAGTTAAGAGTAACTCTGTCAGGACTATAAAAGGCTAAACTAGAATCAGAGCTCTGCTCAAATAATCCCATGCAATTCAAATAGTTTGGTTAATCCTCAGTAATAATTCTATGCCATGGTCATCTTAAGAGGAAGAATTTATACACTTGCAATCACACACCATAGTTTTCGTTGAGTGATTAAACCTATTATATTCCTGAGAAATTTCTATAGACTGGCAGATAGCAAGTACAATATTTTGAAAATATTTATGGCAAGATATGGTGCATGATTTAAGTTGTTTTAAAACTAGATTTTTGGGTTCTAAATAGTGCTACTATTTTCTCATAGACGTCGCCATTTGTTGAGAAGCAACACACCCCACTAATCATAAAATTTTAATCTTATGATAATTAATTTTTTCTCCAAGGGGACCCTCTTGAAGTATTTTGATTTTATTTCCAAATTTTGCTTTCATCAAGGTTTTAAATTTTTCTTGCATCAAATTTTCACAATTTCTTACCTAAAAGCATTGATCTCAATTGAATTTCTTTGGATATTTGCACTTCAATGATATTATTTTAGATAATTAAATTAAAAAAAAATTAATCTTCATAGTTTTCCGAAGGTATTATTAAAATTGAATTTTAGGGTTTTCTTCAATTCTTCATCTTACCCTAAATTCACATCAAATTTGAAATCAAAATATATTTTGATCGAGAAATTTATTTGAAGTGATTCAAAATTTGGGTGGAAGATCTTGATAGCATTTTCTTATTGCAGGTCATGATTATCACATCCCAGGTCTACTCACTTGGTTGTCAATTTAGTTGGTATCAGAGCCTAGGTTGCAAAACCCTAGGATATTAAGCATGAATTGTTGTTTTAACATAACTCTTTTGTCATCAGGAATGTTTTACCAGGAAATCGTGAATGATTGATAAATGAAATATTTGCATTAACCATATATCTATGGATCTATAGTTTATATAGGTTACAAAATAGCTAATCAAATTGAAAATACTATTGTCACGCCAACCAACATGCCAAGAGGTAGAAAGTTTGATTTAGAACACTTCACCTAGGATATTTAGGAAATGACCATTAGATATTTAAGACAGTAAATATCTACATGGTAGAAAGTAGAAAAGTAAATGTAATAATCTACCTATGTAGTATAATGCAATATACTACCTATTTTACCTAGTGGAGTAAAAAGGTAAATATCCCAAAAAATGAAATATTAATCTAACATCCCCCCTTATTACATTATTTGGGTAAATGTATATAACTGCCCCAATACAGTGAAAAAGATGTTGAATTGTTGGTTCTTGCTCTATAACAGTGCTCTAGCTACTCCTAAGCAAAAAGTGGGTCATTCCGCACTATCTTCACACCAACAAATGTCCTTATTGTAATCTTGTTATCCAACCGAATTGCATGGGTAACCAGCCACTGCAATCACTAGGTGTAGTAGAGTAGATCACTTCATATGAGGTTAATTCAGTTACAATATGAGTTTGCAAAATATAAGGTAGCTAGGGTGTCGATCGCTACTGAAAATGCACACTTATAAGTTCCCCCCTTTTTGCAAAACATGTAATTTTTGAAAAAAAATTGACTAAGGTGTCGGTCACTATAGAAAATGCACCCTTATAAGTCTTCTTCACTTTTACAAAAAATTTGTGAATAAAAGCAACATATATCCCCCCTTAATTTCAAAATATGTACAACTCAAGAAGCTTTGTGAAGGATTTTACAAATATTGCCTCCTAAGCAATTTTACACCAAAAAATTTTCTCATTTTTTTACAAGAACTTCAAACAATGAGAGTTTACTATTTATGAAGCCTAAAATAGGTACAAACACTCATTTATTACAAGTACTTCAAAAAAAACTTATGCTATTTATGAAGCCTAAAAAAGAGAGAGAGGAAATGGTGCTTGCTTAAGGTGACAAAATGTGTTTTCCCTCTACAATATTGTCTTAGAAAGGAGCACTTTGTGTGCTCTCTTTGAACCAAAATTAGAATCGGAATTAGACACTTCACCAACAATATTGCCTTTGTTTTGCTTCTATGTTGTGCCTTTATCTTTCTTGTTTTGCTTGTTTTTGAACCAACACCGATTGGTGTCATGGTTGTCCTTTTTACAATGCAAGAAAAACCTCTTTTGAGATTGCTTTCCATTACCTTTTGAGGATGATCCCCCCTTTTTAAAGTTTCCTTTCTCATTATCACCTTTATAGTTTGAATAAAGTGCATTGTTTGACACTTCATAATTTTGGAGTTGATTTGCTTCCTTGGTTTGAAGCAAATTGACTAACTCCACAAAGGTGACAAATCTTTGTAAAACATTAAGAGATGTAATCAACATTTTGTAGGATTTGGGAAGAGCTCTCAAGATTATTGAAGTCAAAATGGTGTCTTCAACTTTAGCCCCTAAAGCATTAATCTTAGACTTTAGATCTGCCACTCTGTAGAGGAATAGTTCTATTGATTCACCTAACTTCATATGGAGTGTATGAAGTTGTGTTTGAAGGTTTCGAATAGTTGATTAATTCTTACCTTCAAAAATGGTACTAAGTGCATCCCATGCAGCTTTACCAATTTTAGCTTCACTTATGTGAGGTTGGATCTCATCAGTAGTTGCAAGGAGTATCAACATGAGAAGACGATTGTTTTTTTTGTCCCATGCTTTTTGATCTACTCCTGGTGATGCAGGTCTTGTTTCAGTGCCATAAACTAAATGGCACATGTCCTCTACAGTCAAGATGGATTTCATCTTAGTTTTCCATGCTGAATAGTTAGGACCCTTTAGCAATTGTGTATCACTTAAGTATTTATTGATATTTGCCATGATGAAGGTCCTATAATTTGAACTAAGATAATATTTCTTTCACTCTTAAGTGATATTTAATGGAACCTGCCTAAAAATTTTCTTAAAGAGAGATAATCATTTGGATGAAATTAAGCCAAACAAATAAGAGATGAAAGATAATTCACTCAAAAAGATATTTAATGGCACCTGCCTAAAAATCCTCTTGAATAGGGATAATCAGTTTGAGGAAATTAAGCCAAACAAATAGAGTGAATTAGGGGTTTTTGTTTGTAGGAGAGAATATCAAGTGAATATTGGATTTAAATTTGTGCAAGGATTTACACAAATTTGTGAAATTTTGAGGTATGGAGTGTTATTGATTCTATGACTTAAAGTTTCAAAAAGAAATGATGCAATAATCAAACAAGAATGACCTCAAAATTCTGATCACCTAGGTGTCGGATGAAACCGAAAATGCACCTAATTTGCCAATGAAGGTGTCGAGTAAAATCGAAAATGCACCTTTTAATTTTGGAAACAAAATGTGTATTTTTGTTGTGCAAAAAAAATGATATTTTATGTCTCCTCCTTGTTTACAATTTTGCAAAAGAAGTACAATGTTGTCTTCCCCCATTAATTTGTAAAATTTACAAATCAAGCACTCCTTCCAAGACAAGTTGACACACGACCTGCTTTTGAAAGGCTTCCAGACCAGTCAACACATGACTTGGTTTTGTCTTCAACACTCAAATATGGGTGGTGCATTAGGATCAAAAGGTTCTCGAATCCCCATGGGACCTTAGCTTTTGTCCAACCCTTAATTTTTGTTCTTTCAAAAAAATTGAAGAGTTTTTATGTTTTGCAACAAAATTGTTTGTTTCTTTGTCTCTTTATGTGTGGAGAAAACATAAGAAATGGAATTGTTGTAGTTGCAAAAAAAAATTGGCTTTAAAAGTTTTCCAATTTGAATGCAAAAAATATTAACTTTTAAGACTCTATTTTGTATAATAAAACACCTTTTTGGCAAGAATAATCACTTAGTTAGGGAAAAAAATAGTAATTCTTATAAAAAATAGTGTAAAATTATAAAAAATACTCTAAAAATTAATAATGTTAAGCAAAAAAAATGAAAATTTTTGATAAGTTAGCCAAATAATTAAGAAATATGCACCTTTGTGTAAAAATGGAGCACGTGGTGGTCGATTCGAAGACCTCTCGCCCGTAAAGGAACCAACTTGACCACTACACAGCTTTGGAAGCTAGCCCAGCGTGCAGGTTATTGAAGACGTGGGCAGCACATTTTATTATTATTTTTAAATGCTGAGACTTTTGTCTCACATTCATCCCATGAGGGATGAATCAAGGCTTTAAAAGCCTTGACATTCAATAAAGCATGTGATTGCATTCGAGTAATCACATAGCCAATGAAGCATTTTGCCCACTGACACTTGTTGCCCCTTTTCCCAATCACTTGGTGCCACTTGTCACTGCTGCATCCAAAATTTAGTCACCAGGTGTGGACTCTATCTAGATGCCATGTGTCCCCTAATATTCCCTTGAGATCTGAGTTAGCATGTCGAGTTAGGTAACCAATTCTCACTTCCCTACCCTCACCACATGTGGCCTCTCTGCCATCACCACGTGTCACCTCTCAAGATCCATCCAAGTCAAAATTGTCGATGTATCTGTGTCGAGGTAGGTTCAAGTGTCCTACGTAGTTGAGTGTCTAGCTAGTGCATTGAGCATTGCACCAGGAACATGAGGGCTCTCCTACCCTTTATAGGTAATGCCTTGAGTGTTGTTTCAGGAGTGTGAGGGCACTCCTGCCCTTGATGCACTCCTAGTTGGCTTGGCCATGGGGGAGCGTGAGGGTGCTCCTACCATCAATGCACTCCCATTTGGCTTATCCATGGGGGTCACACTCCCACTGGGTAGGAGCCTCGATATGGCCATGTTTGAGTCCTCTCCTATTGTCGTGATCGTTGATGGACTATGTCCTACCGTGTCGATCGCTTGCTGGTCCAATTCCTTAGAGGGGTGGGGTGGGTCTAGGAGAAAAAATCTTCAGATCTGCTTCCTTCGCCACCTTAGGAAACAAATACTAAATAGAAATTATCAAATCAAATTCAAAACTTAGGAAGTAGGGAAAAATTAAAGTCACCAAAAAAATTGATGCTTCCTCCTCGAAGCACGAGAAATCCTTTGCCTTGTCTAGTGGAACGAAGTTGACTCATTGCGCAATCCTTCACCTTGTCCAGTGGAACAAAGTTGACTCATTGTGCTTCCTCCCTCTGGCTCTGATGCCAATGTGACTAGGAAATCATGAATGATTGATAAATGAAATATTTGCATTAACCATATAACTATGGAGCTATAGTTTATATAGGTTACAAAATAGCTAATCAAACTGAAAATACTATTGTCATGCCAACCAACGTGCCAAGAGGTAGAGAGTTTGATTTAGAACACTTCACCTAGGATATTTAGGAAATGACCATTAGATATTTAAGACAAGTAAATATCTACATGGTAGAAAGTAGAAAAGTAAATGTAATAATCTACCTATGTAGTATAATGCAATATACTACCTATTTTACCTAGTGGAGTAAAAAGGTAAATATCCCAAAGAATGGAATATTACTCTAACAGAATTATGGGGACCTAAAAAAGAGAAAATTTCAATCTACAAGAGTTATTTGCAGAAGCCCCAAGAAAAGGATTAAGACAACTCATAAGAGAGTCAGAAAGGAAACAATTTGCTGATGTACCTCGATGTATTATCAGAAAATAAAAAGGGTCAGTAGCTGCAAAGACTACACAAAATGATGAAAATATAGCAAATATGATTCAGTTAATGTAGGAACAGTTGAATCAACAATGAGAGAAAATGGAGATCCAAAAGGCTTAGATGTATGAGCACATGGATCAGCAAAGGGTACAGATGGCCCAACAATAGGAAATAATCACCCAGTAGTAGAAAGTCATTGAGAATTTGGCTAAGAGAAAGGAAATGAAAAATGTAAGCAAGTTATCAGAAGGATCCTCAAGAAGGAAAGTTGATGAAGAACTGAAAAATAAAATTAAGAAATTGGATATTTCCAAATTTTATGGTAGAGGAGACAATGAAACAACCATCAACTAGCTAAGTAAAGTCGAAGGGTATTTTGCAATTAAGCGCCTTTGCTTAGAGTCCAAAACAACTTGGGCAGTGGCACATTTGGAGGGTCCTGTAAGAGATTGGTGGACCACATATAAGAAAATCACTCAGAAAGAAGTCAGAAATATTTCATGGGAAGAATTTGAAAGAGAATTAAAGGAGTGTTTCCTTACACCTCAATTATATATTAAAAAACATGGTGAATTCATTAACTTACATAAGGGTAATATGATTGCAATTGAGTACTATAAAAGGTTTGTGCAACTTCTAAAGTACACCTTGAAATATGATGGACAAGAGAAATTTAAAGCTCATAAATTTGTAATGGGGCTACATCCAAAATATAGTCAACCAGTTGGGAGAAAAGTACCTCAAACATTATCAGTTGCCTATGATGTTGCTCGATATGAGGAAGTAAGCTAGAAAGAGGTAAAGGCTTACTATCAACAAATCAAAAGAGAAAATTCCAAGAAAGAGATACCCTGAGCAAAATAAGAGTAGATATAAATACAATGAGTATAGAGATGGTAAACAGTTGTAGATAGACTACATACCCTATTCAATAAAGCTTATGATTATACTATGGCAACCCCATGCCTAGATCAAAGAAAACTTGAGAGAGGAGTAAAGACTTAAAAGTGGTAATCTATCGTGGAAAGTTGGCCAATCCCGAGCACTTAAGATACCATCTATAGTGGTAAATAGTTTTGAAGTGTGTATTTCTATGCCAAAGTACTAATAACAAGTTGGGAAATTCTGCGTAAATGTGTGACATTTATGTATGCAATTAATGAAATTTTGAATTTGGGTTTTGATAACCAGGTGAGTAGATTTGGGTTGTGACAATGATATTCTTAATGCAATATCTCTTGATAAAAAATGAATTTTTATATTCTCTTTGCATATTTGGATACCCTTTTGGTTTTTTTACAACTGTACAAAATTCCATCTAACTCTAAGAACTTTATTTTTTTGCTTAATTTTGCACTATTAGGGTTTGGGAGTAAAGTCATGGCATGGGTAAAGAATGTTCTATGCCGATCTAAATTGATTTTTAATCATAGCAGGATAGAACCATCTTCATTGGTAAAGTTGTGGATTTCAAAAGAGATTTAATTTCATTTTATGTTCTATGCCGCTCTCAATTGGTCTTTAATCATAACAAGCTAGAAACATCTTCCTTGAAATAAAATCTTACTCCATTCTACTCATGCTTTATTCTGCTTGTCAAAATGGTCAAAATTAGACGTATGAATTCAAATGAGCGGATTACAATATCTCCATTGGCAAAGTTATGGTTTTAAAAAGATATTTAATTTCATTTTATGTTCTATGCCGCTCTTAATTGCTCTTTAATCATAGTGGGCTAGAAACATCTTCCTTGAAATAAAATCTTGCTTCATTCCACTCGTGCTCTATTCTGATTGTAAAAATGGTCAACATTAGAATTTCAAAGTGTGGATTACAACATATCCATTGGTAAAGTTGTGAATTTTAAAATATATTTAATTTCATTTTATTCTCTATGCCACTTTTAATTGCTCTTGAATCATAACGGGCTAGAAACGTCTTCCTTGAAATAAAATCTTGCTCCATTCTACTCATGCTCTATCCCACTCATAAAAATGGTCAACATTAGAAGTTTGAAGTCAAATGAGCAGATTAGATCTCCATTGAAAAAATTGTGGATTTCAAAAGAGATTTGATTTCATTTTATGCTCTATGCCGCTCTCAAAAGCTCTTTAATCATAGCGAGCTAGAAACATCTTCCATGAAATAAAATCTTGCTCCATTCCACTCATTGCTCCATTCTTCCATTGAATAAGGCATTATAATTTAATTTTTAATTATATTTTTGCTCTAAAAACTAAAAGCTTAAACCTTAGCGAAAATTAAAAATTAAAATCTTAAACCTTAGAAAAATGAAATTAATTAATTAATTATTCTATTAATTGTCTAATCTTTGCCATTTTATTTCTATTTTCACAAAAAAATTGCTAGTGGTAGGATTAATGGAATATGTGATGGCAAACATGAAACTTCAATGCAAAATAGGCGAATGAGACTTTGCAGAGGTAGAAGACGCAAAAAGTTAATAATCCACCCAAATTTTGCAAATCCCGCTATAAACAAAGACTTGGTGAGGCATGATCGAGGGAGTTCCCATTTAATGAAGTGTGGCTAAAACTAGCTTGAAAATGAAAGCATATGCATACAGTTGTGGTTTGATGAGGATAAGATCAAATTCTTTCTTCACCATTTATGGTAGGGTACCCAGACAGATTTTCAAAAGTGGTTGGAATTCAATGAAGCTATTAAAATATGTTTTATCATGTAAAGCCCCGAAGGTGGGATTTTTGTAATAGGATTTAAATATTTGGAAGAAGATATTTTTGAAAAGATCAGGGTATGTCCTGAGTCTATATATACTTCTTTTGAATGTAAAATCTAGATGCAAAAACTTGGAAATAAAAGACTTCTTGCAATTTCTAGCAAAACTTGCTTCGAATCCTTTATTTTGTACCTAAGGCTGGTGTGTGGACATCTTCCAGAATAGCGTGTCTAGATGCCTAATATTTATTATGTTATGATAAGTGCAATATATATATTTTTTGTCCCACTTAGGATTTATTTAGTTTGATTGTAAACCTATGACTGTCAAGATTATATTATGTTGTTAGGCTTCATTCTATTTTATGTGCATATAAAGGAACTTAAAGGCTTAGGGTTTGGGTATGTATTTTAATTGCTCTATTATCACTATGCAAGCTTTACTTCTAGTGGGAAATACCAATTGATTCTTGCCTCCCTTATGTTTTTAATTTTCTTTCATCCTCCATTGCTTTCTCCCATGCTCAAGGTAGAAGGTGATCTTAGAAAGCTAGACACTTTCTTTATTTGATTTTGTTTCATTGTGAATCCGAGTAGTCTAATTGAATTTAGTGGTTGTAATTTATAATTAGATTAGATATCCTCTCTTTTATGCTCTACCCTACTCTCTCTATTTTATTTCTAAAAGGTCCCACTTTTTATGTTCTTTAAAATTATTTATTCTTTTAATCTACTAAAATTTGAAGAGCTAGATCAATCCACTAATGCAAACTTGATAACTGAACTTAAAAAATCACCTTCATACAACAATGAACGAAGGTTGAACCCCCTTGGAGGTATATAGACAATCCACTTGAAACTATTCCAAAAGTGGAAAAGAGTGAGAGCATTCGACCCGACTCTATAACTCACACCTTGGATAACTAGTAGATATCCTAAAGTGAAAAGGATTTATTTCCATTTATTTTTTAATGGTGTTTCTTGTATACTCTTCCTAGGGTGTGCATAAAAGACCAATAAACACAGTTTTGGTTCTAGAAGGAGGACCACTTGTGTTCTTGGTGTGTTTGAATTGTGAAATATAATCATATGTTGGGTTTTATCTTCTATGGTCTGTAAAATTTTATCCTTAACTAGTGGCTTTTCCCTCCTCGTTAGCTTTCAAATATTGTTTGTTTATGTATTGCCTAAATGACAACACTAATCAACACTATTTTGGCACTAGAAGGAGGACCTCTTGCATTCCTAGTGTGTTTGAATTGTGAAATATAATTTTATGTTGGGTTTTATCTTCTATGGTCTGTAAAATTTTATCCTTAACTGGTGGCTTTTCCCTCCTTGTTAGATTTAAAATCTTGTTTTTTTATGTATTACCTAAAATAAAACACTAATCAACACTATTTTGGTTCTAGAAGGAGGGTCACATTTTTTGGATGTTTAACAGGGTGTATTTAAGGATAACTTGTTTGAAACTTACTCTGGACCACATGTTGAACTTCAAGAAAAGGAAATAGTAATTGTGGATGTTGCCAACAAACTCAAAATAGAAAGAGAGCATCTGTATAAACATATGATCATTGAAAATGATATAATGACATTGTAAATTATGTTGATGTAGATATTGGAGTTTATAATTTGACAACTAATAAGGTGAGACTAGTTACAGCTCTGACCAATCACAACAATGATATTTGGATACTACACATTGATGGGGCTAAGTCTAAGCAAGGCTTAGGTACAAGAGCAAATTCTATAAATTCCACTAGTGGAATAGAAACTAAAAACTTGAACATTAGAGCAGTAGAGGAACCACAAAATGTTCAAGTTATTAATCACTGTGAACCACAAATAAAATATGATCTCTCTGAGTTATTACATAGGTCTGAAGATGTTATAGTCTAGTCCTATAAAGGCATTAAGGTATTTTATCTTGGGGTTTTACACATTCCATCCCTTTGAAATAATTCTATAAACACTTCATATAGAAATAGAGACATGTTGATGCCCTAATTCAGAATGAGGCAGAAAAACTATATGCGCTATGGGTTGATAGAATAAGACATAAGCAAGCATTGAAAACTTTACCATTCATGTTATTATATGATTTGACTAATTTCTAGGGTGAATGACTTGTAGACTTGGTGTTTTTGTGGGACAAGGTCCACCAAAAGAAAGGTAAACACACCAAGTCTTTCTTGGGTAGCAAAATTTCTAGGAAGCATAAATTGGAGTGCATTTCGTCTACAAGACCTGGAAGGTATTTTTTTAAACTTACCTGCAAATGGTCAAATTTTAAAGCATTATTTCTCTTCTTCTCTATCTATTGCATCATTCGAGTAATCATAAGAGCCTTTGTACATATGCATATAATAAGTAAGAGTACTAAAGTAGTGCTTTTGTTTAATTTTTTTTTTTTTATCGACATTAAGTTGGCTCTATTTTTTTTCAAGTTTTAATTTTTGCTCTTTCTCTTGGGTCTTTGTCTCAATTTCATGAGTGAAAGCGAGGTGATTTTGGCAAAAGGATATTATAAGTGGGAAGGAAGTGTTAATGCTTGTTACCTAGGATGATAGTAGAGATGCATTTTAGGTTATGTACCTTGCTTGCCATAATTTTTTTAATTATAAAGGAGTTGTTATGTTGTCTAATTGAATAACTTCTAGGAAATCCAAGAAAATTTAGTTTTAAGAGGACTTTGAATCACAAAAATCATTTTAATGACATTTAAGAGGCTATTGGTGTCTGAAAAATGAAATGGTTAGTTGATAAGTTGTTTGGATAGTAAAATATTAAATAAAATGCAACTTTTGAACCTTCAATAAGATTTCTCAGTTATCTATATCAAAAAAAGAAAAGAGAAAAAAAAGAAAAAAAAAATCTACAAAAAAAGAGAGTTCCATAATAAAAAAGAGATAGCCAAGATTTTTGAAATAGAAATATTAGACATGTTCACTAGGGCTATAGATGCTCCATGGATATGAACCAATCTCTTAAAAATAAATTTATGAGTAACTCTGTCAGAGCTATAAAAGGTTAAACTAGAATCAGAGCTCTACTCAAATAATCCAATGCAATCCAAATAGTCTGGTTAATCCTTAGTAAGAATTCTATGACATGGTCATCTTAAGAGGAAGAATTTATACACTTAAAATCACACACCATATTTTTCATTGAGTGACTCTACCCAGTATGTTCCTGAGAGATTTCTACAGACTGGAAGATAGCAATTAAAATGTTTTGAAAATCCTTGTGGTAAGATATGGTGCATGATTATCCGCCCATGTAGAGGAGTTGGAGAGCAAGTGGGTAGTTAAACCTCTATAGTTGCTGAGAGGCCCAGGTTCAAATCTCTTGCCTCACATGTTGCGGATATGTTATGTAATGGTTCCCTCGTGGTCACAGTCTGTTTACCCCTTGTGGCCACCACCAATAATATATATATATATATATGGTGCATGATTTAAGTTGTTCTAAACTAGAGTTCTAGGTTCCAAATAGTGCTACTATTTTCCCACTGACTTCACAATTTTTTGAGAAGCAACACACCCCACTAATCATAAAATTTTAATCTTATGATAATTAATTTTTTTTCCTAGGGGACCCTCTTGAAGTATTTTTATTTTATTTCCAAATTTTGCTTTCGTCAAGGTTTTAAATTTTGTTCGCATCAAGGTGTCATAATTGCTTGCCTAAAAGAATTGATCTCAATTGAATTTCTTTGGATATTTGCACTTCCAATGATATTATTTCAGATTATTAATTTCAGAAAAATTAATCTTCATAGTTTTCCTAAGGTCTAAATTATTAAAATTGAATTTTAGGGTTTTCTTCAATTCTTCATCTTACCCTAAATTCACATCAAATTTGAAATCAGCATATCTTTTGATTGGGAAATCTGTTTGAAGTGATTCAAATTCTGGGTGGAATATCTTGATCTCCTCTTTCCAATGGTACTAAATTTATTATAAGTTAGGCAAAATTTAATTTCCAAAAATAGCATTTTCTTGTTGCATTTTGTGATATTCTTAATGCAATATATATTGATAAAAAATGAATTTTTATATTCTATTTGTAGATTTGGATACCCTTTTGGCTATTTTACAAGTGTGAGAAATATTAGATAAATTGGAGAACTTTTATTTTTTGTCTAATTTTGCACTATTAGAGTTTGGGAGTAAAGTCAGGGCCCAGGTAAAGCATGTTATATGTTGCTCTCAATTGTTGTTTAATCATAGTGGGATAGAAATGTATTCATTGGAAAATCTATGGATTTCAAAAGAGATTTAATTTAATTTTATGTCTATGTCGCTCTCAATTGCTCTTTAATCATAGCAGGCTAGAAACATTTTCCTTAAATAAAATCTTGCTCCATTTGGCTCATGCTCTATCTCGCTCTTCAAAATGGTAAAAATTAGAAGTCAGAAGTCAAATGAGTGGATTACAACATCTCCAATGGTAAATTTGTGGTTTTCAAAAGATATTTAATTTCATTTTATGTTCTATGCCACTCTCAATTGCTCTTTAATCATACCGAGCTAGAAACATCTTCCTTGAAATAAAATATTGCTTCATTCCACTCGTGCTCATTCTGCAATCAGATGCAATTTTGGTTCTATTTTTGGTGATATCTTTTCAAAACCATCTATTTTATATCCCTCTATAATTTTAAGTCATTTGGATTTGATTTGGTATAATATCCATGCATATGTTCATTACTGGTCTTTTGGTGCCTATGGGGATTGCATGTTTTTCATCATACACACTTGCTATTATAAATTTCTGATTTCCTTGTGTATAGGTACAGGTTTCTATAGTGCATTAGTAAGAAGTACAAGACCTCAAGTTCAAAGATACAAGCAGCAACAACATTGGTTTGCCCACATCGATTGTGTGTACGAGGAAATACATTGGAAGTGCACCCGAGTTACTTGGAGGATTTTGATTCTTGGACACCCAATTTATAAAAATTGTATCATATTTGATCCCTCAAGGGGACTGCTATATAACATTGTATTTGATCCACCAAATTAATAAGAAAGAGACTTACTTTACTTCATTTCTTGCTATTTGGTATTTCTTCCATTTATACTTGCATGCTTTCGATTTGATGCTCATGAGACATAGGAGATAGATGCATATTGTTCCTCTTCATTAGGTGCACCATTTTCCCCTACTTTAGTGGCTCAAAATGGTCAACATTAGAAATTCAAATTCAAAGTTGATTTCAAAAGAGATTAATTTTCATTTTATGCTCTAATGAGTGGATTACAACATCTCCATTGACAAAGTTGTGGATTTCAAAAGAGATTAAATTTCATTTTATGCTCTAATGAGTGGATTACAACATCTCCATTGACAAAGTTGTGGATTTCAAAAGAGATTAAATTTCATTTTATGCTCTATGTCGCTTTAAATTTCTCTTTAATCATAGAGGTCTAGAAACAACTTCCTTGAAATAAAATCTTGATCCATTATGCTCGTTCTCTATACCACTCATCAAAATGCTCAACATTAGAAGTTCGAAGTTAAATGAGCATATTACAACATCTCCATTGGCAAATTTGTGGATTTCAAAAGAGATTTAATTTCATTTTATGCTCTATGTCTCTCTCAATTGCTCTTTAATCATAGTGAGCTAGAAACATCTTCCTTGAAATAAAATCTTGCTCCATTCCACTCATTGCTCCATTTCGCTCATTGCTCCATTTTGCCATTGAAGAAGAAGGCATTAGAATTTAATTTTTAATTATATTTTTTCCCTAAAAACTAAAATCTTAAACCTTAGGGATAGTTAAAAATTAATTAATTAATTAAAAATTAAAAGCTTAAACCTTAGAAAAATGAAATTAATTAATTAATTATTCTATTAATTGTCTAGTATTTGTCATTTTATTTCTATTTTGCAAAAAAATTGCTAGTGGCAGGAGTAATGGAAGATGTGATGGTAAACATGAAAATTCAATGCAAAGTAGGTGAATGTGGTTGTGCAGAGGTAGAAGACATAGAAATTTAATAATCCAACCAGATTTTACAAAGCCCACCGCAAAAAAAACTTGGTGAGGTATGGTCGAGGGAGTGCCCATTTAATGAAGTGTGACTGCAACTAGCTTGAAAATAAAAGCATTTGCATACAATCATGGTTTGATGAGGATAAGATCAAATTATTTCTTCGCCATTTATGGGAGGGTACCCAGATAGATTTTTAGAAGTGGTTGGAATTGAATGAAGTAATTAAAATATGTTTTATCGTGTACAACCCCGATGGTGGGATTTTTGTAATAGGATTTAAATCTTTGGAAGAATATATTTATGAAAATATCAGGGTATGTCATAAGTCTATATATAATTATTTTGAATGTAAAATTCGGATACGAAAAATTAGAAATAAAAGACTTCTTGCAATACCCAGGTGTTGTAGGTGAGTTGGATAGGAGAGGGCAATCCTCCAAGGGAGGTCCCAGGTTCGAATATCCACCCTACCAAAAATCTGAATTGGGTACCCAAAATCCAATTGATAATGTTGGTGCGGGCAAGGTTGGGTGAGAATCCTGGGTGACTTTGACGGTGTAGAACCCCCTGTTCGTGGTCTCTCAAACCAAGGTGGCCCCACAAGGGATTTTTTGCTTTAAAAAAAATACTTCTTGCAATTTCTAGAAAAACTTATTTGTAATCCTTTATTTTGTACCTGAGGCTGGTGTGTGGACATCTTCTAGAAAAGCATGGCCAGGTGCCTAATATTTTTTGGGTTATGATAAGTACACTGTCTTTTTTTTTTTTGTCTCACTTAGGATTTATTTAGTTTGATTGTAAACCTATGACTGTTAATATTATATTATGTTGTTAAGCTTCATTTTGTTTTATGTGCGTATAAATGAAATTAAAGGCTTAGGATTTGGGTCTATATTTTAATTGCTCTATTCTCACTGCATGAGCTTGACTGCTGGTGGGAAATACCAATTGATGCTTACCTCCCTTATGTTTGTAATTTTCTTTCATCTTGTGTTGCTTTGTCCTATGCTCAAGATAGAAGGTGATCTTAGAAAGTTGGACACTTTATTCATTTTATTTTGTTTCGATGTGAAGCCAAGCAGTCTAATTGAATTTAATAGTTGTAATTTACAATTAGATTAGATATCCTCTCTTTTCTACTCTACCCTACTCTCTATTTTATTTTTGAAAGGTCCCACTTTTTATGTTCTTTAAAATTATTTATTCTTTTAATTTGCTAAAATCTGAAGAGCTAGATCAATCCACTAATGCAAACCTGATAACTAAACTTAACAAATCGCTTTCATACAAAAATGAATGAAGGTTGAACCCCCTTGGAGGTATACAGACAATCCACTTAAAACTATTCCAAAAGTGAAAAAAAGTGAGAGCATTCAACCCAAATCTGTAACTCACACCTTGGATAATCAGAAGAGATCCTAAAGTGAGAGGGATTTATTCCTATTTATGTGTTATTGGTGTTTCTTGTTTACTCTTCACAAGGTGTGCATAAAATACCAATCAACACTATTTTGGTGCTAGAAGGAGGGTCGCTTGCGTTCCCGATGTGTTTGAATTATGAAACATAATCTTATATTGGGTTTTATCTTTTGTGGTCTATAAAATTTTATCCTTAACTGGTGGCTTTTCCCTCCTCGTTATGTATTTCCTAAACAACAACACTAATCAAAACTATTTTGGCACTAGAAGGAGGGCCACTTGTATTCCTAGTGTGTTTGAATTGTGAAAAATAATCTTATGTTGGGTTCTATATTCTATGGTCTGTAAAATTTTATCCTTAACTAGTGGCTTTCCCTCCTTGCTAGCTTTCAAATCTTGTTTGTTTATGTATTTCCTAAACTACAAAACTAATAAACACTATTTTTACACTAGAAGGAGGACCACCTCTGTTCGATGTTTAACAGGGTGTATTTAAAGAGATAAATATAGT
Source organism: Wollemia nobilis (assembly GCA_028583015.1). Taxonomy (NCBI): domain Eukaryota; kingdom Viridiplantae; phylum Streptophyta; class Pinopsida; order Araucariales; family Araucariaceae; genus Wollemia; species Wollemia nobilis. Next base: position 1,030,201 of record JAQPPZ010002048.1, on the reverse strand, counting down.
GTGTTTGAATTATGAATTAAAATCTTATGCGAGGTTTTATCTTCTGTGGTCTATAAAATTTTATCCTTAACTGGTGGATTTTCCCTCCTTGTTAGATTTCAAATATTGTTTGTTTATGTTGAAGAACATGAACTTATACTAAGAGGGGGGGCTGAACAGTATAAGACTTAACCATTTAATAATTTTAATTTCAGATAGCAGTGGCATCAACACAATATTAAACAAGACAGAAAACATCACACATTGAAGACCCATTTTTAATGTGGTTCACCCAGAATGGCTAGGCTACGTCCACAAAAACTTTTCACTAAAAGTTTATCTCAAATTCCTTGGGAAACCTTCCCAATTACAAATTTTATGAGCCTTGGCTCAAAGGAGATACCTTCCCCTAACTCTACTCTGGCTGGTGATCCTCTAGAAGACCTCTGCCTCTTCTACCCTTAGCAAGTGGAACTCTATCCACAAAAGACACCTGTCTTCCCTGCTCTGGCTGGAGACCTTTGTCCTCAACTGTTAGGATCTCATCCTAACCCTTAATGTAATAACTTCCTTGATGTAATAATTCCTAGTGAACGTGGGTAGTACCCATGATTAATATTTTGTAATGTTCTAAGTTTTAGCTTAGGTAGTGCCTATGACAAATGGCACCCTTTTTTATGTAACACATGGTAGATAGGTGGCATTGTGCATGTAATTCGTGTGGCATTGTGCATGTAATTCGAGTGGCATTGTGCATGTAATTCGGGTGGCATTGTGCATGTAATTCAAAGTGGCACTATGCATGTAATTCGGGTGGCATTATGCATGTAATCCAGGTGGCATTTTGCATGTAAGCCAACCTTGGAAGGAAACTCCTTAAATACCCGAAAGGGCACCAATGTAACCATCTTTTACAAAATTAATGAAGTATTGAAGGAGGTTGCCCCCTCGAAGAGGCCTCGCGATTCGGCTTCTATTGTGAGATTGTTCTTTATGCAAATTTTTGTTATATTAATGTGATGTTTATGTGAGTTATTTCCAAGCAATTGTGTGAGAGTGTGTTATTCGAGTTTATTTTATAGCAGGATCTTAACAAGTGGTATCAGAGCGCTTTCCAGGGCCAAGTTCTGCTGCAACTGCAACGATTCTTGCCATCCAATCCGCTCGTTAGGTATAAATTCCATGTGTTTTTTCCATTCCGTTTTTCCTTATTAAAAAATCCAAAAAAAAATACGCTTTTTTTTTTTCCTGCACCAAATATATATATATATATATATATATATATATATATATATATATATATATATATATATATATATATTATTAGTTGAGTAGGTAGAAACCCTGTACCGGGGGTTTTAAAATATCGCGAAGGATCTGTCGTTATTGGCTAAGCTAGATAGCCCATAAAGCGTCTAGTGAAGTGAGGGGCGATCAGGCTCCAATACCCAGGCCTCAGACAGAACTCGCGCACGGACTTGAGCTCCCACGTATCTTCGGGTATATCGAGAGACCATCTAGGATTAAACAAACTTTTAGCCATTAGGAAGCTCTTCGGACTTGTATTACTCATAGTCTACGGGACACAGCATCCTGGACGATTACCCTCCCGTATTGTCAGAGAGGCAGGTAGTGTGCTCAAGGGTATGTGTGGAATCCTCCTTGAGTAGTGGCCTGAAATATTGGTCCGAGCACTATTGTTTGTCACTGTCGGTATATTAGAGGGCCTATGGGTGGTACATACTCCTATACTTAGCATTCCCTGGTTTTGTTAAAACTGCAACCTGTAAAAAATGCAAAAATAAAAATCAAAATAAGAATACAAACACCCCCGTTCGTAAACCTGCATTTCAAAAGTGAGCATATGAGAAAGGAGTCCTCTACCAAAAAAAATAACAGAAGGGACATGCATTCGAGATAAGCCATGAGGGTGACACTTAAGTTGAAATTCTGGAGAGTAACAGTCAAATTTATAGTGGCAGTCACAATCGAGTCGGTCGAGTCGAGAGGTCAAGACACGATCAAGGCAGAATTCACAGTCTTTAGAGTCAGAACAGAACTGTCATATCAGTCACCTACAAAATACAGAGAATCTTGAGTGTGAAACATGGCCAATTTTAGATAGTGCTCTAGTACCCAAATTTTTCTCAGTAGCTCAGAATCAGAATCTATAAACACCGTTAGACTCAGCAAAATAGGAGATAAAAAAAAAAAAGTCTGGGGTGCCAAAAAGTAGTGTTAAGAGATATATCTCATTGTGACCACCTCCTCCTGCTGATCATTTTGATATATAGCACCCAAGCACTTTTTTGGGCACTTACTAAAAATAGTAAGTCAAAAAAATTCAATTCTATTTTTAGTAACTGGTCACAAAAGGTCAAAAAATGGCCCAGGGTACTCGTGGACACCAGAAAGAACTAGAACACTTGGATTCCCTAAAAAAAGCCATTGAGAACTTGAACTCGGCTTTTCACTCCATAAGGGAAGAAGTCCAAGGTCTTCGCTTAGAGCATGAGGCCACTAGCAATCGCTTAGAAGAAGCATTGACTGAAGTGGATAGCAAACTGAGAAGAGAACCACCCAAATCAGAATACCAAGTTGAAAGTTCTACAAGGAATCGTGACCATGATACACCCTTCAGAATGCCCAATTTGGACTTTCCCAAATTCAGTGGGAATGATGTTGATGGGTGGCTATGTCGGGTTGACCAATTCTTTCGACTTCATAATGTACCAGTATTTCATCGAGTCCAGATGGCTTCCTTTAACTTGGAATCTGAGGCTCTACACTGGTTTCAATGGTTGCGTCTTACCTACCCAAATCTCTCTTGGGAGGATTTTGAATCCCAAATACTCACTCAATTTGGTCCTAGTGAGTTTGAGGACTTCACAGGAGCCTTATCCAAACTACAACAAACAGGGTCAGTTCGAGAGTACCAAGCTCAATTTGAAAAATTGGCCAATCGAACAAGAGGATTGAGTGAAGGGTTCTTCCAGAGTTGTTATATCAGTGGGTTGAAGATGGAACTCCAAGCATAAGTCAAAATGTTGAAACCACGAACTATGATGGAAGCTATCAGTTTGGCCCATCTGGCCGAATCTAAACTCTCTGCCCAAAGACGCCCATCAAAGTTTTCTCAAGATAGACCTTCATTTCCCCCGAGAGCCCAACACCCAGATGATAATAAACCTGCTGCACCCAAGCGCCTCACCACCGAAGAGATGGATGCACGTCGTGCCCAAGTATTATGCTACAATTGTGATGAAAATTTTTTCAAGGGGCATAAGTGTGCACACAAAAAATTGTTCTTGATAGATGTTGGAGAACCTGATACCGTTGACGAGAGTGATGAGGATGAGGACCCTCCAGAAACACCTCCTCCATAAGAAGAAGGGAAACAGGAACCTGAGACATCAATTACAATCCATGCCCTTGCAGGCATTACTACTCCTCAAACCATGAAGGTTACAGGATGTTTCAAGGGCCAACGTCTTTCCATCCTTTTGGATTCGGGAAGCACGCACAACTTCATTGACCCTAGAGTTGCTCAACGGGAAAATTGCTATATCCACAATTGTAATTCCTTTGAGGTCATGGTAGCCAATGGGGGAACCTTATCTTGTAAAGGAAAGTGTCACAATGTTAAAATCAAGATAGGGGATTATGAACTCAAGCAGGACATGTTTGCCCTCCATTTGGGTGGATGTGATATTGTTTTGGGATGCCAATGGTTGAGTACGTTGGGCACTATCAGTTGGAACTTTGCTAAACTTTGGATGCATTTCTTCCAGAACGTACAAACACACATCATCAAGGGCTTCCTAACAGGAACACCTCAAATTATCAGTTCAAATGGCATGGAGAAATTGCTAAAGAAATCTTCACGTGGGGTCATTGCACAACTATTCTCCATCCAGCCATCCACATCTCCAATGGGTGAAATCCCACAAGACATGCAACAGATTCTCCACAAACATGAGGCCATCTTTTCAGAACCCATCACACGACCACTGCATCGCTCTCACGACCATGCCATTCCATTATTGTCGGATAGTACACCTCCCAATATCAGACCACCTTATGAGCGACTCAAGCGCACCTTATTTTGGAAAGGTAGGAAACAGGACATTCGCTCTTTTGTGGCAGACTGCGACACAGGTCAAAGGATGAAAAGAGAAATAGTGCACTCTTCGGGCACTCTTCCACCCTTGCCGATACCGGATCAAGTGTGGACTGACATCTCTATGGATTTCATAGAAGGGCTACCTAAATATGGAGACAAGTCTGTTATTTTTGTGGTAGTGGACCGCCTTTCAAAGTATGCTCACTTTTGTGCCCTAACCCATCCTTACACAACATTCACTATTGCCCAAATTTTCCTTGACTCCATATTTAGCCTTCATGGCATGCCAACCTCCATTGTATCTGATCGTGATCCCAGCCTTACTAGCAATTTTTGGCAAGAGTTGTTTAAGTTGCAGGGGACTCAGCTCATAATGAGTTTAGCCTACCATCCACAAACGGATGGTCAAACAGAGGTTGTTAATAATTGCTTGGAAACCTACCTTCGCTACTTGCCTCCGATCATCCTACTCATTGGGCAAAATGGCTTTCTTTGGCCGAATGGTGGTACAACACTTCCTATCATACCGCCACCAGAGGCAGAGCACGGGCACCCTCCACTCATGCCTCCCTCCTACATTTCGGGCAGCTCCAAGGTACAGGTTCCATCAACACTTCCCAAATTGGATGAAGAAGGCTCCATCTTACTTGCACCAAAGAAGCTGCTGTATCGTCGAACTCGCAACCGTACCATCACAGAGGTCCTGGTTCAGTGGCGTGGACTTCAACCTGAGGATGCTACATGGGAGTCCCTCCATCAACTCCAGCAACAGTTTCCTCATTTTTAGCTTTGAGGACAAAGCTTCTTCAAGGAGAAGGGCATGTTAGGATCTCATCCTAACCCTTAATGTAATAACTTCCTTGATGTAATAATTCCTAGTGAACGTGGGTAGTACCCATGATTAATATTTTGTAATGTTCTAAGTTTTAGCTTAGGTAGTGCCTATGACAAATGGCACCCTTTTTTATGTAACACATGGTAGATAGGTGGCATTGTGCATGTAATTCATGTGGCATTGTGCATGTAATTCGAGTGGCATTGTGCATGTAATTCGGGTGGCATTGTGCATGTAATTCAAAGTGGCACTATGCATGTAATTCGGGTGGCATTATGCATGTAATCCAGGTGGCATTTTGCATGTAAGCCAACCTTGGAAGGAAACTCCTTAAATACCCGAAAGGGCACCAATGTAACCATCTTTTGCAAAATTAATGAAGTATTGAAGGAGGTTGCCCCCTCGAAGAGGCCTCGCGATTCTATCTTCTATTGTGAGATTGTTCTTTATGCAAATTTCTGTTATATTAATGTGATGTTTATGTGAGTTATTTCCAAGCAATTGTGTGAGTGTGTTATTCGAGTTTATTTTATAGCAGGATCTTAACATCAACTCTATCACCTCAAAGCTGGTCCTCGAATTTGCACCAAAACACAGTCCTTCGATCTGGCACAAATTTCCTCTTTCTCTTTTTTGGTCTACACCAAACACAGTCCTTCGATCTGGCACAAGTCTGTCCTCTTCCTCTTTCTCTGGTCTGCACCAAAAACTATACTCAACATTTCTCTCTGCTCTGTCACAGCCACACTTGGTCGAAACCAACTTTTGCACTATCTACGCAAACACAGCGACACTTAACACTCTGTGATCAAACTTTTCACTCTGTGCATCAACTCGCCACTTTTGCGCTATCTGCGCTGTTATGGTTGCATCTCGCACACCTCACTTGAATCGACTTGACTCGATCTCTGCACACCGTAGACTTTTCTTGCGCAAGTTCAAAACACACATTCAAATCATAAGATCTCAAAACAACACTCCTTATATAACATAAATTCCAAGATCAAAACACTCAATCTTAGTCGGCTGTAACCTTAGAAATCGTCGGTTGCAAAACCCTAAGCATTGTCGGCTCAAAGTTAACTCTGTCGGCTTCACTACCTCTACAACTCTCCTGTAGCTTCTGTCGTGAAACTACAACATGTCGCGATATCGCGACACCTTTTCCTGTCATACACCTTCTTTTGCCTGTTGTCATGAAATCGTGACACTTTTGCCTGTCGTACACCTTCTTTTGCCTGTTGTCGCAAAATCGTGACACTACAACCTTTGTCTATTTCCTTTCTGCTTATGTCGTGAAATCATGACATTTCTGACTCTGTACATTCTCTCTCCCCTTTGAGTCGTGAAACGATGACATGTCACGAAATCGCGACATCTTCCTCCGCTGGAGTCTGCACTTGCCTTCTGGTCACGAAACTACGACATGTCACAAAATCGTGACATCTTCCTCTGCTGGCGTCTGCACTTGCCTTCTAGTCACAAAACTATGACATGTCACGAAATCATGACATCTTCCTCCATTGGCATCTGCACTTGCCTTCTAGTCACAAAACTACGACATGTCGCGAAATCATGACATCTTCATCCTCTTGGCTTCTTCACTTCTGCCTGTCACAAAATCATGACACTTCCTGTATTCGTACGCTATCTTTTCTGCCTGTCACAAAATCATGACATTTTTAGCTTCTGAAAGCTTTCTCTACTGCCTGTCATGAAATCATGACACTCTTTGCGTCTGTACGCTTTTTCTTCAGCCTATCGCAAAATCGCGACACTTTCAGCTTTCGTACGCTTTCCTTGCAGCTTGTCGTGAAATCGTGACGCTTCTCATTTCAAACTCTTCCCTTTGCTACATGTCATGAAATCATGACAGTTCTCACTTCAAGCTTTTTAGCATGTCGCAAAATCGTGACAGTCCTCACCTCAACCTCTACAGCATGTCGCAAAATCGTGACACTTTTCCTTCATTGCCTTCTTGCACTTTCTGAGTCACAAAAATGCGACATGTCATGAAATCGCGACACTTTCCATCTTGCTCTCCTTCTCTGCCAACATGTCATGAAATCGTGACGCTTTTTTGTCGTACAACTTTCCTTTTATCTCTGCCAACATGTCACGAAATCGCGACAGTTTTGCCAGCTTCTTCTCTCTCTTCCAACATGTCGTGAAATCGTGACAGTTTTGCCAGCTTCTTCTTTTTCTTCCAACATGTCACGAAATCACGATAGTTTTGCCAACACTTTCTCTCTCCTCAAACATGTCGCGAAATCATGATAGTTTTGCTAGCACTTTCTCTCTCCTCAAACATGTCGCGAAATCACGATAGTTTTTCCAGTCGCCTGCATACTTTTTCTTACTTGTCTTTTTCTTGATCTTTTGCAACTGGGCTACTCTGATCTTCTTGGAAACTCACTGTCCATGTTGAAACCTTCATCAAAACAAATTCTTTGACATCAAATCAAATTGCTTCAAGAACTTCTTGACATCAATGACAACATCTTCACTTGAGCAAAGGCAATGTACCCAAGGTACCCAAAATTGCCAACAATCTCCCCCTTTGTCATTGATGGCAAACCTTTACTAAAACACATCTTAAGAGCCAAAACTGAAACCAATTGATCCAACAACTGAGAATCTGCCTTTGAAGTTTTTGCTCCCCCTGACTTGAAGCTCTCTTCTTCACTCATATCTCCCCCTTACTCATATCTCTCCCCCTTTGTCATCAATGGCAAAGGGCCACCTTTGGGGCTCGGGACTAAGAAAGAGCCTCTTGGCTTGGTCCCTCCCCCACCTCCTGATGAGGTGATTAATTCTGAGGTGAGAGTACAACTCCCAATTTCTCCCTTAGATACTCAAACGTATCTCTTGGAAGAGGTTTGGTGAAGATATCTGCAATCTGCTCTTTAGTAGGCACATACTCTAGCTTGACCTGCTTCTCTTGCACTTTCTCCCTTAGAAAATGATATTTGATGGAAATGTGCTTCGTCCTTGAGTGCATTACCGGATTTTTGGAAATACTTATGGCACTTGTATTATCACAAAGAATGGAGATGGGTTGTTCATGCTTGACTTTGAAATCCTCCAAGGTGGTTTTCATCCATAAAACCTGTGTGCACCCAGCCACTGTTGCTATGTATTCAGCTTCTGCTATAGATAAGGAAACTAAAGGTTGTTTCTTACTTAGCCAAGAAACCAAACTCTTTCCCAAAAAGAATGCTCCACCACTAGTGCTTTTCCTATCATCAATATTGCCTGCCCAATCTGCATCTGTATAGGCTGTGAGGGTGAAATCATCACCTTTGGGATACCAAAGCCCAAAGTCCATAGTGCCCTTCAAATATCCGAATATCCTCTTAACTGCTATAACATGAGATTCTTTTGGAGCTGCCTGAAATCTTGCTACTAATCCAATGGCCTACATGATATCCGGTCTGGTAGCTATACTATATAGTAAACTGCCAATCATAGATCTGTACAACTTCTGATCTACCGCTGGAGATTCATCATCTTTACTCAGATTGCACCCTGTAATCATTGGAGTACACACGGGTTTGCTGTCCATCATCCCAAATTTCTTCAACATTTCTTTGATATACTTTCCCTGAGAGAGAAATATACCATCTTTTGATTGCGCAATATGAATCCCTAAAAAGAATGACAACTCTCCAATCATAGACATCTCGAATTCCTTCTGCATGGTGTTAGCAAAAACTTTGCACATCTGAGTATTATTTCCCCCAAAAATAATATCATCAACATAGACAACTATAATCAACATATCATCATCTTCATTTTTAATATACAAGTTGCTATCTGCCATGCCTTTCCTGAAGCCTTGCTCATGAAGATAACTGTCAAGTCTTGAGTACCACGCCCTTGGTGCTTGCTTTAACCCATATAAGGCCTTTTTCAGTTTACACACATAGTCTGACTGTTCTGTGAGGGACACTCCTTCTGGCTGTTCTATGTAGACTTCTTCTACCAACACCCCATTTAGAAAAGCCGACTTTACATCCATTTGATATACCTTGAATGATTTGAAGCTTGAAAGGGCCAAAAACATTTTGATAGCTTCAAGACGAGCAACAGGCACAAACGTCTCTTCGAAATCAACACCTTCTACTTGAGCATACCCTTTACAGACTAACCTAGCTTTGTTTCTGACAATATTTCCATCCTCATTGAGTTTATTTCTGAATATCCATTTTGTGCCAATGACATTCTTGTCCTTAGGTCTTGGAACCAAATCCCAGGTTTCACTTTTCTCTATTTGATTTAGCTCTTCATCCATTGCTTTTACCCAAAACTCATCTGTACATGCTTCACTAAAATTTTTTGGCTCAATCTGAGATAACAATGAAACATTCGTAGAATCATGTGAAGGAATGACTCTTCTTCTTGTTTGCCTGCTATTTGGATCACCAATGATCAAGTCTTTGGGATGATGTTTCTGAACATACCATGAAGGAGTTTTGGGAAGCAATTGTTGTCTTTCCTCTTCTTCATCTAAAACCTCTCTGAATTCTTCTTGACAGACTTCATCACTGAGTTCCTTGACTAGGTTCTCTTATCCCTGTCTTTTCATCTACTGTTACATTTATGCTCTCTACAACTGTATGAGTTCTTTTGTTGAAGCATCTGTAGGCCTTGCTTCTGCTGGAATATCCAAGAAAAATTCCCTCATCACACCTAGGATCAAACTTACCCAAATTCTGATGCTCCCTTTTGATGAAGCACTTACTCCCAAACACTTTGAAGTATTTTACTGTAGCTGGTCTTCCTTTCCACAACTCATAGGGAGTTTTATGATGATTGACTCTAAGTTGAGCCCTGGTGATGATGTAAACTATTGTACTGACTGCTTCTCTCCAAAAGCCATCTGAAAGTTTTGACTCATTTAACATTGCTCTAGCCATATTTTCAATAGTTCTATTTTTCCTTTCAACTACTCCATTTTGTTGAGGAGTTCTTGCTGCTGAATATTCTCTTTTGATTTCGTGTTGCTCATAGTATTCCACAAATTCATTTGAAGTGAACTCTCCTCCTCTATCTGATATTAAGCATTTGATTCTCTTGTCAGTCTCATTTTCAATCATTTCTTTAAAAGCTTTAAATTTTTCAAAAGCTTCAGATTTTTCTTTGAGAAAAGTAACCCAAGTCATTCTAGAATAATCATCTATAAACAACATGAAGTAGCTTTCTCCCTGAATGCTCTAAGTTCGGTAGGGCCACACAAATCAGTATGAATAAGATCCAATGGTTTTGAAGATGTATACCCTTTTGATTTGAAACCGGTTCTGGTCTGTTTTCCATGTTGACAAGGACCGCAAATGATGTTATGGGGCCTTTTTATTTTGGGCAAGTCTCTAACTGCTTCCTTGTTACTAATATTGACAAGATTATCAAAACTCAAATGTCCCAATATTTTATGCCATAACCAACTCTCATCTTCTTGAGTTAGAAAACACTTTTCCCTTTTTATCTCACTTAGCATGTAAAGATTGTTTGGAGTCCTTGTAGCACTAGCAATGAGTTTTCCATTTTTTTCTTTACTTATCTCACATCTATCTGAAAAGAAAGATACTATGTGCCCTTGATCACAAAGTTGACTCACACTAAGAAGATTATGTCTTAGGCCTTCTACATAGAGCACATTTTTTGTTTTGGATTTCCCATCCAAACTAAGAGTCCCTTTACCACAGATTTTTACGGACCTGTTATCTCCAAAACTAACTGTTCCTCTGTTTGTTTCTTTTAAAACCAAAAACTTTTCCTTTTCACCAGTCATATGTTTTGAACAACCACTATCAAGATACCATTTTTCTACTTTGTCTTGAGCATGAAAAGTAGTTTGAACTATCATTGACTTAGATTTGATCTCATTCCTCTTTTTAGTGAACTCAAGGCTAAATCTATCCAAACTGCACATCCTTGCTATATGCCCAAAATTCTTGCACTTGTAACACATGATATTTTTATTCATAAGAGGTGCAAATGAGTTAACATTTTCCTTACTATGGCTATTCAAAGACTTATTGCAATGCATAGCTATGTGACCAAATTTCTTACAAGAAAAACAATAGCCATGGAAGGTATTATGTAACCTATTTTGATGCCTTGGATGATTGTTCTTCTTGTGATCAACTGGAATCCACTACTCTTCAGGATGAAGATTGATCTTGCTCGAAGACCCTGTTTCATGAATGGTGATACCATCCTTCTTTTGCTTTTCACATGGAATATTCTATCTGAGAGTCAACTGTTCCAACTTCACTCTAAGAGACATAATCTCTTCTTCTAGTTTCTCACAATCAACTTCCTTTCCTTTTAGAGCCTCTATTAGAACCTGTTCAACCTTCTTCCCTTCTTCAGCTAGAATTTTGAAATCTATAACACTTTGAGACAATTCCGATCTTGCTATCTCTTCTTCTCGACATTGTTGCTTGAGAACAAAATTCTCTTCCCTGAGTTTCTCAAGCTTTCTCAAGGCCAAGAAGAATTCACTTTTGAGATCAAACTCAACCTCTTTATTTCTTTCTGAATTTGTATGTTCCTCTGATAGATCCTTCTCCAAGCTGTTAGGCTCTTTCTGGAGTGACCGGCTCTGATACCAATTGAAGAACATGAACTTATACTGAGAGGGGGGGTGAACAAGTATAAGACTTAACCATTTAATAATTTTAAGTTCAGATAGCAGTGGCATCAACACAATATTAAACAAGACAAAAAACATCACACATTGAAGACCCATTTTTAATGTGGTTCACCCAGAATGGCTGGGCTACGTCCACAAAAACTTTTCACTAAAATTTTATCTCAAATTCCTTGGGAAACCTTCCCAATTACAAAGTTTATGAGCCTCGGCTCAAAGGAGATACCTTCCCCTAACTCTGCTCTGGCTGGTGATCCTCTAGGAGACCTCTGCCTCTTCTGCCCTTAGCAAGTGGAACTCAATCCATAGAAGACACCTGTCTTCCCTGCTCTGGCTAGAGACCTCTGTCCTCAACTCTATCACCTCAAAGCTGGTCCTCGAATTTGCACCAAAACATAGGCCTTTGGTCTGGCACAAATGTCCTCTTTCTCTTTTTTGGTCTACACCAAACACATTCCTTCGATCTGGCACAAATCTGTCCTCTTCCTCTTTCTCTGGTCTGCACCAAAAACTATCCTCAATAGGTCTCTCTGCTCTGTCATAGCCGCACCAACTTTTGCACTGTCTGCGCAAACACAGCAGCACTTAACACTCTACGATCAAACTTCTCACTCTACGCATCAACTCGCCACTTCTGTGCTATCTATGCTATTATGGCTGCATCTCACACACCTCACTCGAATCGACTCGACTCGGTCTCTATGCATCGTAGACTTTTCTTGCGCAAGTTCGATACACACATTCGATCATAAGATATTGAAACAACACTCCTTATATAACATAAATTCCAAGATCAAAACACTCAATCTTAGTCGGTTGTAACCCTAGAAACCATCGACTGCAAAACCCTAAGCATCATCAGCTCAAAGTTAACTCTATCGGCTTCAATCGCCTCTGCAACTCTCCTGTAGCTTCTATCGTGAAACTACAACATGTCGCGATATCGTGACACCTTTGCCTGTCGTACACCTTCTTTTGCCTGTTGTCACGATATCGCGACACTTTTTCCTGTCGTACACCTTCTTTTGCCTGTTGTCATGAAATCGTGACACTATAGCCTTTGTCGACCTCCTTTCTACTTATGTCACGAAATCGTGACATTTTTGACTCCGTACATTCTCTCTCCCCTTTGAGTCACGAAACTGCGACATGTCACGAAATCATGACATCTTCCTCCACTGGAGTCTGCACTTGCCTTCTGGTCGCGAAACTATGACATGTCATGAAATCGCGACATCTTCCTTTGCTGGTGTCTGCACTTGCCTTCTGGTCACGAAACTGCGATATGTCACGAAATCATGACATATTCCTCTACTGGCATCTACACTTGCCTTCTGGTCACGAAACTACGACATGTCACGAAATCGTGACATCTTCCTCCTGGTAGCTTCTTCACTTTTGCCTATCACAAAATCATGACACTTCTCGTATCCGTACACTATATTTTCTGCCTGTCATGAAATCATGACATTTTTAGCTTTCAAAATCTTTCTCTATTGGATATCATGAAATCACGACACTCTCTACGTCTATACACTTTTTCTTCAGCCTGTCATGAAATCGTGACACTTTCAGCTTTTGTACACTTTCCTTGTAGCCTGTCACGAAATCGTGATGCTTCTCATTTCAAACTCTTCCCTTTGCTACATGTCACGAAATCATGACACCTTTCGAGTAACTTCGATCTCTTTCAGCATTGTCATGAAATCACGATAGTCCTCACCTCGAACTCTCTGCGCAGCATGTCGCGAAATCGTGACACTTTTCCTTCATTGCATTCCTGCACTTTTTGAGTCGCAAAAATGCGACATGTCACAAAATCATGACACTTTCCATCTTGGTCTCCTTCTCTGCCAACATGTTGCGAAATCGCGATAGTTTTGCCAGCTTCTTCTCTCTTTTCCAACATGTTGCGAAATCGTGACATTTTTGCCAGCTTCTTCTTTTTCTTCCAACATGTCACGAAATCGTGACAGTTTTGCCAAACTTTCTCTCCTCTCAAACATGTCACGAAATCGTGAAATTTTTGCCAGAACTTTCTCTCTCCTCAAACATGTCGTGAAATCACGACGCGTTTTCCAACCCTTTGCATACTTTATCTAACTTGTCTTTTTCTTGAACTTTTGCAAGCTGGGCCACTACGATCTTCTTGGAAACTTACTGTCCATGCTGAAACCTTCATCAAAACAAATTATTTGACATCAAATCAAATTGCTTCAAGAACTTCTTGACATCAATGACAACATCTATACTTGAGCAAAGGCAATGTACCCAAGGTACCCAAAATTGCCAACATATGTATTGCCTAAACGACAACACTAGTAAAAACTGTTTTGGTGCTAGAAGGAGGGTTTCCTCCGTTTGATGTGTAACATGGTGTATTTAAAGTGATAAATATAGTTTTACATAGTGTTTTGTCTTCTATGGGTCATTAATCAAATAATCATGGCCAATTGGTTGGACTCCACTGCCTTGAATATTCCTGGTCCAAACCATGATTTACCTAGGAATCATGAGAAATATCTTCCAAACTACAAACATGACGGTGATAGGATAGATGAAGAGCACATGGTTGCCTTAAAAAAATGCTCTTAAATTGTTAAATATACTTCATGAAGATGTTGCTTGTAGATTATTCTCATTTACTCTGTAAGAAGCTATGTATGACTAGTTTCTACATCTTATGAATGACTCTATAATTAGTTGGGATGATTTAGAAAAAAAATTTGTATCTCAATTTGACCAACTGATTGATCCCAACGTGTTGTATCAATAATTTTCTAGCATTAAGAGAGAGTCTGGTGAAGCTATCAAGTCTTTAAATATGAGATTCCAAAATTCTTATGGCAGAATGATTGGTCATTACATCCCAAGTGCAAATTTAGCCTTAGAAATCTATAAGAATACCTTGGATCTAGTGACCTCTATTTTTCTCAAGAGAGACACCAATATCACAACACTGGTAGGAGTTTATAAAGAAGCTCTAATTCTTGAAAGATAATTAGGACCTCGATATTTGAGTAGTTCTTTGATATCCTATGTTATGTAGAACATACCTATTTTAAATCCCATTCCATCATGTATTACTACCAATGTGTCATGATCCACCAGAGGAAACTCAATTAATTGTGACACGCACTGAGCATGTGTAGAATGTAGAGAAAGATTCTGACAAGGCCAAGGTGGAAGATGTATCTAAGATGGTCCAAAACCTGAAAAATTACTTCTTGAGTTTTAAGATTCAATTCTTTGAAGGAGAAAATTTAAAAAAATTACCTTACCAACAGAATATACTCCCCAGATCTTCATATGAAGCTAATAAGAATTACAATAGAGGTAAGGGGCTGAAGTAAACATATGTGACCTGAGATTACCCAACTTTGAAGCTTTGTCTAGTGAGTTGAATTTTCCTAAAATTCGAAGAAATTTTGACAGTTTTGGTTCATCCAAATATAGTATGACTATGGTTTCAGATTCATTCACCTTCCCAGATGAGTCAGAAAATTTTGCAAAAATGCCCATGGATGAAGTGCAAGATTTTCAATAATTCCAAAGGGACAGTTATAATTTGAGATATGAGAATCCATAACCTACTCCTAATAATGATACTCCCCACCAAAGGCTAATTAAAATAATATTCATGATAACTATACAAAAGTACCTAGGAAGGAGTACAACATCGTTGAGGATAGGAAGAAAATTAAGGCTAACATCATTGTCCATGAGTTGGCTCAGATTACTGAATAAAAGGATAACTTGATTGAAACTTACTTTGTACCACTTGTTGAACTTCAATAAAAGTAAATACTAACTGTGGATGTTGCCAACCAACTTAGAATAGAAAGAGAGCATTTGTATAAACATATAATCATTGAACATGATATAAAAATGAGGTTGTAAACTATGCTAATGCAGATATTGGAGTTTATAATTTGACAACTGAGAAGGTTATATTAGTTACAACTCTGACCAATAACAAAAATCATATTTGGATATTACACATTTATGGGGCTAAGTCTAAGCAAGGCTTAGGTACAAGAGCAAATTCTATAAATTCCACTAGTGGAATAAAAATTGAAAACTTGAACATTGGAATAGTAGAGCAACCACAAAATGTTTAAGTTATTAAGAATTGTGACCCACAAATAAAATATGATCTCTCTGAGTTGTTACATAGGTCTGAAGACATGATGGTCTGGTCCTATAAATGCATTAAGGTATTTGATCCTAGGGTTTTTACACATTCCATCCCTTTGAAATAATTCTATAAACCCTTCAAACATAAATAGAGATATGTTGATGACCTAATTCAAAAGGAGGCATAAAACTATATGTGATATGGGTTGATAGAATAAGACATAAACAAGCATTGAAAAAATCACCATTCATGTTATTATATGATTTTACTAATTTTCAGGGTGAAGGAATTGCAGACTTGGTGTTTCTATGGTACAAGGTCCATGAAAAGAAAAGTAAACACACCAATTATTTCTTGGGTAGCAAAAATTCTAGGAAGCATAAATTGGGGTGCATTTCATCTACAAGACCTGGAAGGCATTTTTGATGCAGGAGCATCCAACGAAAGCAAAATACCGCAAAGAGGAAAAAGTGTCACGACATCGCGACATGTCGGCAAAGAAGAAAAGTGTCGCAATATCGTGACATGTCGTCTTTTCATGACTCAAGAAGGAGAGAGAGAGAGACATAGAGTAGAAATGTCATGATTTCTCTACATGTCATGAAATCGTGACCATTATTCGAGAGAAGGTGCAAGAGAGAAAAGTGTCCCGATATCGCGACATGTCACATTTTCGCAACCAAACGACAAGAGGAGGCACAAGAGGAAAAAGTGTCACGATATCATGACATGTTGCATTATCATGACCAGAGGACGAGAGAAAGTGCAAAGGAGGAAAAGTGTCATGATATCGTGACATGTCGCATTTTCATGACCAAAGGATGAGAGAAGGTGCAAAGGAGAAAAAGCGTCATGATATCGTGACATGTCACGTTTTCATGACTCAAGAAGGAGAGAGAAGGCACGGAGCAAAAATGTCACAAAATTGCAACCGAAACAAGGAAGAGAGGGCGTCCATAGAAAAAATGTCGTGAAATCACGACATGTCACAAAATCATGACTGAAAGAAGACAGGAAATGCCAGAGGAGAAAATTTCACGATTTTGTGACATGTCGCGAAATCGTGACCGAAGGAGCAAAAATAAAGCAAGAAAGGAAACTATCACGATATCGCGACATGTCACAATTTCGTGACCCAAAGCAGAGAGCATAAGCGAAAGGCAAAGCTGTCGTGATATCGTGACATCTCATGATTTCGTGACCCAAAGCAGAGAGCGAAGGCGAAAGGCAAAGCTATCGTGATATTGTGACATGTCACGATGACCCAAAGCAGAGAGAGGAAGTAAAGAGCAAAGATGTCATGATATCATGATATGTCATGATTTCACGACCCGAGAGGTGAGTAGGAGGTAGAAAGGAAAGATGTCACAATATCGTGACATGTCGTAATTTCATGACTACAAAGGAGAAAGGAGAGCCAAAAAGGAAATATGTCGTGATATCCCGACCTGAAGAAGAGAAAGGCAACGAGGAAGATAAATGTCATGATATCATGACATACTACTGGTTCATGATTCAAGAAGGCATGTGTTACCAGACGGTTTCTCTCGAGGTAGTCAAAGGCCTCATTAATGCATGATTACTTGCTTGGTAATCTTGCTGAGCATGGCAGCCACTCAACTGCTATGCCCAGAGGTCAGAGACATTTAGACGGCTCATCAATGCATGTTTCCATGGTTGACCCAGTGGTAGTTGCCAGATAATATAAAAGTATGTGAAGGTTCAGTCATGAAGGGAGGGTAGAGGAGTCGAGTTTTTGAGATCAGGAGGAGGTATAGTTTTGGGGTGGTGAGCAGATCACCGAAAGGGAGGCAGCTTGCACCAGGAAAAGAAAACTACACCTATGCGCTAGTGTTGTAATTGGATTTTCAAGTTGTTAATGATAAAAAAAAAAAATTGTGGTACTAAGAAGGGTGAAATTTTTGGTCCTACATCAATTTTTCTAAACTTACCTACAAATAGTCAAATTTTAAAGCATTATTTCTCTTCTTCTCTATTTGTTGCATCATTCCAGTAATCATAAGAGCCTTTGTACATATGTATATAATAAGTAAGAGAACTGAAGTAGTGCTTTTATTTAATTTGTTTTATCGACATTAAGTTGGTTCTATTTGTTTTCAAGTTTTCATTTTCACTCTTTCTTTTGGGTCTTTGTCTCGATTTCATGAGTAAAAGTGAGGCAATTTTGGTAAAAGGATATTCTAAGTCGGAAGGAAGTGGTAATGATTTTTACCTAGGATGATAGTAGAGAGGCAATTTAGGTTTTGTGCTTTGCTTGCCATAATCATTTTAATTATAAAGGAGTTGTTATGTTGTCTATCTGAAGAACTCTAAGGAAATCCAAGAAAAGTTAGTTATAATAGGAGGACTATGATTCAAAGAAATTATTTTAATGACTTTTAAGAGGCAATTGATGTTAAAAAACTGAAATGGTTATTTTATCAACTATTTGGATAATAAAATATCAAGGCAAATGCAACTTTTGAACCTTCAGTAAGATTTATCGGTTATCTAGTCTTTATCAAAAAAAGAAAAGAGAAGATAAGATAAAAAAAAAAGTTCTACGAAAAAAAGAGTTCCATAATAAAAGAGAGATAGTCGAGATTTTTGAAAGAGAAATATTAGACATGTTCACCAAGGCTATAGATGTTCCATGGCTATAAACCAAGATCTTAAAAATAAAGTTAAGAGCAACTCTGTCAGGGCTATAAAAGGCTAAACTAGAATCAGAGCTTTACTCAAATAATCCCATGCAATCCAAATAGTCTGGTTAATACTCAATAAGAATTCTATGCCATGGTCATATTAAGAGGAAGAATTTATACACTTGCAATCACACATCATGATTTTCCTTGAGTGATTCAACATAGTATGTTCCTAAAAAATTTCTACAGACTGGCAGATAGAAACTAAAATGTTTTGAAAATATTTGTAGCAAGATATGGTGTATGATTTACATTGTTTTAAAACTAGAGTTCTAGGTTCCAAATAGTGCTACTATTTCTTCGCGTATGTCACCATTTGTTGAGATGCAACACACCCTGCTAATCATAAAATTTTAATCTTATGATAATTTTGCTTTCATCAAGGTTTTAAATTTTGCTCGCATCAAGGTGTCGCAATTGCTTACCTAAAAGCATTGATCTCAATTGAATTTCTCTAGATATTTGCACTTCAATGATATTATTTCATATTATTAATTTCATAAAATTTAATCTTCATAGTTTTCCTAAGGTCTAAATTATTAAAATTGAATTTTAGGGTTTTCTTCAATTCTTCATCTTACCATAAATTCACATCAAATTTGAAATCAACATATCTTTTCATTGGGAAATTTTTTTGAAGTAATTCAAATTATGGGTGGAAGATCTTCATCTCATTTTTCCAATGGTACTAAATTTACTATAAGTTAGGTATAATTTCATTTCCAAAAATAGAATTTTTTATTGCAGGTCGTGATCTTCTTAATGAAATATATATTGATAAAAAATGAATTTTTATATTATATTTGTAGATTTGGATACCCTTTTGTCTATTTTACAAGTGTGCAAAATTTAATATAAATATAAGAACTTTAATTTTTCACCTAATTTTGCACTATTAGGGTTCGAAAATAAAGTCATAGCCTGGGTAAAGCATGTTCTATGTTGCTCTTAATTGCTATTTAATCATAGAAGGATATAACCATATTCATTGAAAAAGTTGTGGATTTCAAAAGATATTTAAATTTATTTTATGTTATGTACCACTCTCAATTGCTCTTTAATCATAGCGAGCTAGAAACATCTTCCTTGAAATAAAATCTTGCTTCATTCTGCTTATAAAAATGGTCAACATTAGATGTCTGAATTCAAATGAGTGGATTACAACATCTCCATTGATAAATTTTTGGTTTTCAAAAGAGATTTAATTTCATTTTATGTTCTATGCCTCTCTCAATTGCTCTTTAATCATAACGGGCAAGAAACATCTTCCTTGAAATAAAATCTTGCTTCATTCTGCTCGTGCTCTATTCTGCTTGTCAAAATGGTCAAAATTAGAAGTCTGAAGTCAAATAAATGGATTACAAAATATCCATTGGTAAATTTGTGGATTTCAAAAGATATTTAATTTTATTTTATGCTCTATGCTGCTTTCAATTGGTATTTAATCATAGTGGGCTAGAAACATCTTCCTTGAAATAAAATCTTGCTCCATTCCGCTCGTGCTCTATCTCACTCATCAAAATGGTCATCATTAGAAGTCCAAACGAAAATGAGTGGATTACAAAATCTCCATTGACAAATTTGTGGATTTCAAAAGAGATTTAATTTCATTTTATGTTCTATGTCACTCTCAATTGCTCTTTAATCATAGCGGGCTAGAAACATCTTCCTTGAAATAAAATCTTGCTCCATTCCATTCTGTCATTGAAGAAGAAGGCATTGGAATTTAATTTTTAATTATATTTTTACTCTAAAAACTAAAATCTTAAACCTTAGGGATAATTAAAAATTAATTAATTAATTAAAAATTAAAAACTTAAACCTTAGAAAAATGAAATTAATTAATTAATTATTCTATTAATTGTCTAATATTTGCTATTTTATTTCTATTTTCGTAGAAAATTTGCTAGTGGAAGGAGTAATGGAAGATGTGATGACATACATAAAACTTCAATGCAAAATAGGCGAATGCGGCTGTGCAGATGTAGAAGACACGAAAATTTAATAATCCACCTAGATTTTCCAAAGCCCATCGCAAACAAATACTTGGTGGGGCATGGTCGAGGGAGTGCCCATTTAATGAAGTGTGACTGCAACTAGCTTAAAAATGAAATCATCTACATACAGTCATGGTTTAAAGAGGATAAGATCGAATTCTTTCTTCACCATTTATGGCAAGGCACCTAGACAAATTTTCAGAAGTGGTTGGAATTGAATGAAACTATTAAAATATATTTTATTGTGTAAAGCCTTGGTGATGGGATTTTTGTAATAAGATTTAAATATTTGTATGAAGATATTTTTGAAAAGATCAGGGTATGTCCTAAGTCTAAATATACTTCTTTTGAATGTAAAATCCGGATGCGAAAACTTGAAAATAAAAGACTTCTTGTAATTTCTAGAAAAACTTGTTTTGAATCCTTTATTTTGTACCTGAGGTTGGTGTGTGGACATCTTATAGAATAACATGACCAAGTGTCTAATATTTTCTAGGTTATGATAAGTGCACTATATTTTGTTTTTGTCTCGCTTAGGATTTATTTAGTTTGATTGTAAACCTATGACTATTAAGATTATATTATGTTGTTAAGCTTCATTCTATTTTATGTGCGTATAAAGAAAATTAAAGGCTTAGGGTTTGGGTTTGTATTTTAATTGCTCTATTCTCATTATGTGAGCTTGACTACTGGTGGGAAATACCAATTGATTCTTGCCTCCCTTATGTTTTTAATTTTCTTTCATCCTCCATTGCTTTGTCCCATGCTCAAGGTAGAAGGTGATCTTAGAAAGTTGGACACTTTCTTCATTTGATTTTGTTTCATTGTGAAGCCAAGTATTCTAATTGAATTTAATGGTTGTAATTTACAATTAGATTAGATATCATCTCTTTTCTACTCTACCCTACTCTCTCTATTTTATTTTTTAAATGTCTTGCTTTTTATGTTCTTTAAAATTCTTTATTCTTTTAATCTGCTAAAATTTGAAGAGCTAGATCAATCCACTAATGCAAACATGATAACTAAACTTAAAAAATCACCTTCATACAATAACAAACAGAGGTTGAACCCCCTTGGAGGTATAAAAATAGTCCACTTAAAACTATTCCCAAAGTGGAAGAGTGAGAGTATTTGACCCAAATCTATAACTCACACCTTGGATAACCAACAAATATCCTAAAATGAGAGAGATTTTATTCCCATTTATCATGAAACTTTTCCCTCTTGTGCCTCCTCTTGTCTTTTGGTCGTGAAAATGTGACATGTCGCGATATCAAGACACTTAACTCTCTTGCGACTTCTCTCGACTTTTGGTCACGATTTCGTGACATGTCGCGATATCGTGACATGTCACGATTTTGTGACCCAAAACAGAGAGAAGGAGAGAGCAAAGATGTTGTGATATCATGACATGTCATGATTTCATGACCCGAGAGGTGAGGAGGAGGCAAAAAGGAAAGATGTCGCAATATCATGACATGTCGTGATTTCGTGACTACAAAGGAGAAAGGAGAGCCGAAAGGGAAAGATGTCATGATATCGTGACCTGAAAAAGAGAAAGGCAATGAGGAAGAGAAATGTCATGATATCGCGACATACTACTGGTTCATGATTTGAGAAGGCACACGTTACCAGATAGTGTTTCCCAAGGCAGTCAAAGGCCTCATTAATGCATGATTGCTTGCTCAGTAAGCTTGCTAAGCATGGCGGCCACTCGACTGTTGCGCCCAAAGGTCAGAGACATTCAGATGGCTCATCAATGCATGTTTCCATGACTGACCCAGTGGCAGTTTCCAGATAAGATAAAAATATGTGAAGGTTCAGTCAGGAAGGGAGGGGAGAGGAGCCGAGTTTTTGAGATCAAGAGGAGGTATAGTTCTGGGGTAGTGAGCAGATCGCCAAAAGGGAGGTAGCTTGCACCAGGAAAAGAAAACTACGCCTACGGGCTAGTGTTGTAATTGGCTTTTCAAGTTGTTAATGAAAAAAAAAAAAAAAAATTGTGGTACTGAGAAGGGTGAAATTTTTGGTCCTACATCAATTTTTCTAAACTTACCTACAAATAGTCAAATTTTAAAGCATTATTTCTCTTCTTCTCTATTTGTTGCATCATTCCAATAATCATAAGAGCCTTTGTACATATGTATATAATAAGTAAGAGAACTGAAGTAGTGCTTTTATTTAATTTGTTTTATTGACATTAAGTTGGTTCTATTTGTTTTCAAGTTTTCATTTTCACTCTTTCTTTTGGGTCTTTGTCTTGATTTCAAGAGTAAAAGCGAGGCAATTTTGGCAAAAAGATATTCTAAGTGGGAAGGAAGTGGTAATTATTTTTACCTAGGATGATAGTAGAGAGGCAATTTAGGTTTTGTACTTTGCTTGCCATAGTCATTTTAATTATAAAGGATTTGTTATGTTGTCTATCTGAAGAACTCTAAGGAAATCCAAGAAAAGTTAGTTATAAGAGGAGGACTAGGATTCAAAGAAATCATTTTAATGACTTTTAATAGGCTATTGATGTTTAAAAACTGAAATGGTTATTTGATCAACTATTTTGATAATAAAATATCAAGTCAAATGCAAATTGTGAACCTTCAGTAAGATTTCTCGGTTATCTAGTCTTTATCAAAAAAAAGAAAAGAGAAGATAAGAGAAAAAAAAAATTCTACGAAAAAAAGAATTCCGTAATACAAGAGAGATAGTCGAGATTTTTGAAAGAGAAATATTAGACATGTTCACTAGGGCTATAGATGTTCCATGGCTATGAACCAAGATCTTAAAAATAAAGTTAAGAGCAACTCTGTCAGGGCTATAAAAGGCTAAACTAGAATCAGAGCTTTACTCAAATAATCCCATGCAATCCAAATAGTCTGGTTAATCCTCCATAAGAATTATATGCCATGGTCATATTAAGATGAATAATTTATACACTTGCAATCACACATCATGATTTTCCTTGATTGATTCAACATAGTATGTTCCTGAGAAATTTCTACAGACTGGCAGATAGAAACTAAAATGTTTTGAAAATATTTGTAGCAAGATATGGTGTATGATTTACGTTGTTTTAAAACTAGAGTTCTAGGTTCCAAATAGTGCTACTATTTCTCCGCATACGTCACCATTTGTTGAGATGCAACACACCCCGCTAATCATAAAATTTTAATCTTATGATAATTTTGCTTTCATCAAGGTTTTAAATTTTGCTCGCATCAAGGTGTCGCAATTGCTTACCTAAAAGCATTGATCTCAATTGAATTTCTCTAGATATTTGCACTTCAATGATATTATTTCATATTATTAATTTCATAAAATTTAATCTTCATAGTTTTCCTAAGGTCTAAATTATTAAAATTGAATTTTAGGGTTTTCTTCAATTCTTCATCTTACCTTAAATTCACATTAAATTTGAAATCGACATATCTTTTTATTGGGAAATTTGTTTGAAGTAATTCAAATTATGGGTGGAATATCTTGATATCCTTTTTCCAATGGTACTAAATTTACTATAAGTTAGGTATAATTTCATTTCCAAAAATAGAATTTTTTGTTGCAGGTCGTGATCTTCTTAATGAAATATATATTGATAAAAAATGAATTTTTATATTATCTTTGTAGATTTGGATACCCTTTTGTCTATTTTACAAGTGTGCAAAATTTAATATAAATATAAGAACTTTAACTTTTCACCTAATTTTGCACTATTAGGGTTCGGAAGTAAAGTCATGGCCTGGGTAAAGCATGTTCTATGTTGCTCTTAATTGCTATTTAATCATAGCGGGACATAACCATATTCATTGAAAAAGTTGTGGATTTCAAAAGATATTGAAATTCATTTTATGTTATTTACCACTCTCAATTGCTCTTTAATCATAGCGAGCTAGAAACATCTTCCTCGAAATAAAATCTTGCTTCATTCTTCTTATAAAAATGGTCAACATTAGATGTATGAATTCAAATGAGTGGATTACAACATCTCCATTGATAAATTTTTGGTTTTCAAAAGAGATTTAATTTCATTTTATGTTCTATGCCTCTCTCAATTGCTCTTTAATCATAACGAGCAAGAAACATCTTCCTTGAAATAAAATCTTGCTTCATTCTACTCGTCATCTATTCTGCTTGTCAAAATGGTCAAAATTAGAAGTCTGAAGTCAAATAAATGGATTACAAAATATCCATTGGTAAATTTGTGGATTTCAAAAGATATTTAATTTTATTTTATGCTCTATGTTGCTTTCAATTGGTATTTAATCATAGTGGGCTAGAAACGTCTTCCTTGAAATAAAATCTTGCTCCATTTCGCTCGTGCTCTATCTCACTCATCCAAATGGTCAGCATTAGAAGTCCAAACGAAAATGAGTGGATTAAAAAATCTCCATTGACAAAGTTGTGGATTTCAAAAGAGATTTAATTTCATTTTATGCTCTATGTCCCTCTCAATTGCTCTTTAATCATAGCAGGCTAGAAACATCTTCCTTGAAATAAAATCTTGCTCCATTCCATTCCACCATTGAAGAAGAAGGCATTAGAATTTAATTTTTAATTATATTTTTACTCTAAAAACTAAAATCTTAAACCTTAGGGATAATTAAAAATTAATTAATTAATTAAAAATTAAAAACTTAAACCTTAAACCTTAAAAAATGAAATTAATTAATTAATTATTCTATTAATTGTCTAATATTTGTCATTTTATTTTTATTTTCATAGAAAATTTGCTAGTGGCAGGAGTAATGGAAGATGTGATGACATACATAAAACTTCAATGCAAAATAGGCGAATGCGGCTGTTCAGATGTAGAAGACACGAAAATTTAATAATCAACCTAGATTTTTCAAAGCCCGTCGCAAACAAATACTTGGTGGGGCATGGTCGAGAGAGTGCCCATTTAATGAAGTGTGACTACAACTAGCTTAAAAATGAAATCATCTACATACAGTCATGTTTTAATGATGATAAGATCGAATTCTTTCTTCACCATTTATGGCAAGGTACCCAGACAAATTTTTAGAAGTGGTTGGAATTGAATGAAACTATTAAAATATATTTTATCATGTAAAGCCTTGGTGGTGGGATTTTTGTAATAAGATTTAAATATTTGGAAGAAGATATTTTTGAAAAGATCGGGGTATGTCCTAAGTCTAAATATAATTCTTTTGAATGTAAAATCCAGATGCGAAAACTTGAAAATAAAAGACTTCTTGTAATTTCTAGCAAAACTTGTTTTGAATCCTTTATTTTGTACCTGAGGTTGGTGTGTGGACATCTTCTAGAATAACATGACCAAGTGTCTAATATTTTCTAGGTTATGATAAGTGCACTATATTTTGGTTTTGTCTCGCTTAAGATTTATTTAGTTTGATTGTAAACCTATGACTATTAAGATTATATTATGTTGTTAACCTTCATTCTATTTTATGTGTGTATAAAGGAAATTAAAGGCTTAGGGTTTGGGTTTGTATTTTAATTGCTCTATTCTGATTATGGAGCTTGATTGCTAGTGGGAAATACCAATTGATTCTTGTCTCCCTTATGTTTGTAATTTTCTTTCATCCTCCATTGCTTTGTCCCATGCTCAAGGTAGAAGGTGATCTTAGAAAGTTGGACACTTTCTTCATTTGATTTTGTTTCATTGTGAATCCAAGTAGTCTAATTGAATTTAATGGTTGTAATTTACAATTAGATTAGATATCCTCTCTTTTCTACTCTACCCTACTCTCTCTATTTTATTTTTTAAATGTCTTGCTTTTTATGTTCTTTAAAATTCTTTATTCTTTTAATCTGCTAAAATCTAAAGAGCTAGATCAATCCACTAATGCAAACCTGATAACTAAACTTAACAAATCACCTTCATACAACAACGAACAGAGGTTGAACCCCCTTGGAGGTATACAAATAGTCCACTTGAAACTATTCCAAAAGT
The DNA here is from genome assembly GCA_028583015.1 of Wollemia nobilis. Classification (NCBI taxonomy): domain Eukaryota; kingdom Viridiplantae; phylum Streptophyta; class Pinopsida; order Araucariales; family Araucariaceae; genus Wollemia; species Wollemia nobilis. The sequence goes on along the minus strand of JAQPPZ010002048.1, from coordinate 1,003,846 downwards.
GGAAAAGAGTGAGAGCATTTGACCCGACTCTGTAACTCACACCTTGGATAACCAACAAATATCCTAAAGTGAGAGAGATTTTATTCCCATTTATCATGACATTTTTTCCTCTTGCGCCTCCTCTTGTCGTTTGGTCATGAAAATGTGACATGTCACGATATCGAGACACTTTTCTCTCTTGTGATTTCTCTCGGCTTTTGGTCGCGATTTCATGACATGTCGCGATATCGCGACATGTCACGATTTCATGACCCAAAACAGAGAGAGAAAGCAAAGAGCAAAGATGTCACGATATCGCGACATGTCATGATTTTGCGACCCGAGAGGCAAGGAGGAGGCAGAAAGGAAAGATGTCACGATATCATGACATGTCATGATTTCATGACTACAAAGGAGAAAGGAGAACCGAAAGGGAAAGATGTCACGATATCGTGACCCGAAGAAGAGAAAAGCAACGAGGAAGAGAAATATCGTGATATCGTGACATACTACTGGTTCACGATTCGAGAAGGCACGTGTTACCAGATGGTGTTTCCTGAGGCAGTCAAAGGCCTCATTAATGCATGATTTCTTGCTCAGTAATCTTGTTGATCATGGTGGACACTCGACTGTTATTCCAAGAGGTTAGAGACATTTAGACAGCTCATCAATGCATGTTTCCACGGTTGACCCGATGGCAGTTTCTAGATAAGATAAAAATATGTGAAGGTTCAGTAAGGAAGGGAGGGGAAAGGAGCCAAGTTTTTGAGATCAGGAGGAAGTATAGTTCTAGTGTGGTGAGCAGATCGCCAAAAGGGAGGCAGCTTACACCAAGAAAAGAAAACTACGCCTATGTGCTAGTGTTGTAATTGGTTTTTCAAGTTTTTAATGATAAAAAAAAAATATGGTACTAAGAAGGGTGAAATTTTTGGTCCTACATCAATTTTTCTAAACTTACCTACAAATAGTCAAATTTTAAAGCATTATTTCTCTTCTTCTCTATTTGTTGCATCATTCGAGTAATCATAAGAGCCTTTGTACATATGTATATAATAAGTAAGGGAACTGAAGTAGTGCTTTTATTTAATTTGTTTTATCGACATTAAGTTGGTTCTATTTGTTTTCAAGTTTTCATTTTCACTCTTTCTTTTGGGTCTTTGTCTTGATTTCATGAGTAAAAGCGAGGCAATTTTGGCAAAAGGATATTATAAGTGGGAAGGAAGTGGTAATTATTTTTACCTAGGATGATAGTAGAGAGGTAATCTAGGTTTTGTACTTTGCTTGCCATAATCATTTTAATTATAAAGGAGTTGTTATGTTGTCTATCTGAAGAACTCTAAGGAAATCCAAGAAAAGTTAGTTATAAGAGGAGGACTATGATTCAAAGAAATCATTTTAATGACTTTTAAGAGGCTATTGATGTTTAAAAATTGAAATGGTTATTTGATCAACTATTTGGATAATAAAATATCAAGGCAAATGCAACTTTTGAACCTTCAGTAATATTTCTCGGTTATCTAGTCTTTATCAAAAAAAGAAAAGAGAAGATAAGAGAAAAAAAAATGTTCTACGAAAAAAAGAGTTCCATAATAAAAGAGAGATAGTCAAGATTTTTGAAAGAGAAATATTAGACATGTTCACCAGGGCTATAGATGTTCCATGGCTATGAACCAAGATCTTAAAAATAAAGTTAAGAGTAACTCTGTCGGGGCTATAAAAGGCTAAACTAGAATCAGAGCTCTACTCAAATAATCCCATGCAATCCAAATAGTCTAGTTAATCCTCAATAAGAATTCTATGCCATGGTCATATTAAGAGGAAGAATTTATACACTTGCAATCACACATCATGATTTTCCTTGAGTGATTCAACATAGTATGTTCCTGAGAAATTTCTACAAACTGGCAGATAGAAACTAAAATGTTTTGAAAATATTTGTAGCAAGATATGGTGTATGATTTACATTGTTTTAAAACTAGAGTTCTAGGTTCCAAATAGTGCTACTATTTCTCCGTGTACATCACCATTTGTTGAGATGCAACACACCCTGCTAATCATAAAATTTTAATCTTATGATAATTTTGCTTTCATCAAGGTTTTAAATTTTGCTCGCATCAAGGTGTCGCAATTGCTTACCTAAAAGCATTGATATCAATTGAATTTCTCTAGATATTTTCACTTCAATGATATTATTTCATATTATTAATTTCATAAAATTTAATCTTCATAGTTTTCCTAAGGTCTAAATTATTAAAATTGAATTTTAGGGTTTTCTTCAATTCTTCATCTTACCATAAATTCACATCAAATTTGAAATCGACATATCTTTTTATTGGGAAATTTGTTTGAAGTAATTCAAATTATGGGTGGAAGATATTGATCTCATTTTTCCAATGGTACTAAATTTACTATAAGTTAGGTATAATTTCATTTCCAAAAATATATTTTTTTGTTGCAGGTCGTGATCTTCTTAATGAAATATATATTGATAAAAAATGAGTTTTTATATTATCTTTGTAGATTTGGATACCCTTTTGTCTATTTTACAAGTGTGAAAAATTTAATATAAATATAAGAACTTTAACTTTTCACCTAATTTTGCACTATTAGGGTTCGGGAGTAAAGTCATGGCCTGGGTAAAGCATGTTGTATGTTGCTCTTAATTTCTTTTTAATCATAGTGGTATATAACCATATTCATTGAAAAAGTTGTGGATTTCAAAAGATATTTAAATTCATTTTATGTTATGTACCACTCTCAATTGCTCTTTAATCATAGTGAGCTAGAAACATCTTCCTTGAAATAAAATCTTGCTTCATTCTGCTTATAAAAATGGTCAACATTAGATGTCTGAATTCAAATGAGTGGATTACAACATCTCCATTGATAAATTTTTGGTTTTCAAAAGAGATTTAATTTCATTTTATGTTCTATGCCTCTCTCAATTGCTCTTTAATCATAACGGGCAAGAAACATCTTCCTTGAAATAAAATCTTGCTTCATTCTGCTCGTGCTCTATTTTGCTTGTCAAAATGGTCAAAATTAGAAGTCTGAAGTCAAATAAATGGATTACAAAATATCCATTGGTAAATTTGTGGATTTCAAAAGATATTTAATTTTATTTTATGCTCTATGCTGCTTTCAATTGGTATTTAATCATAGTGGGCTAGAAACATCTTCTTTGAAATAAAATCTTGCTCCATTCCGCTCGTGCTCTATCTCACTCATCAAAATGGTCATCATTAGAAGTCCAAACGAAAATGAGTGGATTACAAAATCTCCATTGACAAAGTTGTGGATTTCAAAAGAGATTTAATTTCATTTTATGCTCTATGTCCCTCTCAATTGCTCTTTAATCATAGCGGGCTAGAAACATCTTCCTTGAAATAAAATCTTGCTCCATTCCATTCTGCCATTGAAGAAGAAGGCATTAGAATTTAATTTTTAATTATATTTTTACTCTAAAAACTAAAATCTTAAACCTTAGGGATAATTAAAAATTAAAAACTTAAACCTTAAAAAATGAAATTAATTAATTAATTATTCTATTAATTGTGTAATATTTACCATTTTATTTCTATTTTCGTAGAAAATTTGCTAGTGGTAGGAGTAATGGAAGATGTAATGACATACATAAAACTTCAATGCAAAATAGGCGAATGCAGCTGTTCAGATGTAGAAGACACAAAAATTTAATAATCAACCTAGAGTTTTCAAAGCCCGTCGCAAACAAATACTTGGTGGGGCATGGTCGAGAGAGTGCCCATTTAATGAAGTGTGACTGCAACTAGCTTAAAAATGAAATCATCTACATACAGTCATGGTTTAATGAGGATAAGATCGAATTCTTTCTTCACCATTTATGGTAAGGTACCCAGACAAATTTTCAGAAGTGGTTGGAATTGAATGAAACTATTAAAATATATTTTATCATGTAAAGCCTTGGTGGTGGGATTTTTGTAATAAGATTTAAATATTTGGAAGAAGATATTTTTAAAAATATCAGGGTATGTCCTAATTCTAAATATACTTCTTTTGAATGTAAAATCCAGATGCGAAAACTTGAAAATAAAAGACTTCTTGTAATTTCTAGCAAAACTTGTTTTGAATCCTTTATTTTGTACCTGAGGTTGGTGTGTGGACATCTTATAGAATAACATGACCAAGTGTCTAATATTTTCTAGGTTATGATAAGTGCACTATATTTTGGTTTTGTCTCGCTTAAGATTTATTTAGTTTGATTGTAAACCTATGACTATCAAGATTATATTATGTTGTTAGGATTCGTTCTATTTTATGTGTGTATAAAGGAAATTAAAGGCTTAGGGTTTGGGTTTGTATTTTAATTGCTCTATTCTGATTATGGAGCTTGATTGCTAGTGGGAAATACCAATTGATTCTTGTCTCCCTTATGTTTGTAATTTTCTTTCATCCTCCATTGCTTTGTCCCATGCTCAAGGTAGAAGGTGATCTTAGAAAGTTGGACACTTTCTTCATTTGATTTTGTTTCATTGTGAATCCAAGTAGTCTAATTGAATTTAATGGTTGTAATTTACAATTAGATTAGATATCCTCTCTTTTCTACTCTACCCTACTCTCTCTATTTTATTTTTTAAATGTCTTGCTTTTTATGTTCTTTAAAATTCTTTATTATTTTAATCTGCTAAAATCTGAAGAGCTAGATCAATCCACTAATGCAAACATGATAACTAAACTTAAAAAATCACCTTCATACAATAAAAAACAGAGGTTGAACCCCCTTGGAGGTATAAAAATAGTCCACTTGAAACTATTCCAAAAGTGGAAGAGTGAGAGCATTTGACCCGAATATGTAACTCACACCTTGGATAACCAACAAATATCCTAAAGTGAGAGAGATTTTATTCCCATTTATCACGACATTTTTCCCTCTTGCACCTCCTCTTGTCGTTTGGTCACAAAAATGTGACATGTCACGATATCGGGACACTTTTCTCTCTTGCACCTTATCTTGGCTTGTAGTCGCGATTTCGTGACATGTCGCAATATCGCGACATGTCACGATTTTGTGATAAAAAACAGAGAGAGGAAGCAAAGAGCAAAGATGTCACGATATCGTGACATGTCATGATTTTGCAACCCGAGAGACGAGGAGGAGGCATAAAGGAAATATGTCATGATATCACGACATATCGTGATTTAGTGACTACAAAGGAGAAAGGAGATCCAAAAGGGAAAGATGTCACGATATCATGACCCGAGGAAGAGAAAGGCAACGAGGAAGAGAAATGTCACAATATCACGACATACTATTGGTTCATGATTCGAGAAGGCATGCGTTACCAGACGGTGTTTCTTGAGGCAGTCAAAGGCCTCATTAATACATGATTGCTTACTCAGTAAGTTTGCTAAGCATGGCAGCCACTCGACTGTTGCGTCCAAAGGTCAGAGACATTCAGATGGCTCATCAATGCATGTTTCCATGACTGAATTGGTGACAGTTTCTAGATAAGATAAAAATATGTGAAGGTTCAGTCAGGAAGGGAGGGGAGAGGATTCAAGTTTTTGAGATCAGGAGGTATAGTTCCACAGTGGTGAGCAGATCGCCAAAAGGGAGGCAGCTTGCACCAAGAAAAGAAAACTACGCCTGCGGGCTAGTGTTGTAATTGGATTTTCAAGTTGTTAATGAAAAACAAAAATTGTGGTACTGAGAAGGGTGAAATTTTTGGTCCTACATCAATTTTTCTAAACTTACCTACAAATAGTCAAATTTTAAAGCATTATTTCTCTTCTTCTCTATTTGTTGCATCATTCCAGTAATCATAAGAGCCTTTGTACATATGTATATAATAAGTAAGAGAACTGAAGTAGTGCTTTTATTTAATTTGTTTTATCGACATTAAGTTGGTTCTATTTGTTTTCAAGTTTTCATTTTCACTCTTTCTTTTGGGTCTTTGTCTTGATTTCAAGAGTAAAAGCGAGGCAATTTTGGCAAAAAGATATTCTAAGTGGGAAGGAAGTGGTAATTATTTTTACCTAGGATGATAGTAGAGAGGCAATTTAGGTTTTGTACTTTGCTTGCCATAGTCATTTTAATTATAAAGGATTTGTTATGTTGTCTATCTGAAGAACTCTAAGGAAATCCAAGAAAATTTAGTTATAAGAGGAGGACTATGATTCAAAGAAATCATTTTAATGACTTTTAAGAGGCTATTGATGTTTAAAAACTGAAATGGTTATTTGATAAACTATTTTGATAATAAAATATCAAGGCAAATGCAACTTGTGAACCTTCAGTAAGATTTCTCGGTTATCTAGTCTTTATCAAAAAAAAGAAAAGAGAAGATAAGAGAAAAAAAAAAGTTCTATGAAAAAAAGAGTTCCATAATACAAGAGAGATAGTCGAGATTTTTGAAAGAGAAATATTAGACATGTTCACTAGGGCTATAGATGTTCCATGGCTATGAACCAAGATCTTAAAAATAAAGTTAAGAGCAACTCTGTCAGGGCTATAAAAGGCTAAACTAGAATCGAAGCTTTACTCAAATAATCCCATGCAATCCAAATAGTCTAGTTAATCCTCCATAAGAATTATATGCCATGGTCATATTAAGAGGAAGAATTTATACACTTGCAATCACACATCATGATTTTCCTTGATTGATTCAACATAGTATGTTCCTGAGAAATTTCTACAGACTGGCAGATAGAAACAAAAATGTTTTGAAAATATTTGTAGCAAGATATGGTGTATGATTTAATTTGTTTTAAAACTAGAGTTCTAGGTTCCAAATAGTGCTACTATTTCTCCGCGTACGTCACCTTTTGTTGAGATGCAACACACCCCACTAATCATAAAATTTTAATCTTATGATAATTTTTCTTTCATCAAGGTTTTAAATTTTGCTCACATTAAGGTGTCGCAATTGCTTACTTAAAAGCATTGATCTCAATTGAATTTCTCTAGATATTTGCACTTCAATGATATTATTTCATATTATTAATTTCATAAAATTTAATCTTCATAGTTTTCCTAAGGTCTAAATTATTAAAATTGAATTTTAGGGTTTTCTTCAATTCTTCATCTTACCATAAATTCACATCAAATTTGAAATCGACATATCTTTTTATTGGGAAATTTTTTTGAAGTAATTCAAATTATGGGTGGAAGATCTTGGTCTCCTTTTACCAATGGTACTAAATTTACTATAATTTAGGTATAATTTCATTAAATATAATTTTTTGTTGCAGGTCGTGATCTTCTTAATGAAATATATATTGATAAAAAATGAATTTTTATATTATCTTTGTAGATTTGGATACCCTTTTGTCTATTTTACAAGTGTGCAAAATTTAATATAAATATAAGAACTTTAAATTTTCACCTAATTTTGCATTATCAGGGTTCGGGAGTAAATTCATGGCTTGGGTAAAGCATGTTCTATGTTGCTCTTAATTGCTATTTAATCATAGCGGGATATAACCATATTCATTGAAAAATTTGTGGATTTCAAAATATATTTAAATTCATTTTATGTTATGTACCACTCTCAATTGCTCTTTAATCATAGCGAGCTAGAAACATCTTCCTTGAAATAAAATCTTGCTTCATTCTGCTTATAAAAATGGTCAACATTAGATGTCTGAATTCAAATGAGTGGATTACAACATCTCCATTGATAAATTTTTGGTTTTCAAAAGAGATTTAATTTCATTTTATGTTCTATGCCTCTCTCAATTGCTCTTTAATCATAACGGGCAAGAAACATCTTCCTTGAAATAAAATCTTGCTTCATTCTACTCGTGCTCTATTCTTCTTGTCAAAATGGTCAAAATTAGAAGTCTGAAGTCAAATAAATGGATTACAAAATATCCATTGGTAAATTTGTGGATTTCAAAATATATTTAATTTTATTTTATGCTCTATGCTGCTTTCAATTGGTATTTAATCATAGTGGGCTAGAAACGTCTTCCTTGAAATAAAATCTTGCTCCATTCCGCTCGTGCTCTATCTCACTCATCAAAATGGTCAGCATTATAATTCCCAATGAAAATGAGTGGATTATAAAATCTCCATTGACAAAGTTGTGGATTTCAAAAGAGATTTAATTACATTTTATGCTCTATGTCGCTCTCAATTGCTCTTTAATCATAGCGGGCTAGAAACATCTTCCTTGAAATAAAATCTTGCTCCATTCCATTCCGCCATTGAAGAAGAAGGCATTAGAATTTAATTTTTAATTATATTTTTACTCTAAAAACTAAAATCTTAAACCTTAGGGATAATTAAAAATTAAAAAACTTAAACCTTAAAAAAATGAAATTAATTAATTAATTATTCTATTAATTGTCTAATATTTGCCATTTTATTTCTATTTTCGTAGAAAATTTGCTAGTGGCAGGAGTAATGGAAGATGTGATGACATACATAAAACTTCAATGCAAAATAGGCGAATGCGGCTGTGCAGATGTAGAAGACACAAAAATTTAATAATCCACCTAGATTTTCCAAAGCCCATCGCAAACAAATACTTGGTGGGGCATGGTCGAGGGAGTGCCCATTTAATGAAGTGTGACTGCAACTAGCTTAAAAATGAAATCATCTACATACATTCATGGTTTAATGAGGATAAGATCAAATTCTTTCTTCACCATTTATGGCAAGGTACCCAGAAAAATTTTCAGAAGTGGTTGGAATTGAATGAAACTATTAAAATATTTTTTATCGTGTAAAGCCTTGGTGGTGGGATTTTGTAATAAGATTTAAATATTTGGAAGAAGATATTTTTGAAAAGATTAGGGTATGTCCTAAGTATAAATATTCTTCTTTTGAATGTAAAATCTGGATGCGAAAACTTGAAAATAAAAGACTTCTTGTAATTTCTAGCAAAACTTGCTTTGAATCCTTTATTTTGTACCTAAGGTTGGTGTGTGGACATCTTCTAGAATAACATGACCAAGTGCCTAATATTTTCTAGGTTATGATAAGTGCACTATATTTTGTTTTTGTCTCACTTAAGATTTATTTAGTTTGATTGTAAACCTATGACTATTAAGATTATATTATGTTGTTAAGATTCATTCTATTTTATGTGTGTATAAAGGAAATTAAAGGCTTAGGGTTTGGGTTTGTATTTTAATTACTCTATTCTGATTATGTGAGCTTTATTGCTAGTGGGAAATACCAATTGATTCTTGTCTCCCTTATGTTTGTAATTTTCTTTCATCCTCCATTGCTTTGTCCCATGCTCAAGGTAGAAGGTGATCTTAGAAAGTTGGACACTTTCTTCATTTGATTTTGTTTCATTGTGAAGGCAAGTATTCTAATTGAATTTAATGGTTGTAATTTACAATTAGATTAGATATCTTCTCTTTTCTACTCTACCCTACTCTCTCTATTTTATTTTTGAAATGTCTTGCTTTTTTATGTTCTTTAAAATTCTTTATTCTTTTAATCTACTAAAATCTGAAGAGCTAGATCAATCCACTAATGAAAACATGATAACTAAACTTAACAAATAACCTTCATACAATAAAAAATAGAGGTTGAACCCCCTTGGAGGTATAAAAATAGTCCACTTGAAACTATTCCAAAAGTGGAAGAGTGAGAGAATTTGACCCGAATCTGTAACTCACACCTTGGATAACCAACAATCCTAAAGTGAGTGAGATTTTATTCCCATTTATGTGTTATTGGTGTTTTTTGTATACTCTTCCCAAGGTGTGCATAAAAGACTAATCAACACTATTTTTATGCTAGAAGGAGGACCACTTGCATTCCTCGTGTGTTTGAATTGTGAAATATAATCTTATGCTAGGTTTTATCTTCTATGGTTTGTAAAATTTTATCCTTATATGGTGGATTTTCCCTCCTTGTTATATTTCAAATATTGTTTTTTTATGTATTGTATAAATGACAACACTAATCAACATTGTTTTGGCACTATAAGGAGAGCCACTTACGTTCTTGGTGTGTTTGAATTGTGGAATATAATCTAATGCTAGCTTTTACCTTCTGTGGTCCATAAAATTTTATCCTTAACTGGTGGCTTTTTCCTCCTTGTAAGCTTTAAAATCTTGTTTATTTTGGTATTGCCTAAATGGAAACACTAATCAACATTGTTTTGGTGCTATAAGGAGGTTCCCATTCGATGTTTAAAAGGGTCTATTTAAAGTGAGAAACATAGTTTTACATAGTGCTTTTTCTTCTATGGATCATTAATCAAACAATCATGGTCAATTGGTTGGACTCCAATGCCTTGAATATTCTTGGTCCAACCCATGATTTACCTAGGAATCATGAGAAATATCTTCTACCCTACAAACATTATGGTGCTAGGATAGTTGAAGAGCACATGACTACCTTAAAAAACACTCTTAAATTCTTAAATATCCTTCATGAAGATGTTGCTTGTAGATTATTCTCATTTACTCTGCAAGAAGTTGTGTATGACTAGTTTCTAAATCTTATGAATGACTCTATCACCAACTGGGATGATTTAGAAAAAGTTTTTGTATCTCAATTTGGCCAAGTAATTGATCCCAACATGTTGTATCAACAATTTTCCAGCATTAAGAGAGAGTCCGGTGAAACTATCAGGTCTTTCAATGTGAGATTCCAAAAGGCTTATGGTAGAATGAATGGTCATTACATCCCAAGTACAAATTTAGCCTTAGAAATCTATAAGAATACCTTGGATCCAGTGACCTTTGTTTTTCTTAAGAGAGAAACCAATATCACAAACCTGATAGGAGCTTATAAATAAGCTCTGATTCTTGAAAGACAATTAGAACCTCAAATTTTGAGTAGTTCTTTGATATCATATGTTACATAGAACATACCTATTTTGAATCTCATTCCACATCAAGTATTAATACCAACATGTCATGCTCCACAGAGGAAACTCCATTAATTTTGACACACATTGAGCATGTGAAGAATATAAAGAAAGATTCTAAAAAGGCCAAGGTGGAAGATGTATCTATGATGGTCTAAAACCTGAAAAATGACTTCTTGAGTTTTAAGAGTCAAGTATTTGGAGGAGAAAATTTAAACAAATTACCTTACCAAAAGAACAAACTCCCTAGATCTTCATATGAAGGTAATAAGAATTGCATCAGAAGTAAGGAGCTTGAAGTAAACATATGTGACCTGGAATTACCCAACTTTGAAGCTTTGTCTAGTGAGTTGAATTTTCCTAAAAATAAAATAAATATTGATAGTTTTGGTTCATCCAAATATAGTACGACTATGATTTTGTATTCATTCACCTTCTTGAATGAGTCAAAAAATATTGCAAAAATGCCCATGGATGAATTGCAAGGTTTTCAATAGTTCCAAAGGGACAATTATAATTTGAGATGTGAGAATATAGAACCTACTCCTAATAATGATCCTCCTCCACCAAATGGTAATGAAAATAATATTTAGGTTTACTATATAGAAGTACCTAGGAAGGAGTATAACATCATTGAGGATATGAAAAAAATTAAGGCTAACATCACCCTCCATGATCTGGCTCAGATTACTGAATAAAATGATGACTTGATTGAAACTTACTCCAGAACACCTATTGAACTTCAAGAAAAGGAAATAGTAACTGTGGATGTTTCTAAACAACTCAAAATAGAAAGAGAGCCTCTGTATAAACATATGATCACTGAACATGATATAAAACATGAGGTTGTAAATTGTGGTTGTATCGCTCCAAATTTTTTGCATCCTTACCTTCAGGCTATAGGATCCATGCCCGAAAGGGGGATGCGAGAAGGATGGGATAATACCTCGGACTGAGAGGCCCTTTGAAGGTCGCGCCTCTCGGGGGAGGGGTATAAGGGTGAATTTTTGATGGATGGTGGGTTCACCAGGAAACTTTTGAGTGGCAGTTTCCACGCCTAGGTTGAGAATGGGTTTGATGTGTTCATTTTTATATTTAATCATTCAATTCCTAGGTTTGGCCAAGATGAATCTAAGCTATTCTATATGCCAATGCTGATTTATATGGATACAAAAAACATGAATAAGTGCTAAACATAGAAAGTGTGCTAAATAAAATAGAATGTACCTGATTTCGGATGTCTGATGAAGATTCTGAGGTTTGTAGAAGTCCAGATCATCTCAAATATTACATAATCATCTGCAATTGCACAGAATCATCTCAGATCATAGTCGATCATCTGAGATCAGACGAGATCATCGTCGACCTGATGAATTCGTCAGAAACCTACAATCATAGAAATAGATACCAAAAACCAAAAATGCAACTACAAAAGCAAGGGGAAATGATAGAAATGATAGTAAACTTGCCTAAATGATAAATCCAGATAACAATTAAAGGAAATGCATTAATTTGATAATTTATTTTAACTTTATCATGCATCTATGCTAAATGAGGTGAACTCCAGGATGCAAAAATAGAATAAACTAAGTTAATGCATAAAGAAATGAAGATAGAAGATAAAGAAATGCAAACTCCGGGCTCTGATTGCCCCCAATCTGGACTATAGTCGAGATCACCTCCAATCGTACGAGATCATCGCCGATCTATGACAGGATCATCCGAAATCATCTGGAATCGTCTATGATGATCCGAGCTTGCTCCGACTGAAAAATAGTAAAATTCTTGCAAGAAAAACTTGAAATACACAATGCGACAATGGTATGAAGGTGTTTTAATGCACAAGAAACTAAAGTTGTAGGGAAATCAGTCAGCCAGGGGGATAAACTGAGAAAATCCTAGTTTATATAGGATTAGGGAGAGGTTAGGAGGTTGGAGATCACCCCAATTTGGGAGATCTCCAATGGGGGAGACTCTAACCGCGTAGACACGCTTTTTGCCCAAGTTAGAGAAGCTGTTGAATATAAGCTAATTATGAAAATTTGGTTTTGGGATGAAATCGTCTGGACGTTCTCTTCTAGATGAATTCGTCAGATCTGGGATGATTTCATCTGATCATCGACGATATCGTCCAACGGTCAAAACAAATCCTAAAAATGGCATGAAAAATGAGGGGAGCGGGTAACGGGCGGTTTGGGGTTAAAATTCAAATTTTTATCTTTTACTAAGGGTTTAACTATGCCAATTTTAGGGTGCTACATTTTGCCCCCTCTTTAGTAAATTTTTTGAAGAAAATGCGTTAAAGACGAGTTCTTCCCGTTTTATGAGAAAGCAAAAATTTACTCAATTTTTTAGACGATGATTCTAGGTCGAATCGTACGACTACTGACTATGGTGCCCCCTCCGTGTTTTTACCCAAATCGAACGTTTGAGGTAAAAGCATAGAAAAGAAAAATTAAAAATGTTGTTGTTTTTAAATAAAATTAAGAAAAATAGGGTAAAACCCTAATTCATTTTTACTGTTCATTTTTACTATTTTAGAGCTCTGTAGACAAAAATGGTTGAGACAGCGCACAGATCGACAGAGGTCCGACGCGGGCTACGGGTAAGAATCTAAACCTAGTGAATTATGTTTTAATTTGATTTGTGCAATTTTTGATTTAAATTTTGATTATTTTGGGGCATCGCGGCCATTTTTAGGCCATCGACGACGTCGGGATGAAATCGTCCCTAGATCATCGATTTCATCTGAGGGCGAAATCGACGGAATAGGGGCGATCCCGTCCAACAAGGGGCGATCCCCAAGTTGAGAAATCGGAGACGATTTCATCCTACAAAGGATGATTTTACCCAATTTAGGATGATATCATCCAATGGTGGATGATATCATCATTTTTATGAAATTAAGCTTGTTTAAATTGTATTTAATTGATTTTAATGATTGGTTTATTAATGAATTTTATTGTTTTATTGTTTGTTTTGAGAAGGGATTACTAAAGAGTCGAGAGTGGAAATACGGGGGGCTGAGGGATGACGTGGCTATGCTCGACCAGGCAGAGCGAGACCGACTAGCACAGGTCGGATTACAGCATGTGGCAGAGATGCCACAAGTATCGATAGACATGGGGCTACTGACAGCCCTAGCAGAGAGATGGTATCCGGGGTCATCCTACTTCTGGTTATCGATAGGGGAGATGGCTCCCACACTAGAGGATGTATGGAGGATCTTGAGGATCCCCATATAGGGATGGTTGATGACTCCTATGGCCAATCAGGGCCAGGCTATGATGAGGCTGAGCGGAGACCCGAGCTTCACCTTGGAGAAGGGCAGAGTGAACATCGAGTCTCTGAGGCAGATGCCTAGGGCATCTAGGTTGACTCAGGTGTTGGCAGGGATAGTGGGTGGCTTACTATTGTGCCACCAGAGTGGGTGCAGATTACCCTGGCTCCTTTTAGATGTGGTCTATGACATGAGAGACCACGGGTATAGATTTGCATGGGGCAGCTTTGTACTATGTCGCTTGTATAGGATCCTACATGGGGTCGTATACAAGGGAGGCCGATGTCTAGTTTTGACATCACTACTATAGGTATGGTGTTGGGAGCACATCATGGTGCGAAGGCCGATAGGACTCCCACTGATAGGGGTTGATCGAGAGAGACCTCAAGTTTTCTATTGGTGGCTACAGAGAGGGTCATAATGACGGATAGATCTATCGATGTCATGGAGGTTGCTAGATGACCTCATCCTAGACCAGATCACCTGGAGGCCATGGAGAGAGCATCCAGGGTGGGCAGAGGATGGGCAAGAGCTGGCTCACATCAAGCGAGTCTACTGGCTGAGGATGGAGTGGGGAGAGGTAGAGCTCCATCGCTATGACCAAGTTTTGTGATAGTTCGGTCTTCAATAGGGGATCCCTTCTCTCAGGGATTATGAGTACTCTCAGACTATTCGGGATAGTACTACATTGAGTGGGGCTCCAGATATGCAATGATTCTAGAGCTAGGACATGGATGATGCCCCCATCTAGCTAGTGGATGGTGACGATGTTGGGGTTGTTGATGGATACGATGCCTGGTATGCAGGCATCCACCCTCCTCGGATGATGAGGGCATAGGGTCCGGTGCATGCGATTGTGCGATGGATGGGGAGGCATGCCGGGCAGCTATTGAGGTAGCAGGGGTCATGGAGGGAGAGAGCAATGACGGTCTCTATAGGAGAGATGCCAGAGGATGCCACAGGCTCCACAGAGACTATAGTAGATAGGGAGGAGGGAGGAGAGGATTCCCTTCTCAGTAGGGGGAGAGGCCACCATCACCCGATAAGGGCAAGGGTGTCAAGGTGGGGGAGAGCAACGAGATGGTGGCTCTCCAGGCTCAGGTGTAGACTTTATAGGATGAGGCTACATGGCTCAGGGCTCAGAGTGGAGGGGCGAGCATGCAGGAGTTGGCATGGTCTATGGCTCAGACCATGTTCTATCAGGGAGTATACTACCAACTGGTTCTAGAGGGCTAGAGGTTGTAGCTGCCAGCACATTGCAGAGCCGATCAGGGTGGGATCATCGAGGACATCCTCATGATCGACGGTGAGGACCCGAGACATAGCCTGGACCTCTATGGGACCACCTCCTCCATGCCAGGGTGGGAGAGGAGATGAGGCTGAGAGCTCGAGGGCTTCTCGAGACTAGCTACCATAGACTGGATTGTATATTATTATTATTTTGAGAGGATTGAGTATGCTAGGGTATTGATTGTGGCATACCAATCTAGTTTTGATATGATGTACATAATTTGTTGATATATATATGGTATTTTTGATGATATGACTTGTGTATATGTTGTATGATGCTTTAATTTTGGATTTGTTGATTGATTATTCATGTAATTATGTCATTGGAAATAAATTATAATTTTATGTCATGCCATAAAATTTTAAATGAAATAATCTGATGTGAACAAATTGGTTGTTTTGGTGGTGTGATTTGATGAAAAATAAAAGGGACTTCTAACAATAATTTCAAAGGACATTGTCGTTGTTATAGACCATTTCATGGAGTCGCCGCTCGCTAGGTCGTCAAGCTAATCCCAGTATAGAAATATTGCTAAAAGTAAAAGGGTGCTTAAGAGACTGTCTTAAGACTTTGTGTTGTGATGATGAAAAATGATGATGGTGATGATTTGTTTTCAGATTTTCATAAAAATATTATGCATGAGATATTAAAAGAAATATGATTTTTGCTAGGCATAAATTCCTAAGTGTGATAAAATTTTTGAATAATTCCCTAGGAATTATACCATCATTGCAAAATTGAATGTTGACATAATGAAATGAAATAGAAAAATTTGCGTTCTTTTTAAAGCACAATTGTGTAACATAATGATGTAAGCCATATGTTTTTATGAATTAAAATGAATGGGAAATAAAATTAGAACAATGGTTTGCGCTAGGCATAGAATTATAGGTATAGACTTATACCATCATCACGAAATCCAAAAAAGAATTTGATATTTTAGTTTTATTGCATGATTGATTTTTGATTTTGAGATAAACAAAAAATAATAATATATAAACATGACTTTATTTACTAGGTTTTTGAAGATGTGAAAGAAAATTTTGGTTTTTGGAAAGAAATATATTTAATTGTTTTTATGCTAAGCAAATGTTCTTAAATAAGAAGATGAAATGATTCGAAAAGAATTGCAGAGATATTTTAAATTATCTCAAAGACAAAATGTAGATTTATAAGGAACCCTCATGTGCAAATGTGAGTTCATTACCGATCTTGATTTATCATAATGATACAAAATCTCTCAAATACAAATGTGTGTGCAATTGTATTGTTCATTCACCAATTTTGAGCAAGATAATTTGATACAAGTAATTTGAATTAACCAAATGAGTGTTCATTGACCATGATTTATATGCATGTAACCATACCAGACTACTATGTAAGTCGGGTCATCAAGAGCTAGCTAATCCATAAGCCGACATAGGTCTGTACAAAAGAAGGTCGCTAATGTGACAGACATATCACCACGCTAGGGATTACCCAAGGCCAAGCGGGTTGGGCACAAACCACTTGTTATGGGGCTTACCTCACAGTTTTTGAATAATTGAGAATTCCAGGGATTCAAGCTCATTCACCCTTCTTTTCTTTTCAAGGGGTAGGGAAAAGGGATTTTATTGCTTTTTGCTTTTCTTTTTCTTTTTTCTTTTCTTCTTTTTTTTTGTATTTTTGCTTGGAACTGAGATAATGCTGAAATATTCTTGCGATGGTACAAAATAATATTTTTCTTTTTCTCATTTTCTTTGACTTTTCTTTTTCTTCCTATACTAGGGATACTTGCTCGGATTGGTTGTAGAGCAAGGGATTTTTATTCGGGTAGGGGTGAGCTTGTCCTTTTGTCAATTCTCAAAGATTCTAGACCATGTGCATGATAGGATAGCAGGGGAAACTTTTCGCTCAAGAAACCATTTCTACTATGTAGCATCATATCGAATTTGCAATGAAATCATTTTAATGTGAAAAGATATGCTTGGTTCAAGTAAATAACAAGATCAGTTCTCTATGCTCAAAAATTTATTTAATTCAACTGTGGACTTTGATATAAGAGAGATTAATAATCATACCAAATAAAATCAAGATATTTATTCATGTGAGTGTGAAAGTGCGGGATTCCAAATAAATGCTAATTTATCCAAAATAATTGAAAATATAACTGCAATACTTCAAGAATTGACAGGTACAAAAATAAAAGATGTTTTTGAAGATTTTGATGATTTTGAAGTTTTTATATTTTGATTTTAATTTATGAATTGAAAGAATAAATATTATTACTTTTTTTGAAATTTTTATATGGATGACTAAAATGAAACAATATGCAAAATAACAATATATACAATGATGAAATGACCAGATGTTATGCATAATAGCGCTTAAGATGCATAATGTTCATAGGTTCTTTAAGATCTTTACCATCTAAGGTAGCTAATCGGTATGCTCCTGATCCAAATTTAGCAGTGATGATATACGGTCCAAGCCAGTTGGGCTCAAATTTACCTTTAAGGTCTTTAGTTGCATTAGTATTTCTTTTATTTTCTTTTAAGACAAGGTCACCGATCTCAAAGGATCGATGATGAACTTTCTTGAGGTATGCTCACTTGAGCTTGTTTTGGTAGGCACGAAGATGCTCCAAAGCATTGATGCACTTCTCATCTAGGAGTTCCAGCTGACTAAATCTTCCAACATGATATTCATCTCCTACTTCAGTATCTTGAAGTAGTAGAGCCAAAGAAGGAACTTCTAATTCAAAGGGAAAAACTGCTTCAGTGCCATAAACCAAAACAAAAGGTGAAGTGCCCGTGGGAGTACGAACGCTAGTTCGATAAGCCCACAAAGCAGGATATAATTGGATGTGCCAATCTCGGCCAGATTTATTGACCAATATTTTGAGGATTTTAATTAATGTTTTATTAGATGCTTCTGCTTGGCCATTACCCTGAGGATAATAGGGAGTGGACCAACGATGTTGAATTTTATATTTTTGACATAATTTTTTGACATCTTTATTTTTGAAACAAGTTCCATTATCTGAGATGAGATTTGCAAGAATTTCGAACCTACAAATAATTTGATTAAAAATAAATTTGGAAACTTGGGTTCCAGTGCAAGAAGCTAAGGGCATAGCTTCAACCCACTTCGTGAAATACTCGATGGTGGTTATGATAAATTTGTGTCCATCAGATGACACAGGGTTGATTTTTCCAATGATGTCTAAGCCCCATTTTGAAAAGGGCCAAGGAGATGAAATAGCCTGCAGTTCTTGTGCAGGCGCATGGACAAGGTCAGCATGTTTCTGGCACTTGTCGCAATGGTACACATAATCATGTGCATCATTCTCCATGGTAGGCCAAAAATATCCTATCCTAAGGAGCTTCTTAGCAATGGCGCTACCACTAAAATGTCCCCCACAAGATCCATCGTGGGCTTCACTCAAAGCTGATCTAGATTCTTCTAGATTCAAACATCTCAATAGGATGCCTTCAAAAGATCTCCTATACAATGTATTGCCAATAATTATGAAGCGACTTGCTCGTCTACGTAATAACCAGTGTTGGTTGCTATTACAACCTTCAAGGAAGGTCCCATTTTGAAGAAAATTAAATATATCAGTGTACCAAGGTTCAGGAGTAGTTTCATTGATTAGAAACACATCCAAAGGTTCTAAGCATGATTTATTTGAAGCGGGTTCCTAGAGTCGATGAATAATGATGGTAGCATATTCGTCATCTAACTCCAAGGGCAAAAGAGATGCAGTTGCAGCCATAGCATCAGCCACACGATTGCTAGTTCGAGGAATAGCTTCCAAGGTAACTTGATCAAATAAAGATATTAATTGTAAGACATATGCTTTATATGGACGTAATTTATCATCTCTGGTCTGATAAACATCATTGATTTGATTTATGACAAGTTGAGAATCACCGAAAACCAATAGATTTTTAATTTTTAGTGCCAAGGCAGCTCGTAATCCAAGGATTAGAGCCTCATATTCAGCAGTGTTATTAGTACAAGCAAACATTAATTTAAAGGACAGAGGTATAAGATGTTTCTACGGAGATATTAAAATAATACCTGCACCAGCCCCACTCATGCATCGGGCTCCATCAAAGTATAGGGACCATTGCTCTGGATGGTCTGCCTCTAATTTAAGGCATTCATCGAGAAACTCAATGATGAGGGGATGGGTAGACTCTAAGGGTGCAGCAACTAATTGATCTGCTATGATTTGACCCTTAACAGACTTCTGTCCTATAAACATGAGTTCAAACTCGCTTAGCACAAGAACCCACTTTGTTGTGCGACCAGATAAATAAGGTCGACTCATGAGATACCGCAAAGGATCGAATTTAGCAATGACATACGTTTTTTGACTGAGCATATAATGGCATAATTTCTGTGTAGAAAATATGACTGCTAGACATAGTTTCTCTAATGTTGTGTAGCGGGTTTCATAACTGATTAAGGTTCGGCTAATGTAATAATTAGCACGCTCTCTTTTCTCATCGTCAAGTTGAGCTAGCATAGCTCCTAAGGCAAAATCTGAGGCATAAATATACAAGATAAATGGGCGATCAGGTCTAGGTGGTGAAAGCATAGGTGGGTTAAGGAGATATTGTTTGAGGAGTTCAAATGCTTCCTGACATTCATCGTCCCAATGAAAAGAGACATCTTTCTTAAGAAGCTTAAGAAAGGGTCCTGTTTTGTCCGCCAACTTATCGATGAAGCGACGAATAGCTTGAAGCTTACCTTGTAGACTTCGTAATTCAGATATATTTGTGGGTGCGGGCATATCAGTGATAGCCATGATCTTGAGAGGGTCAATTTCAATGCCACGTAAAGAAACTATAACCCCCAATAATTTATCGGACTTAACTCCGAATATACATTTGGCTGGATTCAATCGGATAAGATATTCCCTTAACCGATCAAATACTTTTCTCAAGTCATCTAAATGATCATCTTCTTTGATGGAACGAGCTATAATATCATCTACATAATCATGTAGAATATCATGCATCATATCATGAAAGATATAAGTCATGGCTCGTTGATATGTTGCACCTGCATTCTTCAAACCGAATGGCATCACTTTCCAACAAAAGGTCCCCCAAGGGGTAATAAAGGCTGTTTTAGCCTGATCTTCAGGAGCTATCTTGATCTGATTATAACCAGAAAATCCATCCATTAAGGATATCATTCCACTCCCAATAGTAAAATCAATGATCTGATCCATGTTGGGAAGAGGAAAATCATCTTTAGGGCATGCAACATTAATATCTCTAAAGTCTGTGCAAACCCTAACTTTGGTAGCTTCTTTCTTAGTTACTGGAACTACATTCGAGATCCATTCAGCATAATCAATGGCTTGTATAAAAATAACCTTCAAGAGTTTTTCTAATTCCCCTTTGACTAGTAAGGCCACTTTAGGATGCATTTTTCTAAGTTTCTGTTTAACAGGTTTAGCATCCGGATGGACTACTAGGTGATGCATGACTACGGAAGGGTCTAATCCTGGCATATCCTCATATGTCCAAGCAAAAACATCTTCATAGTCTTTAAGAAATGCAATGTATTTATCTTGTTTTTCTTGACTCAATTCTGATCCAATGTTGATTATGTGAGGGTTATCTTCGGTTCCAATGTTAATTTTTATGACATTTTCTACTTCCATGTGTAGATCTCTCTCAAAATTAGGTGGGGCGGGTGAAACACCCAATTCTTGTAATTCTTCCGAGGTTAGCTTGGATAATTCATCTTGAGGAGTCGTGGCCTCAAGCTGGGCTATACTAGGTATAGAGCCATCGAAATAAAATCCGTTATGTAATAATTCCTCAATGGAGACATCATGGAAGATATCTCCCTCCAACTCATCATCGGATTCAACAATCATCTGAGGGTAAGCTATGGATAGCATATTACATGTAAATGGCTTATTCATTAAATGGAAAGCATCATGTTTATCCAAATAATCTTGGTAAGATATGAGATGGTCATCATCCTCAAATGGGAAGGGCTGACCTTTACTAGGAAATAGGCCCACACCACATCGGGCAGGCCATGGTTCTACCTCAAAAGGTTCTTTCATACCATTTTGGAAAGGTCCCAAACCTTTCCCTTTATATCCCAATTTAAGCATTATAGGCTTAGCTTTAATATACTCATTAGTAAAATAACATCGAGCATATCCATCATAATGAGTCTTGATGTTTCTAGGTATTCTTCCCTAGTCATATCCCTTATAAATAAAAGCACAGCTCCCGACTTGGTAAATACTTCCCATAGGCTGTGGGAGGCCCAAGGTATGAGGAGAGGGTGGCAAATTATTTAAAATAAGGGAATCTTGCATAGCAACGTTTGTTTTTTCTGATATAAGAATTTTAGATAAATCGGGTAAGAGCTCATCAGTAAGAGCGTAAGAGGTAGAAGGAACATTTCCTATATCTTCGGATGCAGAAAATATGCCTCTGGTAGGTGTAGATGTTGTAGAGATGTCGATGGATGGGTCTATAGGTATGGAAGTTATAGGAGTAAAACAAGAAGCATTGGTTGTGGGTTTAGGATCTTTTTGAGGTCCTAATGTGGTTTGTTCGGAAGATGGTTGAACTATATGTAGAGGTGGAGTTGATGGAGAAAATGTAGATGATGTTATGGGTGTGTGTTTCACACGTTTAGATGGATGATTAGAATTAGGATGTGTGGATGACAAAGCAGGGCAAAATTGAACTCCAACAGGTTCTGCCAAAGCACACATATCAAAGGGTCTAGGATCACCATGAATGGTAACCAACTGATTCTTAAATTCGAATTTAACACACTGATGTAAAGTTGAGGGAACAGCTCGCATCGCGTTGATCCAAGGGTGACCCAAGAGTATATTGTACGATGCAGGGCAATGCACAATAAACACGGTCGTGTCTAAGGTTCTTGGACCAACTTGCAATGGGATAGTAATAACTCCACACGTTTCTTGTGTTTCGTCATTGAAGGCTTTTATGATCATATCAGTTCTTTTCATTTCATCACTTCTAAACCCAAATCTTTGGTAGAAGTCAAAAGTGCAAATGTTTAAAGATGAACCATTATCAATCAAGACTCGTTTAACTGCTACATCTCCAATTAGGGTAGTAATATATAAGGGGTTATCCTTATGTAAACTATGTTGCGGTATATCTCTATCCCGAAAGTCAATACAATCGACTTCTCGAGTTATGATAGTATTGGCCATGGCTTCAAGTTGAATATTTTGTGGTACCATCATTTGGCTTAATGTGAGCATTAATTCATCCCTATGTGTAGGAGAAGATTTTAAAAGGTCCAAAAGGGAAATTCTAGCTGTAGTATTTGATAATTGTTCATTAATATTATAAGGAGGTTTAGGTTGAACATTAGGTGCATGATTCCCTTTATTAGGAACTTTCAAAACAAATGGAGCTGATCCATCATTCTGAGTTTGATCTTGTTGAGAATTTTGAGCCTGTTGTCGAGTAATAGCTCCGATGGTACCTACAATATTATTTTGTGGATGATGAATGGGTCTTGGTCTAGCATTTATGGCTTGTTCATTAGAAAGTAATTGGTGAGAAGATGGTCTAGTAGTGACTCTTCTTGGAAATGGTTCTTCCGAAACCATAGAATTTGTGATAGGTTGAATAGCATCTGATTCATCTTCAGAACTATTCGATTGATTTGATGTGATTTCCATGTCACTTTCAGTCTCGTATTCTGTATCACTAAGATCAGGTGTCCGAATATTATATAGAGGTCTGGTCGTAACCATGGATAAAGTTGTGTCAAATATTTGCAGATCATGAGCAGGTAAATGTCCACTAATAGTCCCTACATATCGGGTAGGAGGGGGAACATTATGATGCTCAATTTGATTAGCCACCTCTTTACCATGCTTTGGTAAAGGATGTTGAAATATGTCCAATGATTGATTGGCATTCTGATTCTGATTTTGGGGGATGTTCTTTTGAGCATTATTAGGAGGATTTTGTTTAGGTTGAAAGGCTTGCACCTCCATCTCATTGTTATCAATTAAGTCTTGTATTTTATGTTTTAATATTTTACAAGAGTTGGTAGCGTGTCCAGGTCCTCTATGGAAATCACAGTGTAAATCAGCTCTGTATCCGGGTATAGTTGGATCAGGTTCCCGGATATTTGGTAATTGGATCAAACCTCGTTCTAATAATTGTGGGAGAATGGTTGATAGAGGTTGATTTAACCTAGTAAATTCTCGAGGTGGTTTATCAGGAGGTTTCAGTATAAACTTCTCCGTTGTCTTCGTAGCATTAATAGTAGCAATATTTCTACTATCAGTGACTCCATCACCCACAACTTGTTTATTTTTATATTGATTTCTGGATGTTTTCTCATCATCTTTCTTTTTAAGCTGACCTCTCCTAATGAGAGCATCTTCCACTCTTCGAGCTAAGTCTATAGCTTGATCGAAGGTGGTCAAGGTAGCAGTTGATAACTCATAGGATAGTTGTTCTTGTAAATTATTGATAAAGATATCCAACATTTCTCGATAAGGTAACACAAAGTGCAATTTTCCTATCAACTGTCTCCATCGAGCTAGGAAATCAGCAAAACATTCATCTTTGTCTTGTTTTAAGTTGTACAAATATTTAATGGTTACATGCCTTTCGATGTAGGCACTAAATTGATGAACAAAAGACTCGGCTGTTTCTTCGAAATTCCTCAAAGAATGAGTGGGTAATTGATAATACCACTCTAATGCCATTCCTCCTAAACTTTTCGGGAACATTTTTAGTAATAACAAGTCATCATGTGATATATCATGACATGCTATCCTAAACATACGAAGATGCTCTATGGGATCTTCGGTTCCTTTGTATATAGGTAGGACAGGCATAGGAAAGTGTTTAGGATATGGTTGTGCTACAACTATAGGATCTAAAGGTTGACTACACATCTCTCGATAATTGTACGAGGGACGGTAGGGATCTATCTGGTCCATGCGGGAGACTAACTGTTTCACCATGGCTTCAAGATTACTAGTTTGTCCACCATATTGGTTCGGTGGTACATGAGTATGGGATTTGTGAGCGTATGATGGCGTGACATAAGGATTAGATGCTATATTGCTATTATGCAAATGGTTGGTAGGGAGAGTATTATGAAGAAGATTTGTAGTAGCATTATGTTGTATCCCAGATTGTTGGAAATTGGTGTTTGGTTTTGTTTTGGGCTTTTGTTGATTTGAGGTATATTGATCAATAGCTTGGCGAAATAGAGCAGTGAATGAAGGTTTCTTTTGTGTGGGAATAACTCTAGGCTTGGTAACAGGCACTCTAGGTGGTTGGGTAACCTGTTGTTGTTGCATGTTCTGGATTATAGCGGCCATATCCAAATTGGATGGTCCAGCTTGATCACTTTCTTGATCAACGAAGGACAAGGGATTAGTGCGTGTGTGATATATGTCTTCTAGGGTTGCTTGAGTGTCACTAATTTGATCCTTGTCCATATGGACTGCTCTATTAAGAGTGCCAATATTAGTATTGAGGAACTTCCAAAAATGTTCCATGTTCTCAAAAGTAATAGCTCCTCCTGGAGACATTTTAGGGGATGAGGATCCTTCCTCTCTAACAGTTTCTCTTTGTTCATTTCCTTCAGAAAACTCTTCTTCTTGTTGGTCTAGGGTTCCTTCTTCCTGAATTGGGTCTTCAGGAAGGACATCTGGTTTATTTACTGGTTTTCCTAACCAATCTTCTTCTACTTTAGTCTGTTTTCCATTCCTAAGTCTAGTCATTATGCTTAAACTTAGATTTTAGCAAATATATATTTTTATATATATATTTGCGACAAGTTTGGGAGGTATATATTTTAATTATATACCTACTATAATACTTAAAAGAAAATGTTTTAATTTTTGTTATATTTTTGTTTTGTTTTTGTTTTTTTTTTTTATAATAATATTATAAAGACAACAAACAACATACTAAATGCAAGAAATAATAATAATAAAAGAATGGCTTAGTTTTCTATAAATAGTTTATGGATATCGTTAATAGGATCAAGTTCATCAGGAGTCATGAAATGCTCCTCTTCAAATTGGAAATGGTTTTTCAAGAATTTGACAAAGTGTGCTATGGTGATATTATCTGTTTCAGACTCTGACCTGTAGAAATAAATTTCATGGCAATACTCTCGATATAACACAGCTCTAGGAACTCTATTCCATATCTTTCTATCTATAAGAATGACCTCTTGATCCTCTATACGAGATAGAAATTTATGTACTACAACTATGTCTCAAGGTATTCCTCAAAGGTGTACAACTCGGAAGACACAAGTGCTCTTTTATCTGCTAACCACCTATGGCAAGCTCTCTGAAGTTCATGGTACAAAGTTACCTGATCAGGATCCAGGATTCTATCTAGGACAAACCTCTTAATTTGCCTAAGTTCTGTTGACCTAGATGAAATAATACCCAATCTCCTATCAAGTTCGTCCCACAAAGGTTGAACCCTATTTGTTTGAGGTACTCTAAGCACAGAAGTAATCTCTATGGCTGCTAATTGATTTTCAACATTTATGGTGACAACTCGTCTTTTATTATAATCTACCATCTAAATATGATATGCAATTTTAATTGTTTGTCTGATGATTCTAAATGCATTTATTTTTTTTTTTTTGGATTGTTTTCAAAAGGTTTTTAGTTTTCACGTCGGGTTCACCAAAATGTATCGCTCCAAATTTTTTGCATCCTTACCTTCAGGCTATAGGATCCACGCCCGAAAGGGGGATGCGAGAAGGATGGGACAATACCTCGGACTGAGAGGCCCTTTGAAGGTCGCGCCTCTCGGGGAGGGGTATAAGGGTGAATTTTTGATGGATGGTGGGTTCACCAGGAAACTTTGAGTGGCAGTTTCCACGCCTAGGTTGAGAATGGGTTTGATGTGTTCATTTTGTATATTTAATCATTCAATTCCTAGGTTTTGCCAAGATGAATCTAAGCTATTCTATATGCCAATGCTGATTTATATGGATACAAAAAACATGAATAAGTGCTAAACATAGAAAGTGTGCTAAATAAAATAGAATGTACCTAATTTCGGATGTTTGATGAAGATTCTGAGGTTTGTAGAAGTCCAGATCATCTCAAATCTTACATAATCATCTACAATTTCATAGAATCATCTCAGATCATAGTCGATCATCTGAGATCAGATGAGATCATCGTCGACCTGACGAATTCGTCAGAAACCTGCAATCACAGAAACAGATACCAAAAACCAAAAATGCAACTGCAAAAGCAAGGGGAAATGATAGAAATGATAGTAAACTTGCCTAAATGATAGATCCAGATAACAATTAAAGGAAATGCATTAATTTGATAATTTATTTTAACTTTATCATGCATCTATGCTAAATGAGGTGAACTCCAGGATGCAAAAATAGAATAAACTAAGTCAATGCATAAAGAAATGAAGATAGAAGATAAAGAAATGCAAACTCCAGGCTCTGATTGCCCCCAATCTGGACTACAGTCGAGATCACCTCCAATCGTACGAGATCATCGCCGATCTACGACAGGATCATCCAAAATCGTCTGGAATCGCCAGCGACGATCCGAGCTTGCTCCAGCTGAAAAATAGTAAAATTCCTGCAAGAAAAACTTGAAATACACAATGCAACAATGGTATGAAGGTGTTCTAATGCACAAGAAACTAAAGTTGCAGGGAAATCAGCTAGCTAGGGGGATAAACTAAGAAAATCCTAGTTTATATAGGATTAGGGAGAGGTTAGGAGGTTGGAGATCACCCCAATTTGGGAGATCTCCAATGGGGGAGACTCTAACCACGCAGACACGCTTTCTGCCCAAGTTAGAGAAGCTGTTGAACAGAAGCTAATTATGAAAATTTGGTTTTGGGACGAAATCGTCTGGACGTTCTCTTCCAGATGAATTCGTCAGATCTGGGATGATTTCGTCTGATCGTCGATGATATCGTCCAACGGTCAAAACAAATCCTAAAAATGGCGCAAAAAATGAGGGGAGCGGGTAACGGGCGGTTAACGGGCGGTTTGGGGTTAAAATTCAAATTTTTATCTTTTACTAAGGGTTTAACTACGCCAATTTTAGGGTGCTACAGTGTTGATGTAGATATTGGAGTTTATAATTTGACAACTGAGAAGGTGAGACTAGTTACAACTTTGACCAATCACAACAATAATAGTTGGATATTACACATTTATGAGGCTAATTCTAAGCAAGGCTTAGGTACAAGAGCAAATTCTATAAATTCCACTAGTGGAATAAAAACTAAAAACTTAAACATTAGATAAGTAGAGCAACCATAGAATGTTCAAGTTATTAAGAACTGTGATCCACAAATAAAATATGATCTCTATGAGTTGTTACATAGGTCTAAAGACATGATAGTTTGGTCCTATAAAGGAGTTAAGGTATTTGATATTAGGGTTTTTACACATTCCATCCCTTTGAAATAATTCTATAATAGAAAGAAACAAAGATATGTTGATGCCCTAATTTAGGAGGTAGAAAAATTATATGTGCTATGGGTTGGTAGAATAAGATATAAGCGAGCATTGAAAACTTCACCATTCATGTGATTATATGCAGGGTGAAGGACTTGTAGACTTGGTGTTTCTATGGGACAAGGTCCACGAAAAGAAAGGTAAACACACCAAGTCTTTCTTGGGTAGCAAAAATTCTAGGAATCGTAAAATAGGGTGCATTTCATCTACAAGACTTGGAAGGTATTATTCTAAAATTACCTACAAATGGTCAATTTTTAAAGCATTATTTCTCTACTTCTCTGTCTACTACATCATTCAATTAATCATAAGAGCCTTTGTACATATGTATATAATAAGTAATAGTACTGAAGTGGTTTTTTTGTTTAATTTGTTTTATTGGTATTAAGTTGATTCTATTTTTTTTCAAGTTTTCATTTTCGTTCTTTCTTTTGGGTCTTTGTCTCGATTTCATGAGTGAAAGCGGGGTGATTTTGGCAAAAGGATATTCTAAGTGGGAAGGAAGTGGTAATGCTTGTTATCTAGGATGATAGTAGAGAGGAATTTTAGATTTTGTACCTTGCTTGCCATAATTATTTTAATTATAAAGGAGTTGTTATGTTGTCTAGCTGAAGAACTCCCAAGAAATCCAAGAAAAGTTAGTTATGAGAGGAGGACTCTAATTCACAAAAATCATTTTAATGAATTTTAAGAGGCTATTGGTGTCTTAAAAAATAAATGGTTAGTTTATCAGTTGTTTGTATAAGAAAATATTAAGGTAAAAGCAAATTTTGAACCTTTAGTAAGATTTCTCGGTTATCTAGTCTTTATCAAAAAAGAAAAGATAACAATAGAGATAAAAAAGAGTTCTACAAAAAAAAGAGTTCCATAATAAAAGAGAGATAGCTGAGATTTTTGAAAGAGAAATATTAGACATGTTCACCAGGGCTATAGACACTCCATGGCTGTGAACCAAGGTCTTAAAAAGAAAGTTAAGAGTAACTCTATTAGGGCTATAAAAGGCTAAACTAGAATCAAAGCTCTACTCAAATAATCCCATGCAATCCAAACAGTTTGGTTAATCCTCAGTAAGAATTATATGCCATGGTCATCTTAAGAGGAAGAATTTATACACTTGCAATCACACACCATAGTTTTCCTTAAATGATTCAACCTATTATATTCCTGAGAAATTTCTATATACTAGCATATAGCAAGTACAATATTTTGAAAATCTTTTTGGCAAGATATGGTGCATGATTTAAGTTGTTTTAAAACTAGATTTCTGGGTTCCAAATAGTGCTACTATTTCCCCGAAAACGTCACCATTTATTGATATGCAACACACCCCACTAATCATAAAATTTTAATCTTATGATAATTATTTTTTTCTCCAAGGGGATCCTCTTGAAGTATTTTTATTTTATTTCCAAATTTTGCTTTCGTCAAGGTTTTAAATTTTGCTCGCATCAAGGTGTCACAATTGCTTACCTAAAAGCATTGATATAAATTGGATTTATTTGGATATTTGCACTGAAATGATATCATTTCAGATTATTAATTTCAAAAAAATTAATCTTCATAGTTTTCCTAAGGTATAAATTGTTAAAATTGAATTTTAGGGTTTTCTTCAATTCTTCATCTTACCCTAAATTCACATCAAATTTGAAATCGGTATATCTTTTGATTGGGAAATCCATTTTAAGTGATTCAAATTCTGGCTGGAATGTCATGATCTCATATTTCTAATGGTACTAAATTTACTATAAGTTAGGTGTAATTTCATTTCCAAAAATAGCATTTTCTTGTTGCAGGTTGTGATATTATTAATGCAATATATCTTGACTAAAAATGATTTGTTATGTTCTATTTGTAGATTTGGATACCCTTTTGGCTGTTTTACAAGTGTGCCAAACTGCATATAAATATGAGAACTTTGATATTTTACCTAATTTTGCACTATTATGGTTCGAGAGTGACGTCTAAACCTAGGTAAAGCATGTTCTATGCCGCTCTCAATTGCTCTTTAATCATAGCGGGATAGAACCATCTTCATTGGCAAAGTTGTGGATTTCAAAAGAGATTTAATTTCATTTTATGTTCTATGTCGCTCTCAATTGCTCTTTAATCATAGTGGGTTAGAAATATCTTCCTTGAAATAAAATCTTACTCCATTCTGCTTGTGCTCTATCTCGCTCGCCAAAATGGTCAACATTAGAATTTTGAAGTCAAATGAGTGGATTACAACATATCCATTGGAAAATTTGTGGATTTCAAAAGATATTTAATTTCATTTTATGTACTATGCTGCTCTCAATTGCTCTTTAATCATAGCAGACAAGAAACATCTTCCTTAAAATAAAATATTGCTTCATTCTGCTCGTGCTCTATCCTGCTCATCAAAATTATCAACATAAAGAAGTCAGTCAAATGAGCATATTACAACATCTCCATTAGCAAAGTTGTGTATTTCAAAAGAAATTTTATTTTATTTTATGCTCTATACTGCTTTCTATTGCTTTTTAATCATAGTGGGCTAGAAAAATATTCCTTGAAATAAAATATTGCTCCATTCCGCTCGTGCTATATCCCGCTGGTCAAAATGGTTGACATTAAAAGTCCAAAGTCAAATGAGAGGATTACAACGTCTTCATTTTTAAATTTGTGGATTTAAAAAGAAATTTAATTTCAGTTTATGCTCTATGTCGCTCTCAATTGCTCTTTAATCATAGCGGGCTAGAAACATCTTCCTTGAAATAAAATCATGCTCCATTCCCCTTATTGCTCCATTCTACTCGTTGCTCCATTCCGCCATTGAAGAAGAAGGTATTAGAATTTAATTTTTAATTATATTTTTGCCCTAAAAACTAAAAGCTTAAACCTTAGGGATAGTTAAAAATTAAAAGCTTAAACCTTAGAAAAATGAAATTTAATTAATTAATTATTCTATTAATTGTCTAATCTTTGCCATTTTATTTCTATTTTCATAGAAAATTTTCTAGTTGCAGGAGTAATGGAAGATGATGGCAAACATGAAACTTCAATGTAAAATAGGTGAATGTGGATGTGCAGAGGTAGAAGATGCATAAAGTTAATAATCCACCCAAATTTTGCAAAGCCTAACACAAACAAAGACTTGGTGAGATACGGTCAAGGGAGTGCCTATTTAATGAAGTGCAGCTACAACTAGCTTGAAAATGAAAACATCTGCATACAGTCATGGTTTGATGAGTATAAAATTGAATTCTTTCTTCACCATTTATGGCAGGGTACCTAGACATATTTTTAGAAGTGGTTGGAATTGAATGAAGCTATTAAAATATGTTTTATAATGTAAAGCCCTGGCGTCGAATTTTTGTAATAGGATTTAAATATTTGAAAGAATGTATTTTTTAAAATATTAGGGTATGTCCTGAGTCTATATATACTTCTTTTGAATGTAAAATTCAGATGTTCTAGAAAAACTTGCTTTGAATCCTTTATTTTGTACCTAAGGCTAGTGTGTGGACATCTTCTAGAATAGCATGGCCAGGTGCCTAATATTTTATGGGTTATGATAAGTGCACTATATTTTATTTTCATCTCCCTTAGGATAATGATTGTCAAGATTATATTATGTTGTTAAGCTTCATTCTGTTTTATGTGCGTATAAAGGAAATTAAAGGCTTAGGGTTTGGGTATGTATTTTAATTACTCTATTCTTAGTATGCAAGCCTGAATACTGGTGGGAAATACCAATTAATTCTTACCTCCCTTTTGTTTATAATTTTATTTCATCCTTTGTTGCTTTGTCCCATGCTCAAGGTAGAAGGTGA
The DNA here is from genome assembly GCA_028583015.1 of Wollemia nobilis. Classification (NCBI taxonomy): domain Eukaryota; kingdom Viridiplantae; phylum Streptophyta; class Pinopsida; order Araucariales; family Araucariaceae; genus Wollemia; species Wollemia nobilis. The sequence continues at coordinate 972,166 of JAQPPZ010002048.1, read as the reverse complement.
TCTTAGAAAGTTAGACACTTTCTTCATTTGATTTTATTTCATTGTGAAGTCGAGCAATCTAATTGAATTTAATGGTTGTAATTTACAATTATATTAGATATCCTCTCTTTTTGACTCTACCCTACTCTTTATATTTTATTTTTGAAAGGTCTCACTTTTTATGTTCTTTAAAATTCTTTATTCTTTTAATCTGCTAAAATTTGAAGAGTTAGATCAATCCACTAATACAAACTTGATAATTGAACTTAAAAAATCACCTTTATACAACAACGAATGGAGGTTGAACTATATTGGAGGTATACATATAGTCCACTTGAAACTATTCTAAAAGTGGAAAAGAGTTAGAGCATTCAAACCGACTCTATAAAACACACCTTGGATAACCAGCAGAGATCCTAAAGTGAGAGGGATTTATTCCTATTTATGTGTTACTAGTGTTTCTTCTATACTCTTTCCAATGTGTGCATAAAAGACCAATAAACATAGGGATTACATGACCTTCGATATAATGAAGAAAAGGAGTTAGCTCATAAAAGAAATGATGAGGCAGCTAGCTTGAGCTCATGAAATAACCTTGAATCGGTATACCTACTCTCAATGCGCTTAAGTACATCTACATGAATGTACCCATGTATAGTATGGATATTAGCATATATCATCAATATATTTTAGGGTAATAACTAGCTCATTGAAGGGAATATTAGGTGGCTAGTTAGAGTTTGCTAAATTACCTAGTACACTTACGCAACTGATTCATGTAAGATATAGGGATGGTTAACTCTTGGATTTTCCAAAGTAGGGAAATGAATTTAAGAAGGGTCTAAAATGTAGAGAAAAAATTGGGTGTTGACAATATTCCAAAAGAGACCAATAGTAATGGTTTCTAAATTTGGTCTATGGTAAAGCCTGCTCATGTGTCTACACAAGACAACATATGGCTCCATTGTGTCAGCCATCACATAATAAAGAACTTGCAAGTGGTTTTCAATGAATATGGTGCGATTAAATGGTCACCACGTAAGGCTGATAAAAATATTATCCATGTTGAGCCACAAGCTTCACATACATCAAGTTTTCATTTTGTCAAGGTGAAGCCACTCATAAGAATATATGTTGAAAATATATCCAGTGGACCGATGAAAATTTTGATGGAAGTTGATTTTTCTCTTGAAATAAAATATAGGGTTATTATTAATGTGTAGATACCTAAAACATGTCATGTTGATGATACTACCTATATGGACTCCTTAAATATAAAATGACCCATTGTGGGTAGCCCTAAGGCTTAAATAGTGGTTTTCACCACACAAAAAAGTAAATTTTCCTTTACAACCCTGGTTGTCCCTCCTAGGGATGGCCTCTAGAGGCTATCCCACCAAGGGATAGCCCCAAATAAAGATCATCCTTTGCTAATAATAGGTTCCATCTCCCATGTGAAGATTCTTTGCTAATAATAGGTTCCCTTAAAAAGATCTAAAAATTGGCATCCGCCCTCATTTAAAGATATACCAAGTTTTAGAGTTTTCAAGAAATGAAGTGTTTTTGGAATTCAACCATGGACCCTCGATTTGTTTGCATTCTTCATCATTTTAGCATAGTTGCATTTTGTTTTACATATTTACTCATCATGTTTTAGTCATTTATCGCTTTTACTTATCATTTCATCCACACATGCTATTAACATTTTTGTGTTCCTTGTGTGAAGATTACATACTTTGTGCAAGGAAGGAGGAATGCAAAAATTTTGACATCATCACCCCTTGTGAAGGTCACAAAGAAACCTTTTGCAGGACATTTTGTGGGTGCGAGAAGGTTGCATAGTGCACCAAAACTATTTTAGATAGGTTCAAACCCTTGGATTGTGTATTTATTGTATTGCACTATTTAACTCCCTAAAATGGGATGCATTTGTAACTCATTTTGATAAAAAAACCCATTATTAATACAAAGGTCCCGATTTACATTTCCTTTTTTTATCTTAGTGTGTTACATTACATGCTTCTTGTGTTCATTTATTGCAATCATACATTTTCAAGTTATTGTGCATTGGTTTTTGAATATTTTAGTGGTGATCACGGTGGTACCTAGTCTTTATTTTTAAAATCATTACTAATTGTTGTTATTTTTGGTATTTTTTAGTTGTAGGTATCATTGTCCATTGCAGATATGTTCAGAAGACATGATAGTATCACCATAAGATGACCATGTTCTATGATCATCTAAGCCTAAGACAATCCTGGTTTGTGACCATTTAACCCTGATATGATTCTATTTTGTGACTATCTTACCCTGACACAACCGTATCCTATGACTGTATGACCTTGATATGGACCCTGATTGAAGTTGTTTTGACCTAAGATGATCGTATGAATGGCAAAACAAATTGGGGCTCCATCCCCAAACCCCTAGACAAGGGGGCTCGATGAGCCCCCTTTGACCCCCATTTTTGGATGCCCACCATTACGAATAGTGTGTGACCAACCACCTCAAATCAAAAGGTAAAATATAGTAGAAAATAGGATCTTCATAAAACATAGGCTATAAAAGTAAGTGCATCTATCCTTACTTTCATATTCTCATAAATATAAGTAAACAATTTTTTCCATTACAAAAAAAAGATTACAATATTTGTTTGTTGCGTCTTTGGCTTGCTTGTTACTACTTATTTATAGGCTAATCATGTAGGGTTTTTCATATTTTAGGTTTTTAAAATTAAAATATTCTTTACTTAGAAATCTAAAATTGAAACGTTAATTTTTATGCATTAGTGAAAGCACATAGAGTGCTTGATGATTTCATTTTCTTTTGCATAAAAATAAAAAAAAAAACCCCACACACCACACCACATATTAAATGTTAACGAGCTAGATTTCATCACTAGCCATTAACCATTTTGTACCCTATTTTTGACCAAGGTCGGTCTAAGAACTATTGTAGCCATGGAAAATAGCACGCATTCCTCTTTGAAGGGTGTATAACTGACCACAATGAACTAGGTGAATATTTGTAGGACTTGGCCTCCCTCATTTGGTTTGGATTTCATCACTAAACCTTGGTGGGTTTCACATCTTGGATTTCATCGCTAAGTCAGTGTGTGTGAGCATCTAGGTGAAAACCATTAAAATAATATATATCATCAACAAAAGCAAAACATGAACAAGAGAGAAAAAACAACACATCAAAACACACAAAACAGTCTAGGATTCATAAATAAATTTTTAAATGAAAATAATTTTGTATAATTTGATTTTCCCTTATGTTTTGCATAATAAATTCAACATGATAACTAAACATAGCCAGGCTCAACCATGTATTGGTGAAGAAAAAAAATATAAGGAGGTCTTGAAGGCCTTTGATACAGCCCTGAGGATCTTCTCATTATCATATGACACCTTAAAGTCATCGTGATGTAAACCCCTCACCTAGAGGATCTAACCACCAAGGTACCTTTGTCAAGGGAACCCCAATAGGTTATCCACATGATCAACTGGATTATAGGTTAGTCAATTTTGATTCCAAGCCACAACCAAACATAACCAGTCTATCAAGGGGCCTAGTAGGAAAGTCCACACTCCCTCTACATTGCGGTATTCACTACCTTGAACTCCCATCCAATGAGTGGTGATAACTTAGAGTAGCCTATGTGAAGTTTGTGTACTCCATAAGCCAACATGACCATGGGAGAGTTAATACAACAATCCCCCAAGCATCGAGAAACTCTCATGGAGATTCTAAATTCAATCGAGTTATAACCACATGATCTTGATGCTTTCACCAAATTCATGGGATACACATAAACATACAAGGATATTATTATAACATTTTAGTATCATGATATCAAACCCATACCTACCAATTTATGAGACCCTCCTTTGCATATCATTGTGTGCATCAACAGGATCCCCTATAAGAAAGTATTGGTTGATACGGGCTCCACAATAAATATTATTACCACAACTAAACTGAAATATATCAACCTTTTATCTTTGTACATTATAACATCCACATTCACCTTACAAGAATTTAACGATGCTTTATCCTCCACTGTGGGTACAATAGTCCTACCTATTTAAGTTGGAAAAAATACTATGCCTACATTGTGCTACATCTTGGAAGGCGCAAGACAATACAACATACTATTGGAAAGGCCTTGGATGAGAGACATGGAGTGCATCCCCTCCATTGTGCATCAATGCATCAAATAAAATTATGAAGCTCATGTCCATGTGGTTCATGCCAACCTATGTCCCTTCAAATATTATAATAAGGATGATCATTTGTAGGAGTCTACCCTACCATCCACACATATGGAAACTAAACCTAATAATCTTATCCAAAGTTTAGATTCAACCCTGCAATTAGTCATGAACCTATATTCACCACCATTGGTACCATCAGGTTCTACTACTACTCCTTCATCCTTGGTTTCTTCGAGCAAGTAATAGTTAAAAAGTCCAATCATGGAGGCTCCCATAGCCATTTTAAACACATCAATAGAAGACCTTCCCACTCTTACCAATAAGGAGGAACCCACAGTTGTTACAAATGAATCATATCATATCATACCATATTCATCCACCACACTTGAGAACATAGTTCACTTGACCAACTCTAAAATCGATGAATACATAGTGTCAAAAATTACGTTCATGCCTATCATTGAGTCGATCAAGGATCTAGGTCATCCTCCTATCAAGTTGCTATCCATTGGTACCATTTTTTATTCTTCACCCAAACATGGGGGATGAGTAGATCACTTTACAAAATTTAATGAGGTACCCATGACTTGCCCAAATGCAAATTCATCTTCTCATGATTTTGTGGGAATGATAAATGTGATGACAGAGAACCAGAGTTATCTAAATCAATCTATACAACTTGCAAATCCATCCAACATTCCATCCATAACACAAGTGCTACCATCGCTAGATTCAATCACACCTACTCTGTCTCACTCAACGTATTCATAAAATAAAGAGTAGGTATACCCACTACACCAAATTGGGGATAATTTAACTACCATAGCTAAACACTCTAAGTTAGAACAAGAGCATGAGCCAAATAAGGAACAAGAGCATGTGGATATAATCACTAGACAAGATCCCCATGAATCATCCACATCTAGTTAAATTTTTAGGACTTTTGATCCACATCTACTTAATTGTCTCCTAGATCCTACACCCAATACACCTCCACCACCTGTTAGTTTCCATCTAGCTTCATCAACAGTCATTTAGTCATGACCTCCAGTAGCTTCACAACACATCTTGGATCGACTAACCAAAATTGAAATGCAAGTGAGTCACCAACACAATGATTTAAAATAGATCCTGAATCAACTCACAAGCATTGAGTTATGATTGAGTCATCAAAAACCTCAACCACCTAATGGTCAAGCCCAACTCCCTCTTGTGCGGTCCAATGTTTATTTTCATCATAATCATAGCCAAAAATAACAACACCACCTACCTCAAACTTATACACCATTGCCTAAATATTTGTCATCACTCTTTAATCAATTATGTGAGGCTAATGCTATTGATCTACCAAAGATTCACCCTTTGGATCCTAAGAGGTCAAAACCTAAGTGGTATCGAGAGGACCTATATTGCTCTTACCATCGAGTAAATGGTCATGACATCTAGTCACGTATCAAATTTAAGAACAAGGTATAGGATATTCTTGACAAGAATAGTCTTCAAACAAAGAATCCTCTTATTACCAATAATCAAAAAATGGAAATATTCAAAGGTTTTTTACCTACACATGAGGGTCAGGTAGAGCAACCTAAGCAGGTGATTGAGATACATGCAGCCTAACCACCTCATAAAACTGATCCACCATGTCCACCTTGCTTAAAATGCCAACCTCATACTTGGACTCCATTATTCAAGCCCATGTTGATCATTTTTCAAAAGTTGCAAGAAGCAAAGCAATTGCTTTACTTGACATATGCCCATCAGACCCAAATATGGTTAAGTATAAGGGTTATAGGGAGGATCACTTTTACCTCTATCATCAGATAGAAGGTCATGGAATTAATGATTGCTTTGCATTCAAAAATATGATCCAAGATCTTATCGATGGGGAGAAGTTTTCCATATATGGCTTGCTTAACTTACCTTTATAAGCCATATTTTAGGCCACATCATCCTATATGCAACCCCAAGATCAACCATAACCTCATAAACCTAACAAGATACCTCATCAGTATGTCAAAATTTTGATGACTACTACAACCCTATTTCAAAAACTATATGAGACACATGAAATCACATTACCAGAGATAAAACTAAGAAAATCTAAACCTGGGTTGAATAGTGCAAGCCTCTACTATATCTATTATCATCTGAATATTCATGACATCCAAAATTGCTATACGTTAAAGCATATTATGGAAGATATGATAGAATAAAATGAGCTTGGCTCAGACATTTCATTTTTTTATCCCATCAATATGTTGGCATTGTATAAAATTTAGTTCCACAATAGGGGGTTTGGTTTCTATCACTCCTTCTATCCAAGCCAATCACATCACATCCAATACAATACCCATTGGGGGTGTCCAAGGTATCACACCTTCCCCACCATACACATCACAATCAATGAAAAATTAGGGATTCTAAAGATATCACACCTTCCCCACATTCATAGATCTCACCACACACACTGGATGTGCTTAAAGCATCTCACCTTCCCCCTAAAAAAATTAGAAATAAATAAAAACAACCAAAAAAATCAAAAATTTATAAAACACAAAAACATTGCATCACCAATTGCATTGCATTTTCATCATGCATTTCACATCATTGCATTCATAGCCTAGTTGCATTAGGTATATTCATTCATTGCATTTGCATTAGAATATGTTGTTCTTGCATTACCACAAATAAGCACCATGCTTGTATGACTATCATAAGTCTTAATCAACCTTATCCACCATCATCATTTGCAATTTTTCTTATGAGCTCTTTCTTATTAATGGGTCTTCATAAGATAGGGTAGATACCAGATGAACATCAAAAATGATGTTTAGACGACCACTGACTATTTTATGAACACCTTTTAGTTTATAAAATATCATAGGGAAAACCCTACCTCATAAACATCATATACCCTTTATGAGTAATTGTGTTTTTCAACACAACCAGTAAGTTTCTATGGGGTGTTCACTAGGCTTTTTGGTCATTCAGTTATTCCTAGTTACTCTTCAAATTTTTTTGAAAGCTATTTTAATTTTTAGAATGTAGGGTCTTACTTTGATAATACCTTACATATCTCAAAATCCCAAACACATCCACACATTAAAATCCAATTTTGAACAAGGAAGGACGAAGCTACAAAGTAGTCCTTACCCCTTAAGCGAAATATATCCCTTGCTCAACCTATTATGTGCATAATATAGGATGCTTAGAATTGAAAAAAGTACAAGCTCCACCTACCCAAAGCAATAAAATACCTTGTTCCACAAAGATAAGCAAGTATCCCAAAAAAAAAAAAGAGAAAAAAAAGCAAACAGTGGTTTTCACCACTACAATAAAGCCCCTTGCTCGTCAAACAAAATGAGCAAGTACCTCAAAGAAAATAAAAATAAAATAATGGGGTAATGAGCTTGAATCCCTAAAATCCTTAGTTATTCACATTCCATGGGCAATATCCATTATAGCAATGGGTTGAATGAAACTTGCCTGAAAATGGGGTAGACTTACACGTGGTGATATGTCTGTCACATTAGCAACCTTATTTTGTATAGACCAATGTCAGCTTATGAATGAGCTAGATTTTGGTGGTTTGTATTTCCTAGTAGTCAAGTCCAACTATATCTAAAATCAGGATAAGTATGACCATAAGGTGATCCTCATTACAACAATGGGTTTAATGAAACCTTCCTGGTAATAGGGTAGTCTTATGCATCATTAATTAACACCACATGCACTCATAGGAATATTGAATATCTAGGTCTTCCTAGCAGACTTGTATCTTTCAAAGTCATGTGTAGTCAGTATACATATTTTGACTAATCAACTAGTGTGTTTGAGTCTCATGAAAACCATGTTGTCACCCTATAGCATCTTACTAGTCATCCATAAATTATATGCATTTTCATCTTACATATAGTTGGATTTCAAATGTATGACTTTGGTGAAAAGGTTAACATTGATGAATTTTGTACATATGTGGTGCTTACATTTAGTTTTTTGCATCTTCAATTCATTATATTAAAAAAATAACAAAATCATCATCACAAAAATCCCTAAAGGCACTTAAGACCTTTGGTCATATCCTCACAAAAGGCTTCGAAGGTACCCATATTCCTTTGTCACAATCAAAAGGCTCCAAAGTCACCCACATTCCTTTGGTCAAAATTCATCCAAAAACCCTAAATGCACTTAAGCCCTTTGGTCAAATCATCACAAAAGGTTCCAAATGTACCCACATTTCTTTGGTTACAATCAAAATGCTCTAAAGGTACACATTCCTTTGGTCAAAATTCATCCAAAATCCCCACAGGCCCTTAAGCCCTTTGGTCAACATCAAAAGGCCCCAAAGATACTCACATTCCTTTGGTCACAATAAAAAAGGCTCCAAAGGCACCTAACCCCTTTGTTCACATAAAAATATGAAAAAATTGAATGAATCTCATATCTAGTAATTAAAAAAAAACATTCAAATCACATACATGCATCATCATCTTCAACAACTTCGGGAAATCAAGGTATCAAACCTTTCCCCAATATATTTGAGGATGTTCAAGGTATCACACTTCCCCCAATAAATCACATAGACATCAATAAATTGCTATATTCAAAAGGTTGTATTTTTTGTCAAAGGTTGCACCCTTTGCCTTGCATACATATCAATCATCAAATTAATTGCTCGGTTCAAAAGGTTGCATCCTTTTGTCAAATATTGTTCCCTTTGCCTTGCATTCATATCAATCGACACATTAACTAATAGGTTCAAAAGTTTATGTCATTTTGTCAAATGTTGTGTCCTTTGCCTCACATTTATCATCAATTCAAAATGTTCCAAAGGCACTTAAGCCCTTTGGTCAAATCATCATAAAAGGCCCTAAATTCACTTCAGTCCTTTGTTAAAATCATCATCAAAATGCCCCAAAGACACTTAATCCCTTTGATCAAATCATTGTCAAAAGTGCCCAAAGGCACTTAAGCCCTTTGGTCAAATCACCATCCAAAAGCCCCAAAGGCATTTAAGCCCTTTGGTCATAATCAAAAGGCTCCAACAAAACCTAACCCATTTGGTCACATAAAAGTCTAAAAAATTCAAGTGAATCTTGTATTTAGTGATTTATTCTTTAAACCCGGTGATTGCATTGATTGGTTATCCATGCAATTCGTTAGGTTGAGTAAATTACCATAAGATCACTCGTAAAAAAAAAGTAATAAATGGGTCAAAATCAAGATTGTAATGGGGCATGCACCCTCTAAAATTTTGTAACAGTCCTAGAAAACCTAAATCAAATCATCTTGGTCAAGCGACTTATCACTTTCATCATTTTATCATTTTCTCATTGACTCATCGCTTGAGGGGGTAGTCATACATCACATAATTCATAATCAAATCAATAATCAAACACTCAATCATGCAAGTTGCATTCATTCAAGAATCATTGTCAAATACAATCATGCCCTTATTGATTGGGGTAGACAAAAAGTAAAATTTTTAAACAATACAAATGAATTGGCATTCGTGCACCATGGAGGCTCATAGACCCATAGTGTCTCCCCATGACTGAAATTTTTTACCAAGGTCAAGTATACCTCAAAGTCATAATCTTGGTTGAAATGTTTACTAAAATCAAGTTCCTCAACTTGTCAAAAGCAATGGTTCAAAAATACATGATCTTTCCATGATTGGGACATCTAAAATTGATAAGATCGATGAACATCGTCAACCCTCAATTTGACCTAAGGTCATGTATTTTTTCTCCATGTTGTGTTTTCACACAATGCATCCTAAAAATGGGTATCTATAGACACCTAAAACATGTCATGTTGAGGATACTACCTATATGGACTCCCTAAAGACCAAATGACCCACCTTGGGTGGCCCTAGGGCTTAAATAGTGGTTTTCACCACTCAAATAAGGGAAATTTCCCTTTACAACCTTGGTCGTCCCTCCTAGGGATGATCTCCAAGGGCTATCCCAGCAAGGGATGGCCCCAAATATAGGCCTTCCTACCTTGGAATGGCCACCAATCAAGGTTACCCTACCAAGGAGTGACCCCCATTCAAGGTCATCCTACACAGATATGGTCATGCTAGAAGTGGAATAAATAAAAATAAAAATCTATGCATGGGATTGCATCATCAATTTTATGTATGCTTGAGCCCAATTTAGCATGCACGCTTGACCCCAGAATAGTGTTGCATAGGCTAGGATAGCCAAGTGGCATCGCATGGGATTTTGGAGAAGAGCATGTAGGCCACCTCTCTCATGCAAATATTCTTTGCTAATAATAGGTTTCCTTCAAAGGATCTATAAATAAACATCTGCCCTAATTTGAAGAGATACCAAGTTTTAGAGTTTTCAAGCAATGAAGTGCTACTGAAATTCAACCACGAACCCTCAAGTTGTTTGCATTCTTCATCATATTAGCATAGTTGCATTTTATTTTACATATTTAATCATCATATTTCATTCATCTATCACTTTTACTTATCATTTCATTTGCACATGCTATTAACCTTTTTGTGTTCCTTGTGTGCAGATTACAGGTTTTGTGTGAGCAACGAGGAATGCAAAAAGTTTGACATCATTACCCCTTGCGAAGGTTACAAAGAAACCCTTTTTAGGACAATTTGTGGATGCGAGAAGGCTGCATAGTGTACCAAAACTATTTTAGAGAGGGTCGAACCCTCAAATTATGTATTTATTGTATTGCACTATTGAACTCCCTAAAATGAGTTGCATTTGTAACTCATTTTGATAAAAACAAGCCATTATTAATACAAAGGACCCAATTTATCATTTCATTATTTTATCTTAGTGTGTTACATCACATGCTTCTTGTGTTCATTTATTGCAATCATACATTTTCAAGTTATTGTGCACTGGTTTTTGAGCATTTCATAATGCTTTGATAAAATTTTAATAATAATTAAAACCAAAGGTTGGTCCCCATATTTCTTTCTTAATTTTACCCACATTTTCAAATCCTCTCTCAATTTAAGGGCAAGGAGCATGATGTTGAACCAACCATTCAAGTCCCATACAATGCCCTCTTTTCTTGTCTTTGCCTAATGATAAATCTATTTTGAAGTTTTTATATGCTAGATAGGAAATAATCTCTTTGTAGTACCATAAGAGAGGATTTCTTCAAGAGTCTAACCTAATTTTAGAGATACAAGTGACCTTATTATATTTTCTAGGTGAATATTAGATCTAAATTAGAGAACCTTCCACCTATGCCAATCATTTTGAAGAAATCAATGTCATGAATGTTGAACCTACTATAGATATTAACATAGGTAATCTTGACTGATAAGGCTTAGTCTCTATATAATACTTAGTCTTATATAGCAATATTTTATTTTTAGTTACTTTTTTGTTATATACAATCACACACACACTCACCCACGTTATGGTTTGAACTTTGGACCTCCTAAAGAAAATCCAAAGCTTGAATTGTTGTGTTATTCCCCTTAGGAGTATTAGTTGATTATTATGTTTAGTATTTTTTAAAAATAAGAAGCATGTCTTATTTGAAAACATGTCTTCTATAAAAAGTATGATTGTACTCCTTTATACAACTACATATGAATAATACTATGTGTGTGAATTTGCATGTCAATTCTTGCTTACATCAACTAGTATCAAAGCTAAGAAATCATGGTCTTGGATCTAGTCTTATAAAATATTATCATAAAATTTTCCCCTAGATCCCTCATCTCAGGTTACCAAAGATCTAGCATCCTCAATGGTTTTCACATATTATCCTTTCTAGATATGTATTTTCTTTTTCTCAAAAATCCAAGTGATCGTGGCCTTGGATATGGTCTTCTAAAATATTGTGGCACAATCTTCACCTAGATCCTTCATCTTAGGTTGCCAAATATCTAGCCTCCTGAAGGGTTTTCACATATTACCCTTTCTAGATCTCTATTCATTTTTTCCCTTAAAAAAAGTTGCTTTGTTTGAAAGAGCTATATCTTCCTTTCTAGAAGTCAAATTTAAAATATTCTTCCACCATCATGTATATCATTTTGAGTACTAAAACAATGAGTGTTCATATAACAAATTCTAAGCAATATTGAAGAAGTTATGGTTATTTGAAGTTGGGCTAATAGTGCAATTTATTTATTACGTGGAAATTCATCAAACAAAAAAAAGTAAGTAGAGTTTATTTTTAGAAAAATAAATAAAAAAATGCGTTTTATTATTTTTAAAAGTACTTTTTAAAGGGAACTTATTTTATGAATTTTATTTAACCAATTTTTTGGTTGTCTTTGTAAACAAGGTGCATTATTGGTAAATTTCAATGCCTTCATAATTATTTTCCATAGTTTCTAAGTTTTGTAGGTAATATTTTATAGCCATCCCTTTTGCAATGGCTCCTAAGTGGGATATCCATCATGAGGAGACTTTTGAAGTATTAGTAAATATGATTATAATCTAACAAATTTTAGTAGATAACCACAATTATTTTATGCAATATCTTATGGCAAAATTTCAAGCAATGCTCTAACATATAGCACTTCGTGTTATACAGAACTTTATTTTCATTAACATAAATCATTCACCAATATGCAAAATATCACATCATTCATCGAAAAATAATTATCCACAATAACAACCCATACAAGAGACAGAGATAGATAATACCCTTAAGGTAGGGAAACATCAATAATACTCCTTAAGGAAGGAATAACTCCACAAGGTATCCCAAGATGAGAGTGTCACTTAAGGAGGGCAAAGTCCCATAATCCACTTCATAGGCAAATATGATTACATATGATTTATCTCCATGATAATTATAATGACAAATATATCTTCTTTACATACCCAACTTCAAATTCTACTTTGGGGAGCCTACTACTAATATAATATTATATTATAATATAATAAAATATTATAATACAATCAACCTTGGGTTATGTGCGGTCCATGCCAACCCTTATACAATATAATAATATATCCCCAAATATCTATTGCTAAGTACCCTAACATGCTACCCTCCTTACAAATATTTCATCCTTGAAATATATGAAGAAACAAGATAATATGATTTGCTAAGCAATGTTAGCAACTAGTACCAATCTCGATCATCCATCCATCCTAGTGAAACATTGATTGGTGGTGGTCATTGTTGATGTTGGTATGCCATTTTGCCACTTGAGTAACCAAATCTGCTTTGTTGGCTCCACACTTTATTGCTTTATTTTGATAATTTTAATGATGAGTCCACTTATTCCTTGATGTTGATGTACCACTCTGAAATCTAGGATTATTATGCTTTCTCTGCCAAACACTGTCATACTTGGTACCCTTCTGATTCCATATAGAACCATAATATTGTTGCCTTGAGCCATACCTCTAATATTTTTCTGCTCATGGTGGTGTGGATGGCGATATGATGTAACCTTAACTTGATGAACTCCCTTCTTGGACTCCTCAAAATTTGGCTCTAATGTTTTAAATTATTCTACACATTGTTATTTTAAGTTACCTTTATTTGGTGTGTTTGTGTGCTCTTCCAAAGCTTCGTTATACTCTGCTACCATGATTGCTACTACTTCTTCCATGGATTTTATTGCTACTACTGCCTTCTTAAACTCTATTTTAGGTTCTTCTATTTGTTCTCCAATTTGTTTCTCTACAACCACTTCTTATTTTTTCTTGGATCCTTACTCCTTAAGCTGAGAAATATTCAAAAATGTTTTTGTCTTTTTCCTATACCATAACTTCATAAACTTATTTTACACATTAATGTTAACAATACCAAAGAATCTAACCATGGATAAACAAGAAAAATATCCTCATCATCCATCTCAATAGTATAAAAATTTGAATTTAAAACATATATCCATGGTAATCTTCAAATCTTCCAAAATCTTAACATTCTCACCCTCCACTTGTATGTTCTTATATTTTGTTGCTTGAACCTCCAACCTTTTATCCAAAGAAATATGAATAAAATTAAATCTACTACCAGGGTTAATGTAAATAATATCATGTTCCTTTTGAATGCTTCCATGAAACTACAAAATAGACTTTTTAGATTTAAACAAATCCCTTTGTCCACTTTTTAATTTATATTCTACCAAAGGTATGGTTGTTGGAAATTTGGAGTAATTATGTTGTCATTGATGTTAAGTGTTTGATGCAAGGTAAAGTTCATTATGATACAAGAAAATTGGTAAAAATAAATGGTTATAATATTTTTTATTATAAGCTAAAGAGGTTGGTTAAAAGGTTGAAGGTAAAATTTTATGCCAAGGTTTTAAAAGAAAAGAGAAAATATTTTAATATTATAATAATTAAGCCAAAAGGGCTTATTAAAAGAAAAATAAAAAGTTGACAAAGGACCCCATGCAAAAGTATTGTTTAAATACTAAAGTTAAATAATATAATATTTAAACAAAGTTAAATATTATATTAAATATAAAATTAAATTTGAAATTGGAAAAGGGCACCAAATTTCAAATTTAAATGAAGGTAAAAGAAGGTTTTTACCGATGTCATAAAAATACTCTGAATGCATATAAAAGGGCGAAGTTAAATTAATTTCAAAGTAAACCAATGTTAATACGAAAGAAAAAATATATCGAGTGCAGAGAAAAGTGTTCAAAATCTATTCGTTAAAAAAGTGGTAACAGATAAGGACAAGGTTGTGAACACTTTGGTTTAGCAAGGGATGGTAGCCCAAGTGGTAAGCAAGTTCTACGTAAGTTTCTAGTAGAGGAAATTTTTACTGTTTGATTCCCCTAGCACCATTTGAAGTATTTTATTTTGTTTTCATCAGAGGAAGTATGGAATATAAGGTGGAAGCCAAGGGTTAGGTCTCAACCTCTTGGCTGGCACAAGCGGTCAAGCACTATGCTTAGAAGGTAGAGGTCATAGGATTGATTCCCGTCTATGCCAGCAAGGAATATTTTTTATAAGGTATGCTCAAATTTAATTAAATGTGGCTATAGTATATGTTTTGCAAATGTGATTTGGTGTATAGTTTGGCATATAAGAGGTATAAGGAGAGATAAATTTTGCATAATATTTTAGAAGGTATTGTTGTTATTTATCTTAAATGCAAAGGTTGGAGTGATAACTTTGTAATTGGTTTATTAAGAATTGTAATTCTTCATTCTTGGAAATTAAAATAAAGTGGAAATTATTTTATGATAGAGGGAGATTAAACGTGTAAAGAGTGATGTTATTGTTTGTAATTCTTGCTTTATAAAAAGGAAATTATTGAGAGAATTTTGTTGAGGTTTAATGCATTGTCCTTGAGAACAAAAGAAGAGTCCTACAATATTATTTTCAGAATTCATTGAGCACCTTATTGAGGGAAAATTCATGTGGATATTTTTGAGATAGAATCTTGCTATCTAAACCTTGAAGTGATACAAAGAGAATTGGTTGTTGTTGAGACAGGTTTTGAAGATATATCTTCATAAGAGAAAATAAATAGGTATGGACACATCATGACTTGTTTAAAGTGTTTTGTTGAAGTGAATATTTTAGAACATAAGGTGGAGAGAAAAGGATTGTTTGATAAGAATTGTTGAAAATATTTGAGTTAGGTTTTGAAATCTACATTGTGCATCCTTATTGAAAGAAAGTGGAAACACCTATGTTAGGGTGTGTGAGCAAGTTGTGCTTCGTTGGTTGAATTATTGTGTTAAAATATTGAGCATTGGTTTTGAGTGATATTGAAAGTGAATGTGAAAACATTAGAAATTAGATTTGTGAAAGCAAGTGTATGCATCAAGAAGATAGGTGTCATATGCTAGAATAGATCTATATTTAAAAGAGCATACATGTGATACATGTGAAAGTGACAAACTTAATGATTGAGTAGAACATATTGAGATATTTGTAAAATATATTTTGTTTTAAGAAAGCATTTCTGAAAAAGATATAAGCTTTGCTTGTGTGCAAGATTTGGAAATATTTGGTACAATTTTATGAGTAGTATTGAGGATAGGTTTGAGCAAGTCTCTTTAGAAGGCTTGAGGACATATTTGAGCAAGTATTTGTGAAGGCTTGAGGGTAGATTTGAGCACATATTTTGAGAAGGCTTGAGGATAGATTTGAGAAAGTATTTTGAGAAGACTTGAGGATAGAGTTGAGAAAATATTTTGATAATGCTTGAGGATAAAGTTGAGCAAGTATTTTTAGAAGGATTGAGGATAGAATCGAGCAAGACCTTGAGAATACTTGAGGATAGATTTGAGAGTAGATTTTTTCAAGCTTTGTGTTAAGGCTTGAGGATAGTTTTGAGACTAAATTGAAAGCAGGTTTGGTTGCTTATTTGATAAATATTTGTGTTAACACTTGGGAATAGATTTGTGAGCATATTTTGGTGCATATTTATGAGAAAAGTTAGAGTATATTTGTGCTAGACTTAGGATAGAGTTTGGTGCATATTTGAGATAGAGTAGAGAGCAGGCTTTGGAGATGATAGAGCAAAGAGGATAGTAGTCTCTAGTGGATAGAGATACATCAGATAAAGCAAGGGAAAGAGTTATCCTATAAAGAGAGATCCACGAGTAGTGGGGATAGAAGTATTCTAGAAGATAACCATCCAGAGCAGAGGGAATATAGTTCTCCTATGGAGAGAGATCCACAAACTAGAGCAAGGGGAAATAATTCTCTTGTTGAGAGAGATACATGAACTAGAGCAAGGGGAAAGAGTTATCTTATGGAGAGAGATCCATAAACCAAAGCAAGGGGAAATCATTCTCCTATGGAGAGATATACATGAACCAGAGTAAGAGGAAAGATTTCTCCTATGGAGAGAGATCCACAAACCAGATCAAGGGGAAAGAGTTCTCCTATGAAGTGTGATTTTTGAACCAGTTGGGGAGATAGAGTTCTTCTGTGGAGAGAGATCTATAAACTAGTTGAGGAGATAAAGTTCTTTTGGATCAATTTCTATAAACCAGATAAAATGGAAAATATTTCTCCTATGGAGAGATATCCACATATAAGAGCATATGGTATTAGTATCTCCTTTGGACAGAGGTCCATAAAATTTGTAATAAGGAATTGATTCCCAAGAGATTTTTTGAAAAAAATTAGTAGAAATATTTTCTTCGTGGAGTAGCCCACATTGGGTGAACCACATTAAATTTGTGCCTCTCTTGTGTGTGATGATTTGTGCATTGCTTTATTACTGCTATTGATATTACCATTGATAATATTTAATAATATTGTTTGGGAAAGAAAAGTAAAAGTTGGTCTTATACTACTTACTCCCCCTCTCATTATAAGCTTGTGTTATTCAATGGTTTCCTTTGTCTGCATACTGACATCGTTTTTATATTCTACCACTTTTTTGAAATTTTCCATCTCTCTTCTTAATTTCTTTTGTTCTTTTTGAAGTATGTTTATTTCTTCATAATATCCCTTGATGGAAACCTTCAAACTAGCTATCTTTTTATATGGGTCCCATTTACTCAATAATGCATGCTCCATTTCATCCCAAGTGAATTTATAATTATGGGCACTATTAAAATAAAAAAACCAAGAGAGAGCTTCTCCTCCAAGATAGTGAGGAAGCCAATGGTGCCAAGTAGAAGAATTATAATACAAGGTTTTAAATTGTTTCCACCATTCTGTAACATCAATATCATCTTCTCCATAAAAATATTGTAGTTCCATAGTTCATGCCCCAATGCAAACTAGGGTTGTATGAAAATATATCTCCCCACTAATTTGAAGCTAAAATTCCACATAGACAACTAGATCTACAATTTTTTTCCAAATAAAATAAATTGCAACTGATTTGCTTACCCAAACTAACAAATTTCATCTTCCAAAAAATTTGTGATTTGAAAATTTGTCACTACCCTTGTTCCTAATGGCTGATTTTAAAAAGGTTGTATCTCCATCAATACTTCTCATATTCCTTCATATGACCACTCATTTTAAAGCTCTTTAAATTCAAAACAAACAAATCCAATAATTGCCTAAATCAGATAAACCTTCTCAGAGATATGGCTCCTGAAAGATGAGACCAAAAAACATTTACCCTAATTTTGCAGTTCCACACAAAACAATCCCCACGTTGTCAAAATCATTGCTTTGATACCATTTGTTATGAAATTTTATTTTTATTAACATAAATCATTCACCAATATGCAAAAATATCAAATCATTCATCCACAATAACAATTTACATAGAGATAGAGATAGATAATACCCTTAAGGTAGGGAAACACCAATAATACTCCTTAAAGAAGGAATAACTCCATAAGATCTCCCAAGATGAGAGAGCCACCTAAGGAGGGAAAATTACCATAAGTCACTTTTTGGGTAAATATGATTACATATGATTGATCTCCATGATGATTACAATGACAAATATATCTTATTTATATACCCAGCTTCTAACTCTACTTTGGGGAGCCTACTACTAATATAATATTGAATAATTTTACTTTGGGGAGAATAAGAATGTCCACTTTAGAGAACTTTGGGTATATAAACTTCTAATTTTTTTGGATAATGTATTCCTAACCCAAGTTATATTTTCCTTATGAAAAGTTAGGAGTTTTTAAAATATTGTTGTTATCAAAAAACATCTCAAACTTTTAGAGGCCATAACTTTTACATATGAAAGCATTTTAAGATTTTTTAAAAATTGCATGATTTTTTGAGCTCTTGTGTTGGTTATATTTGTTCAAGGACATACTACAAGTGGAAGGACATCTTATTGTGTGATTTTCCTGAAGCCTATTGCCCTATTTCAAAAGAAAAAATACAATATGTTATATAATAAAAATATTTGGCTTGATTTTTTGGGATATGTAGATGGGTTTGTGATAGTTATAGTAGATTTTGAGTCTTTTTTAATCTTGTAAGAAAAGAATTAAAGATGTGTTCTAGTCAATCCATCTTTCTCCTTTGGGCAATTGATTCATATTATTCATGAAGATCTAATATTTCATGATCTCCTTCAATTTCTTATTCAAGTACTCTTGGAAGTTTATTATAGCTATTATTTTAAGTAGGTTCATGCTATAGCTATTATTTTAAGTAGGTTCATGCAAATCCTTTTCTGGTGACTAAAATTAGGTATCCAAAGTGCAAGAGGAAGTCTCTAAATAATATGATGCATTCATAAGAGGAAAAGTTATGCCTTCAAGTCATATCTTATGCAACTATGGAAGATTGAAGGAACTTATCTTTAAAGGAGGTGGTAATCTTGACTTCTCTTCTTCATTTGAAGTCTTAGTAGAAGTGTTTTTTGGATATGTGTGAGAGTTTTTAGTACTGGTATTGATGACAATGGTCTAGCCCAAGGGGATTGTTATGTGCAAGATATTTTTGTAGCAAAATATTTCAAATTATGAGGGGGATTTAAATGAGTCTACCTTAAAATGAGGAGGCCCATTAGATCATCTATTATGGGGGGAGATATTATTATTACTAATGTCTTCTCTCTATAGCCCCTCGATCCATATTATGAGGGTTTTGAAATTGTAATATGATTCATGGCCAAGGTTGACATTGCATGATATCATATTGGATAGGATTAAGGGCATTCATTGTATAATATATTGAAATTATTATAATATTTTATTATTTAAGTCATATGGGCTATGATTAACCTTATTATGATTAAACCCACTTTATAATTTGTATTTAACCTAAATTCCTCTTGTTATGTTGGCCTAGGTTAAACTCTATTATATAATTAAGTTTTTGGTATTAGTATAAATACCAACACTACTCCTAGTTTTATTATAAGAGTGTTATGAATATTATTAATGGGTAATGCAATCATTATTTATAGTGCCTCCAAATATCTATGTTATCTTTTGAAGCTTTAAACTTAAAGGAAATGCACCCACGAGTATGGAAATAAGCATGCAATGTTATAACTATGATAATGGCTAAATAATATGCATGAAAATATGATAGAAAAATTGATACAATGCTCATGAAATGCTTATATATGAAATATTACCTCGCCAATGGAGGTTACAACCTCTCCATTCTTGCAAAATGGATCTACATTGTATCTACTACTACTCAACCTATGCACTCCAAAATCCTCTCCTTCTTCTATTCTATGATGGCATATTTATAATGATATGCAAATATTTGCCTTAAATACACCTCACTATTCTATTCTAAGACTCATGTACATGTGGAATTCATGCACATTTACAATCATTGCATATTCTTACACTTGTGCATTTATTACATTACTTTAATAAAACACTTAACTCCTAATATACTCCTAATCTAAATATGTACCCATGATGGTACATTAGTAAGGAACTAAATAATGTAATATATTCCAACACCTTGGTTTTGAAGACTTTAGTCTTCAAAAAGGTCTTTGTCTTTTGAGTGTTCTTCTATTAGATAAGGTTCTTCTTCTTCTGCTACTTCTATCTTCCTGTTGTCTCTTCTTGTCTTTCTCATTCCACTACTTCTTATTGTTTTGAGGTATTTGGAAGAGTCTTTGACCTTGTAGTCTTTTATATAACTTTTATGAACAATTGATATCATAATTTGGCATGTCATAAGTGGATCAACACTATTTGCTTTTCTGTTCCCTGGTTTTCTGTATGGTTTGTTTCCTTGATCTTCAAAAAATTGATTTTGAGCTCATTGTTAGTAAGTATTTTTGAAACAATAATTTAGAAAAAGTAATCTAATTTGAAAATTAGTTTTTTCTCAAATATTTTGTAGTACTTGTCTTTTTAGTAACAAGTGTAATATGAATGAGATTTCTCTCGACAATATTTACATGGGTGTAAAATCCAGCATATCTTCTCATACCCAAATTTGTTACAATAGATACATAGCAAAGGTATTATATCTTCTTTGTTATCTATTTTAAGAATATAATGTTTTTTCATTAATTTTATGAAATAATTAAACCATGTGTGTACAATTGAAGCTATACCATATTTATTTCCTTCATAAAAATGTATGAGATCATTTTGATCAATATTCTTTTCTACCTTTTCAATATCTTCATTAGGGTAGTTATCATCAACTCCCTTTATCATTTCACCAGAAGATGCTCTTGAAGAATCTATTTTCACCAAACTATTAGTTTGTGAATTTTCAAAACCCCTTTTATATCCTATTGATTATTCCCTTCCATTTTTATCTTTCTTATTATCTAATGAATTCTTGAACTACCAATCATTGAATCAAGTGTATTTCTAATCCATATTGGTATTTTCCTCGATCCTTTTCTAATTGTATTATCTAGTGAATTCTCCAAAGTGGACATTATTATAGCTCCCTAGTTAATCTTGATCATTTTTAGAGAATACTTTTATTCTTTGAAGTGGAGAATAATCTTGATCCTTGATTACAATGACAAATATCTCTTATTTATATACCCAAATTCTAATTCTACTTTGAGAATCATAATTTTAATGGAATATTTGGGGTAGTCTACCTTATGATTCTCTAGTAAAACAATTAGTACTCTTCTTTAATTTTTAGAATTAATATTGAAAATGCTTTTTCCAGTTCTTGTAAAAATATCCTTTTGAGATATTTATGGTAAATATTGGTCTTGATAGGATGCTAAGATTTTGATACTTGCTTTAGGTTGAATTCCTTTTGTCTCCCTAATAGTGAAATATGCTATAAATATGATTCACTTCTCTTACTTGCAATCAACTATTTAACTCTTCTTGTAGTAAGCTTACAAATGCAATTTCAAAGAGTAAACCTTTAATGTCCTTAGTTGAATTGTCTATGTCTCTTTCCTTTAAGTATGAGACTAGTGAGTTCACTTCTTCAACTAGTATTTGATGCAACCAATAATCTTCAACTAAGAATCAATGCAATTATAGGTTTCTAAACTTCTAAGCTATAAGTTTGATGTAGGATTCCTTATATCTCCCAAGTTAGAATTTTTTAGAAGAATTATATATTTGCAAATCAATTTTTACTATCCTTATAACTCCTTGGGATTAAGGTTTGCAAATATTGGAAATAATAATAAAGATTTTAATGCTTCTATTTTCCTCTTTCTTCTCAAAGTGAGCAATGTGATTTCTAGGGTACCTTTTATTACCTTATAACTCCTACTAAATATCTCTATATTATGAAATATTAATTAATATAAATTTTAATATGTATATCCTTATTACTCCTCAAAGCTTTGTAAAAGTAATAAGACTTTAATATTACATTTATAATATGCGATGTTCACTGTGTTATGCACTCAACTAAATCTAAAATGAACTTGTGCTCTTCTTCAACAATAATAGGATGACCAATGCTCTTTCCTATGATGGTCTCACATTATTTATAGGTTGACTTATGTTCTTCCTTATGATGATATCACACTATTTAATACTATTGCTATCTCCTATTAATGACGTTCTTCAGTGATGAGTTTTGTTGTGCACTTCTCTATGACTTTCTTAGCTCCTTTAATGTTGCTTGAATTTGTACTATTTATTTCCTTCTCACTTTGTCACGTGCTCTTGCAACTGTACTTTAATATGATTGTCTACTAAGTAATGTATGATAAATATCATGATTCTCTAAGGTAATGAACATTCCTTCCTATTGGATATTACTAGCTGAGTAGGGCTCAAGACAAATGATATCAACCTTGTTTTGAATACCAATATAAATAATTACAAGCTTATGATAAGATAAGACAAATGGCATCGATCTTATATGCAATAGTCTTCTCTCTTTGAAGCATTTTTGTACTTTGTTGGGTTCCTCCAAGCGTTACTTAAAATGGACACCCTTATTCCTAGTCGTGGGTATAATGATATGATTATATTTATTATGCCAAGTAGAACTTTCCTCCTTGAAATATCTTGCCAAATGTTCAATATCCTTTTCATGTGATTTACCTCCAATGTATCAAAAATTTTAAAGCTTCAACGCTTGCTTTTGGCCAACTATTCTAGGTTATTTCACTCTTTTGTGATAGCAAACTCTAAGATACCTTTCTTCTATAACTTGTACAATTCCTTAAATATGGATGGCATGATGTGTAATGGATTTATCTACTACTTTGGTAGCAATTACATCTTTCTTTATGTTATGTTCTTACCAACTAACTATGATATCTTACCTTGGTTTATCAACTGTAACAAGATATACTCCTTGCGTTGTCTTCACCTTGTTGTTCTTGTATTGTTGTAGGTTTTCAATGTGGCAAATAACTCTTACTAAGGTTATACCCTTACATCACTTGTTGCACCTAGATATGATGCTTTTAGTACTTTGATATGGAAAATATTGAACTCTTTCGATGACTCCTCTGCCAAGCACTCTGAATGTGATTTTTATCTTGCTAATGGTGGCCGCTTATATGCAAGACAATGGTCAATGTAATGTGTCCTTGAGACACTCCTACTTTTTACTTCTTCCAATGTAGGGTAGATGATGATAATGGTGCTTGTAGCAATCTAATTTTCACCACTATTTTGAGAGTTTCCTTTCTCCTTCTACTGTTATTAAACCTATCTCCCTTTCCTTGGAGATACTTCAC
Source organism: Wollemia nobilis (assembly GCA_028583015.1). NCBI lineage: Eukaryota > Viridiplantae > Streptophyta > Pinopsida > Araucariales > Araucariaceae > Wollemia > Wollemia nobilis. The sequence goes on along the minus strand of JAQPPZ010002048.1, from coordinate 948,479 downwards.
TTTTTAGAGCTCTCTTGTATAGCTCTAATGAGATGCTTATGCAAACATAGAGTAGGATTATGTATACATTTACCTCCCTTTGCTCTTAAACCAAGCCTATTGACTTCTCAAAATGCAGGTTTCAACTCTCTTTGTTGGATGATATAGATTGAAACCAATATTATCATTAAAACTTTGGTAATATTTTTCTTTTCTTGGCTATGTTTACACTAATAAATCCAAGATTTCAATATTGTATTTTGCACTATAGGAAATGCAAAAATTTAGAGTCTTATTTTTCTTAGAAATAGTCAATAGAATGTTGATATGTTTCTTTCTCTCAAAATATATCTAACTTCTATTTTTTTCTTGTCCAGGTTTGAAACTTGTAGATTGAACCTTTTTGCACTACATTTGAATACTTAAATGAACACTATTATTTCAACCTCTAAACCTTGAAACTGGTGCTTAATAACCTTATTAAGAATCCAAGTATAAAATCTTGACTAATGAACTTTTGCACCTTTTGTTGCATACATTTTTGGATGATGATGATGGTGGTGATTTAAGTCACCTAAATTGCTATCTTTTTTAGATGATATTGAAGCTCTTCTAGGCTGTCCAAAAATAGCTTTTTGGCTCACCTTTTTACAGCTTTAACACTTCACTAATATTCTGCTCGAAACTGTAATTTTGTGGCTCCAATACTTCTTCAGGATGTACCTATGAAATCTAAACCTTAGCTACCAATGCTGCCCAAATTGCTGCATTTTTCTGTCCTTAAATATGAATAATTTTATATTCTAAAGTAGTCACAAAACTCACTAAAATCGTTGTCCTTGAATATCAAAATTTGGTAGGACACTCCTCCAAATCACAACTGAGATATATCTCAAGAACTTTCCAATAATATATTGTAGAAATAAAAAAATATTCTATCTTTGAAATGACCTTCAAGACTTCAATGAAAATTCCCAAATATCTCAGATTTGGTGGCTTTTCTTATTTCCTTTATCTTGTTAAATTCTTTGTCAAAATATGACTTTAATATTGGCCTATCTAATGCCTTCTTCTCAAGATTTTGTTTGTCTTGTTATCTATTACTATTATTCTCTAAAATTTGGTAAGCTCCTTGTCAAATCCTTCTCTCTTGGGCTTGTTGTTGGATGGCAATAATTGTTCCAAATATTTAGTTATCACAAACTTCTCCTTGGTAGTAAATTTCTCTAATGATTTCTTCTAGGAAATCTTCCAATAAGGTTCACCAAGCCTTCTCCTTGTTTCTCCTTGAGACCTCTCCAAGATCTTCAATCTTGTAGCTTCTAAAAATTTAGTGAGACCTTCCTTGATCTCTTTTATCTTTAACTATGGAATTTTTGCAATGAGACCCACTCCTTGGATATCCTAAATCTTCTGCTACTAAAATATTTCAATAGGAATTTTGTTAGTCCTTCTCAATGCTCAATATCCCATATATATATGTTCTTAAATAGGGCATTCTATGGACCTCTTCTTCAATGTGAAGTTTTCAATATTTAATGGAGATCACCAATCTCCAATTTTCACTAGGACTCTTCTCCTTGAGTCTCTTCTTCCTTCAATGGGATCTTCTTTCTAGGATCTCCTTCCTATATTTTCAACCTTCAATGTGGCTTCCTTGGCCACTATATCTCTTCTCAATATCCAACTTGGAGTCTTTAATCCATAAATATTTTCAATGGGACCTTTCTCCTTAGTTCTCCAAATATTCAATCTCTATTTTTCTACAATAAAGAACTAATTCATACATGAGGAAAGTACATAGAATTTTAGGAAACAAAGGTGAAATCCTTCTCTATGTGTTGTAGGAAGTTTCTCAACTTCTAGGAGTTAATTTTCTGCAAAACAATTATTAGAAATAGATTTTTTTGTAAATCAATAAAAACAATCTTCACTAGTTGGATTGCCAATATAGTGGATTCAATGTTGAGTTCTAGTCAAGTTTTTTTGCAACTCTATGGAAAAACTCTAGCCAATAGTAAATTTCAGAAATCTTAGAATGATATTTACAATCTCCTCTCAATCTCTCTTATGGCTCTCTCTATTTCCTATTGATCTATTGTGTGCCCTGATACCATTGCTAGTTTTTGAAGCTTTAAAATTAAAGGAAATTCACCCAAAAGTATGGAAATAAGCATGCAATGTTATAACTATGATAATGGCTAAATAATATGCATGAAAATATGATATAAAACTTGATACAATGCTCAATAAATTCTCATATATGAAAGCTAATGAAAATATACAATGCTATCTAATGGAGGTTACAACCTCTCCATTCTTGAAAAATGGATCTACATTGCATCTACTACCACTCAACCTATGCACTCCAAAATACTCTCCTTCTTCAATTTTATGAAGGCCTATTTATAATAATATGCAAATCTTTACCTTCAAGACACCTCAATATTCTATTCTAAGACTCATGTACATGTGGACTTCATGCACATTCTTACACTTGTGCATTTATTACATTACTTTAATAAAATACTTAACTCCTAATATACTCCTAATATAAATATGTACCCATGATGGTACATTTGTAAGGAACCAAATAATGTAATATATTCCAACACTCTATCTATTTTCCTTTCTTTTGTTCTTTTATCCTTTTTGTATAAGATTTAAGTGGATGGATTGCTTTTGTTCATTTTTATAAATATTGTGAATTCAAAAAAGGGGCAACCCCTTTTTCTTTGGTATATGGCATTGAATTTATTTTATTACTTGAAATTGAATTACCTTCTTTGCATGTTTATTTGGAGAATTCATTGATTCATGATGATTATAATTAAGAGTATTGAGATTTTTTCAAACTTAATTCTCTTGATGAGAGTCACCTTAATGCTTTTGAATATAATAGAGCCTATAAGCATTTTGTTGTCAAGAAATATAATAAGAAATATTATCATCATGATTTCAAAGGAGGTGACCTTATCCCCAAGATTGATATTGTACATAAGAAGCACAAGGTAGATTTTATACTAAAATGGCTAGGTCCATATACTATCAAAGAGTTTTTGAGGTTTGGGGAAATAAAATTGTAAACAATATATAGAGTTGATTTGAAGGAATCCACCAATTCTATGCATGTAAAATATTTTTATATATAGTACCCTTTTGTTGCATTTATATAGTGTTTCTATTTTATTGGTTTATTTGTTGACCTTACTACTTTTTTTTTCTCTTTGATTGCTTTCACTGCTTGTTAGTGAGTTCTTATGAATGCAAATTTTATATATCCTTCATTTTTGGCACATCTTAATGTATTTTGTGATGTTTTTCTCTATTGACCATGATTGTCACTTTAAGTGATGATCTTGGTTGACCAAAATTTTCTATTGCTTTATTATTGTTTATGAAAAGCTCAATTATTTCTACAAAGACAGTGGAGAAATCTCAAAAGTCTTTGGGTGGGTTTTTGGTCTCACATAGGGAATACAAGGTAGAAGAGTGAGGTAATCCAAATTTTTATTTGAAAAGTTGGTTAAAAAAAAAAACAACCTATTTCTATGGACAAGTTGGATTCAAAGGGTCAGGCTCTAGAAAAAAGAAGAAATTTTTTGCAAATTCTACTAACTATCGTAGAATGCCTCCACCTTTGTTGGATGTTCCTAGCCTACTAAATTACTTCATTAATATAATTGAATATAAGTATAAGGCCCTTGTTGTGACCCTTAATGTGGCAACCATCTATGCTAAAGAGATCCAAGTCATAATACATCATTGTCAGGGTGATTTAAGGACTTTCGGCCAAATATTTGGGACATGGGATAGGTTTCTCCTTTGATTTAATTTATGGATGTTTCATACTACCTCTTTTTATATTTTATAGGGAGATATCCCTTTCTCTATTTTTTTTGGCCTTGAGGGCCTAGGTCTTTGCATATTCCTAGGATATTTTGTTAGTTGGGTTGATGGTCTATAGGTTGTGTTTGGTAGGATTGGTGTTTTTGTTATATCATTAGGGTAGTTGTAGGATTTTACCTTTATTATCCTTTGCTCCACTCTTGTAAAGGTTTGGGGTTCCTTTCAAAACCCCTTATTTTATCTTATCAAAAAAATAATATTTTTTATTTTATCTTATTTTATTTTATTTGCATCATTTATATTTTATTTTATTGGAATTTATTACATATGATCAAAAGTAGTTGAGTGGTTAGAACCACTCATGCAAGAACCATGTGAGATCTGTTAGTTGGTTATGATTTCCACCAACTATGGAAATCATGTGGTTAGTATGGTTGCTCTATATAGAGCAATGAAATATGTATTTAAACAATTATTTGATCAATGAGAAACATCTAAGCATTGTAATAATTTAATGGTATCAAAATAGGTTAAGGATAGAGCCATGGAATGGTGATATTGTCCTCCCACATGATTTTATGGAAAATATACAAAAAAGCTAGATTGAGTGAAGGTAGGCTAGAGGTGGCATGGTGGCTATTCAACAAGGGCAAGGTAGGCTACATTACTTTCACTAGTGCTAAGAGCCTGAAGATTCCACTTCCTTAAACTCCAACTACCAACCTCACTACAATTTTTATCTTCATAGTGTTGGTATGACCATGGGATCAAAATTCATGGCAACCCATTCCTTTTAGCATGATTCTAAATTTGATATTAGCAATATTGGAAAGAACTCATATGGAAATTGGTTTAGAATTGGTATGCCTTGTAGGAATGTAGGACATCACTTGTCTTGTCATTTGAGTTTCACGAGGTTTCTAAGCAAGATAAGAAAAAAGGTAATATTAAATAACTAGTGGAAAATAATAATAGTGATTGCATTAGTAATCATGGCATTAGGCAATGGCTAAAGGACATTCTAAAGACTTTTTTGGAAGTTTCCATGGTAGGCATGGAAGAAAAGTAGATGTAGTTTATGATTCTAATGTGGTATTTGAACTATCCATTGTTTTTATATTTGCCTAAATGGGAGGATCGATTTGTGTCCTATAAATATGACATCCATATTATGCACTATTATCTCAAGGATCAAAATGGGAGTGTGATTATAGCAATTTTTAGCACTGATAGAAGTATTTACTAGATAATCTATATCATGTCAAAAAAATCTTGTATCTTTTGGTGCTTTCCAAGCCATCAAACATTCTGTGCTAATGGAGATCAAGGAGAGAATTTTTTGACTAGCTCACATCCTTGTTATAGAAGCCACGGGTCTCCATGGCATCATCAGGTGACTATACAACAAAATTTACTAAGCATGAGTTATCTTGAGATTTAGATATTGATCTCATAGACATAGATATGCACATGCAATACCTCAATATTTTGATCACCATTTGTAAAATAGTTTCCATGAAAATTTTCAAATTATTTTCTCATGTTATTCTTGCCATGAGCACTAGAATACATACTATTATTTGCATTACTATCATAAAAAATATCCTAGAGATGGAAACAATAAAATTGCATGTCAAAAATATGATTGTGGACCACTCAAAACCTATGTGTTAGGAGTAATCGACATTAAATCCCTAGATTTTATAACATTTGAATAGTATGCTTTGTTAAGACCAATTCAATATGCAACCTCCTATTTAAATGGAATTTGAAGAGCAATATGTTAAGACCATGGAGTTATCTACATATATTTATAAATCTAGTGCCACAAGTAAGCTTCAATTCAATGATATTGTATTGTCCAATTATGGATTCATTCAATTTGAATATTTATTATTTTCAAATATTCAACCTTACTCATACCCTACATGGGTGTTGGAAGAGTGCTCAAAATCTTACCTTTGTAACTACTCTTGCACTGCATTTAAATTCATGCTAGCCATGTACAAAATTTGGATCAAGAATTTCCAAAACATGTACACTTATGAGCCTAATTTGAGACTCTTAATTCTAATGGCAAGAGTTAAGTGTGTTTGGGGAAGGCATCTACTACTAGGCTCCACAATAATATGATGTATATGAGTTTATAAATTTCCAAAATAGTAGGAGATAGGATTATGCACAATGAAAAATATTCACAAATTGGGCAAATATTAGGATTTTCAAAATTGAAATTTGGCAAAAATGGGGACCCTAGACATCGGCCCATTCACTTAAAATTTTTAGGACTAATTTTTTTTAGGTTCCATTCACCTCTTTATGATACTTATTTCATGGAGCATTTTTGTCTAACATTCACCTTCAAATTATAAAAAAATTCCATTTATCCCTCCAAATCCACCTCTTATACCCCCATTATATATAGCTAACATGAGATTGATACTCATACATATAAAATACTAATTATCCTCGATAGCGAGAGATACACAATAGGTGATAGACAATATGTAAGACAATAGGTGAGAGACAATACGCAATAGATAGCAGAAGATAGACAACATATAATAAGCTATAGAGAGTATAAGATAGAAAGTAGACAACAAATAGAAGGCATTTGGCACTAGTGATAGACAATAGGCAACCACAGTAAATGAAAACCAATAGATAACCATAGTAGGTGATAGACATAGGGTAACTATAGTAGGATACAAACATAGGGTGACCACAATAGGTGATAGACATAGGATGATAAACATAAATTGATAGACATTAGGAGACAGATAATATATGATAAACAAGAGGTGATTGTAGTAGATGAAAGATATTAATTGACCATAGAAAATGAAATACCAACAACGATTAACATATCATGATAGACATAGGGCAACATACATAGGGTGATAGACATATGGTGATAGATATAGGGTGACCAACATAGAGCCATCAACATAGGGTGATAGATATTAGGTGGTAGACATTAGGTGACAAATATTGGGTGGTATACATAGGGTGATAGATGTACGATGATACACATACGACAATATACATACAACAATAGACATACAATGATAGACATACGATGACAGACATAGTCTTCCATATTTTTTGTCAAACATCCTATTTTTTAACCAATAATTCTCTTTTACTAGTAATTTTCTTTTTTTAAACATATTGTTCATGTTCATATGAAAAAAATTAGGATATTTGTGCATTACCTCCATTATAATACATTTTTATTTTCATGCTTTATTTATTTCCTATCATTCCTTCTCTATCCATTTTTCTCTAAAACATGGACACTCAATAAAGAGTTTTCCTATTATTTGGAAACCAATCCCGAGCCTAGTTTTTAAATCATTCCATAACTACATTGGATAGTATGCAATCACACTAATATTATATTTGAGTCACATGGTGAACCTATAGGTGTTAGATTTCTAATTTTTTTGTCTTTTGTTCATATTTGCTATAGATACCCAATATTTATATTAGTCATCCAGAATTATCATTAGACATCCTATTTTCTTGAACAATAATTGTCTTTTACCAGTAATTTTAATTTTTTAAACATGATGTTCATGTTCATCTTCCATTTATACAGGTTAAATGTCACTTTTTTGTAATGGAAACAAGAGAGTCCATATGTCTATCACCATATGTTTATTGCCATATGTTTATCGCCATATGTCTATTGCCATATGTATATTACCATATGTATTTTAGTGTTGCCATATATTTATCATCATATATCTACTGCCATATGTCAGTTGTCATATGTTTGTCACCATATGTCTGTTGCCATATATCTACTATCATATGTTTGTTGTCATATGTCTATCACAATATATCTATTGCCATATATTTTTTGCCATATGTCTATCACAATATATTTATTACCATATGTTTGTTTTCATATATCTATTTATATATATCTGCTGCTATATATCTATCACCATATGTTTGTCACCAGCAAAGGTTACATATGTCTATCACCATATATCTTTCATCTGCTACAGTCGCACACTATATTATATAGCCATATATTTCATCTACTACTGTGATCATTCCTTGTCTATCTCCCTGTAAATTGTTTGTCGTCCATTTTCCCTGTCTACTATTGATCTTTTTATTTATCATAAAATTCACCACCTTTTTTATATGAGTTTAGACACAATTTACCTTGATTTTAAAATTGATTCGCCCTATTTCTATAAATACATTTTGGGTATAACCCCTTATGCATAACCTTAGTAGGAAAAACAAAAAAGATAAGATACCATCATGTTAAGTTTAATGTATTAAATAAAGAGGATAAACCATTCTCATAAAATTTAATATGTAATATATTCAATTTTGGGATAGTAAAAAATAAATTTTAAAAAAATTAAAAAGGATAAAGTGGAGATAAATTTATTTTAAAAAATAAAATTATAGTTTGATCTAGATGTATTAAGTGGAGTGCATGATCCATGGTACCTGACACTTCTAAATATTGTGCAATATAAGTTCACATTGAGGGACGGAGTAAATATTATTTTCCAATGTTCAATGTACCCAAGGTTTTGAAGATGATATTTGGTAAGCACCAAGCAACCAAATGTGGGAGAAGCAAGGTCCCACACATAAGAGAAATTAAGACTTGATATAAACACAATAGAATGAGCCTCATAAGTAGTGTTCTACTCTATTACATCTATTGATAGTAGTGACTTGTTATCCATACAATCTGGTAGGACGAGAAGGTTGCCATAAGGACACTCATTGTTGAATAAGCAAAGAAAATCAGCAGTTAAAATTTCAAAGATATGTGAATCTATATGGATAAGTGGAGGCCCATGGCACACTTATCTATAATTAGTTCTATGTATCCCCAATCATATTTTTGATAGAATAAGTGAAGGACAATGTCACACTTATCTATTATTGGTTGTGTGTATCCCCAATCATAATTATTAGATGTAATTAGTGAATGCCCATGCCACACTAAAGGTGAATGGTTGTGTTTGATCTCATTCAGAAGATATAAATTATTATGGCCTAATTATAATTGATTATTTTATTAGTTGTGTGTCCCCAATCATAATTATTGTTAACAGTAGTGTATCCTTGTTGGTAACTTTGATATTAGATATTTTGTGTGTCCCTATCCAATTGTGTTGAAGAATCATAGATGGTTGAGTTTATCCCTATCTATGGCTAAGTGTTTAGTGAGACCATTATCACTAAGAAAGCATAGTGATGTCATTTCCACTATTACTTGTAAATAGTTGAGTGTGTTCCTATTTGTAGTTAAGTGTTCTGTGAAGCCATTACCACTCGAGAACCATAGTGAGTCCATTCCCACTATTGCTTATTATAAATTTTTGAGTGTGTCCTTATTCATACTTTAAGTGTACTTGATGAACTATTGAGTGTGTCCTAGTTCATCATATGGTTATTTGTGTTATTGTATCCCTATCCATATTTGGATCATGATGTAATAAGAGGAGAATGTTGGAATACATTACATATTATCAAAATTAGTTGAGTGGTTAGAACCACTTACACAAGAACCATGTGAGATCTGTTAGTTGGTTATGATTTCCATCAACTTTGGAAATCATGTGGTTAGTATGGTTTCTTTATGTAGAGTAATGAAATATGTATATAAACAAGCATTTGATCAATGATAAATATCTAAGCATTCCCATCATGTTTTGCTAGTTACCTTCTATTTTCCATTATTTTTTCTCATTTTTAGCACATCTTGATTTTTCCACTTATTGTCCTATTTTGTTGGTTATCCTTTATCTTTGGCAGATATTGATGTATTTTGTGTTTTTTATTCTCTCTTGAACATGATTTCCACTTTAAGTGGTGATCCTAGTCAACCAAAATTTTTTGGTGATCTCTTCTTGTTTTTGTCAATTTTTACTATGTTTTATTTTTTCTGCGCAATTTATGTTCATTTTTACCTAGTGTTTTTATATTCATTTTTACTAGAAAGTACTAGTGCTAACTTTATTTGCACTTTGCTCTTTTTTTTATGGTGTTGTTATTGTCAGTAAGGGGCACCATGACGTCTTCAAGATATTTTATGTTTTTTTATGCCAGTACCTTGATTTAAATGTCTTAAAGCAACCACATTTATTCAACCCATGCCATATTCCATATGATATGCGATTTGTTCACCAAGGTAACATTTTTTTTGGTAATAGAAACTTTGAAATTTTCAACCAATAAATTGTTCAATAAATTTATCTTCCATGGTAGTGAGGAGGATGCTTATTGTCACATCATGCTTTTTCTATATACTAGTGTGCAAGCATGGATCATTGTTGTAGAGGAATGGGGGTTCTCTATTTCATAGGACTTATTTGTCTTGGGTGTGATTTAATGTGCATCTAGCTTGTTTCTTTGTTTGTTTTGTAGCTATCATGGTGGTTTTGCCTTGTTGATACAACATAATCATTGGTATTAGGATGTGAGTTGGTCTTTGAGAAAAATATTTGCATTTATACATGGTATAAGTTGGCTTTTCTTGGTCCATCCTATAGCATTGTGTGGACATGTTTATTAAAATATTAGGTTCATTTGTGATGGTCTCTTTTAGGGTTAAGGAGTATATATTTACATTCATGTGCGATGTAGGTTGGGTTCTCTCAATCCACCCTACTATAGTGATGAATGTGCTTGTTTGATACTTTGCACTTGCATGTAACATGCCTACTATTATGACATGTATGCTTGGATTGTGATGTCATGCATGATAAACACTATAGGAGGCTAGTTTTTTATCAGGATATAAATCATCATATGGTTTTCCTCCATGTCATCATCTTGGCTTTCTTGTGTAGTATCTCTTCTATGATTTGAATAGTGTTTCATGTGACACATAGAATATCTATGTCAAGGGGTGTGTTATAGGATTTATTATTGTGTTTGTAAAGGATTTTAGGTGACAAGTCACAATAGTTGCTAGTAGGGTGTTAAGTGATATCTTGTTGTTTCTCTCAAAAGCCTCATAAATTTATTTATTTAATCCAAAATATCATATCATACATTAGTGATACTAGAAAGCAAGAAAATGGAAAGTATATCATATATAAAGCAACTCATCATTATGAAATAAATAGAATCATCACCAAATGCAACACAAATGGTATTCTACAAAAGGGATTGCCATATATATGTACATAGTGGTACAATATAGTACATGGAGTACTAAGTTCCATTATCCTAAGATACATTGTATCTCGAGTACATCGCCCTATCACCAAAATAATTCTATATACATATTAATGAGGGTTTCATGGTTGATATAAAGAATCACATCATCCATACAATATAGGATCCATGACTATAAAATCAGCCCCTGCATGCCTTGAAATATGTGTTGGGTGCATGTGTCATGGTACAAAACATGTTAAAGTAGGATTATTATGATATATATATCCTTAGCCCTATTAGGTATCTTTGTATTTGTGCATAATTCAACTATGTTTATGTTAGATATTGATATAGTCTACACTCCCTCTCCAAGGCCTCTTTTGTTAGCCATATCTCTAGCTCTCTTTGTTAAAGCTAGCAACTTGTGTGGTCTTTCCTCAACATCTATGTCAAAATAATGTTGAGCTAGTGGATTTGGCTATACAAGTTAGTTGGTTTCTCTAATGGGTCATCTAAATATTGTGATGTTAGTGAAATACTATCAAAATCTAGGACACTCCCCAGGATAAATCTATACAATCTATCAACCAATTCTCGCTAGTGCTAGGATGTTTATGCAATCACATAAAAAATAAATGTTAGAATAATCATATCAAAAAATCATGTACTATAGTACTAATCTAATTATGTATGAAGATAAAATTTAAATATTATTGAGCTACCTAAATGGATGGTTACTAGGATCACTAGGTTTTCTTTTATTCTTATCCTCTTATGATGGTAATACCTCTAGGTTTGTGGTTTTCACTCTAATATTATAGACATATATATCATCTATGTTGGTATCATCCTCAGATCCCTCTCCCTCATATTGTGTAGTCTTATCTACTAGACCTCCTATATTATTTCCTCATCTATAACCTCATCCTCTCTTGAGTACTCCTTCCTATTTCTCGATTCTTCTACTACTCTATATGGATATCCATCTCCTATGTTGATGCAAGTAATAGCAAATTTGCATATATATATGTTCCATTGAATAGGACACTCCATATAAGGCTAATGATGATATCCTCTATAATTCCCCTTGGTATTTATTCTATAGGCCTCTCATATCCTCTAATCCTCTATTAATGAAAACCTTGTGATGGTGGTGGTCCACTCACATTATCTATTGATTTTTCCCTTCTATGTCTATGTCATACATCTAAGAGTGGGAGTGCCTCATTTAAATGAGGTTTTCTAAACTTTCTAGGGACTCACTATGCCCTATTACACTCTACCACATTGGATAAATGATCATGTACTACAATCACTTGCCTCAACTCTATAATCTACTATACATCCTAATGGTTGATCTATCATAGGTGGTGATAGAGGGTCTAGATGATCTACACAAATGGGATCGTATAAAGTGGTGGAACCTATGACCATATTTCTCATATCACATGGACCCACCATCTCAATCATTTATTTCTTAGCACTGTGTGAGGGGGTAAACTTGGGGGGCCAATAGATAGTAAAATTCTCATATATCCATAACTATAAAGAAAATACCATGATAATTATACATCCATGGAAGTCCTAAATCTTGTATAAGTAAATATAGAGAAAATTTAGTGATGCCCTCCCATAGTAAAACCTTCTCTTTGGTCTTTTGCATCCCTCCTCTATAATTAGTTAAAGTGGGTAGATAAGTGATGTCAAAATCCTATTCATGACTTTTTCATAGAACATATAGGCAAATAGGAGGAGGACCCTTGCACATTGTGTATATCATATATCTATTATAGTCTAGGTCCACTCTAATAAAATGGTTCATTATCTATCTAATCATCTCTCTATTCACACACTCTGCTAGCATCAAGCATGTCTCTTGAGAAAACATAATCCAAGGTGTCTATCCAATGATCAGTAACCCTATAAATAAATTTGTATCCTCTAGGATTATTGTCATCTCAATGATCTTATCCAATACAAGCATATATAAAAAGGTATTGTTCATCATGTTCTAGAATAAAATGAGCTCTTAAGACAACCCATGAGGGTCAATATATAGCATATCTACTACCTATTCTAGATTGACCTAGAATCTTACACTTGAGGGATCATCCCCTATCATAGTTATTCATGTATCTATGATGGATTTTTTTGTTGCTATAGGCAGTCATCCCCTATCATGTTTATGTTGGCTCCCCCACTGGTGCTGATATTGTCATTATGTTGGTCTTGGCCATATCATTAGCCTCACCAAATCTCCACTCATCATACATTTCTAAAGTAAAATCATTTAAAAAAACTAATTTCTATGTGACTACGATTGCTATGGTCTATTAGGATTGACTTTGTTTGTATCGGACCATGATTACCCCTTTTGTGTATGAACAAGATCAATTTTTTTTTATTACCAATTTTAGCTATGACTGTCCCTTTTTCCTATGCGATCAATATTATCCCTTTTTTTGGTTATCACTACTATCCATGATAATCTCTTTTTTGCTTATGATAAATCACTAGGTTTAACCATGATCACAACCTTTTCAAAAATGATGATCTAGATTTACCTCAATTTATGGGTCTTCTAGGGAACTTTTGGGCCTTTTTTTTGTTGCCCCATGTGGACTCCACCACCTAGATCAAATGATAGTCCTAATAGTAGTTTTTGCATTATCTTAGCTACTTCCTAACTAGCCTAAGTGATTGTTCATTAACCTTGTTTTCTTTGTTTTTTTTTTTAGTCCAAAATCTTGAAGAAAAATACAAGAAAATGTTGGGGGACCTACCTCTCTAGCACCGCCTCTACTTATCTCAAATAGTTGTATTTGGGCTCAAATTAGCTAACAAATGAACACATGGTAGTCATCTGAAGGCTTAGAGTGTGCATGAAAATAAAATTGAAAATTCAAATTTTTACCCCTCCTATATATATATATATATGAATATTTTACTAAAAAATATTTTTCTACGTAATATTTTGTTGAGTTTTGCAAGAATACCATAAGGTTAGTTCATCTAGGGATTTTTGCTTGCTTCAGACTCATCTATGCACTCTTTCTTTATCATTTTATACCCAATTAGCATTTTTAGTGCTTTGGATATTTTACAGGTAAAATTCCTTTCAAACCATATAGGGAGAGCAAAAATTATTTTGATCTAGCCATAATTTCCAAGGGCATGTATAGGTAAATATCAAGTATATTTTCCCTTGATTTTGAATTTTTGGTTATGTATTTTTATTTGTTATTTATTTCAAAAAATTATTTTTGCATAGAAAATAAAATAAAAATTAAAAAAAATATATTTTTTGCTTTGGCTAGTTTTTCAATGAGTTTACACAGGTTTTTATGAGAGGTCCTAGTCCCCTCATACTGAGTGTGGTTTGAACCTTAGACTCTCAAATAGAGGCCAAAGCCCCCTTACCACTACAATAAGCTTGAAACTTTGTTCCTTTGGATATTACATATTACTCTCTTTTTTTCCCTAAGGACTCATGAGTGGCTATCCCTTACAATATAATCTATAGTCCTTAGGGAGGGAAAATATATATTTATAAAAAGAGCACCAACAACTAACTTTATAGGTGGTGGAGAGTCTTGTACTCCTACATATGGGATAGGGATGGACTAACTTTGTTATTTCTTGAGTAGGATGATGATGACCCATTTTGGTCAATGGTTTTGGTTCCCTATATTTACCAATTTTTATCTTTCTACCACTTTTGTTTATCTTTTTTGCTTCTTAACTTTTCTAAAACTCTAAAATAAGTAGAAATTCATGATTAAGGGACATGTTTACACATGTCAATACACATCCTAAAAATCAACTATGTCAAGCCAAGATCACACATTAAAAATAATCATGGTTTTTTATTTAATTTTAGGATTATTTTTATGTATGATCATGATCCTAGTGTAATTTTATACCTATAATTAAACTGGTGTATCATTTGGACCAACAGTTATGATTGTATGTCTCTATAAAGTGTAATTTATTCATTAGCCTAAAAAAGAAAGGTTTTTATTTTTATCTAATATAATGACCCTTTTTATATCCTCATTTTCACCTTACCATTACCATTCTACCACCATACATTCAACTACTACAATAGTTTACATCCTCTTGCTAACACAACTTACAAGATTTCTACCTTTATTGCTACCATGACACATTACCTTCTTGTTTTTGTTCTTACTCTCTCTTGTCCTTGTAGGTATAACTAAATCTATAAATTGCTAGTTTACAATATTTTACATAGGAAATTAGGATGCTCTACCAGTATTTATAGCTAAAGTTTAAAAGCTACTACTAGGGACTAGTTTTCAAGGCACGTCAAATCCTCTGTATTTATTCCAGATGTGATCTCTCCTTTTTATATTTGTGATATTACAATTAAGATAGAATAAAAGTCATTTTTATTGTACTTTATCATATATGTTATGGTCCTTGATGCCCTAGGTGTTAAGTATATTAGTTTTCTACATTATAATTTACCCTAGCTTATGATTTTTGTGGATTATATTAGTGTAGTAAGCTCTTGAATGTTCTCTTCTATTTCTACTTAGATTAGGAATATTTTCATATTTATTTTTATAATTATTTCTTTTTTATATTGGTTTAAGTATTTTAGTATATATTATAGTAATTATTGTATTATATATCTCGTTTTCCCATAAACAAGGCTTATATATAATCACCAAAAATTTCCTTTTGAGCATAAAGAATTTATTAAAGACATGATACCAAATGTTGAAATGATATTTGATGATGGTAACTTGATTTATTGTGGGTACACAAATATATATTTATTTAAGTATTCAATAATTTAATATGTCTTTTTACTACTATATTATGCTATGAAATGATGATGCTACCTTGCCAAGTTTGAATATTGCATTCATGGTCACTAATATTTATGATCATGAGAAGTAAACCCCATAAAGACTATATCTTATTTATTTATTTCATCCTTTTAGATTTTGTGTATAATAATTGAGTGGTTAAAATGTTTTTGTTCATTTTTGAAAAATATTATGATTTCCAACACAAATTAGGTTAAACAAAAGTAAGAACTTTTCTAACTTAGATATGAAAATATAAAACCATAAAATATTAATGACATCACATATACATTGGAATAATATATTTTAATATGGATAAAGATTATGAGAATCAATTGGATCCAAGAATGTTATAGTAGAGGGAGACTCTGAATATTATCAATTTTATTAAATCTGCTAAGACCCAAAGGTAGAACATTGCAAACTTGATTTATGAGGCTATGAGAATTCTTCATTCCATAGATAAGGTCCTAATCCATCACATATTCAAAGAAGAAAATAAGTTGTTGGAATTAATGGTAAACATAATCTCTACAAGACCTCTTTGTATGGAGATCAAATTATCTTTAGGGTCTGCTAAGGCTGATGGATGGGGTTAATTATTGACTTTTTCTCATTGATGGTGTGTAAAAGTGATTGGCGGCATATTAATTTTTTTAGTCCTTCGCCTCTTTCAACATTTAGGGGTTGGTAATCCATCATAATTTTGGGTCCACTATAGGTCTACTTGTGGATGGTGTGCTACTTCTTTTCAATTTCAAATTCAAATTCTATGGGTTTAGTGCCAACAACTCCAGTAGAGGTATTCACTTTCAATTTTAGTGGGCCAAAAAATATGGGTGTGATATTCTAGGAATAATGCTACCCCTTTTCAAATTCAAATTCAAATTATGTGGGTTTACCATCAACAACTACAAAAGAGGTATTCTCTTATGTTTTCGGTAAACTAAATCAGTTGGGTGTGATATTGTGGGAAACTTGAATTGGTTTGGAGGGATAAGGTAGAAAAGTTGGTTATCTATTGGCATGCCATGCAATGAGGTGGTAGTTCACATTATAATTTACCTCCCATGCATGGGTCAAGATAATTGGGTGAGATCCACTTATTTTTTGATAACTTAAGCTACTCATAGTAATCATGATTATTCATGAATAAGGTCATTTTTTTGGGGTTTCAAGATTACATAGTACAAAGTGGTAGGATGATAACTCAAGATTCTATGCGTGGTAAATGAACCACTTTCTTAGCCTATGGTATCTTTGGTTGGTAAGATCATTTAATCATTATTGGAAAAAGTATAGAGATGGAAATTTTGAGATCTCATTCTTAAAAATTTAGTTCCTTCATTAGCAAGATGTGTCTTGGAATGTGATCCTTCCCTCTAGTCATCCTCTTAGTAAATGGCATAGCAAAGCCTAGTATTTTTTCAAAATATCTTTAAAAAATCTTTTCAGGTTTCAAATGGCTCTAATTTCTCTTTAAAACCATTGAGGAAGATTGCTCATAATGCTTATAATTGCAATATCAAAGGAATTAAAGTTAAGTACTTCTTTGTTTGGATTAAAAATCTAGACCATAGAAACATGCAAAAGATTCAAAATATTCTACTAGGACCAAGATCTTTAGAGGTGGATAACGACATCGAAAATATTTTATGAAAATGAGGTTTGTTTGATTGCATTCAATATTTCCATGGATATAATAGAGTGCTCTCTAGGAAAATGGCACACTCTTAGATGAAATATTGGGTTCAGGTTTATGGATTAGGGTTCCAAGTTATGAAGGCCATGGTTGGGGAGGTAATAGGACTCCTAGTGGATGGTTTTGGCCATAATAGGAAGAAACACTCTCTAATTAGGAAAATGAGCTTATTTCTCAATGAGGATGAGTACTTGTCAAATTTGTAGAATGACTATAGTTCCAAGAACCTCAAGGATCGTGGAATCGGGTTATTACGATGTTCATGAATTATTTCATGATGGACTCCAATAGGGACATATTGCATAGTTTTCATGTAATGTTCCTAAATCAATAGAGTTGAAAGGGGCTAATGAACATTTCATCATTCTTGCCCCATTTTTTAGAAAAATCCATGATGGATGTCAAGGGTGGAAAAGGGTTTAGCCCTATCAACCAAGGCCTATGTCTATTGATTTTTGAACATGTGGCTAAGGACAAGGATGGTAGTGGATGAGTATCTATTCCAAATTGAGAGTTATAAATATTCTCCTATATTTTATCCTTCCCTGGTATCTTTCAATTCTATGTCCAATGACTAGTCTAATTCTAAGGGCCTTAAGAGTCTCATTATCTCTACTAAACCTTTGGAAAAAGTAAAGAACTCTAGTGGTATATCAATGTCACATAAAGGAATCAAAGGAGAACATGTTAGGTGCTCTAAGTGTCTATTTACTATATATTTTTAAAATTGAAACCTCTCCTATTAGTGTGGAAATGTTAGATTCTGAGGACCAATCTCTAGTGAAGAAGAAGGAAAAGTTATCAAAGGATTTGATAAAATTTAAAAGGGATTCACCATGCCTATTTTAGAAGCTTCCAATAAACTTATATCCTTCCTAAGTAAGTTGGAAGAGAAACATCAACCTCTAATTAAGACTCTCAAGTTGCAATTACGTTCATATAAGAGATCTAGGGTATGATGCATATTCAATGAGGCAAATTGATAACTTCCAAGAAGGACTTGGGAGACTTTGAAAAATTGTCTTCCAAAGCTTAATGCTTTAAATTGGGGTAGTTTTTATATGTCTTCTCAATGTTGTATTTTGGTCCTGATATTGGTCCTGATATTATTCCCTCTACTTGTCTCAGTGATCCTATCCTTTAGTGGATCTTCCTCTTTATGGGATGGTCAAATTTTATGTGCAGCCTGATATTTTTGTTTTATTGACTCTTTCCATGAGGTCCTCTTGGGATTGGCCATGGTCTTTCTTAACTCCTCTTTTGTAAAAGGTTTGGAGACCCTTTCAAAACCCCTTATTTTATCAAATAAAAAATAATAATGATAAAGCTTATTGGGAAATAAACTCTTCAATAACATTGCTTTTACTTTTTATATTGATTGGATTTACATGGCAATTCAAACATAATATGGATGTACCTATTAATTTAAATCATCCTATGGTTGTTATCCCTTTCTATATTCTTATTAAACCTTGTCAAGTGTCTTATTTTTATATTCCTATATCTTTTTTGCTAGCTTATTTTCTTCTCCCCTATAGTTGATATTATTATGTAGCATGCCTTATTTGCTATTGACTCATGGATGTTATTTCTACTCAAAATTTTCCCTCTCAAATGAAAATAAATCATACAAGAGTATGATAACAAGTTTAAATGCCACATATATTTTACTAAACCTATGAGACTTTGTTTTGATATTATGTTCTAGCTTCCACATTGCTAATACCACCTACCAATAGAAATTAGATTGTATAAATTCTAGATTCTACTCTAGGTTATTTTTTAATTACTAGACATAAAATAAAATTTTATGGTGTGAATTTTATCATCATATTATTCATTATGTAAATATTTATAGAAAATTAAGAAAATCTCACTTTGAACTCATCTAAGTGATAAATCATAATTATATAAAAAAGAGTATATTTTTTATTTTAAGGAATCAAGTAGATGTATTTTTCAATAAAACCCAATAGTATATAGTAAATTAGTGTTATTTCCTTTAGAAAGATCCAATTTATTTGTTGAATCTATAAAAAAAATATCATCTCTAGGTTTGAATCATTATATATGATATTTGATACATGAAATACTAAAATTTCAAGATGAAAAAAGGTTTCCAAAATTGGTCTTAATATAACATATATTTTTTTCAAAGTTCACTCAAATTAAGTATTTGTTAATATAGTTATGATAAAATACTTTGGTAACCTTTAGGGATAATCTAAATAGAGCATCGTTCAACTTAGTATAATTTTCACCTTCTACAACATACATAATCATACCTTGGGCCATTGGAATATATTTTAAATAGGACTATAATGACACTAATATTTGGAAGAAACTTCATAGTTTTCCTATGGTTCCCTTTGAACAATTTAGATGTCTATGATAAATATGCATTAATAAGGCTTATAACCATGTTTGATATTCCACTATCTAAAAATTATATCAATAACATAGAAGTACTTTTTGGTCCCTCCCATACATAATAATATGTATTTTGGCACCCCAAGTGACCCCTTACATCCAACCTAAATCTATTATTGATGATAATTGCATATTATTGAAGTATATAAATGAATTATAGTTTTGATAGAATAAATTTATCCATATATACTTATATCAATTACCAATCAAGGTAAACTATACTTTAAGGCTATGTCCATCGCATATATAGATAGGTAGGTAACATTTGACCCTCTATATTTTTTATTTCTTAAAATATTTTCCTTGTGAGGTTTAACAATGATACATACTTCACAAATAACATCTTATAAATGCATAGAAGTAAAGGTTTGAAATATATTAAATATAACTTAAGACATACTTTTTTAATTCAAATTATCAAATATTTCAAACCAAAAATTATGTAACTCCAAGATAAAACCTATTGAAATTAACAACATTTTCTTGAAATGAATTGAAGCAAAAAGAAAAAAGAGACAAATTTGGTGGGGTTCCCATAAGAACCATAATAATCATTGTATAATCATGGATAATAATCACTATGCTTTGATACAATGGATGAAGTGGTGTTGGTATTTATACAAATACCTAATCCTAAAAATACATAAATAATTTTAACCTAACCTAACATAACAATATGGATAAGGCTAATTACAAGTTATAATATGGGTTTAACCATAACAAGGTCAACTATGGCCTATATGATTTACATATAAAATTATAATAATTAAATATATTAATGATTGACCTTTATTCATATACAAGTTTTCATCATACATTGTTGTCCTTGGCCATAAGTCTCACACTTTCAACACCCCCTCATAATATAAATGAAGAGGCCAAGGAAAAAAAACATTAACGAAAATAATATCTTCCCCCTAATGGATGCTCTAGTAGACCTCTATAGTTGAGGTAGATTCTTCTAAATCCGCCTCACCATCTCGAAGACATCCACCCATATTTAGAAACTTAACTTCAATCCTTTTCAATTTTTTATTATATATCCTTCCCTCTTATAATATCTACAAATGATCTTTGACTTATTTTAAGACTTATCTTGGCCCTTGGGCCCATGGATATTAGCCTCCATAGGTTTGAATTTATTTGCATGAGACTGTATTAGTGAAGTACCACCATAATTCATCATTGACACTTGAAAATAAACTACAAGAGAGAAAATTTGATCGAGTTTAAAAAAGTAATATTACAAGAGCATGGGAATCATATGAATCATGAGGTTAAATATCTTAAATTTAGAGAAATATTAGCAAGGGCAATCATCACGCATTATACATCATATTTATTTTTTAAAAATATGTAATATCTACTCTAAATGCATTAAATCTTGTAATATAGTCCTTAACATTATCAAACTCAACCAATTTGAGAGAACAAATCTCTAACTCCAAGGGACTTACTTTAGTTGTATTTGCTTTCCCAAATGACTCATACAATTTTTACCATACCTTGATAGGTTCACCTTCTTTAATACGAAAAAGTAATTACAATTCAATTAATAAAATAATAGGCCAAGAGCTTCTTCTTCTTTATGTTGATAAGTATTTCATCAATGGTTATTGCTTTATTTCCTTGAAATATGCACCATAGATTTTTGTTGTGTAGAAGTCTAATAATTTGGGTCAACCAAATACTAAAATTTCTCCATTGATATGAGTAACTACGGATTGATAATCTATATTACACTATTCAGTCCCTAACACTATAATAAGTCCTTGAACTTATGCTACCATTGTGCAAATATTGAAAATTTGTGTGATTTGAAAAAAGGATCAAAATACTTCTATATGCAAAATTTATGGCTTCCAAAAAAAATTCCCTAATGGATCACAAAATACAAAAATTAAATTCCCAGACCTTAGAAAAACATAACCCAATCACTTGTTATTGTATGATTAACTAGTGTTCTCCACTTAATTTTTCCACCCCAGCATCCTTGTTCTAGTGCAATTGTGATATATGGTGCCTTTTGATTGGTGTAGGGGTACATATATATAATATGAGTGGACATTTTGGTCATCACATTGGCCAAAGAAAAATCCTTCTTTATAATACAAACACAAAGCATCAAAGGGACTTTAATTATGGTCTTTAGTACAAAGAACAATATGTTATCCAACTTGCCATGACCACCATTAGGGAGAAAGTGTCTTTTCTTCTCACAATGTCTTTCTTCAATCACCAATAGCAAAATCAAAGTATAAAGTGCATCCTTCACCTAATTTTAACACATTACCCCATGTGCCTAAGTGCCTTTTATTGTCTATGTGTCCATGTAATGTCCCCATTCTACGTCGTCAACAGGTTAATGTGTCCTAGCCTACTCATAGATTTTTATAGGCTACAACAGAGGTTGGGGAGCCCACCAAAGGTAGCTGAGATGTTGTCCAAACATTGTGAGCCTTTAGTTACCAAAATTTGGAGCTATTTCAGACATTGGAGAATGAACTTACTATTTTTAGTAAGTCAATTTTTAGGGTTTTGGCCAAAATGGACGGTGCAGTGATATTCTTCACCGAAATGGGTGTCCATATATATCCTCAATTTGGAGATCAGATAATCATAAGGCCAAGATTTTAATGTGCAAAGGTTTAATTATATAAAGTAAAATTATTTAAATAATTTATATAGTTTAAAATCTTATTTTATAAAAAGGTGACATGGGACTTAAAAAAGAGTTATGTTTTATGATATCCCACATTAAGCATGCAATAGGAGTTTGTTGTGGAGGAGTCTATTTATTCAGTGGCTTGGTATCATTTCATGTCATTCTAAATATTTGATACTTTCTCTTGGAGATTGAAGTCAGTGGCTAAGATTTATTCTCCAAAGGGATGAAAACCTCGACGGTATTTTTGAGGACGAAACCCCTCTAGTTTGGAGCTAGACAAAAATCTGATTCGATGAAGGTGGATTCATATAGGATTTATGTTTTGGTTCTTTAACGATTTTAGAGTCCCAACCAAGGGGGAATTTTCAGTGGTATCAGAGCTGGTTTTTTTCTGCCAACCTATTGGGTAGTTCGAAGACAAATTTTTGGTTTGTCAAGATTGTGAAAGTTGCAGAAATAAAAGGATGGAAGATACAAATCTGTGAAATTAGATGTATCATTCAACACCCTTAAATCACAGTAAGGGAAGTATTTGGAAAAAATCTCTATAAGAGATTAGAATTTTTGGATATAATATAACCGATTTTATAGATCACCATCAACAGCAAACTATTTGAAAATTTGAATCTAAGTGCGAGATTGCATGTGTTGGGTTAAATATAGTAGGGGATATTAAAGTTAAGGTTTGTGATCAGTTCAGAGTGCAGAGATGAATAGTAAAATGACATATTGTTAGCATACAGGGATGTACAAACAACTTCCCATCTTCCTTCCGAAGAGGCCTAGTGGTAGTGGTCAGTCATTTGTAAATGATATGAAAAGATGCTATAATGAATATTGTGCCCTACCCGAGAATATGTGGAATAGTTTTTTTAGACAAGTCCTGGGCTTAGATGAGGAATATGATTACTGGGAAAGTAGCTATCATTCGCCAGTGTTTACCATTACCAAATTTGTCCCAAGGAGTGGTGTTGGGACCAAAGAAGCTGAAGTGAAGAAAGAAGTTGAACAAAATACTTTACAAGATCCTAAAATTGTAGCTAATATTATGGCTAATAAAGTTGAGTTTGTTGTCCCAAAGAATATTGACAAGGATAAACAACAATTAACATGAAAGGAAATGAAATTGGGTGATCTGCAAGTTACAGTACTTCCTCACGAAAGCAAAAATCAATTGAGGAGAGAAGGACAATGTTTCACTTGCAAAAGGGAATGGTCACTTGGTCACAATTGTGAAGATGATAAAGAGAATGACTTAAGGCAACCAAGTACAGAAGAGGACAACAGTAAATTTAAAATCTTAGAGTTTAGAAAATATGCTTCATATCAGGAATCATGCATAACAGGGAACCATAATGATGTTGGTGATGATGAGGAAGATAGAAAAATAGTTTTGGATATGCATTTCGAACAATCTAGTGTGTATTATAAAATCTTTAATATAAGGTATGATGAATCTTGTGATTTTCCTATCATCAATTCATTAATGCATGATAAAATATTTCATAATGAAGTGTTCGTAGATCCCAAATTTTATGAGGAAATGATTATGAATGAAGAGGATTCTCCACGTTAAATGGAAAGAATTAACAGACTATTGGATGGTGATTTCTTTGAGGAGTTGAAGACTATGGTAGATTTAGAAAAAGATGCGACTATTTATGAATTTCCACTTGAGAATAAGACTGACCTAGTCGATGAGATGAGTAAAAATTAGATTATGATCATGCCTTCTAGTCAAGAAACTTGCAAGGAAGAACAAAAGGACAAAAATAATGAAGATGAAGTTAATTCATCATGTGCTTCGACGAATGGAGAATTATGCATTGGTTATCAAAAATATGGTGAGCATGCTGATTTTGATATTTTCAAATCAACAATAAATGATGGTATTCATGTAGTTGTTGATTCTGAGTATGAGGACATGTCTATCATAACTTCAGAGCATGTAATTGGGGAGTGCAGTATTGTGAAGGAGGCTGATTTTGATCATTGTGTGGGATAGCAAATCTAAAAGTTTGTTGTGTGATGCTAATTCCAATATATTGAAAGGTTGGAAGGACCAGTTATAGGTCATAGAGGAGCATATTATTCAGACATTAACTCACTTGGATAGGACACACAAGTTTTTTGAGTGCCTCTTTTAGGCAGCCCAACTTGGGGAGAGATAGAAGAAGTTGATAGTTGGAGCTACTGTTATAGATTTACAAGCTATCAAGCAGGCATTAGAGGTGATTAAATTAGATTACTTAAGATTGCTATCCGATAGAGATCAGGCCTTTCAGTTTGTAGATAAGACCTTCCAAGGACTCACAGAGAAAGAGAAGGTAATTGATGAACTTAACCTCAAGTTAAGTTTAACTCATTTCTCTCCGAATAAAACAAAAAATAGAGGTAATTTTCGATTAGCAGGTAATCCTCTTTTTGAGTGGGATGTAGATTCTACTTTTTATAGTCCACTCTTGGAATTGGAAAATGAAGCACTTCCTGATTTTGGTGATGATTATTCTGTGATCACTCAAGTAGAGCAGCATGAATATGAATGTGGTGATGAAGTATATTTTTTTGTAGATGCGCATTACATCTCCTGACACTTGCCTTGATGATAAGGAGATTCATAAGTCAGAGGGTTGTTTGGAGCTTCGTAGGGATCCAGATGGTGAAGTTTTTATGGACTGCATTGTGAGGTATGCTCATAGTTTTTCTTTCAGCCCTCATGTTAATGATTCTATCATGGCATATATGAAATGGGGGAAAGGTTGTTATGATGGGTTGTATACTTCATTTGGATATGAGATGCCTCCATTGTCAGAAGGGAAGTTTTTTTGTTGGGGTGGTTGTTTGTTTCTTCAGGGTGGATTTTATGCAGGGACAAAGTTGTGGCCGAGCAGTATTCCACCTGTGTGCAGATTAGCCCAACAGTATTCTTCAGGTAGTGGGGAAGTCAAATTCCCTATGAGGCCGAGTTATCTAGGATTGTCTATATGGGACATGGAGACACTTATTTATTTAGGATTCAGAATGGATGATAACATCAGGATATGGGATCCAGGGATTTGTATGATCTTAGGTCTGCTTCACCAGGTTTTGCAGAATGATAGACGAGTTGGGAACAATTTTATCAGAGTGGAGCAATGTCGATGTAATGGGACATTTGTCAAGATTATTTAGGATCTTGGCATTCTATGTGATGGCAATCAAGAGCGGACAGTTGATCGGGATATGCTTGAGAATTTATTGAGGATAAGCAATCTTTGGGGAGGGTGTACTGTAATGTCCCCATTATACACCATCAATAGGTTAATGTGTCCTAGCCTACTTATAGGTTCCTGTAGGCTATAACAGAGGTTGGGAAGCCCACCAGAGGTAGCTGAGATGTTATCCAAATGTTGTGAGCCTTTAGTTACCAAAATTTAGAGCTATTTTGAATATTGAATACTGGACTTACTATTTTTAGTAAGTCAATTTTTAAGGTTTCGAGCAAAACAGACGGTGCAGTGATATTCTTTACCAAAATAGGTATCCGTATCTATCCTCAGTTTGTGGATCAGATAATTAGAAGGTCAAGTTTTTAATGTGCAAAGGTTTAATTATATAAAGTAAAATTATTTAAATACTTTATATAGTTTAAAACCTTATTTTATAAAAAGGGGATGTGAGACTTAAAAAATAGTTATATTTCATGATTTATCCCACATTGAGCATGCAAAAGGAGATTTTTGTGGAGGAGTCTATTTATTTTGTGGCTTGGTCTCATTTCATGTCATTTTGAATATTTGATATTTTCTCTTGGAGATTGAAGTCGATGGCTGAGATTTCTTCTCTGAAGGGATGAAAACCCCGACGGTATTCCTAAGGATGAAACCCCTCAATTTTGGAGCTAGACAAAAATCCAATTTGGTGTAGGTGGATTCACATATGATTCACTCTTTGGTGCTTCAACGATTTTAGATTCCCAACCAAGGGGGACATTTCAATCCAAAGTGCTAGTTGATGATATAGCAACCAATCAATCCATAGAAAATCAATCCAATATTCTGGATAAAAAGTGATAAGTGTGATTCAACACTATGATATCATCTATTCCAACCTTAAAATTAATCACCATGCCATGTAAATATTTGTATAACAAGAAACAATGACAAAAAAAACAACATTGTGATCTCTATATTTTTTATCAAAAATTTACATCCTCTTCTGCCAAAAATTATGTGTGAAGGATTTCAAACTTGAGATCATGGGGAGAAATCACCTTACCTCTCTTTTATCTAACCATAATAGTAGCATTTTCACTTATGTAGGATCATGCCCCTCCTCATTATAGAAGGTTATAGCATGAGATATTCCACATGAGTGCTAAGCCAAGGCTAAAGGGCAATAAATGAATGATTTTGAATTAAAATTTTATATGCTTGCTTTTATTTCCAAGGGACTCTAACACTTTTTTTTTATATATATTGAAGCATAAATTTTAGATTAGACCATGATCTTCCTCTTATTAACTTCTAAAGCTCTAATTTTATGGAGGGGATAGGGTTTTTCTCCAACATCTTTGGAAAGGTGAAACTAGAAAATTGGATTAAAAAAGTCTTCTTATCTCTTATGTGGAAAAAACTTATGAAAATTAAAAGAGATACTTTCCCTAGGATTCAAAATAAATTTTAAAGGCTTAAAAAATATTTTTGCATCATGTGAGGCAACTCCATACCTACTCTGATACCATATTAGAATTCATAATATTTTCTAAAACTAAATAGAAGAAATCCATCCACTCAAATCTTATATAGAAAATATAAAAGGATGAAAAAAGGAGAAAGAGACATAAATTATGGGGTGCCTATAGGAACCATAAATAATCTTTATATTATCCATGGATAAGAATAACTAGACTCAAATACAAAGGATGGAGTGTAAGGGGCATTTATACCAATACCTAATCCCCAAAATACATAAATAAGTTTATCATATGCTAATATAACAATAGGAATTTAATTTTAACTATAAGTTATACGATGGTTTTAACCATAACAAGGTTAATTTTGACCCATAGATTTTACATGATAAAATATTACAATAAGTTAAATGCATTGTACAATAATTTCCCTTAGGTCTATATAAGATTGCATCATACAACGTTGGCCTTATCCATAAGTTAGATTATAATTTTAACAAAAACAAATGTATGAATTCATTAGAAATAATTTGTAGGACAAACCTCTAAACTTAATACATCCTAATTTACTGGATATGCACTAGAAATTTAAATTTATTATCAAAATAGTACTATAGTTAACCTATTTATTATCAAAATTGAGTAGTGAACATCATAAAGGATCAAACTGTATCATCATTACTTTTGTGTGGATATTTCTAATTCCTTATTTTTTTCCTAATACAATAGTAATTGTTTTTGTTGCTTAAAAATATTTCTTCAAATCCTCAAAACACAAATGTTAAATATATGTGGAACTTATATAGCAACTAAAAGTTTCTAGTATTATTATAAGTGCTTGATTGTGAAGAAAAATATTCTATCAAGTAAATAGATGTAAATATTTTGTAACATTAAAAAATTTTACAAAAATGTGTTGAACAAGAATATTCATTTTCTATGTAGTTCCATAATGCTAATTTCAAAGGTTACCTTTTCTAGAAAAATCTTAAATAAAATCTAATTTACTAGAATCAAGTAAGATATATGGTTCTTAATTAAACCATATCCTATTAGAATTAATGGAGAGATCATCAATAGAATTCTTACTTTTATTAGATAAAATTATCTTATATATTAAACCTAATATTCAATAATGTTATGATTTGTATACATTTCATTCCACCCTTCTCACTTATTTTAGGTTCCACTTTATTTCATATCTGAATTTTTGGTAGGGTACCTAGGAATAGATATTTGGGGATGTATTATTATATTGTATAAGGGTTGGCATGGGCCACACATAACCCAAGGTTGATTGTATTATAATATTGTATTATATTATAATATTATATTATATTAGTAATAGGATCTCCAAAGTCTATTATAATATAATACAATATTATAATACAATCAACCTTGGGTTATGTGTGGCCCATGCCAACCTTTATACAATATAATAATACATCCCAAAATATCTATTCCTAGGTACCCTACCAATTTTGCTAGTAAGTATTATTATTAGCCTAATATGTAGTTATAGATATTATATTATGAAAATATACATAGTTGATACCAAATAATAAGACTCGTACCACAACCAAATTTTCTCTAGATATTTAATCATAGGTCATGTAGGTTGGCCATTGATTTAACAAGGCCCAAGTATGACATGCTAGCAATCTCATCATGCATGTTTGCAAAGATAAAGTAATTAAACAATATTAAAACAAAGTATTATCTTTAACAAACAATTTATGAGATAAAAATAAAGAAAATCTAAAACCCTAAAGAATTAAAATAAGTTATCCTTTATGTAATTATTTTAAAATAAAATCAAGATTAAATTATTTGAAACTATTATTTTCCTTGCATCACCTATGCTTTTTAATCATTGTGACAATTTTTTTAACTATTTGTATAGAAGACCAATTAGAATATTAATGAACGAGTTTAAAATGGCATATATAAATAATAATATTTGTGTGCTAATCCTACACACATAAAATTATTAATTCTTTAATATTAATTATTTATCTGTAAGAAATAATTATTTAAGCCATCATGCTAAATCAAATGAATGGACCTCAAATTCTTATTTATGTGATTCAATCATATTAGAGTCCCATAATCATATAAGAGATATTACAAATCATGAGAGTTAGTTCACATTCCAGATTAGGGCCTTGCACTATAGGATTTTTCCCTTAACCATTGGCTGAGGTGACCATGGCATACTGTAGCACCCTAAAATTGGCACAGTTAAACCTTAGTAAAAAGATAAAAATTTGAATTTTAAACCCAAATAGTCCGTTACCCGCTTTCCTCATTTTTTGTGTCATTTTTAGGATTTGTTTTGACCGTTGGACGATATCATCGTCAATCAGATGAAATCGTCCCAGATCTGACGAATTCATATGGAACAGAACATCCAGATGATTTTGTCCCAAAACCAAATTTTTATAATTAGCTTTTGTTTCAACAGCTTTTCTAACTTGGGTAGAAAGCATGTCTGCATAGTTAGAGTCTCTCTCGTTGGAGATCTCTCAAATTGAGATGATTTCCAACCTCCTAACCTCTCCATAATCCTATATAAATTGGGATTTTCTTAGTTTATCCCCCTGAACCCCCTAGCTAATGGATTTCCCTGCAGAGTTAGTTCCTTATGCATTAGAGAATCCTCGCACCAGTGTTTGCATTCTGTATTTCATGTTTTCTTATAGGAATTTTACTATTTTTCAATCAGAGCAAGCTCAGATCATCGTAAGCGATTCCAGACGATTTTAGACGATCCAGTCGAGGAGCACAGATGATCTCGTACGATTGGAGGCGATCCTGACTGTAATCCAGATTGGGGGTAATTAGAGCCCAAAGTTTGCATTTTCTTATTGTTTTCTGCATTTCTTTGTGCATTATCTTAGGTTATTATATTTATGCATCTTGGAGTTCACCTCATTTAGCATAGATATATGATAAAGTCAAAATAAATTATCAAATTGATGTATTTCCTTTTAATTGCTATCTGGATCTATCATTTAGGCAAATTCATTGTTATTTCTATCATTTCCCTTTGCTTTTGCAATTGCATTTTTGGTATTTTGTATATGTTTTGTGATTGCAAGTTTCTGACGAATTCGTTTGACGAATTCGTTAGATCATCGATGATCCTATCTGATCTGAGATGACTGACTATGATCTGAGATGATTCTATGCAATTTTAGATGATTATGTACGATTCAAGATGATTTGGACTTCTATAACCCTCAGAATCTTCATTTAGACATCTATAATTAGGTATATTATGTCCTATTTAGCACATTATTTGTGTTCAACATTTATTCATGTTTTTTGTATCCATAAAAATCAGCATCGGTATATAGATTATCTTAGATTCATCTTGGCAAAACCTAGGAATTGAATTATTGAATATAAAATGAACACATCAAACCTATTATCAACCTAGGCGTGGAAACTGCCACTCAAAATTTTCCTGGTGAACCCACCATCCGTCAAAAATTCACCCTTATACCCCTCCCCCAAGAGGCGGGACCTTCAAAGGGCCTCTCAGTTTGAGGTATTGTCCCATCCTTCTCGCATCCCCCTTTCGGGTGCGGATCCTATAGCCTAAAGGTAAGGATGCAAAAAATTTGGAGCAATACATTTTGGTGAACCCGACGTGAAAACTAAAAACCTTTTGAAAATAATCCAAAAAAAAAAAACAAAACATAAATGCATTTAGAATCAAAGATTGCATATCATATTTAGATGGTAGATTATAATAAAATATGAGTTGTCACCATTAATGTTGAGAATCAATTAGTAGCTATAGAGATTACTTCTATACTTAGAGTACCTCAAACAAATAGGGTTCAACCTTTATGGGACAAACTTAATAGGAGATTGAATATCATTGATTCTAGATCAAATGAACTTAGGCAAATCAAGAGGTTTGTCCTAGATAGAATCTTGGATCTGATCAAGTGACCTTATATCATGAGCTTCAGAGAGCTTGCCATAGGTTGTTAGGAGATAAAAGAGCCCTTGTGTCTTTTGAATTGTACACCTTTGAGGAATACCTCGACAATGCAGTTGTAGTACATAAATTTCTATCTCGTATAGAGGATCAAGAGGTTGTTCTTACGGATAGAAAGAGATGGAATAGAGTTCCTAGAGCTATGTTATATCGAGAGTATTTCCATGAGCTCTATTTTTACAATACAGAGTCAGAAGTAGATAACATCACCATAGCACACTTTGTTAAGTTCCTAAAAAACCATTTCCAATTTTAAGAGGAGCATTTCATGACTCCTGATGAACTTGATCCTATCAATGACATCTATGAAATATTTATAGAAAACTAAGCCATTATTTTATTATTATTATTTCTTGCATTTAGTGTGTTTTTTGTTGTCTTTATAATCATAAAAACAAAACAAAATAAATAAATAAAAATTAAAAATAAAAATAAAACAAAATCATAGCAAAAACATCAAAACATTTTCTTTTAAGCATTATAGTAGGTATATAATTAAAATATATACCTCCCAAATTTGTTGCAAATATATTAATATATATTTGCTAAAATCTAAATTTAAACATAATGACTAGACTCGGGAATGGAAAACAGATTGAAGTAGAAGAAGATTGGTTAGGAAAAATAGTAAATAAACTAGATGTCCTTCCTGAAGACCCAATTCAGGAAGAAGGAACCCTAGACCAACAAGAAGAAGATTTTGTTGACGCAAATGAACAAAGAGAAATTGTCAGAGAGGAAGGATCCTCATCTCGCAAATATCTTCAAAAGGAGCTGTTACTTTTGAGAACATGGAATATTTTTGGAAGTTCCTCAATACTAATATTGGCACTCTTAATAGAGTAGTCCATATGAACAAGGATCAAATTAGTGACACTAAAGAAACCCTAGAAGACATATATCACACACGCACTAATCCCTTGTCCTTTGTTGATCAATAAAGTGATCAAGTTGGACCATCCAATTTGGATATGGCTGCTATAATCCAAAACATGCAACAACAATAGGTTACCCAACCATCTAGAGTACCTATTACCAAGCCTAGGGTTATTCCCACACAAAAGAAACCATCATTCACTACTCTATTTTGCCAAGTTATTGATCAACATACCTCAAATCAACAAAAGCCTAAAACAAAACCAAATACCAATTTCCAACAATCTAGGGTACAACATAATGCTACAACAAATCTTCTTCATAATAGTCTTCCTACCAACCATTTGCATAATAGCAATATAGCATCTAATCCTTACATCACGCCATCCTGCACTCACAAATCCCATACTCATATACCACCAAACCAATATGGTGGACAAACTGGTAATATGGAAGCCATGGTGAAATGGTTAGTCTCCCGCATGGACCAGATAGATCCCTACCATCCCTCGTACAATTATCGAGAGATGTGTAGTCAACCTCTAGATCCTATAGTTGTAGCACAACCATATCCTAAACACTTTCCTATGCCTATCCTATCAATATACAAAGGAGCTAAAGATCCCATAGAGCATCTTTGTATGTTTAGGATAGCGTTCCATGATATATAACATGATGATTTGTTATTGCTAAAAAAATTCCCAAAAATTTGAGGAGGAATGGCATTAGAGTGGTATTATCAATTACCCACTCATTCTTTGAGAAATTTCGAATAAACCATCGAGTCTTTTGTGCATCAATTTAGTGCCTACATTGAAAGGCATGTAACCATTAAAGATTTGTACAACCTAAAATAAGACAAAGATGAATGTTTTGTTGTTTTCCTAGCTCGATGGAGACAGTTGATATGAAGATTGCACTTTGTGTTACCTTATCAGGAAATGCTGTATATCTTTATCAATAATTTACAATAACAACTATCCTATGAGTTATCAACTGCTACCTTTACCACATTCGATCAAGCTATAGATTTAGCTCGAAGAGTGGAAGATGCTCTTGTTAGGAGAGGTCAACTTAAAAATAAAGATGATGAGAAAACATCCAAAAATCAATATAAAAATAAACAAGTTGTGGGTGATGGAGTCACTGATAGTAGAAATATCGCTACTGTTAATGTTGCAAAAACAATAGAGAAATTTATACTGAAACCTCCTGATAAACCACCTCGAGAATTTACTAGGTTAAATCAACCTTTATCAACCATTCCCCCACAATTACTAGCACAAGGATTGATCCAATTACCAAATATGTAGGAACCTGATCCAACTATACCCAGATACAGTGCTAATTTACACTGTGATTTCCATAGAGGACCTGGACATGCTACCAACTCTTGTAAAATATTAAAACATAAAATACAAGACCTTATTGATAACAATGAGATGGAGGTGCAAGCCTTTCAACCTAAACAAAATCCTCCTAATAATGCTCAAAAGAACATTCTCCAAAATCAGAATCAGAATGCCAATCATGTTGTAATCACAGTGACACTGAGAGGGGGGTGAATCAGTGTGATCTTTAAAATTTCTAATATATATAGTTTTAAATCCAGCAACTATTTAAAACTGATAAACGAAATATCAAATGCAGCAAGAAAGCATGACACACAACACAACAAATTAATGAGGTTCACCAATGTGGCTACTCCTCAAAACGACTACTTGGACTACCATCCAAATCTAGTCAATGCAAAGCTACAACTTTACAAAATATTTTACCGGCACCAACTGGAAGGAGCACCAACCCCTTAGCTTTATCTGTTTCAAACAGAATGGAGCACCAACTCCTAATTTACCAGCACCTACTGGAAAGAGGCACCAACCCCTTATGCCAAGCTGCAACTTGGAAGTTAAAAATGATTAAGAAAATTATAGAATAAAATTCTCATATTATTTCTTACAGTCTGCTATTTTTCTGCAGTCTGCTACTTCTGCACAACATGCTTCGCACTGTCTGACACTTTCGTGAACTTCTTCGCACTCTCTGCAGCAATCGGATGATCATCCACTTCTATTTTCTGGCCGCTATCACTTCGCACTCATAACTCCACCTCTGCACATTGCGCTCTTATTTCACACAATCACGATATGCACACTTCGCTTCAACTCTAACTGTGACTTCGCACTCTGCTCGACACGAATTTCACTTGTGCAATCACTCTGCTCGCATTCGCACTCAATCTTCACTACACATACTTCAAACTCGAAGTAACCCTCCTTTTATAGAAGAAATCTAAGAGACAAACCCTAAGAAACGTCGGCTGTGAAACCCTAGAAAATGTCGGTTGCCAAACCCTAAAATCCGTCGGCTGTAACCCTAAGAATGTCGGCTACAAAACCCTAGAATTTGTTGGCTACAAAACCCTAAAATTTGTCTGCCCAGATTTAACTTTGTCGGCCTCAAACTCTTCTGCCACCTTTGTCACCTTCCTGTAGCTTATTGCCATGAAATAATAACATGTCGCGATATCGCGACACTTTTTGTGGCCGTACGCCTTCTTGTCCTTGTTGTCGCGAAATCGCGACCCTTTTGGCCGTTGATAGTTTTGCCACCGTTCTTGTCATGAAATCGTGACACTTCAAACTTTTGCTAATGTCATCCTCATCCTTGTCGTGAAATCACGACGCTTTCGGCTTCCAGCGGCTTTCCTTGCACCCTATCGTGAAATCGTGACACTTTCAGCTTTTGCTGACGTCATCCTCAGCTTTGTCGTGAAATCGTGATGCTTTCGGCTTCCAGAGGCTTTTCTTGCAGCCTATCACGAAATCGTGACACTTTCAGCTTTTGCTGACGTCATCCTCATCTTTGTCATGAAATCGCGACGCTTTTGGCTTCCGTACATTTCTTGCTTCATGCAGTAGCGAAATCGCTACAACTTTGTGCCTTGTGCTTCCAACTTTGCTTCTACCCATGAAATTTTGACTTGTAACGAAATCGCTACACTTTTGAGTTCTGTGCTTTTGACTGGTAGTGAAATCGCTACACCTTCGCGTTGTGCACTTTTGACTTGTAGCGAAATCGCTACACCTTCGTGTTGTGCTTTTTCAACTCGTAGCGAAATCGCTACACCTTCGTGTTGTGCTTTTTCAACTTGTAGCGAAATCGCTACACCTTTGCTTTGAGCAGTTTTGACTTGTAGCGAAATCGCTACACCTTTGCTTTGTGCACTTTTGACTCGTAGCGAAATCGCTACAACTTTTCACTTAACACTTTCTCCCTGCTTCGGCCAGCGAAAATTCAACATGTAGCGAAATCGCTACAGTTTCTCGACTTAGCTTCTTGGCCTCCAGCATGTCGCGAAATCATGACAGTTTGCCTTGCGCCTTCTCTCTCCTCATTTTCGTCGTGAAATCATGACATTTTTGGCTACGCTTTCTCTCTCCTCACTTTCGTCGTGAAATCATGACATTTTTTGCTATGCTTTCTCTCTCCTCCGACTTGTCGCGAAATCACGACAGAAAACATGTCGCGATATCACGACAGTTTTCTAACTTGTCTTTTTCTTCGAATTTTTGAAACTGGGTCACTCTTGTTTTCCTGGAATTGCACTTTACATAATCTGACTATCCTTTGAATTTATGTTCTCTGCATCCGAATGGCTCCTGAACTGTCTATCCACTGCATCATTGGATCTAACTGCCTGTGTTGACAACAATGACAAACTTCTTGCAACACCTTGCTCAACAATCTCCCCCTTTGGAATTGTTGGCAACACCTGTATACATTCTTGTAACTCTTCTCCCCCTTTGTCAATAATACCAAAGGGCTGCTGCAGACTCCCCCTGAGTCCATCCTCACACTTCTCAGGCACAATTTGTTGCATCTGGCACAAATTATGATCATGAGCAAAAGAATAGTCAAATACTCAAATGCTCCCCCTGAGAAAGTGATCCCTGTAGCTAGTCACTTCTTAGGAAGTGTGACTACTCCTAATTTGCTTCGAAGGTACTCAAATACTTCCTTGGGCAAAGGTTTTGTAAAAATATATGCTACTTGTTCCGTAGTTGGGACATAGTCCAATTTAACTTCTCCTTACGCAACTTTCTCCTTCAAGAAATGATACCTTATAGCAATGTGCTTTGTCCAGTGAGTGCATTCTTGGATTCTTAGAGATGTTAATTGCACTGGTGTTATCACACTTTACTGATATTGGTTCACTAAAATTAATACCTAGATCTTTCAAAGTTTGTTTCATCCACAAGACTTGTGTGCAACATGTTACTGTTGCAATATATTATGCCTTAGCTATAGATAAAGAAATTGACTCTTGCTTCTTACTGTGCCATGCAACCAATCCTGTCCCCCAAATAGAATGCTCCTCCATTGGTACTCTTTCTGTCATCAACACATCCAGCCCAATCTGCATCCGAATATGATATAAGAGTGAAGTCTTTGCCTTTTGGGTACCACAACCCATACTCCATTGTGCCCTTGAGATACCGAAAAATCCTTTTAACTGTTGTCACATGAGTCTCTTTGGGACTGGCCTGAAATCTAGCTACCATGCAAACTGCCTGCAGAATATCAGGTCTAGTGGCTATTAAATATAGTAGACTTCCAATCATAGATCTGTACATGGTTTGGTCTACAGGTGGAGATTTGTCTTCTTTACTCAATTTGCAGCCTGTTGTCATGGGAGTGTTGACTAGCTTACAGTCCTCCATAGTGAACCTTTTTAGCATTTCTTTCACATATTTGATTTGGGAAATGAATATGCCTTTCTCATTTTGATTAACTTGTAGCCCAAGAAAGTAAGACAGTTCACCAATCATAGACATTTCAAATTCATTCCGCATCTTATTTGCTAAGTCTTTACAAGATTCATCTTTGTTGCTGCCAAATATGATATCATCTACATAGACAACTAGAACAATGAGATGCCCACCTTCTATTTTTACATACTGATTACTGTCCACTAAACCTTTCTTGAATCCCTGTTGAGAGAGATAATTATCTAGCCTTGCATACCATGCCCGTGGTGCTTGTTTTAATCCATACGGTGCTTTCTTTAATTTGCGAGACAAGGTTAGGATCTTCACTAATTTGAAAGCCATCTCGGTTTGTTCAATATAGACCTCTTCTTCAAGTTTCCCATTTAGGAAGGCAGATTTTACATCCATCCGATAAACTCCGAAGTTCTTGTGAGCTGCTAGTGCCAAAAACATTCTAATAGCTTCTAGTACGGCCCTTGAGTGCGAAAGTCTCTTCAAAATCAATGCCTTCGACCTGTGCATAGCCTTTGCAAACCAGTATTGCTTTGTTTCTAATGACTTGACCGTCTTCATTTAATTTGTTTTGAAATATCCATTTGGTGCCGATTACATTCTTATTTGTAGGTCTAGGTACCAGTTCTTATTTGCAGGTCTAGGTACCAGTTCCCAAGTTCTGTTCTTTTCAATCTGATCTAACTCTTCATTTATTGCTTTCATCCAGCTATCATCTTTGTTGGCTTCATCTATGTTTTTGGGCTCAATGCTTGATAAAAGAGAGTAATTACTTATTACTTTCCTTCTTGTTTGAACACCGGCTATGGGATCTCCAATTATTTGATCTGTTGGATGATTTTTCTGCCAGCTGCCAGTTTTAAATTTCTTATTTTCTTGTGCTTTTGAGTCATCGATTAAGTCAACTGAATCAATTGTAGGTTTGTTTCCTTCTTCATTTACCTCATCTCCTTCAAAAACATCTTCATAGATTGGGTAGTTTTCCTCAAAGTCAGTTAACCGTGTTCTACCTTCATCAAATTTAACATCTACACTATCCACAATTTTCTTGAGTCTCTTGTTGTAGCATTTGTAAGCTTTACTTTTTGGAGAATATCCAACAAAGACACCTTCATCTGCTCTATCTTCAAATTTCTCGAGATTGTCATCAGTATTTTTGATATAACACTTACAGCCAAATACTTTGAGATGTTTTGTTGTTGCTTTTCTACCAAACCACAACTCATAAGGAGTTTTGCTTTCATGAGTCCTTAACATATATCTGTTTTGGAGGTATATTGTTGTGTGAACTACTTCTTTCTAGAATCTATCTGCTATTTTATTTTCTGCCAGCATAGTGCGTGCCATTTCCTGAATAGTTCTGTTCTTTCTTTCTACTACACCATTCTGTTGGGGAGTTCTAGCTGCTGAATATTGTCTCCTGATGCCATGATTTTCATAGTATTCTAAAAATTCATTTGAAATGAATTCTCCTCCTCTATCTGATCGTAAACATTTAATCCTTTTTCCTGTTTCATTCTCAACTAGATGTTTGAAGGATTTGAACATTTGAAAAGCTTCTGTTTTGTCTTTTAAGAAAAATATCCAGGTCATTCTGGAATAATCATCGATACATAACATAAAATATTTGTCTCCATTTATGCTTTGTGTTCTCATGGGTCCACATAAGTCTGTATGTATAAGTTCCAGAGGCTTGCTAGTGTGGTACTCTTTTGTTTTGAATGAAACTCTGGTTTGCTTTCCCTTCTGACATGAGGCACAGACAATATTTGAAGGTTTTCTAATGGTTGGAATATCTCTCATTGCTTGTTTTGAGCTGATTTTCACTAAGTTGTCGAAACTTATGTGTCCAAGCCTCTTGTGCCACGGCCGGTTCTCTTCTTCTTGTCCAATGAAGCACATACCTTCGAAGATTACGAGAGTGTGTACAGGTTGCCAGACGTCCTTGAGCCGGTTGCTATTAATTTCCCGCTGTTTATTTTTCTGACTTCACAACCCTGCTTCTTGAAGACTACTTCATGTCCTTTATCACAGATTTGACTCACACTTAACATATTGTATTTCAGACCATCCACAAACAGAACTTCTTCGACTTAATTTTCCCATCACTAATTTTGATAGATCCTTTTCCGATTATCTTGGCTCCATCATTGTTTCCAAACTTTACAGAGCCACCCTCATATTTTTGTAGTTTTTCAAACTTCTGTTTATCACCTGTCATATGACTTGAGCAACCACTGTCAAGAATCCATGGAACACATTTATTTTGAGCCTTGAAAGTTGTCCGTACTATTAGAGATTCCTTTTCTTCTCCGAGTTGTTCTTTCTGTTTCCATTCTATTTTGATCGTGGTATTGGATTCTAGCTTGGATTTCCCCTTTTTAGACTCTTGCACATATCTTTCAGAATGATTTCTACTTTGTTTTGCCCTATATGGTTGAACTCTTCTTTTTTGAATTTGATTTGAAACAGAGGTACTATGACAGTTTCTAGCAATATGCCCAAAGTTGTGACAATTGAAGCATTCTATTGCATAACTTATTAAAGGAGCAAAAGCATTTCTACTAGTGAAACTTCTTGGTCCTACATTATACTTGCAGTCGAGCAATTTTATGTCCATAAGCATTACATTTGAAACAGAAACCATAAAAGTAATGATTGAACCTGAAATATGGTCTTTGCCAGTTTGTTGCAGGAGTCATAGATTTTCTTTTCTTTTGATGTGTGACCTTGGTAAAACCATCATTGTCAGTCCTCTTTTCAGGCCTGGCATCATTTCTTTCTTTTGCCTGATTAGTTGTTCTTTCAACAACCTGTTTCTTGTCTTCACTCCTTTCAACATTTTTGGCTGATGATTCTCCTTCAACAAAGCCCAGACCAAATTTGATACCTGTGGGTCTTTGATCGCTTAAAATTTTGTCCAGCTTCATCGAACTTTCTTCACGTTTGTAATAGCAACTAATTTTTTGATCCATCTCTTGTATCTGTATTCGAAGACCAACATTTTCTTCTTCCGGTTTACAGCGACAATCTATCTTCATGGTCACCTGAACTTCAAGATCTTCGGACATTTTCTTGTACTCTTCTATCTGTATTTTTAAACTTGTTATAATGTCATTTGCATCCTCAAGCTTCCTTGACAGTTTTTTATTTTTTCTCTTCTCAGATTTCCATTCTATAAGAGCAGAAACTAGTTCACCTTCTAAATCAACTTCAGCCTCAATTTTTTCAACAGTCAGTATAGAGTTCATACCTTCTTCCTTCTCTAAGATTTTTGCCTTTTCAAAATTTTTGACTTCAAATGCCATGAATAGAGCTTCGCTTGTTCCTTCTTCAGAATCCTCACTAGAGCTGTCTTTTGAGGAATATGCATTCCTGGATATAAAGCTTTTCTTTTTGAAATTGCCTTTTCTGAAGTTAGATTTCTTTCTCCATTCACCTTTTTCTTGATGTGAAGTTTCCTCACCTTTGTCCTTCTCATTGAGAGGACATTTGGTTGCAAAGTGTCCAATTCCCCCACAGTTGAAACATTTAAAAGGTAGTTTTCCTTTGTACTTTCCTTTGCCCTTTCTCAACTTTCTGACAAAATTTGCTTCCATTTCGTCTAAAATTTCTTCTTCTTCAGACTCTTGTTTTGTGTCTTTACCTTTTTGGGCTTTAAATGTTGCTTCTCTATCTGTAGGATTAGACTTTCCTATTCTCATTTCATAAGACGTCAAGGAACCATGCATCTCATCCATACTGAAATGATTTAAGTCTTTAGCTTCTTCTATGGCAGAGACTTTAGAATCAAACCTATGAGGAAGCGACCTTAAAACCTTTTTCACAATAGTAGCATCATCCAACTCTTCGTCGAGACCTCTCATTGAATTAGTGATTCCATTTACCCTTTGCATGAAGGCTTCTATGTTCTCATCGTTGGTCATTTTTAGTGATTCGAATTGAGCTCGATGAGTTTGCGGCTTAGCTTCCTTGATCTTGTCATCTCCCTCATGAATATTCTCCAGTTTGTCCCACACATCTTTTGCTGAAACACAGTTTATGATTTTGACCAACTCACTATCCACTAATCCACACATGATGGCATTTTTAGCTTTAGAATCATTTTCAAACTCCTTTTTATCGGTGTTGTCGGTTGGAGTAGTAGCAGGAGCTATGTAACCATTGACTACTGCATTCCAGATGTCAAATCCCAAAGCTTGGAGATATGTTTGCATTCTGATCTTCCAGAAAGCATAATTTGTTTCGTCAAATAGTGGTGCCTTGTTTGAGGAGAAACCTTCACCACCTGCCATAATGTCACTTACTGGGATCACCCTAGCTGATTGAGCTTGTTCAGGTACCTCGCTCTGATACCAATTGTTGTAATCACAGTGACACTGAGAGGGGGGTGAATCAGTGTGATCTTTAAAATTTCTAATATATATAGT
The DNA here is from genome assembly GCA_028583015.1 of Wollemia nobilis. NCBI lineage: Eukaryota > Viridiplantae > Streptophyta > Pinopsida > Araucariales > Araucariaceae > Wollemia > Wollemia nobilis. The sequence continues at coordinate 907,090 of JAQPPZ010002048.1, read as the reverse complement.
TTTAAATCCAGCAACTATTTAAAACTGATAAACAAAATATCAAATGCAGCAAGAAAGCATGACACACAACACAGCAAATTAACGAGGTTCACCAATGTGGCTACTCCTCAAAATGACTGCTTGGACTACCATCCAAATCCAGTCAATGCAAAGCTACAACTTTACAAAATATTTTACCAGCACCAACTGGAAGGAGCACCAACCCCTTTGCTTTTTTAGTTTCAAACAGAATGGAGCACCAACTCCTAATTTACCGACACCTCTTTGGAAAGAGGCACCAACCCCTTATGCCAAGCTGCAACTTGGAAGTTAAAAATGATTAAGAAAATTATAGAATAAAATTCTCATATTATTTCTTACAGTCTGCTATTTTTCTACAGTCTGCTACTTTTGCACAACATGCTTTGCACTGTCTGACACTTTTGTGAACTTCTTCGCACTCTCTGTAGCAATCGGATGATCATCCACTTCTGTTGTCTGGTCGCTATCACTTCGCACTCATAACTCCACCTCTGCACATTATGCTCTTATTTCACACAATCACGATATGCACACTTCGCTTCAACTCTAACTGTGACTTCGCACTCTGCTCGACACGAATTTCACTTGCGCAATCACTCTGCTCGCATTCGCACTCAATCTTCACTACACATATTCAAACTCGAAGTAACCCTCCTTTTATAGAAGAAATCTCAGAGACAAACCCTAAGAAACGTCGGCTGTGAAACCCTAGAAAATGTCGGCTGCCAAACCCTAAAATCCATCGATTGTAACCCTAAGAATGTCGGCTGCAAAACCCTAGAATTTGTTGGCTGCAAAACCCTAAAATTCATCGGCCCAGATTTAACTTTGTTGGCCTCAAACTCTTCTGCCACCTTTGTCACCTTCCTGTAGCTTATTGCCATGAAATAATAACATGTCGCGATATCGCGACACTTTTTGTGGCCGTACGCCTTCTTGTCCTTGTTGTCGCGAAATCGTGACCCTTTTGGCCGTTGATAGTTTTGCCATCGTTCTTGTTGCAAAATCGTGACACTTCAAACTTTTGCTGACGTCATCCTCATCCTTGTCATGAAATCATGATGCTTTCGGCTTCCAGCGGCTTTCCTTGCACCCTGTCATGAAATCGTGACACTTTCAGCTTTTGCTGATGTCATCCTCAGCTTTGTCGCGAAATCGCGACGCTTTCGGCTTCCAGAGGCTTTTCTTGCAGCCTATCACGAAATCGTGACACTTTCAGCTTTTGCTGACATCATCCTCATCTTTGTCGTGAAATCACGATGCTTTCAGCTTTCATACATTTCTTGCTTCATGCAGTAGCGAAATCGCTACAACTTTGTGCCTTGTGCTTCCAACTTTGCTTCTACCCATGAAATTTTGACTTGTAACGAAATCGCTACACTTTTGAGTCTTGCACTTTTGACTGGTAGCAAAATCGCTACACCTTCGCGTTGTGCACTTTTGACGCGTAGCGAAATTGCTACACCTTCGTGTTGTGCTTTTTCAACTCGTAGCGAAATCGCTACACCTTTGTGTTGTGTTTTTTCAACTTGTAGCGAAATTGCTACACCTTTGCTTTGAGCAGTTTTGACACGTAGCGAAATCGCTACACCTTTGCTTTGTGCACTTTTGACTCGTAGCGAAATCGCTACACCTTTTCACTTAACACTTTCTCCCTGCTTCGGCCAGCGAAAATTCAACATGTAGCGAAATCGCTACAGTTTCTCGACTTAGCTTCTTGGCCTCCAGCATGTCGCGAAATCGTGACAGTTTGCCTTGCGCCTTCTCTCTCCTCATTTTCGTCATGAAATCATGACATTTTTGGCTATGCTTTCTCTCTCCTCACTTTCATCGTGAAATCATGACATTTTTGACTGCGCTTTCTCTCTCCTCCGACTTGTCGCGATATCGCGACAGTTTTCTAACTTGTCTTTTTCTTCAAATTTTTGAAACTGGGTCACTCTTGTTTTCCTGGAATTGCACTTTACATAATCTGACTATCCTTTGAATTTTTGTTCTCTGCATCTGAATGGCTCCTAAACTGTCTATCCACTGCATCATTGGATCTAACTGCTTGTGTTGACAACAATGACAAACTTCTTGCAACACCTTGCTCAACAAATCAATCATTGGACATATTTCAACGTCCTTTACCAAAGCATGGTAAAGAGGTGGCTAATCAAATTGAGCATCATAATGTTCCCCCTCCTACCCGATATGTAGGAACTATTAGTGGACATTTACATGTTCACGATCCGCAAATCTTTGACACAACTTTATCCATTGTTACGGCTAGACATCTACATAATATTCGGACACCTAATCTTAGTGATACTGAAAGTGACATGGAAATCACCTCAAATCAATCAAATAGTTCTGAAGATGAATTATATGTTGTTCAAATCATCACAAATTCTATGGTTTCAAAAGAACCATTTCCTAGAAGAGTCACTACTCGACCATCTTCTCACCACTTACTTTCTAATGAACAAGTCATAAACGCTATACCAAGACCCATTCATCATCTGCAAAATAATATTTTAGGTACCATCAGAGTTGTTACTCGACAACAGGATCAAAATTCTCAACAAGATCAAACTCAGAATGATGGCTCAACTCCATTTTTTTTGAAAAATCCCAATAAATGGAATCATGCGCCTAATGTTCAACCTAAACCTCCTTATAATATTAATGAACAATTATCAAATACTACAGACTAGAATTTCCCTTTTGGACCTTTTAAGATCTTGTCCTACCCATAGGGATGAATTAATGCTCACATTAAGCCAAATGATGGTACCACAAAATATTCAACCTGAAGCCATGTCCAATACTATCATAACTCGATAAGTTGATTGTATTGACTTTTGGGATAGAGATATACCACAACATAGTTTACATAAGGATAACCTCTTATATATTAATGCCCTAATTGGAGATGTAGCAGTTAAACGAGTCTTGATTGATAATGGTTCATATTTAAACATATGCACTTTTGACTTCTACCATAGATTTGGGTTTAGAAGTGACAAAATTAAAAGAACGAATATGATTATAAAAGCATTCAATAATGAAACACAAGAAACGTGTGGAGTTATTACTATCCCATTGCAAGTTGGTCCTAGAACCTTAGACACGATCGTGTTTATTGTGTATTGCACTGCATTATACAATATACTTTTGGATCACCCTTGGATCAACGCGACGCGAGCTTTTCCCTCAACTTTACATCAGTGTGTTAAATTCAAATTTAAAAATCAATTAGTTACCATTCATGGTGATCCTAGGCCCTTTGATATGTGTGCTTTTGCAGAACCTGTTGGAGTTCAATTTTGCCCTACTCTGTCATCCACACATCCTAATTCTCATCATCCACCTAAACGTGTGAAACACACACTCATAACATCATCTAATTTTTCCCCACCAACCACACCTCTACATATAGTTCAACCATCTTCCGAACAAACCACATTAGGACCTCAAAAATATCCTAAACCCACAACCAATGATTCTTGTTTTACTCCTATAACTTCCATACCTTTAGACCCGTCCATCGACATCTCTACAATGTCTACGCCTATCAAAGGCATGTTTTTCACATCCAAAAACATAGGAAATGATCCTTCTACCTCTTACGCTCTTACTGACGAGCTCTTACCCGATTTATCTAAAATTCTTGTATCAGAGAAAACAAACATTGCTATGCAAGATTCCCATATTTTAAATAAATTGCCACCCTCTCCTCGTACCTTGGGCCTCCCACAACCTATGGGAAGTATCTACCAAGTCGGGAGTTGTGCTTTTATTTATAAGGGATATGACTGGGGAAGAATACCTAGAAAAATAAAGATACATTATGATGGATATGCTCGTTGTTATTTTGCTAATGAGTATGTTAAATCTAAACCTATAATGCTTAGATTGGGCTATAAAGGGAAAGGTTTGGGACCTTTTCATAATGGTATGAAAGAACCTTTCGAGGTAGAACCATGGTCTACCCGATGTGGTGTGGTCCTATTTCCTAGTAAAGGTCAACCCTTCCCATTTTGAAGATGATGACCATCTTATATGTTACCAAGATTATTTGGATAAACACGATGCTTTGCATTTAAGGGATAATCCATTTACATGCAATATGCTATCCATACCTTACCCTGAGATGATTGTTGAATCCGACGATGATTTGGAGGGGGATATCTTCCATGATGTCTCCATTGAGGAATTGTTACATAACGAATTTTATTTCGATGGCTCTATACCTAGTATAGCTTAGCTTGAGGCCACGACTCCTCAAGATGAATTATCCAAGCTAACCTTGGAAGAATTACAAGAATTATGCGTTTCACCTGCCCCATCTAATTTTGAGAGAGATCTACATGTGGAAATTGAAAAGGTTATAAAAATTAACATTGGAACCGAAGATAACCCTCACATCATCAACATTGGATTAGAATCAAGTCAAGAAAAATAAGATACATACATTGCATTCCTTAAATAATATGAAGACATTTTTGCTTGGACATATGAAGATATGCCAGGATTAGACCCTTCTGTCATTATGCATCACCTAGTAGTCCATATGGATGTTAAACCTATTAAACAAAAACTTAGAAAAATGCATCCTAAAGTGGCCTTACTAGTCAAAGGAGAATTAGAAAAACTGTTGAAGGTTATTTTTATACAAGCTATTGATTATGTTGAATGGATCTCAAATATAGTTCCAATAACTAAGAAAGAAGCTACCAAAGTTAGGGTTTGCATAGACTTTAGATATATTAATGTTGCATGCCCTAAATATGATTTTCCTCTTCCCAACATGGATCAAATCATTTATTTTACTGCTGGGAGTGAAATGATATCCCTAATGGATGGATTCTCTGGTTATAATCAGATCAAGATAGCTCCTGAAGATCAGGCTAAAACATCCTTTATTACCCCTTGGGGAACCTTTTGTTGGAAAGTGATGCCATTCGGTTTAAAGAATGCAGGTGCAACATATCAACGAGCCATGACTTATATATTTCATGATATGATGCATGATATTCTACATGATTATGTAGATGATATTATAGCTCGTTTCATCAAAGAAGATGATCATTTAGATGACTTGAGAAAAGTATTTGATCGGTTAAGGGAATATCTTATCCGACTAAATCTAGCCAAATGTATATTCGGAGTTAAGTTCGGTAAATTATTGGGGGTTATCGTTTCTTTACGTGGCATTGAAATTGACCCTCTCAAGATCACGGCTATCACTGATATGCCCGTACCCACAAATATATCTAAATTATGAAGTTTACAAGGTAAGCTTCAAGCTATTCGTCGCTTCATTAATAAGTTGATGGACAAAACTAGACCCTTTCTTAAGCTTCTTAAGAAAGATGTCTCTTTTCATTGGGATGCTAAATTCCAAGAAGCATTTGAACTCCTTAAGCAATATCTCCTTAACCCATCGGTGCTTTCCCCACCTAGATCTGATCGTCCATTTATCTTGTACATTTCTGCTTCAAATTTTTCCTTAGGAGCTATGTTAGCTCAACTTGACGATGAGAAGAAAGAACATGCTAATTATTACATCAGCAGAACCTTATTCAGTTATGAAACTCGTTATAAAGTATTAGAGAAGTTATGTCTCGCAGTCATATTTTCTACATAGAAACTATGCCATTATATGCTCATTCATTAAATGTATGTTATTGCTAAATTCGATCCTTTACGGTATCTCATGAGTCTACCGTACTTATTTGGTCGCACAGCCAAGTGGGTTCTTGCGCTAAGTGAGTTTGAATTCATGTTTATAGGATAAAAGTCTATTAAAGGTCAAATCATAGCAGATAAATTAGTTGCTACACCCTTAGAGTCTACCCATCCCCTCATCATTGAGTTTCTCGATGAATGTCTTAAATTAGAGGCAGACCATCCTGAGCAATGGTCCCTATACTTTGACGAAGCCCGATGCATGAGTGGGGCTGGTGTAGGTATTATTTTAATGTCTTCACAGAAACATCTTACACCTTTGTCCTTCAAACTAACATATGCTTGCACCAATAATACTGCTGAATATGAGGATCTAATCCTTGGATTACGAGCTGCCTTGGCATTGAAAATTAAAAATTAATTGGTTTTCAGTGATTCTCAACTTGTTATAAATCAAATCAATGATGTTTATTAGATCAGAGATAATAAATTACGCCCATATAAAATATATTTCTTACAATTATTATCTTTATTTGATCAAGTTACCTTGGAAGCTATTCCTCGAACTAGCAACCATGCGGCTGACGCTATGGCTGCAGTTGCATCTCTTTTGCCCTTGGAGTTAGATGATGAATATGCTACCATCATTATTCATTGACTCTAGGAACCCACTTCAATAAAATCATGCTTAGAACCTTTGGATGTGTTTCTAATCAATGAAACTACTCTTGAACCATGGTACACTGATATATTTAATTTTCTTCAAAATGGGACCTTTCCTGAAGGTTGTAATCGCAACTAGCATCGGTTATTACGTAGATGAGCAAGTCGCTTCGTAATTATTGGTAATACCTTGTATAGGATATCTTTTGAAGGCATCTTACTAAGATGTTTGAATCTAGTAGAATCTAGATCAGCTTTGAGTGAAGCCCACAATGGATCTTGTGGGGGGCATTTTAGTGGTAGCGTCATTGCTAAGAAGCTCCTTAGGATAGGATATTTTTGGCCTACCATGGAAAATTATGCACATGATTATGTGCACCATTGTGACAAGTGCCAGAAACACGCTGACCTTGTCCATGCGCCTGAATAAGAACTGCAGGCTATTTCATCTCCTTGGCCCTTTTCAAAATGGGTCTTAGACATCATTGGAAAAATCAACCCTGTGTCATCTGATGGACACAAATTCATCATAACCGCCACTAAGTATTTCACAAAATGGGTTGAAGCTATGCCCTTAGCTTCTTGCACTAGAACCCAAGTTTCCAAGTTTATTTTTAATCAAATTATTTGTAGGTTTGGAATTCCTACAAATCTCATCTCAGATAATGGAACTTGTTTCAAAAATAAAGATGTCAAAAAATTATGTCAAAAATATAAAATTCAACATCGTTGGTCCACTCCCTATTATCCTCAGGGTAATGGCCAAGCAGAAGCATATAATAAAACATTAATCAAAATCCTCAAAAGACTAGTCAATAAGTCTGGTCGAGATTGGCACATCCAATTATATCCTACTTTGTGGGCCTATCGAACTAGCATTCGCACCCCCACCGGTACTTCACCTTTTGTTTTGGTTTATGGCACTGAAACTATTTTTCCCTTTGAATTAGAAGTTCCTTCTTTAGCTCTACTACTTCAAGATACTGAAGTAGGAGATGAATATCATGCTGGCATATTTAGTCAGTTGGAACTCCTAGATGAAATGTGCATCAATGCTTTGGAGCATCTTTGTGCCTAACAAAACAATATTAAGAGAGCATACCTCAAGAAATTTCATCATCGATCCTTTGAGATCGACGACCTTGTCTTAAAAGAAAATCAAAAAAATACTAATGCAACTAAAGACCTTAAAGGTAAATTTGAGCCCAACTGGCTTGGACCATATGTCATCACTACTAAATTTGGATCGGAAGCATATCGATTAGCTACCTTAGATGGTAAAGATCTTAATGAACCTATGAACATTATGCATCTTAAGCGTTATTATGCATAACATTGGGTCATTTCATCATTTGTATATATTGTATTTTGCATATGGTTTCATTTTAGCCATTTATATCAAAAAAAATTCAAAAACAGTAACAGATATTTATTCTTTCAATTCATCACTCAAAATCAAAATATAAAAACATCAAAATCCTCAAAATCTTCAAAAACATCTTTTATTTTCGTACCTATCAATTCTTGAAGTATTGCAGTTATATTTTCAATTATTTTGGATAAATTAGCATTTATTTGGAATCCTACACTTTTACACTCACCGACATATATATCTTGATTCTATTTGGTATGATTATTAATCTCTCTTATATCAAAGTCCACATTTGCATTAAATAAATTTTTGAGCATAGAGAACTGATCTTGTTATTTACTTGAACCAAGCATATCTTTTCACATTAAAATGATTTCATTGCAAATTCAATATGATGCTACATAGTAGAAGTGGTTTCTTGAGCGAAAAGTTTCCCCTGCTATCCTATCATGCACATGGTCTAGAATATTTGAGAATTGACAAAAGGACAAGCTCACCCCTATCCAGAATAAAAATCCCTTGCTCTACAGCCAATCCAAGCAAGTATCCCTAGTATAGGAAGCAAAAGAAAAAGTCAAAGCAAAAGAGAAAAAGAAAAATATTATTTTGTATCATCATAGCAATATTTCAGCATTATCTCAATATCAAGCAAAAATACAAAAAAAAAGGGAAAAAGAAAAAGAGAAAAGAAAAAGCAAAAGCAAAAAAATCCCTTCCCTACCCCTTGAAAATAAAAGAAGGGTGAATGAGCTTGAATCCCTGGAATTCTCAATTATTCGAAAACTGTGAGGTAAGCCCCATAACAGGTGGTTTGTGCCCAACCCGCTTGGCCTTGGGTAATTCCTAGCATGGTGATATGTTTGTCACATTAGCGACCTTCTTTTGTATAGACCTATGTTGGCTTATGTATTAGCTAGCTCTTGATAACCTGACTTACATAGTAGTCTGGTACGGTTACATGCATATAAATCATGGTCAAGGAACACTCATTTGGTTAAGTCAAATTACTTGTATCAATTTTTTTTGCTCAAAATTGGTGAATGAACAATACAATTGCACACACATTTGTATTTGATAGATTATGTATCATTATGATAAAGCAAGATCAATAATGAACTCACATTTGCACATGAGGGTTCCTTATAAATCTACTTTTGTCTTTGAGATAATGAAAAATATTTCTGCAACTCTTTTTGGAATACTTTTATCTTCTTATTTCAGAACATCTGTTTAGTATAAAAACAATTATATACATTTTTTTCAAAAATCACAAAATGCTTTCAAACAACATATGACACACATATAATCAATAAATTCATGTTCATATTATTATTTTATGTTTATAAAAAGTCAAAAATCAATCATGCAATAAAACTAAAATATCAATTTCTTCTTTAGATTTCGCGATGATGGTATAAGTCTATACCTATAATTCTATGCCTAGCGCAAACCATTGTTCTAATTTTATTTTTCATTTATTTAAAAAAAAAAATTCATATGACTTACATCATTATGTTACACAATTGAGCTTTAAAATGAACGAACACTTATTCTATTTCATGTCATTATGTCAACATTCAATTTTACAATGATGGTATAGTTCCTAGGGACTTATTCAAAAAAATTATCACACTTAGGAATTTATGCCTAGCAAAATCATATTTCTTTAATATGTCATGCATAATATTTTTTATGAAAATCTGAAAACAAATCATCACCATCATCACTTCCATCATCACAACACAGTCTTAAGACAATCTCTTAAGCACTCTTTTACTTTTAACAATATTTCTATCCTGGGATTAGCTTGAAGACCTAGTGAGCGGTGACTCCATGAAATGGTATATACCAATGACAATGTCATTTGAAATTATTGTTAGAATTTCCTTTTATTTTTTCATCAAAACACACCACAAAAAAACAAATTTATTTACATCAAATTATTTCATTTCCAAATTTGTAGCATGGCATAAATATTTTCTTTCCAGAAATATAATTACATAAATAATTAATCTCAAAATTCAAAATTAAAGCAGCATACAACATATACACAAGTCATATCATCAAAAAGATAATCTATATATCTCAATCAATTATGTACATCATCTGGATTGGTATGCCACAATCAAAACCCTGGCATACTCAATCCCCTCAAAAAAATATAATAATACAATCTGCCCTCTACAGCAACTAGCCTCGATAAGCCCTCGAGCTCTTAGCCTCATCTCCTCCCCCACCCTGATGTGGAGGAGGTGGTCCCATAAAGTTCCGGGTTGTGTCTCGAGTCCTCATCGTCGATCGTGAGGATGTCCTCGATGATCCCATCATGACCGGCTCTGCAATGGGGGCTGGTAGTGGTACCCTTTGTCCCTATGGGACCACATGATAGTATAGCCCCTGGTAGAATGTGGTCTAAGCAATAGACCATGACAGATCCTGAGTGCTTGCCCGTCCACTCTAAGCCCTGAGCCATGTAGCCTCATCTTGTAGCATCTGCACATGCACCCAAAGGTAGGCAATCTTAGTCCGAAGAGCCATCGTCTTGTTGCTCTCCCCTACCTCAACACCCTTGCCCTTATCGGGTGATGGTGGTCTCTCCCCCTACTGAGAAGGGACTCCCCTCTCCCTCCTCCCTATCTCTTAAGGTCTCTATGGAGCCTGACCTATCCTTTGGCATCTCTCTTGTGGAGACCGTCGCTGCTCTCTCCCACTACGAACCCGCACTACCTCAATAATAGTCTAGCATCACCTCCCCATTTGTCATACCATGGCATGCACTAGACCCTGCACCCTCATCATTCGAGGAGGGTGGATGCCTGCGTACCAGGCATTGTACCTATTTGTGACATCAACATTGTCACCATCCACTGGCTAGATGGGGGCATCGTCTACATATTGACTCCATAACTATTGCATATTTAGAGCCTCGCTCAGTGTGATACTATCCTAGATAGTGTAGGAGTACTCGTAATCCCTGAGAGAAGGGATCCCATGCTATAGACTAAACTATCATAGAACTCAATTGTAGCAGTGGAGCTCTACCTCTCCTCGCTCCATCCGTAGCCAGTAGACTCACCTGATGTGAGCTAGCTCCTACCCACCCGGGGTGCTCTTGCCATGGCCTCCAAGTGATCTGGTCTAGGATGAGATCATCCAGCAACCTCCATGACATCGATAGATCTATCTGCCACTATGACCCCCTCTATAACCACCAGTAGAAAACCCAGGGCCTCTTTCGGTCAACCCCTATCAGTGGGACCCCTATCGACCTCTACACCATGATGTGCTTCCAACACCAAACCTGTAGTAGTGATGTCAAGACCAGACATCGACCTCCCTTGTATATTACCCCATGTAGGATCCTATACAAGCGACATGGCACAAATCTGCCCCATGAGTATCTGTAGCCATGGTCTCTCATATCGTAGACCACATCTAAGAGGAGCCATGGTAATTTGCACCCACTTTGGTGGCACAGCAGTAAGCCACCTACCACCCCTGCCAAAACCTGAGTCAGCCTAGATGGACCAGGAATCTACCTTAGATACTTGATGTTTACTCTGCCCTTATCTAGGGTGAAGCTCGGGTCCTCGATCAACCTCATCATCGCCTGACCCTGATTGGTTGTAGGCGTCATCAATCGTCCCTGTATGGGGATCCTCGTGATCCTCCATATGTCCTTTAGTGTGGGAGCCATCTACCCTGTCAGTAACTGAAAGTAGGATGACCCCGAATACCATCTCTCTACTAGGGCTATTAGTAGCCCCATGTCTGTCAGTACTTGTGGCATCTCTACCACATGCTGTAAACCGATCTGAGCCAGTCGATCACGCTCTGCCTGATCAAGCGCGGATATGTCATCTTGTAGCCCATCGTATTTCCATTCCTAACTCTTTAGTAATCCCCTTTGTAAAACAAACAATAAAACAATAAAATTCATTAATAAACCAATCATTAAAATAAAATTAAAAACATTTTAATCAAGCTTAATTTCTTAAAAATGATGATATCGTCCACCATTGGATGATATTGTCCCAAATTGGGCAAAATCGTCCTTTGTAGGATGAAATCGTCTACGATTTCATAACTTGGGGATCTCCCCTTGTTGGACGGGATCACCCCTAGATTGCCAATTTTGCCTTCTGACGAAATCGACAATCTAGGGACGATTTTGTCTTGATGTCGTCGACGGCATAAAAAAGGCCGCGATGCCCCAAAAAAATCAAAATTTCAAAAAAAAATTGCACAAATTAAATTCAAACCTAATTTACTAGGATTAGATCCTTACCCATAGCCCACGCTGGACCTCTGTCGATCGGTGTGTTGTCTCCACCATTTTCTCTCTCCAGAGCTCTAGAACAGTAAAATGAATAGTAAAAAATGAATTAGGGTTTTACCCTATTTTTCTTAATTTTATTTAAAAAAATAAAAAAAACATTTTTAATTTTTCTTTTTCGTGTTTTTTCCTCAAACGTTCGATTTGAGTAAAAACACGGAGGGGGCACCATAGTAAGCAGTCGTACGATTCGACCTAGAATCGTCATCTAGAAAATTGAGTAAATTTTTTCTTTCTCGTAAAACAGGAAAAACTCGTCTTTAACGCATTTTCTTCAAAAAATTCACTAAAGAGGGGGAAAATGTATGACCCTAAAATTGGCACAGTTAAACCTTAGTAAAAAGATAAAAATTTGAATTTTAAACCCAAACCGCCCGTTAACCACCTGTTACCTGCTTTCCTCATTTTTTGCACCATTTTTAGTATTTGTTTTGATCGTTGGACGATATCGTCATCGATTAGAAGAAATCATCCTAGATCTGATGAATTCGTCTGGAACAGAACATCTAGAAAATTTTGTCCCAAAACAAAATTTTCATAATTAGCTTCTATTTCAACAGCTTCTCTAACTTGGGCAAAAAGCGTATCTGCACAGTAAGAGTCTCCCCCGTTGGAGATCTCCCAAATTGGGATGATTTCCAACCTCCTAACCTCTCCCTAATCCTATATAAACTGGTATTTTCTCAGTTTATCCCCCTGAACTCCCTAGCTGACAAATTTCCCTTTAGAGTTAATTCCTTATGCATTAGAGCATCCTCGCACCAGTGTTTGCATTCTGTATTTCATGTTTTCTTGCAAGAATTTTACTATTTTTTAGTTAGAGCAAGCTCGAATCGTCGCAGGTGATTCCATATGACTTTGGACGATCTTTTCGAGAAGCACAAATTATCTCATACAATTGGAGGTGATCCTGATTGTAATCCAGATTGAGGGTAATCAGAGCCCAGAGTTTGCATTTTCTTATTATTTTTTTTACATTTCTTTGTGCATTATCTTAGGTTATTATATTTATGCATCTTGGAGTTCACTTCATTTAGCATAGATATATGATAAAGTCAAAATAAATTGTCAAATTGATGCATTTCCTTTTAATTGCTATCTGGATCTATCATTTAGGAAAATTCATTATTATTTCTATCATTTCCCCTTGCTTTTGTAGTTGCATTTTTGGTATTTTGTATCTATTTTTGTGATTGCAGGTTTCTTACGAATTCGTCTGACGAATTCGTTAGATCGTCGACGATCCTATCTGATCTCAGATTGCTGACTGTGATCTGAGATGATTATGTGCAATTTTAGATGATTTTGTATGATTCAAGACAATTTGGACTTCTACAAACCTCAGAATATTCATTCAGACATCCAAAATCAGGTATATTATGTCTTATTTAGCACATTCTCTGTGTTCAACATTTATTCATGTTTTTTGTATCCATAAAAATCAGCATCGACATATATATTAGCTTAGATTCATCTTGGCCAAACCTAGGAATTGAATGATTGAATATAAAATGAACACATCAAACCTATTATCAACCTAGGCATGGAAACTGCCACTCAAAATTTTCTTGGTGAACCCACCATTCGTCACCCTTATACCCCTCCCTTGAGAGGCGGGACCTTCAAAGGGCCTCTCAATCCGAGGTATTGTCCCATCCTTCTCGCATCCCCCTTCCGAGCGCGGATCCTATAGCCTGAAGGTAAGGATGCAAAAAATTTGGAGCGATACGCATACATCTAATAAAAATCTTTCAAATACTAACATAACATGGGTATTATGTTGGTTAATCCTTCAAAAAAATATAACTAAAAATATTGGGTTTATTATTTGTTTATAAGAATACTTATGGTGACTTCCTCATCCTACCAAGGTACATGGAAAACTAATCTCTACATTTTTTAGGTTTATAGGATTGGCCATTAGACATGAAGGAGAGTCACTTTCATGCTACATGGGATTATCTTCATTACTTCTAGACCTGTATATTGCATCACATAGTATTTTTCTTCATAATCTCATGTATGGGATCCATCACTATGACCATAAAATATTTATATATGGTCTATTTTTCCTTATGGTACGTAGGAATTGTGTGAAATTATAGAACTTGTATTTTAGATCCATAAATTTGTAAAAAATATCACTATCGTATACTGATCTTCCATCTAATTATTTAGGCTTGCCCTTATTTCAAGGAAGAGCTAAAGGTGATATTTGGTTCCTAGTTTTAAACAGACTTTAAAAAAAACTTACGGGGTGGAAGGGGGCTCTACTAAGGCAAGAAAGTAAAGCTTTGTTAGTTGTGACTTCACTACAAAAGCCTTCCAATTTATTTTATGTCCCTTTTCAAGATACCTACAAAGATTGCAAAGAAAATTGAACAAATTCAAAATAACTTCCTTTGGTCTAGAGAAAATAATAAATCTAGATTTCATCTCATTGTATGGAAGTAAGTTTACTCTAGTAAAAATAAAGGTGGCATTTGTTTTAGGAGGCCTAACCAGATGAATGAGGCTTTGTTGTCTAAGCAATGTTGGAAGCTTATCTCATTTAAGGAACACAATTGACCTAAAATTATGAAATCCAGATACTTTACCAGAAGATCCTATTTCTTGGACCTCCAAGCTTTTCCCTCTGACTCTACCTTTTGGAACATCAAAACCAATGATAAAATTCTTAAAGGAGCAAGGTGAAAGTTGGGTAATGGCTAGATTGTTAGATTTTGGGAAGATACATGGTTGAAGGAGATTCCTCTTATCAACATCCCCTCTTTTTCCAAGTTGAAGCCATATCTAGATCCTTATTTGGGGCTAAAAGTGGTTAATTTTATTGAAGTTATTGATGGAAGAAATTCATGGAAGCACATATCAATCCTTGGATTAGACAAAGAAGATAAGGAAGCTTTGTAAATTCTTAACAATTTACTAATAATGCAAGCCATTAAAAATTTTGATTGTGAAGACTCTCTAATATGGGCTAAAGAGAGCAATGTATCATTCTCAATTAAGTCTATGTTCTTTATGCTCTGTCAAGACACGGTGTTATGGACCTCAAGTATGGATTAATATGATAATCCCAAAAATAAATTTCTTCCTCTGGCTCGCTTTATAGAATAAAATTCTTACAATAGAAATTTAAAAAAAAAAGAGGTTTTACTCTCATCAATAGATGTTATTTGCGTAAAGAAAGAGGAAACAACTAATCATTTCTTTGTAGATTGTCTTTTCATGGGAATTGCTTCATCTATTGCTAGATAAATATTCATATAGGTGTTTTCAAAGTCTATTGAGGAAATGTTTGAACAATGGACTTCTCCTTTCCTTAGAAAAATATGTCGATCAGTGTAGGCTCTAAGTTTTTCTCATTTTATCTGGGAAATATAAAATGATGAAATAGTTTAAATTTTAAATATTGATCCCATGATATTAGATTTGTATTTACTGAAATCCTTGTAGGCTTGGTTGAAAATGTGAATAATATCTCCTTTACAAAAGAAAATAAATCTTCTATGTAGCTAAATCTTGCAAATGACTTGGGAATACCTTTGGACTCCCAAGAAGATGCCAATAATATTCAAAGGACTAGATAGAAAACCTTTTAGACTCCCCCATAGGATGGATTCAAATTAAATTTTTATGGACCTCCAAAGGGAACCCAAGCTTGGTTGGTGCTAGAGGGATCTTGAGAAATAGTGAAGAGGAGATTATTATGGCTTTTCCTAAAAACTTAGCCAATCAAACAAGCCAATTTGCTGAATCTAGGGCCATTTACCAAGGGGCAAACCTTATCAAACACCTTTAAATAAAAAAATATTATATTCAAATGGGGCTCTCTAAATATCATTAATATTCTTATCAAAATATCAAAAGCAATTTGGGATACAAATATTATGTTGGCTAAAACTGATAACATTTTAAAATCCTTAGAAGACTATAGTTGCTTTCATATTTTTAGATAAGGGAACCGTGTAGCTGATGCCCTTGCAAAACTTACTGTTGCTCAAATGGGGTTATCTATTTGGTATGAGAATTTTTTGTAGAAACTTTTAAACATGTCTCAATATAAAAGGCATTCATTTTCTCATGGTTATTTGGTCAGTTAAATCTATTAGGATGAAAATGCTTCAAAATTTTTGGAAGCTTGCATTCAAGAGGTAAGATTGGTTCAATTTTTGGTGGGATCAGAGATTCATTTTAAGTCTTTAAAATTTAAATTATATTAGCGAGATATTGTTGGGTCTAGTAAATTGGTATTTACGGTTTATTTATGTTTGAAGTATGTGGTATAGTTGGGCCCAACCGAGATTCACATTAGCTTGATTTTGGACTCTACTCCTAAGGTTGTTGTTAATTGTTTGAACTTTGATGATTCTTCTTCTTTGAAAGATGAATTTATGAGATGAAAAAGAAAAGTCAATAGGTTAAGGCTTCAAAATATTAGCAGAAAGGAGCATGGAGATCTATCCAATTGAAATATAAGTAGAATTAGAGATAGAATATGTCTCTTGTGATTCAATATTCTAATGACTCGAAGAACAAACTTTATGCCTCAACTTCTAACAAGAGCCATTAAATATTTGAAACACCTATAACTAAATGAATTTGTCAATTTGAACAAGAAAGCGACTAAGATGAATCTCGTGGAGAATCACAGTCAGGATTGAGGGTCATGGTACTTTTTTTTTGGAAGTGGTGGATGGGTTGTTGTTTGTTTCCTTTTTCCTTGATAGGTAGGTGTATTTCTATGTGTTGCTTTCTCAAGGTTTTTGTATGTTGTTCCTTTGGTAGCTTTGTTGGTATTTTTCTTTTGCTCTATCTTGGTGAGACAACTCATCTCTTGGTGTTCTTTGTAAAAGGTTTCGGGACCTTTCAAAACCCCTCTATTTTTCCACAAATAAAAAATATATTACTCAAGGTAACATAATTTTCAAAATATATCGCACTTGTGTTTTAGATCTAGAAATGTGTAAACAATAATACTCAATATGAAATAATGTTCAATACATATCAAATATACAATATTCATTATTTTTGCAAGACACAGTCTATGCAAACACCTAATAAATTTATTATAATTCACCCCTATCACAACCTTTACATATGAACTACAAGTCTTCTCACTCTTGTTTTTTGCACTACTTACCATCTCATCAGCCTCTGATGTATACCTCTTAGCAAACCACTATTAGATTCCTATAAATTCCAAGTTGATTAGGTTCTCTTATCTCTTTATGGAATCTCTACTATGCATATATATTATAAGATACTAGCTCAATTTGTATTCATATCATAACTTTCGTATATAATATAGTATATTTAGCACTATGCATACATATTCGGATCTACATATATCACTTATCACTAACCATATTATGTGTCATTATATGCATTATCCACTACATTTTAATTTCACCTCAAACTTTTTATCCTCCTCCTCAACCAATGTATCCTTTAATAGATCTAAAAATTATTAGAAAATACTAATGCATATTTATATATGCATAACCAACCAAACAATTCCATCCTCTATTAGGATCAAAACATTGTAGTTTCCTTCTATACATAGAATAATCACATCAAATAGTTTTCTTGTTAGTAGATCTAGTAGGAAACATTGTACCAATGTTACCCTTAATCAACAAAATCTTGTAGACTAAAATGTCTAGTTTTACCTTACAATATTACAATATTTATGTTATAATTATAATGTTGAAAATACCACCAATAAAAATAAATTGCTAAAATTTTCAAAAAAAAATTATTACCTAAAATTTGATCATATGTTAATATTTTTCAAGAAACATAATGGAATGTACTTAGATTTTAAATTATAATCATATATAAATATTTTTTATTTTATTGATTACAAGATGACTAGTTATATGAACCTATGAATTAATTCCAGCAATTAGGTATTTAGGGCAATTACAACCAATAAAAATAGTTATATTGAAGATGATGTATTGTAGATCACAAAGATGTAACATCATAAAATTTTATTGTAGTACTCGATTTCAATCTAGTTAACATAAAGTACAATATTTTTAACTAACCTAAGAAAAATAATTATGTATTTCTCAAATGCATCACAAAATAAAGTATTTCAATACCACAATATAGGAATATTATTTTTATTTTTATAATTAATAAATGAATTATAAGCTATAGTACAATAAGTGTTATTTTCTCAAATGATATAATTAACCAATTTTCATAAATATCTAAGTACAATGCTTATATTATCCTCATTCACAATGTCCAGCAATATCCTAGTACAACGTTATATTAGTTTAGTACAATGATGATCATAAATGCATCATGCATATTTATGTAGTAGATGGATTTTGAGAGAACAAGATCCTCATACCATTATATTTGCATTAAAAAAGGTTAAAAAATATGTCAAAACCTAATATACATTAGATGATGACCACTCCATATGATCTATCTTACTTATTTGAAAAGCAACCAAGTAATCATCCAGGTGAAAATATATTGATCACTAGGATATTATAGTATGGTGTATCCATCATATACCATGAAAAATAAATAAGGTTTTCAAGTCATAAAATGGAATTTAAATATCATACTTATTACCTCCCATTTGACAGCTAAATATCATACACTTTCCTATTTGATATGAATATTTGTTAGCAATGAAGTGAGTTGTTATCTCACTTAGTGCTTCTTGTTCATATTTACCCATCTTACTTGAGCTATAACATCTCATTAAATATTTAATCCAAGTTTTGATCTTCAGATTATATGATTCATAGCCCCACTTTATATCTTTCAAGTATATTTGTGTATGACCTTCAACCTTTTAAATGAAATCATTCTTAGCCCTTGTCAATTATAATATAGAAATATTATCCCTTTTGATACATTTCTCATTAAGCCCTTATTCTCATCAAGACTTAAAAAGTATGTAAGATATGAACCCTTATATTTGGATAAGATCTAAATACTTCTTGTTGACAATACCTCTACATCTCTTGCTAACAATATATCTCATCTATATTCATGAAGATTCTTATATCACATAGCTTGATGAATAAGGCTAACTCTATTATTAAAAATTTCTTCTACATTTTATTTTCTTACCAATATTTTTTCATCTATTTATTTCATAAAAAAATAAGTCTTGTCATACCATAACTTAGCATCAAAAAATACATCAATTTTGCTTCTCCACTATTTTAATTATAGTTCAACACAACCATTGTGGCACTACAAGAATACTAGATTTACTTCAATTTGCATTGGTATAGCATAACATCCCATTCATAAATATTATCAAAGGGTATTTTAAATTGACATTATGGATAAGTTGCAAATAAATGACTACTAAATTATGTTTTATTTTGAAAAACTAAATGGAAGAATATTAGTAATAAATTTTCTCATTATATCAAATGGAATTAGATCAATCAATTGTATTCTTCAACATTCGAGGAGGATATATAGGTTCAAATATCGCCAAGTGATACATGCATACTTTCCAAGTTGGTGTAACACCACTATATGGTTAGGATGTTATATGGACAAGACCCATTTCAATCATATATAACCTAATAAAAAATTGAGTTGTTTGTTATGAATAAGTTCCTTAATAGTTATTTTTAATTGACATTGTGGATAAGTTGGTGATGTCTCTTATCCTCTAATTTTACTAAGCTACATATTGTACCACTTTATATTTTTTGAAATAAGGTCTTAAGAAGGTCACCTATTATGTTATAATTTTTTCTAATGATATTAGTGAATTATCTATGATTTTCCACTAATACCATAAAATCTTTATCCCTCCTAGAACTAAAAATTAATTCATCCTTCTTCTTCTCATGCTTGTTGGTCGAGCATTCATATCTCCCTTTACATAACCATAGTTTCCATTAAATATAATGAATGGATTAAGTTATTATTTCCATTCACCAATTTGTATATGTAGAGCCAATAAGGCCAACCAAACCTTTGGTATTTTGAATAAATTATAATCCAATTGCTACTATTGAATTTAAATTTGACTATTATATTATTTTACAATTGTGATAAGCCTTTTACCTTTGTGAATAATACTAGAAATTAAAATTTAGGTACTTTGAACCATGTTAGTAAAGAAGAAAATTTTAGGATAGTCATTTCCTTATAATATTATAACTAGTAGTGTAATGCCCATTTTTTAAACCCCTTCAAGAAAGTTAAAATTACTTGATGATTATAATTAGCATGATTGTGATTCAATATATATTATTGTGGTAGAAATATGCCAATATTATCTATATAATTAACTTAGTGACTAAATAGTACTAATTGTTATTTTCCATTCAAACACATATTTGTTGTATAAAAATTTGTTTCATAGAATTTTTTAATAATGATGTGAAAAAGTAGAGTTATTGATTTATTTTGATATGATTTATGTACATGATTATGATTCAATATGATTTGGTATTGGAAAAAGAATAAAAACTAATGAATGATATTGCAATGATATATTATCCTATGTTGGTAGCAAAAGTGGAAAATGTGATTATAGGTTTGGATTATAAGGGGAGATTCAAAGGTTGTCTAAACCATGATATATTATGTTATCAAGGTAAAATATATTAGTCACTACTTGAAAGACGTCAAAGTCAAAATTATAATGTGGTTGAAATTGAGTCTTCTACAATAGTCTATACCATGGAAAAGAAAAAATATTACAAAGTAAAATTTATGAGAATCCTATTATATAATGGAGAAAGCCTAAAATAATACAAGATCCACAATTGGCACTTTGATTAAGTGGTTACGACTCTATAAATTTAACTCATCTTTATATGGATCACATATTCATGGAAGACTCAAATAAAAGTAACCCCTCATGTCATTCACATATCATGGAAGACTTAGAATTTTGGATAAAACTAATGATAAAATTTTAAATAGCTAACTAACAAACTTGTGTCATGGAATTCTAATGACAATAGAGAACAGTGATGTGAATGTTTCAAGAAGTGTAAAAGGAAGTTAAAGTAGAAAGCAATAGTGGTAGGATGGAGAGAAATAAATAGAGGTATAAATGAAGGGTTATAGCATGAGAAATGACATAGAGAGTAGAGGAAGAACATGAAAAGGAAAGCATAGAGGAGAGGAAGAAGACATATACCAATAGGAAAGGAGAAAGTTCTAAGTATCGAAAATAGTGCTCAATGACATGGATAGTTAGAAAGCATTGAAAGTATGGTTATTGCATGAGAATAAAATAGTGAAGCTAATGATCATTTCATCTAGCATTATGGTAATGTACCTATATCCATGTTGAACTACATGGATAAATAAAAGAAGAACTTCACACAAACCTAAGAATCAAACACCATAACAATAATAATACTAGATTGGAAAACCTAATAAGTGCCCAAATATATTGCATAGAACTCTATAACAAAAATTAAGAATATCATTTCTAAAATACCATTATTTTACCATGGTTTATACTATACTATAATTTGTGTGATTTCATGAATGTAGTGTGTATAAATATTTGTATATTTTGAACTTGTGTGATGTATGTGATATTTTTTGGTATTGGATTAGTCTTGGTTATGGAGGTGCATGTGCAATTCTTGTAAAGTGAAGAATTGTCCTATGTATATTAATTTAACTTTGTATGTGATGTGCTAATTTTTTGTCAATGGTTTCAATAATGGGAACAAAGTGAAGGGATATTGTGGGTTGCCTTAGGTGTATAGCATAGGGTAAAGTGATAACTTCTGTGAAGGACACATCACAAGTCGAGTAGGAGTCCACTTATATCTAATTATTTTTATTTTAAGGTTAATATGGTCTCCTATATTTTATTACAAAGCATATTTGGGCTCCTACAAGGAATGAAAGTGGGTTTTGAGTTGGGGTGATTTACATGTGCTACTTTATTCAATAAAAAATTAGGAGCCTTTATCACACACATCATCTAAACTCTATTCTATGAGATGCATGTTCAATTTTATGATTGGGTAACAAATGTATCATGATGGTATTCATTTAGATTTCTTATGGGGATTTTGGGAAGGCAAGAAAATCAAGCCTTATCCCCACTTATGATGTCTTCACCAAGTTGAAAACAAGACGGAATTTTTTTATTTGTACAATCTCTTAAAGATATTCACAAGTTAAGTTGTTCCAAGTGTGAAGAATTTATACAAATGTTAAAAAATTGAGTTATTTTAAGTGTGGAAATGTGTGGAAATTATCAAAATTAAAGTTTCAAGTATTATAATGTAACTTTTTGTTCAAGAATTTATAAGCAAGCCTTCTTATAAATTGGACATGTGACAATGTGATTAGGTGGATGACTAATTGAAAAATATTTGAAGTTAAATTTGTTATTCAATATGTGTTTTTATTTTTTTTATAGAAGTTTAATTCAATATATAATTTTCTTTAATTTTAATAAAATGTTAAATTAAAATTTATGGGAAAATAGATACCTTCCAACCTTAATGAAATCAATATTAAAAAATAACTAAAAATTACAAAGAACGTAAATATTATAATTGAATTTTATAGATAAATATTCTTTTTGTTAAATTAAAAACTATATTCAATTTTTTTTTTGGTAGATAAGATACTATAGCATTAATATCGGGTTTTACAGGTTGACCCAAAACCTTTTACAAAATGTTGTGCAAGGTGCAGAAACAGTATTGTCATTGTTGTCAACACAGACAGATAGATCAATTGATGATGCAATGGACAGGAGTTCAGAGGTCAGTCAAAGCATGTACAGTGAATTTCCAAGAAGACAGAATGGCCTAGATTCAAAGGATCAAAGAAAAAGACAAGTAAGAAAACTGTCGTGATATCACGATATGTTTTTGTCACGATTTCGTGACATATCGAAGGAGAGAGAAAAAGCTAGAAAAGTTGTCGCGATTTCGTGACATATCGAAGGAGAGAGAAAAAGCTGGAAAAGCTATCGTGATTTTGTGACATATCGAAGGAGAGAGAAAAAGCTAGAAAATTTGTCACGATTTCATGACATGTTGAGAAGAAAGAAGGCAAAAAGAAAAACTGTCATGATATCGTGACATGTTTGGCCAACGCAAGGAAAACTATCGTGATATCGCGACATGTTTAGAAAGCACAAGGAAAACTATCATGATTTTGCGACATGTTCGAAGAGAGAGAAAGCGCAAGAAAAATTGTCACAATTTTGCGACATGTTCGAAGAAGAAGCACATGCAAGGAAAACTATTGTGATTTCATGACATGTTCGATGAGAAGGCACATGCAAGAAAACTATCGCGATTTCACGACATGTTGGCAGAGAAAAAGCCAAGTGGAAAAATTATCACGATTTCACGACATGTTTGGAGAGAAGGCGCAAGCAAAGAAAACTATCACGATTTCGTGACAATCTACAAGAGAGGCAGTACGGACGAAAATGTGTCACGATTTCACGACATGTTTGAGAGAAAGAGCTTGCAAGGAAAAGTGTCATGATTTCATGATAATTTGCAAGAGGAAGTGCTAAGGAGAAAAAGTGTCACAATTTCACGACATATTGCAGGAGAGAGAAGGCAAGATAAAAAGTGTCACGATTTCACGACATATTGCAATAGGAAGAGCTCGAGAAAAAGTGTCACGATATCGTGACATGTCGTGTTTTCATGACCTAAAGAGAAGAGAAGAGCTAAGGAGAAAAGATGTCGCGATATCGTGACAATAGCAGAGAGGAAGACTTCGAAGGATGAAGTGTTGTGATTTCATGACAGAAGCAAAACGAAAGAGCATTGAAGCAAAAGCGTCATTATTTCATGACAAATTCAAGGAGGAAGAGCTCAAAGGTGAAAGCATCACAATTTCATGACATGTTCCATTTTCACGGGTGAAAGGCAGCGAAAGTGTCATGATTTCGTGACATGTTCCATTTTTGCTGGTGCATGCAAAGAAGAGTGTAAGGCAACGAAAGTGTCACGATTTCGTGACATGTTCCATTTTTGCTGGTGCATGCAAAGAAGAGTGTACGGCAGTGAAAAGTGTCATGATTTCGTGACATGTTCCATTTTCGCTAGTGCATGCAAAGAAGAGTGTACGGTAGTGAAAAGTGTCATGATTTCATGACATGTCATGTTTTCGCTAGTGCATGCGAAGAAGAAGTGCAAGGAAGCAAAAAGTGTCACGATTTAGAGACATGCCATGTTTTCACTGTTGCATGCAGATAAGAAGTGCAAGGAATCAAAAAGTATCATGATTTCATGACATGTCATGTTTTCGCTGGTGCATGCGGAGAAGTGCAAGGAAACAAGAAGTGTCACGATTTCGTGACATGTCATGTTTTCGTTGGTGCATGCCAAATAGAGTGTACGAAGGTGAAAAGTGTCACGATATCGCAACATGTTGTGTTTTTGCGTATACAGGCCGAGAAGAACACAAAAATGCTGTCAGAGTGACAATTCTACTATCAGAGTTGTAAGAGAACAGAAAAGGCTATCAGAGCTGTAAATATGCAGGTAAGGCTGTCAGAGCCATAAATAAGTAGGTAATACGGTCAGAGTCATAAATGAGAAGATAAATTTGTTATAACGGTGGATATACTGACAGAGCACCAAAAAGGTTGTCAGAGTCATAAAGTGTGCAGTAAATGCTGTCAGAGGTGTAAGTAAGCATTTAAGAGCATAGTAAGCAGAGCCGAAAGAATGTTTTCATGTATAGTAAGTTAGGGTTAGGGTTGAGCTCTGCACATGGCAAGAGTGTTGTGATTTTTTGAATAAAAGGAAAAAGGAGCAGTGAAAATAAATGAGAGTGTATTGTGCTAAAAAGATATAGAAAAGATAAAGTGTAGCAGAGAGTGCGACTGTAAGTGCATAGAAGGAATATGTGTTTCCTAGATTGAAAGTGAGGTTGGGGGAGCAATAGACTAGTGAGGGTCTTATAAAAGTGAAGGCATATTTATGTCAATCTAAGATTCAAAATAGAAATCCAAGTTGGTGCTTGGAATAAGGGGTTGGTGCTCCTTCCAATTCATGCTGGTAAATTAGGGGTTGGTGCTCCTTTCTGTTGGTGCAGATAAATTAGGGGTTGGTGCTCCTTTTTGTTGGTGCAGATAAATTAGGGGTTGGTGCTCCTTTCTGTTGGTGCAGATAAATTAGGTGTTGGTGCTCCTTTCAGTGGGTGCTGGTAAATTATTTGTAAATTTGGTGTTTTGTAAATGCTGGATTTGGATGGAAGTCCAAGTAGTCTAATTTTTGAGGAGTACCCAAAACTGGTGAACCTCGTTAAATTTTGTGTTGTGGATTGCTCTCTTGTTTAAATTGCTTTATCTATTTTTAAGTTCTCCCTGCTTAAGTTTTAAAAGAGTTGTAGATCTGAATTTAAATAGCTACACTGATTCACCCCCTCCTCTCAGTGTCATTGTGAGAATATCAATTGGTATCATAACAAGGTTCCTAAACAATCTCAATCAGCTAAGGTGATCTTGGAAGAAACACAATGGTCATGGTGAAGGATTTTCATCCAACAAAGCTCCTTTGTTCAATGGAACTAATTACTCTTTCTGGAGACTTAGGTTACAGACTTATCTGTGTGCTTTGGGATATGACATTTGGGAGTCAAGAGACAGTGGATACACAATATCCTCTACTCCTCCAACAGATGCTGTTGAGAAGAAAAAGTTTGAGAATAACTCTAAAGCAAAAAATGTTATAATGTGTGGGTTAGTTGATAGTGAACTAATAAGGATCATGAGCTATAAAACGGCAAAATACATGTGGGACAAACTACAGAGCATTCATGAAGGAGACGACAAGATCAAGGAAGCCAAGCTACAAACGCATCAAGCTCAGTTCGAAGCATTAAAAATGAATGACGATGAGAACATAGAGGCCTCTATGCTGAGATTCAATGGAATAATTAATGCGATTAGAGGACTCAGTGAGGAAATGGAATATGCGATCGTCGTGAAAAACGTACTAAGAACTCTTCACAAAAGATTTGATTCTAAAGTTTTTGCTATAGAAGAAGCTAAAGATCTAAATACTTTTATCATGGATGAAATGCATGGTTCTTTAACTACATACAAAATGAGAATAGGACAAACTAAGCCCTCAGACAGAGAAGCTACTTTTAAAGCACATAAAAATATAAAAGCTAAACAAGGATCTAAGGAAGAAGAGTCTTCAGATGAAACAGAAGCAAACTTTGTTAGGAAAATAATAAAGGAAAAAAGAAAAATAGAGGAAAAATAGGAATGTAATGAAAAACCTGAGGATGAGGCTGAAGTATATCTGGAAGGTGAGTTGGTTGCTGCACTTAAAGAGCTGAGCATAGAAAGGAAAAATAATAAAATGGTTTCAAGAAAGCTTGAGGATGCCAGTGAAAGAATAAACAACTTGAAAGTACAGACAAATGAATTTAAGAAAATGTCTGAAGTTCTCAAAGTATAATTAACCATAAAGACAGATGAATGCAGCAAGCTAGAAGAAGACATTGTTAGGTTAAAGATGTAGCTAGAGGAGATAAATCAAAAATTGAGCTGTTATCATAAGTTTGAAGAAATTTCTATAAAGCTGGATAAAATTTTAAATAACCAAAGGCCTTCCGACATCAAATTTTGTTTGGGCTTCGATGAAGGAGAATCATAAAAGGGTTCAAAGGACTTAAATGTATAACCCATAAAGAAAGAAGATAAGATTAGGGTTGATCAAGAAAAAACAAATCATGCCAAAGAAAGCAATAATTCCAGACTCAAGAAGAATACTGACAAATATGGATTCACAAAAGTCACACATCCAAGAAGGAGAAGATTCATGGCTCCTACTTCAAACTAGCAAAGACCTTCACCCAGGTTTAATCATTCCTTTTTTGGTTATTTTTTTAAATGCAATGCTTATGGCCATAATATTTCAGATTGCAGTCATAAAGTAGCACAAAGGAATTTCACCAGTAGAAATGTCTTTTCTCCATTGGTGGATTATGCAGTAGAATGTTATAACTATCATAATTTTGGACATATTGCAAGATACTGTAGAAGCACTTTTGCAGCAAATAAATATCAGGGTAGAAAATCTCAACCTAATGGATTGAAACAAAACAAAAAATTTCCTGAAAAACAGGCACAAGCTAATGAAAGGGGAAAGGCAAAACAAGTTACCAAAACTGCTATCAAACCAGAATGGAAAGAAAAGGAAAAACTCCAAGAAGAAAAGGAATCTTTGATTGTTCAGACTGCTTTTAAACCATAGAACAAATCTGCACCATGGATACTTGATAGTGGATGCTCCAGTCACATGACAGGTGACAAGCAAAAATTTGAGAAGTTACAGAATTACGAAGGAGGTTCTATGAAATTTGAAAATAATGATGGAGCAAAGATAGTTGGGAAAGGATCAATCAATATCAGTGATGGAAAGATCAATTTAAAATAAATCTTGTTTTTGATTGGTCTGAAGCATAACTTGCTCAGCATAAGTCAAATTTGTGACAGAGGTCATGAAGTAATTTTTAAGAAGCAGGGTTGTGAAGTGAGAAAAGCTTGCAGTGGGAAGTTGATTGCTACTGGATCAAGGACTTCAGAAACCTGTATACTCTCTCAAAGACTTCAGAAGGAGCTTGCTTGATTGGACAGGAAGATGAAAATTGGCTGTGGCACAAGAGGCTCGGTCATCAACTTTGACAATTTGGTAAAAATAAGCTCAAAAAGGGCAATAAGAGATATACCCTCCATTGGCAAACCACTAAATAGTATTTGTGCTTCATGCCAAAAGGGGAAGCAAACTAGAGCCACATTTAAATCAAAGGAGTACTTTACCAGCAAACCTTTAGAACTAATACATACTGATTTATGTGGACCCATGAGAACACAAAGTATAAATGGTGAAAAATACTTTATGTTGTGCATAGATGACTATTCCAGAATGACCTGGATATTCTTTTTGAAGCAAAAATCTGAAGCTTTTGAAATTTTCAAGACTTTAAAAAACCAAGTTGAGAATGAAACAAGAAAGAGAATCAAATGCTTAAGATCAGATAGAGGAGGAGAGTTCATCTCAGAGGATTTTGCAAAATACTATCAAAAATATGGGATCAGAAGACATTTTTCAGTAGCAAGGACACCTCAGCATAATGGTGTTATAGAAAGAAAGAACATAACTGTGCAGGAAATGGCACAGACAATGTTGACTGAAAGCAAAATTGTAGACAGATTTTGGAAAGAGGCAGTCCATATTGCAGTTTATATCCAAAATAGGTGCATGTTGAGGATGCATGAAAGCAAAACCCCTTATGAGCTATGGTTCGAAAAGAAGGCAATCGTAAAATACTTCAAAGTCTTTGGCAGCAAGTGTTACATCAAAAGAACTGAAGATAATCTTGGTAAGTTTGAAGATAGAGCTTATGAAGGTATTTTTGTTGGCTATTCATCAAAAAGCAAAGCTTACAAATGCTACAACAAAAGGCTAAAGAAAATTATAGATAGTGTCGATGTTAAATTTGATGAAGATAAGAAACGAGATGTCAGCTGTGAAGAAAACTACCCTATTTATGAAGAAGTTATTGAAGGAGATAAAGAAAAGAAAACAGAAGAGAATCAAAAAATTGACCCAGATGATTTAAATATTGATTCAGAAGTAGAAGCAAACAATAAATTCAAAACAGGAAGCTGGCAAAAAAATCATCCCAAAGAGCAAATTATTGGGGACCCCACAGTTGGTGTTAAGACAAGAAGAAGAGTAGTAAGTAACTACTCCCTATTATCCAGCATTGAGCCCAAAAATATTGTTGAAGCAAGCATAGATAAAAGTTGGATGAAGGCAATAAACGAAGAACTAGATCAGATTGAGAAAAACAAAACCTGGGAGTTAGTACCAAGGCACTCGCAAATAAAAACATAATCGGTACTAAATGGATTTTTCGAAAGAAATTGAATGAATACAGATAGGTTGTAAGGAATAAAGCAAGATTGGTCTGTAAAGGCTATGCTCAAGTTGAAGGTATTGATTTTGAGGAAACTTTTGCACCAGTGGCTAGACTCAAGGCAATCAGAATGTTTCTGGCTTTAGCAGTCCACAGGAATTTCAAAGTTTATTAGATGGACGTGAAATCAGCATTTTTGAATGGAAATCTTGAAGAAGTTTATATTGAGCAGCCAGATGGTTTTCAACTCGGTGATAATCCCAACTTTGTTTGCAAGTTAAATAAAGCTTTGTATGGCTTGAAACAGGTACCTAGAGCATGGTATGCAAGACTAGACAACTATCTCACTGAACAAGGGTTCAAGAAAGGTATGGTGGATAGTAACTTGTATGTCAAAACAGACAATGGCCAACTTATTGTCCTTATTGTTTATGTTGATGATATAATTTTTGGTAGCAGCAATGATGAGTCATGTAGAGACAGAAAATAAAATGCAGAAAGAATTTGAAATGTCTATGATTGGTGAACTTTCATATTTTCTCGATCGCAAGTTAACCAAAGTGAAAAGGGCATTTTTATTTCTCAAGTTAAATATGTGAAAGAAATGCTAAAAATTTTCACAATGGAGGATTGTAAACCTGTTAGCACTCCCATGACAACAGGTTGCAAGTTGAGCAAGGAAGACAAATCTCCAGATGTAGATCAAACCATGTATAGATCTATGATTGGAAGCCTGCTATATTTGACAGCTACCAGACCAGATATCTTACAGGCAGTATGCATGGTAGCAAGATTTCATGCTAGTCCCAAAGAGACTCATGTGATAGCTATGAAGAGGATCTTTGGGTACCTCAAGGGTACTATGGAGTATGGGTTATGGTACCCAAAAGGTAAGGACTTCACTTTTATTGCATATTCTGATGCAGATTGGGCAGGATGTATAGATGACAGAAAGAGTACCAGTAGAGGTGCATTTTATCTTGGATACAGGTTGGTAGCATGGCACAGCAAGAAACAAGAATCAGTCTCTCTATCCATAGCAAAGGTAGAATACATTGCAACAACAACATGTTGTACACAGATTTTATGGATGAGACAAACCCTGAAAGATCTTGGTATTAACTTCAAAGAGCCAATTTTGATAATACCAGTGCTATTAACATCTCAAAGAATCCGGTTATGCATTCTCGCACCAAACATATTGCAATCCGATATCACTTTTTGAAGGATAAAGTTGCAGAAGGTGAGGTTAAATTGGATTTTGTTCCAACTACAGAGCAAGTAGAAGATATCTTCACTAAATCGTTGCCCAAGGAAGTTTTTGAATATCTTCGTAGTAAGTTGGGAGTGGTCACACTTCCCAAGAACTTACTAGCTATCGGGAACACATTCTCAGGGGGAGCATTTATTATATTTGATTATATATTTATTTTTTCTCATGTTTGTAATTTTTGCTAACTGTAATATTGTGTGCCTGAGAATGTTGTGCATGGACTCAGGGGGAGTCCGCAGCAGCCCTTTGGTATTATTGTCAAAGGGGGAGAAGAATTACAGAAAATTGCACGTGTTGCCAACAATTCCAAAGGGGGAGATTATTGTGCAAGGTGCAGAAACAGTATTGTCATTGTTGTCAACATAGATAGATAGATCAATTGATGATGCAGTGGACAGGATTTCAGAGGTCAGTCAGAGCATTTACAGTGAATTTCTAAGAAGACAAAAGTGGCCCAGATTCAAAGGATCAAAGAAAAAGACAAGTAAGAAAATTGTCGCGATATCGCGACATGTTTTCTGTCGCAATTTTGCGACATATCGGAGGAGAGAGAAAAAATTGAAAAAGTTGTCATGATTTCGCAACATATCGAAGGAGAGAAAAAGTTGGAAAAGCTATCATGATTTTGTGACATATCAAAGGAGAGAGAAAAAGCTGGAAAATCTGTCACGATTTCGTGACATGTTGAGAAGAAAGAAGGCAGAAAGAAAAACTGTCACGATATCATGACATATTTGGCCAGGGCAAGGAAAACTGTCACGATATCATGACATGTTTAGAAAGCGCAAGGAAAACTATCATGATTTCATGACATGTTTGAAGAGAGAGAAAGCACAAGAAAAACTGTCGTGATTTTATGACATGTTCGAAGAAGAAGTGCATGCAGGGAAAACTGTCACGATTTCATGACATGTTCGATGAGAAGGCACATGCAAGAAAACTATCGTGATTTCACGACATGTTGGTAGAGAAAAATCCAAGTGGAAAAACTGTCACGATTTCGTGACATGTTTGGAGAGAAGGCGCAAGCAAAGAAAACTATCGCGATTTTGCGACAATCTACAAGAGAGGCAGTACGGACGAAAATGTGTCACGATTTTGCGACATGTTTGAGAGAAAGAGCTTGCAAGGAAAAGTGTCATGATTTCGTGACATATTGTAGGAGAGAGAAGGCAAGATAAAAATTTTCATGATTTCACGACATATTGCAAGAGGAAGAGCTTGAGAGAAAAAGTGTCACGATATCGCGACATGTCATGTTTTCATGACCCGAAGAGAAGAGAAGAGCTAAGGAGAAAAGATGTCGTGATATCGCGACAACAGCAGAGAGGAAGACTCCGAAGGATGAATTGTCACGATTTCGCGACAGAAGTAAAAAAAAAGAGCATTGAAGCAGAAGCGTCACGATTTCATGACAAATTCAAGGAGTAAGAGCTCAAAGGTGAAAGCATCGTGATTTCGTGACATGTTCCATTTTTACGGGTGAAAGGCAGATAAAAGCACAAGGGAGCGAAAGTGTCACGATTTCGTGACATGTTCCATTTTCGTTAGTGCATGCAAAGAAGAGTGTACGGTAGCGAAAAGTGTCATGATTTCGTGACATGTTCCATTTTTGCTGGTGCATGCAAAGAAGTGTACGACAGTGAAAAGTGTAATGATTTCATGACATGTCATGTTTTTGCTGGTGCATGCGGAGAAGAAGTGCAAGGAAGTGAAAAGTGTCGTGATTTCGTGACATGTCATGTTTTCGCTGGTGCATGTGGAGAAGAAGTGCAAGGAAGCAAAAAGTGTCATGATTTTATGACATTTCATGTTTTCATTGGTGCATGCGGAGAAGAAGTGCAAGGAAGCAAAAAGTGTCACGATTTCATGACATGTCATGTTTTCACTGGTGCATGCCAAGTAGAGTGTACGAAGGTGAAAAGTGTCGTGATATCATGACATGTTGTGTTTTCGTGCATACAGGCCGAGAAGAAGACAAAAAGGTTGTCAAAGTAGTGGTTCTACTGTCAGAGTTGTAAGAGAATAGAAAAGGTTGTCAGAGCTATAAATATGCAGGTAATACTGTCAGAGCCGTAAATAAGTAGGTAAGATGATCAGAGTCATAAATGAGAAGATAAATCTGTTAGAATGGCAGATATACTGATAGAGCACCAAAAAGGCTGTCAAAGTCATAAAGTGTGTAGTAAAGGCTGTCAGAGGCATAAGTAAGCATTTAAGAGCATAGTAAGCAGAGCTGAAAGAATGTTTTTGTGTACAAGAAGTTAGGGTTAGGGTTGAGCTCTGCACGTGGCAAGAGTGTTGTGATTTTCCAAATAAAAGGAAAAAGGAGTAGTGAAAATAAATGAGAGTGTATTGTGCTAAAAATATATAGAAAAGATAAAGTGTAGCAGAGAGAGTGTGACTGTAAGTGTACAGAAGGAATATGTGTTTTCTGGATTGAAAGTGAGGTTGGGGGAGCAATAGACCAATGAGGGTCTTGTAAAAGTGAAGGCATATTTATTTCAATCTAAGATTCAAAATAGAAATCCAATTTGGTGCTTGGAATAATGGGTTGGTGTTCCTTCCAGTTGGTGCTGGTAAATTAAGGGTTGGTGCTCCTTTCTATTGGTGTAGATAAATTAGGGGTTGGTGCTCCTTTTTGTTGGTGCAGATAAATTAGGGGTTGGTGCTCCTTTCTATTGGTGCAGATAAATTAGGGTTTGGTGCTCCTTCTAGTGGGTGCTGGTAAATTTTTTATAAAGTTGGTGCTTTGCAAAGGCTGGATTTGGATGGAAGTCCAAGTAGTCTAATTTTTGAGGAGTAGCCAAAACTGGTGAACCTTGTTAAATCGTGTGTTGTGGATTGCTCTCTTGTTTAAATTGCTTTATCTATTTTTAAGTTCTCCCTGCTTAAGTTTTAAAAGAGTTATAGATCTGAATTTAAATAGCTACACTGATTCACCCCCCCTTTCAGTGTCATTGTGAGAATATCACAAAAATCATCCCAAGGTTGTTGATGAACATATCCTTACTAAGGATCCTATATATGTAAAATCTACATACCGCCAAAGCCATTACATCCGGTAAGGCACATAGCCTGTTATCAAAAAGAAACTTCCCATACAACATTTTGGGTTTACCCCGAGAAAACATACATGCATCATAATTACAAAAAAGAAACAGACACGGATCCCTTCCTTGAGACAATGGAGAATAAAAAAGTTGTAGACAAACATAGCAGAGTACTGAAAAAAACTCCCACAAGCTCTGTATTGACAGTTACTCTTAATAATTCTTTGGTGATTGCTTTCTTTCATATATGACATGCTTTGGTACCACATACTATCTTGGCCAATCAACCTTGGAGAAGTGAACTTGTTGGCTAGATTTATGGCGGTGGTTATCTGGTGGTCCACGTGGCTTTGGTTCGAAGTCTTATATTATCATTTCTTTCCTTCCCTATGATTATCAACCAACCTAAAATTACTAATATGACTAGGAGCCATGTTATCTGACATGTGACTGTCCCCATTAGTCTTTGTGGTATTTCCAAGCAGCATCCACAAATACTGACAGCTCAGATAATTTTTATTGTGAGTCCAATTCAAAAAAGATACGGGAATACTCCTAGCCTTCGAACTTATAGTGCCTTCCCTATTGGTAAATTTGATTATCATTCTTGGCATTCTTGTTGAATAAGCTCCTCTACTTCACTCGGGACACCATGTTCCCATTTGAAAAGTTTATCACCATCGACACCCAAATTGGCCAACTTATCAGCAATTTTGTTAGCTTCCTGAAAGACATGTTGGGCTTTTTTGTCCTGTCTTCCCTGGAAAAGGATCCTAGCCTCTTCAATAATTATTTTAATCCTCCAAGGAGGTGTTTTCCAATTATTTAGGATATTTATAACATGCATAGAGTCTCCTTCTATGATCAAATTGCCTTCTAAGTCTTGAGTCATTTGAAGGCCTCTCCACATAGCTCTAGCTTCAGCTTCGTTGTTCGTCCTTGTTCCCAAATATTCAAAAAATACAAGAATCATATTCCTATTATGATCTCACACAATGCCACCAGGGCCTACTCTACCAAAATTTTCCTTAGTCGCTCCATCAAAATTAAGCTTAAACCAACCCGTAGGAGGTGGAGACCACTTAACATTGGCTTTGGGGTTGACTACCCTAGGCACAAACTCATCTAACAAGGTTAAGCTTAAATATTGAGCAATCGTGGTCTCCTACAGATGAGATTTACAATTATCAAAAGGGATAAGGTTCACATTCGCATTGGCAAAGGATAGGATCCTGGCAATGATAGTTTGATGATCATGGATAGACTCATTAAAGACTCTATGGTTCCTTTCTAACCACACTTGCCAAAGATAGTGATTGAGACAAATTTTCCACATGTATCTAAGTCTTTGGCTTGAAAAGAGGTAAGGCCACTGGATGAACAAATCAAGTACAATGGCTGGTTTAACCTCAAATTTTATAATGAAATGAGATCCTTGATATTATTTGTAGATTTACTTAAAATTTTGGTTAAACTCAAATAAAAACAAAGATATAATTGATTAAAATAAAATTTATTATATATTATTACATTAAACTCCATACAAAATAATTATTATCTAGACTAAATGATAAAATTATATTACATCTTATTAACTAAATTTTAATAAATTATAATTTTTTATTTTTTAACTTCACAAAAGGAGACTTGTGAAATGGAAAGTGTATTGGTAAAAATTGTACCCAAGTTCCTTTATTAGCAATTCTTGAAGAAAATTTCTAGCCAAACTCTTACTAATGGTGTCATGTGTTCCTTATGGCCTGCATTCAAATGAAGGTTAAGTTTAATTGATGCAAGGTATAAATTGAAAAAAATAAAATAAACATCAAGTTGGGAAGTCCACAAGGAACCCCACCATGATTTTTATGCAAGTTTTTAATGTTGTGTGCCCATGCATCCTCGTATGAATGAATATATATATAAAAGATAATAGTTACTCGTAAAATAGTTTTTAACCTGTAAAAGATTATAGGTTATATGAGACAATTTTTAAATATAATGTTATTTATTTAATATATATTTATTTCACCAAACCTTGGTCATAAAAGAATGTTGAACAACTCTATCTTATTGAATTTGAACTTTAGACCTTTTATTAGAAGTTGTCGTGATGTACATGAAATGATTATAGAATAAAATAATAGAATGAAGGTTAGAGTTTATAAGTTTTGAATCTAAAAAATGATATATAAATATAGATAGATAAAAATGTAGATATAGATATAGATATAGATATAAATATAGATATAGATATATATGTTTAAGAAAAAAATCTTTGTGTTTAATGTGAATAGTTAAAAATGAAGTGATAGAAAGAGATCTAAAATTAGTACAATAGATGTGGAAATAAATCTATGCTAGTTGGGTGAAGGGGGAGGGACCTACTCCCTCTCCCTGCTCACCTTTCCTTGGTTCTTGATCAGTCCCTAATTCATCCTAGGTCATCCCACTCTGGGAATGGTTTGTAGCAGATGATCTCCTTGGGGGGACCCTTGCCCACTTTTTGCACATTTCCCAATAGTTTTTGGGGTTTTCTCATTTTAATCCCGAGCCTAATGCTTCCCAGGGATCCTCTGGGGTTTCTTGCATGTTCCTGGGATCCTGTCTCTGATATCCCTTAGGATTTTCCCTTAAGGTTTTTTTGCAAGTTGTTACTAGGATCCAGTTCCCAGGGCTTTCTTAGTTGGTGGTGGTTGTAGGATGGGTTCTTGTTCACTTCATAGTGCATCCTATGATGTTCTCTCTTCATCGAGGTTGGTTTGGGGGGGCTAGTTTCCTCTTTGCTCATGTTTCCTCTTTGCTCGTGTTTCCTCTATGGGATGCCATTGGTTACTCGTGGTCTCATCCCTTTGGGTGGGGCCATGTTCATTTTCCTATTCGAAGGCTTATTTTTTTTGGATTTTTTGCTTGGTGGATACTTTGAGCATTTGAATGGCCTTGGGGGGCCTCTTCCTATGCTTGAGTTATTCCCAACCCTAGTCCCATTTCCCTAAAGATGTTTGTGTGCAAGGATTGGTATTCCTAGTCCTTTCTTCTGGGGTGCATTGGGTTTTCTACTGCATGTCTCAATCTTGGGAGGGATCGGTGATCTATGCATGCAGACCCCTGGATCCCTTAGTTTAGGTTTTCATGGATCCCATATTTGTGTCTACTACTACTTTCTACCTAGGCTTCGCAGGTTTTCATTTTAGTTTTTGTTCGAGGGATTATTCTTGGTGGACTCTCAGAGCTTGTTATTAGCCTTGGAGGGGGCCTTTTCTTATTCCTGAGTTATTCCCAGACCCAGTTCCTCTTCCCTAGAACTGTTCATGAGCAAGGATGGTGGGTCCCTAGTCCTTTGTGGCTTTTGGGATCCTTTCTTTGTGCCTACATTTGTTTTCCCTAGATCCTTTCAGCTTCCTCGTACTCTTGTTGGTGGGATTCCAGTGCTGCAGTTTCCCAAACCCGTTCTTCTGCTAGTTCTCCTACTAGGCGGGATTTTCCATTCCTACTGGTTTTCTCGTTGGGTGGGATTTTTCAATCCCATTTTTTACTGGTTTTCCTGTTGGGTGGGATTTTTCAATCCCATTTTTTTCTGGTTTTCCTACTAGGCGAGACAGGATTTCCTACTAGGCGAGATTTTCAAATCTTCTAGTTTTCCTACTGGGCGGGAAAAAATTTCCCACTGGGCGGGATTTCCAATCCCGCTGGGCAGGATTTTTCAATCCTATTTTTTTTTTTTGGTTTTCCTGTTGGGCGGGACGAGATTTCTTGCTGGGCAAGATTTTCAAATCTTCTAGTTTTCCCGCTGGGCAGGATTTCTAATCTGGTGGTTTTTAGCTACTTTCCACTAGGCGAGATTTTCAAATTCATCATCCTGCATGTTTTCCCATTACGTAGGATTTTTCAAAATTGGTGGTTTCCCACTAGGTGGGATTTTTCAAAATTGGTGGTTTCCCACTAGACGGGATTTTCCAATCTACTGGTTTTCCCACTGGGCGAGATTTCCAACCTGGTGGTTTTTAGCTGCTTCCCGATGGGCATGATTTTTTAGAACTGGTGGTTTCTCGCTAGGCAATATTTTTAAAATTGGTGGTTTATCTCTAGGCGGGATTTGTGGTTTCCTACTAGGTGAGATTTTTCAAAATTGTTTTTTCTCGCTAGGTGGGTTTTTCCAAACTGTCTATTTTTTGTTGGGTGGGATTCTTCAAATTGATTGTTCTTGACCTTTGGTTTGGTCGGTTGACCTATTGTAAAAAGGTTTTGGGGTCCTTTCAAAACCCACTTTTAATATAATTTTTACCTACCAAAAAAAATAGTACAACTTGAGTGGCTTAATGGTGGAAACTTTGGAACTCTGAATAGAGCTCTAATATTTGAATCATATAAGCGGGTAGGGTTGTACACCATGCTTTAGTAACCAAAGTATGGTTGGATAACTATATATTTGGGTAAAAAACATCATCTATGAGGATTGACTCATATGACCTATAGGTAAAGTATGGTAAAGAATGGAAGAAATGGGTGTACCAACCAACTACAGAGCAACTATATGTAGACTTTATGAGTAGGTGGTGACAAAAATCATAATTTCAAAAGGACTATTAGACTTTTTGGTGAGTTATATTGGGGTGAAATAAGGTTTTTCATTTTCACCTATTTTATTTGACCTTTACATTGACAAATTAGAAGAATGAGTAGAAAAAATGAAATGAAAGGCAATACAATTGGCTAATTATGTAGTGAAAATTCTTCTCTATGCCTATGACCTCATCTTGATTGGAAAGACACTTGAAATTTTTAAAGAATATTTAAAATATTTAGAGCATTTTTTTAAATAATTTGGGATGCAAGTAAACACTAGCGAGATAAAAATTATGGTCTTCTATAATCAAAGAGCAAAAATACACATATATTTTATTTGAAGAAAATAATTTAGAGGTAATAACAAAATACAAATACCTTGGGTTATATTTTCAAAGCAAACTCAATTGGTAAATATGTATGGTGAAATAAATACAATCAAGATGGAGGGCACTCTACTCATTGCTAAATAGAGGTAGAAAAGCAAAGTTGTGGGATTGGAAAACCATTAGGGTCTTTTTTTAATTATTAATTATTCTAATAGTGCTATATTGGTGTGAAGTGTGAGCTAGCAATACATCAAATTTTAAATGGAGACAAAAAGAATTCAAAAGCAACTGACTACATATAGTTTCAAAATTAAAGCATCAATACCATATGACTTTTTATTTGCTAAAAATGGGACTTTTCCACTAAAATAAAAAACTATAATAAGGTTATTGGGTTACCTAAATAAAACACAAATAATAGAAGATAGTCAATTGCTAAAAGAGATAATCAAAGAAACATTAAATAGAAGAAAAGACACATGATGAAACAAGAAAAAAAGTAGATGGAAATATGGAGCCTCAAATATCATGAGGTTCCAAACTCTAACAAAGAAATTAAAAAATATGTAATGGGAAAATTCAAACTTGTCATGTGGATTGAAAATTTAGGAAAGAAAAACAATTACACATCAACGAGTTTAACCCAAACTATGAACATAGCCAAAATAAGTACATAGATTTTGTAGACACACAAAAGTTGCACAGTGCTATACCTACGTACTTGTAGATCCTTCAGGACACTTGTAGGTCTACATAGGCCATCCTAGGTACCCCTAGGATATTGTAGACCAGCGTAGACAATTTTAGATCCTCCTAGACGTGTAGATTGTTGTAGTCATGCGTAGTCATACGTAGATGACCGTAGTCATGTGTAGTCATGCATAGATCACCATAGATTATCATAGCATCGTGTAGACTCCCGTATACTAATTCACTAGATTTTAGGTCCTAAACCCTCATAAGCCTTCAAAATTACATCCCGTGCATTGGGATATCATCCAAAAACCAATTTGCACTCAATTAAGGCCCCCACGGGGTATTAGTTGGCCAAAATGATTAATAATTCAATTACCAAATTCTAATTTAACATTGACTTCACTTAAGTCACTTTTTAGGGTAAATTTTATTAAAATAACCCTTAATCTTGATTATCCTTAATCATATTCTCCCACATGTGTGAGATTAGGGTTTTTTGATATTTTTCTTTAATCATGTCTTAAATTGGGTTAAACACCTCCTAATCAAGATTAGCCCTAATCCATCCTCACACATGTGTGAGGATGAGATATTTCTCATAAGGAATGTGATGTTGTCACATAGCATTTATTAACCTAACCCTAGTCAAAATCAAACCTAGGTTTAGTCTATATAACCCCCTTGCACCTAGCCTTTGCCTATAAATAATGGGTCTCAAACCCCTAATTAAGTCTGATTTCCAAATTCAACAAAGCATAGTTACTCTATTGAAATGGAAAGCCAATATTGAACAATAACTTCCTGGCACTCACAGTCAGATTTCAATGGTACACAAAGGCACCCCAACTACCTAGGAGTCGACCCACCAGAAGGATTTTGTAGAAGAGGCATCATAGCTCAGATCGCCCCTTACCCCATGAATTTGGCTTCAGTTCACCCCCTAGGTGGTGAATTGGGTCTACAGGCCCCAAATCACTCCAGATTTTAGTGGTAAGCTCCATTTTTCTATATTATTACTTTTTGCATAGTTTATTTCATGTTTTGTTATGGTTTTATAGTCATTTCATCTTTATAAATATGGGGCTTGACTAAGGCAAGCCCCCCAACGTATTGACCCCTTCTTGCAAGTTTCTTTTAGATTATCCAACATATTTTAAGGAGAAGAAAACCAACAAATAGCAACCCGATGGTGGGCCACATACAAAGAATCCCACCTACATTGAGGGACATCAGAAGAAGGCATCAGGCCTATAGTGTATTCATGAAAGGAAAAATAGGTATTCACCCTATTTGTAACCGATATAAAATGTATCATGAATAAAGCACATATTTCTGAATTACTTGTGATATTACTTGTTATATATATGTCTACTTATGGTCATTTCATTCTAGCATGCCTGGTGGAACCCCCACAACGGATAGTGCTAGATTCATTTTCTTCATAAATATGACATTATCTTCTATTTTTGTGTATTGCAAGTACCAAATATGTTGTTCATAGATACCTCCAAATCCCTAGGAACCATCATAGGCCATCAAATTTTTTATTTGAAGCCTCTAAACCTAATTCACCCCTCACCCCGTAAACCAGTCCTAATTCACCCCTCGGGTCATGATTTGGATCAAATTCACCCCTCAAGTGGTGATTTAAGCATAGAAGCCTCAAAACCCCAAAAATCAGCTGGGGTGATCATTTCAGGGGCCAAGCAAACCCCCCTAAGCATCATAATGTAGTTATTTTCATTTTTTATGCCTCTGTTGCAAGTTTTGGAAGTAGAAATACATTGACTAGTTGAATGACCATTACTAGGCCTAGTTTTGGGTTCATTGCAAAGTGGTTAAAGAATTAGGGTTTTTGAAATTTTTAGGACCTACAACTTTCCATAAAGTGTAAAAAATTTATTTCTCAAATAAATTTGCATTTGTATTTTATTTTTACATATAGCATAAGCCTAATTTGTTCTTCCTTCGTTCATAGCTTCCATTGCTAAAAGGAACTTTACATTCTAAGGTAAAATCAGGGTTTCTAATATCCTCTTACATTTTTGAAATAATTTTGCATTCTAAAAGTTCAATTTAGGGTTTCATAATACTATTTACTCCACACACATTTGGATTGCGTGTTTCTATGTTTTGCAAATTAGATTAGTTTGCTTCGCAAGGGCATTTAGGTTAGGCCATTTCTTTACAAAGAGTGTAAGCTATCTAATCATTTTCTTTCGAAAAGACATTAGGATTAGTTTTCTTTTGAAAATGCAACTAGTTAATTTCTTACCTTGCATACATCAGCATACATCATTAGTAAAACACAAACCCACACGCACTCACATGGTATTTAAACAAGTGGTGAGATTAGACTTTATCCCTAATCCATCGCTCAAGACTAGTGTGGATCGAGTTACACTCTCCATCAGCTCACCCCCTAGACACCTAGCAGCCCCATAGGAGTGGTTTTTTAGATTTCATCACCAAAAAATCTCCCACTTTTGTGATTGGGACCTATATTTCATCACTAGTAGTTACCTACAAAGTGGAATAGGATTAGCGCCTTCATCCACAAGGCTAGTACAATTTGTTGAATTGGTAACTGTCGTTCTTGACTAAGCCCACCCAAGGGTGAAGCGAAAGCATGGGTATGTCGATAGTAGGTCTTAGATAGTGCCACCTCTTCTCGTGAGAGGATGTTGTGAACTCTCTTCAGCATAGTGAGTTCCATCCCTTTAGGATATCATTTTACTACACCTTCCATACATGTCACCATTCGCACGTTGCGGTACCATTCTATCATGTTCATCTTTGGGTGTTGTAGGAGGTTTGATATTGATGGCATTCCTGATTTGCTAGAGTATTCGCTCCATTACCTGTGATTATACATAGGGATTATCAACATTACAACATGCAAAATGAACAAAACACTTTTATTTTCTTAGCATTTAGAATTGATTTTGTCTACCGTTGTTTGCATGATCATAGTGTAGCACCCTAAAATTGGCGCAGTAAAATTGGAATAATTACATTCACCTTAGTAAATAAATTTAAATTCAAATTTAACCTCCCAAACCGCCTGTTAACCGCCGAGAAACCCGTTTCCTCTTTTTTCGTGCCATTTTTAGCAGTTGTTTTGACCGTTTGACGATATCGTCTCCGATCAGACGATATCGCCCCATATTTGACGATTTCGTCTGGACTAGAACGTCCGGACGATTTTGTCGCAAAACTAAATTTGCATAGTTGGAATCCGCTCCAACGGGTCTCCAATCCGGGCAGAAGCGTGTCTGCACCATTGGGACCCTTCCCCCGTTGGAGATCTCCCAAATTGGGATGATCTCCAACCTCCCAACAACTATCCTATGCCTATTTAACTCTAAAACTTTTCCTTCCCCAACCCCTGGCTGAATTTTTATGTAAATCAACTCCCTATGCGCTAAAACACTTCAAATTTGCTCTTGCACTAGTCCTATATTAATTTTATTGTAGGTACACCACTGGTTTTCAACCGGAGCCAACACCTATCGCAGCCGATGAACCTGTCAAGATCGGAGGCGATCTCATCAAATTCGGGACGATCTCGTTCTGATGCGAGACGATTTCGACTGCAGCACACATCGAGGCAATCAGTGCTTGGAGTTTGCTCTTCTTTCTCTTTTATCTCGTCATTTTATGCTATAAATTAGATTGTCTATTCAGTTTTTATACTATATTGCATCCGGAGTTCACCCATTTTGTCTAGTTTGCATATTAAGATCATATTCTGCTATCTAAACACAGTGATTTGCATTTACTTTTGTTCTTGTATATTGTTCAATACTCATATTACTTTTTCATATAGTTTGCCCCTTGTTTACAAAATAGAATTTCTTGTATTTCGCATCTGTTTGCTGTTTTGCGTGTCTCTCGATGAATTCGTCCGACGAATTCGTCGGATTGCAGACGATCCTGTCGGCTTAGACGATTTTATCAAATTGAAGGCGATTCTGTTGAATTGCAGACGATCCAGACTGCTACAAGTAATCAGAAACTTCATCAGACTTTCGGATCAGGTAATCTTCATTGGCCTCCTACAAATTCTCTGTTTCTGCTTTCTTTTCTGTTTGTTGTATTCATTTAAATTGCATTTTCATGTAGTTTAAGTTAGAATCATTCGGCCAAACCTAGGATGAATGTTTAAAAATAAAACGAACTCATCAAAACTCATTCCCAAAACCTAGGCGTGGAAACTGCCGCCAAATGTTTCCTGGTGAACCCACCATCCGTCGAAAAATCACCAAAATGCACCTCCCTTGAGAGGCGGGACCTTCGCGAAGTCCTCTCGTCCGAGGTACCGCACCATCCTTTTCCCATCCTCCTTCCGGGCGCGGATCCAATAGCCTGAAGGTAGGGATGCGAAAAATTTGGAGCGATACATTTTGGTGAACCCGACGTGAATGCATCATAACCTTTTGAAAACAAAAACAAAAAAATATATATGTGTGCAAAAAAAAAATATAACAAAATCATCATTTCAAGTTTGTATGTTTTTAGATTCAATTCTAAATAGTAGATGCTAAATATTACTTTTAGAAGTACTAAAGAAACCATGAGTTTTTACTCAAATCAATATGAGCCCATTAGTAATGTTGGAAGAATTCATCCAAATACATTTGTTGATTATGACCAACCTCATCCCTATTCAACACCACCTCTATCACACTCTTCTTATTTTTCATCCATAACCCAACAAAACAATCCCTTTGCCAATCCTCTTCATAATGATATTATCTATTCTCCCATATATCCATATTATGTCTATCAACCCACATATAATCCTCCACCACCTTTTCAATACTCTTCTTTCAATACAACACATCCATTTCAACAAGAAAATACTTATTCTTCCAATTCTACCATTCACTCACCTCCTACATCGCAATCTTCCTATCATAATTCTACCCAAAATGAAGAAAGTAGAGGTGAGAAACCATTAGGTCCTTTTATGACGAAATTCCTAAGGCATTTATCAAAAACCTCTCAAAAACCTTCATCACGTAAATTTACTAGGCTTAATCAACCAATGGATATAATTCTCAAGTATTTACTTGACACAAATATTATTGAACTTCCTTCCATAAGACAACCTGATACCACATCAGATTGGTTTAAACCCGAGCTACATTGTGAATATCATAGAGTAGATGGACATATGACACAAAATTGTAAAGATTTAAGATGTGCAATTCAAGATTTGATTGATAAGGATCTTTTTAATATAAAGGAATTACAATCTACAACCGATTATAAATCTCCAGTAAACTATCAAACTCCTACACAACAAATACCAATAATCAATCAAGACATGGGGATCTCCCAAGAACCCCTACTCAATTATCAACAACAAGAAACCAATCAAATATTTCATGTTAATGTGTCCCATCATGATGATATTATTAATATTGTAACAAAAACTACAAATGAGCAACCTCAAATTCAATCAACCCAATCTGATATTCAAGATATGGATTCCTCATTTGACCAACCTTCAAAACTATCTTTGGCTCTAGAGAATGATCCAAAAT
Organism: Wollemia nobilis; assembly: GCA_028583015.1. Classification (NCBI taxonomy): domain Eukaryota; kingdom Viridiplantae; phylum Streptophyta; class Pinopsida; order Araucariales; family Araucariaceae; genus Wollemia; species Wollemia nobilis. The sequence continues at coordinate 862,660 of JAQPPZ010002048.1, read as the reverse complement.
GGAATGTAAGCATAGAAAGCTCATCTTTAGAATCAAAATCTCAATCTGAAATCCACTTTGATAACCAACAACAAGTGATTAATCCTCAAGCAAAGATATCCCTTTTAGAAGTATTACAAATTTATCACAAGGAAATTTTGTTCAAAATACCTAGCCAACAATTTGTTCCTCATCATATTTTCTCTAAGAACATAATTAATGGTGTAAACCCTCTTGAGGTTAACCATATTTCATTCTATGATGAGGATATTCCTTCCTCTACTCCACAAGAAGACTCCTATCTTTACATTATCGGATCTAGTAAAGAAACACTTGTTAAAACTATCATGGTAGATAATGACTCCTCTCTTAATTTATGCACTTATCAATTATTCCAAAAACTCAAATCAAAGGAAGAAGATATTAATGAATCAAATGTTATTATAAAATCTTTTAACAATGAAATTCAAGAAGCTCAAGGTACTATAATTCTTCCCTTTAATATTGGATCCAAGATCCTGGATACTTTATTCTATGTAGGATATTGTCCTTCACCTTACAACCTATTTCTCAGGAGTCCTTGGATTCATACGATGAGGGTTGTCCCTTCCACTCTTCACCAATGTTTGAAGTTTGAAATTGCAAATAAAATTGTTACCATACATGGTGACCCAACACCATTTGAAGAATATTTAACGGTTGAAACATCAAGTTCTATACATTCTCTATTATCACAATTATCTTCTATCCATCACTTTTCTTCATCCATATATGATCATCCTTGTTTACCAAATAACATCCATGCATATCTTTCACATATACTTTCTCCATCTTATCAAGACTTGGAATATAATGATAAGAATGAAGAACTTTCTTATCCTTCTGACATTTTATTTTGTAATATGATCAATTTTACACATATAAAAGTCAAATCTTTTTCTACATTATTCTACATTATAACAAAGCTTTTGTTATCACTACCTTTTATTCATCACCTTCTATTCTTACCTTCACCTCAACCAGATTATCCTTCAAAACCTCCTTTGATTTTGAAGCAACCTTAGACATGCTATACTCAAATAAACCTTGTATAGTGTATATAGATCATCTTGTATATACCACCAATTTCAATTCATAAATTAAAATCAAAATACAAAAAAATCAAAATCCTCAAAATCATCAAAAAAAATACAAATGCAACCAAAGAACTTAAAGGTAAATTTGAGCCCAACTGGCTCGGACCATACATCATTACTGCAAAATTTGAATCAGGAGCATATAAATTATCTACCTTAGATGGTAAAGAACTTAAAGAACCCATGAATATTTTACATCTCAAACGTTATTATGCATAAATTTGGTCATTTCATCCATGTATATATTTGTTCAAAATCATTATCTTGTATTTCTTTCAATTTATTCAAAAACACCAAAAACATTCATAAAATCTTCAAAAAATCTTCAAAAATATTTATTGCATTTATTTAAAGCACTTGTAAAGTTCCTTTTGCTCCAAAACAAAAATCAACATAAAAATCCAAAAACAGCTATATGCTTGACTCTTTCGAAACCAAAACAATATACATAATAAAGAGAGAGTCAACATTCTCAAAACTTTCTCAAAATCATTATTTTCTTACAATTATTGCAATTATATGTTTCAACTTATTTTGGATAAAACTAGCATTTATTTGGCATCCCTCACTTGCACACTCACACAATAAATATCTTGATTTTATCTGGCATGATTACTAATCTCTCTTATATCAAAGTTCACAAAATTCAATTAAATAAAGTTTGAGCATAGAGAATTGATCTTGTTATTTACTTAAACCAAGCACATCTTTTCACAATAAAATGATTATATTTGTAATTTCCATGTTTTGCTACATAGTAGAACTGATTTCTTGAGTGAAAAGTTTCCCTTGCTATCCTATCATGCACATGGTCTAGAATCTTTGAGAATTGGCAAAAGGACAAGCTCACCCCTACCCGGAATAAAAATCCCTTGCTCTACAGCTAATCCGAGCAAGTATCCCTAGAAAAAGAAAAAGAAAAGAAAAATTCAAGAAAAAGAGAAAAGAAAAATGTTATGTCAAGCAATGTTCCAAGCATTATCAAGCAAAAGAAATACAAAAAGAAAAATAAGCAAAGTTCAAAAGAAAGCAAGAAAAGCAATAAAATCCCTTTCCCTACCCTTTGAAAAGAAAAGAAGGGTGAATGAGCTTGAATCCCCGGAATTCTCAATTATTCGAAAACCGTGAGGTAAGCCCCATAACAGGTGGTTTGTGCCCAACCCGCTTGGCCTTGGGTAACTCCTAGCGTGGCGATATGTCCGTCACATTAGCGACCTTCTTTTGTACAGACCTATGTCTCGCTTATGGATTAGCTAGCTCTTGATAATCCGATCTACATAGTAGCCTAGTATGGTTATATGCATCTACATCATGGTTAATGAACACTTATTTGGTTTCTTCAAATCACTTGTATCATAGTATCTTGCTCAAAATTGGTAAATGAACAATGCAATTGCACACACATTTGTATTTGAGAGATTTTGTCTATCATTATGATAAATCAAGATTGGCAATGAATTCACTTATGCACATGGGATTCCTTATAAATCTAACTTTTTGTCTTCAAAATACTTTGAAATATTATTTTTGCAAACTTGTTTGGAATAAACCAAGTACAATTATTTACCACAAAGATAACTATATAATAGAAAAAATCAAAAATTTCAATCAAAACATATCATATATATCTTATCGACTTTCGCAACGATGGTATAGTTTCAAAACCAAAATTGGAATTTTATGCTTAGCGCAAGTCCTCATTATCATATTTTCTGTTCATCAAAAATTAATCATGCAATAAAACTATCCTTTCTTTGATCTTCGCGATGATGGTATAAGTCTATACCTACATATTCTATGCCTAGCGCAAACCATTGTAACAATTTTATTTCCCGATTTATCAAAAATCATAAAAACCATATGACTTCATTTTATTACACAATTATGCTTTTCAAAAGCAAACACATTTTTATTATTTCATATCATTATGTCAACCTTTGCATTTTGCAATGATGGTATAATTCCTAAGGAATTATTCACAAATTTTATCACACTTAGGAATTTATGCCTAGCAAAAATCATTTTAAAATATTTCATGCATAATATTTTTCATGGAAATCTGAAAACAAACCATCATCATCATCATCATTTGCATCATCACACCAAAGTCTTAAGACAATCTCTTAAGCACTCTTTTACTTTTCACAATATTTCTATACCTGGGATTAGCTTGACGACCGAGTGAGCGGCGACTCCATGAAATGGTCTATAATAGCGACAATGTCCTTTGAAATTATTGTTAAAAGTCCCCTTTTATTTTTATCAAATTATTGCATCACATACAACCACTTTGTTACATCAGATTATTTCATTTAAAATTTTATAGCATGACATCCAAATTATAATATTTCCAACGACATAATTTCATGAATCATCAATCCAATTATCAAATCAATCAATCAAACATAAAAGCATCATAAACATACACATAACACAAGTCATATGATCAAAAACATATCATATATCAAACATAATTTCATTCAAAAATAATTCAAATTAATTTTGCTTTTCCGCGTTTTTACCTCAAACGTTCGATTTGGGTAAAAACACCTGAGGGGGCACCATAGTAAGTCGTCGTACGATTCGACCAAGAATCGTCGCCTAAAAATGGGAATAATTTTTTGCTTTCTCGTAGATCGAGAAGAACTCATCTTTAACGCATTTTCTTCGAAAAATTCGCTAAAGAGGGGGCAAAATGTAGCACCCTAAAATTGGCACAATAAAATTGGAATAATTACATTCACCTTAGTAAATAAATTTAAATTCAAATTTAACCTCCCAAACCGCCCGTTAACCGCCGAGAAACCCGTTTCCTCTTTTTTCGCGCCATTTTTAGCAGTTGTTTTGACCGTTTGACGATATCGTCTCCGATCGTACGATATCGCCCCATATTTGACGATTTCGTCTGGACTAGAACGTCCAGACGATTTTGTCGCAAAACTGAATTTGCATAGTTGGAATCCGCTCCAACGGGTCTCCAATCCGGGCAGAAGCGTGTCTGTGCCGTTGGGACCCTTCCCCCGTTGGAGATCTCCCAAATTGGGATGATCTCCAACCTCCCAACAACTATCCTATGCCTATTTAACTCTAAAACTTTTCCTTCCCCAACCCCCGGCTGAATTTTTATGTAAATCAACTCCCTATGCGCTAAAACACTTCAAATTTGCTCTTGCACTAGTCCTATATTAATTTTATTGTAGGTACACCACCGGTTTTCAGCCGGAGCCAGCACCTATCGCAGCCGACGAACCTGTCAAGATCGGAGGCGATCTCATCAAATTCGGGACGATCTCGTACTGATGCGAGACGATTTCGACTGCAAAGCACACATCGAGGCAATCGCTGCCTCGGAGTTTGCTCTTCTTTCTCTTTTATCTGTCATTTTATGCTATAAATTAGATTGTCTATTCAGTTTTTATACTATATTGCATCCGGAGTTCACCCATTTTGTCTAGTTTGCATATTAAGATCATATTCTCGCTATCTAAACACAATGATTTGCATTTACTTTTGTTCTTGTATATTGTTCAATACTCATATTACTTTTTCATATAGTTTGCCCCCGTTTACAAAATAGAATTTCTTGTATTTCGCATCCCTGTTTGTTGTTTTGCAGGTCTCTCGATGAATTCGTCCAACGAATTCGTCGGATTGCAGACGATCCCGTCGGCTTAGATGATTTTATCAAATTGAAGGCGATTCTCGTTGAATTGCAGACGATCCAGATCGCTACAAGTAATCGAAAACTTCATCGGACTTCCGGATCGGTAATCTTCATTGGCCTCCCGCAAATTCTCTCGTTTCTCGCTTTCTTTTTGTTTGTTGTATTCATTTAAATTGCATTTTCATGTAGTTTAAGTTAGAATCATTCGGCCAAACCTAGGATGAATGTTTAAAAATAAAACGAAATCATCAAAACTCATTCCCAAAACCTAGGCGTGGAAACCGCCGCCAAATGTTTCCCGGTGAACCCACCATCCGTCGAAAAATCACCAAAATGCACCTCCCTTGAGAGGCGGGACCTTCGCGAAGTCCTCTCGTCCGAGGTACCGCACCATCCTTTTCCCATCCTCCTTCCGGGCGCGGATCCAATAGCCTGAAGGTAGGGATGCGAAAAATTTGGAGCGATACACATAGACCAGTCTCAACACACTACACTATATATTGTTTTGGTACCCACAGCATGTTACTTACTTCACACTCACATTAGACACACTTGAGTCTACATCACATAAGGTTTATTCTAAAAACCCCTTTTACACATGCTACTATGCCTATGGTCACCCATAGTAGAGTGCGTGAGCAATCACGCTTTATGGAGGAATGGCCTCCCCCTTCCTCTAGTCAGTCCACTCTTGCTCCTTCGATCATGAAGGAGAGTATTATAGACACATTTGATTCATGCATATAATCCAATGCATAATTCACACACATGATTTCTCATGAGGAGACATCAACTTTGAGTAAAATTCTCACTACTTCACTCACAAAATATTACCTACTCTTTTCAGCCCCATCCTCACCTAATCCACCAACCACGTTCTATGATCATGTGATCTACATAGCACCAATACAATCTCCCCCATATTCACCATATATGAGGAATTCATGCCTACTTCACCCACCTTTGCACATCCCTTCTTCCATAATCTATCTCAATCCCTGTTTGAGAATGATTCCTCCCTTATAAATCATACCCGTCCTAAGGTCACATCATTCACCCCTACCATAGGAATGGTGTCGGACCCATCCTCATCCATTGTAGGTATCTAGAATCCATCCTTCCAAACTACACAATAGATCCCTACCTAGCAGGAACAACAAGCATTCCCTCAAACCTCACACTCATACTCTTCACAAGAGTACCAACCATCCTCTTCTCAAGAGTCGTTCTTCACCATATCTGATGGTATCTCCCAACAGCCTCCTCAAGAGCAAGAGGTGCAAACCCAAGTAGGAGTGTACACCTACACTTTCCACTCAACCCAAGCTCCTACCTCAATAGCTTTTGCCACCTTTTTAATAGCTTTCTTGCCTATCTCCCAGGTATCTGGAGTGTACAACACCCAACCTTGGATCCACCTTTGCCTACGATGACCTTTAGGATAGTGCCACCTATTCATTTTTAGGCTCCCACTACCCATCTCCATCCTACCTATGGACTAACACCAGTAGATTATGCACCTACTAAACCAAATTATTCCACATAATTTAGCTTCCCTAGTTTCTACCCTCCATGGTAGAGATAGATCTCGTCTTTTGATACCTTATCTCGACCACCCCTAGAACTAGTAGCACCGATACCTATGCTACCACCAGCTATACCTAGCTTCTTTACATCTCCTCTAGTTTGTTCATCTCCACCCATGGTCCAACCAGTATAGTAGGCTCCAAACCAACAAGTACCCATGCTACAACTGCATGTTGCCCAGTCACATTATTATTATCCTCAACAGACACCTACCTCACAACCTAGTGTGCACGTAGACATGACAACACATATCATCGAGTACCCACATTATCATGATAAGGCACAATAGTATTACCCATAGTATTATGAAGAACAACAATACCAATATCCACCACATCCACAGGGTTAGCCTACCATAGCCCAACCCTTGACTTCTATGACACCCAAACTTCAACTCTTGTGAGATGAAGTCAAAATGTTGAGCCTATTCACCTCTAGCTATGATCCACAAAAGCCTTGCTATGATGAACTATGCAACAATCTAGTGCATCCATCAGTAACTATCACTCCTTATCCCTATCACTTCAAAATACCAAAATTCAACAAGTATAGAGGTAAGGAATATCCTAGATAACATGTGAGCAACTACTGCTCGTCCTATTACCAGCTTCACAGTAGTAACCCTCTTATGTTGCGTACCTTATCCTTGTCCCTCACTGTGTCAGCATTGGATTGGTATAACATGCTACCATGCCATAGTCTATTCACATTTGAACAAATAGTCAATTCCTTCTTAGAGCACTTTTCCATCAACATCAAGAAAAAACCACATTTTTTGATGTCTACACCTTGCGACAGGTGGACGATGAACCCATTACTGAGTTTATTTCCAGATGGAGAGTGATTATCCATGATCTTACCCATAGCCTTCCCACCTCAGATCTTGTGACACTCTTTTCCAAGAGTTACCACAAACACATTTCCACATCCCTTCAACTTCACCAAATTTATACTTTTGCAGACACTATCTCGCAAAAAAAAGTGATCAAAGATATTAAGGTCTAGTATGGGAAGATTAATTTGAGATTCAAATCCAACTATAACTCCAAATTTTGATTCAATAAACCCACATGGAATCAACCTTGCCCATGACTACAATAAACCAACCAAGTCATAGTTGCTACCCTAGCACTAGTACCAACTCCTCCACCCTATACACCACAACCGCAAGCACTCCAAGCTAATGTTCCTACCCCACCTCGACCATAGCAATATCGTATCATGCACCCATAGGGTCCATCGTGCAACTTTACACCCTTATAAGAACCATTACCAGCCTTGTTCCATAGATTGTATGAGGGAAACCATCTCGTTCTACCCGAGATCTACCCATTGGATCCAAATTCATCTAAACCTCATGACTACAACGAGCAGCTCTTCTATCCCTTTCATAGGTAGCATGGACATATCAATTTGTGTCACTCCTTTCAGGGGTAAGTTCAAGACCTAATTTATAGGGGCACTATTTAGGTAGCAAACCCTCTAGCCACATAGAACCAAAACCTAGGGATTTTCCAAAACCCTCTACCAGATCATAGAGGACTCAATCTCCCTAGACCTCCAAACAATCCTCCAATGCCACCTTGCCAAGTCAACAATGTCCAATGTGATCCTCCATCACGTGGTGTAGTAAGAATGATCAACCTTACTATGAGAAACTAACGGTACCCATCACATTATACAACACCTATTGTTGCCCCCCTATCTAGTTTGCATCCTTGTAAACATCCCAAATGCCTAATACCATACCACCACCACCTCAAAATGTGATTACCATTCATGGTAGTCTAACCCATCAGCTATGCAATGCCCCTACATGGCTATCCATATTCAATCTCCTATAGTAGTCTCAACCCCATCGTGAGGCATTGAATGACATCCTACGTTCCATTGACTTAGAGACACATGACACAAATATTTTTATCAATTTCATAGAGAACATACCACGGTGCCTTCAACCTTAAATTAGCTTCCATGACCATGAGATAATGGAACTCATTGGTGAAGGAGTTGACCCTCCCCTCCACATATAAGCTAATATAAATGATATTACCTACAAGCAGGTACTCATTGACACGGGCTTACCCATTAGTATCATATCCACAGTAGCCCTGCATCACCTACACCTCCCTCCAATAAATTTTACCACACCTTCCCTATACCTACATACTTTTGATGGTTCCATGAGACCTACTGTAGGGTCCATAGTTTTACCCATTATCATAAGCATCCGTACAACCACCATCCTCTTTCACATCATTCAAGGAGAAATGCAATACAATATTCTTCTTGGTCACCCTTGGATTAAAGACATGCAGTGTGTCCCATCCACATTCCACCATTGCCTCAAGTATGTACACAACGGACTCATTCACTATATCCCAGTCGATGGAGACCCCTTTAAGTTTTGTAATATCATAGACCTTCCCCCTACGCATTCATTCTCATCTTCTAAAATTTTCCTTGTATCTTCTCACCAGTCAGTAGGAGCATCGGTATCCTCCCTAATTTCCACCCCAACATCCCAGTGTTCATCAACAACACAAGCCTTGATATTTTTTCCATTAGCATCATCTATCGAGGGACCTAAAATTGATACCATGCCTTCCTCACCAATGTTCTTATGGCCTCCACAATCCTCCCAACCTCTACCATTCCAATTTCCACCTGCAATGTCGCAACCACCATTGCCACCCATCACACAATCGACTACATTACCTCCTCCACCCTTGCATATGGAATCCCCTATCCTCCCTGCACCATAGACATTGTCTCTTACTTTTCAACCAAAACCTAAGACATTCACATCTCCATGCACCCCTACACCTACACCGATACCATCCCCTATGCATAAAAAATAACATGTTCAAGCAAAAACAACCAAACATCATGAACCCGAACAACCAACACCCAGCTCAAATGAACCTCCACATCCTTTAGCTACCACCATTAGGAAATCCCAACTTTCTCCTTCCTCATATGATTTGGATATGCCACCCCAATCACCAAAGTGTGCCATGCCATGCCATGCATATCCATCTTCATGACAAACAATGGCCTAGGGAACTATAATGTACATAACACCCACGTATGTGACACCCCTATCCAATATACGCAATATTTTGGTCACCCTTAGCCTTGATGTTGACTATCAAAACCATCATACAGTTAGGAAGTCTTGAAAACCACACAAAATTTTTGTATGTAAGATTAGACTCTTTGACCCCCTCGCCAATTTTCTCACCACCACAATCTAGCTCTAGTGATGCAATTACACACCTAGTCAACCCTCAATTTGTCTTGCACTACCTACAACACTTTCATTGGCATGGGTTTGGGTTAGGTCATTATGAGCAAGGCCTATGTACACCCATTAACCCTCGTGTCCGATCACCTATCAAAAAAATAGGCCTAGGTTATCACCCAATTATCATCTATACATTAGAATATGAGATCCAAGATCTATCCTTACATCCTCCTCCATGCCCAACACACACCTTGGAAGAGTACATTGATATGTATATGTTATAATACACACCTTCACCCACATCAACCATCACTATCCCCCATGACTTCTTCCAATAATATCCTACGCCCGATACCTCCTTATTCTGTGATGTTTAGAGATTGGTAGAACACTTTGCTACCTTATCCCTAGCTACACCACCAATAGATTCGAACACATTCCCACCTGATCCACCACTGATAGAGTCAAACTCGGTACTACCTAACCCACCATCGATACGCCTGCCTATATTCTCGCATATACATAGACAATTATAGAGATTAGCCTCTCATCCTTGTTCACCACCAATCGTCCTATGACCTCCCTTGAGCCTCTTAGGATGCACACAACCTATCCAACCTCCATCACTATATTCTATCCCACCTACTTCATCTACAGCATCGATTAACATGGTTGAGGTAGACTTACGCTCTTCCCTCTACTACATCCACCAACAGATTCGAGATGATACCCCAAACCCAAACTTTATCGATCCCGTACACATCTCACACATACCAGCACCTAGAGACTTTCTTCTCTCTCCTCATGTCTTGCAAGTAACAAATTCCCCTTCCTCATCTACATCATCCTAAACCCCTCAAGTCCATCACATGGGTATTTACATAAACGATGAATACGAGTTCAATGAGGCCATCGATGATTTTGATCTCATTCCTATCCCTGAACAATTGCATGATGGATCTCGCATGCTCATCGATAACACGATTGATGTAGACATTGGTGATGATCCAAAAAATCCACACATCCTCAAATTAGCCACTAGCCTCTCACCCGAGGAGTGCATTGCCTTCACGAACTTCCTGTGCAAGTATATAAAAGTGTTTGCATGGTCTTACAAAGACATGCAAGGACTTGACCTTGTCATAGTAGTGCATAATATTGTACTAGATCCCAATGCCAAACCAGTAAGATAGAAGCTGCAACACATGCATCCAACTGTCGTATTGATAGTAAAATGTGAGCTCCAAAAGCTCTTAAATGTTTATTTCATAATATCCATTTACTATCTTGAGTGGGTATCCAGCATGGTCCCTGTCCCCAAACCATCCGATGACGTTCACACTTGCATAAAATTTCGTGACCTAAATAAAAATTATCCCAAAGATAACTTCCTTTTACCCATAATTGACTCCCGCATTGACTCCATTGTAGGTCACAAAATGATTTCCCTCATGGATGGATTTTTTGGATATAATAAAATTAGGATCAACCCAACCGATCAACACAAAACTTCCTTCACAACACCCTGGGGGACCTTTTGCTACAAGGTCATGCCCTTTGGACTTAAAAATGTTGGGGCAACCTATCAACAAGCCATGACCTACATCTTTCATGATCTAATGCACAAACATGTGGAAGACTATGTAGATGACCTTATAGCCAAATCAAAGAAACATGCCAACCATCTTGAAGACCTCCGTCAGATTTTTGATTGACTACTACAACACAACGTGCGCCTCAATCCAAAAAAGTTTGTGTTCTTTGTTACACCAGGAAAAATACTAGGATTCATTGTCTTCAAATAAGGCATTGAAGTAGATCCTAGTGAGGTGAAATCCATCATCGAGATGCCTCCTCCTACCATCCTAAAACAATTACATAGCATTCAAGGCAATATCACCTCTATTCACAGATTTATAGCACAATTATTAGACAAATGCCAACCATTCAATCATCTCCTACAAAAATGAGTAAACTTTAAATGGGATGAAAACTATCAAGCTGCATTCGATGCTATCAAAACTTACCTTATGTCATCATCGGTCATGTCACTACCACACCCATAATTACCACTGAATCTATACATCTCGGCCACAAAACTTGTTCTAGGTACACTCTTAGCTCAAAATAATGCTCTCTCGAAAAATATTAGGATATCTACTACATCAGTCACACACTAGTTACTTAGGAAACAATATACGGATACATGGAGAAGCTATGCCTAGCAGTAGTATTTGATACCCAGAAGTTAAAACACTATATGTTAAACCATACAATTTTTATCATCACCCGAGATAATCCCCTTTGATACATGATGAACAAAAGTTATCACAACTCACACACAACCAAATGGATCATGCTCCTAACCGAGTTCAACCTAGAATTCATATCTCAAAATTCTATCAAAGGGTAAGTCATTGCTTACCAACTGGCTAAATCCCCTATAACTGACAATAAACCCCTACTCATCCAACTCCCTGATGATTCTATATTTCACATAACCGAAGATGAGGAATACATCAAACCAAAATTTGTGGCTGACCTCACCATGTTCTTTGATGGTTCTAGGTGTCTCCACGTTGGGGGTGCAAGCATTTTCTTCTTTACACCTAAAGGAGAACCACTCCCATTTTCATTCAAACTTGATTTCCCTTGTACCAATAACAACACAGAGTACAAAGCCCTAATCCTAGGACTAAAATAAGCACACTCTATGCACATAAAATGCCTCCACATCATAGGTTATTCACTTTTGATAGTCAATCAAGTGTAGGAACTTTGGCTATGCAATTGCCCAGTTCTCTAGCAATACAAGAAAATCACCCAACAACTCCTATCCCAATTTGAATGGTATTACATTGAAGCCACACCATGCTCATCAAACCATTTTGTAGACACCATGGCCTCCTTAGGGTCACTCATCCCGCAAAACCAATGCCCAACACAACATATGTATCCATTCATACACTTACACAATCTGCTATATCACCCAAGCCGCCTACAGACGATGGTGATGTGTGTGTGGTAAACACTAAACCTCACGACCCATGGTTCTCATAGATCAAAGAGTACATAAAAATAGGTTTCCTACCATATGATTTTACCCAATCCCAATGTCGAACCTTTAAACAAAGAGTGATTTTCTACACCTTGTTGGGGGACATCCTTTACCATCGTAGCTATGACGGTATACTCTTATGTTGGCTAGAACAATAAGAATCACAACGGGTTATACAAGAAACCCATGATGGTACTTGTGGTGGCTATTTTAGTGGCATGGGAATCACTAAATGCATCCTCTGTATGGGCTACTACTAGCCTAAAATGGAGCAAGACTATTGCAATTATGTCAAACATTTCATCAAATGCCAACAACATGCCAACCTAACACATTTACCATCCCAAGAAATTCAACCAATCTAGTCCATGTGGCCCTTCTCCCAATGGGGCTTGGATCTAATTGGAAAAACTACACCTGCCTCCTCTAGCAATCATAAATTTATCATTATAGCAACATAATATTTACAAAGTGGATCGAAGCCATCCTATTGGTCCAAACTACAAGAGCCAAAATTGTTGCATTCATCATGGAGCATATCATATGTCGCTTAGGAATTCCCTCCAAAATTATTTTAGATAATGGGAAATCTTTCAAAAACAAGATTTTCTAAGCCCTGTGTGATAGATTTCACATACACCATAGCTTTTTTACCCCATATTACCCTCAATGAAATGGCCAGGCAGAAGCCACTAAAAAACCATTTGTTCTATTCTTTGTAGAACTGTAGAAGAATCTCACTAGGACTAGCATAATCAAATACCCCTAGCCTTGTGGTCATATCGTACAAGCATCCATACTCCTACTTGGGCAACACTTTTTCACTTTTCTATGGGGCAGAAGCTATCATGCACCTTGAGATTGAGATACCTTCCTTACGAATATCTATGAAATAGTTCATTGACGATGACACTGGTCGCCAAGCTCATCTAGATAAGTTAACACTCCTCGATGAACGTCACATCCATGCAATTGAGCACACATAATTTTATCAAGATCACATTCATCATGCCTACAATAGTAAGGTACATCAGCACAAATTTAATATTGGCAACTTGGTTCTCAAAGAGAACCAGTAAATCACAAGTCAACCTTGTTAACAGCACGATAAATTCGCCCCAAACTAGTTGGGCCCATTTATTATCACACACAAATATGGTTGAGGAGCATATCATTTGGCTACTCTTGAAGTTCTTAATGATCCTTAACCCATCAACATCTTGCATCTTCATGCATTCAATGCATGATGCATAAACATAGTCACCATCATGAGTGTTACATAGTGTTAGAAGTAAATCACTAAGCACATCACCATGTGAATCTATTATTTTTGCTTTATTATTTCTTTTTACATGTACGTTTCACCTTTCTGCCATTTTATGCTTAGGGTATCTATTTTTCCTTTTGTAGGACTCACATCATCAGTAGGAGATCTCTATAGTGGCCACACCTACCACCATTCAAAACCATCTATAGCCATTACAAAAACCTATTACACCGACTGATCTTGCCCAACCACCAGTCGCCCTTCATACTAGGTGCTCCTCATATTCATCTTATTCAGGTCATCACACCTCACCTTGATACCATTCCCCTTACCAGTGAGGTTCATCCTATTCACCACACTCTAGTGATAGCCAGATCACCATGTCCTATTTCGATGACAAATAGGAATCTTCCCAACCTCAAGCACAGGGATCATCCTCCCATCCGTATGATGATATCAGACATCACTATTCACCTACAAATCACCCACATCATCCCATAGGATCCTACCGCCCACCTAATAGGGAGTACACACCTCATCAACCTCACCCTGCATTTCTACCCGCTCCCCTTCCCAATGGTGAGTCTACCTACACCTAGGCTTTGCAAGCCCATGCGGCCCAAGCTACTTAAGCTGGTCATGCAAAAATACCTCCTTTCCATTCGTGTCACCACTTAGTGCCATCACCTATTCCACCAATCCCCAAGACACCACCTTCACCACCATAATGCTTACCGCCCCAGCCAATTTTACAATCACCACAATCATTTCATTCCATTGCCTCCTTATCGCAACCTCATACTTTTTCTACCATGCATCGGGTCATTCCATTCACATTAGAATATCAACCGCCCCCTTCCCCAATACCATCACCACCACATCATGAGATAAAATATCTCATCTTCTATATCAAATCTCTAGAGTTGCAGATGAGCCATTGGCGTTGCCACGTTCACCCATGGTAGTCTCCCATGACCCGTCCATCCTCACCACCACATAGATCCCTTCCCTGACCCTGGAGTTGATCCATGCCAAAACCTTGACCCATGCCTCCATTACCAATTCATATTTCAACTAGAATTTGCTCATCTCTAGCAGACCCATATGTCTATCCTATACCTATTCCACACACGCCATTTTCTGAAATGTTTCATCATATCATGCATCAGGGTCTTATTGACCTACCTGAAATTTGACCTATTGATACCTCATGTCCTAAACCATGCAAATACAATGAGAATCAATTTTTTATTTACCATCCCCAGCCAGGCCATGATATCAAAGAGTGCAGATAATTGGAAACCCTGGTGCACAACATGTTGCACGGTGAGCGTACCCCATCACTAGAGCATTCTTTTTCACTTAGCCGACTTGTCAATCCTTCGTGTCACACCACTCTCAGTACTTTACCACCATAGTACCCTAACAGTGCCCACCCGCTATATTCATAATATTTCCAACTATGGCTCTAGCCACAGTTCTAGCCATGTCATTACTTCACCATCCCATTCTCGCTCGAATCTACACCATTTCGCCCAATAGTAGTGTTAGTTACTCTTCTTCTTCTATCTCATTCTTCTACTTCTTACATACGTTGATTTGTTTCTTATCTTCTATCTTTTCCGGCCATTGGTGATCCCATTTCCTTGATTCGTTACCAAAGCCTACTTCTTCTCATGTCTTCCACCTATACATTCCACTCTCACATCTTCCTTTTTTTGGTGACTATTACATATATTTATATAGCTCATAGCTTATACATCTACCACACACACACACCACACACTAGGGCAACCATGATCATAGCATCATGATTTTTATCATCATTACACACTTTACTCATTTGTAAATAGGTTCTTCTAAAATTCTCCTTCTACACAACATAACTTTCTTCTTGTAAATATTGCATTCCTCCACTTGCATCACTTATAGTTACATTCATTGCACATATTCATATGCTTTACAGTTAAAATTTTAATTCATGTTTATACATTCTCCCCCAAAATGTGCTTCAGTAGGAATAATACATGCATTTGTTAGCATCACCACCTGGATGTTCATTCCCCCTTTTCAGGATCAGGGTATACATAGGTGTCGTGTTTAATTTTGACTACTCTATAGTTTAGGCAATCAAGTGTCATCCATAGCTATTGAGTATTGTACATTCTTCTTATGGTCTTTTAGGTTGGTTCAACTTCTCTCATGAATCACTCACAACAGGTTATACATTAACAATTTTGAGCCTAGAAATGATGACATCTTGAGTAGATATCACCATCTAGAAAACGGTATTCCTTGCTTGTTCTATCGATTGCATGGTCAACATATGACTTGGGGATAAACAAAGGGATCAAGCATAAGCAAAATTAAATAACTGGGTAGAAAATAAACTTCATCACCCATACAAAAAGAGCAAAAAAAAAAAAAAAAAAAATAGAAAAGAAACGAAAAGAGCACTACCACAATTAGATAGGTTAACACTAGAACAGGGGCAAAAAACAAAAGGAAATGTCTCTTGAGATCACACATGTTATGCTTATCACCTTTGGTCCTTAGGTTCAACATAACACCATGGGGTGATTCTAAGAGCCTGCCTACCAATGGAATAGTCTTACAGGTGACAACACATCTCTTACATTAGAATATTGCTTTTGTAGAAATCACTATTGTGTATGGATGAGCTAGCTAGTTTGGTAGAATCTATAATGGTTTAATCCTACCCCCCTCAAAATGGATAAATGAACCTTACACATTCACACACATAGGTCCAATACAGACTTTGAACCAGCCCGATCATGTTATAAGTTACCACAAAACTTGTATAGCTAAGGGTTTGAGATTTGATTGTCATAACTATGTTAGTCAAAACTATTACACATGTCTTACATTATCCACAGTCCCTAAAATCATGGGATGGATCATATCCATATAGGTAAAATTCCATGATACAAGTGCTTCCTTGGTGTATTTCAGTAAGTCCATACATGCACCTATGCATCTATGTCATATACATTTGCTACACCTTATAGTTATGTGTTTGTCTTACATACATTCATGAAATTAACTTACATTATGCATTCATGCTACACACATTTCAAAATAATACTATAACATTGCATTTATTCTATGTACATTCATTACAACATTACATTCAATATCACATCACACTGCATTCAAAACATAATCATACATAACATTCTACAATTCATCCATATGAAATAACCATAATAGATCTAAACCATTCACACACATGTATCTACTAATCATACATACCTATGAATTATATTGTGTTATCTATGCAAACATAAACACAACACATTTCAAACCATCAAAACAACATATGTATATATAACAACCAAAATCAAGATATATATATATATATATATATATATATATATATATATATATATATATATATCATCATCATCCAAAAATGCCCGAAGGCTACAACCTAGGACCATGCCCATCACATATAATATCCAAAATTCTCGTAGGATACAACCAAATATAACTCCTAAATATCATCATGAGTCTCCCCATGCCCCTCCAGGGTTGTGCACCTCTCTGCTGCCTGGATTGACTCTGCAAAGACCTCTGGAGCTGGATCTACCATAGGCTACTCCATAGCAGGTGGATCCTGCACCTCAACTCTAGCACCAGACTCTACTATCAAAGAAACACTGCACTGACTTTGATGAGAGGGTGCTCACACTCGTGACTATGTCCCAAACTATGACACCACCTGTGTATAGTTAGGGAGAGGAATCCCATGCATCGTTTGGGAAGTATCACATAATAACCTCCTAGTAGTCTTCGCACCCAGCTAACCAGTCAGGTTCGTAATCATCTGAGCTTGCGTTGTCACCATAACCCTTAGTTGCTCCGTCTCGATACCTTACCTGACCATATCAGCCTATAGTTGCTCCACCTCAACATCCAACTGATGGACTCTATCTTGTAGATATCGTGCCTCATCCACTACATCCCTCTTGTGGGTATATCAATAAGAATATGCTGTGCTGCATCCATGCACACACCAATTTCAATGGTGTCATATACATCACCCACAATAGTATCAACACTTCCCTCCACTCTGGCCCTGGTATCCTATCTCATACCAGCATCCATATCCACCTCAACATCCCCGAGCACCTACTCCACCCTCACATATTGGGTGCTCGCTCCACCACCTAAGCGACATTATGAGTGTCGTAAAAGAACCTACCCTGCATCTACAACCACACCTTTAGCCCGAGCTCTCCTACCCATCCTCCCCACCAATGGAGGTACCTCAACATTAGGTTCCACCCACTGATCAACCACGCCCCTGCTAGGCACCCAACTCTGCCAAGCCCAACATGCATCAAATGTTGGAGTCATCCTAGCATCCTCCATAGTTGGTATATCCATAGAAGGATCTCTATCTCCAACCCATGGTGGCATGACAGGCCACTCTCCTTTATCACCCTACCACTTGAAGTAAGTTACAGAAGTCCCAAGGACATCCTACTGCAAACCAAATTATCTTCTCACTCGGTCAAACTAAAAATACTCAATCTATCGAGTATACCTCCCCACCAACCATCTACCCTATCTGATGGCTCATAGCTGCTCATCATCTTCATCCCAACTAACTCCACCCAACCAGGGTCTCCACTTAATATCATTAGGATTAGAATCCCCAAACTTACCCCTCCAAAATAGTGAGTCACCCTCATGCGGCCTCGTAATACCCTACTTAACCATTGTGCTCCATCTAAGAGCATAAGGCAAATACTCTTTGCCCTCCACATGTATAGGGTTAGGCAACAAAGATGGCCTCTCAATAGAAATGTGTTCCCATGCCCATACCTACAGTAAAGGGATTACACTCAATCCTATCCTCCTACCTCGAACAGCCTCGTACAACTCTCGATAGACTTCAGCCAATAGTGCAGGCGTCCAAGTGAACACAACCCTATGCTCCACCATGTCACTAACCAAGTCTAGCATGTTCTAGGTAAATAGAAACCCATAACTATCAGGAAGAGCATACTTGGAGATCATCATCATCACCACACACTACCGATATGATATCTTATCTCGTACCCACAACCACTCATAATCCATCTTTGAAATATCAATATCTTTCCAATCATCCCCAAAGAATCTTTCCAATATATCCTCCTTCCTATTATCTATTGCGGCTCTCACAGGAACACCCTCGATCGGTAGTCTATAAATTCGATACACATCCTCTAGTGTAACGGTCATTTCTCTAGTAGGAAAATGAAATATGTTTTGGTCTACATCTCATTGCTCACACAACGTAGACATGTATGCTCTGTTAGTATGGATAATCTTACATTCCCATACACCTTGGAAATGTATGTCATCCAACCATTGTAACTCATCTTTAGTCTTCATCAACTCCTTGAACCCTCCTTAAATGTCCTTACCTGATGACGGGGTTCAAGCATCTTCACCCATTCAAAACATAATACAACACATATCAATAATCCACATAACAATCCAATCGATACAATCAAACAAAACTGCATCAATCATAATTTTCAAATTAAACCTATTTAATTTGGCACACATTTCAAAGTAAAATAATGCACAAAACACATGACAAAACACATCGACATAACAATCACACATTTGGACACCCATTTTGACAATTCATGGCAAAAGTTCAAACTAACAGACAAAAATCATCATTTGGACTCTTAACAACCCATTTCAAATTTACAACCACCTATTAATTGGCACGCAAATCAAAGGCAGACCAAACGAATTCAGTCATCAAAAAAACTAACAGTTTTGGACACCCATTTTGCCCTTCTACAATCAAATTTTCATTGGTTTTCAAAAATTTATGCCTAAAATGTCAAATCTAACAGTCTAGGTTTGATAAATTACTCCTAAAAGCAAAAAATTCAAAACTCATATCAAAAAAAATTAGAAAACTAAAACAATCACAAAATAGGATACCCATTTCCTACTTTAGCAGACAAAATGCAAAAACATGTTAATGTCAGTACACCGTTACTTCAAAAACTAACAATCAAACTTCATATCGCCTCTACCCATTACCCGATCAAATTAATGACAAAACAAGTCTAATTTTGAAATAGATCATATTTTTGGGTACCCATTTGGCTCATCTACCACTATGTGTTCAAATTTCCATTAAAAACTACAAAAAAATTAAATTGAGATGAAAACCTTCCCCCCTTCATTCACATTTCTTGAGAAAATTAAAACAAAAACAAAAACAAAGTAAAAGAACACTTACCGGTGGGTCTCCACGCTTGCTGCCAGCTACTTTGTGTCCCCTTATCATTGTCGCTTCCAAAGTCGTTGCTTTCACTCTCATGTTTTTGGATGCTTTCGCAAATCACTTTTTGCCATCGTGCAAAGTCAAAATGAGCCCATTTCAAGCAAATTTGGGCTTAAATATGCATTTATCACAGATTCGCCCCTCAAGGGATGAAATGAACCTAATTCACCCTATGGATGGTTATTTAGGTCAAATTCACCCCCCGGGTGGCGAATTCAGCCAAAACACCCCCAAAACCCTAGGAAAGCAGGCATTTGTCTCATAAAACCCTAGGAACCTTACAAACTTGTCTTTTCACTTCATTTGCATTCATAACCATCATGCATTGATATTTATTTATCAATCACTGCATCATAAATTCATGACACTTCATTCGTCTCATTGTTGATTTCTCGTTTGAGGGGGTATTCATATCCAAAGTCAGCTTTACATGCAACCACAACATCAAAAATCCAAAAGTGCGGTTAGCGCATTTGTCTACGATTTTTTTTTTGAAGATTATCATACGATTATAATCTCAATCCAAAAAATACATGGGTTACATCATGAGAGTTACGCATTACCATGGAGAAGTCAATCTAGCATTCATGTACGTCGAGTACATAACGGATGATACGTTTGATTAATCCTAGCGCAACATTTGGAAATGGACTTCGTGACCACACTGATCTGGTCACGAGTTGATGATCCAAATGTTAAACTAACTCAAATGGTTTGACACTTGTCACCATTTTCTCATCAATCAATGAACAACAAAGATTTAGTTAGGATTTTGTCCTAATCATACTTTTGGAGCATGCTAATCTGGTCGTAAAAGCAAAGCAGTCAAAAGTTATCGTTCTCAAGCAACTGGTATGGCATTGAAATATGTCATACGGACTCAAAAAAATCACATCATTGCATTCATAATCATTCATTTTCCTTTACCAACATTATTTTTATCTCTTTCCTCTTTTCCTTCTTTCCTTCCTCTCTTCTTCCCCTGTGGACATCAAGTTGATGTTGTATGGTCACACTTCGAGTGGCTACATACCTTCGATTAGATTCCATTATTTCTCTTATTTTCCTTGGATACCCGATTGATTTGTATGGTCATGCTTCGAGCGGCTACATACCCTTTGATTGGATTTCATTCCCCTTCTATCCCTTTTCCTTTTGCACAAACCCTTCACATTTTTGTATTAAACCATGTTCTACATAGTATAGTACAAAAAGAGGCAAATGTAGACACACAAAAGTTGCACTCTGTTATACCTACATACTTATAGATCCTTCAGGACACTTGTAGGTTTACATAGGCCATCCTAGGTACCCCTAGGCTATTGTATACTAGCATAGACTATTATAGATCCTCTTAGACATGTGTATATTGTTGTAGTCATGCGTAGTCATACGTAGATGACCGTAGTCATGTGTAGTCATGCGTAGATCGCCATAGATTGTCATAGCATTGTGTAGACTCCCATATACTACTTCATCGGCTTTTAGGTCCTAAACCCTCATAAGCCTTCAAAATTGCATCTCGTGCATTGGGATATCATCTGACAACCAATTTGCACTCAATTAAGGCCTCCGCGGGATATTAGTTGGCCAAAATGATTAATAAGTCAATTACCAAATTCTAATTTAATGTTGACTTCACTTAAGTCACTTTTTAGGGTAAATTTGATTAAAAGAACCCTTAATATTGATTAGCCTTAATCATATCCTCCCACATGTGTGAGATTAGGGTTTGTTGAGATATTTCTTTAATCATGTCTTAAATTGGCTTAAAAACCTCCTAATTAGGATTAGCCCTAATCCATCCTCACACGTGTGAGGATGAGATATTTCTCATAAGGAATGCAACGTTGCCACATAGCATTTCTTAACCTAACCCTAGTCAGAATCAAACCTAGGTTTAGTCTATCTAACCCCCCCTGCACCTTGCCTTTGCCTATAAATAATGGGTCCCAAACCCCTAATTAAGTCTGATTTCCAAATTCAACAAAGCACAATTACTCTACTGAAATGGAAAGCTAATATTGAATAATCACTTCTCGGTGTACACAGTCAAATTTCAACGATACACAGAGGCACCCCAACTGCCTAGGAGTAGACCCACCAAAAGGATTTTGCATAAGAGGCATCATAGCTCAGATCGCCCCTTGCCCCACGAATCCGGCCTCAGTTCACCCCCCGAGTGGTGAATTGGATCTATAGGCCCCAAATCACTCCATATTTGGGTGGTAAGATCCCTTTTGCTATATTATTACTTTCTGCATAGTTTATTTCATGTTTTGTTATGGTTTTATAGTCATTTCATCTTTATAAATATGGGGCCTGACTAAGGCAAGCCCCCAACGTATTGACCCCTTTATTACAAGTTTCTTTCAAATTATCTAGAAGATTTGAAGGATAAGAACACCAACAAACAACAACCCAATGGTGGCCCACATACAAAGAAGCCCACCTACATTGAGGGACATCAAAAGAAGGCATCAGGTCTATAGTGTATTCATGAAAGGAAAAAGGGGAATTCACCCTATTTGTAATCGATATCAAATTTATCATGAATAAAGCACATATTTCTAAATGACTTGTGTTATTACTTGTTGTTAGATCAAATGTCTACTTCTGGTCGTTTCAGATGCCAATATTAAAGGGAAGTAAAAATGCTTATAGCCTAGTTAAAATCCAATTCACACCATATAATATGCAAAACTAGGAGATGAACAATTCCTCAAGAGGTATGGTCAAAACAAATATGTATCTTTTGCATAACAATAGTGGAGACAGAAAAATATTTTATCATAGAATGTGAAGCATACAAGGACATCAAGATTACATATGAGGACACTCTAAAGTAAAACCCACCAATGAAACTTTTTTAAAAAATTGATAATAGAAAAATAAAGGAAACTTCTCATCAAAATCAACAATAGAAGAAACACTCCAAAATATGATAAGAGGATGTTGAGCTTTTTGACTTTGTTAAACAAATTTTTTCTTGAATATTGTTAAACTTTGGAACTCTAAAAATGAGATCCAAGGTTTGAATCCAAAAGGAAGTAGCATTGTACACCATACCCTATTTTGTATTATGGTCCTGTTGGTCCAAAATCTGCCACAGGAAAGGATTTTATAATTGCACCCTAGACCTGGCCAACATTGAAAGGCTGGAAGCAAGAAATGGCTCCCAGACCAATCTCCAGAGTGGGTCGGTTCCCTTACTATTCTAAAATTTGGTTGAAGATTAGGGTTGCTGGAAAGAGATTAAAAGGTTGCGTAAAGAAATGGAAATATGGCCACAGCCGGAGTGATGGGATCGAAGAACAACAAGTAGAAAACTTAAAGTGCGGCAACAAAGAAGCAACAGAATATAATGACTCAACTCCCACACAATCGTATGCAGTAAAATCCCTCCAAGACTACACTCCAAGAATCATATCCTTATAAGCAATATTCAAATCCAATATGCAGAATTTGAATGTAACAAAGACTCAAGGAATATAAATTTGATTAGAAATGCAACGAACGTAAAAGACAATCACCCAAACAACTGCTTGAAAAATCCGAAGCCAATAATTTATTCTTGCAAATGCACTTCCAGTTTTTAGCAAAACTTCCAACCCTGCAAATGAAAATTACATTGGTTTTTATAGAGGTCCGTCCTCTTTGCAGCATTAAATAATTAAAACTACTTCCTCGTGATCTACAATCATGCAAAGGAAACGAGGAACATGATCCCCTTAATCGCAGTCTCGAAGAAATAAAAATTAAATTCCATGAAACGCTTGCGGCCCTTCATTAAATTCGATTCTTTGAATATGTGCATAAAAAACCGTTGAATTAATCCACGAACGGCAATCTTCGAACCAATAAACCCTTTAATTTTGGTAGCCTGGGCACCCTTTGACCTTAACCGCATTGGAAATCCGCAAATTATTTAATTCGGGTCATCATTAAATCATCGAAAATCGAAAAAACCCTTTCGGCCGTTCATATTGCACTTGGCGGGAAAACTGCGCAGGTCGCGAAAATGCGACGGGTCGCGAAATCGCGACGGGTAGCGAAATCGCGACGTCTTATCATTCAGTACGCTTTGACCACCGTTGACCCGCGAAAATGGAACATGTAGCGATTTCGCTACATGTTTCCGCCGTTGGCTCCTCCCTGCGCTCTGCCCCGCGAAATCGGAACATGTCGCGATTTCGCTACATGTTTCCGTCGCCGTACAAAACGCCATTTTTTGTCGCGATTCGCTGACATGTCAGCGACGCGCTGCAAGTTTTCACCTTTTGCCTTCGACGCTGCCCGGGTCGCGATTCGCTGACATGTCAGCGAATCGCTGCATGTTTTCAACTTAGTGCTTTTTCTCGCCCGCCGACCCGCGATTTCGGAACACGTCGCGATATCGCGACAGTTCCGCCAACCTCGCTCGCGTTGGATCGCGTTGGACCGCGATTCTCGAAACATGTCGCCGCGTCGCTGCAATTTTCAGACTTAGCCATTTTTTGCTCAATTTTTCTCCTTTTTTCGCCCAAGCTGCATCAATCAAAGGTCAGATCCCCAACGATACATTAATGCATTCCTCAATGAGAATCAATGTGGCAAAAATGCCAACATTCTTGGCGGCTCGCGGGGTATACAGACTCATCGTATGCAAGAATCCAGGCCTTAGTCCATTGGGCACGGAGTCATATTGGAACTGTAAACAAGCTGCTGCAAAACATGTCAGGGGACTGCTGCAAAACTTCTTCTCGTTGCGAAAAACTAGAACTGGAAGAACCTGCATAGAAGCGGTTATAAACTGAAGAAATGGAATGTGATGGTGGAGTAAGCTCCTGCGATTGCGCAAGCGGTGACTGCAATGGAATGATGAAATGAAAATGAACGAAGTTATGGAGTGGGAATGGAACTAGAAAAGCTGTGAAATGAAATGAACTAGACTGCGAAATAAATGCATAAAAGACTGAACTTAGAGGAAAGGGATAAGAATGAACGGGGAAAAATAGAAAAGGGAAAAGAAACAACAGCTGTGGCTTATTTTGTTTTAATGCAGAAGAAAAAGAAGTAAAAGAAGGAAGATGAAGAAGGGAAAGGAAAGAAAAGGGGAGGGAAAAGAAGAAAGCCACCAACTGCTGGGAAAGGAGGAGACAAAAAGGGAAACCAACACCTATAGCCCACAAGCAACAAGAGCCAAGGTGACAATAAAAGGCAACACATATATACATACTTTTTTTTTTTTTTTTTATATATATTATATACATAAGTTTACGACATGATTGGCATGTCGCCACCACAAACCCGATCTCAGGAGTTATCCTGTAAATCTGCAATGTCCCGCCCAGATTTGGTCATACTTGAGTCGGTCCCCGAAATTGGGCCGGCTCCTTCCCGTAGTTCTCCCTTCGACAAGTGGCGCCTCATGATTCGAGAAGTTGACTATCTGCTCATTATCTTCAACGACTTGCCCAAAAGACTTGCATAATGTTGCTCCTGCCTCATCTTCGGATTTAACCCCATCAAAATATAGCCGCCATAAATGATCCGTGACAACATTCTCGATCAGCTTGATTAGGCAATTCCCGCTTCATGTCACTCTCGTGCTTTTGGATGACATAACGACCGATTTCGCTTCAAGCATGGCATTAAAATTAAGCATAGAAAACTCGATCATCCAACTCGAAGACTATCTAAAACTTCATTCAAAGAAACAGAGTCTTCGGACTCACGAGAAGCATGTAAACAGATCGCACTTCCTTTTCTCGTTTCTTCCAACTTTTCAATGTGAAAAGAAGAAGGCTTTTCATTTTGAATCCTGAGACGCCTACCCTTGACAGGAATTTCTAAATGGGAATAATCAAGTGCCAAGTAACCCCCTAACTTGGCGGTAAACTCCCTAGATAAACACATACTAAAGTAGGGCTCTAAATCAACCACAACAATTTCTTGGATAATAGTAACTTGGGGCATTGTATGCAAAGTAATTGGAACATCCTTAATCACACCCACTGTTTTTACAGAGCGTACTCATCCAATTGCGGAACTCCAGGACTACTCCGTGTGTACTCCATTCCCATTGCTTCACGTACTCCCTTGGGCATTATCGTTGTGGCAAGCACTCGTAGTCGATCATACAATTATGAACAATCCAACCCTCTATGTGCAATGACAAATAAAATGGAGGTGGCCTATTTTTTCCAAAGAGTAGCAGGTGGTTAAAGTTTGTGCATATACTGTCTGGGTAGGACCTTTTTCATTATCCTTGACAGATTTTAATGATTCCCGTAATAAGTCTACCTCGGCCTCGGCAATTGCAAAGCATCATAAAGGCTCACCTTAGCAGAGTCTTTTTAAGATCATCAACAATGTTGTATGAAACTGCAACAGAATTTTTCATCTCAGCAGGTTGCTCAAATCTAGTCCTGTACTGTTGTGTAGCTTCCACTCTCAACCTCTTGGTCAGTGATGGATACTTCAATTTTTCACGTGCCTGCTCCTCTGCTTCTGACCTTACTGGTGCAGTCGCTGCCTTTTCTTGAACTCGTTAAAAGTTGGATCTTTGGGCAAAGGCTTTGGAGCTAGCACAGAGCTTTCATCGGCCTTTTCACTTCAACCGTACTCTTAACGGCTCTAAGTCGATAGGGATCAACATTCATAGGCTTCTTTCCAGTTCTTGTTAGAATTGAAACTTGATCTTCCACTGCAGTCATCAAATTACAACCAACTTTTGAGATCATTTTAACATGGTCACCTGAGGTGCTGGCCGCCAAGGTCTGCACATAATTTAAGTGGACCATACATGTATCCTCTCCGTGAGGATCATTACAATTCGAGCACCAATATACTCCATCTGCATGGGCCGCATCTTCATTTGCTAGAACAGCCTAAGCCCCTTTCGTGTGCTTTGCTTGTGGAGGCAACTTGATCTCTAGTAACTTGAGGAGGTTGAAATCTCCTTGGTTGGAAATCTCTCTCAGCCTGCTTCCTCTCAATGAGTGTGATCTTGTTTCCCATGGTTCTAATAGCAGAATTTGCAGACTTAACCTCTTGCAATAATGCTGTATATGGATCAGGATTTGCAGGTGCAGGAAGTGCTGGTAAGGGCAAAGGAGTCGGTGGTGCCGGCAAAGTCGGAAATGCAAGTGGAAACGGGAGATGGTTGAATGTCGGGTGCAGGAGCGGTAAAGGAGTTAAAGCAGTGCAATTGAGGAGTCGGGACAGCTTGCAACCCGAGGTGCTTTAGAACTCCATGATGGTGTAGGATACATAGTCGGCATGGGGTATGGTTGTGAATCATATAAATATTGAGGCAAATCTGGAATAAGAGGCATAGTTACCTTTGGAGGCGCTCTTCCTACAAAGAACCGGATCGCCTTCGCTTTAATTGCTTGTTCAAAGATTTCTGGAAACGTCACCACATTAGACTGCCGAACCGCCCATCCGATATCTGAGTGAAACGCTCTGAGGTAGTACATCGCAGCTAATTCATCAGCAGGTCGAATACCATCAGGAATCCTTTGCCAAGTTCTGGTAAACCGAACATTAAAATCAGGTATCTCTTCTTGTGGATGTCTCTGTATGACAAGAACTGATTTAACAATGAGAAAGGGTCAGCCTGTTCATGAAAATGTTTCACCAAAGAAATCACCCAATTGATCCCATGATGTTATGGTGCCGGAGGCGTAGTTCGTACTCAAAACAAGCAGCTTTACCTCTCAATGAACACACTAACAATTTGATCATTACATCTTCATCAGCAATGTCATGAATAGCAACAGAGAAGCCACATCATTTATGTGCTCATAAGTCGCTTTTGCCGCACCATCGTAAGTGGGCAAAGCCTTCAAGGCACTCGTGGTATCGGATTCCGAGCCTGCAGATTCAAGGCTCCAAGGTCTGCTCCATGCCAAGAATTTTCTCGGGTGGAGGAAATTGTGCCATTGGTGGAACTTGTAGGGGTGCAACACTAGCAACAATACTCGGGTATTTGTACAGCAGAAGATGGAAGAGACGAGGAAACTAATCTAGAATGCTCACCACTTCTCGAACTATCAAGTTCAAAAACCGAACAAGATCGCCAAATTTCTTTGACTGTGATCTTGTGATCATGAAGTATTTCTGAGTTCAAGCACAACCACCAAATAACAGGCAGGCGTCCACGCTCAAAAATCTGGATCTTCAACTCAGCAAAGTCGCCAGATGAACTTACAAATCTCCGCTATGAGGCCAAGACAGCTCATCAAATCTTGAGACCTCCGGGTATTAAAACAAATGTGGATTTTTGTGAGACAGAAGAAGTCTGTCCCACCGGGCGTGCCAAAAACTGTTGGTCCAAAATCTGCCACAGGAAAGGATTTTATAATTGCACCCTAGACCTGGCCAACATTGAAAGGCTGGAAGCAAGAAATGGCTCCCAGACCAATCTCCGGAGTGGGTCGGTTCCCTTTACTATTCTAAAATTGGGTTTGAAGATAAGGGTTGCCGGAAAGAGATTTAAAAGGTTGCATAAAGAAATGGAAATATGGCCACAAGCCGGAGTGATGGGATCGAAGAACAACAAGCAGAAAACTTAAAGTGCGGCAACAAAGAAGCAACATAATATAATGACTCAACTCCCACACAATCGTATGCGAAAATCCCTCCAAGACTACACTCCAAGAATCATATCCTTATAAGCAATATTCAAATCCAATATGCAGAATTTGAATGTAAGCAAAGACTCAAGGAATACAAATTTGATTAGAAATGCAACGAATGTAAAAGACAATCACCCAAACAACTGCTTGAAAAATTCGAAGCCAATAATTTATTCTTGCAAATGCACTTCCAGTTTTTAGCAAAACTTTTCCAACCTTTGCAAATGAAAATTACATTGGTTTTTATAGAGGTCCGTCCTCTTTGCAGCATTAAATAATTAAAACTACTTCCTCGTGATCTACAATCATGCAAAGGAAACGAGGAACATGATCCCCTTAATTGCAGTCTCGAAGAAATAAAAATTAAATTCCATGAAACGCTTGCGGCCCTTCATTAAATTCGATTCTTTGAATATGTGCATAAAAAACCGTTGAATTAATCCACGAACGGCAATCTTCGAACCAATAAACCCTTTAATTTTGGTAGCCTGGCACTCTTTGACCTTAACCGCATTGGAAATCCGCAAATTATTTAATTCGGGTTAGCATTAAATCATCGAAAATCGAAAAAACCCTTTCGGCCGTTCATATTGCACTTGGCGGGAAAATTGCGCAGGTCGCGAAAATGCGACGGGTCGCGAAATCGCGACGGGTAGCGAAATCGCGACGTCTTATCATTCAGTACGCTTTGACCACCGTTGACCCGCGAAAATGGAACATGTAGCGATTTCGCTACATGTTTCCGCCGTTGGCTCCTCCCTGCGCTCTGCCTCGCGAAATCGGAACATGTCGCGATTTCGCTACATGTTTCCGTCGCCGTACAAAACGCCATTTTTGGTCGCGATTCGCTGACATGTCAGCGACGCGCTGCAAGTTTTCACCTTTTGCCTTCGACGCTGCCCGGGTCGCGATTCGCTGACATGTCAGCGAATCGCTGCATGTTTTCAACTTAGTGCTTTTTCTGCCCGCCGACCCGCGATTTCGGAACACGTCGCGATATCGCGACAGTTCCGCCAACTCGCTCGCGTTGATCGCGTTGGACCGCGATTCTCGAAACATGTCGCGCGTCGCTGCAATTTTCAGACTTAGCCATTTTTTGCTCAATTTTTCTCCTTTTTTCGCCCAAGCTGCATCAATCAAAGGTCAGATCCCCAACGATACATTAATGCATTCCTCAATGAGAATCAATGTGGCAAAAATGCCAACAGGTCCCATAAACTGTTTTGGTTTGGTGGATGTAATTAAAATTATTTCAGTTCATAAGTAGTAGAAAAATATGTTATAATATTAGATGGTATAAATGTTATAATAAGAAATAAACTTGGAAGAGGTGGGAAGACTACACTCACTCTAAACTTTCTAATCAACCCTTTGTGTCAATTGATGTGTAGGATAACACAATCGCTTTCTCACAGGAAGATATTACAACTCCTGCATAATTTGAGAATATTTTGGAAGAAGGGTTGGAATCTCATCAAATTTTGGAAGATAAGAATGATCATGCAACCAAGGAGAAAGAAGAAAAATAATTTATGGATGAATCAAAAGATCATATTACAAATACCATAGAGTTTCATCCCACGAATTTTGATGATAATTTTTACAATGATTGGGGGAGATATGAAGATGTGTTATTTTCTCAAACCCCTATTGATGAGACTTCTATTTCTTTTGATATGCAAGATGTTGAAACTTCTACTTCACATGAAGATATTACATTTGCAAGAATAGATAAGGTTACAAAATTCAATCATGTTGAACATAAATTCATTGAAAATTTTATTGAAATAGAAAGGGAAGAAATGGTAAAATTTTCTTATGACTCATCTAATTGGGATGAGGAAGAGGTAGAATTTGCTCTTTCATTTCAAGATATTGAAAATTCGGATACTAGTTTGCATGATTATTTTGAGGATTCAAAGGAAGAGATACCATGGATAGTGAACAAGGATTTGGAATCCCTGAGCAAGGGGGTTATGTGGAAGGATGTCAAAGAGTAGATGAGTTAGTTCTTTCTCAGGAAGCCATCCATTCCATGGATATGCAAAATTCTCCTTTCATGTTCATTCAGTTAGACTTATCCAAAGCTTATGACAGAGTGGATTGGCACTTCCTTATCAAAGTTTTGAGGCAATTTGGTTTCTCTAAGGATTGGATGGATTGGATTATGGGATGTATCTCTTCAATTTCCTACTTAGTTCTTATCAATAGCAAGCCTTCTCATTATTTCCCAACTTCCATAGGTATTAGGCAAGGTGACCCACTATCCCCTTATTTATTCATCATTCTTGTTGAATGCTTGGGTATGACTATAACCAAAAAGATGGAAAATAAAACCCTTGAGGGAGTTACCATTGCTCATGGAGCTAGACCTATCTCTCATCTTCAATTTGTGGATGACTCTACTCTTTTAGGTAAAGCTATAGTTAAGGAAGCTTCTAATATTAAGCAAATCATTAGCTATTTTTCTAAGGCTACTAGGCAGTTGATCAATGAAGACAAATCTAAAGTTATTTTCTTTCACTGCTCTACTAGACAGGAATCCATGGTCTTGGATAAACTAAGATATAAGAAGACCTCTCTTCCAATCACTTATTTAGGTATTCCCATAAATATTCAAAGGCAAAAAAATAAATATTGGAATTGGTTGTTGGACAAAGTCAAGAAGAAAATTGGAAAGTGGACCAACAAGTGGCTTTCTTCTAGGGGTAGAATCACCTTGGTAAAATCAGTCCTTCAAGCTATTCCTATTTATGTTTCTTCTGTTTTGAATATCCCAAAGGCTATTCTTTGAGAATTGGATCAAATCAGTCATAGTTTCCTTTGGAGTGGTACTAAGGAGAAAAGAAAATGGGCCTTGGTGAAATGGGATACTTTATGTCTTCCTAAGAGTGAAGGGGGGTTAGGATTATGGTCTTCAATTAATAAAAACAAAGCTTTAGCTGCTAAATTATATTGGAGGATGTTGCATAACCCCAATGCTCTTTGGGCCAATAATCTCCGCGCTAAATATGTTGAGAACAAAAGTCCTGAAGACCTTGTTCGCTATCAACTTCCTACCAAAGGTTCTCCCATTTTAGCAGTTCTTAAGACTGGTGAGGATTTTATAAAGAAAAAATTATTTGGATCATTCATAATGGTCAACATGCAAATTTTTGGATAGATTCTTGGGATGGTCACAAGCCTTTGATAACTCAGTTTTCCAATTTGAGGCCTTGGATGGAGGAGCTTCATCGAGCTAATTGGATAAAGGTGGCTAATTATTGTCGGTACCATACTGGTAATTCAAAGGTTGGTAGATATCAGATTCCTATTGAGGACTGGCCTATTCAAATCCCAGAAAGGCAAAGACAATATATCCAAGGCATCCTTCATATGAGATCCCTCTCTTGGTTCCATGAAAATGATTATTTTGGATGGAACAACACTACTAAGGGTGAGTATTCAATTGCGCAAGGTTATTTGACCTTATGCCATAATAATCCCAACCATTCTTCTGACATATTTTCTCAATTTTGGGATCAAAATCTCTGGCCTAAGGTGAGGTTCTTTAATTGGCTGTTATTGCATCGTAGGGTGCTTACTGGTGAGCAACTAATGAAGCGTAGTTTTCATGGCCCTTTTAGATGTGAAATGTGTGAATAGAATGTAGAAAATATCAACCATATTTTTATTGAGTGTACTTTAGCCTCTGGGTTGTGGAGGAGAATGGCCACTTTACTTGGCTTACAGTGGTCCAATTTTTTTACTTTTGAACAACTTTTGGAGGGATTTGCCTAATCAAGAGGGTGTTGATCATTTTATTAGGCGATTAGTTTGGATGGGTTCTACCATTCTTATTTGGAATATTTGGAATGAAAGGAACAACCAAATTTTTAATCAAGATAGGAAGGATATTCACTATATTTGGAAAAAGACCATATCCAACTTAGTTGAATCAGTCCATCATCTCCTTGATCACCCCCAAAACTCCCACCAAAGATGGGATCAAGTGATGCAAATATTGAATATTAAACCTTCTAAGGGAAACCAACTTAAAGGGAATGTGAGTATTAGTAAGATGGATAGGAATATAAATTGGCAACCTCCTCCTACGGATTTTGGAAAAGTCAATACTGATGGAACCTCTAGAGGGACCCTGGAAAAGCCAGTGTGGGAGGAATTGGTAGACTTTCAGATGGCTCCCTGGTTTTTCCTTTTGCTTGAGAATTTGGGTATTCTTTCCAATAACCTTGCTTGAGGGGTATGGTATCCTTAGAGGCCTTCAGGAGGCTACTAAGGTTGGATGAGAAAAGGTGTTAGTTGAGTCTGACTCTCAACTTATGATTAATCTCTTGAAGAATCCTTCTAAGAATCATAAGGTGGATTGGAGAATAAAAAGAATTATTGAGAAGATTCAATTAATCCAGATGGGTTTTTGGAAACTTGATTACAATCATGTGGTTAGAGATCAAAACAAGAGTGCTTATGCTTTAGCTAATTGGGCTTTGGACAAAGGTGATCTTACTTGTTATGGCCACCCTCCTATATGGTGGGATTCTCAAATTAGGGAAGCTCTTCTTTCAATCATTTCTTTGGATGGCTCCAATTCTGAAGGTACCTAATTTCTTCTTGTTTTTTTTTTTTTTTTGCTTCTCTTTGGTTCATTCAGTTTTTTTTAGTTCCCTAGCTCATTCTATTATTTATTTTGTTTCCTCTGTTGATTCTTGCCTTAATAGTCTTTTGGTCTAGATAGGTCATTGTTTTGTTCATTTTTTATTTGTTTTTTGTTTTTTCTTTTTTTTTTAGTTTTTTAAGGTGGGTGGGTTTTTTTTTTTGTTTTTTTTTTGTGTTCTTTGTGTTGTTTTTTGTTGTTCTTGTGTTTTTGTTGTTTTATTTTTTTTTTATGCTTTTTGTTATTGTTCTTGTGTTTTTTTCGTTCTTGTTCTTGGGTTTCTCTCTATTTGTGTTATTTCGTGTTTTTATGTGTGAGTGTTTTCTACGTTTTTTGTTTTTATTTATTTTCTATTGTTGGTTGTTTTTTATTTTTATTTTTATTTTATTTTTTAATTTTTTAGGTTTTGGTTGTGTTTACTTTTCATGTTTTTTTTTGGGTTATGTCTTTGTAGTGTTCTGTTGTTTTTGTCTTGTTTGTGTTTTGTTATGTGGTTCTTGTGTTTTTCTATGTGGTTTGTGTTGTGGTTTCTTTTATCTTATTGTGCGTGTTTGGTTGTGCTTTTGTTTTTGACACACTCAAGGAGCATGTTTTTTATTTTATTTTATTATTTTTATTGTTATTTACTTATTTTTAAATTGGTTTTGTGTGTTTGTTTGCTCCTTGAGTATGTCAAAGGTGGTAGGCTAGGTCCGTGTCCTGGGCATTTTTGGCGGAATGGATACCCCTACCTCCTTGGGTCTTACCCGAAAGTGGCATCCCTTTTGGGGTGTTTTCCACAAATAAAAAAAAAACAAGGATTTGGAATCAAATGACAAAAAGGTTGATTTATTTGAAGCAACTCAAATAATTGATCATCAATATGGGTTACTTTATGTACACTTTGACGAACAAGATTTGAGGGTTGAAAAGGATGGACATATTTATAATTGGGTACCATATTTTGGTATGTTTGATGAACAGATAATCAATGAAGAATATGAAGACCATGAGGTAAAAGAATAAATTGCAAATCCTCATCAAGCTTTGATAAATGAAAATGTGCACAAGATAAAATCTAATCTTTTGTGTCCAAGCATCCAAGCTTGAGGTGAAAGTTTGTATGATAATTTATTGAATTCGAATGATGTTTATGATGAAACGCCATTGAAGGTGAATGAAGAACAAGGATTAATTTCTACTTACACCTTTAATAAGATTGGTTTGACGAATGAAAAAGAATTTGCTGCACTTGAATTGTTGAATCAAATTCATCAGCAATTAATTATTGAATCTAGGATAAAAGCTTATAATGATTCCCATTTAGTAAATATCCTATATGCTTGCAGATTTATGCATAAATTTGATTGGCCTAAAAACATGAATAAGGAATTGGCTTTGAAATTTTTAGAAATAGACTCGTTTGCAAGATTTCATTTTCAAAAAAGAAAGTCTAGTTCTAAATTCAGAATTGAGTTGTGAAATTGACATTTTAAAAAATAGACAAGAAATAATTGAAAATAAAATGTTGTCTAATCAATTTAATGATTTGAATCTCACCTATGGGATCATTAATGGAACTAAATCAAATTGGTGGGGTGAGCGAGGCAAGTTGAAGTTTGTTGCATCGTTTGGCTTAATCTGGTTTTTTTTTTATTCCTACAACATTGGGCATGCATATCATGTTATCTGTATTTTGAAATGCTCTAATAATTTTTGGGATCTAGGGAAGTGATAGTTCAAACGTTGCACCATTTTGTACCATATTGTACATTTGTAGATAGTTTTGGGTTTCCATGTTTCGGTTTTGGGTTTGTATTTTCTTTTGATGTTTGCAAGTTTGATTTGTGTGTTTTGTATTCATTCACTTCCAAGATTTTACTATCTTCTAGTATTTTAGAGTGAGATATCAGCTCATGTCCTCATGAATATTAACTAATATGAGGAGAATATGAAGCATTGGAATTGTATTGCAGAAGGCTCCACGAGTACTACAAATACATTAAAGAATATTGTTTGAAACTAGGGATGCGTGAAGTTGTCAGTTTTGCAAATTAGGGTGAAATATTTTGTATACTCCATCTACATTTCAAAATGCATTCATCCATATTTCATGGTACATTTCACATTGCATAAACATTGCATCTCACTTGCATCTACAATTCAAAGACAATCACCAAAAATATGTCAAATTCTCTTAGGACCATTGCACAATATACATTAAGAAGATCTTGAGATTGGGAACTAATGTCGAAACTATCTTGAACCAAACACGATTTGCACATATTAAAAGTATCTTTATTAAAATGGTCAAAACCATCCTTGGAAGAAAATTTAAGGTGAAAAGGGTCATCCTAGTTTGTCCCATCATGCGACATAGTCCATAAAATAGTGGTTTTCACCACTTCCATAATATGTGAGACTCAAAATCAGAGTAGTAAGGATAGGGTCAAAATTCTCATCATACTTAGGTTGAGAATCTAATTCCCCAAAGCTCTGAGTCTGCTTCCATAACACCATTGACTATTGGATTGTAAGGATCATACTACATGTCCCCTCAGAAGGATGGGTAGTCATCTTTAAGATTCAAAAAAATAAAAAGCAAAATTATGGACTATGGGTCTAACCTCCACCGAGGCTATAGACGCTTGACTGGCAGTGGAGTATGCTCATACATGACGACATATCTTGATTAAAAGCGAGGCCTATGACCGTTCAAATGGACAGGCTAGCATTATGGTTTCATCCATAACAGATTTAACTATTTTGGTCAAGATGAGGCAATAAACTCAAAAATCAGAGTAGTAAGGATAGGGTCAAATTCTCATCATACTTAGGTTAAGAATCTGATTCCACAAAGCTCTGAGTTCACCTACACACACCGGCTCGGTATGGTAGTGGTTTATAACTAAGCTCTTGATCTAGTAAATGAATTCATTGCACACACATTTGGTCCTAAGAGGGTTAGACAATTTGAGTGTGTTTTTTATGGTACTAGAATGTTTGAGTTTCTAAAAAGCAGGTCGTTCATATTATAGCATCCTTTCAATACATCCAATCTTGCATAAATCATCCACAATATATCATATGCATAAATCATGAAGACATAAGCATCCATGTGAAACTAACGATGGAATGTTGAATGGTTTCAAACGATAAAGAATGAATCACTTTGCACACACAACGTTGATACTGAATGATCCTGATGGTTCATGTCTTCTTGGTCTATTCTCATTCTCTGGATACTTGATGATACTTGTAACTCTAGCATTTGGGTTGTGTGTTTTTAGGTTGGTTTCTTACTGAAATGCTCAGGAGCATTTCCCAACAAAGCCGTCATTTGTTGTCGCTGCTCCACAACTAGCCCCAAAACTTGGGGACCCACCTTTAATTTTTTGTTTTGGGAATTTTGTTGGTCTTGAAGTGTTGTTGTTTCGCTACCTCCAAGGTTTGATTTGGTAAGGTAGTGAGTTCTTGGTTGTGTCATCTAGTTGGGTTCCTTAGATTGAGATTCATGCTTAAATTGTTCTCTCAAGATTTGTTCTAGTGTTTTGATAGGTCCCACCTAGGAGTTGCAATTCATATTTCCAAGGTTCATCATTGGCCTAAGCCTTATTCCCATCTATTACCAAGTATCTTGAAGTGGGTTATAATGGTCCTGAGACTAATTCAAATGTCCAACTTTAGTGTCTCAAATTAGAATAAGTCAAATGTTAGGTTTTAATTAAATTTAATTTTAATAAACATTTGAATTAAAAGAGATAAAAATTTATTATTATATATTTATTTATTTATTTATTTAATTAGACAAAAAATATATAAATATTTTAATTAATTTCAATATATAAAATCAAATCCATTAAAAAAAAAAATTGAAATTAATTCAAATAAATTTATTTATATATATATATATATAATAAAATAAAATCTTGTAAAAAATATGATATACATGTATGCTTTCTATATATATACTAGCTTAGATATATAAAATATATATCTATAAACGCCGAAATCTCAAGGTACCTATAATAAAATATTAATATTGTTTACAACATGGCTGACCTTCCTGACTATCATTGTAGGACGCCTATCGACGTAATTGTAATTGTAATTATAATTATAAAAAAAAAATTAAATTAAATTAAATTAAAATTACAAAACAAAATAAAATATAAATAAACAAATTATATATATAATATATCATAAAATAGATAAAAAAACAAAATATATATATATTATAACACTAAAATCACATAAATAAAGTGGCTTTAAATGGAACCTATGCTTCCATTAGTTCTAAGTAATATGGTTTATGGTTTCCTTATGAAATGAAATCATGATAATATAATAAAGTGTTTGTGTCTTTGTGGGTTCCACACCGGAGCCCGAAGGACCCACTGTAGCTGACTTGGACTCGAGGATGGGGAAGCGGAGGTCCAACGTGGCCATGACACGTTCAACGTGACGACGCTGTTTGGCGACAGTTTGAACCACAGAAGAACGTGGCACCTCGCGATGGATAGCGGAGAACATGAACAGTGAGTGGGTTCGTGGCGGCACAACTCGTCACGACTTGGTATTAGGGTTTACCGAGGGGTGGCACCGAGACTAAACTCCATAGTGACGTGGACCATATTGTATACGACCCACGTATATACACAGGCCCCGAGTGAACAAATGCCGGCCAACGGCGATTAGGATGAATCAGACTACTCTCGAGGGGACCACGTTGGGATCGACATAACAAATGATCCCATGAATACAATCTCGGATATACACAGGATTCTACCGCAAAGTATGGTATATAAGCTATGTACAGGCACGGATACGCGGCATGGAGGGCGTGCCGGGATTTGACAGGATAAGGACGCAGGTCTCATGAAAATCAATGGCGACCAGTGAGTTCGATAGCGCGACATGGAGAAGACGTTGACGTGGACTGTGATTACCGGGAGCATCCGACACATATGTAGTGGCGTATATCAAATGAGGGGCAATTGGCGAACTTCATCAAAAATACGGCAGAAGACTTTAGGGCGCCAACATGGCAGCCAGAGTAGGAGACCCGAAACAACGACGTAAATAGTTTAGGGCGCCAACATGGCAGCCACAGACCAGGAAAATGTATCGGGGCAGATAACACCACGCAACCAAGATGAAGATGCGATGAAACAAACAACAATGGGGTGATGATTTCATCAACGTAGCTAGAAATCATTTCAAACACATTTATACAGTGTTATCACACGACACACAGAGAATCATTTCGGACAGCGGTGTCAGAGCGTCTGAGGTGGACGTTTTGAACAGCAGTGGGGTGGAAATAATGCTGACTCATCGGCCCGAGAGGAAGACGACGCAATAGGCAGGGTCTCGACGAAGTGGGTGATGCAGGCTGCAGTAGTTTTAGATAGTTGAACGAGCAACCAAAGGGTCTTAGTGGTCGATAGATTGATCGAAGGGGAGAGCACATCGAGGCGTAAGCACGGGAGTGCGCAGAGGCATTTTGAAATTCGAATACAACGCTGGGTTTTAGCGTAACGTAGCTGCTGCTGTAAGATAAAACTACGTACAGCGCGTTGGGTGGAGATGCCGGACGGATGTTAGTGACGGTAACGTCGGAGGAGGTGGCACTATTTTGGGCTGCGATTAAGGTGTAGATTGACATCAAAGATGGCAAAAATATACCCCGGTGATGAAACCCAACACACGGTGAAGATAAAATTATGCAGTCATGTGCCCCCGGTTTAGATACTTGGTTTTAAATTACATGTCGAGATAGAGAAATAAAACGCATTTCAAACCCTTCATCTCGTACAATCACTTGAGATATGTAAACTGAAGATGTGGAGATAAAACAGTTCGAAATAGGAGGTCGATTGAGCTGATGGAGGACTGTCATCGCTTGTTTGGATCCGGCAATATCTTTTAGAGATAACAGATGCGTTTCTAATGACAATTTCGCGGACAGTAATGGGTATTCGCCGGGAATTCATGGAAGTAATGGATATGTACTCTATGCAGTACAGGGGTAGTAGAGATATGCCCGAGTTTTTCAGATATCTGTGACAAAAACAAAGAAACACTGGGAACGAGTTTATGACAGATTTATTTGAAGACAGTAAAATAAAAAAATTTGGAGAATTGCTAACACAAATCAGCCGAAAAAAGAACAACCTTTTCAAAAATCTAATTTGAGTAATTGTACTTCCATATTTGAAGTCCGACAAACTATATTTGGTTCTCGTAATTAAAATCTTGTAAATTAGAACCATAATTGCGAAATCAATGCGCCCGTAAATCTAAGATTTTGATATAAGGGGACGAACCATAATTGCGAAATCAATGCGCCCGTAAAAGAGACTTACAAAGGTCGTTAGACCAAAATGCTTTATTGGTCATTTTAAAAGAGTACATGAAGATATTTCAAAATTGACTTTATTATAGTCATAAAAGTATATAACAAAAAATATATATAGAGAGACGTTACAAAAGAAGTGTGGGATTATAGTGAAAGTTGTATTGTAATGTCCCCAAGGCTAGCGTTGGAAGGGGAAAAGTTAATCGTGGCGAAAGGCCAAACGAAAGATAATTCAAAGCCCCAGCACAACAGACGAAAAAGCTTCCAGCCAAAGAAAATAAAAAAGAAAAGCAAATGTTTTTTACTGGCCAATGAAGTCCAAACGAGGAGGAAAAAGAATGGGAAGCGAAAACGAAGTATCAGGAGGAGGAAATTCTAAATACCCATTTCGAAGACTGAGAAAGGGCTGGATTTTTTTGGAGGCCAAAGGTTGTCGGATTTGAAATGTAAAATGAAAACACATTTTTAATGCACGGATTTTCTTTCAGAAATTTCAGAGCTTGTTAATAAGAAAGAATGAGATTTTTCTGCATACTGGGATTTCATTGTTCATCTTTTCCCTTTCAGATTCTAGACTCGTAGATGAAGTTTATGCAATTGTTTTTTGGTTACTTCATGTAATGTCTGAATCTGAAAATTAATTTTTGAAACCTAGGAGCTAGCACTTACTTTATTTTGGTTGTGCAAATCTGTCGGTCAAATAAGCTAGGTTGCATGTATTAACTTCTCACATATTCAGTTTTGCAGGACGGGGTGCTATCAAATTGGGAGGGTTTGCATTTCTACGTTTTCAGCATTTGATTTATTGCAGATTTTTATTTTTCAGTTTTTAAGCTTTTATTTACAGATTTTTTTTTAATTTTCAGGCATTAAAATAAAAATTTAAAATTTTCAAAATTTAAAAATAATTACATGGTTGCCTAGAATGATCATCAATATTCAATACGCAATAGATTTGGGCTCATTCCGATGTCATTTTGATTTTATATTAATTTTTGA
Organism: Wollemia nobilis; assembly: GCA_028583015.1. NCBI lineage: Eukaryota > Viridiplantae > Streptophyta > Pinopsida > Araucariales > Araucariaceae > Wollemia > Wollemia nobilis. The sequence goes on along the minus strand of JAQPPZ010002048.1, from coordinate 821,780 downwards.
AAACTGCTGTTTTTCAAGGGTTTTATAATTTCGGAAATTCATTTTTTTCAGTTTTTGAGGTAAATCAGATTTTTAAATTCTGCATTTTCATTTCTAAACATAAGATGACTTTTTCTTTATGAGAATTCAATTTCATAAAAGGAGGGGATATTTTCATGAGCCTTCACCTTTCTTCATGAAATTGTTTATTTCATTGAAGGAAGTAATTTTATATGTTATATTAAAAGGTTGTTATTTTAAAGCATTAAATTATTTTTATTTATGAAAATCATTTCATAAAAGAGAGATAATTAAATGACATTTTAAAGCCTTTATTTTAAAGGCTATAAATTATTGTCTCTTTGTGAAAATTAATTTCACCAAAGAGGAATAATTTATTGTTCATATCAAAGGCTATTATTATCTTCATGATAAGAAGCTACATTCAATGAGCCTATTCATCATTTCGGATTCACATTTATAGATAGATTTAATCTTCTATTTCATGTTTTAAAAGTAGGATTCAATGCAAGATAAAACTTGATTAAAACCCACTTAATAAGAGACGATAAAATCTACCTTAAAATCCTCAAGATAAAATGAATTAAGGCACTACATCGTGGTCATATGAGGGTCAGTTCACATCTACTTTTATTTTGGTTTCATGAACAATCATTAAAGTAGCATGGTAAAATAAACCAACACATGCCCCTTGTTTACAGTTACTTGCAATCAATAAGGTGTTTCTAGCATTGAATTGATATATTCTATTAAGATTACTAATACACATGTAAATGCTAATATAGCAAAGACCTTGGAGAAGTTGTTTGTTTAACTTATTTGCAAGAGAGGGTTTTGAGATTCAAACCCTAATGGAGAGTGTAATTTCACAATTGGGTAAAATTAACACTCAACAAACCCTAGATTGTTTGATGTGTTTTCAAGTTTTTTGTGTCAATAAAGAACTCTCATCGTGTTTTGCAAAGCGTTGATGAATTTCTCAATTGTTTAAAGGTCGCAGCTCGATAACTTGGCTATGAACTCCAAGTCACGTAATCCAACCTATAATGTGTGATAATGAAACCCACACATGGTCAGGGAGTACATGTTCTCCCGATCCTCACCCAGTTCACTCGCAGTCAGCTATATACCTCTTCGAAGAGAAATACGTGCAGATTTTCCACGGGCTATGATGACATCTTGGATCCGACATTGGTCTAGAACATAGGGTACGTAGGATTTGGGCCAACGGATGGAAATCACCTCCATCGTCGTTAAAACCCTACTGGTGTTTGGATGTCACTTCCAACTCACTAGTGTTTACTTTGGAATGTGGTGTGTGTGGTTCTCTTTATATTGCATGAAAGGAAAGATGCATAGTACAACAATCATATGATCACTTCCTACGTGTTATGCATAAAAAGAATGTTTGATATTTCTAAAATATGCATGCTACATCCTACATGGTATTTGTACAATGCAAATTACGATTATATGGCCTCTAATTGATCCTCAAGCATGTAAAATCACCACATGAAATATTCTAGCACGCTGGAATCTAGGGCAGACTGTAATTAGATATCCATTGTTCCTAACAGCACCTAGATAAAATTAAGAAAAAAATAACCCTAAGGACCTAGTTTGTTTTACCCTTATTTCATGGTTATCCTACTTAACTTCCATTTTTCTATTTCTAGAAAAACACAGACAGAGAAAATATGAAATGCAAGTGATAGTGGAACCTAATTTAGGTCCACATCTGATTAGGCTTTAAATCTCTACTCTGTGATGTGTCTATTTCTAACCACGGCTCTAATGCACGGTTGCCACTGTATACCACGACTGTCATCCGTGAGCCAACTTTCTAACTGTGGCTATCACCCACAGTGAGCACCTGCCATAAAAAATCCAAACACAACCAGTAAATTATGGCAAAAATTATAGAGTTTCGCCATGATCGCCTTCTGACCTATCCAAAAAGCATGCACCTAACCAATACATCAACTGAAATCAACATTAAAGCATGAAATAAAATACAAGATTGCATATGATAAGAAAATGAGTGTTTTTTTTATTAATTCTTGAATCAAATCTCGGTTACAATCATGTCCCTCTTACGATCACCCAAATTTTGATACAATTAATACAATTTGAAATCCCCAACAGGGTAGGCGCAATACGCAGGCTCTCTAAATAGTCACAAAATGCTCCAAGGTGTCGATGACCTTCTTCTTCACGCTTAGAGGCATTTGCTACCTTGCATCCCAAAACTCTATTAGTCCTACGTACAATAAACAACAAGAAACAATTAATAACAAATGAAGCCTCTCTTGATGAGGCTTTGAAAGGAACTTGTTCAAGAAGATGTGATGAAATCTTGAAATCAATAAAGTGCAAGAAGCATGGTAAACCTATGTTAAAAATGAAATATTACAATGAAAGATGTGTAAGAAAGCAAATATTACTTATCTACTCGGTTAGTTTGTCAAATAGAAAGCATGAATGCATGAAATAACCCATAATTGCACTAATTACCAAATTGGCAAAATGAAGGTAAATCTACTTTAAATGCCTAATTTCATCGGTCATATGTCTCTAAAACATGAATTGAACCTGTATTAAGCATAATATTATTTAATCAGTTAATCTACAAGAAAAAGCATAAGGATATCTTTAGCCATTTGCTCATCGCAGGTCTGATGCACGATTGGCACTATCCACCGCGATTGATAGCCACGACAAGGCTCTGAATAAACTTACCCTCAAAATTAGGGCTTCCTCTCTGATCCACCTTGCCAAATTGATGTCCAAGGGTTTCCTTTGTGTTATCTGATAGATTTATTGGTTGAATTGGTCAAAATGTGCATGAATTACATGAATTAGTATTTCTTGGCTCTTCTAGGCTCCTAGGACATCCATATTAATTTGATCTCCAATGGGTGGCAAGAGTGTCTCTCTCAATGCATGTACTTGGCTATGTAACTCTACAAGGCTTCGCTGCTCAATTGATTACACTTTGCCTCTCTTATCCCCAATTTGAAGGGGAATCTTATAGGATTTGCCCAGGGCTAGGGATGGTTTTCTCATGAAGCCAAGATCAATATTGGGTAGTTGAGTATATTGGATGGAAGGTTCCAAATCCTTCCTCGCTCAAACTGCTCCAATATACAACTAATTGGCCATTGCAACCAACTTTGGGGGTCTGATGAAGGCCAACTGAACTTTAGTTCTTGACCGCGGGTGTCAGCCACGACCAACACTGCTAACCGTGGGTGTCAGTCGTGGCTAGCATTGACTAGGCATAGATGCCCAATTGAGTGGTAAAAACCACTGCTATACCTTGTATTTATCCAAAGGTCTTCCATATAGTCTTCTAGCATATCCCATATGAGTAGTTTCCTCGGCATGACACGTTTTAGGTGTCTATAGGTATAAGACCTCAAACAAATAATAAAAAAAGCTTCAAATTATGGTTCAAGAGTTATTTTTGCCTATTTTTACATGGAAGGATAACTTGGTTTGAAATTTATCAAAACATGGTGGATACTCAATCAAGTTGGGATTTAAGGCTTTGGATCAATAAGACTTTAATACTCCCAAATATTTACTTGTAAGAATGCTAGGTCACATTAAGCCTTCCCTAAGGCCTCAACATTGACTGACATAGTAATCCAAATAAAATTCTTAAAAGTGAGATTTTCAAAGAAGAGGATGTTATGGGCCTTTTACTTGTAGCTTCTATCAAAATAATCTAGAAATGTCATATTATTTACTTCTTCATTGTCCATTTTCTTATGTCATTTAGTATTGATTTCTTAAAAATGATAATATGTTAGATATCTCCATCAACATTGAAAGAGTTGAAAAAATATTGGATCAAATGTTTCAAAGCTAAAGCATTATGCATCTTATGGAGTATTTGAATCTATGGCTTGAAATAAAAATAGAAATTTTATAAGTAAATCTCATAATCATGCCCAAGTTTAAAATCTATTATTGTCTCTCTTGTAAAATGTTTATAAGTATGGTGCTCAGCATGGGATAAGCATTGTACATATTAGTTTAAGTGAGAACTTGACTTGGGATATGAAGGAGATATTGAGTTTAAGGATCATTTGTGATAATAGAGTTAACATAATGGATTTGTTTCAATCTATTGTCAAATTGAAATATCCATAAGTTGGGTTCATTAAAATTAATTTTGATGGTCCTCCCAAAGCAAATCCAAGGAAAGCAGATTGAGTTGTCATTTGGAATAATGGAGGTAAAATTCTCCTCACTTAGAATCATACGGAGATTCTACTATAAACTATGTAAAGGTTGAGTCGCTTCTTGTAAGGATCAATATTACCACTAAAAAGGGATAGAAATATATTTAAATTGAGGGGATTCATAAATTATTATTATTAATACTCACATGAAAAATGGATGTGGAGATTTGGATCAGCAACAACATCATCTTTTTAATTTCAATTAGTTGTTTTTAGAGGTAGTATCTTAGAAATGCAACATATTCTACATATTTGTAAATAAAATAGGGTAACAAACAATTTAAATAATTGTAATGTTGGTCTTCGTCTCAACAAGGTTCAAATTTTAAGAAGTAACTACATGAGGAATATTTTCACTTAATAAATATAATATCAAGGATTTGAAACAGAAAACATGACACTTCAACAAAAATAATTATATTAACTAGAAAGGCAAGTTGTATGTGGTCTAATTGATTTGATTACAAATGTAATGTTTTGATACTATGTTGATAATGGCCCACAATAGAATCCACATATAGCTTATTAAAATAATAATGAAATGTTAAAATGTTAATTGCAAATAAAATTATATAAAAAACAATAGTAAATAAAGGTTAAAGATTCTAGATATCACCAAAATTTATAAGGCAAGTAGCATGTAGTACAAATGCACAAAATATAGAATGGAGGCACTTTAAGCAAAATAAAGGTTTAATGCATATATTCTAGATGCCAAACAATTCTTCCCAATGATAAGAACAAATAAAAGAATGCATTTTTTTATTAGATAACTTGAAGACAAGTCGGTTGATGTCAATAAAATGTGTAAGCCAAGTCCTCCTACATATAAATTTTTTTACAGTAACTACAACACTTCACATTTCTAATAATTCTAATAATAATTCCCTGAAAATACTATCAAAAAAAAATTACTAACATCAAGGAAGGAGCATTGGCCAACACTAGACATAGTAAACACCTGCAATATATAGTTACAAGTATAAAGATACAATTATTATTAATGGATATAATTTTTCTTTGTCGAAATAGAACCCAAGTATTATGCAAAAAAACCAACATACCATAAGGTCTTTTTCTAACAATCCAATAATAGTTCTTAACTAGGATTTCTACTTGAAAGTCAAAAACATTGTAGTAGCTGATTTTTAAGAGAACAAAAAATTTTAAAGAGCTTCTTTTATCTAGCAAACATAGCAAGAAACTCCTAAAATTGCTTTGAAATTCTTTTTCTCAAGAAACCAAATCTTTCACAATTAAAATGTTTGTAATATTTCTATCATAGAGAATAAAATATTGTTGCAAATAAACTCACTTATAGGAAGAAAAAATTATCTTAAAAAAAAAAACTTTAATAAATTAAACTTCTTATATGTATGCTTTCATCAACAATCGTACTTATAATAAGAAAAATAAGAGAAAATAATATCTTATTAAAAAGGTCCGAGGTGTAGACCAATTGGTTCATCCAATCCCCATAAGGGGGGCGGATGTCCAAGGTTCAAATCTCGAGCCTCGTCGGACTGAATGCTTGTCCCTTTCCTAGTGCTTTCAGCGGCGTAAAAGGTTTAAAATGATTGTGGCATGGTGGTTATAGGGGCAAACTGCGTGAAGATCTGTGTGGCGACTTCCAGGGCAGACAGCGTAGAATATTGTGGCGGCCATAAAAGTTGGACAACCTTCCCGGATTCGTGGCGGCTACCGATTCCACCATGTAAATTCAAAAAATATATATATATCTTATTAAAAAAACTCATAAGAAAAAAAACCTTTAGGAAGACTAAATGCTTAAATTCTTACTATGTTTCAATTTTCAAAGAGGACTCTACAACTTATTGTTAGAGTATATTACATTATTTAGTACATGCTAATGTACCACCTTGGGTACATAACTAAATTAGGAGTTTAATTTATAGTAAATTTTGAGTTACTTCATGCAAAGTAATAAATGCACAATTGATAGAATGTGCAATGATGTAAATGTGCATGTAGTCCACATGTACATGAGTCATATAATAAGGTAGATGAAGAGTCATGGTTAGAGTAAATTCCAAGGCACATATCTTCTTATAAATAGACCTTTAAGGTATAGAGTAAAAAGGACATAAAGAGGATAAAGAGAGAGAGGAGAGATAGAGAGAGGGTGAGAGATACAATGTTACTATAGTGAGTAGGGAGTAGGTAGAATGTAGTTTTTATTGAAAATTTTGAAGTGTTCAAGTCCTCCATGATATTCCTTTGTACTATTTTCATGAGCTTTCATTAATTACATATTATTGAGTTATTGCAGAAGTTTATCTCATTATTTTATTGCATATTATAGTGCCATTATCATATACTTATTATAGCTTACTTATTTCACATCTTGTGGTTGCATTTTCTTCAATGTACATCCTCAAAAGCTAACAATAGTACTAGAGCACATGGTAGATCGATAAGAAATAGGGAGAGCCACAAGAGATATTGAGAGGAGTTCAAAAATCTCATTTGCAAAATTTCTAAAAATACATTTGGCTAGATTATTTTCACAAAGTTAAAAAACTAATAAATACTACGAATCAGCAGTGATTCCACTAGATTGATAAATTAATTAGTGAAGATTCAAAATCTCTGATTTAGAGATTTACCATTTTCCAATTTCTAACACTTTGTTATAGAAAAATGAGATTCAAAAAAAGTTGAGAAGCTTCCTACAAGAAAGCTAGTAAGAATATATTCTTTAGAATCAATCCAGTAGCTGAAGCAACAAATGGAAAACTAAATATTTGGAGATCTGAAAGAAATGGTCCCATTGTAAGAGTTGCAGACCTGAAAATTATAGAAGAGAGAAAAGGCTAAAGGAGCCTTATTACAGATTGAAAAGACTCTAGAAAAGATTCCAGGAGAAGATTGGAGGTTGGTGATCTCCATTGAATATTGAAGACTACAAATCAAGAAGGAGGTCATAGAAAGAAGAACCCATTGAAGGAGGAAGAGACTCAAGGAAAAGAGTCCTGAGAATATTGGATATTAGAGATCTCCATTGAAAGTTGAAGAGAAGACCCTAGAGAAGAGGTCTCAAGGATAAAGTAGGAGAAGACTAGGAAATCTTTATTATAGATTTTAGAGAAGGCCATTAAAGGAGTTTGTAGAACTCATTGGATAAATTTATCAGGAAGGAGAAGTTTAAGTTAAATATTTTTGGGAAAATTATCGCCATCTAAAAACAAGCCCAAAGGAGAAAAATTTGGTAAGAAGTTTGCTAAATTTTGGAGGATAATGTGAAGACCTCAATACAATCAAAATCTTGAGAAGTAGGACACTAGATTGGACAACATTGAAGTCAAAATTTTATGAGGTTGAAGGAGAAAGAAGGTAGAAAAACCACCAAATCTGAGAGATTTGAGGATTTCCATTAAAGGCTATTTCGAAGAAAGGATATTTCTAGTTTTATGATGAAAAATTGAAGGCTTATTGAAGGAAATTATCAGATATGACTTGGAGGAGTTTCCTACCAAATTTATGAGATTCAAGGATAGTACTTCCAAAGGAGAAATTGACTGTAAAAGGGCAAAAATCTAGGCAGCATTACTAGCTACAAAACTTTAGATCTACATTGTGCATTATGAAGGAAGAGATAAGCCATCAAACTATAGTTTCAGGGTAGAAAGTTAGAGAGTTTCAAATTTGTAAATAGGTGAGCTAAAGAGCTATTTTGGACAACAAGGAGTTAGATATATTTCAAAAGAAAGAAAAATATCAACATCCTACCTTCTAATTAAAGCAAAGAAGACATTATCCATAAGTGATAGTTGCATATATTATAGTGCATATTTCAAGTTACTTTTAAAGAGTTCATTTATAGGAGGAATAAGGAGAATTGCTATTACACTATACTAGTTATTACAGGTGAATCAAGTATTCAAGTTAAGGATAAAAATTAGTGTAAAGTTAAGTTGCATGATTAAGAGCTTGGATTTATTATTGCTAATTTAACCAAGCAAAGGAGAAAGTTGTCTAGCAAGGAAGACAAAATCAAATTATCACTTGCCACCAAGGAGTAGTGCAAAGAAGTCACCTCATTAAGGAAGAAAGAAAGCTTGCAAAAGGAGATTTAAAGATCTCAAAATATAGGTGCAAATTTAAGGTATTATATTCTAACTATTGCAAAGCATTTTGCATTAAATTCTTGCATCATAATATTCTTGTCCTACGTAGAAAAATATGATAAAGCTAGAGTGTCTCAAAGACACTACAATATCTTACAAATCATATCTACAAAGCAGCAATTTTAGCAAAGTGAAGGAGCAAATTTTAAGCTAAGGAAGAGATCCAATGAAGGACTCACATTAGCCAAGTTTCAATGTATCTAAAAACACTATATTCATTACCAAATCTAGTGCTTATAGTAGCATTAACTTGCAGTATCAAGACCTATGTAATGATATGATTATCCATTACTTATCTACATAAAGATGATAGTGCTAAGGATAGCACATTGTAAACATAAATAAGCAAATAACAAGGTGAAAACAAAGGTGCATTACCCAAGCTACAGCTTGGAAGAACCACTAGCTGAAAAGAAGCACCTAAATCCATCTTTGGAGTTCCAAAGAAACTACCATTGTAGCACTCTTGAACCACCATAGCAGGAGCCAACCTCACAACATAACCATTCGCTTGGAAAGAAAGCAGTGAAGACAATACATAAAGGGCATCTACTAGCAAGAAGTATACAATGAATAAGAGACATTGAAGGGATTCTTATGTGTATAAAATTGTAGAAAGTACATTGTAGAAAGTACCACTTGGCACATCCAAACAAGGCACCCATATATTCCTTAATGTATGCCTAGGAAAGAAGCACTCAAGGAGAAAGTAACGTCTATCGTTGAGAATTGAATAACATCATTTGGAGGTTACAAGGTATAATCATCATAGGTCTTCATTCAATGGGAGAAATGAGTGTTGAAAGAATCTAAACCAATGCCCATCAAGAGTGTAACTCTCAAGATGCCACTTGTCTAAAGTTTCAAGGAGCATCAAAGCTATTTAAGCACCCAGTCTTGAAGGAGAACGTAGGTAGAAAAGAAGCACACAATCAAGCATTAAAAAATGGGTTCAAAGCACCATAAATGAGGATAATAAGGTGCTTATGAACATCAGTTGATCTTTACCATAAATAGTCAAAGGTGGACACACATTCTTCAACCCAAACATGAATGTTGTAAATTCATAAGCAGCAAGCGTATTCATTGGACCTTGAGTTTTTTGAAATGCTAAAGTTGAAGACACCAAAATATTACTGACATTGGAGGAAATATAGAATATAGAACTCATTTCGAGCACGTAAACCATTACTTGCACCAATACAATGAACAATGAATGAGTATTCAAAGAGGAGTTAATATACTCCAAGGCATGTAAGAGAAGAAATTCCATACGTCGAATATTAGAGCCAATTAGTGCACGCATATTGCAAGCAAGGTATAGTTTTACCTATTTAATATTTGCTTTCATAATTTTAGGGAGTTATAAGGTGCCTAATACAAGGTTGAAAGTTATTTATTAATGCATTGAAATATCAACCTTAGAAAATAAAAAAAGCAATTTTAGCAAAAGGAGTATATCCTAGAAGATATTATAAATTGCTTGAGATTTAAACATTACAATATGTGCAAATATTTAATTTTGGAGATATATGGGTTTCTACCTTGGATAATTAAAATAATATTTTGCAAATATTATTATTTCTAAAATTCCAAATTAGGGAGTTATAAGGTATACTACTTCAAATTTTAGTTTCTTGAAATTTAGAAAAATTAAACCATTGAAAAGGAAAGGTTAAAGGAGCAAAACCATTAATTGCTTAGAAGTTGGAAATTGCTTGTCTCTTACATTAATTTTTGAGAAATTAATCCAACAAAAAGGTCTTGAAGAAAAAGAACCTTATTAAAACTTGAAGGTGCATCACTATTTATATTTATATTTCTACTTACTAATTAATATGGAGTGATAAGGTAAGAAAGAGAAGTTGAACATTAGGGAGACAAAAGAAATTCAACTTAAACTAAGAAATTTAAGCATACTATCAAGTTTCATAGTGCATTCAAAAACTTGTTAGATAGAAGATATTTTACAAAACTTATAAAATTGAAAAGTTCTTAGTAAGGTTGAGCATATACTTAAAACTAGGGAGACATAAGGTAGACTACTACAAAGGATCTATCAAAAATATTCACAAGAGCTAAAAAAATTATATTAATTGATCATATACTACAAGATTTGAAGGTGAAAGTCTAGAAGTAAAAAGAATTGAAAGATACACTACAATGGATAAAATAACAAGAGGAGTAGACTATCACAAGGCACACTGCAAAATGATGCAATATTAAGATACATACAATATACCACACCAAAGATGTAAAATTAGTTCTAACACAAATAATTCTACAAGTCAAATTGAAAAGAACATTTGGTATATTGATTCTAGTGCTAGTCATCATATGATAGGCAACTTGCAATGGTTTGATTGTCTTGAAATCACTAATAATTATAGGTTGAAAATTGTAGATGGCAAGAACTATCTTATACATGGATATGGGTGTGTAACACCTAGTAAATCATTTCTAAACTTTCTTCTACATAATGTGATGTATGTTCCTAGATTAACATCTAATCTCATTTCAATAGCAAAGCTAGTAGAAAGCAAAAGGATAGTTGATTTCAAACACATAAATGGAGTCAATATGTGTCTCATCATAAATCAAAATGAGATAGAAGCTATAGGATCAATTCACATATATATATGCTCTAGATTTGATTGAGACTTCACAAGAGATTGTTGTATTTTAAAATAATACTAATACATTTTCTAAGGAATTTGTTGCAGAAAACAAAGAACCCATACATCATAAAAGCAAATGAGGAAATAGAATATTCAAGATTAAAAGAATGAGAAGACAACAAAACTATGCTCTACTTGGATATCTACAACCTAAAGAAGAATAATAACCCAAACAAGATGAAGATATGCATCCATATTCAAATAAAGAAGACAATGAAGAAATCAGTAGATAAAAACTTGAATTCTAGAACCAAGATGAAGATCCATATTGAAGACTAAAGTCTTCAATACCCAAATAATGTAATGTGGGGGGTGTTACAGTATATTACATTATTTGGTACATGCTAATGTACCACCTTGGTAACATAACTAAAGTAGGAGTTTACTTTAGAGTAAAGTTTGAGTTACTTCATGCAAAGTAATAAATGCACAAGTGTTAGAATGTACATGTAGTCCACTTGTACATGAGTCATAGGATAAGGTAGATGAAGATTCATGGGTTGAGTAAAGGCCAAGGCACATATCTTCCCATGAATAGGCCTTTAAGGTATAGAGTAGAAAGGACATAAAGAGGACAAAGAGAGATAGGAGAGACAAAGAGAGAGGGTGAGAGATACAATGTTACTATAGTGAGTAGTGAGTAGGTACAATGTATTTTTCATTGAAAATTTTGAGTGTTCAAGTCCTTCATGATATTGCATTGTACTATTTTTGTGAGCTTTCATTAATAATATATTATTGAATTATTGCAAAAGTTTATCATTATTTTCTTGTATATTATAGTGTTATTATCAACTTATCATAACTTACTTATTTTTCACATCTTGTGATTGCATTTTATTCAATATACATCATCAAAAGCTAACACTTGTATATCCTACAATTATTTATGGTTAAAGCTACATAATAAAAGAGCTACAATATTTACATCGTTCCTTTCACCTTTTCAATGTATGTTTAGGTGCCCTATAATTCATTTCACAAGGGAAACATGAGTAAAATGTAACTTGGATTATGTAATATGTGTCTCTGAAACTTAGAGTTACATCAAGACAAATCATATAATGAACGATCAAAACAACTTTTTCATTGATGAAATGATAGAATAAATTTTATTTGATAGGATCTAGTGTATCAACATATTTATTCGTTTCTATGTTGTTGTTACTACTCGTTTGTCTTATAGGTAGTAATCTACTTATAAGATATAAGTTTCCTATATATTTTTTATTTAATATAGAAAACAAAGTGTGCTTATGTGTTCAATCTTTCGTGGTATCAAAGCCACTAGAACGCAAGCATTCGACAAGCTGGCGAAGGTGTCCTCCCATTCGATTTTGAGTGAGAAATAGAAGTGAGATTATATTCTTGCCTATAGTTGAAGGTGAGGTGTTTGCCAAACTGGTTTGATCACTTGACGTAAGTGGACGAGTGTACAAACAAAGTGTCTTGGCAAACAATGTAAGTGGACAAGTTTAACCCGCAACAAGCTATACCTTACCTTCTATCATGTTCTTGATGTTGATGTAACATGCAAGGAAACCTTCCACATATACAACAAATGTCATTATCTAACAGTGTCAGTTGATTCATCTCATCTCTTATTAATGTGATTTATTTTGATGGTTGGGGAGTTCAATGTGCTCCTCTAGACTCCTTCCTCACATAGAAGACATCCGTTATTGCTCTTATTTGGAGAGGCAGTTATCGCTTCTGTAATTGTCATGTAAATACCACTGCTATCATTGGCCACTGTTACTCAATCATCTTGTAAAACTCCATTACTTGACATCTGTAAAATCATTCTTCCATCAACAAACAAAACTTTTCATGCACAACACAACTTGGAAGAGTATGTTAGGGAGCCAACGCAACCTGCACCACTGCTACATTTTGGCATGACACTTTTTTATGGAAATAAAAATGCAAATGGCTTATTTTCTCGTTGACCTATTTGTAGGGAAAGCATCCTTATTATTGTAAGGGGTAAATGCTGACAAAGACTTTATGCACAACTATAGCACCATCGACAAGTTTACCTGAACTGCATCAAAAATCTAGTCTATAAAACCAACTTGGAGGCAATTTTTCTGAGGGACTTGCTCTGGACATTAATGCCAAGGAGAATGGCTTAGTAAACCCATCGATATCTTTCTAGAACCAAAAGCCGTAGAGCCACCAAGTGGATTGTAGAAAATTCCATTTTGAATACATTTAAACAACGCAAGGATTTTGAGGAGTTATGATGTTCGGGAAGGTGACGATAATGAAATAAAGGACGTGTGCATCCCCTACGTATACATGGAGGTCATGCAACGAGTTTTACACTCTTTTATTCCATTAGAGCGATTTCATCCACATCCAGCAAGTACTTCGCTTGCAGACAAGATCACTGTGGATGGCAAAAATGCCATTATAGAGGAGACAATCGAGGAAGAAGAAATCAATCAAAAAAGAGGGAAAAGATCCCCTAGTACCGCTGAATTTGTTTAGATCACCACAAGCTGCTCGTTTCTCTCCAATAGGCATAAGTCTTCTGTTTGATTCCATGAAAAACTCGCATCCTACGACATAAGTCTTGGTCACTGTTAAATATTCCTCAACAATAATGAGGAAGGATTAGATAATCTTACTCATCACATTTTTGTTTTTAATGAGAAAAAAAGCAAATTCACATTAATTAAAGATAAAATATTTTACAATAAAAAAAAGTGGGTGGGTTAACACATCCCATAGGAATCAAACTAATCTTTATTGACAAAGGTTAGGAAAAAAAGCCATCAACAAAACACAAGTTTATCAATCATGATCATTATGATCATTACATCAAAGAAAAGATTATCATATAAAGTAATGTGACCTGGCATGTTGTCTTGCATAAACTGCTAGTGATTATGGGATGGGATCCACCCCTATGCATCGCTATTAATGCCTTTAGTACCCGCATCATTCCAACCAATAACTGGCCCAGGTGAAACTGGTTGAACATCATCCCACCCCTCAACCTAGTGAGATGAACACGCAATATCTGCTTGTCAACATTAGGTCTCTTCCTGACTGGTGAGGGCTGGGACCAGTGCCTATCTGCGGGAGCACTTCTTGCATATGACGGATGTCGATGGCAAGAGCAGGATCGAAAACGTTCCCAAGAAGAGCACTTTGAGGGATCCGGTTGACTGTACACAGAGCATTATACCAGTGCGTCAAAATAACTTGCAGGTGATCCAAATCTATAGCAACTTTTTTGACTTGAGTACATATGTGTAGTCACATGTCATTAAAAACTTCTAATATGTGAACATGATTAAATGTGACTGAAGGTGTATATTGTTTAAAAACAATTCTATTATGGGCCTTCCAAATATGAAAGAGCAGACTAATCCTAAAAACTTGCCACACTTCAAAAAGTGGGAGAGACAAAGTAAAATAGTCCCCAAGAAGAGCTTGGGGTCAAGAAACTCTTGCAGTTGTAAATGGGAAAAAAAGAAAAAAACCCATTCTCAAGCTTGCCTAGATATTCTGCAATTCCAAAAGAGGTGAACTCAAGACTCAGGTACACCACAAAAAGGATATTTAGAATCAGGAATTCCAAGGTGCTTCAAATGTTCCCCCAAAGGAAGGCCTTGACACAACAAGCTCCACTCAAAAAAATATTGTTTATTCTGAAATCTAGAATTCCATCTAGTCCTTGTAGAAAATAAGTTTCAATGTTGATTGAGCTTAGGAACCAGAGGAATATGAGGAGATAACCATTTATACCCCAAACGAGCCTTATAATTAAGCAAAGGAGTGTCAACATGCCATCTCTAGTATGACCACCAAGGATGCTACGAGCGCACACCAATCTTATGCAACATAGAAAAATGGGTGAGAGCAATAACAACATCATAAGTATATTTAGCCATGCCATTCAACCTAAAGGTGCATTTGAACTCATTCCATGGGATCCAATCCCTGGTCTGGCGAGAAAAGAAATCAACTATTGCAACAATACCCTTTTTGAAAAATCGTTGAGCATGTATCCATTGCACCCGAGCTAAGGAAGAACATTGATGAAGAAACATGGGGAACCACCAAATATTCATAGAATTTATGGATAAGCCTTTACAGAAGCCATCTCCTCCCCAAAAGATCTAAGGAGTGAGCTGCTACTAGGATTTCATATACTTTTAATTACAAAGGAGACAAATATTAACAAAAACTAGAGCAATAATGAGAGAGGGAAAATCCAACCCTCTCCATACTCTACGGTTTAAGGGAAGACCAGAGGAAATTAAATGTTGAACTAGAACTTTCCAAGATTTAGCTCCCCTTAGAGCCCTACCCACCCACTTAGCACATAGAGCAATACCTTGTCATCTACAGTCCAGCAGACCATTCTGACAGATTCTCTAGAAAGACAGCAAATATCCCAAGCAACTCTATGAAATTCCTTTGTTTCAAAAGAATTATTCCAAAGAATATCTCGAAGGAGTATCTCAAGCTTCTTATAGTAATCCTGTGAAGGAATCCAACAAGAGGAATAGTATACATGAGTGGTAGCTAAAATTTTAGGGCAAATCTGAAATTTACCTACTAATGACAACTTCTTAGTAATCCAAAAATCAAGTTTATTTTCAACCCTTTGAAGCACATAATTCCAAAGCTGAGCATAGGGGCCTTGAAATGCAAAAGGAATACCAAGAAACTTAAACACTTCTCTAGGAGGGATCCAATTCCAATGATACCCTTGAAGCCAAGGTAGCATAGGCAAAGAGATTGTTTGAAGCTAGAGGTCTTCCTCCATTGTATGCTAGAACCAAAGGTCATGCAAAAGGTGTTCAAACAAAATAGAGCATTAGAAACAGATTGCTCCTTCTCCCTTATAGTAAGAAAGGAGTCATCAGCAAAGTGAACATTAATAAGTTGTCCCTAATCATTTGAAATAGCAAGTCCTTTAATAAGACATGCAGAAGATTGAGTAGCTAAAAGATAGTCGAAGGCTTCAGTAGTAAGCACATATAAAGAGGGAGCAATTGGACACCCTTGCCAAACAGACATAAAAAGGCCAACTGCTTCAGACAATGAATTGTTTAGATTGAGAATAGCCGAAGCATATCTAATATGAATCTTTTGAGTGCACGTCAAACTGACGATGATCGAAGGTACAAACTCGAGCGATCGATGGTCTCCATCTCACGTTAATCAACAACAACAAGATGAATAGGGATTATAGGGGGAAACTATTTAGCAAAGGTAGTAGTCTGATTTGAATCCTCTGAGTGCACACCAAACTAACGATGATGGTACAAACCTCATAGTTTGATCTAAATCTTCTGAGTCAACCTTCCAGATTGACGATAATGGTACATATTGACAAGGATGGTACAAACCCGAAGGGACCAGTGGTCTCCATATCACTATGGGTCAACAACAATGAGATGAATAGGGGTTATAGGGAGCAGCCCCAAGATTTGAACCATATTTGGTAGTAGAAAAATACTATGAATATAACTAATTCCCCTATATATTTAAAAAATAAAAATAATTTCATCACATTTATGGCACATCAATGGCATCTCTTTTTTACACTTGCAAATCCCGACTTCAAAGTTCGTAAAGATGATAATATTTATTTTTTATACTGAGAATCAACCTATTAAAATTTGATGAGTGAAGCATTACACACTTTTCTTTGGTGCAATGGTAAATGGCATTGTTTCATCTAGTGAGGGCAAGGGTTTAAATGCCATGACCTTGGTACATTCTCATTTTGCAAAGATTATTTAAATGGGGTATAATTGTTCTTTTTGCTAGTTCCTTTTATAAATTTGTTCCTTTATAAGGAATATAATTGTTCTTTATACTAAATTTTTTTTATTAATTGAATTGGTGGTATAATTGTTCTTTTAGCTAGTTTCTTTTACAAAGTTGATTATTTCTAAGTAACATACTTGTCTTTTATATTATATTAAGTTTTTTTTTAACAATTAATTTGGAACCAGATAAATCAAAATATGTTGGTGATGTTGTAGTCAAGTTAATGTAACATTATGTTTTATCTTCAATGAGTATTAAGTTGGTCTTAGTGGAGAATATTGGATAAATATCTCTTTTTTCCAAAAAAGAATTTTAGCAAGGGATAAATGTCTTAGGTTATATCTTCGATAAATATAGAGGCATATAGATTATTCTATACACTTCAAGAAATCCTGTGTGATACAAGATAGATGTTCTTTAAACATTTTGTAACTTGAGGTTGTCTAAAACACTTGATCTATAAAGCTCATTATTGTGCCTATCAATTTAAGCGACAACTTGAATTAGCATATAGAAATATTAAATATAATTCAAAAGGTAACTGTTATTGAAAAACACGACATTGGACATTGGTCCTTCAAAGGGAGTTTGAAATTTTAGATGTCGATCAAGACTCTAGTTAAGCTTCTTTTAGTTACTAGTTTGGGTGAAGTTCATCACCTCGATGATTCAAAGTTATATATAAAGTCTGAATTTCACTCTAACTTGTGGTTTACATAATTTAGAGTTGGATCAATAATTGTTTCCTAGCATGGTTGGTTGCTCAGATAATTTAGATTTCAATGCTTCGTAATCATAGAGTCCAAAGTTTGGTCCAACTTATAACTTACCAAGATTTGTTACATAGTCAACTTGCAAGGTTCAATGTTTTGATCGGGTACAACTTGCTTCGTATAGATTATGAATAGTGTTTTGATTCCATATGTGTCCTATTAAATGTGGATTTTATTTTACCTTTCATATGCGTCTAACTTGAGTCTTTAATATTTTCATTGGTGAAAGAATGGTAAGCACTTTCAATATTTTATTGGAAATTCAATGTTTGTTGTCTAGAATGCAACACCTCCATACTTTATGTGATGCCCTCTATCTAATAATTTTTATTAGAATTATGCCAAAAAGAAAAGAATAATGTACCACACCAATGTAAAATAAATTGTACAATAATCTTGGAGCTATATTTTATTGATAAAATTTGTTGGAGTACTTTGATAGAGTAATAATGATATCCAATAACCTGATAGAAGATTTTTTTTAAATTAGAAATGGTGCTATTGTATAATGCTACTCTAATTTTCCCTCAAAATAGTCTACCTATAGAAAAGAGAATGTTTTCAGTTTGATGCAATCCCTCAATAATATTGCCCACAAGAAACTAGAAGGGTTTTGTCCTTTAATATTTGGATTGAAGGGTTTTCATCTCTAAATTGGTAGATGAGTGTTGCATAGAGTAGCCACCCTCTTTTGGTCTAAAAAATGTGATATAAGCATAGAATGAATCTCTCAAAGGTTGGGTGGTCTCTATTTATTCATTGACATGCTTCAAACACTAGGCACTTAGCTCAAGTGTCAATAAAAATGAATAAAGATTATTTTTAATTGGTATGACACTAATATCACATAGGACGTGTCAAATTTAATGTTAATAATCAAGTACCACATAACATGGTAGTATTGTAATAATATTAAATTGCCTAATTAGTCAATAAACCCTAATCCATCATTAGTAAATCAATCATAGCTAGAGAAAAAATTGTCCAAAATACCTTAAATTAAACACTATGAATAGGTGACTCACACATGAATCCAACAACATGTTGCATGAAATGGTTATGTCACCAAAAGCCCTCCATGGGCTTGTAAGAAATAGGAATATTTTTTTAGGGCACTTATAACGAACATGTACACTTAAAAAATCTCCAAGGACATGAACAATGTCGATAGTAAAAATATCACCTTAGGGTAAATCCCCCATGAGGAAATTGATGGTGAGGGTCTGACCTCTAACTGACCTCTTGAAATTTAGAAAATGATCCTAAGATATAGGAAATTTTCCAAAAATCATAAAAATACCAAGGGCAAATAAATGAAACTAATCCTCACTAGTATATACTTCTCTAACAATCACATCTCACCCATTGAGAAGAATAGAAATGGGCTCATGGGTCCCACACGATTTGAAAATGAAAAGGGGATATTGCAAGTCCACCGTTCCTAGAATTTCTTGCCCACAAGTAATGTAATGTTGAATCTTCAAGTATATCTGGTCCCTACCAAGTAGCATCTTCTATGGATAGGACCCTCTAGTAGACCAAGTACTATGTGATGATTCTTTTTCTCAATCTCTTCTCTCGCATGTCAATGATGAAATTTGGGTCTAATACAAGTTCCCCTTCATCATTAACGAGTGGCATATCAACTGATGGCACAACCTTCTATCCAAGTTCTTTTTTTAGGAAATACATAAAAATATTGTGAATCTAACTCTCTACTAGAAATTCCAACTCATAGGTCACCTCACCAACTCTTCTCAATACTCTATAAGGTCCATATAAGTGAATATAGAGATTTTTAATCCCACTTCATTTCATAAAAGTCTACCTATAATGTTGCAAGTGTAAAAATGGCATATCTTGCACCTCAAATAATCTCACTATAATTTTGGTATACATAAAGTATCTACTGATTGTATGCCTGCTACAAATGGTCTTTAAGTGACCTCAAAACATCTCTACTATACTCCACAAAGTCACCAATCATTACATGATTGTTAATGAACACTAAAGTGAATGTAGGTGCATTATATCCATATAGTGTCATAAATTATGTCATGCCAATGGACCTTTGGTAAGAGTTATTATAACAATGTTCTCCAAAGTGCAACCACTTAACCAAGTTGTTTGTTGATCTATGATATAGTTTCTTAAGTACCTTTCAGCCAACTTATTAACTATCTCAGCCTATCCATTAGTCTGGGGATGATAGTTAGTACTATGAGTGCGCTCAGTGTTAGTCAAATGAAATAAAAATGAGTTAAGGAATTTTTTGTTTCAATCACTAACAATGATCTTGGACAAGCCATGTAACCAAAATATATCTCTAAAAAATAGGTCAACTACCTATGGTGCTTTGAACTTTGTAGGAATGGCAAAGATAAGGATATATTTAGTTAATCAATCCACTACAACAAAAATGTAGTTCTTGTCATTCACTTTAGGAATACCTATGATAAAAATCATGGATATACTTTCCCATTTTTGGCTAGGAATGGCCAAGGGTTGTAGTAAACTTGCTAGGAAAGTGTGATATGCTTTATTCTATTGGAAAGTAGTTCACTCTCTAACATGTTTAAGAACATCCTCCTTAAGGCCCTTCCAAGATAACCTCTCTCAACTACTTATAAGTTTTGTGAAAGCCTAGGTGGCCAGCTATGGGTGCATCATGCAAAGCCCTCATAATCTTCTCATAATTTTAAACTCAAGTACGAGTATTCTATTCGTGTATACTATAATTCCATCTAGCATAACATACATGTCATCCTTCACACTCCCATCCAATACACTAGTAGCAAAGGTATTATTGGCATCTTTTTCCAATATTGAAGCCTTCCAATCAATAGTAATATAAGAAATGACATAGAAAGTAGGCATATAGAAAAGAGAATCAACAACTACCCTTCATGTATTCAATATTGAAATCATTATCTTGAAGTTTACTTACCCACTTTTGTTGTCAATATTTAAAATCACATTGTTCTAGGAATAATTTCAAACTATTATGGTTTGTCCTCACCACAAATATACCACAAACTAAGTATTTCCTAAACTTATCCAAAGAATTCATAATGGAAAACATTTCCCTATCATAGATAGAAAATGACCTCGCCATAGCTTTTAATTGTATGCTCTCAAATATTATGAGTTGGCCCTTTTGCCTTAACATAACTCTAATCCCTCACCTGAAGTGTCACACTCTACAACAAATGGTAGTGATATTGGGAATGGCAAGTATAGGGTAGGAGCACATCACATTCTTGAGCTTCCCAAAAGATCACTAAGTTGTGTCACTCCATATGAAGGCTCCATTCTTCATCATTTAAATCAAGGGTCCTCCTAGGTTTTAATATAGATCAAAATATCATCAATGAATACCAAAAAAAAATTTCTCAAATGGGCACTAAATACTCGGTTCATGTTTAATTAAAAAGTGGTTGGTTCATTCATTAACCCAAATTGCATGACCATGAATTCACAGTGTTCATAATGATACTTGAAGATTATCTTGTGCATATCTTCTTCACGCACATGGATCTAGTGATAGTCACACCTTAAGTCAATTATAAAAAAGTAGATGACTCCATGCAACTCATAAATAAGTCATTTATCCTAGGAATGGAATACATGTTCTTGATTTTTTTCTTGTTCAAGGCCTAATAATATATGCAAATCCTCATCGTACCATCCTTCTTTACAAACTACGGATGAAGCAAATGGAGTATAACTAGGTTTTATGTCACTCGTCCTTAGAAGTTCTTTTAGAGCCTTAACTATTTTCTCTTTATATATCCATGGATGGTAGTAGGGGGTGATCATGATGGTCTTAGATATTGAATCCAAATCAATGATGTGTTGGAATCCCTTATTTAGTGGCAACCCTACAAGAATATCACCAAACACAACACTATACCAACCCAAGCTAGTCTAAATGTCAATATGATAAGTGTGGTGTCCATATAAAGGTACAATAGGCATACCTTTTATCACAAAGCAATTGTCTACCTATAAATATCCTCCCTTATAAAAATCATCTTCATCCTCTTGGTTGTAACTAACTATGGTGAGTCTTCATGTATACCCTTAAGTACCATGTTTCTCCCTTGTGACTTAAACTTCAACTCCACATATTGATAAATTTAGGAAAACTACCCAAGGTAATGCCACCATTTTATACCTAGAACCATGTGTGCTCCACCTAATTCAATAACACTGAAGTCATCACATATAGTATAATCACCCAATGATAGCTTGAATTATCGAACTACCTTGATGCACGGGTTAGTGAAACCATAAATGACAATCATATTGAACCCCAAGAAATCCTTTGTCTTCAACCTACTCTTAGCCATGAGGTCCTTATAAATAAAATTATGGATAGCCCTACTATCAATGAGCTTAATGATCTAATGTTTGGATAACTCTCCATGAACCCTTAAAGGATATTATGGTGGTACTCCTAAAAGAGCTACAAGTATACCTTCTCTAGTGTCAGTATTATCCTTTGACAACTGCTCAAGGTCATATTCAAAAATTTGCTCCTCTATTGCCTGATGTTGTTCTAATTAATAAATTTCTTAACTAGCCTCCTCATTGGATACTACATCAATGTAATTGACTTGGTCCTTGCCAAGGCATCTATGACTTACATCCTAATGCTCCTTGTATGTAAAACACAACTTTATTATTCTAAGTTTATTTCTAGTTTACACTTAAATTTTTTTGTTGTAGTGGGTGTAGTGGGTGGAGGTGTAGCTCTCTAAGGATTGGAATTAAGCATGTTTCCATATTCTCCTCTCTAAAAAGTCATTTTCTACTACCTAGTAGTAGGTTCTCTAGGTTGAGATGAAAATATACTCCTAAGCATAAAAGTCTCAAATGTCAATGCCTTATTAATAGCATCTTGTAGTGATGAGGGTGCAGAGACCTTAACTAGACATTTGAGGGGATAAAATAAAGCCTCAATAAAGAGAGAAGTAATTCTTATTTCTAATACATTGGGTACCATGACTACAACTCATTGAAATTTAGCAACATATGACTCCACTAGTCTATTGTCTAATTCTAGCAAGCTCCCTAAAGTACTCTTCATCCTTCCACTCAAAATGGTCTAATAGTCTTTGGTTGAAATCATCGAATGTATGTAGATTGTGTTCCTGAGAAATTAAACGGTGGTGCCACCAGTCATAGACAACACCCTCCAAATGCAATGTAGAAAATTGTATGACATTCTATTCCATAATAAGGTTAAGTGTAAATCATACCTATAACTTCTACAACAATGCTCGTGGATATTTTATTGTTTTAATAAAAAGTAGGAGCATTAATTTTATTCACTTTGTTGTAAATATGTCCTATCATAATTTGTATTGCTAACATGGGCTCTTCACCCAGATACTTTGTTGTAAATATGTCCTAAAATTCATTACCTTAAAGTCTTCCAATTTATCTTGATACTCCATAAAGTGTGTCTAACTCTTATGACATAATTGTCTCAGAATATTATCTTTCATTCCTTTGTATAAACATTGACTTAACGGATTTTAGAATAGGACTCGTTTGACTAATCGTTGGTTGGTTATGTGTAGTTGAGCCTTCCCTCTTTGAAATGTATTACTAGGAATAAGGTCTAGATTCTATAAAGGAATGGTGATATGCATGTTACTCTGAAGCCGTAATATTTGTCATTAGATCTATCATTTTCTCATGACCCCTTTGAATCCCTATCAAAGTATTCTAAAATAGATCCACCCTTTCCTCATTCATCAAATTTCTCTCATTTTTGTCTATGGTTTATAGCCTGGTAGGAAATTGAGTCTAATATCATTGTGACACCCTCTATCTAATAATGTTTTACCAGAATGATGCCAAAAAGAAAAGAATAATGTACTACATTGTAATTAACAAAATAAACCACACAACAGTTAAAGAGGTCTTGGTTCAATGGTAAGTTTCAATATCAATGACACTGAATAGGCTATATAACCTTATATGATGTAAAAGGAAAAAAAAACTTTCAAAACCCTAATTTTCAAATCATTTTTCAAAAAAAAAAATACAACCTATAGTTGTATTTTATTGATAAAATCTACTAAAATACATCAATAGAGTAAAATAATAATAATAAATTTCCTAAAATCTTGGCCAATATTGGAGCCCGAGCTACAAACTTGATGACCTGGACCATTGGCTTCCCTCAAAATTTAGCTCATGTCATTGATCAAGAAATTTTATCTGCAAATATTACTAACATTGACGTGGAGAAAGTCAGTCTATTTTTAAATGGATCTAATGCTCATGTTTCCTAAGTGCTTCATTGATAGTTCTCATGCTACCTTGGATTATGGGCTTCCCGTGTTTTTTGGTTTGGTCAACCTTGGTTGTTGGATGTCCACCTTTCTAGGCAGAGTTATTGGCAATTTTTCTCATCTTGATATTATCTAATTTTCCATATCCTGATCCATGGTCATTACTCCCTGTTTTTGATGCACCGCCATGATCCCCTATAACTTCACCATCCCTTCCCAACTCTTTCTCCCCTCCATCCACGTTGATCCCCTCCCTTGTGTCTCACCTTGTGAGTTTTTGTTCCACACTGCTCTTTCCTTCTAGAGGGTTTTTGGTTCAGATTATTACACGATCCTTTCATGCATTTGGAATTACCTTTTCTATCATGAACACCTTGTTTCATGTAGTTTTACTCATCCCCATCCATTTTGGTACACTTTTCAAGAATACCATTGGAATGTTTATGTTTTTGCCTTATTAGTTGTTTTTTTAATAATGGCTAAAATTTAGATATTCTCTATTACTACATTCCTCATCTGTTTATCCAAAGGTGTCCATGTTCCTGTGTTGTCATCATGAATTTCGTTGAGCCTTCCAGGGTTTGTATGGACTCCATTGATGAAGGGATCCTCTCGAAAAAGGGTTTCCTTCATTTTTTTAAAATCTGAAGGGGAGGACCCAGAAATTACCATGGTGTTCATGGAGATGTGGGATAATGGCAAGATCACCATCCGTAATAAGATATACGAGGTTGACATAAAAATTTTGGTTGAGTTAACTGGCCAGCCTTCTAGGGGACGATCCATAAGAAGAGAAAAGCATAACTAGGATGCTGAGTTGAAGGATGTCAAAGATAAGGAGATTTGCAAGAAAGCTCATGTGGGGATTTGACATGATGAGCTTCCTTTTCCTTGGGGGAGTGTTTTAAAATCTATAATGGAGTTTGTAATAGTTGATGACCCAGATAAGGCTCTTTGTAGCTTCCATTTTGCTTTCTTCAATCATTTTTATGATGTTAGTGTGGTTAACATTCCTCAATTTTTATTTAATTCTAAAACCTACACCATTGACCATTGTAGGCTAAAGAATGGGTCTGAATTGCCTACCCATCGTGGAATATTCAATCTCATGTATAAGCATTGGCTAATTCATTGTCCTCAGGGTATTGTTGTGACTCCCCCTCCCAAACCCAAATCGAGTCCCATAAAACCTAGTTCTTCTCAAACTATGCCACAATCCTCAAGCACCTCTAGGCTCTCTGCTAAGAAGTAAAAAATTGTTGATGTTGTTCGTCAATTAAGGAAGAGATCTAGTAGTGAATCCCCTGAACCTGAACATGATACTGAGTAGAAACCATTGCGCTCCTCTGTTCATCTAAAGAATAAGGCCCAATAGAAATAATCCTTGATCATTGAGTCAGAGGATGATAAAAATGATAACCCTGACCACTGCATGCAGATGTTCATCATCAATTCTATCACAAATCCTTCGTTGATGGTGTGACCAGTGCTCCTACTGAAGATTTAAAGGTAGTTGTTATTCCTAAGGATTTCCCTGGTAAGGGTGATGATGTTAAAATGGATACTTCCAATGATGGATTCCAAGAAGTTGTTGTTGAACCTGATAAGGAGGCTTAAGTGTTTCTTTCCCATGTCGGGTGGTTGTTGGCTATATTTTTGCTACATACTACATATGTTTGCTATTGTTTTTTGGGTCTATTTAAGAGTTTCCTATTTTGAGTCTTGTTGTAGTGGCTGCTCCCTAAGGACAGCCTTGGTGGATTGGATTTTTGATGGATGGCATCATGTTCTAAAATTTTCTAGTCTATTGGCTTATGTAGCCTTTTTGTAATCAGGTTTTGGGGCTCTACTAAAACCCGTTTGTAATCTAACTTTTTTAACTGATCAAAAAAATATGAAACTAATTATAAATAAAGCACCTGGTAGATATTTTTCAAAATCAAAATTGATGTTGTTGTAAAATTTTGCTCTAATCACCCCTCTAATCAATCTACCCATAGAAAAGAGAATTTTTATAGCTCAATGCAATCCCTCGATGAGATTACCCATAATAAACTAAAAGAGTTTCATCCTATGATCTTAGGATCCAAGTATTTTCATCCCTAAATTGATAGATGAGTACTTCTTGGAGTAGCTACCCTCTCTAGCTTTACAAAATATGATATATTTATAGAATAAATATCTCAATGGTTGGATGTCCTCTATTTATTCTTTGGCATGCTCCAAATCCTGGATGGCTAGCTCAAGTGTCAATAAAAATTAATAGATATTATTTTTACTTGGTATGACACTAATATCACTTAGCACATGTCAAATTCAATTATTATAATCAAGTACCACATAGCATGGCACTAGTGTAATAACATTAAATTGCCCAAGTAGTCAATAAACCCTAATCCCTCATTAGTAAATTAGTCATATTTTGAGAACCACTCATCTAAAAGACTCGAAACAAAATATTATTTACAATTGACTCACACCTAAATCCAATGGCATACTGCATGACATAATTCTATCCCCAAATACCCTCTAAAAACTCCTAATAAAAGGGAACAAGTTTTTCCCAAGGTCCTTATAATGAACATGCACACTTAAAAATATCCAAGGGCATGAACAATGTCAATAATAAAAAGGTCCCCTTAGGGTAAATCCTCCTTGAGAAAACTAATGATGAGAATTTCGACTCCAAATAATCTAGAATATAGAAAATGTTTCCTAAAATATAGGAAATGAACCAAAACTCATAAAATACTAGGGACATATACATGAAATCAATTATCACTGATATATACTTCTCTAACAATCACCCCTCATCCACCATGAAGTATAGACATTGGCTTGTGCATCCCACATGTGGTGACTCAATCAAAAGAGGATATTACACTTTAGTACCTGATATTTGGTGTCGTTATGTAAAATTTTACAGCTTGATATGTTAGTATGTTTATGCATCTATAAAAATCCCAATTCAATGTCATTACCTAGTTGACTTAACAAATATAGGGATTAGTTATCCATGCAATTTTTGGAGATAGAATGATGGTCATAGGGACACTCTTGTAGACAATGGTGAGGACTTCCTAATACAAGATAATGATAGTTCTAGTGGAAAGGGAATTGGTAATACATGTAGAGGAACATGTTAATGTGGGCTTGATACTCCTTATTTTGATGTTACTTAGACAAAAAATCCTTGACAACTTAGTTTATAATGGCTTACTCCAAGACATAACTAAACCTAACAACAATGATTGATGTCAAAGGGGCTATGATAGCAATATGGATGTTAGCACCTCAAGACAGCATGATGGTATAGGCATGATGGCAAGATAAATTTATGTACCTCAACAAGATGGCATGATGACATAGTCCATGTCGATGCCAACTATGATGACTAGTTGCACGTTGGCTATTAGTGTGACCACGAGTCTGTGTTGGCTACAAGATGACAATTATTTTATGATGGAAATTCTATGTTGGCTTCCCTGGTCAGTTAGACAACATCATTCCTGCAACTACTACATTCCATCTGAGCACTCCTTCCTGCAACACTATAACACAACATATAATATAGCACTTAAAATAATTCAAAGAGATAAAGTTGACACAAAAATATTTTCTTGCATTATCATGTAAACAAGTACATCTTAGTCATGTGATTGCAATAATCGTTTGTATAACACTATTAGTCTAACGGCTCCTTATAGTGGTTGTTCTCCTATATAATGGATATGGATTTGGATGGAAAATTTACAAAATAAAAGGGGTTTATATGTATTGTGGCTCTGGAAGTTACCATAACCAACCAAGCCTCAACTACCAAAACTACTTTTCATTTCAGCCTTAACAACGTGATTAACAAATCAATTAACCTCTTGTAAATGACAGCTGATTACATACGTCTGATTACATTGCATTTATCATTGCTAATTACTAAATGACATTACATTTGACCAATTTGACTATTTTGCATGCCATTCCTACATAAAAATAATGTACAACATGTGGATGCATAGATATTTTGCCAAACACTTCATTTCTTTTTAGAATTGTTGTTAACTTCTATCCTTCCCTTTACATTATACGATGTCCTTAACGACTTTCTATGTTGTTTTGTTGGGGTCTAGGCCTCCTTTGGATTTTATTCTTGAAGTCCTTTCAATTCCTACACATGAAGATTCAAATCTTCTCTTTCATCATGAAGATTCTTTACAAGATGGTACTTAGCTCCAAAAAACAATGTTGCATTATCTTCTATAGAAGTTGAATACATTGCACTCACATCAGCAAGTACACAAGCCTTGTGGATTAGGAAATTTCTTGGAGAGATTGGGAAGAAGTAAGGAACTCCTACTACACTTTTTTGTGACAACACAAGTGCCATTAAGTTGGCACAAAATCCTGTCCACCATGTCTAGTCAAAACACTTTGATATCAAGTACCATTTCATCAGGGATGTGGTGGAGAATAAGATGATCAAATTGAGCTACTGTAACACCAAAGACAAAATTGCAGACATATTCACAAAACCAGTTGCAAAGACTCAGTTTTTGATGCTAAGAGACCTGATTGTTGGCCCTATCAACATCAATAAGGAGAATTTTAGAATATGATTTTGACCATGTCGCATTTCCATGTCAACAAAAATGAATAAAAACAAATATGTCCCCTATTTTGTAACTATAGAATAAAAGAATATGTATTTTTAGGAAGATTTCAGTTTGTAACAGCTATAGACTGTTACACTTCTTGTAATAGCTTTAGAATATTTGTATTAGGGTAGAATAGTGTTAAAACATATTATTGTAACATTTTTTGGGTAGTAAGAAGTTGAATGGAAATGTGAAAAATGAAAAACGTAGCTCCAGTCTTGATATTTTCTGTGCAGTCCTGTTTCTGGAAAAAGTTGTTAGTAGCCTACTTTGAGAGGCTATAACTTTTGATTTACAAATTCTTTTCCACTGATTTTTGGAAAGTGTATTGACATTATTTATCTCTCTAATATATATAAATTTCATGTGATTCTGATAAGTTAAAGGCCTTCATTTCATCTTCTAAAAACTGCAACTTCTTTGTTTTTACTATGTTTTCCAGTTTTGGAATATGCTTAGTTTTTATCTATATTTTATGTTATAGTCTTCACTTAGCCCATTCTACACCATATGCATTGGATTTATCTTCCATTTCCTGCAAATATTTTAAAATTTCCCCCTCATGTTTGATAAATATGTCCTTCATTCTCTATTGTGTTAGAGTAGATGATATCAATTTTCTGTGTTCTAATGCAATCTTGAGATTTGCTTCACTTTTTTGCGTTTGAGTCAACTCTCTAAGTAATGCCTCCTCTCGTTGCTTAGCCTATTCCAACTCCTTCAACAAGGCATTTTCATGCACATTTTTTTAGCCATTAGCTTTGCATTCTATTGCAATAGTAATACCTTCTTTGATTGCTTTTGAAACAACTTCTCTTCCATTTCCATGATAATTTGATCCTTGTCCCTAAGCTAAGCATGAAGATCTTGTAATTCCTTCTGCTTTACCTGAATTTGTTCCACAGTATCTTACAGTTGAATTACATTATTATCCAACTTTTGTTTTGTTTCCTATAATTTGTCACATGTAGTTCTTCCATGTATTGCAATCATTGGACCAAATTCTTTTTAGTCATGTAAATTTGCTTGATCCCCTCAGCTAGCCAATATAGCAAATGTGCTACAAAGTTGATCTAGTTGTAAATTAGAAATAATTCAGGTACGAGTTCCACCTGTGACCTCCTTCCTGTCATACTCTAGGAATATGTATAAGTACCATGTCCCACCACTTACACTTTATTTAGTTCAAGATAAAGTGTTAGTGTCTCATTAGATAGTTTCTCCACTCCTTCCATCATCTTGAGATGTTTAGTAGGCAGATCCCATCGTTGTTCTTGGTAAATGCTAGATAAATCTTCTTGTTAGCTGATTTTTTTAACCCATTGTACCAATTTATCTAACTCCTCTTTCACCATCAACTGCCATTGTTTCCACTATTCAATACAACCCACTTCAAACCCCAACCTCATTTTATCCATCACTTGAGTAAGCTTGGTGATTCAAGCAACCACTTGTTGATTAATGCATACCCCTAATTTTAATGGATCTTAAAAGTTAGGCACTTCTAGCATTATGTGGTTAGATAAATCCTCATCTTCTACATCAAATTCCTCTTCTTCAAAAATTACCTTTGGCCCTTTCCCTTTTCCTAAAAGGTCAATTGGCTTCTTAGTTGCTTTCCCTTCTGTAATCATCTTCTACTCTAAAGGTAAATATGATTGGCTACTCTCTCCTATAACTGGTTCTGATTCTCTTTGAGGTATGCTATGTTGTGAATTCTCTTCTTGTGTTGTCATCACTTCCTACTACACATTGGTAAATTATTCCTCCACTAAAATAGGATTCAATTGCATTCCCACTAGTTGTCCTCTTGTCTTTTTGAGTGATGTTGCTTCTTCACTCCTCTTTAATTTTGCCTTCTTTGTTGTATTTGGGTCTATAGTTTATCCCATTTCCTCTACTTCTGTAGCCACAAGCATTTCTTCAAATTAATGATCTTGTAATTTCTACATGACCAAGGTCCTTTCATACTAGAATTCCAAGGGTACAACAAGAGATGCCAAGGATTCTCAAACTTGTGCTTTGGCCAAAAAATTTATAGGCTCAACCTGAACAACACTACTTGTTCCTTCTGGTGGTACTACTCTAAGAGGTTCTAGGATTGCAAAATCTTCCTATTGTATCCCAATCACCTTGGTAAATGTTAGGGCCCCATCCTAACACTTGATGTAATAGTCCTTGTGGAACGTGGGTAGTACCCATGTTCATATTTTGTAATGTTATATTATATTTTTAGATTAAGAAGTTCCTATGCCAAATGGAGCCCTTATATGTAATTATTTTTTTAATAATGTAACTACTTGTAGGTAGGATATTCTCAGGTGGTATTTTTCATGTAAGCCAACCTTGGGAGTTAGGTGCTAGAGGAATTCCTTAAAATTGTGAGGGGTGGTATTGTATGTATATTTTTGCATAATTGAATGATGTATTGAAGGAGGTTGGCCCCTCAAAGAGGCTTGTGATTCAGTGATATTGTGAGATTGTTCTTTTTCTGCAATTTACTTTCGTATTGTGCATTTGATTTCCAAGTGTGTTGTGAGCATATATTTTTATTTTCAGTATTTGTATGAGAGTGTTAATTTTAATAGTAGGTTCCTAACAAGTGGTATCAAAGCGCTTTCTAGGGTTGTGTTCTGCTATGATTGCAACAGTTTCTACTAATACAACTATTAAGTATATAGTTTTTGTGTTCAGTTTTTGTTTGTCATTTTTCCTTATTTCATATATATATCCAGCAAAAAGCCAAAAAAATTACAATTTTTTTACAGTAGTTGAGTATCAAAGCACTTTCCAAGACAGTGTTCTGTTGTGACTACGATAGTTTTTCTAATCTAAGTGTTAGGTATATGATTTTTATGTTCAATTTGTTTTTATTAGTTTTTCTTATTTCAAAAAATATATATCCAACAAAAAGCCAAAGAAAATATAGTTTTTTTGTTGTAGTTGAGTAGGTTAGAAACATTGTGTTTGGGGTTTTAATATATTGTGAAGGAACTATCGTTATTGACTATGCTAGATAGCCCATACAATGTCTAGTGAAGTGAGGGGTGATCAAGCTCCAATACCCAATCCTCAGATAGCACTCACATACAGATTTGAACTCCCACGTATCTTTGGGTATGTTGGGATATCATCCAAGATTAAACAAAATTTTATCCCTAGAAATATTTTTTAGCCTTGTATTATACATAGCACATGGGATACAACATCCCAAAAGACTACCCTCATGTACTGTCAAAGAGGCAGATAGTGTGCTCAAGGGTATGTGTGGAATCCTCCTTCGATAGTTTCTTGAAATATTGGTCTAAGCACTATTGTTCATCACTATGGTATAACAGAGGTTCTATGGATATTAAATACTTCTTTGAAAGCTTTTTCAACCTTGTATTATCCATAGTGCATGGGATACAACATCCTAGAAGACTATCCTCTTGTATTGTCAAAGAGGTAGATAGTGTGCTCAAGGGTATGTGTGAAATCCTCCTTGGATAGTGGCCTAAAATATTGGTATAAGCACTATTTTTTATCACTGCGGTATAACATAGGGCCTATGGATATTACATACTCCTTTGTCTAGTGTACCCTGGTTCTATCAAACAACTTCAACCTCCAAAAAACACGAAGCCTCCCTGTTCTACTAAAGCTGCAAATTTTTCACACAAAAGTGAGCATACAAAGAGAATTCCTTATCACAGAAAAATAAATTGCATGTACCACACATTCAGGACAAAGTATACAAGTATCTATGATAGCTGGGAATTATTTTAGTAACATTTGGGTTAATGGTAGTAATAATCGATAACAGTTAAAAATTATAGGGTTGTTAGTGATACAAATAAAACTGACATAGTTAGTAACTGCATAGTACAAAAAATCCCTAGGGTCAGTGTCTAAAAAATTTCATTAATCACAGTTTAGGTGATAGGAACAGTAACAGGAATGGTTAGTAGTCAAAAAATACAAGGCAGACACAATTGACACAATAAGGGACTTTTAACCCAATCTTCAAAGTGAAAAAAACTCAAATTTTTACTCAAATAGGGATATCTCTTCACTCATAGCTTAGATTGAATTCAAAATTTAGCATAAAACTCTACATATATTCTAGACAAAATTGTCTTTGGTAGCTCCTGGTCAAATTTTGCATCAATTTCCCAAAATTGGTAATTTTTAGTTTTTCTTATTTAGGCCATAACTTCCCAATCCAAAAAATTTAGGACTAGAAGCAGCTCATTATTTTGCACCAAATACCCTCAAGGACCCACCTATGAATTTGTAATTCCAAGTTGAAAAAATATCCCCGACATCGACTTACACCAACTAAATCACAAATAGTCAGAAGTCAGTATATCTCCTCACTGAGTGCTCAGGTCGAGCGACCATAAAAGTTGTACCTATCCTAAAATAAGTGTTTCAACCTAATTTTGAAACCATTTTTGGAACCCTTACTAAAAATAGTAACTCCTAAAAACCACCTATCTACTTTTAGTATATCCCACAAAAAGGACCAAAACCTTCAATTATGGCTGAGGGTACTCGCCAACAAGCATTAGACAGGGACATTCAATCCAAAGTGGATGCTATGGATAAAAAATTATGGAATACAATTAATAAAAATTTACAGGTAATTCACTCAACTCCATACTTTCCAAGAAACTATAACTGATCTCTCCCTTGCACAAAAAAAAATTAAGGTTGAATTGGATAGTAGAGTCTTTATTGGTTTAGCATATCAACATGACCAAGAAGATATTGGTACAAGCCACCACCAATGAGCTATACCAACCCACAATAGAATGAGATTACCAAAATTAGACTTTTCCAAGTTTGATGGAAAATATCTTGAGGAGTGGATTTGTAAGGCAGAATAATATTTCACTCTTCATAATGTTGATCGTTTCCCATGGTTGACCACTACTTCTTTTAATTTTGAATCAGGTGCACTCCATTGGATTTTATGACTTAGGAAAGCTAAACCTAAAATTTCATGGTCTGAATTTGGGTTGTGCCTACTCACTTGCTTTGGTCTTAACGAGTTTGAATATTTTACAATAGCCCTTTTCAAACTCAAGCAAACTTCAACAATTCGAGAATACCAAACTCAATTTAAAAAACTTGCCAATCGAACCACGGGACTAAGTGTTGATTCTTTCCAAAGTTATTTCATGAGTGGACTGAAGGATGACATCAGGGTCAAGGTTAAATTTTTGAAACCTCAATCACTACCACAGGCCATACAATTGGCCAAATTGGTAGAATATAAATTCAAGGCTCTTGGTCTAACTTCTAAATTTCTTTCCTCTAAGCCATGTTTTTTGACCAAGTTAATGCCTGGTTTGACTAATAAATCTCCACGTATAAAAATATTGAGTCACAAGGATATGGAGCATAGAAAGGCACAAATATTATGTTACAATTATGATGAAAAATATACCAGAGGGCATAGTGTATAACAAAAATTATACTTGCTCAATATGGAGGAAGTTCCCACTATAGAATCTTCTAAGGATAAGGAGGATCATCAAGAAACATAAACCACAGACCAGTCAACTAATCAGGAGGAAACCCAACCAAAAATATTTTACATGCTCTATTATTTGTACCCCCACCCCAAACCATGAAGGTGACTGGCTATTTCAAGGAACAAAGGGTCATCATTTTGATTGACTCTGGTAGCACAATTAATTTTATTGATCCACGTGTTACCAAATAAGAGAACTGATACATTACTACATGCAATTCCTTTGAATTTATGATTGCTAATGGTGGCACCCTACCATGCAAATGCAAATGCGATAATGTTAAGATCAAAATTGAGGACTATAATCTCAAGTCTAACATGTTTGTATTACCTTTAGGTAGGTGCGATTTAGTTTTGAAAGCACAATGGTTAAGAATGTTAGGACCAGTCCTATGAAATTTTACAAAATTATGGATGAAATTTAGTTAGGATGGACAAGAATATACCTTCCATGGCATAAAGGTAGGAGTAGTTCAATTTATTTCTTCTCATAATATGGAAAAATTGTTAAATAAATCTTCCCATGGCATAATAGCTCAACTTTTTGCTATCACCGCTCTCGAGCAAGGGGATTCTATACACCCATAGAAATTACATGGGGTATTAAAGAGGTATGATAATGTCTTCAAGGAACCCAAGGGACTTCCTCCTTAGCACTCACATGATCATGCAATACAAAAAAAAAAATTGTGTGGACTAATTCGATTGAGAAGGCTCTTATTGATTTAAAGTATGCTATAAAAACCATGCCAAAAATTTTGAAACCCTTTATCATTGAGAGTGATGCATATGGCATGGGCATTGGGGTAATCTTAATGCATGAGGGTCAACCATTGGATTTTACTAGCAAGGCACTTTCTCGTCAAAATTTGGCCAAGTCCACTTATGAGAAGGAAATGGTTACCATTTTATGTGATTACCCATTGACGCCCATATCTCATTGGTTGATATTTTTCCATAAAAATAGATCATCAAAGTCTTAAATTTTTTAGAACAATGGGTGGCTACTTTAAAATAGCAAAAATGGGTCTCCAAATTGTTGGGGTGTGACTATGACATCTCTAATAAGAAAGGTAAAGATAATGTAATGGTCGATGCCTTGTCTCATATCTATGAAGATCAAGTCATGTTACATGCTATCTCTACTCCTCTTCTACAATTGATTCATCAACTTTATGAAGATCTAGCCAAGGCTCATCATTACAAACTCTCCTTTGCAATCTCCAAGAGGATCCTTAGTCCCTCCTTGGCTATGTTTGGGATGGTCAGGATTTATATTTTTATGATCATTTGGTTGTTCCATATGAGTCTCAAATTAAGAACCTCCTCCTTCAAGAAATCCATGCTTCCTCCACAATTGGTCATTCGAGTTTTCTCAAAACATATACCTGAACCAAGTGTACCTTTTTTTGGAAGGGAATGAATAATAACATCAATACATTTGTGATCGAATGTGATCACTGCCAATGCATGAAAGGTGAAACTATGAGTTCTCTAGAAAAACTTCAACCTTTTCCCATTCCTAAGCAATTTTGGATATATATATGTATGGACTTCATCAAAGGGCTATCAAAATTTAAAGGTGATTCTATTATTTAGGTAATAGTGGATTTTCTTTCAAAGTATGCTCACTTTTGTTTCCTATTCCACCCTTATACTACCTCCATTGTTGCCCAAATACTTCTTGATTCCATCTTTCACCTCCATGGAATGTCTAAATCCATTATCTCTAATCGGAATCCTACCTTCACCAATCGCTTTTAGAAGGAATTGTTCAAGTTGCATGAGATAAATCTCAATATGATTTTGGCCTACCATACTCAAACTGATGGCCAAACCAAAACTATCAATAAATGCGTGGAAATTTACCTTCGTTGCTTCACTTCTAAAAATCATACTCATTGGGCTAAGTGGCTTCCTTTGGATGAATTATGGTACAACACCACCTATCATTTTGCCATTAAGGTGAATCCATTTGAAGTAGTCTATGGTCAACTCCCACCAACTCCAACTTCTTACGTTCCAGGAAACTCCAAGGTTCAAGTTGTGGATTTTACTTTTTGGTAGTGTGACTCCATTGTTTGCCAACTCAAGCTCAATTTGGATATGACTCAGAACTGTATGAAACATTTAGCTGATCAAAATCATACTGAACATAGCTTTTTTTTTGGTGATATGGTCTTTATTTGCTTACAACCATACAAACAATCATCTCTCCAATTTTTTGGTTGTCATAAAGTTTCCACCAAATACTATGGTCCTTATCAGGTATTGTAGAGGCTTTGGAAAACAATGTACATAACCCTTTTGGCTAATTCTAAAATTCATCCAATCTTCCATGTGTTATCTCTCAAGTAGGTTATTGGTAACAAGGTGCAAGTGTAGTCTATACTTCCCAAGTTGGACAAGGAAGGCCCCATCATTCTTGAACTTGAATGCATTCTTGATCGAAGATAGTGTACCCTTCATAAATGGGTTATCATAGATGTCTTGGTTAAATGGTATGGCTTACAACCATAATATGTGACATGGGAACCTCTTCACCAAATCTAACAACAATTTCCTCACCTTCATATTTGATGACAAAGCTTTTTGGAGGGGAAGGGCATGTTAGGACCCCATCCCAACACTTGATGTAATAGTGCTTGTGGAACATGGGTAGTACCCATGTTCATATTTTGTAATATTTTATTATAGTTTTAGATTAAGAAATGCCTATGCCAAATGGTACCCTTTTATGTAACCATTTTTCAAGAATGTAACTGATTATAGGTAGGAGATTCTAGCCCGGGTGAAATTTTGCATGTAAGCCAACCTTAGGAGTTAGGTGCTAAAGGAATTCCTTAAAACTATGAGGGCCAGTATTGTATGTATATTTCTACATAATTGAATTAATTATTGAAGGAGGTTGCCCCCTCAAAGAGGCTTGTGATTAAGTGATATTGTGAGATTGTTCCTTTTTTGCAATTTACTTTTGTATTGTGCATTTGATTTCCAAGTGTGTTGTGAGCATATAAGTTTATTTTCAGTATTTGTGTGAGAGTGTTAATTTTAATAGTAGGTTCTTAACAGTCAATGGTATGGTTTGTTCTTACTGCAATATTTGCTCAATTTTATGCACCATTGCTTACCTTTTGGCAATTTTCTTTGTTATCATACTTTGAATGGATTCTAGCAACTATGATGGTGATAGTATTGGTGGCATAAACTTCCTCTTCTTGGTTAGTGGTGCATATTCCTTTATTGTTGACGTCACTTCCTCTCATTTTTATTCCTCGATTGGCTCTTATTTGAGTACATATTTGTTAAACCGTTGTTTTACTCTTTGACTTGGAGTAGTCTTATTCACTTATGATTTAGCATCCATCCACCTCAAAATTAATGGTGCTAAATTTGGTAAATCCTTGGGGTAGTTCAATACTATAATATGTACACCTACCCTATATACGACATCTAAAAATAGGTCAATCACATGGAAGACCATTGAGAAGTATTTAGTGGTATGCATCAAAACAAATTGGATTCACATCACCAAGTAGGCTGCCCAGTCATAAGTTACCCCTTTCTCATTGCCTTGTAAGTAGGGTATCAACCAAACTGGTAGTTTTGAAGCTCGTTGCTCCTTTGAAAACCTAACCATATGTACATTCATAATGCACTGAATTCCCTTATCTAGTATTTGAGTTGGTTTGAACCCACAACTTTCATGTGACAACAAAGTGTCAATTTCTTTCTTCTTCAAAGTTGTGACACTCTGAATTAATTATCGACTTTTCTTGAGGTTAACTCTTTCATTTACTACAGGTTGTCTATCCTTCAATAATCCAAATATTCTTATAAACACCTCAATTGAAAATAGCACTCTTTTCTCCTTATCTACCAATTGCATTGTATTGGTATGTTTGACTAGATCATATGTTGACAACGTCTGCA
The DNA here is from genome assembly GCA_028583015.1 of Wollemia nobilis. Taxonomy (NCBI): domain Eukaryota; kingdom Viridiplantae; phylum Streptophyta; class Pinopsida; order Araucariales; family Araucariaceae; genus Wollemia; species Wollemia nobilis. The sequence continues at coordinate 783,718 of JAQPPZ010002048.1, read as the reverse complement.
ACAAATACTCCTTATAAATTTTCTTATCAAAATTAGGAATTTGTAAGATAAAATTGACACTAGCCTCCTTCAGCTTTTTCTTGAGTGCATCCTTAGGTGGTGTTTTCTCCCACCACTGCCTACAACAATCCTTAGTGGAATGGATCCATGTAATCTCCTTAAGGGATATCCAGTCTTTCTCAAGTTGTTGTATATCCTTTTCTTTTGTTTTTGGTGCCACTATTTTTTAGCACATTTGTTTTTCCTAAGTTTACCCCTACTCAAGATTTTGTACTTGTCTACATGCCTTCCCTCTAGTGTGGGAGTGTTATTTATGGTTTCAAAGTCATTTTATAGACACTAACTCTAGGTGTGCTTCTTATCACGAATTTACATGTGCTCTTTCACCTCCAAAGTGTTTTGAATTAGTCACTTTTATATGACTCGAGCAAAATCTGCTCATCCTTCATTGATGATGATATTTTTATTCTCCCTAACTTTGTGATAATAGTAACATTGATGACTCATTTTTAACAATTGACTACATGGCTACTATCGACCTATTATTACTTCCTCCTTTGTTGTTGCTTTTGACATATGATGATACTAATTTTATGGCAACATCCTAGCTGAATTTTCTAATAATAGCTTCCTATCGTCTGATGATAACCCCCTATCAACCTACCTGATGATAACTTCCTACCAATGCATTTGATGACAGTTTCCTAGCCAATGCATCTGATGACAACCCCTTTTCAACCTACCTAACGATAACTTCCTAGATAATGCATTTGATGGCAAGGTATCTTATTTTTGGAAGGAAAAATATAACGGCAACTATGATTTCTTACAGTCATGGACAAGTAATTTATTCCTTTTATCTTTCCTCCTTGTGTTTCAGCTACAATTATTGCCAAAGGTATTTGATTGTGAATATCACTACAGAAATATCTTGCAAATACATGGTGAATTTGGAAATCTTCATGAAGCCTTATTATCCATCAATTATCTATGGCTTGGGATATCCTTCATTTTATCTAAAAATATTTATGAACATGATTTTCGCTAGCAAATATTTAGCTATAGCTTCACTCATAAATGTTTAAATCTACCCTACAAATAATGAAAATTCCTTCCCTTGGTCATCCTATTCATAACCTCTACCCATTATCATTTTCATCCATACAATCATTCAAAAACTATCACCTCTTTCTCAAATTATCGTAGATGCGCCACCTTGCTACATTTGCATGCAATTGTTGTCCTTTTCTAATTTTATCTTTTTTCACTCATTTTTCTCTTATATCATCGATGTCATGTGAAGCACATAGTTGTTCCTATGCAAACCTCCAATATATCTACCAATGCTTCCTCTCGATGATTATGGGTCTCCTTACTTGCTAAGTCATCATCATCATAGATTGATTTCTCCTATTTTCAATTTTGATGATTCCCTCGACTTTGGGGTATTTTTTGTTGTTCCTATCATCGATTATTTCTAGTCCTCAATATATGCCAATCTATATTATCTTCCTCTCCTTATCAAAATCTTGTTTCCATAAAAAAATTATGAAAAGGCCAACTATTTGCACTACTATTGTCATCATGATGGATCTCCAGTCTATTGTCATCATGATGAATCTCCTAACTACCATCGTCATGATGGATTTTTTGCATACTACCATCATGATAAAACATTATTTTGTCATTGACATAACAAAGTTTTGCTCTATCACCTACATGATAACTACCTTACCTAACCTCGCAATGACAGTTGTCCTGTTGGTCTTCATTCTGAAAAATCACTATTGTCCTATTTGTAGGTTATCTTCTACCTCTAAATCTATTGTCATGTTTTCTAAATTTTGTTTCTTCTTAGTGTATCAAAATTTAAACTAGATTTCTTGGAGGTTCTTTATCCCTATTTCAAAATCTTTATCTTTCCCTAAATCGTTTGAATCATCCTCCTCTTTTTTTTTATTGAATCTCCCTTACATTGGACTATGGGATTTGTATGGTTCTTCACTCATTCATGACAACATATTTAGTTTCAATGGGATTGATGATATAGGCCTAGTGGCCCATCCTCATGAACTTAGTTCTATTGGTTGTTTTGTACTATATCTATGAATAGTACTTGTGACCTATTCTTTTAACCAATCGACCTATGGGTAGCAGGAGGAGGATTTTTTCTCCTCGAGTTACAAGGAAGCAGATCAACCAAAATCCTTCCTTGGTCAAGTACACTTGGGTTACCTATAAGTCCTATAGAACTCCCAGGATTACTCAAATTAACTTTATTTCTTGCTTGATCAATTGATTATGCTCTTGTAGGTTATCCTTTGTACTTTAAGGTTCCTAATGACAATTACCTTAGAAGTCTCAATCTTCGATCTACCCATAGCAATCATCTATGTCATCTTGTCTCTTTAAAGTGCCTTTGCAATTAATATTGTGCTAATGCATCCCTATACTGATTTGAGAAGGTAGAATCAATGCTTAAAATATTTTCTTCACCTAATGTGTGCATAGGCCACCTAGACGTTTCTTGCATTCTCCTTTGCAATATCCTAACTTCTCTTCTTTATCTTCTCAATTTTTGTGTAGCTGCTTGATATTATTGTACCTTTGGTCTCCCTTATGATCCTCTTATCAATTCATTATCGCCACTTGAATCATTTTCCATTATTTCTTCCTCCTCCTAAGGTATTAGTGGTTTATTATTTTCAATCACTTAAACCATTTCGAAAAATTGCACCTCAAATTTTTGACTTTGAGATTTATCTCTTTATCTTCTTCACTCAAGGTTGTTACTTAGGTATAGAGTGTTAGGATACCTAGAAATGTTTTCATCACTACTTGAGTCTTCTATCCATCCTCCATTCCTAGGTTGTTCAGGTGCTTCTCTAAAATCTCTCTATAAGATTGAAGTAGTTTTTTCTTTGTTCACCTGATGTTATATGTAATCAACAAGACCTTGTTGAGGTCTATCCTTGATTCTTACTTAAAGTTTAAATATCTCTTCTTATGTTGGTGGCATCATATTTTATCATCTTCTAAAATTTCTTGTCAATTGGGAGGTAGTTTTAGAATATTTTTTTGTATTTAATTGAATTCTCAACATCTCTAAAGAGGAACTACTATATTCTAAGGAGAATAGACTACTTTTCAAAGGTGCTTCCTCATTTTCATTCACATTTCCTCTTAATTCCTCCCCTTGTCTCTCTAGATATTGATCAAATTCATCCAACTCTGCTCTTTGTAATTCTTGTTCATTTATTCATTGCATTGTTTCATCTAGCTCATGAACCACCTATTCTCTTAATTGTGCATTATGTATTCTTAGGATTTCATATTCTTCCTATAATTGATGTGCCTCCCTGATCATCTATTACAAAATCCCTAATTCTTCATTTTGAGTCTCATTCCCTTCTTCACCTATACTAGGTTCTTGTTCCTGTAATGCAACATTTGTGAGGGTTCAAAGTTGTTCTTCTCCTTCATTATCTGGAAACCTTACATGGACTTGTAATTGTCTATGTTCTCTATCTCAATGTTCGAACTCTCTTTTTTTTATTATGGGTTCCTCTTCTGCTATGAATAGCCATTTTGGGTTCATTTATTCTTCTTATCTAGCGATTCTACTCAATTCTCCATGTTCATAAACTTGCATCCCTGATCATGGTTCTTTTGTCATTATTCCTAAATTTTATTCTGATGATTTCAAGTTGATTACATTCACTTATGCCTATGCCTTATACACATTCAACTTATAACCATTTATAGTTTTGGGGCAAATTGTACCATCTAATTTCCTTATTTATAAAGCCCCATTACCCATTACTTCTTCCACCTAAAAGGTTCCAAGCCACAAGGTTTTATATTTTTCTGGATTGATCTCTCTTTTCCTATTACTTATTTTATTTTTTTAAATGTTTGTCATACCAAAATTTACATTGCTACTGGGAAAATCTTTGTTGCCCATTATGCTATTACCCTCTTTTCTCCTAGTTGTACTCTCAGACTATGTACTAAGAATTCAACTTATATAACCACCTCTTATCCATACATTAACTAGAATGGTGTAAGATTTTTTTGGCTTGAAATTTGTCTTGTACATCTATAAGACTACTGGTAGTTGCTCTTCCTAATTGGTACCCTCCACACTACATGTCTTGTACCAGATAGAAACTAAGACCCTATTTATTGCCTCTATTTGCCCATTTACCTTGGGATAGTATGGACTAGATAACAAATGAAAGAGCTTGAATTTTGTAGTTATATTTTGAATAATATCATTGAAAAATGACACCTCATATCACTTGTCAATTGTAGGGGAAACCCAAACCTGGTAATAACCTGTTCATACAAGAAATGAGGAATGTTTATTGCAAAATTATATGGTAAAGCCCTCGCTTCTACCCACTTCATCAAGTATTATGTTGCCAATACAATATATTGGCCTTTCCCTTTTTGACTTATTCAAAGTGGTCCCACAAAATCCAATCCCCACCTTTCAAAAATTTCTTGGGGTTGAGAAGGATGTAATGGCATGCAATCTCTTTTTAATGGCTTCCCTCTTCTATGACACATGTCACATGCATTTACATACTATTTGGCATCATGATAAAGTGTGGGCCATCATAGTCTTATAAACAACCTTTTCTGTGTTTTTGCATCTAGCCTCATATGGCCTCCAACCAATCCCTCATGTGCCTCCTTCAATATTTGTTGTACTTCATCCTCCATCACACACCTTCTCAATATGTGGTCTTCTCCCATATTATATAACAAGCCTGCAATCAATGTGAATGGTGTCGATTTTGTAATGATCTTCCTTTGTTCTATTGTTGTCATCTCCTTTAGTAGATTTCCTATCAAAAGAAAACTTTTGATGTTTTTATACCATGTTGGTATCACACTTATCATAAATACTTGCACGCCAAGGAATTCATCTTGTATTATTCCTTTTGCAAATTCTCCAAAGTGAATCCTCAATAGTTGGTCTATTATTACGTTCTTATTTCTTAGCCTTACTACCACCCAAAACATGAACTCCTGTAGTATGACGAGCCATCCATTCACTCATCCAAATATTATTGTTTTGTTAATAAATTATAGCAACATCTGATGGTCTACGTAAAAAATAAAATGTGTTGTCTAGTAGGTAATGTCTAAAATTTTTTACTACATAAATCATTCCCAATGCTTCCCATTATTTTGTGCTATAATTCTTCTTCTCCCTTGACAACAACTAAGTTATAAAATAAATGGACTGGTCCAACTCAAACTATCCTTCTTGAGCTAAGGCACAGTTGATCGCAAACTTTGAGGCATCTACATGAACATGAAACTCCTCCCAATTTCGATAAAACAAGATAGGTGCTTTCACCAAATATACCTTCAATCCTTCAAAAGCCTCTTGGTGTTCCTATACCCACTTGAAAGAAACACTCTTATGTGTGAGAGTGTCTAGCAGATAGGAAATGTGTGCATAGTTCCCAATAAACCTCTTGTAATATCCCACCATTTCTAAGAATGTTTTTAAAAAACTTACATCATGTGGTTCTTCCATCAATAATATCACTTGTATCTTATATAGATTTGGTTTCAAGCCTTCATGGCATACAATATGTCCTTGTAGTTTTCCATATGGCACCATCAACATACACTTACCTGGATTCAGTGCAATCTGATATCTCCTGCACAAACTCATGCATTCTTCCAATGCCTTCAAGTGTTCTAGTGCTAGACCATATGAGGACCAATCATCCAAAATTGCTTTGAAATTTCCTATGGATATTTTATCAAAAATATACAAGATGATTCTTTGAAAGGTAGCTAAAGCATTACATAATCCAAAAGGCATGCAGTTATATGCATATATACCATTTTCCACTACAAAAGTGGTCTTAAATTTATCTTCCTTTGTAATGTAGATTTGGTTATATCCTAAAAAACCATCTAAACATGAATAGATCTCATACCCATCTACTTCCTCTAATACAGAGTCTATGAAAGGAATCGGGAAGGGATCTTTTATAGTTACGATATTTAGACTCCAAAAATCCATCCAAATTTGGATCTTGTTTGCTTCTCTTTTCAAAGTAAGTATTATAGGTGATACCCATTCACTTGTTGTAACTTTGAAAATATTACCTGCATCCAACTTCTCTATCTCGGTATTCACTAGAGCTGTGTACTTTTGATTCATTCGATATGGTTATCTCCTCACTAGTTGTGCACCTTCATTCAAAGAAATATTATGTTCACATAGTTCCAATAGTATTTCCTCCAATCCTTCTAGGTCCATGCAAACACATCTTTATACTCCATAAAGATCTTGAATACTGTTACTTTGAGCACAACATTGTAATCATCTCCACATATGATCTTCTTGCCTTCCTCTCCAAGTTTAACCAACACCATCCTTGGTCCTTTGTATTTGATAGATTCAGGTTCTTCTATCATATTTAAAACATTAATGCGATGAGTTGGTTTTCTTTAATTACTACATCACCCTTAGTATATTCTACAAGAAAATAGGAAATATCCACTTTTTATTTTCCTGGTACTTCTCTATTGTTGATTCTTATTGCTACTCAAATTTTTTCTGGTTCCTTCTTTTCTTCATCTTAGATTTTATCTTCTTTGTGGATGAATAACCATTGAGGTGTGAATACTTTATATTATTCCATTTTCCAATGAAGTATACCTTTGTCATCATTCCTATTGTCTTCCATGTACTCCGTTTACAACACTCCTGTATTAGAATTATATCATGTTTCGTCATCTAATGATGAACTTACTGATTCATCTAAGGTTGTGTGGTCTTGGCTGATTCTTCAAGTTAATCATGTACTTATGCTAGCCTTTCTTAAAAGTGAGATGTTATTTCTCCCAATTATGGTTTACTTTCACCATTCTTAGCCATCCATGTCTAAGAAATATCTTATGTAGATAGGCAAATTGATATGTCCTTATTTGCTAAATTAGTTTTGGTATTATGTGTTATTTTGTAAATGTATGCGAAGTGTTTGACAAAAAGTGTGTGCATATATTTAATTATTATTTTGTAAAGTGCAATTTAATATTGTACGTAAAAATAAAGTCATGTAATTCAATTATATCGTCTAAATTAGAGTTATAAACTATTTTGTCCTATAGTGGAAAATATAAAATAATGCAAAAGCACATGCATACGAAATGTAATTTGAAGGAAGTTATAAGGTAGTTGGAGGATAACTTCTTTGTGGGTGCATAAATAAGCCCTCCCCTCATTCATTCAAGTTTTTCTTCCATGGAAGTGGCTCATAGATGTTCAAGCATTGAAGGCAGTCATGCAAGTTGATGTATTAATGCAGTCTAATTTGGTATGCATCCTTGAAGGATATTTAGCCTAGGGTTTACAAAGTGCATATTGTAAAACTATAATGATGTATCATAAATACCATTGTTAATATAAAACTATTGTATTTATTGTTATCTACCATTGTTGCTGCTATTTCTGTCATTGCTGCTATTATCAATGTTGTTGCAGGTTTTCTATGCATTATTATTGCTATACTACAATAACTTCATGTTAGCGTATATTAAATTACTATTATTATTTCATTATTTAGTTGGGATATTAGGGAATAAATTAGGTTAGCTTATTGTTAGCGCTAGTTTATTCCTGGCCTTAATAGGTTAGTAGATCCTACATCTACGAGCCTACTATAGACATTGTAACCTATATATTCCTAATCATTATCAATACGAGTGTTCGTTTATCTTACATGGTATCAAAGCAGGACCTGGGCGGTTTGAGGCGGCCCGCAGTCTAGATCTGGCATGCTTCTCGAGGCGGCCTGCAGACTGACTGGCTTGCTACCCGAGGAGGCCCACAGGTGCACAGATCCTGAGGAGCAAGATCTGCTGACGCAGCCCGCAGGCCCGACATCTCACGCCACAAGGTGGCCTAGGAGAGGGCCCGCAGGCCCACGTCACCAAGCGGGGAGAAGGCCCACAGGTCCGACAACATTCTGTTGTCAGACCTGACAGGCCGACAACTAGTAGCGGCTCAGACCCGATGATCGAGATCTACGAGGGTAGGAGCGCCCTCCGATCCCCGGTGATCGACGGCCGCTACTGATGCCCCCGTGGGTCCAGCACACAGCCGGGCGGGCAGGCATGCCCTCCCAAGCGAGGACCGAACCCAAATCGGAGGGCAAAAGTGCCCTCGGGTCTGATAAACACTAACAGGGGAACCCCCCTATCATCTCCCGATAGTTTGGACCGGTCAGCGAGGGCAGGCGCGCCCTCCGCCGGATACGACAAGCAAACTCTCAGGAATAAATTCTAGAAGGCAACCACGTGCGCTTGGGCACAGATCCCAAGGCACTGACTCCGACCGTGACACTTGGCGACCAGACACGACCTCGGGCATAGATCCTGAGGCACTGACATGGCGGACAACCACTGTACCTGGACCGAACAAGTGGCGAACAGCCACATGGACAGACCCTGGATCGGACAAGTGGCAGACAGCCACGTGGACAAACATGACAAGTGGTGGACAGCCACTGGACCTGGACCAAACACAACACATGGCGAATAGCCACTGGACTTGGATGCGACACGTGGTGGACTGCCACGTGCCACCTGATTGGACTCGCCCGCAACACGTGGCGGCTTGACAGCCGCGACACATGGTGGCTTGACAACCGCGACACGTGGCGATGACCAAAAGGGGGGCTGACTGACTGCCCAAAGGCAGTCAACATTGTTAGGGCTTGACAACCCTTTTATACCCCCCTCCCATCCCCCGCGCGGGCGATGTGGGATAAATCCCACATTTTTCCTCGCCCGCGCGAGGAAAGAAGGGAAAGGGAATATTATTCCCTTCCCTTCACGTCGGGGCAGCTAGCCCGACCGGCCGCGAGGCCAGCGCTAAGGCGCTGCCCGACGGGAGATCGGGGTTTCAAGCCCCGTCGGGGCCAAAACAAGGTATTTTTTTTTAATTTTTTTATTTGCATTTTAATTAAAGTTTTTTTCTTTTTATTATTTTTTTTAATAATTTAAACTTAAACATATTTTTTATTAAATCAATTTTTTATTTAACTATTTAAATTGATTTATTTAAAAGATATATTGTTTAGTTTTTTAATTATTAATTAAAATGATTTATTAAAACTTTTCTTAAACTATTGCAAATTAAAAATTAAAGAAATATTTTTTGCAACTTTGATATTTAAAGGTGCTAGTGTTTTCTCACCAAATGGAGATATAAGACATAACTAGAGCACATTTTTTTTGTTGCAAATTTGACAAACTCTTCTCAAACCTTGTTAGTTTTGCAAAATCCAAGAGGGACACAATAATAGACATTTGATTCTTTCTTGCACAAATAGCAAACAAGGAGACTGGAATTTTTTTTTGTAAATTTCAAAGGCACAGTGTGCATTTGTTTTCTCCAAGGGGGGATATAAGACATAAAATTGCACATTTTTTTTGCAAAAATTTGAGAAGAAATTGTAACCTTGGGTCCATCAAAAACTAAGTCGTTTGTCGACTAGTTCTGGAAGCCTTCCAACTGTGGGTCGTGTGTCGACTTGTCTTGGAAGGAGTGCTCAAAATTGTTAATTTTGCAACATAGAGGGGGGAAGGCAACATTGTACATATTTTGCAAAATTGGAAAACAAAGTAGGAGACATAAAAATATCATTTTTTTTGCACAACACAAAACACACATTTTGTTGCAAAAATTAAAAGGTGCATTTTCGATTTTACTCGACACCTTTATTGGCAAATTAGGTGCATTTTCGGTTGCATCCGACACCTAAGTGATAAGAATTTTGTGGGCATTCTTGTTTGATTATTGCATTATTTATTTTGCAATTATAAGTCATATAATCAAGAACACACTAAACCCCAAAATTTCACAAATTTGTGTAAATCTTTGCACAGATTTAAAGCCAAAATTAATTGATATTCTCTCCTAAATCAACAAAACCCCTAATTCACTCTTATTTGTTTGGCTTAATTTCCTCCAAATTTTCATCCTTCTTGAAAGGAGTTAAAGCAGGTGCCATTAAATATCTATTTGAGTGAATTATATTTTGATACTCTTTTAGGGTAATCAAAAGAAAGAACAAGGTTTTTTTAAAGGAACCTTAAAAGTTGCAATTCTTTGCACTAAAGGGGGATAATTCCTTTCTTCCTTCAAACATAGATTTTGATAAGAGGGAAATAAAACTTGTAAAGGCAATCAGAAAAGTCCAAGTCATCAACATTAAACCTTTTTTTTTAGACTTCCTAATAGCAATCATGCTTGAAGTACTTACAATAAGAAAGGACAAATTGGTGAACTTTATTTTATCAAATTCCCTAGAAAGCATAGTTTTGCACAAATTGTAAAAATGACAACCAAGACACCATTCAGTGTTGGTTTCAAAATAAGCAAAACTAAAATGCTAAAGGCACATCACAGAAGCCATCTTTTTAGTGAAGTGTCTCATTCTGATTCTGTTTCTGGTTCAAAGATAGCATAAGGAGTGCTAAATTGCTAAAACAGTTTTGTAGAGGGAAAACACATGTGTCCCTTGGGCAAAAACACCATCTTCTCTCTCTCTCTTTTTAGGCTTCATAAATAGCATAAGTATTTTGTTTGAAGACCTTCCAATAAGGGGTGCTTGTACCTCTTTTAGGCTTCATAAATAGCAAAATCTAGGTGTTTGAAGTACTTGTAACAAGAGGAGAGACTTTTTGTGATGTAAAATTGTCTAGGAGGCAATATTTGTAAAATCCTTCACAACACTCTTGAGTTGCATACTTTTTTGCAATTGGGGGGGGATATTCATTTCTTTTCTTCATTGATTTTTGTAAATAGGGAAGATGACTTATAAGGGTGCATTTTCGGCTTTGACCGACACCTTAGTCACACTTCCTTCAGAAATTAATTACACTATGTTTTGCAACAAGAAGGGGGGAACTTATAAGGGTGCATTTTTGGCAATGACCGACACCTTAGCTACCTTATCTTTTGCAAATTCATATTGTAAATGAATGAACCTTGTATGAAGTGATCTATTCTACTACACCTAGCGATTGCAGTGGCTGGTTACCCATGCAAATTCGGTTGGATGATGTGATTACCATAAGGACATTTGTTGATGTGAAGACAAAGCAAGGAATGACCCATTTTTTGCTTAGGAGCAGCCAGAGCACTGTGACAGAGCAAAGAACCAGCAGATCAACATCTTCTTCACTGTATTGGGGAAGTTATATACTTTACCCAAATATTGTTGTATGGGGGGATGATAGTGTAGCTAGTAGGTATATTATTACCCAAATAATGTAATAAGGGGGGATGTTAGCTTATATTAAATTACTATTATTATTTCATTATTTAGTTGGGATATTAGGGAATAAATTAGGTTAGCTTATTGTTAGCGCTAGTTTATTCCTGGCCTTAATAGGTTAGTAGATCCTACATCTACGAGCCTACTATAGACATTGTAACCTATATATTCCTAATCATTATCAATACGAGTGTTCGTTTATCTTACACTACAGATATGTAGAATTATTTAAGTGGAAATGGGATTATGTGTAGCATGTTAAATTTCATTTCTACATTTTGGCATCGTTGTTATTTCAAATTTGGGTCCAATTTGGTGATGTGAATTTATGAAAAGTAAAACCCTTGGGGAGATGCACAACGAAAACAATGGAGTGCAGCCACAGACGTAGGTGAAGACACACCAGATTTTTTTGTTTTTTTGGTGATGCATATGAAAGGTTGTCTAAAGGAACATGCACACCAACGAGATGTAAAAATGCAAGTGAATATTTTGCAGATTAAGGATTTGCAAATGCCTGTAGCACCAATCTGGACGTCTACAGTCTAGACGTCTGCAATCTAGATATCTATAGAACAAGTATGGACATCTATAGAAGTAGTCTCGATGTCTACAAAAGCAGTCTAGATTTTTGTAGTCTAGACATCTACAAAAGCAATCCAGCCATATACAATCTAGACATCTGTAGTCTGGATGTCTACAGTATAGACGTCTGCAGCAGTAAAATAGGTAACCAATCAGTGTTTCAGAAGAAGAGAGTATAAGAGCAGAGTAAGAAAGAGGGAAAACATCAATGATAGGAATGGGTACAAGGACCACCAAGATTCAAGGAAAATGTTAATGCAAAAACTATACGAGGATATGTTAAAACCTAAACAAGCGGTAGGAAAGTTGTAGAGGAGTGCAAAGGACGATAGTCAGGCACCAAAGCAACAATGCACGAGGTCTTAGGAAGGAATAACATGGTCATAACCAAAATTACACCAAAGGAAGTTATGTAGTAAGGACGTATAAGAAGACAAGAGAAGACTTTTTGGTGAGAATAAATATACCTAGACTAAAATCATCTGATGAGGAGCAGCATAGCAGGAACCCCACCAATGGCCAATGTAGCCACCAAAGTTTTGAAACTAAAGTGTCCATTATTCATAGGATAAGGGAAGGGAGACTTGATTAGGCATTGGAGAAATTGTCACATGGTGTGGAAAGTAACTCAGCAAAACAATGAAGTAAATTGGAGGAGGTGGTTTCCTACAATATTTCATGGATTTGTAATGGATTGGTACATAAAATTGCCAATAGATAAGTACAAGACGTCTATTATCTATCTCTAAACATTTGTTGTCTTTCCCAGACATCTAGTCATCTAGCCCAGATATCCATTCTAGATGCTTGTCATATGTCCTAGACGTCTGGTTGTCTAGTCCAGATGTCCAGTTTCGACATCTATCGTCCATCCTAGACGTCTAGGCTTCTAGTCCATACTTTTGCCATCTATCAGGTCATCTATCCCAAACATCTATTAACCCATCTAGACATCTAGTCCATCTATCTGTAATATCTACACTAACCCATCTAGAATTGTGTGCAACTCATATGAGACGTCTACTTTTGCTCAACCCGTTTGAGACATCTATCCATCTAAGCCGTCTAACTCGTTGTCCTAGACATCTAGACATTGTACCCATAAAAGTTCTCAATCTATCTATCCTTAAGCCATCAGAGACTAAGCCATCAAGTATTATCGTTAGAAATATTGTCATCTGAGGTAGTGAAATCAGAGCATTTGTTTGAAGTACAATTCGATAAGGGAGATGCATGTCAAAGGATGATAAGCAGTCGATTAGATCATCATGAAAGTAGTAAATTAGAGTTGAGAGGAAGCAGTTTCAATGAGTTAAGTGAAGACTTCCAGAATGCTGATGAGGAGAAAATTTTAGTTTTGACGGTGATGCTTTCAATGGATTTGCCATTGAGGGAGCACGCAAATGGCACTGCTCCTCGACCCCACAAGGTACGTTGTCCCTTGACCCTGCAAGGAAACTCCCACTCCCTTGACCCCTAACACAGATGGTGGTAAGCATTACTGGTCATGTTCATGATGTTGATGGCATTGCTCATGTTGATAATATGGCTTATTGTAAAAAGTGAAGTGCCTATTCAGAGACTACTGATCATGTTGATCATGTTGAGGTTACACATGCTTGTAGTAAGGGGAGTGCAAAATCAAAGAATAAGGTGTTGCAAGCAGTTTCAAGTGAAGTCTATTTCCAAATATGTGTGGAACAGGAAAAAAAGGAAGGAGCATGACAAGAAATTTTGTTACATTGTTCAGTACTTCTATTCCCTATGTTTAGCTCGCATCGATGAGGATGTCGACCAGTTTAGACGAGGGGATATATGTAGACAGGAAAATTGATATCCTTACTTGCTAAATCAATTTTCGTATTATGTGTTATTTTGTAAATGTATGCAAAGTGTTTGATGAAATGCGCGTGCATATATTTAATTATTATGTTGTAAAGTGCAATTTAATATTGTATGTAAAAATAAATTCATATAAATCAATTATGTCGGCTAACTTAGATTTATAAACTATTTTGTCCTATAGTGGGAAATATCAAATAATGCAAAAGCAAATGCATATAAAATGTAATTTGAGGGAAGTTATGAGGTAGTTCTAGGATAACTACTTTGTGGGTGTATAAATAAGTCCTCCCCTCATTCATTCAAGTTGTTCTTCCATGGAAGTGGCACATCGATGTTTAAGCATCGAAGGTAGTCATGTAGGTTGATGTATTAATGCAGTCTACTCTGGTATGCAGCCATGAAGGATATTTAGCCTAGGGTTTGCAGAGTGCATATGGTAATGTTGAAACTGTAATGATGTATCATAAATACCATTGTTAATATAAAACTATTGTATTTACTATTATCTACCATTGTTGCTGCTATTTATATCATTGTTGTTGTTATTAATATTTTTGCAAGTTTTATGTGCATTATTATTGCTATACTACAGTAACTGCAAATCTGTAGAATTATTTAAGTGGAAATGGGATTGTGTGTAGCATGTTAAATTTCATTTCTACACGTTATAAGTATATTTTTGCATGGCAGTCACTATGAAATCCAAGGTCGAATCCTACTCCGCTATTTGCACTTTTTTATTCATCAATATGTCTCTTGTATCTATTTCATACTAGTCTACTCCATACAATCTAAAATTTGGAGGTCGCAATGCTAGTTGTCGAATGCTTTTCAACATCTTCTTGGACATCACATTCACACTTGATCCTCCATCTTACCATAAATTGAGTCAACTTGTTCAATATATCCATGTGAACCAAGGTTGGCTTCTTTCTAGCTTCGATCATCAATATTGTGGGATCAATGAATTGATCCTGTTTGACATTGGTCACTCCCAAAACTTCTCTTTTCCTCATATTTATCATCTCATCAACCATGGTGTATAATTCGAGTAATACACTAAGTAGGATTGATACTTTAAATTCCATGGTCATGCTCAGTACTTGTGTCATTAAGCTTTCCATTGATGCTTGCTTACTAGTCACTATCTTTGACTTTTTCAGGGTGTTCTCTTGGAGTGATATTTCTTGCTTATCCTTCTCCAATTCTTCATTTACCATATTGTGGGCTTCTTGCCATCGTTCTTTTTCCTTAGCAAGATTCAGATACTGCTCCATATTTTTAGTGTAAGCTCTTGTCACTGCTAGTACTTGCTTTTCTTTTTCTAGAGTGTCACTTCACAAATGTTAATTGAATTGACATTCTCTAGTAATTGATTTGTTCAGACAATTTCTTCCTTTTGGTTACCTTATCCACACCATTGACACATGTGAGTAATATTGTTTGTGTTTCCTCCAGTCTACGACTTGGGATAACTTTTTGGAAAGTGTCCCCAGTCTTGGCAATTTCAAAATTGTATAATTCTTTCATCTAAATCATACTAAAGTTGACTTTGTCCTCCTTACCTTTCACCTCGATAATTGTTCCTATATCTACCACTTATTGCATTTTTCTATTTCTTGAAGTATTTGTCTGCTACATTGTCATGGTTTGGTACCTTGATCCCTTCAAATTGAATGGACAATCTGAGACTGGATGTCCTACCACATCTCATATGTTACTATACGCATTCTTAGGGAAATCTATATTCGTATAACCTTCTAAATTGCAATCCAAACACCAGATGTCTTTTTGTTCTTTTTGTACTTATTTGACTTCTTTCATGATTTTGTCAAACTCTTTTCTAAAAGAGTAGATAGCACTTTACACCTTATTCTCCACATCTCTATCTGAATATTCATTCCTTGAATGCCCTACAATTTTGGTCATCATTTGTTTGGCTTTGATCTCAAAATTCTTTACTTTTTTCATAGCTTCAGCGTATTTGGAGGATGGAACAAGCTTCATCTTCTTTCTATACATAGATAGAATTCCATCTATAAACCATCACTTTACTAGTCCATCAGCCAATGGCATCTACATTTTATTGGCCAAATGTTTTCGTCTTCTATTATAATTCTTGACATCTCCTAGATTTTGTTTTGTGGCATGAAATCTCTGTTATATTTTTGGTGCCACGTAGTGATCAAAATTCTTTTATAAATTCATCTTGCATTGTCTTCCATTGCCCGAATGGATGTGTACTTTGCCTCTTCAAGTACCAATCAAGTATCATTCCTCCCAAGGTAGTAGAAAGCAATTGCAACCATTCAACAGGTTGTGTTACTCCATTTGCTTCCCATATTGTGGTACAAGTACCAATGTTAAGGGTGGGCATTTTTTTTTGTCTGCTCTATTAGAAATGTGTGTCATTGCATAATCTCTCAATCTCTTTGTCAGCTGATGACAATGCTTGTGGAGTTTTATTCCACTCTCTTTTTATTATAGGTGGTTCAATTTCTTGCTCAAGTGCTTACCATTCAAATAGTCTTTATCCAAACTACCTTGTGTCACTACTTTGCAAGTAACTGATATGCAATTTTGGTCTTCCTCCCCAAGTATCCACACATGGTTTCTCTGGTGCCAAGATCTAATATTTTGCATCTATTGGCAAACTCCTCTTCGCTAGCTCAGGTGTTACCATTCGCTTTTCGCTTACTACGTTAGCTTCTACTGCTACACTAGTATCTTCTTCGACTATTTAATTTTACACTTTATTCTTTATTGTTAGTAACAATGTTTGCCAACTTTCTCTTTCAACTCTTGGACTTTCGTCGTCCAAGGGGTTGCACACCTCCACTTTTGATAGCGTAACTTCATCTCTACTTTGTTTTCCTTGGTGTGTCAGTCTCACTTTGCCTAACTGGTTGCTCCATAATTTGTATTTGATTCCCCCATCTTCGACCTTGCAACCTTAAATTTTTCATTCACCTCCTTGTCTTATCATGCTCACTTCTCTCAACCCAAACTTGATCTAGGCACACCAAATGTAGACAACGTTGAGGACTTCCTAATATGAGGGAATGTCAATTCTAATGGCAAGGAAAATAGCAATACATGCTAAGGAACATGTCAGTGTGGGCTTGATACTCCTTGTATTGATGTTACTCAAATGAAAAATCCCTAATGGCTTAGTTTATGACAACTTGCTCCAAGAATGAACTAATACTGATGGAAATGATTGATGTTGGATAGGCTATGACAACAAGACGAATTTTGACACCTCAAGATGACATGATGGTATGAGCATGATGGCAAGACGAATGTCGATACCTCAACAAGACAACATGATGACATAATCAATGTTGGCTTCAACTATAACGGCTAGTTGCATTTCGGCTCCTAGTGTGACAACAAGTCTATGTCGGCTACAAGATGATGACTAGTTTGTGACTATAAATTTGAATCAAATCCCCTTGTCAGTTAGATGATGTCATCCTTGTAATCTTAGTTATAAAATTCATCGAATTATTTAGATAAAATTTGAAATTCATTGAATTTAAAACCCTAGTGAATAAGTTCGACGAATAAACCCTCAATTTGACAAGAAAAAAATTGGGCAAAAAACTGGTGGGGAATGCATGTGCAAATTTTTTCGCATGTGTTTTCAACCCTAAATTCGATCATGCTCCCATTGTGTTTTCCATATCTTGTTCTCCACCTCCGCCTCGTCAGTTCAAATCTCAGTTTTGTCTAAATGTTTATTTTTTGAAACATCAAGCTGTGTCTGCTCATATTCACAGGATTTGGAATCTAGTTCCTAGACCAACTGGAATTCATGGTAGAATTTTCTGGTGGAATGAAGCTATATCTAGAACAATTGTTCTTCTCAGGAATTTAGGAGTTGAAGTTGCCAAGAGGAGACGAATCTCTAATGCAGCCCTTAAAGCTAAACTGGCTTGCGCTTCTGTCATACTAGAAGTGAGCCCTCTAAGCTCTATTATTCAAGCCCAAGTTGCAAGTCTTAGGCATGAGCTTAAAAAAATTGAGCTTTATGAAGCAAGGGGAGATCAACTTCATGCTCGACTTCACTGGCTGAAAATTGGCGATAGGGTTTCAAAATATTTTTTTCAAAAAATAAAGCCCTTGAGACAATCCATTCAATTCAATGCTATTCAAGATGCAAGGGTTCGTTGGACTTTGCTTCCTAATATTATTAAAGTTTTTGTCAAGCATTATCAAAAAGTTTTTGCTTCTTAGGAGTTAACTCCTGAACGACAGGTTGCAATTCAAGCTTGTTGTGCAGTTGTTCTTGAGAAGCTTTCAACTCTTCAAAAGGAATCTTGTGAGTGTCCTTTGTCATTGGATGATCTTGTTGAATCCCTATCCAGGATGGCCAATGATAAAGCTCTAAGATTATATGGATTTCCTTGTGAATTTTATAAGGAGTATTGGGACATGGTTGGCCCAGATTTACTGTATGTTTATCAGGAAGCAATGGCTTTTGGATCTTTACGTTCTATAATTAATAAAGGCAATATTAAATTCATCCCTAAGCAAGGGGAAGTGCTCACCAACTGGAGGCCTATTACTTTACTCAATGTGAGTTATAAATTTATTTGCTAAGGCTTTGGCCTTACGCCTTAGACCTCTGTTGCCACTTATTATTCATCTTGAGCAAACTGGGTTTGTGCAGAGCAAATATATTATGGATAATGTAATTGTTGTTTGGGAGGGCATGGAATGGGCTAGAGCCACTCAACAAAATACTTTTTTCATCAAGATTGATTTTGAGAAATCCTATGATAGGATTGAATGCAATTTCATCCTTACCATGCTTCAAGCTCTTGGTTTTGGGCCACATTTCTTGAGCTCGGTTAGTATGGTTTTTGCGGATGCTTCAATTGTGCTTACTTTGAACAATTGTCAGTTTGAATCAATTGAATTGTTTAGATCTGTCAAACAGGGTTTTCCTTTGGCTCCTTCTCTTTTCATATTGGCAGTTGAAGCTTTTGGATACCTTCTTGCTAACCAAGTGAGTCAAGGTAATATTAGGGGTATTTCTTTACCTGGAGAATCTTCTCAACTTATAAATGGATATTTTGCAAATGATTATTTTTTGACTCTTCATGAGGATGAACACTTTATCAAACAAGATATAGATTGTCTGGATATTTTTTGCAATGCATCATGATATAGCATTCAATGGAGGAAGACCTCATGCTATAGGCAATCCTCTTTGGACCTTCCAAGTTGGCCAGTGGCATTGGATCCAACCAAGGGAGATGTTTAAATTCCTTAGCATCCCATTTGCTTTTTAGAGTTCCCCTACTGTCTTGTGGAATTATGTTTTACAAAAAGTAGAGAAAAATTTTTCCTTTTGGATCACCAAAAAACTTACTCTAGCTGGTAAGTTTCAGGTGTGTTCCAAAATTATTGCTTCTACTCATGTGTACTATTCATCTTGTTGGGTCCCTTCTCAAGCCTGCTATAAAAAGTTGGAAAAGCTTTTAAGGGATTTTCTTTGGGCTAACTCATCACATAAACAAGGGTTTCATAGAGTTACCTGGGAAATTTGTTGTCTTCCCAAAAAATTAAAAGGTATGGGACTGCATGATTTTCAAAGACAAGGTTTTGCTTTATCTACCAAATGGATTCTTCGAGCCTGAAGTGGTTCTGAAGCTTGGAAAGTTCTCATTCGGCACTGCATCTCCACTAGTTTACCTCTTGGCAGGAAGGTTCAGAAAGGCATAATTTTCAATCCCTTCTGGTTGCTCCTATCCCAGTTAAAATTCAAGGCTCTTTTGTCATTCAGAGCATATGGAGGGCTTGGGAGAAAATTAAGCCCTGGTTGAGTTGGCTAGGGGATGGACATCGAAAAGGTGCTTCTATTTCCACTTATAATGTTTGGTGGTCACCTTTTATTACTCTTCAAGGTTCCCCTCTTGTTGCGATGCAATGGATTCATGCTCAACAGTTTTTCAGGAAAGGGATTTCAACAGTGGCAGGCTTTTTTTCGAGATATTCCAAGGATTGGATCCCA
The DNA here is from genome assembly GCA_028583015.1 of Wollemia nobilis. Taxonomy (NCBI): domain Eukaryota; kingdom Viridiplantae; phylum Streptophyta; class Pinopsida; order Araucariales; family Araucariaceae; genus Wollemia; species Wollemia nobilis. The sequence goes on along the minus strand of JAQPPZ010002048.1, from coordinate 763,945 downwards.
TGCGATGATTTTAGGAGATTGTTTGGCCTGCGACCAGATGATAAGATTACTTATGACATTGTTTTGGATTGTATCCCCTTTTCCCTTTGGCCCATGATCTGTAGATATTCTCAAAATCCTTGGTGGTCTGATTGGGGATGGTTTAAGAAAACCCCACTTCTTACTTACAAACCTAAATTAGGGTATGCTTGCCTTACTCCCAATCTCCCTATGGTTCAAAGACTCAATGCCCAATGGGATCTTCTTTCCACTCAAACTCGATGGAGTCTAAGATTAAAATGGCTTGGACAGGATATATTGAACACAAACATTGCTTGGAGCCTCTTATCCTATGGTCTTCCTCTTGGACAAAGATTAAACTACCTTGGAATAGAGAATCCTTCCTGTCATTTTTGCGGTGCTCCAGAGGACCCACTTTATCTTTTTTGGCAATGCAGGAAAGTTTGAATGGCCTAGGATTGGCTTGAGACCTTCTTTCGGCCTCATATGGCCAGTTCATTCACCTGGCATCATGTTTTGCTTGGTGACCCACCAGATTTTTCCTTGCCCTTGTTGGAAGTGTGGAACATTCTTCGCATCAGTGTGCTCTTTCATATTTGGAAAACTTGTAACAAAATTCTCTTTTCTCAACAGCATAGTTCAAATGAATTTTCAATTGTTGATAAGTGCATAGTTTACTCTGATTTTGGCTCCAGATTTCAGTTCAAGTGGAGAAAGTTCATATAGAGGTGGAGCATCTTCGCGCTCTTATGCAGAACTAGGGTAATGCCCCATGTACGGTCATCTTAGTGCCTTCTATATAGCCTTCTCGATCTTGTCTCTAATGGCATTGATGGTTTTGGTACAAGTGATAATGTTGGCACGCCTGGGGAGGATGGGTGGCTCATTCTTATTCCTTCTAATATTGGTTGTTAGCATCTGGCGGGTGATGGACATTCACCTCGTGAGCTACCTCCATGATTGACATGATTTAATGCATACTTTTTGGTGTTGTGGTTGGTGACGAGTTTAACCCTGTTTTTATTGTTTTGAGTAATGCTGCCTAACTCCACCTAAGTTAGTGTGACTACATATTGGGGTGTGCCTATCCACCTATTTTTTGGTTGTAAAGGGTTGTATTTTAAATTAATTAAAATTTAAGCCTTTACATTCAAAAAAAATTCATGCGGTAAATTTTTTGCATGTGTTTTCCCTTTTATATTTGATATTTTCCTCTTTATATTTGTTTTTTGGAAACATTTACAACATCCAAAAAATCTGTGAATTTGGCAATAGTCGCGACTACGTGTGACTGAGTTGTAGCTTCAATTGCATTAGATTTTTCTCTATATTATAATATAATAGTTTTATTGAGTTAAATAAACTTTTTGTGATTTATTGTTTTTATATAATTTTTCTCATATTTTTGCTTTATATATATATTTTAAATAAAAAATAAAATTAAATAAGATATTTTTTACATTTAATTTTAATGTTTATATATATATATATATATATATATATATATATATATATATATATATTTTTTTTTTTTTTTTAATTTATTTATTTATTGATATATTTAACATAAAGTTTTATATTAAAAATGTAGAAAGTAGGTTTACATTCTTTTAATACATTTAAATAAAATTTTATATTTAAATGTTGAAAGTAAAATTAAATGGTATTTTTTTTAGAAAAACTATTTAAAATGGTACCATTAAAATCTACTATAGAAGCTTGGAAATATATGACAAGGGAATTATTAATGTTTGTTTCAAGTCTCTGTTTGAGTTTTTTAATTACTAATTTATTTACATAACATTGAAAGGATATACTCGTCGGACTGAACGCTTGTCCCTTTCCTGGTGCTTTTAGCAGTGTAAAAGGTTTTAAATGAATGTGGCATGGTGGTTATAGGGGTGGACTGCGCAAAGGTCTGTGTGGCAGCTTTCAAGGCGGACAACGCAGAATACTGTGGCAGCCATAAAAGCTGGACAACCTGCTCGAATTCGTGGCGACTACCGATTCCACCATGTAAATTAAAAAAAAAAAGAACTTTGAAAGGATATACATTTATAATATGTCAAATTTTATTTCAAATTTTTAAACATGTCGAATTTCTTTCAAACTTCAAGAGTGTCGAACTCGAACACGAACTCAAACTTGATAACTAAGCCTGTAACTGCTACATTCCATCTAAGCACTCCTTCCTACAACATTGTAACACAACATAGATTCGAGCACATACAAACATTCAAAGAGATAGAGTTGGCACAAAAATATGTTCTTGCACTATCATGGAAACAAGTACATCTCAATCATGTGATTGCAACAATCTCCTGTATAACACTATCAATCTAACGACTCCTTACAATGGTTGTTCTCCTATGTAATGGATATGGATCTAGATGGACAATTTACAATATGAAAGGGTATATATATATAGTGTGTGTGTGGTTCTGGTAGTTACCATAACCAGCCAAGCCTCAACTACCAAAACTACTTTTCATTTCAACCTTAACGATGTGATGAACAAATCACTTAACCTTTCACAAATGACAATTAATTTTATATGTTTGATTACATTGCATTTATCATTGCTAATTACTAAATGACATTGCATTTGACCAATTGGACTATTTTGCATGTCATTCCTATGCAAAAACAATGTACAACATTTGGATGCATAAACATTTTGACAAACACTTTATTTATTTTTGGAACTGTTGTCTACAACTCAACAAGATGCATCCTAGCAATAAGATGTGAGAAAGACATGCTTGTATGAATTAATGACTAAACCTTGTGTTATATCCAAAATACTCTTTAAGGGGATCTTAGAATAAATTTAGTATTTCTAGTATGATAGGATTTGATATTTCTAGTATGATATGCATTTCAACATATTTATTCATATCTATGTTGTTATTGTTGGTGTGATTTAGTCTTTTCGTCAATAAGGATGTAAGTTTCCTATATATTTCATAATATGTAATACAAAGTGTGCTAGTGTGTTCAATCTTTCATATTTAATAATTAACCACTTGTATACCCACTTTTAATCAACCCAATAAGATTATGCCAACTCTACTTGAAATGTTTCATCACTAAAAGCACAAACACTTAAAAGACCTTGAACTTGTTAATATCAAAGTACATATATAGAAAATAGTTCTAATGCTTCACCTACGCTCTTCAACCTCCTCTGAAATCTCATCAAACTTGGGTCTATTGTAAACTTTTTCTCTACCTAGTTTAATGTTTACCAATGTTTTAATATTCATACTTGCCTTTGCTAGGATCTTAATGACATTTATTTTTCCGTATTTAAAAAATGATCAATGTTTAATATCTTAAAAAAACCTAAAATTATTAAAAGTACATGTTTAATTCTTTTGTTGACAAAATAATAAATAAAAGAAGCTTACAATTCAAGAAAGGTAAATGATTATTTGCAAAACTCACTCTTATTGTCATAGTTTATGTTAGCTTACTAACTCTCTAATTTAGCATTATTGAGATCAGTTATATAGACAATCATTTAAGTTCATAGGTGGTCCTCACACCTTAAGCATTAACTATCTAGAAGAGTTGATAATATTATCTCTTATACCTTGATCTAAAATTGTCTCCTTTATTGGACAAAAAATAAACTAAAGAGGACTAAAGAAAAATCTAGCATAAACTCCTCCATTGACCATGATAAATTAAATTTAAATAATCAATCATGTCATCTTTTACAATTATAAACTAATACATTATTTCAAAATGAAATGTATGATTAATAAATTTAACACTACTAATTTTTGGCATACTTTTATGCAATTATTTTAACTGTTGATTATTTAATTCATGTTATTTTGTGAGAAATATAAGTTTTATATATCCCAAAATATAGAATTTTTAAAACCTTCTTCTAATCTTACACTTTCTATGTAATGCACATATTTGAAAGCATCAGTTATTAAAATCAAACCAAAAAAAATAAATAGAGGACCATAACTTATAGATCTACCTCCCAATTAGAGAAATATCAATATAAATGATGCAATTTTATGAATGGATAGGTGTGACATTATATCACTTATTAATCATTCTAATTGAATGTGTCTCAATGTTATAACAATTTCATTAATTAAAACCAGTTAAGCATATATTACAAGATTTTTCCTTAAAACTAAGAGAAAATTGGCATACACAAGTTAGATGTACTCAAATCTATTCATTATATCATATATTACAAGATTCATGATTGAGAAAACCTTTGTTAATAAGAGTATTTTCAATTTTCTTCCAAAATATATTAAAATTTGAAATAAATATCTGATTAATTTTTATGGGCAATAACTTTTTCTTTGAGAATTTGCTTACTTTTGTGTAGTATTGTATAAATTCTCAAGGAAATTAAAAATAAAAATAACACAAAACATAAAAATTAAGCATCCATAAGTTTTCCTAAGTTATGTAAACATGAAAATGTGGTTTAGCTCATTTATAAAGATCATGCAATTTTCCAAAGTTACGTACACACGAAAATGTGAGTAAGTTCTCACTAAAGTCACATACATATGTCCTAGAATCTGAGGTTATTGGACAGAAAAATCCTGGATTCAGGTTATAATCCATGTTTATGTACTTTGTATATAGCAGAATATGTACTTTGTTCCATCATTTCCATGGACGATTCAAGTTTAGAGACCAAATCATTCAGATACCATTCCACAATCATACTCCAACAGAAGGAACAGAAAAAAGTATGTTCAGATTAATTCAGATACCAAAATAAAAGAAAAAATGTATGTTCAAATTAATTCAGATACCAAATCAAACAAAAAAAAAAGGAGCAGCAATTCTCAAACCAAAAGAAGAAAAGGGGCCACAATTAACCCACTTCTGCCAAGTGTACTGCACCAATCGATAAATGAGCTGCCAAAAGGCATTTCCCAAAAATCGATCCACCTAAGTTGATGAAATACAATAGAAATATAAACTTGAATTTCAAAAATTATAATCACAAAAGCTTGCCTTCATATTTATGTCTTCCATTCTTAAAAAACTTAGGAAGCATTGAGAACAAATTCACCATCCTGCCACTCTGTCACTAAATGTTGCTCCAGAGAGATCTTCGAGGAGTGGCACTGCATTATAGGTCAGTTCTGGCAACCATTGTTGACCCTGTTTGAACTCTCTTTAGCCTTGCTGCTTATTTAATCAATTTGCGATACTCCAAAACCCTTTCTTCATCAGGATGGAGAAATTATACTCAACCTTTAATAAGGACAACTTAATGTCATGATCAGAGTTGCACTTTCCTGCTTCGCTGTACACAAACTATATAAAGAAATATCAATTACACCCTAGTTCTTGCGAAACAACAGAAAACACCAGATTATACATTGCCACTTGGCTGAAAACCACTAAATTCATTACAAAATACAAAACACTTCACTGTTTCTATCAATAATCATCCATACAACGGGATGCATTCCTGAATGATCAGACATTACTGAGAATTGATCTCACAATAGGAGAACATAGACAAGAGATAATACTCCCATACTCCAATATAAAGATGCTGTAACAGTTAATATTCAAAACAGATAATAAATCTGCATACCTAAAACAGCAATCGTTCAATATCAGACAGGCAATCAGCTTTGAGTAAAAAATTACTTATCCAGCTTTAGATTATCACATAAGTGACCAAGCTCTGGTCTAGCTTGCATCCAAGCAGCAAATCCTGTCTCCCCAGAAAATGTAGTCCCGTGTACCGCACAGCTGTACAGATATGACCTGAAAGCAATTAAAAAGAAATATCGCCTGCCAGAAAATGAAAAAACATGAGTTTTTCAATTCATATGTACAAGATATGATGTTCACTATGTCCCAAAGAATCAAATTAAAATATGTTATGGAAATTTGCATAGGAATTAGGCACATGGTAAACCATGAGAGGCAGCAGAATCTATCTCCTTGCCAAGATAACCTTACTCTAAACAAACATGTTTTTTTCTCAAAGGTTTTTATCGGTTCATGGCCCTTAGCAATTAAATAACACACAAGATATAGAAAACCTTTTATTAATGGAGATCATAAAATCAGAAAAAATAGACAACAGTATTAAGCCAAGCTGCATCTTCATCACCAGTTTAGTTTGTATAAGATACTTGGACCATAAGTATTAAGATCGAAGAAAAGTTTGTCTATTGCCAGAAGGGTGCCTCTCTCTCTCTCTCTCTCTCTCTCCATATGTGCGTGTATATCCACCTTATAAGGTTAATATTTTAGTAAACCCACATGCCTTCTCATTTAGCATACTTCAATAAGTCAATAAACAGCATGCATTGTTGCCCTTAGATTCATACCTTTCGTAATTATAATTGTCTCTTTGCTTCCTATTTACCTTCTGGCATAGTACAGGGTGTCTCTCCATCATACCAATCTCTTGCTTTTGGAAAACTGTCAGAGGTATACCCCTGATGCAGGAGCATCCGGTGGCAATAGAGCAATCTTGCATCAACAAAAAATTTTCTAAGTGTTTGCCTTGGTGTCGCGATATCGCGACCGAAAAAAGAGTCGCGATATCGCAACATGTCGCGTTTTTGCGACTCAGCCAGGAGAGAGAAGGTTTGGGGCGAAAATGTCGCGATTTCGCGACCAGAAGCAAGAAAGATTAGAAGCACGGTGAAAATGTCACGATTTCGCAACATGTCGCGAAATCGCGACCAGAAGCAGGTGAGAGGTGAGGCCGATGAGAATGTCGCACGACCGTCGCAAAATCGCGACCTGAAGCAGCCGAAGGATGATGCCGAAGAAAATGTCACGATTTCGCGACATGTCACGAAATCGCGACCAGCAGCAGGAGGGAGAAGACGCCAAAGAAATTGTCGCGATTTCGCGACATGTCGTGAAATCGCGACCGGCAACAGGAGAGAGAAAATGCCATTGAGAATGTCGCGATTTCGCAACGAAATCGCGACCGGCAGCAGGAGAGAGAAAATGCCATTGAGAATGTCGCAATTTCGCGACATGTCGCGAAATCGCGACAAAAAGAGCAGCCGAGAGAAGGCAGTTGAGAATGTCGCTATTTCGCGACATGTCGCGAAATCGCAACAAAAAGAGCAGCCGAGAGAAGGCAGTTGAGAATGTCGCTATTTCGCGACATGTCGCGAAATCGCGACAAAAAGAGCAGCCGAGAGGAGACTTGGGAATGTCGCGATTTCACGACATGTCGCGAAATCGCGACGAAAGAGCAGCCGAGAGAAGACAGTTTGGAATGTCGCACGAAAGAGCAGCCAAGAGAAGACATTTTGGAATGTCGCACGAAAGAGCAGCCGAGAGAAGACAGTTTGGAATGTCGCGATTTCGCGACATGTCGCGAAATCGCGACGAAAGAACGGCCGAGAGAAGACAGTTTGAAATGTCGCGAAATCGCGACAAAAGAACAGCCGAGAGAAGACAGTTTGAAATGTCGCGATTTCGCGACATGTCGCGAAATCGCGACAAGGAGCAGCCAAGAGAAGACACCAATGAGAATGTCGCGATTTCGCGACAGAAAGGGAGAAGGAGCGCAAGGAAGTCAAAATGTCGCGATATCGCGACAAACGGCTGGTTCGTGGTTCGAAAAGGCGCGCGTTCCAAGGTGATGTTTCCGAGGCGGTCAAGGGTCTCATTAATGCATGTTTTCGTATCCGGTAAGTTTGCTGAACACGGCAACCTCTCGAATGCTGCGCCCAGAGGTCAGAAATGTCAGATGGTTCTTTAATGCATGCTTTCATGGCGGATCGGGGCAGTTGCCAATTATGGAAGGAAAATTGAAAACTCGGCCGAGGAAGCCGACTTTGCAGGTTTTTATAATGTACTCTTCCAGGTGGGTCATTAATGGCCTAGAGGGTCGAGACCTCCATAAAAACTCAGAAATTGTAATAGGTTAGGGGTGGTGGATTGGAGATCGCACATAGAAGATAGAGTTAGATAAAACCAAGCCGAGTTTTAGTTATTGTAAAGCCTGCGGGCTGTTTCTGTAAAAGAGATTCCAGATTAATGAAGAAAATTTGGATCTGAGCGAGTGCGATTTTCCTGTCCCCCATCAGTGGTATCAAAGCGGGAGTTCCTGAGCGTGTAACAGATCGCCGAACGAGAGGTAGTTACACCAGGATCTGTGGAAGGGTTTGTAAGAGGAGAAAGAAGAATGCCTCCACGAAGAAACCGTGGAGTAAGAAATATGGTGCCAGCAGAAGATTTCAGAGCTTTGCAGAGGCAAGTTCAGGCCCTGCAAGAGGAGCTGCGCAGAGGGCACGAGCCCAAAAGGGAAGAAGGAAGTGAAGACGAAGTTGAAGAAGAAGAAGACCAGTTTGAGGAAGAAGAAGAGGCTGTAGATCCTGCACAGGCCAAGTTGTACAGAGCCATCTCCCAGATTGGAAAGAAACCAAAAATTGAGGTTTCTACATATTCTGGAAACCTAGATCCAGAAGAGGTGATTGACTGGATAAATGATCTAGAGGAGTATTTTGAATATGAGGAGGTTGAAGACCCTAACCGGGTCAGATTTGCTAAGACCAAGCTAAAGGGTCATGCCAGCATCTGGTGGAAGGGAATACAACTGGAAAGGAATAGAAGAGGGAAGGAAAGAATAACAAGATGGGATAGAATGGTAGAAAAGTTGAAAAGACAGTTTATTCCTGCAGATTATGAATTAGATCTGCTAAGGAAAATGCAGAGTTTGAGACAGACGAGCAAAACTGTCCAAGAATACACAGAGGAGTTTTATAAGATCTCCATCAGAACTGGCCATTTGGAGGCAAACAAGGAGAAGGTGGCCCGTTATATCAGTGGGTTGAGACCCAGTATCCAAGAGGAGTTGAGCCTAGTTCGGGTGAGCACCATTGAGGATGCTTACCAGTTTGCCCTAAAGGTAGAAGAAAAGCTGAATAGACGGTTTGAGGGCAAGCAAAGAGGAAGAGGTCATGGAGGAAGGACTGGTGGAAGAAAATATGAAGGAAAAGAGGAGAAGAAATAAGAAGTTAGCAGCAGTCAGGCCCAAAAGGAAGATAATGATTACAGACCCCGTGTTCAGGACAACTACCCAAGAGGACGGGGTAGATCTGGACGAGGGTTTGGAAGAGGAATATTTCGTGGAACCTGTTTCCACTGTGGCGAAGAAGGACATCGAGCATTCGAGTGTCCACAACACCGAGAAAGGACGAACAAGAGACCTGAGGGTCCTGCCAAAGCTGCTGTAGCAGATGAAAGAACCGAATCAGAACATTCTGAGGAGGCAGAGAGAGGAGAAGTCATGGTCGCAAGGAGAGCCATGCTGATTGAGGAAGACAAACCAGAGCAGAGGAGAAGCCTGTTCCGCATGAGGTGCAAAAGCGCAGGTAAAGTCTGTAACGTGATTATAGACAATGGCAGCACTGATAACTTAGTCTCCGAGGAAATGGTCACTAAGTTGCAGCTGGAGAGGAGGAGACACCCGCATCCATACCGGATTGCGTGGTTGCGGAAGGACCACAGAGCATGGGTCCGTGAACAGTGCTTAGTCACGTTCAAAATTGGGAGATACCAGGATGAAGTCCTGTGTGATGTTTTTCCTATGGATGCTTGCCATTTGCTGTTAGGAAGGCCATGGCAGTTTGATCGGAGCGCAAGTGCATGATGGTCGTGCAAATACGTACTCCTTGACGAAATATGGAGTGCGCCACAAGTTAAAGCCATTACAGGCAGTGGACGAGAAGGTGTGCAGCAGTGCCAAAATTTGTCTGGTAGAAGGCAGAAAATGTTTTTGCCAGGAGACGGGGTTTAAGCGGGCTGCAGAGGCAGGTGCACGTTTGGAGATGTTGCAAAAAACGGTGACCGAACAACACAGAAGTGAAGGTCACTTCTCCATCAACCCCGGTGTCTGATGCAGGAGCATCTGGTGGCAGCAGAGCAATCTTGCATCAACAAAAAATTTTCTAAGTGTTTGCCTTGGTGTCGCGATATCGCGACCGAAAAAGAGTCGCGATATCGCGACATGTCGCGTTTTCGCGACTCAACCAGGAGAGAGAAGGTGCGGGGCGAAAATGTCGCGATTTCGCGACATGTCGCGAAATCGCGACCAGAAGCAAGAAAGATTAGAAGCACGGTGAAAATGTCGCGATTTCGCGACCAGAAGCAGGCGAGAGGTGAGGCCGATGAGAATGTCGCGATTTCGCGACATGTCGCGAAATCACGACCGTCGCAAAATCGCGACCTGAAGCAGCCGAAGGATGATGCCGAAGAAAATGTCGAGGCGAGAGGTGAGGCCGATGAGAATGTCGCGATTTCGCGACATGTCGCGAAATCATGACCGTCGCAAAATCGCGACCTGAAGCAGTCGCGAAATCATGACCGTCGCAAAATCGCGACCTGAAGCAGTCGAAGGATGATGCCGAAGAAAATGTCGCGATTTCGCGACATGTCGCGAAATCGCGACCAGCAAGAAGAGGGAGAAGACGCCAAAGAAATTGTCGTGATTTCGCGACATGTCACGAAATCGCGACATGTCGCAGAGAGAGAAAATGCCATTGAGAATGTCGCGATTTCGTGACATGTCGCGAAATCGCAACAAAAGAGCAGCCGAGAGAAGAAAGCTGGGAATGTCGCGAAATCGCGACAAAAAGAGCAGCCGAGAGAAGACAGTTGGGAATGTCACGATTTCGCGACATGTCGCGAAATCGCGACGAAAGAGCAGCCGAGAGAAGACAGTTTGGAATGTCGCGACGAAAGAGCAGTCGAGAGAAGACAATTTGGAATGTCGCGATTTCGCGACATGTCACGAAATCGCGACGAAAGAACAGCCGAGAGAAGACGGTTTGGAATGTCGCGATTTCGCGACATGTCGCGAAATCGTGACAAGGAGCAGCCAGGAGAAGACACCAATGAGAATGTCGCGATTTCGCGACATGTCGCGAAATCGCGACCAGAGCAGGAAAGCGGGGGCATCCGAAGGCAAAGGTCGCGATATCGCGACATGTCGCGATATCGCGACTTGAAGATAAGAATGGCAATGGTGGAGGAAAATGTCGCGATATCACGACCCGAAGGCGAGGAAGGCAGAGATGAAGAGAAAACGTCGCGATATCGCGACCGAAAGGGAGGAGCGCAAGGAAGTCAAAATGTCGCGATATCGCGACAAACGGCTGGTTCGTGGTTCGAAAAGGCGCGCGTTCCAAGGTGATGTTTCCGAGGCGGTCAAGGGTCTCATTAATGCATGTTTTCGTATCCGGTAAGTTTGTTGAACACGGCGGCCTCTCGAATGTTGCGCCCAGAGGTCAGAAATGTCAGATGGTTCTTTAATGCATGCTTTCATGGCGGATCGGGGCAGTTGCCAATTATGGAAGGAAAATTGAAAACTTGGCCGAGGAAGCCGACTTTGCAGGTTTTTTTTATAATGTACTCTTCCAGGTGGGTCATTAATGGCCTAGAGGGGCGAGACCTCCATAAAAACTCAGAAATTGTAATAGGTTAGGGGTGGTGGATTGGAGATCGCACGTAGAAGATAGAGTTGGAGAAAACCAAGCCGAGTTTTGGTTATTGTAAAGCCTGCGGGCTGTTTCTGTAAAAGAGATTCCAGATTGATGAAGAAAATTTGGATCTGAGCGAGTGAGATTTTCCTGTCCCCCATCAACCCCTGATGTTTTCTTATACACATGCCCATTTCCTTGCTATTATATAAGGAATGTCCATCTGTGCATGTTCTTGTGATATAAATAATACAATCTTCACGATATATTGTTAAACAAATTGTTCACAGTTTATTTTCAAGGACGACTCCCAAAATTACTCAAGATATTTAACATAATGATTTTGTCTCCTAAAAATATTAAATTTTGTATTCACATTGACCTGAAAATTTATATACCCAATGTGTGTGTGTTAGGTTTTATGGGGTTGAAATGAGCCCTACCTGTATTACATCCTTTCCAACAAACCACAAACTACTTCCTCAACTATAACCCTCTAACTAAGAATACACTTCTCTTCTATTTCATCTTCGTACTTGCTAAGAACAGCAGACAAGTGGGCTGGACATAAGGATGAAGTTGTGTTCCATATATCTTAAGCTTGATCAGCCTTAGCTTGAGCAGAATGTGGGAATATTCTAGTCAAACATGTAGTACAGAGATTTATGTATTCTAAAACAGCAAAGCAGCGAATAACAGTAATGTACTATGAAATAAGAAAAAATGTTCGGCAATTAGAAAAACCCATAACAGCAGCAAAAATGTTTCATTATTCTCTGAAATAGTGCATTGACAAACCAGCCTTGTCACATATGACAAAGACATGCATGAGCACAAAGCTATCTCGAACAGCATAACCATGAACTCTCACAAATATGTACAAGAATACAACCACACTAAACAATGCCCTATGAGACTGGTAAGGGATCAATATATACACAAGTATCGGGTGATAACAACCAATCACAATGTTAACTACACACAGATTTTGAAAATACCTGCTAACTTTACTGTTCACTATTACGTTATAAGTGATGTCATGCACACATATGACACCCCTTGCATCATAATAATGCACATTGTAAAAAAGACAACTCATTGTGGTGGCACTTGAGCTAGTGCTGCATGGGTTTTACAGCATACAACACACAATATATTATAATACAGTTTCATGCTATACAAAGAAAGACAACACAATAGAAAGAATAACTCGCAGCACACAATAAAATACATCTCTAGGGTTGCTTAGGCATAAACTGATAATTAACATAGCTTGATGGTCAATTACATGATGTTCTTGACTACACATAGGATGTACATGAGGTAATGTGGTAGGAGGTTGACAGAGAACAACTGTTGAATCTGTCTAACCAACCAGCACTACTTGCATATACACACATAAAACGTAGCCCTAAACCACTATACACCTCACATTCTCTTTATTAGATTATATGCTCTAACACAACAATACAACATGCAGGAGTGTGCCAACATCTACCCCCTCCTATAGACTCGTCAATGTCCCCACTAATAGACCCACTACATCACCAGGTGGGGTAGAGACCTATCTTGTTATTTTAATGACTTATCACACTCCTACTTGTTCCAATCAGATATGACCTCTACAAATTTGGAATACACAATAATTTGAACAAACCTCCTCTTTCATTTGGAAACTATGTAATTTTGAAAACTTATCCCACATTTCTTGACATTTCTAAGAGACGTTTGTAACATTTATTGTCATTTTGAACCAAATAAAGGCTCTAGAGTTGAGGTTATTAGAGTTTTTTTTGGGTATTGCATGAGACCTAAATGGGAAAGAAATGACCTACCTTGACACAAATCCAGCTATTATTTATTTAAAAAAAAAAAACTATTAGTTTTGGAAAAAGGGAACAAAATGAGTGATGAGATGAAAATAATTATATGTTGGGCTCAATGAGGCTAGAGAATCTGGAACAAGTAAAGAAGCATATATGGGTTCACTCAATGAAGCGAAACAAAAAAAGGTACCTACTTTAATAAAATTCAAAGGGAACAAAATGAATGATACACAAGACTGAAAACAAAACAAGAAGCATATATGGGTTTACTCTGTGAAGCGAAACATAAACAAAAAAAAAGTAGAGGATCTAGATTTTCCATTCTAATCTTTATCTTGTACATTGCAAAAAAGAATAATACACAAGACTGAAAACAAAAGATTAGGATGTGGATCCTAAAAATATTGGCTTAGATCTTCCTATGGTTGCACCTAATCTTGAGGATGATGAAAATCCTTCTAATACACCTAATTTTGAAGCAACACAAGTACGGTCTTCTTTCAGTTTCAATACTGATTTTGATGACTTCAAGGATTAAGAACTAAGTTCATAATGTATCATTGTAATCTCCCTAAACAAGCAAGCAGGTGCTTTCTCTCTTATGAGTCTAGTTGCCTTTTCTAGATATCCTTCGACAAGTTGTTTTAACGTAGAGAAAAGAAGAGAGTTGTTTTAAAAGAGCTCTTAAAAGGGCAGCCCTCACCGAGCTTTTAATAATGACAACAGCTATAGAAATCTTTTAAAGGGAGAGAGCACTCGCTCTAGAAAGAATAGGACAATTCTCCCCTCTATTTTAAGGTAAGCTCTACCCATTCTGATAGGAACAACATAAGATCAATCGCATATAATATAGAGAGGTTCGATGCTCTATTTTAAAGGTCTTGGTTCATCCTTGCAACTAATTCGTACAAGTCCAAGTGGTATTTTAAAGGGCTACCTCTATAGTTGTTTCGTCAGCGAACCAAGGATTATTAAAGAAAGGCAAAGGTGAAGTTGGAAAGGCCTCATCAGACCTATAAGCTTTAGTTTTGCATGACATGTATAGCCTCATCTATAAAGGTTGAGCTTTGACATTAACCATTACACTCTATATGAGATTTAATAATTAAATGTGTTTTTCATCCATTTGTGATATCTTAATTTAGTTTTCTTTACAAGTTTTAAAATATTTCCAAAGGGTTTAAGCACACATGTTTCTTTTTTCATTTCCATGTTTCGAAAGGGTTTGAACGCACATGTTTCCCAAAGCGTTTCTGTTTTGGAAACATTACTTTTTTCCAAATCTTCTACAACTTAGGTTGGAAACTAAGAAACTAATCCAAATTCTACAACACTTTGTATGGTTATTTAGCCAGCACAACTCCCTTCTCCAACCTTTTGATCCTCGTTTTCTTGTAGTTGGGGATATTGTAAGTTCTATAGGCAATGCTTGTTGTCATCTATATTGGGAATCAAGTGCTAAGGCCCCTTCTGCAATCCCCTACCGCAATTCAACACAGGGTCAAGAGGCAACGTCCTTACAACTTGCAAGCTAGAGGCCCTAGACCCACCTATTATTTTCAACTAGTTTTGCAACTTGCTGACAACTTGTAATGTTGTTGTTGAACCACAAAAAACTCTAAGAAATTCTCCTTGTGTCAAGTTTGGTTCCATCTTCCCTCTTCCCGTGAGGACAAAGGCACTTCTAGACCACTACACTTGTTGACTAGTCTCTAATCTTCACATTGTAACAACTCCATTTCACCAATTTCGACCCAACTTCATCCAGGAAGTGATGCTAAAATAGAGCATCGTCATCCTCATACAAATAACGATGCGAAATTGTAGCAAATGGGAGTATTCCAATGATGCACAAAGAACTAGAATGCAACAAACTACAATACAATTATATTATATACTAGCAATTGCCAAATGAATGGTTGATCCATGTAAAAAAATTTACAATTGTTTTCAAAACAATTCACAACTTTTTCTAATCAAAAATATTAAATTAACTTATATCAACTCATTTTAAAATTGCATTTTTTTTTAATTATTAAATAATAACCCCAAGGCTCTACTCATCCTAAAAATATTGGCAACGACAATCTTTATCATCATCGTTGGCAAAAATCCCCTAATCTTACGATCTTGGGTAAATATCTTAACCAAAGCACGTCCAATGTTAAACCACGAAGCTTCAAAAATAACATGATCAATCACTCAAGAAATTTGATGCTTTGTTGTCCACATTCAAAACATATTTGATTGAACAAGGTGATGCTTATTTATCTTCTATGCAACATCACGATTTCAAAGTACACGACCGTGAACAACATTGACATGAACGTTGAGCCTCTTCTTATGGTGGAATTTGGAATGTTCCAACCCATTTATAGCTTTGGATTATTATCAATCCTATAACAAATTTATTACCATCTATAGTAGGATAACATTGAGAAATGGTCCATGAGGTTGATGCACCAAACTCAACCCATGCATGGGAATGTTTAATTAAACAAGTACAATGTTCACCTTAATATTATTGCATAATTTAATTCAAACCAAAGTTGAAATTCATCAGCCGTTGAAGTTTCGTCTCTGTCAATGTCATCAAAAGTCCATAGGTCCACCACCACATACACGTAAACATATAAACTATGTGGCTCTTAACGTTCCACAAATTATCTAGTGCTGAGGATGTTGGCAAAGATATCACTTCCAAGGAAGGGAAGCAGCGTTGAATCCATGGTAGCGACAGCGTCAAGATTTGTAAGATTTGTAGTCTTGTTTTTCAATTTAATTAGGTCTAATACACGTTTTGCTTGTCATTTTTAACTTCCTTTATTCCCTTTATCAAAAGCTGACAAAGAAAAACAACAATTAACAATGGGCAGCCATAGTTCCAAACCATCTAATTCCCCTTATTAAATCGAAACAAAACCACCATCATTTAATTGCTTGTAGGTTATAATTGGCTATAAATAAGCTAATAGGCAACATATTCAAATAGCTATTCTAAAGACAATGTTTGAGGTGATCGGTAGTCTTGTGAAGAAATCATATAATAGGAAGGGGGGACAATGTTTTGAGCTCGTCCATTGCAATGTTTCTAAAGACAAAAGCACTGACGAGGTGTATCAAAAATGAAGAAAGTTTTGTATGAAGACTCGAACTCAAAATCTCTAAAATAACAAAAGATCATTCAAACACCAAGGATTTTTGTAATCGAGAGCAACGCACCATGCAAAGTCTCTTGTCGGCTAGATGAAAAATCCCTAAGTGGCACCAACGAATCTATTTGCACCAACCAAAGAAACATTTCCAAGATTGAGAAGATACACATCATGGTGATGTTTAGGGGCACCATCAATCCACTCGAATGGCCTAGGATTCTCAAGGCCTTTTAATGTCCATCAACACAATCATTGTCACCAACCACAGCCTGGATGCAATCCTATCTCTAATCAAGATCTACTGGATCATCGTACTCGTAAATTTTAGTTAAATTTTTCTGTTTTGAACACCCACAATAAAGAATAAAGCATATTGGAGGAGATCGAAGGTCGTCACATATAAAACATGGTGTTCAATGATAGTGGAAAATGAGTCATTTTTGTAAATGTTTTATGTATGACATGTGGTAGTCAGAAAATAGAGAAGGTGCAGCTGTTGTAGGCATTTCCATGTCCTCATGAATTGCATTGGTTGCTGAAAAGTTACAATTGGAGCAGTTGTCTGACAAAATTTTTGGACCCTATCTAGACTTACAATTGCCTATCAGCGAAAGAAAAAGTAAACACAATGAAAAAACTCACATATACATGTAAATATGCAACATCTATCTTTCACATTCCAATCATATACGATACATCATTATTTGGTTTAGTGTACAACACACAACCATGTATCTTCATATCAACTACCACACATTACGAATATAGATGATGAACATACCTCGTTCAAGGTAGATGGCATACATCTAGGTATCACAAGAACCCATTGGCAGTTGGCAATTGTCCAACTACCACCTAACGACCTATATACATGAAACATTAATTATACCCATAACACATCACATAATATCTATTACAAATACATGTAACGACTACACATATGACAACACTGTGACAAAAACATACACGACACCATACAACACCACTTCATGCATTCACAATGCTCATGCATTCATATACAAACTTATCTGCCTACATGCCCAATTTTGCACACAACCAATCTTGCAATATTTTGTTTAATGGTATCAAGAATGTCACATGATCTGGCACAAGAAGACTTTCACTTAGCAACTAGTACTAGGCTAATTGTCTCATTCATTTTTGACTTGGTAAATTGCAAATTTCTTCATCATTTTAAATTCTTTAAAATTGGGAGTTTCTTGAAACTCAAACTACTTACAGTGAACTGCAAAGATGCTAACCACACTTCTGCAAAAAAAATCAGCATCACACGGTATAACTTCCTTTTTATGCCTATCATTGCTGTGTTAGGTGATCGACACTTCATTAATGCACTCACTGATGGACCCATGCATAAAGATGTGGCTGATGTTCCCATTGCTGCTATTTAGGTACCACAAATAACGATGATGGATATGCCCTCTAGATAGCAGTATTGCAGGAAAATGTTAAGAGTTGTCAAGAGATTGGGCCAAATTTTGATCATTTCATCTTGCCGATCATTTTGATGGTGCTCTCATTACTTAAAATACCTATTGCTAGCCATTGAGTACCAGCTTTATATAGACCAGTTCATTTTGTTCAAGCAGGAGACATCCATGATTCTGCTTTTGATGGTGCTCTCATTACTTAAAATACCTATCATGGTTGGGCACGTTGCACATTGACAAGTTGACCAACAAAGATGTGCAAAATTTTAGGTCAAATATTGGGGATACCTTGACCACACCAGCTGGCAGTGACATAATACATGTGACTTCTTCCACCTTTGGTAGATGGTGATCCACATTTTTGTATCAGCTCCCAGGATTTTTGGTTAGATCATTATGACATCAAGATGAGACACTTTTGTCCCATGAGAAGATCATTATTGATGATACAAATATATGTTTTCTTTAGTCAGAAAAGCAGCATTGGTATGGAAATGCTTATGTTCATTGTTTTGGTTGGATTGCTTCTTTGATGGTTTGATATTGGTTAGAAGTAAATCCAATTTCCTTTTAAAGATAATGCCCCACTTTTTAGATTTTAGCTAGTTGATGGATGGGTAGTTGGAGATTTGTTTTTGTCCCAGATGGACATTGATGGACCAATATTTTGGATGACGATTTCTTCTGTTTCACAACCCAAAATATGGACGATATTTAGGCTTTGGTGATATGCATTCTTGATTTTCCTTCATTGGTTGTGGTAATTCAAAAACCATACATAGAGTGGTTAGTGTTTTGGTCAGTAGATAGTTTAACCACCTTAGAGTAATTTATTTGAGTGGTCAGATATATAAGTTTGCAAGGTTTGTATGCTAAGCTTGAGGGCTGTTACTCTGATCTATTCATGAAATTTTGATTCTCTTGTACTTTTGCCCTATTTTAAGGATCCATAATGTTAAATTTCTGTGACTTATAATTCTACGCAACTTTCCTTTAATTATTTCTCCTGGCTGATACAACTATACCAAATGCCTTTTTAAGTTCTTTCACTCTGGAGGCTAGTTAGGTCCTCTTAATTAGATCTTGTTGGGAAAAGTTAATAGCCTTTTTTGACTCACAGGAACTGGAAATAATCATAACAAATGGACATCTGCAGACTCCTCATATGTTAACATTTTCAATTTTAGTCTAAACACTAAAGAAACAGCCCTGGACAAGTTGGCAAATATCAAATAACATAAGATGTTATTCTATGAAATATACAACATGCTCAGCCACTACAAATGGAAAACTCTTAACATAAAGTCACGCATAGAAAATAAGCATTTCACAATTACATCTATTATAATCTATCAAACCATAAAATCCACACCAGCACTATAACATTCAAGTCAGTTACAACATTAAATGAATTCGTACTTCAATTACTGATTCACATGTTACAATTCTAGTTTTATCAACTATCAATTCTCATATTTATAGGTAAAACATACATAATGAATTCTACAATATGAAATAAGCCAGAAAAATCAGACAAGTGTATCTATTTAGATTCTTATTAGAGGCAAGAGATAATTGGCGATTAGAGTTTCAGAATTATTTTCAATAATTAGCAATTACCTTAAAGCCTTTATGCCCATGTCCAAAAGATGCGACCTGCATTCTTCATCAACACATTCTTCCAATTGTTTTCTATAGTAAAAGATGTCATCTCGTAAGTGTCCAGCACTAGCGCACCTTGAATCACATAACCTTATATCAGCTTATGAAAATAAATCCACAAAGCAAATTTCATGGTCATAATGTTTATTAGAAGACTAGTTAAAGCAATCGTGAAACCTTTTACGTGAAAGGACCAAAATATGAAGTTCTTGTGCATTGCTAATGCTAAATATCAGAAATTCACTATAAGCAAACAAAATAATTGTCTTTCAAGTAGAACACAAGTATATAATATGCTCTTAATTTTGAGTAAATAAGAACCGAACATAAATCGTCATTCCTGCTATCAACAATATTTACACATGTAAATGATAAATGATATATCCATTAATTTTCACATCTTACACCAAAGCAATCTATTGCTGTCTGTCTCATGTCACTGTGTCCATTCTGTAGAAATGAAATTTAACATGCTTACACACAATTCCATTTCTACTTAAATAATTCTACATATCTGCAGTCATTAGCAATAATAATACATAGAAACAATGCACAGAACCAGCAGCAGCAATAGAAGATGGCAATTAAATTTACATAATTATATTAACAAGGGCATATACAGTTTTAGCATAACAGTCTGCAACCCTTGTGCAGGATACTCTTCATGGCTGCATCCATAGCCTGACTGCATCATGCCCTACACGCAGATATGCACCAGCCTTCACACGTACCAATGCTCTTCTCAACAACCATCTACCAATATGCTCTTGAATGAATGAGGGGATGGCTTATTTATACAACCAAAATTTAGTTACACCCTCCAACTACCTGCCACCTCATCATTTCCTTAAATTACATTTCATATGCATTAAAACTTGCATTTACATGACATTTCCCACTACAGACTTATGACTTTGTCGACATGCATGACTTAACATCACTTTATTAGTACATACAACATTACATTGCCACTTTATAACATTATTAAATATATGTAAGCACATTGCGTACAACTACAAAACAACACAACATACCAAAACTTATTCACCAAATGCAGACATATCAATTTGCCTGTCTACACATTCAATGCCCAATTCATTCAAGTACAAGTGCATTTTAACATAATAGTTTCTTGAAATTATATGTTATTCTTATTGTCTAGTGGATTGTGGAACATACAAGGCTCAAAGTTGATCCAATATTCTGCTTGCCAATAGTAGTATGCTATATATTCAACTGGATTTGCCTTGTATTCTTCAATGCAGCTTAAATGATAGCCTGCATTCAGTGAAGCATGGAACAGTTTGTGTAGGAATCTCTTAGTAATATCAGGAATCTCTTAAATAAGTATGACTAACCGTATTGTTCTGAATGTTTTATAGGAACATGTCTTAGCCTAAGAACCCCTTCTACACCATTTATACTCACTTTTACCCTGTCAGATATTATAAAGACTGCATCTGGTTACACATGCCATTGTGGCATATCTTGTGCTTGTGCCCAAATAAAGAGACTGGAGAAACCATTTTTATCACGTAAAATATAGAAGGTATAAAACAATAAGAAAATTATATAAAGGTCATCCTATGGCCTATCCTGCAACATTTGTTGAAAATTCTAGTACAACAATGAAACAGTTGCAAATTCAAAACAGGAAAACAAGGAAGATGAAGAGTTAGAACTAATAGAGTGTGGTCTTTGTCCTCTCAGATAGAAGAGAAGACTCTGTAGAACATAAAACCATTATACTGGTCCCTACTGAAACGACGTGAAAGGTAGAAAAACCAAAGAAACTGGAAAAATATTTTGTGAACCAGAAAGGGAACCTGAAGTGGAGAGCAAAGATTTGGAGGATGAAGATTTATATGCCAACGTAAGATATGTGACATGCCTGTTTTCGTTAGAAGGGGAATAGCCTATAGGAGCAATGGAAGCAAATGCTCCTCTTGAGGAATCATTCAGTTTTATCTTGGAGGAGAAAGAGTCTTCAAGTCTCAAAGAGTTTACAACAGGACCTACTGTAGAAAAATTCCATCTCCCTAAAGAGGAAATCCTGAAAACAGACATTGTTCAACAATAATATGAATTTGCCTACAACTTCTAAAATTAGCCAGAAGAGTTCATATGAAATAACTGTTATAAGCAATATAGAGATCATAATTCTAAGAATGCTGCGGTTTCCCATGATTTTAGGGAGTAAAGCTAAGGTAAGGTTTACATTCCAACAGTTCGACGCTATAGAGAACAATAGCAAATTTGTTGGAGATTGACATCAAGACAAATTGCTATTGCTGAACAACAATCTATTATTCGATCACATGGGAACAAAGGCCTGGACTAGCTTCCGATACCAAAGCCCAACATGGGATTAGATAGGGAGTACGGAAATGGTCATAGTCACAAGAATTTGTACATCCACCCTTGTTGCTGACCACTTCAGAGCTGAAAGGGAATATTCTCCTCTACACATATAGCATTAATCTTTTGATCAAAGACAGATCATATGGGCTAATGCAGCCCTAGCTTCCAAGACTCTGATTTTTGTTTACAGATTTACACAATTCTCTGATGCAGGGTATATTGTTTGCTAGACAGCATCCATGAAGTTTCGTCTCATAGAAGACTTCTTATCAGTACGTTGTTAATGCCATCTGACATACTTTGTCTACATAGGTGTTGGAAGATTCTGAGTTGAAACGTCAACATCAACTGGAAAGGCAACTACTTTTTGAAGCCGGTCAATGAAAGCTAACCACTCAACGAGAATAGCCACCAATGAATCCGAGATAAGTGATTCATCCTATATATATATATATATATATATATATATATATATATATATATATATATATATATATATATATACTTTGTCTACATAGGTGTTCGAAGATTCTGAGTTGAAACGTCAACATCAACTGGAAAGGCAACTACTTTTTGAAGCCGGTCAATGAAAGCTAACCACTCAACGAGAATAGCCACCAATGAATCCGAGATAAGTGATTCATCCTATATATATATATATATATATATATATATATATATATATATATATACTTTGTCTACATAGGTGTTCGAAGATTCTGAGTTGAAACGTCAACATCAACTGGAAAGGCAACTACTTTTTGAAGCCGGTCAATGAAAGCTAACCACTCAACGAGAATAGCCACCAATGAATCCGAGATAAGTGATTCATCCTATATATATATATATATATACTTTGTCTACATAGGTGTTCGAAGATTCTGAGTTGAAACGTCAACATCAACTGGAAAGGCAACTACTTTTTGAAGTCGGTCAATGAAAGCTAACCACTCAACGAGAATAGCCACCAATGAATCCGAGATAAGTGATTCATCCTATATATATATATACTTTGTCTACATAGGTGTTCGAAGATTCTGAGTTGAAACGTCAACATCAACTGGAAAGGCAACTACTTTTTGAAGCCGGTCAAAGAAAGCTAACCACTCAACGAGAATAGCCACCAATGAATCCGACATAAGTGATTCATATATATATATATATATATATATATATATGTGTGAGTGCTCACCTTAGCTAAAAAAAAAAAAAAAAGGTAAAGTAAAAATAAATTAAAAGGGGGCATCTACTATGGAAGGGGAATAAAGTGAGTTTTAGAATTCACTTTTACTGTCTACGATTAATGGCAGAGATTTTTCATCACCATTAATCGATTTTGATTCCGTGAGAGACCCATTTGAGCACAAGGGAGAAAGACACGACATGGGGTTTCGACTTTTGGGAACAACTTCCAGGGTGCAGTTTTCTCAGCAGCCTAAGGGTTTGGAGGCAGTTTTTCGCTGCCAACAATCTACTCCATGGATTCCATTTCTGCAAGAGACCCATTTGAGCACAAATAGAAAGAACCTAGCCCACGGTGTCAATTTTTGAGGAAAAAGACTCTTAGAGGACATTTTTCAATAGCATTAGGGTTTCAGCTTTTTAGAGGAAACAATTGGTCTTTGGGGTAGAAAATTTTCCAAGGGGCATTGGAAATATAAGGGAGGTTGCAACCAACTTGATTCGGAATTGTTGCATCTCATAGTTGTGAGTTTTTCAAAAGCCCAAGGAGGAAAAGCACAAGAATTTTACCAAGCTCTCGTAGCCCCTCTCTTAGGCAACTCACACAAGACCACCCTACTCATACAAGATGGCACCCAACTTAGTAAAAAAAAAAAATCTAGGAGCACCTTGCTCATACGAAACACCCAAATTAAAAAAAAAACAAGTCCTCGAGCGTAAAAAAAGAGAGGCAAAGAGAGAGAGAGAGAGAGAGGTTCGTCCCATTCAAACAAAAATCCCAGATCAAGACGTTTAATACCCTTTCCAAATCGATCAATTTCGTTGCGCGACTACCTCAATTTTGACTCCACGCTCAAGAAAAAGCACAATTTGGGATCTCTCATCAATCCTATTCCCTTGCGATGCTAGAATTGTAATAGCCCACTACTACCATCATGCAACAAACGAAGATCCATTGCACATACTAAGGTAGACGACAGAGCAAGGCAAAAATCAGCAAGAATTGGTTGTATTTGGAAGTGAGAGAGCCTTGCTCACAAAGCCCCGCTCGAGAGAGCCTCACTTAAGGGAGCCCTACTCTGTGTCTATTTCCGGCAACCTTGTACTTATCACCATGGTACATTGCATGTAGCCCATTTTTTGGCTCTACTTTCAAGTTTAAATAAGAGCTTGATGCCAACTAGTCATTTCCCTCATTTCCCCTATTAGTCATTCTCTTTGATTGTTGTTTCAAGTATTCGAAAATCTTATGTACTTAAGTTATTTGGTCTCTACTAAAAATGCCAACTACAACAAATCTAAACCTCATTACAGCTTTGGCTGTATTTTACATTTTCTTTTTCTTGCACCCTTATTCCCCAAACGAAGCATATCAGATTTGTTTTTGGTGTTTCTAGATCGGTTTGCTTATTCATTTTTTGCATATTTTAGATTACTTTCTTTATTATTTTCAGCTTAGAGAAGGGAATTGACCCAAGGTCTCGAGGTTGGGGAGAGTAGAAACCTCCCCATCCATTTTTCAAACTACACTCAACCACTCAATTGGCTCACTCATACAAATATCTCTTCATACAAAATCAGAGAATACAAGAAACTTTAATCAATGCATCTGAACAAGGACAAACATAGTTTGGAAATTGAATGGGAAAAGAGCAATGAATTAAAACAACCATTGACAAGGAAATCAACCCGATGAAACAACAAGGACACCATGATTTATGTGGGGAAACTCTCTAGAGGAAGAAAACCCACAATAATATGTTGTTGCAAATTATATTATTCAGATCCACTTGAAAGTACAAAATGCATGAGCTGAACAAAGTCTCTCCTAGAAAAAATAAATAAAAAGAGGAGAAATGAAATGAAATGAAATATTATTAATGTCCGTGATGGGCCAAAATAAGACCCAAGGGACTATAAGAACTAGAAGGACAATAATGACTGCCAGCTGGCAAGCTAAAAAGCCCAACAAAGAAAAAAACTAAGATAAATACAAGATGAAACCCGACAAACGAGCCAAAGAGAAAGGGAAAGAAAACAAAAGGGAGAGCAGAGGGGGGAAGGGCTGCAATCCAACAGAGAGGAGTGCACGTCAAGAAGAACGGAGAGAGAGGAGGGGGAGGGAGCAGCCCGGGGGAGCAAGCTCCAAGAACCCGCCAGAAACTAATCTCTCCTAAAAGTCGAGGCCGAAGTACCGGAGCTGAAGAAGTCCATGATATGTCTCTGCCCGTTGCTAGTTCGGAGAGCACACAAAAGCTCATACAACTCCAAATTACTCCCAAAAGTTCCTGCCTTGCCAATGGCTGGGAAATGCAGCAACAACCCCAATTTATACTTTTTCAACAATGGGAAAGGAAAGTGGGGCATGGAAGGCCAAAAGTCATGCCCCTTTCTCTTCAACTTCTTCTCCAATGACCTTTCATTTCCCATTTCTCTTCAAATCCAAAAATAGAAATTTTTCTATTTGATCAGCCTTCAATCTTGATCACACCTCCCCCCATTGAGAGAATTTTTATTCCCAAAAGCTCATTCAAAGAAATTGATATTAACTCAACAAATTAGACAAATGGAGTTCAATCTGAATGCAACCTGAATATGGAAACTTGATATAAACACCACAATGAATAACTCTAATGAAACAATAGAACTAGCAAATGGTGACAACATTGCATGACCTTGTATTGGCCTTCAAACTGAGTTATGGCATACAGACCAACATTATGGAATTAGTTTGCCAATGGCCACACAAATGAAATCAAATATTATCAAATAGACAACCTCACAGCCGTGAAACTTGACACGCTTCTAAGAATAAATAAATAATTCAGAGCAAGACACAAAAACAATTAGGAAACCATTGCTTGACAAAATCTGAAACACATGGGTTGTCTTCACCAAAATGTCTCTCATTGTAGGTATGGTTCTGATCATGTGGCAAAGCTTCCTTATTACTTTTCTCCAATCCTCTCCAAAGCAAAAATACATGGCAACAATAAAGAGCCAATAACTGCATTCAAACGCAACATACCTCCCATAAAATGGCAAAACTACAACCAATACCAATCCCACGTGTTAGTCCATAAAACTTACCCAAACTTTATCATCCTCCAATGGACAACAAATCGAAATACCAATATACTTTCCTCCATTTTTTAGGGATATATATGCCATAACAAAAGAGCTAATATGTCACAACAAAGTGGATGATACACCAATCTACGAACAAAACATGAATGTGCCATAAAATGCTTCCTTTTCAATAGGAGTCTTTTTTCTTTTGCATGAAGACACCTTAATAAGAGCATGCCTTGATGAGAACACAAGTATGAACTAGTATGAAGTTTCTTTCCAAACTCTAAGAACCAAAATAGCCACACGACCAAAAACACAAGCTGGTCATAACCAACATGGTGAAACGAATGATCAACATAAATTGATCCTTCATAGAAAATTGCATCCCATCTTTTCTCCATGTTTGGTAAAATGACAAATTGGCTACAATGCAGCCTAACGGACAATGCCAAGTGCAAAAGCCTTCTAATTACATGAAGATAAGTGTCAAGATCTTCTCCACACTAGAAATTGTCTGCTATTTTCCATTATTAACTGAAATCAAGATCTGAAATGGACCTGTCAAAATCTGCAAACGGAGTTCCAACGAACTCATATTCCCCCAATTTTGCCTCTTTGTCTACCTGGCAAATTAAAAAGAGTAAACCTGCAAATTGAGAAAATTAACCCACTGGCTATGAAAGGAATACCACAAGTTAGCAGATGAACATCATTGGTGCAAATATGGTGTTGGATCCCATGCTTTACCACATTCAACTCCTTCAAGAATACTATGAGAAAATTATCTCTAAGTGCCAATATGAAGACCAAACTTGATTCCAATCAACAAAACCTCATTTCCACCTGTCTATGGAAAATCTAAACAAAGAAGTTAATAGCTGGCTTTTCCAAATGAATTGACTATCCACAAATGGCTTCTCATTGAAAGGTACAATTGGCTGCCCCCTAATTGCCATCTTCCCAGCTGGTTTGCTAAAATGATTTTGCTGAAATACTTCCATGCATCAAATGCAGATTGACATTTCTTTCACCAACAATGTGCTCACTGTTTGAACCAGCAACTAACATCAACTGCATTATACAACCATATTCCAACCTTATGGGCTTTGCAATGAAAGGATGAGAATCTTCTTCAACCTTTGCTTTCCCTTTAGAGAACTTTTTACCACATTTAGAAACCTAAAGCTTTCTACACATGTTTTTGTCATGATTTTTTTACCACAGCATTCACAAGAGTGAATGTCCCACCAAAACTTAGATATATGCCCTACTCTTCCACAACAATTACAACAAAATGAAAAACTAGAAGGTTGATGTTTATACCTATTTTCATGGGTGTATACACACTTTGTGGTTTCTTTCCAAGAGCTTGAATTACACCTTTGTTGCACCTTCTAGTTTGATGGTTTCACTTCCCTTTTTATGCAAAGTGTGTGGCAATGGTGGCTTCGCTTCCTACACATTCAAATGCACGCTTACATTCTTAATGAAAACTCCTATTTTCCATCGCATCCAAAACCCTTACATTGAGGACTAGAGAACACCTCAATAGCATCCCTCATTTCCTGGCCATGCTTGCCAAGACCTTGGCCTTGATAGCCCATCTTATTCAAAATCTTGGAACCTATTCCTTTAGTATGCATCTCAAAACTGGCAAATGAATTACTGCATTTTTTTAAAATATAAAATTACAATCAGATTTGCTTACCATAATTGTTTCTATGATGGTGCTAGCTTCTTTGGTAGAACAATGAGAGAGACTCTTCTCTTTCTCCATATCTTCACACTTGGCTTGGAGTTGGGCCAACAACTCCTCTTTGGAATCTATCTCTTTTTGCAACTTCTCCATTGCTTGCAAACATATGTTTTCCACTTGTGGGATTGAGTCATGAGCAATACCAACAATTTCAGCACATTGGCTCTTGATCTTAGGAAATTTCTTTGCAACCATAGCAAGTAGCTCTTCTTTCTCTTGGAGCTTCAACTTCAACTCTGTATTCTCTTCTCTCAGCTTGGCAATCTCTTGGAACTGTTATTAGTTCATCTCTAAAAAGTCTTGAACGTTGCCTTTTCCCTCTTGGAGTTGGTTTTGTTGTTTCTGCTAAATTTCCCCATGTTTTAGAAAATAAGTGCACAAGACTTTTGTCGAACACTTGGCATACAAACCAGTTTGTATATTAACAAATATCTAAAGCACTAGCAAACCTCACACAGCCTGGGGAAAACTTGTTCATATACCATATGATCCATGGCAGCCCTCAATTGGGTCACTCCAGACATTTAAGATCACATTGCGAGGAATCTGTGTTTGCACGAAGAGTATGTCTTATGTGCAATTGGTGTGCTGTGGAACAAGATTCTACAATTTTTAGTTTAGTCATTCATGTTTTGACAAGTTAAAGTGGGCTTTTAATGGTGAAGACAGAGACGTTCAACAAGAGCGTTTCATGGTGAGGCACATGTTGAAAGAAATGAGAGTTTTTCTTAACTAGTGGCATCGAACGTTTCAAAGCTAGTGAACCACATCATATGCACTGAGATCTCGATATTTATAGTAGGTGTTACAACGGTTGAAGATGAACATTTCAAAGCTAGTGAACCATGTCAAAAAAGAAAGAAGAAAAACAAATGTGGTCTATATTGAAGAGGGAGATTGTTTGCTAAGGTGTTTGAGAGCAAGTACAAACATTATATTAATGTCTTTTATGCTAGATGAAAGAAGTTTAGAGACCATTTACTTTGAGAAAGGGAAGTGGCACTATTCTAGGACGTGTTGATATGAATTAAATTGTCGACAAAGCATTAAGTGTTCATGAAGAGATTGTCGACGATGTCCTGTTGCCAACGTAGAAGTTATCTGCCAACAATGAAAGTGTTGAAATCAAGTGAACATAGGTTTTGCCAATAAGAAGAATAGTTAAGGCATATTTGCCGACAATGTGTAATCACCAACAAAGTAGAACTTTGCCAACAAGAAGAATATCCAAGACATGTTTGCTAACAAGGTGTAACCACCAACGAAGTAGAACTTTGTCATCCAGAAGAAGAAAAATGGGGAAAGAATTGTTGCATGTATTTGAAATTGCCTGTGGCAGTAGTGTCACATGCATAATTCTAAAAACATTGAATGTTGAAAGGCAATGAAGTAGAACTTTATTGTCCAGAAGAAGAAAATTGGAGAAAGAATCGTTGCATTGATTTGACTCTGCTTGTGAGAGTAGTGGTGCATGCATAATTCTAAAAACATTGAATGTTGAAGGGCATAAGGCATGAGGCAAACATAATGTTGGAGGCATTTTTGTTAAGCAAAAAAAAAAATTAGAATAAAAAAGGCATGTTGTTGATTTCTGAGACATACACAAAGAAAGGAGCTGAAAAATTGTTGATGTCATAGGCTGAAACATTTTTCCCATGACATCAACAATTTTTCCCTGACACATTGACGATTTTTTTGCTTCGGCCTGAACAGACGTTGAAACGTCCTAGAAAATGGAAAATATCAGCAAAAAATTTCAGTTGGTTGTGTTGAGAAGTTCTACTATTTGGTAGAGTGAATAGGGATGTCCATGAATGGAGATGCCAAGCATAATTGAGGAAAATGGCAGCTGAGACATATTCATATTACGTCAAACCCTAATTTTTTAAGATAACACAACACAAGTCTAAACCCAAGTGTGTCACTAATTTGAAAAGCCAACAATGGAGATTCTTTTTTCATCACCAATGCTAAAATGTCAACATGTTGTCCATTTGATTGATTGAAGGGAAAACTTGAAAGATTTTAGTTTGGTCATTTGGAGGAAAACAATTTTTTTGAAGGCAAAAGAAAGGACAACAAAATTATTTATTCCACATGCATTGTAGGAAGGGAGTTTGATCATTTAAATATACATTGTTCTCCTTTAAGTGATAAGTGAAGAACATGAAGTGTTACTTCCCCTTTGTTTTGGGAGTTGTTTAAAATAACCATTTGTTTTTTGAAAGTTGCATGGTATTATCCCACATGTACCATGGGACATAGCTAAAACTTGCTTTTATTGAATTGTTGAAGACTCAAAATTGAATGCATGTTGAATTTTGGAAGATTGTGAATGACTTGAAGAATATGTAACTTTTGCTTAGCATTACATTTGTGTTTTTGGCATTTAAAGGTACTTTATTTTTTCATGAATTTTTTGAAATTTGAAAATGGTCGTTAACACCCCAAAGATGTTGTTGCCCAATTCATAGTTGTTGAAAGGTGACAAACATTCCGCATGGAAAAAGAACTTGAAAATTCCTCTCAAGTTTGAGGATCTCTGGGGAATGGTCTTAGGTACTACACGAAGACATACCACTGACACCGACAAACAAAGTAAGTTTAACAAAGCAGACCAGAAAGCTCATTTCATTATGATGTTTGGCATAATCGACGACATTCAGCCATAGATTCATGGTACAATAACCGCCAAAGATGCATGAGACAAACTTAGTACAATATTTGAATCCAAAAACCGAAACCAGATTCTACATTTGCAAATTCAACTGCAATAGAAAGGGAAATGGTATACCCAACAGCAACACTAAGGACAAGGGCACTTTTCACATTCCACCATCACATGCTATATTTGTGGGAAATCAGGGCATGTACTTAAGGTGTGTAACTACAACACCTTCCCACAAAGTTCTTACAGTAAGAACCAGGTACGCATTAGGAGGTAAGCATAAGGGCCCTCAATGGCAGAGGTGGAATGCACCTCAATGCACAAGCTAGGTAGCTAGCCTACTCCCCATTTCCCCAAGGAAACTGTCATTCCAAAAGAATTATTAAAAGACCTTTAGGAAAATGTGCTTACCAGCATAAAGCTTATGCTTCTAAATGCTTGCCACGATCAAATTTCCAAAGAAACTTACCAAGATATAATGATTTGAATTTTATCAACCACACTCTAACACTGATATCATCATCCTCTACAAAAAAAAATTGTTAACTCCTTGCTCTCTCACACACAAGAAAATGCAAATGAAAACTAGGGTTTTATGAAAGTAGAGTTTCATAAAAATAGTATTTCATATATCACCATCTTCCCACTAAATTCAATAGTAAGTATACTTAAAAAGTTCCTTCAAAATGCCACAAACAATGCTTGATTTGCTCACCTAGATGGAAAGATATCTCAATATTTGTATTTTTTGAAAAACACAATTTGACGAAGCATCACTACCACTATTCTAGAAGACTGACTGTAGGCGGCAAATCTACCTCCCAAAAGAAAAAGAACTAAAAAGATTGTATAGAAATGGAATTACAATTTTGACAAGTTTTGAGCAAGCGTTTAGAGTAATTTTGATAAAGTAAGGTGTGAAAAGAAATGCAAACCAAATTAGATGTAATTAAAATGAAGTGTAATTCAAAGTCAAATTAAATGAAGCTAAGCAAAATCCGCATGAAATTAGAGTTTGATAAAAATTAAAGTAGAACCTTAGGAAATCTTAATGAAGGCATGTTCGAAGGATACAGGGTTGCAATTGTAATGTCCCAGGAACCACTTAGAATGGCTAGGGGCAGGCTTCATAAGACCCCCTCCTTCAACTCTGATGCTATTGTTTCAGAGAGAGAGAGAGAGAGAGAGAGAGCGCAGATAGTGACTGTAATGTCCCCATTTTTATGACATCCTGTTTTGAGAGTTTTGACCGGTTACAGGGTTTTCTAACGTCCCTGCTATTTTTAGTAATTGCTATTTTTAGCAATACTATTCTTGGACGTTGGCAGACTAGCAACATTATTAGTTCTGGTGAGAGACTTATTTCCAGTTTCAGAAGTGAGAGCGTTTATTTGGAAAAGGAGAAAATATTTCTAATGTTACTTAAGTTACTTTATTTTAATAAAGTGACTTATGTTTTATAAAGTTAAGTTGTGGACCCCCAGAAAAGTGGCGCTAGGTAAGAGGGGGACATTAAAAGAGAAATAAAATATTTAAATATAAGGTTTAAGGAGATAAAATTATTTTATTTAGAGAAAACCTAATTTCTCATTGAGGTTCTATAAATTAGGTCTCTGGCTCTCATTTCTGGATATTCAGAGTTTGGAAAAATTAGCAGAAGCTGCAGGATTGAACTGAGAGTTCTTCCAAAGGTTGTTAGAGGACGAAAACCCTCAGCAATGTCACTGGTTTCGGTAGTGAAAGATCTACCCTAGCTGGTTGTTGGTATTTCCATCCGGGGAATACATCTGTGCTTCAAAGATTTCAGTCATTAGGGTTTGAAGATTTTCAGGATTTGAAGATTTCATATTCTCAGGTATTTGATTGCAAGTTTTGGGTTTATGTTTTGAGGATTTGATGTGTTTGGAGCCTTTTTATTGTTGAATTGTTGGTGTCCAAACTGGCCGTACAGTTTGCCATATGCCCAGGCTGTACCATATTTCTGCAGACAACTTTGAAAATAATTCTTTCTTGATTATGGGTATTGACCCCAAAGAATTCTAATAGCTAGGCGATGTTTTTAAATATGTCATATTGCATATTTCATTAAGGAGAGAATTTATTTAAACTGCCATACATTCAAAGAGCCATACATTTCAGTCTATGGGAGCCGTACATTTTTTGTCATAGTTTCAGAAGAGTGCAAATACTGTTCTGGGTATTTTTCCATGCTGATTCTTTCTAATGGGCAACCCCTTCACAACATAGAGATTGTTGATTTCTGTTAGCATTGAATTTATTAAGTGGTCGTACAACTCTGTCAGGCCGTACCCTGTATTGCTGGTAATACTTGGTCAGAATCAGTTTATGGTGTTTTACAGCTGTTTTCATTTCTTAAATGGGCGTCTATTCATGGAAGACTCTTGCCTGGTTCTGGATTTGTTGATCTAGCATTGGAAATCAATATTTTGAATTGCTAAAGGGCAGATCGCCCATGTTTGTTGTGACTGCTGTTTGAAAGGTATTTTACATTATTGGCCTATGTATTGTCACTCTATTATGATTATGCTATGTTGGTGTTGACATACCTGCAAAAAATTGTTATAGCATCTTGAATGAATCCAAACATTCACATCAGAAATTGTAACAGCAAGAAAATCTCTTAGTTGCATTGAGTATGTTACCTTGGTATTGTCAAAACAAACAAAATATTTTGAAGCCCCAAACTAGGCTTACTACAGTGACGTCCATGATTGTACATGCATGTTGGGTATGCAATTGCAGTAACTGAAGCATGAATACTTTAAAAGGAATTATAGTTATTTGATTGCCATTGTCATCCCGACCTGGTGATCATTGTAAATACATTTCTATGTTGCTAGTTGCAACAGTCATAAATAACAATGCAACCATTATCGTACTTTTCTCAATGCATGTGTGGGTAACTTGATTATTTTGTCTCTATTGTATTTTCCTTACTGTTATAAACTTGTGTGAATTGGTTAAAGTACAAGAGTAGATAGTATTTACATTAGGAAGAGATTCTTTGCAAGTTACAGAGCAAGGTGAAGGTTTGCCATGGATCGTATGGTAGTTTACAACAAAAAGTAACTGTTTAATGAAGATTGTACGGAGGATTGCATTATGGACTAACTTGACAGTTTCGTAGTTACAAAATCATGTAACTGTTGGTTACGAATCTGCCACTTAAGGAAAGGATTTTAATCAATTGCGCCCTAGATTCGCCCAACAGATTGAAAGGTCGGAAGGAAAGAATGCCTTCCGAGGCAATCTTCGGAGAAGGTCGGTTTCCTATACCATCCACTTGTTATTTTTAAGATGATAGTGCTGGAAAGAGAGAACAAAATGCAGAAAGAAATGTAAATGTCATTTGTTTCAGGTGGGGAAGAACAAGCAGCACAGTCACTAACCTATCACTAAACCAACAACAATCAAAACAATGTATGTAACAGAAACTATTGCTATGATTCCTCCCTATGTATCCTTCATTCAATATTCCAGATCAATTTAATTGCCAATGCTAACATCCAGAGTTCAGAATGACAGCAATCAGAAAAATAAATGACACGGTTTAGAAATATTTGCAGAAGGCAGCATAAAAGGAAGACACAGACAATAGAGCCAAGTATACTTTGATTCAAAAGCAAGTGTTTGGTTACAGCAGCTTCTTAGCAATATGTTCCCCCCTTATTACAATGAAATGAGCTGCTATTTATAGCAGAAATTTTCCCCCGATTACATTCTGAGCACAGATACCCAAACCTGTCAAAAGCTGCAAAAGCTATAAAAGCTGCCAGATTTGATTCTTGTCGGCCATGGCTGTACTTGCAGCATGCTTTTCCTGGACTCCGTACAATTCCTGACAGATTCGGTGGTTGGAAAGGGAATTATCAGTTAGTGTGGTAGGTGAAGTACAATTTGTCCTTCAAAGTTCACCTACTCTGTCCTTGAAGTACATTTTCACCTTCAATGACACGTGCCTGAAACCCGGAATTTATCTTCTCTCTCTTGGGGAGGCACTATCTGCTCAATAGCTTTGAAAAATGGAGGGAACTCCGACCCCTGCTGTAGAGTGCTCAAAACTGGAGCGACTTTGAGAAAACATGGTGAGCGACTGCGATCGAGGGTTAAACCTGTGCTGCAAATCGCAGAAACCTGCAACGCTGTCGAGGAACAAGGGGCGGCGACGGCGATTACAAGCATGGGAACAATTAGAATTTCTCATGATTCGCTCCCTTTCTGTCCGTCGCTGAAATATGGAGCGATTTCGAGCGCGGGCGAGTGGTGACTGCGATTTTGGGATTGTGCGTCGTCCTCTTTCCTCTCGCGCGCTCAAAAGCGCTGCAGCGACGGGCGTCGCCGGTCAGCGACGGCGATCGCTGGCACGATGACACTTAGCAATTTTAAACTTTTATGTGCCTCTTCCCTCGATCGCCGAAATAAGGTGCGACGTCGGGCGTCGCTGGAGAGCGATGGCGATCCCGGGCGTAGGCACACTTAGCATCTTTTAGAACTCACCCTGAATCGCTGAAATTTGGTGCGCCCTTGGGGTTTTCTCACTTGCAACAATGATCTCGGGGACACCCACACTTAGCATTTTTTCAATTTTTTCGATGCCGCTCTAAATCGCTCAAACATCTTGCTTTTCCTTGGAAACACCCAGCAGTGAGCAATCACGGGCATGGGCCAACACTCAAAATTTTTTTCGTTTTTTCAAAGTTTTACATTCAAATCTGAAAAATGACTTGATTAACCAAAGAACCAGACAAACCTAGACTGAACCAAGAACACTGAAATCTGCAAATGGGAAAAGAGCAATGACTTTTTTCTACCCCTAGCAAAATGTGACAACAGTAACTATAGAATTGTATGAGGGAACACAAATTTGTATTGCCCATACTAAACTTTGAGTGTTGAATAACTTGTGGCATACCGTTTGTCGATTGTACGACGACTGGGAAGAGCCTGTACATCCAACTTGGTATTACATCCTACAATAGACGATCGTACAAGAGGAACAATTGCTGCTAAGAAGACATCATACAAGAGTGTTACTGGGTGAATTGTACAACGGAAGGTAATCGTACAATAAGTTCATCGTACGATTGTGTATAATAAGGTTAATGTTGTCGTATTATAGATTTGATTGTATATGTTGGGGATCGTACAATTGAAATTGTAAGTATGTTGTATGACCGTGGGTTCCATTTCTGAATTAGTCGCCACCGCCTCCTAGGAATATCGCCACTCATGCTACATTTGGCATCGTTATCATTGCTAGAGTGAGGAAGGTCCAATTCAATAAGCAATAGCATGAAGGAAGAAAGGTGGATGACAGATTCAAGGCTGCAAGGACATAGGAGACGAGATTGCAAAGAGGATCAAGTGCTTGTAAGGAGCACAAGGATCGCTCAACAGGGGAATGTGAACAATTCGATACCGCTATCAAGGGAAATGAAGGAACCAATACTCGAACAAGTTTGGACTCCAAAAGAGGAAGTGAAAGGAAGGAGACATTATTGTTGAGTACAAAATACGAGGTTTAGTCGAAAAGAACGTTCACAAAAGTGAATATGCTCACGTCAGAAGCACGCAAGAAAACGAAGGGTGGATGGTGACACCTGAGCAAACAGGGAGGAGTTTGCCAAAGGGTGCAGAGGATGGAAGTCAAGCACCAGAGCAACCGCATGTGGATACCTGGGGAGGTAGACTAGAACCATATATCGTAAAACAACAAGTAGAACCACCAATTGCAAAAAGATGTTGGACTGAATTTCCAAGGGAACCATCATAAAGTGACGAGGAAGAGGGAAACCACCTGATGGTGAATTTTTGCTAACAAAGAGGGTAGGGAAAAATCCCCACCCTTCACTACAGAAGGGAAAGAAGATCTAGCAAGGAACAGTGGAAAGCAAATGGGGTAAGGCAACCTGCTGAATGGTTGCAATTATTCCCTACTAAATTACAAGGCATCACAATCAATTGGTACCTAAAAAGAGAAGGAACACAAGCCTTTCACGAATGGGATACCATGATAGAGGAATTCAAAAAGGAATTCCAAACTTTAAGGGATGACAAAAAAGTCATCACAAAGATATATGCTACAAAGCAAAAGAAAGATGAAGACGTTAAAACATACAATAGAATATTGAAGCAACTTACTAATAAAATGGAGATGACACAAGCCATTGGTCTAGTTAGGACATGGTTTATCAATGGGTTATTTCCTAAATATAGGAATAATATGAAGGTTGTACCATCTTCAACATACACAAAAGCATGGAGAAGGCAAAGAAATTTGAGAGAGAGGCGAAACAGACAGCGGTTGGGATTGTAAGTCATCCTAGGAGCGAAGATTCTGATAGTCATACAGATGACAAAGTCCAAAATGCTATCCACTCCATGAGGAAGGAATTTGACAAAATGAATAAAGAAGTTAAAGACGATGTGAAAAAGAATAAAAAAGACATACGGTTTCCGATTGTCCATAACGTCCCAATGGACAAGGTGCAACCAATGGCGGTTACAAAAATAATCGTGGAGGAAGGCAATATCAGGGCAATCAACAAGGAGGCCAGAGTCGATGCAGTATGATTCGGATGGAAGACCGATCATACAATATCACAATTGCCAAGGGTGAGGACACTTTGTGAAGAATTGCCTTCCTCCTCAAACAAGAGGGACAACAGGAAATAATGTATCGCACATGTGTCGATGGTGCGGTCCGAGCAATCATAAGGAGGCGAATTGCCTGAAGAAGATGAGTACAAGTAACTCGTAGAATGTCAATTTCCTTGACAAAGGGCCTCCTATTAAAGACAAGTCAACGGATAAGGATGTACTTGTTGTGGCAAGAAGTCAGACTACGAAGGATAAGTATCATAAACCTGCCATAGAAAAGGAAAGACGGCAGGAGGCATAGAAGGAGATCGAAGAGGAAGTGGATAAAGCAAACAAGAATGATTGGCTAAGCAGAGGAAGTTAAAGAAGCCATTAGGCTCTATTAGGCAAAACTTCGTATTTATCACCTGCAAGAGGAAGCACAATAACAAAAATATAGAACACGGAAACAGTAACACAAGTGACACAGAGATTTACGTGGAAACCTGCAATGTGCAGGAAAAACCACAGGGCAATGGCAACTTCTCTTTTATTATTTTCAACAAAGTTTACATCCACGTCCTTAGACGTTTTCAACAACTCATACGCTCTCGCTCAACCTTATGCAAGGGATCACATCCCTTTTATAGAGCAGAAGGAAGACTCCAAAACTGTCCGTTTCATCTTCCAATGGAAGCCTCCAAAAACTATTCGTTTCAGCTCCCAAACACTGTTCGTCTTCTGCTCCCAAGATTGTTCGTCAAACGTCTAGTGACCATACTAGCTTCAACCTAACATTCTCCCACTTGAAGTCAGTATTCAGGAACTCTTCAGCCAAAGATTTTCATCCAAAGGCCAATTGCCCAATGCTGCCCTTGTTACTTTTTCAGCAAGCCCAGAGAAGTTTTACACCATTCAAACTTCTCTACCTTGACCGGCTTTGTAAGCATATCTGCAGGATTCACTTCAGTGTCAATTTTCTGCAATAGGATCCCACCTTCCACCACATTTCTGATAAAGTGGTACTTGACATCAATGTGTTTCGTGCGATCATGGAATGTTGGATTCTTCACTAACTGAATAGCACTCTGGCTATCACAATGCAGCGTAATTTTCTCTTGCATTACCTTGAAGTCACCCAACAATCGCTCTAGCCAAATCGCCTCTTTGTTGGCATGAGTTGCCGCAATCTATTCTCGCTTCGTGGTTGATAAAGCCACAACAGATCGCAACTTAAACCCAACTCACCGCTTCCTCCAAGAAGAGTGAAGGTATATCCCGTAGTGGATTTTCTCCCATCTCTATCTCCACCATAATCAGAATCCACAAAACCAGTAACTTGCAAATCTGCCGATCCAAAGTAAATAGCCACATCTAAAGTGGCTCTTAAATATCTGAATATCCACTTCACCGCGTTCCAATGCTCCTTACCAGGATTTGCCATGTACCAGCTGACTACTCCCACTACTTGGGCAATATCCAGTCTGGTGCTCACCATGGCATACATGAGGCTTCCTATTGCTGATGAATACGGTACACGAGACATGCTTGTCTTCTCTGTTTTCTTTCTAGGACACTGGTTGGAAGACAACTTTAAGTGTGGAAGAAGTGGAGTACTAACTGGTTTAGCATTCTGCATATTGAAGCGCTGCAGAATCTTTTCCACATATGACTTTTGACTTAACCAGATCTTTCTTCCTTTTCTGTCCCCGTGTATCTTCATCCCTAAAATTTGGTTTGTTGCTCCTAAATCCTTCATTTCAAATGTCCTAGCCAACTGAGCCTTAAGATCAATTATTTTCTTCATGTTGGGGCCTCCAACCAGCATATCATCAACACACAACAGCAAAATTATAAAACTGCCATTGTAAAACCTCTTATAGTATGCACAATGGTCAGCTTCACTCCTGCTAAAACCTTGGCTCTTCATGAAGGTGTCAAATTTCTTGTACCACATCCTTGGCGCCTGTTTCAACCCATACAGTGATTTATTTAGTCTGCAAACCAAATGCTCTTTGCCTCTTTCTACATAGCCCTCAAGCTGATCCATATATATCTCTTCCTCGAAATCACCATGCAAGAAAGTAGTCTTTACATCAAGCTACTCCAGTTCCAAATCCTGTGTAGCTACAAGTGCAAGTAGAACTCTAATAGTAGTTATCTTCACAACTGGAGAGAAAATAAAGTCAACACCTGACTTCTGCACATAGCCCTTTGCCACCAAGCGAGCTTTATAGCGTTCCAACAGCCCATCATTGTTCTTCTTCACTTTGTACACTCGCTTGTTTCGAACAGTCTTTCTTCCAGGTGAAAGATCCACAAGTTCCCAAGTTTTATTCTTGCGAAGTGCCTCGATTTCCTCCTCCATGGATTTCCTCCACTTTTTTGCATTTTCAAACTCTCTAGCTTCCTGAAATGAACTAGGTTCACCATCATCAGTTAACAAAGCAAAAGAGGACTGATACACATGAGAATACCTTTCCGGACACTTTTGTGGACGTGTAGATCTTCTAAACCAATGATCTGTCGATTCTGGCTCTTGGTCTTGTGACCGTTGTGGCTGCTCTACTTCCTATTCTACTTGCTGTTCTGCATGCTGATCAAAAACTTCAGCATGTTCATCTTCATAGTCATCTTCACTCAATTCTATTAAAGTTTAAACCGTAAATCTGAAACACTAGTTTAGGGTTTCAGGTTTTTTTTTCCTCCTCTTTTTAAGTAAATATTGCTGCCTGATAACTATGTATGCAAGCCATTTTTCAGCTGTTAATGTTTGAAACTTTGAAGTTTAAACCCTAAACCCTAGGCTAGGCCCTAGGGTTTGGGTTTAGGGTTTGGTTTTTTTTAAGTAAATAAGTAAATATTGCTGCCTGGTAACTATGTATGCAAGCCCATTTTTCAGCTGTTAGTGTTTGAATTTGAAACTTTGAACTTGAAGTTTAAACCCTAAACCCTAGTCTAGGCCCTAGGGTTTTGGGTTTGTTTTCCTCCTCTTTTTAAGTAAATATTACTGCCTGATAATTATGTATGCAAGCAAATTTTTCAACTGTCAATGTTTCAATTTTAAACCATAAACCCTAGCCTTTTGGTTTAGGGTTTAGGTTTTCTTTTTCTTTTTTCAAGTGATTGTAACTTTGTTGTTACTTGTTTCCATGTGCAAGCATATAAAAAATGAAACCTTTTTTTCCTTCTTGTTACTTGTAACTTTGTACCTTTTCATATTATAAGCAATACAGGATGTGTTTTGTCACTTTCATGTGTATTTAAAGCTTGAGCCTTGTATGATGTCTTGACTTGAATTGTTGTTTTTATTGCAATATTTGATTTGCATAATGTTAATTCATTGTAATATGCATGAAAAAAAAAAATCAAAAAAAAAAAAAAATCGTTTTCTTCGGTTTTTTTTTTGTCGATTTTTTGTCGATTCCGAATTTTTGCCGATTTTTAAAACTTTCGATTGACTCCCAATTCCAATTTTCTCAACTATGGTCTAAACGCAATAACCATAAAGGATCCCTTCCCTATTCCGTTCACTAATTGTATTCTGGAGGAGGTAGCTGGACACAAGATTTACTCGTTTTCGGATGGGTTTTCCAACAACAGTCAGATCAGCATTGTAGAAGAAGACAAGTTGAAGACCACATTTGTGGTAGAAAACGGTATTTATGCTTACAACAAGATGCCATTTGGGCTATGTAATACCCCAGCACATTTCAAACAATTATCTTGTATATATTTGACTAGATGGTGACAAGGAAGTTCAAAGCTTTCTTGGATGATTGGTCGATATATGGAAAGATAGAGGAGTACTTGCCAACATTGGAGGAATGCATGAGATTATGCAAGAATAATGCCCGGTTAGCTCTGAATCCGAGAAAATGTCGCCTAATGAAACCTTACGACAAGTTGTTAGAACACATAGTTTGCAAAGAAGGGCTGAAAACAGATCCTAATAAGATTCGCGTTATTGTAAATATGGAGGAACCTCATGATGTGAGTTCATTGGAAACCGTACTAGGATCAATAGGATACTATCAGAGGTTTATCAAGAATTTTGCCCATGTGCCTTATCTGTTAGACTCATTAACAAAGAAGAATGTCCCCTTTAGGTGGACGAAGGAACATCAAGGAGCCTTCGAGGAGTTGAGGGCAAAGCTTGCATGTAGTCCCATCCTAGCGTTCCTAGATTGGGATAAAGAATTTCACATCCACATAGACATGTCCAATTTCGTAATTAGGTGTGCACTAGCCCAAGAAGGACAATTTAGGCTAAGATCAACCTAATTATTTTGCAAGTCGATTAGTGTCTAGGGCAGAAAGAAACTATAGCACAACAGAGTGAGAGGCTTTTGGGGATGGTGTATGCAGTGCATAAGTATAGGCACTATTTATTGGCTAACCCATTTGCCTTTTATGTTGACCACCAAGCTCTATTATATTTAACTAATACACCAGTTATACACGGGCAAGTTAGCAAGTGTGGCTAGTCACGTTGCAAGAATTCGTGTTTCAGGTAGTGATCAAACCTGCGAAGACACATGTAATAGCGGATCAATAATCAAGGATTTGCTCAAGGGAGCCTGTAGGAGCAAGAGTGTCAAATGAGTTTCCTGACGCTCAACTATTTACAATAAGCATTGTACCATCATGGTACAAGTTGATAGGAGAATACTTAACCACAAGAGAGTTACCAAAGAAAATGTCGACAACAAAAAAAGGAAGGTGATAATGAAGTCAATACCTTTCCAATTGATAACAAGATTATTGTACAAATTGGGACCAAATAGAATATTAAGATATGTAATAGAAGAGGAAGTTAAGGTAACATTAAAAGAAGCTCATGAAGGATAGGTCGGAGGGCATATGGGACCTGATGCATCCGCAAGAAAGGTACTTCTGGCAAGGCTATAGTGGCCCACCCTCTATCAAGATACAAAAGAATATGTACAAGCATGTGATACATGCCAACAAGCTAGTAGGCTATTACGCCGAGACTTTATGCCATTGCACCTATCCCAACCATAGGAGTTATTTGACAGATGGGATTTGGATTTCGTGGGTCCTTCGAAGACAACCAAAAGAAGGAAGTGTATATTGTGGTAACAATTGAATACTTGACAAAGTGGATAGAGGAAAGGGCATTGTCGGATAACTCAACAAAAAGTACAAACCGATTCTTGTACGAACAAATGATTATAAGATTAGAAATCCCGCAATTGACGAGTGATAAAGACGGTCACTTTGTGACTGAAGCCATCATGAAGCTAACGACAAAATTCAAGATTTTGCATTTGTTGTCAAGTCCGTATTACCCAAGAGCACACGAGTAAGCGGAAGCAACGAACAAGATCTTGGTATCCACTCTTTATAAGATATGTGGAATAGGAGCTACTTGGGAGGAAAAGTTACCATTTGTTCTATGGGTGTATAGGACAACTTTCAAGCCCACAACAAACCATACACCATTCCAATTAATGTATGGTAAGGAGTTAGCAGTGCCAATGGAATTCCTAATACTCAATTTAAAGGCAGCAGAAGATAACCGGCTAGGAGATCAAGAAAGCCTAGAGGAGAGGCTTGTGGCACTAATTAGACTGGATGAAAAGAGAGTCATGGCGCAATGGGCGATAGAAGTAGCCCAACGAAGAAGGAAGTTGTGGCATGACAAGCACCTTAGAAAGTTGGAATTGAAGCAAGGTGACTTGGTCTTGAAGTATAATGGCAAAAGAGAAATCAAGCTAGGAAAGCTGAAAACTTTATGGCCCCCTTCAAAGTAGTGGAAATGATGAAGAATGGCACGGTGAAGTCGCAAAAATTGGATGTGACAATAGTTCCCGAAACTGTGAACTGGTCCAAAATAAAGCCTTACAAAGTTTAATATCTATTTATTTCTATGGAGGAAATAGAAAGGAGAAGAAGACAAGAGGAAGAGCTCTGCGAACGACAAGAAGCAACCCAAAAAAATCAAAATCGTCAACAGGCCGAGGATGATGAAGGAATGAGAAGGTTGTTTGTAGAAGAGGACGAAGCGTTGTCGGTCATAGAAGAGCAAGAGTTGGAACCTCATCCTGCGCAAAGGAGAAGAATCGGGTGCATGTACGATTTCTAGACATAGTGGAGGAACATGAGGTGGATATGCCTATTCTGGCAAAAATAGGATGATATCAAGATGAGGAATTGGTAGCAGAAAATCCATTACCTCAAGAAGGAGTTGCACAACAAATGCCGGAAGAAGTACATCCTCAGATAGAGCAGCAAGAAATAGTACATCATCCAAATAGAAGAAAAATGATACGAGTACAAGTACAGTTCCTGGATAGACTGGAGACATACGAGCAAGAAATACCAACTCCTGAGGAAGGAGATAAAATGAGGAGTTGGTGCAATATAGCCCCTT
The DNA here is from genome assembly GCA_028583015.1 of Wollemia nobilis. Lineage (NCBI taxonomy): Eukaryota > Viridiplantae > Streptophyta > Pinopsida > Araucariales > Araucariaceae > Wollemia > Wollemia nobilis. The sequence goes on along the minus strand of JAQPPZ010002048.1, from coordinate 720,347 downwards.
AGCTCAGCGTGGGCTCATTCATAAATGCAAGAACAGACACAACAGCTACAAGAAGAATATGAAACCTTGCAGGCAAATAATGTGAGATTGACGGAACAAATCATCCAAGAGTTGGATGACACTATAAAAAGAATTGATGATCGACAAGCTGCAAGACAACAAGAGGTCGAACAGCAAGAAGGAGTTGAAGAGGATGCAAGAGGAGAGGTAGAACTTGAACAGCCAGAAGGAGCAGAAGAGGGCGAGAGACAAGAAGAAAGGCCCTAGGAAGAATCTGTAGGTCCATCACAATTTCGGCTGAATGAAGATGAAGTTGCCAAAATATTGTGGAGAGATATAGAGGAAGCTACAACATTGCCAGAAATACTAAGGAAGAGGGTAACAAATTCGAGTGATGATGGGGTTCCCCTAGTTCAAAGATGCAACAACAATTCAGGCAGTAGTACTAACCTCTTGAGAAGATATCAAGAACCACAAGTTCGCCCAGAGGTTGAAGAGTATATAAAAGCATGCAAACAATTGAGAAGGTAAAGGTGAGAAGTAACAAAGCTACAAAGACATATAGAAACAACACTTGGTTGGACCCTACAAAGAGAAGATGAGCGAAACGATTCAAGTACCGATTCTGACTTCTCAACACAGTATAGAGAAGCGTTAACTGATTACAAAACACAGAGACGTTTCGAGGAAAGAATATGGATGAGACGATTGTTGCGGGCAGATTAAAGATTGAGATCTTTAAGACAATTGTCATCGGGAACTCAGAATCAAGAAGGAAGGTTGACAAGGTCATGGCTTTTAGATAGAGAATTGTCTTCAAGCAATCGGGAAAGAGGAGAGTCAAGCGGATAACAAGAACAACAAAAAGGTAGCTTAGGCATCTAAGGGAGGCAACCAACTCTCCTTATGGGCCTAAGGCAACCTAGCCGAGGAAGGAGTTTGATTGATCTCCCTCCCGATGGCTCAAGGGAAAGAAATTTCCCTCCTACTAACCCTAGGCTGATGGGCTAGCATAATGAGCCGCAATGTCCATTCACTAATTTAACAAGAAACAATCAAGTTGAGTGTGCCTTTCGGGGTGGACCACGTTCAAGTCGTCCATGACAACTGAGGAATTGGATTCAAATATTTGATTCAACAATAAACAATCAAGTTGGGCGTGCCTTTTGGGGCGGGCCATTTGAATCACTTCATGGACCACGTTTCGTCCACGACAACTAGGAGTTGGAATAGGGCTGCCCCAAGTTGTAAATATTTGTCCCAGGAATAGAGGAAGAGTCATGGCACGAGTGCAGGGCCGTGCAAGTCTATGCAAGGCAAGCACGAGTTCAACAAGTTCGTGAAGGTGTTAGAAGAACTGGCTCACCATCCTTCGAACAAGACTTAGTTCAAAGGGATCACAACAGAAGTCGTACGAATGAAGAGGATTGTACAACAAAAGCTCGTACAAGTCAGCAGCAGCCAGGGATCATATGACAAGTCATCGTACAAGTCTAAAGCAAGATAGTCGAACAACAAGACATCGTACACATCAAGCGAACGTGCTGGATCGTACAACGTTGCATTCTTCAAACATAGATGAGGATGATCATATGACACAAGAGAAAAGAGATCGTACAACCAAAGAAGATGAAAATGATTGTACGTAAGCGTTGAGGTACACAATGTATAGTTAGTTAATTTAAAAGGAAAAAAGGACGAAAAAGTGCATGCAAACGTTGAGGTGGCGACCAAACGGTTATAATCACTTTCCAAGGAAAAAGTATAAAAGGGGAAAAAGGGCGTGATAAGAAAACAGTAACTTTCACCATTGCATCTGCAGGTGGCATTCGCATTTTATTAGCCAATTGTTTCAATCGCCGATTGTAACTTTTGACATCTTCTTCTGGCTTTTATTTTGTTCCAATATTTCCATGATAATCTTCGTATCATCCCTCAACGACCAAAATTCCTCTATGAATGCATCTCTTAAGACATTCCATTGTGCAAATAGTTGGGTATTCTGTCTTTTTAGATACCAATCCATAGCCATCCCTCGTAAGGTGGTTGGAAATAGTTGCAACCATTCTATCGGTTGCAATACTCCATTCGCCCCCCAAATTGTGATGCAAGTACCTATATAGCGTGTTGGGTCTTCTCTCCCTTCCCTAGTGAAGGGTGGGCATTTTTGTTTGACCGCTCTGTTGGCAACATTTGCCATTGGAACTCTCCCAATGTCTACGTCACTTGACAATGATTGTTGTGGAGTTCTATTCCACTCCCTTTTCGTTGTAGGTGGCTCAAAATCTTGTTCAAGTACGTGTTCAAATAGCATTCTCCCCGACTCATGTATGTCACTACTTCGCAACCTTTGTTAGTATATGAGGTGCGGTTCTAGTCTTCCTCCCCAAGAAACCACACATGGTTGCTCCGATACAAAACTTCGATCTTCTGCATCCATTGGCCAACTCCTCTCCAATGGATCAAGTGTTACCATCCGCTCCTCACTTCCAATGTTAGGTACGTCCTCTGCTATTTGATTTTGCACTTCGTTTTCCGTTGTCAACAGTGTTCCATGGGGACGCGTCCCCCCGTTTCCCACGTCCCCCAAGACGAGGGGACGGCAAGGGGGACGTTTCCCCCCGTCCCCCTTTTTGGGGGACGGCTGGGAAACGTCCCGTCCTCGGGAAGTCCCCCTTTTTGGGGCGTCCCTGGGGACGCCCAGCCATCCCCGGGGACGGCTGGGCCGGACACCCAGACCGTCCCTAGGGACGGTCTGGGCGTCCCCCATGGGGCCCAGCCGTCCCCCACATGAGGTATAGGTTTATAGTTCTTTTCAACATGAGTGTCGAGAATTTCATGCACAAATGAACTATTAAATACTGCCATTTTTTCATCTCAGCTTGGATAGTCAACAACTCCAGTTTGGAGTTAAGTAAAATGTTTCAAGATCTCTCAGAAAATGGATTCCATTATTAAGAGAGGCACATCATTTATGACAGAGTTTTGCTCTATTCAGTAACCACTGTTAAGTTCTGTCCCAGGCACATGTCTACATTCTGCACAATCACACATATATATTCTACCCAGACAAGGTCTGAGATTGGGCCTTCGCAAGATAAAATGCATTCAAGAGTCCCAAAAAGAAATAACGAAAGTAAAGCAAGCTACAGCTCACCAATAAAACTAGCCATATATAAACTCAATTAATATCTATCGTTCTGAAATAATAAATGAAGCAAAATGGCATGGCTGGGATATTCTATATTGTTTCAGTTTTCATAGCAATGCCAAATATGAAAACAACTTCTTAAGCAAATATGGCATGGTAAAAGGTGGTTTTAAACAAACTTCAACAGACCTATATCCTCCAAAGTACAGCAGTCATGCACATTAAGCCAAAATGTCATAAACACATGTTGAATGCTTCTAAAATAATTCCAAGAAAATGGCTGAAAAAGAGGTTTGTTACAGCCATGAAATAGAAGGGTAGAAATACTATAAACACACCATGCATTTCCCTATGATCTCTGCCACATGTCAGGATCGATTTGGGAATCAAAGATCATAGAAAGTGCATCCAGAAGATTGCAGAAAGGATGCCATACAAGCTCAATGTTCAGTATAAAAAAGGTGGGGGGAACAGCGATTATAAAGAGCATCAAACTTCCTTAACATCCACACACATCCCAAAAGGTTAATATAACATACAGCCAAAAGGGTATGTTTAAAACGTTAAAATCATAAAAGCATTGCAAGGCTAACGCTTTTGAGTCTAACCTGTTTAATAAGCACAACTAGGGTATATTGATAAGTGAAGTAAAACACAATATACACAGTGCTATTCCCTTCCCTAAGCAACATTTTAAATAGATAAACAAGGATAGAGCAAAATGTTGTGCAGTCAAAGTTAGAGGAAGCGAAATCAGCATCTTAAGGTCAGTATTTTCCATCAAACTAGGGCACAAATCCAATAGACTCGAGGACAAGCACAACAGTCACCTCATGCATTTCTGGCTACTAAGAAATATGACAGGATTGGAATAGACCAAATACAAATATACCAAAACGTAGGAAAATATAATACTCTACTATTTTAGTTTTGAGTCTTTTTGTTGCAAATGAGCATTGATACTATGACTATTTCAAATTTCTTATTGCTGTCATATTTGAACACAATGAACAGTTAGTGACTGAAAATTTTTAAACATGCCAGTCTTTGTTTGAACATTGGTGGCTGAAAAAATGATGACTGTTATTACTTAAAATGATGACTGTTTGAACATTGTTTGCACTTGATATCCTTGGCTGAACCTTCAAGTTATAGTTGTTGAACTTGAAACAATTAAATGGCTGCAAATTAGTAACTATTATGAACATAAAAATGTGAAATGACTCAATTATGGCTGCACTTATGTGTTAGCAACGAATCTGAATATGAATGGCTGCACTTACATAATTGATTAGTAATATGAAATATCATTTTTGTTGGGTGTAGAATTTTGAATGTGTAGATTATTCTAAATTTCTAAAAAAATTTATTTTTTATAGTATTATACCAGCCGTCCCCCCCAGCCGTCCCCTAAAATCGACCTGCCGTCCCCGAGCCATCCCCTAAAATCGACCTGCCGTCCCCGAGCCGTCCCCGGAAACCCGTCCCCCCGTCCCCCAGGCTCGTGGAACCTTGGTTGTCGACAATAATGTTTCCCACCTTTCTCGCTCTGCTCTTGGACTCTTGTCATCCTAGGGATTCCACACTTGTTCCACCTTTGTTTGTGAAACTTCATCTTAAATTTGTGTCCTCTGGTTTGCCAGTCTCGCACTTCTCCTAAGTGGTATCCGTTTCCTTCCTTGTTGGCCTTGTAGCATGAAATATTTCATTCACCTCTTTGCCTTGTCACGTTCAGTTCTTCCTTGACCCGAAGTTGATCTAGGCAACAACGCCATGAAATAGTGGACACTTACACGATATACCCAAATTGGCCTTCGGTTTGATAGGTTGGCATAACCTCGACAATGGTTTGTGGTATATTGCTCTCTTATGCGAAGTCTAACGCGCATCACCTTGCAATTGCTCTTCTGTTGTACTATCCTTTGTACAATGAAACATTCCAATATACAGTTGCTCCGATGTCGAACTCCCATCCCGCTCCCCATCGAGCACACTAACTTGGAGTTTCTCTAGTGTTAGACTCCCATCCCGTGCACTATTGGACATGTCATTTGTCTTTTGCACCAATGTTGGACTCGTGTCCCACTCACCATTGTGCGCTACAACTTGCAACTGCTTCAATACCAACCATTCTGCATTGGTATGCAACTTCTCACTGACTGCTCCTCTTTTTGTGTTGTCTTCCGGACAACTAATTGCGTTGTCATCATCTTGACAGTTGACTGCACTTATGCCATCAGTCTGACGATTGATTGTTCTGTTGTCATCTAGATGGATATTATCATTCCTGTCATCCTAACTGATTCCATCAGTCTTGTCGACAACCTGGCTGATGCCATCAATCCTATCAACGTCCAGACTGATTCCTTCAATCCTATCGACATCCTGAATGATGTCATCAATCCTGTGGACACCAGGACGACTACTTCCAATCCTATCGTCTTCCTGATGGGTTTCATCTGAACTACCGATTCTGTCGTCATTTTGATAGCTGACAGCAACTTCTCGGACTGCAGATTCTCCGTCAATAACATATATGATGACAATCCTCGTGTCTGCAAATCTTGCTTCTCTGACTGAAATATTGACATTCGTGACTAAAATTTCTACATTTGTGACTGAAGATTCTGTGTCTGCAAATCCTCGATCTGCAGAGTCTTCATCTGCATTTTTGCATCCCGTCTACACATCTGTTATGCATGTTTCATTGGATGGCCCTTCATCTACATCAACAAACAAATCCAATGCGTCTTCACCTACTTCTTTGGCTGCATTCCAGTGTTCTCGTTGTGCATCTCCCCAAGGGTTTTGCTTCTCAGAACTCCATGTCACCAAATTGGACCCAACTTCGTACAAGCAACAGCACTAGATTTTAGAAATGAAATTTAACATTCTTACACACAATTTCATTTCAGCTGAAGGAATGACAGGTTTTAGGAGAGGGAAGAACGGCAAACTTGGCTAATAATCATGGTGCTAAACTATACTGTATATCAACCTAACGAATAACCATGATGACTGATTGGACAGGACGGGTAACCAGTGACAGATGACTGCAGACGGATTAGTCTAGATAAATTGCACCTGATGGGTAGATGACAAACAGGTGAGTTCCAGACAAGTAATTTCCAGACAGGTAAATCTAGACTGGTAGCTATTCATACGGGTAACAACAAAACGGGTAAGTTCAGACGGGTAGTTGTTCAGATCGGTAAAAACCGGACGGGTTGCTTGTCAGACGAGTAAGTCCAGATGGGTTGCTTGTCAAACGGGTCAGTCTAGATGGGTTGCTTGTCAGACGGATGGCTGCAGGTCTAAATGGGTAGGCCTAGACGGATAGGCCTAGATGGGTCCTTGACAATAGTTAACCTGCGATCGCATGTTTACCTTGCAAGTCCTCGTACTTGTCCCTGAGCACTCCTTCCTGCAACTCTGCACAACACATACAACATTGACAACACAAGTCCGCTTCCAATCTACTTCATGACATTCATCCCTTAGATACCTGCAACACAAGACAATGTTCTTCACACAGTTTTGCACAACAGTAGAACAATTCTCATTGATGTATGGATTCATAAATTGTGGATGATTACAAAAATGAGTAGGGGGTGTATTTATAGGATGGCCTTGGTGGTTATTGTAACCAACCAGGCTCCAACGTCCCCAACTATCCATTTGTTACTACCTTAACTAATGCTTCCAAAACTAATCAGCCTAGGACATAACTAATCAGTCTAAGCTGCTAACTAATCAGTTAGACTAATTAATCAGTCAAAACAGCTTCTTGACAGCTGATTACATATTTTATATTCCTTACAAATCTTTGGCTAATCAGTCCAAACTTATTATGTGACAGTTGACTATACTTATTTACAGAACACTATATTATGCAAAATTCCAAAACATTATGTAGGCCTTTTGTCAGACAGTTCTGAATATTCATTTCTTCTTAGAACTGCTGTCTACAATCCCCTCCTCCACAAATACATCATATCACATATATATCATCAAGCCTATCCTAGGAGTTACAAGGACCATGGTAAAATCTCATTAAGGCCCCCACCCACCTCCTATATGAATATATTACCAATAGACCCATGCCTTGTCTTGGGGGACACCAAGGCTGCGAATCTATGGCAAACTAGATCTAAAGGCAATAGGCCCACACCTTCACCAGGGTTTACCAAGACCGTAAATCTATGACAACTAAATCTCAAGGAGGCCTCCACCTCCCTTCTATTCCCAATACTTTGAATAGTACCATGCATATCCTGTGGGGATCCAAGACCTCGGTATCCATGATGCGCTCTAACCAAATCTTAAGGAGACCCCCCGCCTATCTCCTATATCCAAAAACTTTCAATAGACCCACCTCTTCCCTATGGAGATCCAAGACTGCAGCACCTATGATGTATAGGGAGTGACCACAGCCCCACCAACCCGAGATGCATGATCTGTAAACTATGTCACCATATAACTCCAAACCTTGTATGGATACACTCAAGCCCAAACAATAAATAATAGTAAAGAAAATCTCTATGAATAAACAACAATTAGACAAGCAAGACAAAGTAGTTGACTTACCTCAACAAACTCTCTTAATTCCAATGAACATATGCAACACTATTCCTTTCTCTTTCTCTTCCTTTGCAAAGATCTCTAATTTTCAGTCTTAGAGTAGATAATGCAAACCAGAAGGATGATTTCATAACACTTATGCCAGAATAGATAACCATAGTAATAAGTTAATAACACATCATACCATCCCCCTCCACTCACTTCACCCATCTCCCTTTATAATTTCTTTGTTTATTTTCAGAAAAGGCATCCTTCTCCCGTTTTAGTTTCTTTTTCTTTAAAAGTTACTCTATGTTTAAAAAGGTGTAATATTATTACTTAATTATTTATTATTCCATCTAATTGTTTTACTAGGAAAAAAAACCATTGGTTATTATTTGGATTCTTTTTGATTAAAATCTACTTTATAATTAAAAACAACTTATTATTATTATTATTTTTACTATTATATAAAAATAGTTCCATTTATTTTATTTAAAATTCTATAGAAAATTAGGTCGGAGGGTCCAGCCTGCTGGTCAAAGAGCTCCCTTGGGAGGATGGAGACCACAGTTCGAATCCCTCGGGCCTCATAGAACCGGAGGGCGTGTCGCGCCAACGCAACCGGCCATGTTAAAAAGTTAACCAGCGCAACTGGAGGTTATAGTGGCAGCAAGGTGCAAGATTCTATCCCACGAAGAGGCGATTCCTCTAGTATACGCAAATAAAAAATTAAAATATATATATATATATAGAAATTTTTTTAATAGGGCAATCATATTTATTTAATAGCATCCACATTTATAATAACTAAAATAATAATAATAATAATTTTTTTTAATGGGTTATATGGGATTGCAATGGGCCCCATCCATATTAATCAGAATAACTAATAATATAAAGACTTATTTTAATAAAGATGTAATTTAGATGACCAATGTATTTGAGTCAAGTGGTGGGAAATAAGGATTTTCACATTGTAGACCAAAGTTCCAATGGCAAGAGCAAGTGGGTTGAAGTGAAGAGTTTCATACCTTAAACCAAGGTTCAAATCTCATGGGCGAACGAACCTTAACATTTTATATTAAATGGCAAGAGCTCTACTAGCAATCTGGTTAAATACGTCAACTTTCAATGCAGAGACTAGGGTTCAAATCTTGCTGAGTGATATATGCATAATTGCCAAGAAGTTGTAATACCATGATGTAATACACATGGGCCCATCTCAATCCCATCATAACCAATTAAAAAAAGAGGATGCTTTTTAAATCTAGAAGAATCAAATATTTTCTTAATATATTATCCATACAGCATAGTAGGATGCGAATTTTCTTGTAATTTCATATTTATTTTCCCCAAATGATCATGTTACACACTATTAAAACAATTGCAGCTCAATACTGAGACTATCCATCTGTTATTTAAACTAATATTCATTGATTGTCAACTATCTACATATTGCTCACCTCTTTGTAAGAACTAAAAGTATTAACATTAGCTAATTATATTTAAATATCTGTATAAGAAGAATCTAAAACTAACTCAAGGCTAATATACAAGCCAGTCCAAAGAGGCGTCAAAATCAGCACATGACAACAAAGGTATCTGCATCAACACCTAAAATCATCATGCCAAAAGAAAAGGAAAGGGAAGAAATGCCAATGACTGTGGTCATGATTGAAGACATAAGGAATAAATATTTAAAATAACACCACTAAATGTAAATGATCATTTTGACTACTTAAGTAGAGGTGCATACTTGTCAATAACAATGTCGACTTCAGCCTTGCTCGTAGGACCATATGCTAGAACTCTGGTAAGACTTAAGATATCCCTGTAGTCTCCCTGTTTGAAGGCCTCTTCGTCATCCAAACGTCTTATGACAAGATTTTGAGGAGATTTTGTTCCTGTAGAATTAGTTACTCCCAAAGATGTTGATCCTTCACAACACAGCGCTGCTTTTGCATTAAGTCTAAGACAAGTGATGGCCATTGCATATGCAACTCCTCCAAAACCAGTATGTGATACAAACAAGTATTGTGCTCCTTCTTCATTGCTGTAGGACAAGATACATTGAATATGGCCAACATCAGACTCTAAGAAAATTCAAATGAGCATTACATGTATGGCAGCCTCAATTGTTAAGGAACAATAAAGCTATTAAGTTCACATACTCATCTAGCTGGCGTTGAATAGCATCCACATCCGTGGCAAGGGCTTCTCTCTCTCTTGTCAAAGGTATCCTTTTGTAATCAATGTTGTATCCTTCATCCTTCAAACCAGAATACACTTCTGCTGGTGTCTTAACATCTTCAAATGTGATACTCTCCCAGTACCCTACAATATCTGACTGCTCTGTGATAGGATTAAAATCCTCACGATGCAGAAGCACACGACCACTTGATCGTGCTAGCTCAGACAAAATATCTTCTTTCAGTCTAGCCTCCATATGCTTAACCTACAAGAATAAAATGTTATGAGCCAAAAAGTAAAACATACCAAAGTTTCAACAAATGGAAAAAATGTACCCAGTCAAAGGATGTTCACTATCCTAGATTACCGTCAATTTATGTCCATAGACAAAAATAAGGTAAAGCTAATCTGCTGGTCCTACTTATCTGATTGTACAATGAACTCACCACAGGGCCCTTGATTCCGACATGTTTCAGTGTGTCAACTGGCTGATAAAGCTCTCTAAGCACAAAAGGTTTGCCACAAATATAGACAGCCACTTCCTCCCTCAAGTCTGTTACAAATACTTTGTGAGAGAGACACCCAGAAGTCCTAGGTTTGCCTTGTAGCCAAGCTAAAAGCTCTTTTGCTCCATCAACTGTTGGCGTTGCCATGCTGTACACTGGAAGATCATCAACCTGAAATATTGCATATCAGGAAAACAAATAGAAGCATGAGGAATTGGTAAACAACAGCTAAAATTTAGAAATGAAAATGTCCAGTGCACGCATAAACAAATAAGTACACTGCCTGTGAAATACTGATATCTGGAGACCCTATATTCCATCACAATAGCCCATTTTCGAAAAGAAAACAAATTGACAATATCTACTTTAAAATACTCTGCAATTATCTCTATGCACATTCTGCAATTTTCATAGCACTTTCTCAAGACTGAAAGGAATGATAATATCACTGAGTGATCATCAATGTTAGAAGCAACCTAACTTCCTACACTTATTATTGTATAATCATAACTGTCATACATTCCAAGCACCTCAACATATCTTTCTTTTCTTTTCTTTTTTCTTTTTTTTTTTTGGAATTTACATGGCGGAATCCGTAGCCGCCACGAATCCGGGCAGGTTGTCTGGCTTTTATGGCCGCCACATAGTTCTTCGCACAGTCCGCCCCTATAACCACCATGCCATAATCATTTTAAACCTTTTACGCCGCTGAAAGAACCAGGAAAGGGACAAGCATTCAGTCTGACGAGGCCCGAGATTTGAACCTTGGACCTCCGCCCCCTTACGGGGTTTGGTCGAACCAATTGGTCTACACCTCGGACCTACCTCAACATATCTATTATTTCTGCACATGTGCAATTTCATTCTGCTTTCTATTATGTTGCATAAAGGAACATATGATCAGGATTCAAAATCATAACCTTGTAGGCATAGATATGGGCCCTTTAGAAAAATCCCAGACCAAAGGTCTTGACTGTAGGTGTAAGATAATGGCCAGGTTCACAGAACCAAGACAAAGGTCAGCCCTTGTACGCATAGATATGGGCCATTTAGAAAAATCCTAGACCAAAGGTCTTGACTGTAGGTGTAAGATAATGGCCAGGTTCACAGAACCAAGACAAAGGTGAACCAGTCAAGTAATATTCAAAGTCCACACGAAGAGAGCAACAGTGTGTTTGAGAGAAGAAACATGATAAAAGGGTACGAACAGAAATAGAATTAAAAAGGCAACCTCTGTACAAATTCAAAGTTATCAAAATCTTTCCTGCTTCGACGCCAACCCCAAAATCAAAAGAAATTTAATAAATAAGTTCAAAAAACATTTCATATAACTAAATATTAAACTCTACGTTAATCATGTTTTCAAGGGAAAACTAGAGCAGCATGTATGGCCTTGTGCCCAAGACCAAAAATACCAAACACTATATCTGACAATCACAGATAAATTAACAAACAGATACAGACCACAACCCAAATTAAGGGAAATTGTGGATTTATTTCTAAGCGATAACTTCAGCATAAGCCTTTTTCTACAGTTACTATGAAGGACATCTTCAGCATACACTTACCATTCCACAACCATAACTAATTACAAAGCTTTTCCTTTAGGAACAGAGGCCACATCAATACTCAATAGCCTTGAAAATACCAAAATCTACTTCAGGTGAAGACCTGCATAGTAATGCTCGAAGACCCATATGCAAAAAGCAAGGTAGCCGTGGAAATCGAAGTGATAGGATGATAAGATAAATGTTTCTTTTATAATTTATAATTTTATTACTATGAAGCAGAGCAATAGCATAACATTCTGTTGTCTCAGGTCTTGCCTTTTAATCCCCTGGGACATTATCTTTCAAGTCTTTTTATTATTATAATTACTATTATCTAATGAAGAAAGCATTTTGGTATATTACCTAGGTCTTCATATTGTCACATACAAAAGGTAAAGAAAAAGGTGATTTTCGGGTCAAAGCCAAGCCAGCAATGCCTCCACGTTCGTATGATTTCCATTTTGTGAACAATCAAAATATTTTTACTCTACCTTATATTATCAGTTCAATTATGTACCTGTTGGTTACGAATCTGCCATGAGGAAAGGATTTTGGGTTAATGCGCCCAGATTCGCCCACCAGCATGAAAGGCCGGAAGGAAGAGATGCCTTCCGAGCCAATCTCCGGAGAAGGCCGGCTCCTTTTGGGGGGGGTTTTCTGATTTAAGCTAAAGGGAACAGGAAAGAAATAAATGTACAGAAAGAAATTACAAATATATTCAGAGGTTGGTGGGGGGAACTAACAGTACGGGAACACACCAATCACCGCTACTTACTGCATACAAACACAAAGCATGACAAAGAACTGCAAAACCTACGCGTACTTCCGATACACAAGCAGTGTATGCACAGCTTCAATGATCCCCTAGCAAACATTCCCTACAAGGAACTAACAGAGACGGCAATGCATCAATCACCAGATACGTACACTGACAGGGGTAGAAAGTAAACCTAGAGATATTAGAGCCAGGTATATGTGTTAGGTAGAGAATTTAACCGCACAGCTTCAATGGCTCCCTAGCAAACATTCCCTACAAGGAACTAACAGCAGGGGATCGCATCAATCACCAGATACGGGCCAGCAACGTCACACATAACTGATGGAACTACTACCACATCTATTATATGAAAATTAAAAGTACAGAAATAATGCTAAAGGCGCCTGATCATCAAATGCTGAAATGAATCAACAAGCCATGACACAGAATCGCGTAAAGCATAAGCATAAAGAAATAAAAGCGGCAGAACAGAACCGGGCATACAGATTGTATTTATAAGCAGAAGCACGGTTACAATGGGCACAGTGGTTCCCTAACAAACATTCCCCTTCCACCCTTTACAATGAATTCATGCTGGGCTTTTATAGCCCGAGTCCCTCCCGTTACATTAATGGGCACAGAGGCCCAGTCAAACATAAGCTGACAGAAGCGGCGAAAGAGCTGCAAATGCTGACCGTTTGTCGGACCGGACTGTACCCGCAGCATGGTCATCCCGGGAGCTGGACACCTACGTGACGGAGTGCTGGGTAGAATCTTCAAGTCGGCAGGTACGCTGGTAGCTGGAGCAGGTGGAACCTCAGATCAGCTTTGAATGAGGCTACTGGCACAGGCAGTGCAGCCCATGTTTATCCCTTTTTGTTGGCACGTCTTGGTTTGAATCCCGAAGCTAGACACTTGTCGGATGAAGGAAGATGTTGTTTGACACATGTCTGCCTTAGAGGGCAGTCTATCCATCTTCGCTTGGGATCGGAGCTCCTTGGGATGCGCGGGCAGAAAAAAGTGCAGTCGGGAAGGCCTTCACGCCTTGGCAAATTCTGGGTTTGTTTCCCTACCGTACACTCGTCAAGGGCGCATTCCGACTCGCTGAGAAGTCGGACTGCGCACAGGTGAACACTGGTGTCCGCCGCCGTACGGACTCGCTCCGGCACTTATCATTCTTCTTTGTTGTACTGCCAGTCTGCGCTTGCAAGGTGCGCCTAGAAAGTGGGGCGAAGTCAGACTTCGCACCAAAACTGGGCGAAGTGCGAACTTCGCACCCAGACTGGGCGAAGTGCGAACTTCGCACCCAGACTTAGCCAATTTTTTGGGTAACCTGCTGGAAAGTTGAAAAATCAACTGGGGGACTCCGAGAAAAAAGGGGGGAAAGAAAGAGAATGCGGGAAAGAAAAGGAAAGGGAGAGAAGAAGGAAGAAAGATGGGGGAAGAGGGAAAAGAAGAGCAGCACTGTTACTTTACAACATTGAAGACATTGCACCCCGTGCAAAATGTGACAACAGTACCTCTATAGACTTTGAACCTTTGACCAAGCTCATAGTAGATCAAGTCTTGCACACGGTGAGTGCCACTTGTTCGTCTGCAGGATCGTGCTAAATTATCACACAGAGATTTGCCCCTGATTAACAAGGTTTACTATGATCTACTTGACCAAGCAAACAGGGCAACTCCGAAAGCCTCCATTGGGAACTCACCGAACAAATTGGTGTATGGCAAGGAAGTTCAAAAAATAAAAAGCCATGTCCAAACCTCGTGAAAAGCCCAAATCGAGATGTTCAATATCCCTTCTCCATTGATCCTTTTCTAAATCCCAAATACCAAATCAAGACGTTCAATTTCAATTGCTGTTAGAGAGAGAAAGAGAGAGAGAGAGAGGGTTTTGCTTTTCTATTTAAAGTTGTCAGCTTTTCAAATTCACTTTTCACCCTTTGCACTTTGAAGCCCCCAATTCCGCTCAAACAAGATTCTTTGCAGCCACCTATCTGCTCAATGGACTCCAATTCCACAAGAGACACATTTGAGCATGAGGGATAAAACATAAAACACATTTTCAGATTTCGGTAAAAGGCCCCCCAAAGCACAACAGTTTGAGGGTATTTTGCTTTTTACAGCAGTCAACTTATTTTCGAGGCATTCGAGAGAGATAGCTAAGCAAAGAGGAAGTTGCAGCCAGCCAATTTCAGGATTTTCGCACCTATGGAGCCGCAGGTTTATTTTCAGGAGGTTGGGGGTTTTCCATTGCCAATGAGCTATTCTGGTAATCCCATTCCACTTTCCCATTTTTTGATAGTTTTCTGCAATTGACTTTCCTTCCTGCTTCTCGAATTTTATTTCCCATTTGAAAATCCCCCAAGCCCCATAGCCGTGTGCCTTGCTCCTAACTTCCCAACACACCTCGTTTTCAATGCACCCCACTACGCTTCACTCTTTTGCCCTTAGATTTTTTCTATCACAAAAATCAACGTCGTACTCAAAGCGCCCCTCCTAGGAGTGCCCTGCGAGGGGCAATGCCCCCACTCCTTAAAGCACACCACTTTGCTAACCTGTGCACCCGCTCACTCTGTTTAGTGCACCTCACCCAAAGGATCTTGTACGACAATATGGAAACTACAAAGGCAAGCAATGACTCTTTGGCCAAGAAAATTGAACGAACCCTTAGAATATGACTAATTTTCATGGACCACCAAAGGTTCAGATGGCAAAGTTTGCAGCCAGAATCGAAGACGAAGAGTATGAGCACCTGCAACCAAGTGAGTCCGAAGATGGCTGGAAGAGGAGGAGCAATGTGGGAGGAGTCCATGGAGAAACTCCATGGGTCAACATACCATAATCCAGATGCCAGTATCCATGAGGGAAAACACTAATATCCTCCTGCCACAGCGAGGAAGGACGCTCATAGGTGTTACAAGTTTAGGCCACAAACTGATTCATGGTCCATCAGTAGGGTGTGGACTTCTGGAATGGACAGATTCTTGGTTCCTCAAGTTTGGAAATGTATGGAAATTTTAGAATATTATGCCCAAAGATATGACAATGAAATAAAGATTATAAGGATCCCAAGAGATAATCGTGAGGCACCAATATATATTTCTGCAAAGGCCATCAAAAAAATGAAGTGTGTCAAAGCTAGAGATGGAGATTGGAAGCCCTTCAATCCCAAGTCAAATGCAACATACTACGAAAATTATGGTAAGGAGAGATGGACTGATTTCTTGAGAACACAGCTAGAAAAAACGGAGCAAGCCGAGAATTAAGTTTTTGCTGAGGATTAGCTAATTCAGAGTTTATGCACAAATAACTCTGGCTGAGATGGTTGCATTGCTGGGGCAAAATGATGATAGAAGGGTGTCGCAGGATCACATAGCAATCTTAAATGCAGTTCAAGAGTACTTTAAGCTACCTTACATAATGGATTGCTAAAAGTACATAAAGCAACAATTAGAAATTTTTTGGAAATCATACACTTTGGAGTATTCATTTTATCTGATCTCACTAATTATACATCAAAAGAGGGTGATGCAAGAGCCTATCTTTCAGAGGGCATAACTTTTGATCCGACCGTTGGATCGACATGAAATTTTACATGGAGCAAGAAAGAATATTTGGAATTTAATAACTTCTTAGACATGGGTAGGTGTTGAGATTTTCTAGGAGGCTTAATATGGGTGATACGATGATGTGTATTAATTTAGAGGGCTATCCGAGCTTTTTGGTGATTTCCTAAAAAAATCGGCTTTTGGCTAAAAATGACAAATTGCCCAAAAATAATAATTTTTTATCTTTAGGGCTTTAAGATTTAAGGTTTCGTTTTAGGGTTTTTTTAGGATATATATTCCCTTGGTATCGCATTTTAAAAGAGATGGAATCCAAGAATGACAAAATAAAGCATTTACCGGTTTATTTCCATGTATTGCAGTTTTATGTGAATGGGCTTTTTTGCTTTATTTCTATTTATCACAATTTTTATGTGATTGGAGGTCTTTATTCTGACCTCTTGCAGTTGGATTTACATCATTTGGTATCAAAGCAAGTTGGATCTTGCTAGGGAAGAGAAGGTAATCTTGTCGATTACATTTATTTTGCTATTCTTATTTTTCTGTTTGGAATAACACAAAACAAATTAGCATGAAGAGAGGAAGAGGAGGTTATGCCCAGGTTAACAGGCTTATGCAGGAGTTGCAGGCACAAGTTGCTCATTTGACTAGAATGATGGCCCGTATGAGGGAAAGACATCCAACAGATTTTGCAGATCTAGATTATGATAATGAGACTATGGGAGAAGACAACAAATCAGAGGTTCATGTAGAGGAAGAACCAGGAGAAGCCAGAGGAGCATAGTTTTGAGGATAGGGTGATTAGGGCCTTGGAAGGAAATAGAGATGGGATCAAGATTGATGTCCTTGAGTATGCAGGAGGGTTGAAACCAGAGGAGTTGATAGATTGGTTGAATAGCATAGGAAGACCTTTCAGAGGCAAAGAAAGTGAAACTTGCATGCACGAAGTTGAAAGGGCATGCATTGATTTGGTGGGATCATCTATAGCAAGAGAAGCACAGAAAAGGAAAGGAAAAGATAAAGGTCTAGCATAAAATGAAAAAGAAACTTCAGGAGAAATTCTCGCCTAAAAATTATGCCCAAACATTGTTTCGTAGATTATAGAACCACGGGAAAAAGGATCAAAGCATCAAGTACTACACCAACAAAGTCTACAAGTTATCGGGTGGAGCTTCAAGAGTCAAAAGAACAGAAGGCTGCAAGGTATGTCAATGGATTAAGTTATGCCATACAAGATGAGTTGAGCATGCTTCGAATCCATAGTGTAAAAGATGCATATCAGTTTGCATTAAAAGCGGAAGAGAAACATAAGAGGAGTAATTTTAAAAGAGGAGTGAGGAAAGGACCATCATCACCTCCAACCAGTGGGAGTGGTGAATTTAATCCCTCAAAGGGAGAATCTTCTAAAACAGGAAAACAATAAGATTTTGCACAAGGTCATAGTAACCACGAAATTGGGAAGGCCCACAAAGGCAATATACCTGTTATAGCTGTAGTGACGAAGGGCACGGAGCTTTTGAGTGTCCGCACTATCCCGCACAAGAAATAAAACAGGGAGAACAAGCTAGAGTCAATGTGGTGGAGGTCGAAGAGCAATCTGAGGCAGAAGTTGCTGCAGACGTGGGGGAAATCTCATGATAAGGACAATGATCGTCCCAAGGAGAAAGCACAAGACAATGATGGTGGTGATTCCTGGCTGCGTACAAATATCTTTCGAACGAGATGCACATCTGGAGGAAAGGTATGTAAGATGATTATTGACATCGGTAGTTGTGAAAATATGGTTTCAAATAAAATGGTTGAGAAACTTAACTTAAAGTGTGAGAAGAACCCATATCCCTATCGCATATCTTGGTTCAAGAAAGGGAGCGAGGTAATTGTAGATAAGAGGTGTCTGGTTAAGTTTTCAATTGGGAATATCTACACGGATGAAGTATTGTGTGATGTAATTCCGATGGATGCATGTCACTTATTGTTGAGGAGGCCTTGGCAATATGATAGGAAGGCTACCCATGATGGGGGAAGGAATACTTACACATTCTGGAAGGATGGAGTAAAAGTGGTTTTGTTACCACATAAGGAAGAAGGGCAGAGTGAAAGCCTATTGACAACTAAGGAATTTGTCAAAGTTCTTTTACCACAAGCTAAGTTTGCATATAATAGTTCAGTCAACAGGTCAACAGGAAAATCTCCTTTTCAAATTGTTTACGGTAAGAATCCCAATGGTGTGTTAGATTTGATTGATCTACCGATTCAAGGTAAATTAGTGATGATGCAGAGGCATTTGCAAAGCGCATACAGGAATTGCAGGAAGGTGTCAGAAAGAAGTTGCAAGATAGTAATGAAAGGTATAAGGTAACAGTAGATGCAAGCAGGAGAATGAAAGTCTTTGAGGTGGGAGACATGGTGATGGTTCACCTTAGGAAGGAGAGGTTTCCCAAGGGCACATATAACAAATTGAAGTATAAGAAGATTGGACCATGTAGAATTTTGAAGAAGATGAATGATAATGCCTATAAAGTGGAGTTACTTGTTGATTTTGATATTTCACCAGTTTTCAATGTTACAAATTTGTATGACTTTCATGGGGATGAAGATGAAGTTGAAGAAGAGTACATAAACTGGGAGTAGCAAATACCTAAGAAGAAGAAAGAAAAAATTATGCAAGTACTTGATAAGAAAACAATCAATACTAGGCAAGGAAACTACAACAAATACTTGGTACAATGGGTATGTTTACAACACGAAGATAATACTTGGATTTCAGAGTGGGAACTGAAAAATATTGATAGCAGAAACTTGCAGGAGTTTGATCAAAGGAACTCGCAAGAGCAAAGTTCTTTTCAACCAGAGGAGAATGATGCAGGAGCCTATCTTCCAAAGGGCATAATTTTTTATCCGACCATTGGATCGGCTTGAAATTTTACATAGAACTAGATAAAGAGGAGGGCAATGTCATGGCTAGGTCACTCTGTGGCTTAGATTATTTTTTAGGATTTTATTGGGACTTAATACCTTCATCTAGTGCCCAAAATATGGAATTTAGTCATTTTTTAGAAAATTGGAAGAAAGAATATTTGGAATTTAATAACTTCTTAGACATGGGTAGGTGTTGAGATTTTTTAGGAGGCTTAATATGGGTGATACGATGATGTGTATTAATTTAGAGGGCTATCCGAGCTTTTTGGTGATTTCCTTAAAAAAAGGGTTTTGGGCCAAAAATGGCAAATTGCCCAATTATAGTAATTTCTTATCCATAGGGATTTAAGATTTAGGGTTTCGTTTTAGTGTTTTTTTTGGTATATACATTCCCTTGGTATCACATTGTAAAAGGGATGGAATCCAAGAATGAGAAAATAAAGCATTTACCGATTTATTAACATGTAATGTAGTTTTTATGTGAATGGGGTTTTTTGCTTTATATCTATTTATCGCAGTTTTTATGTGATTGGAGGTCTTTGTTCTGACCTCTTGCAGCTGGATTTACATCAAAGGGAATGGTTTTGTGAGCTACAGTTGAATCATTTTGATGAAGGAAAGAAGCTGAAAATGGTATGCGATTGGACTGAAGTTCCTCTTACAGGCGAAAGAATAGATCACTATGAGTTCTATGCCCAGGTGTACAACCCAATGTGCAAAGGTTAGAAGGAAAGGCACCCAAACTATCCAAGTTCACTAGGGCTTTACATAGACCTAAGGGAAGAAAGCGGTTGGGACATTTCTAGTTGGGGAGAAACAGTTCTTTCATTCGAATATATGCACATTTGGAACAAACTTTTGAGCTACTGATCTAGATATCCAATTACATTTGTAGCCTTGAAGTGGTTTGCTAGCTTGATTGTGTCGATCAAAACTTCTTCAAAGGATAGAAGAGCCCCTCCCTATACAAAGTGCCAGGGAAATACTTACTGATTAAGGTTGAACACAAGAACCAATCCACATCTGTAAGCAAGGCTATTGCAATTGGGTTTAAAGCAAATGCTTGATTTTTTGTAATGAGTGATTTGTCTTTCAAGATATGGCTCCTCTCAAGAAGGAAACAATTGTATGTCATTTTGTAGATGAAGAAATGGTTTAAGCACAAGCAACCATTTCAAAGGCTTAGAATTATCCTAACCCCCCTTCTCATAAACCTCCCACTTCCAATTCGCTAACATTTTCTTTTGTTCCCCATTCTTCTTTTCCACCTTCTCCTTCAAATCCAATTTCTAATATTCCCCTCAATTCATTTGCTATCCCCATCCACCACCATTAAGCATAGCCATTCCAATAATAGGGGCAAGTCTACTCAGCACTCCTTTACATGGATTTGCATCTATTGAACAATTGCCATCATCCATAACAATTACGTTACGAAGACATGTGCATGTTTTAAGAAGCTAGGCATTATAAGGGACAGGAGGAGAGAACAAAGGAGTTGCACAAGATACAAGCAACCACCAAGCATGAACGAGAAGTGATTTCCCAATTGCGCAGATAGTTGGAAATATCTCTAAAGGAGAGGGAGGAGTATAGATAGTGAGAAGAGCAGGAGAGGCAATGTTGCGAAAAGCAAGTGTAACAATTTGAGCTTGAAAAGGAAGAATTGAAAAGGTTGGTCCACACTAAAAAGAGTTATGGAAAACCGAAGACCGAACAAGAAATCCAAACTCTGAAGGAATAGTTGGAGACTAAAGAGGAGCAAATGACACAAGTGACGACCATAAGGGAACAGAGGAGGAAGCAAATCAAATGAGTCAAAGACAAGAAGAAAGGGAACATACTTTACAAGGACAGATAGAGCAATTGGAAGTCATCACACGTGAGTTGGAGAAGCAAAAAACTAGGAAATATCATAGCTCACACAAGCGTAGATCGAAGCAAAGAAAAGGATAGGAGAGTTGGAGTCTCAAAAATCATTAATGATGAAGTTCAACATGCTAAAAGTTATTTTTCATATCTTAAAAAGTGCATGTTGTTGGTGGAGCAAGTGATTCCGAAGATAAAGTGGAACAAGATGCAGTCGAAGGCAAGAAGAGGACACAACGAGATCATGCAACAAGTACGTAAAACTATTGTCCACTAGATAGAGCAACAAGGTTTGATAGATAAAGTCGTCCTTATCAAGCAACTTAAGAATATTCCTTGTAAGCTAAGCAAGCTGAAGAGTTGTGAAGATCACCTCACCAAACTATAGGAAACAATTGGGGATGCACAAAAGAAGATCAATCAGCTGATGGAGAAAGGGTTGCTAGATTTTGATGTTCTCATAGCAAAGCAACTTGTTTAGGTCACTGAAGAGATAAAGGAAAAGGATGCCCAATCATAATATTTGCAAGAGGTCATGAGTAGACTAGAGCGGCTACATCAAAAGATGAGACAAATGGTGGCAGAAACAAAGGATCTTCAAAAAGACACATATGAGGAGCTAACAAAGGACATTCTGAGATCTCCTACCAATCAAGATCAATGTCCCCATAAGCTGCCAGATTGTAGTAGTAAACTACTATCATCGCTCCAAACAGACAACGCCACATAAAACAAGACAAAGAATGCAAAAGAGGACCCCACACAAACTGAAACGAAGAACACGAAAGAGACCAAGTCAAAACTTCAAAGGCGCCTCATTGCAAACAATGCACCTCGTTTTGAGTGCACCTTGCTCTAAGTGGGCCTCGCTCTAAGCAATGCTCCCCATGATTGGGTGCACCCTACTTCCTAGAATGCCCCACTTGGAGAAACCAATGCACCCCACATGAAGTAGAGTGCCTCAAATTCATCCCTATGTGCCTCCCTCCAGTTCATGCGTCTATTTTTGGCATTGTGGATAAGGATGATGAGCCCGCATGAGATTTTTAACTAATAGTCCAAAAATAGATTAAGTTTTAGTTTTAAAATATAAATAAGATAATGATTCTCATTGTAAGGGTATTTTGGCTACCTAACATACCAAAGCAATTCTCCGCAAATCATTGTACTTAACGTTTTTTGAGATCAATAAACAAAGAATTGTGCTTGACATTCATGAATAACTATGTCTATGACTATTTATTCATGGATGCATGAAACTAATAGCTCTACTCTTTTTCCCATTGCTAGTCCATTCTTTGTAATATTGTTGATTGTTTTGGAGATTTGATCACAATGAAGTTATTTGGTACATGCTAGAATTGCTAAGTCCACCAACCTTGAACCTCGCTACAGCTTCGGCCATATTCCTGCTTTCTTGTTTTCATTCTCCCACCCTTTTCTCCAACCAAGTAGATTAGATTTATTTTTCACGTATCTAAGCTTAGAATTCATTTTCCGCACAATTAGATTAGTTTTTTTTAATGTTTTTCAGCAAAGTTAGAAAAGAACTGAATCTGGTAACGCTGATCCGAATTATCATGTAAACATTGTGATGAACTTCAATAAATGTAACTCTAAAGCTAGTTGCAGTTCATAGATTAATCATCTGGTGAGTAAGTCCATTCATTTTAATACAGAAGCAATCTCAACGAGTTTGAAAAAAGGCTAAATTAAACAATCAAGTTAAGTTTTACCTCATAATAAAAATGAAACATCACTGCTATACCATCTTTACCTTGCATACATGAGGTGCACCTGGAATATCAGCATAGGTTGAAGTCTTTTTCTGTCCAGGAAAGAAGTACATCTTAAGTATGGATCTTTTCCCTAGAATAGATCCATTACGAGCCTTCACAATAGCTTCCATGACTGCATCACCATTTTGGCCTTGAGATGGTGTTCTCAAATCCACCTGTACATTACATAGCATGAGACAAGCCAACATTCCTTCAATAGAAACATTTAAAAGTATGAATGATTCTATCCTATATTCTTCCAGAACTTAAAAACCTTGTTTGTTCCTAAAAGAATGGCATTACCGGGATGGCAAAGAAACGTGCAGGTCGTAGCCGTATGCTCCATTTCATTTCTTGAACTTCTGGCCTTCTATGTAACCATGTCTTGAACTGAATTCTAGAAGAAGCAGATTCACAGAAACCACCAAATGCTTCACTTCCAATATATGCTGCAAAAGCAATTAACATAAAGTAACGCTCCAAATATTCTGCACCACGGTTTAGTGCAACACGTCTATCTCTGTGCTCCTTATGTTGTTGATTGAACACCTTTCTATAATGAAGAACAGCTTGTCGTATATTCTGAAGTGCTGCACAGCAATCAATAACAGCATCTAGTGCCTCTCTGCATTCTACACCATTATCAAACAACGTAGTAATCTTTCGTATAAGTAGAATGTCATCTATACCAAAACTAGGAGATAAATTTTGCTGCCTCTTTTTTCCTTTCGGGGTTCCAATTGCAGCATCACTACTCTCATATCCTGTTTCTTCTCCACTAGTAAAACCACCGTCCATTTCTGAAGGAGCTGCATGTGCAAAGGGAAACCTAAGGGGCTTTCCATTATCAATTCTAAGCTTGACGAGGCAAGCAATCACAGTTCCTGTCGTGGTTCTCCCACGGCCCATCTGAGAAGAGAGACCAAATATAATATGTTATAGGACTAGGTAAGTTTTAAAGCACCCACAAAACTCAACCAATGTTTAAAAAGACTGTTAAATGAAATCAAAAGAAATGGAGAAGAGAATTAGACCTGGCAATTGAAGACAAATGCAGTGTTCTTTGAGGCTGAGGCAATCTTTGTGGCTAAGGCATCAAAATCAGAACTTTTTGGAGCTTTTCCATCCGTGATAGGTACTCGAGCATACTCAATGGGAAATCCTTCAAGTTCCAAGCCTTTAAACACCTCAAAAGGTGTCTTCACTACATGTGAATTCACAGGCTCCCAAGCATCATATATTTGGCCATCATCTGCCTCATGAATTACCATTATAGCACCTTCATAGTGTTCTGCTTCCCTCAAAATATCCTCTTTCAACCTAGCCTCCATCCGTTCAACCCTCTCCCGATCTATGCCCTATGACCAAGTTTAACAAATTTACAATATGAGCAAAGTACTCATGCACCATTGAAATTATTAACATAGAGATTGTTCAGAATCTTTTCTTTCCTTCTTTTTTTCCCTTAGAATAGATCCGCTGTTGAAAATGCAGAAATTACAAATAATAATAATGCAAAATAAATGCATAGAAAACAAAGCTAAAAGCAAAAGCATAAATTATCACCTTGACAGAGTAACAGAGATATTAAAATAATAATAACAGTAACATATGGAATGAATTATGTACCCATTTATAAATCTTGGCAATCTGGGGTTAAGAACTTTTGAGACCAGAAATTAGCTTACCCACTAAGGAGGAGGCCTACTTCACTTATTTTTAAGACAAGCAAGCATGTAACTATAGACCAGGATACTTATTTATGTAAGATGGTAAATTAAATGAACTGGAATTGCAACAAAAGAAATCTGTAGCACCACAATTTTACTGGCTGCCAAGTTCAACCTCCTTACCGAGTATTCCAACATGTTTTTATATGGCCTTTCCACTTCACGAAGAACAAAAGGCTTTCCATTAATATATATTACAGGCTCTTCTCTCATGTTGTGCCATAAAATAGTAGGCCTTCCACCTTTCTTCCCATCTATTCGATGAATAACAGCTCTGATACCATCAACTGTGGGATTAGCTACACCGTAAACTGGAAACCCAGGTACTTCTCTGAAATTGGGAGCACCGTCGACTCTCTCAGGTAAAGACTGGTTTTGGCAACCAGGACAGTGATCACTTTTGAGAATAGTCTGCCTTCCAAGGACCTCTCCATTTCTCTTGGCAGCCACAGTATCCATGTCCAATGGCCGCCCATCAGTAGAACCATCAATTTTCTTCATGGGAAATGGTTTTGGAGTGCCACAACATAGGGCGCCCATTGGATCCCGCCTTAGCAATCTAGAGAACACAAGCATTCAAAAAAGTATTTGTAAGTCCTCAACTCATTCTCCAATGTTAAATGTCAGCACTTCATATATTTTTATAGTTTTCAAATTTTCACTTTTACCCTCAGTTTTTCACATAAATGTTAATGCAGAATAGAAGCAGAAGAGTCAATCGCCACAATCTCGTGTCTGGGGGCAAACATTCAACAGAAGTAAACAAAATTCCCTTTTTGAACAAAGACACTTATAATAGACTGAAAATAGAAGTTTAAAAAAAAAATGCAAGCCCTATTTGTCCTCCCTGGAGGAACAAATGTTCCTTAAGTTATCAGCCATGTCATATAATTCTAAAATCTGATGACTATTTGCATGCAAAAGGAACAAAAAGCATCTCAATTGGATTTGAAGTTCAGAAGCCTATATATATCATTGGTAGACAGATTCATATATTCATCCAAAAACACAATTCAAGAGATTGACAAAATTTGAAATTGAAATCGGATTCCAAATTATATCGATGTCACAAATGGTCGATAAAGGTAAAGGTAAAACAGTTTTTAACATCCACGAGACCATAGGCCATATGGGACTGAATACATCAGTCATAAATAACAGCTACTAGGACCAACCAATAATCAAAAGGAAAGGAAGGTCGACCACATGGAAGATGAGAAAGAATGGTCGTCGTCATCGTCAAAGCTAAAGTTATCATCAACAAGACTTAGGAATGTCTTCCGGAAAGTATCCTGACCTGAGAGGGCCTTACAGAGTCAACATTGGTGGCAGAAAAAAGCTCCCGCTGGAAGCCAATGTGCAACCTCAAGAAGCAACACTCCTGACATCCGAACCGAAAGAACCCAAGATTAAGGCAAATGAAAGAACAGTAATATGGCCATTAGTTGAAACCTTAGTAATAAGTAGGTGAGCTGAAGATCTGGCATAGTCTGAGACCCTAAAGAGGTAAGATTTCTAAGACCTGGGTTCCTGCAATGCCATAATACAGTCCAGCTGTTACGAGATAAAAGTCAAAAGATGGTAGCAATCGAATTTCCCATCGTGAACCCCTAAGTAAGAACAATAGCTGGAAGTGAGTTTCAAGCTTAGTCACTCCTAAGAAATAGATAATCGATATACTTTTGAAAAGGGCTGTCAAGTGAATGATGCCTGAACATAACAGCTCCTTTGACGCAGAAAACTAGATATCCTCCTAAACTTTCAATGAGGCAGCAACATCTCCCTCAAGTTACATAATAAATTGATGATTCAACGATTAAGAGTGCTTTCAGTCTCCACCCTATTTAACAAGCAAAGGCTCACATGTGTTCCTCACAGGAAATATTGTAATCAATTACTACCCTCAACTGGTGAGATCACAACTATAGCCCATGTGACAAATGGTACTGGAAGTAGCTCAGACAACAAACAAAACCATCAAGAATCAGAAGGTGCTCAAACTGAAAGCCATCTCAAGAGAAAGAGGCCCAGAAACCAGAGCCTAAAAAATTTGAATAAAACCCTTACAGATATCATCCCTAATCACAACATTATTCTCCTTCATATGGGAAAGAAAAGATCAAAAGGAACATCCATAGAAATACTAAAGGAAAGCAATCAATGGAGATACCCATCGTCCGCAAGAAATTAGAAGAAACCTCAGGAAAAAAACAGTGTCTGACCTGCCTAATCTAAGGATTGTAGCCTCTCAGCAGAAAATAGCACCACAAAAGTGATACAGGAAACAATTGTCGCCCATATTTCATACCCTCACAAACATAGGTAGCAAATTTGAAAACGGTTTTCAGGCAAAACAAAGAAGACTCAAACTATGACTTCACAATATTGAGGAAAACAGTTCTTGTACAAAATTATACAAAGGAATATACTCATCTTCTTGCAATTTACTTTGTTGTAATAGATGAGATATAGTTGCAATGTATGAAAACCATAGTTTCAGTGAAAGAAAAGAGAAGTTCAGAAGTTCAATTCTGAAAAAAAATCAGTTTGGTTCAGTAAAATATAAGTAATTAAAATTATATATAATTAGTCCAAGGGGTCTGAAATAATTGAAGGAAAATGATGAATTTCACACATTAAACCAAGGTTCCAATCCTAAGGATGTACCTTAACATTGTGCCCAAAGCATTTGGCGCATTTAGTGGAAAGCGAAAATTTTTACACCATAAGCCAATGTTCCAATACCATATAGATGAACCTTAACATTTTAATCATACGGCATGGCTCAACTGGTTAAAAACATAGACTTTCAATGTAGAGACCTAGGCTAAAATCTTGTCAGGCAATACATGCGTAATTGCCAAGACGTTGTAATACCCTGTGGTTTATTGAAGTGCAATTGTAACGTGGTTATAATGAAACACAAGTAGGGCCTGTTCAATCCTATATCTCTCACACACACGTATATTAGCGAAAATATAAAAATATATTATTGTTTTTGTATTACACGCAGGGAGGGAGTGCAAGCAAGGAGCAAGCCGCACCTTTAGAGTTCCTGCTCTAAATATTTGAAGAAATTCAAAGAATAGAGGATTCTATGAGGAAATTCTTGGTAGCAAGGAAGAAAAGTCATTTTAGGAAATCCCTAGTTAGAAGAAGTAATTTTTATCAATAAAAAATAAAAGGAATAAAGAATCTATAACAATAACTATTTAGGCACCACATGATCAAGGATTAGATAATCAAGCATGATATAAGGTCAACAGGGTTGATACATAAGTTCAACATATACTAGCCGCAGTTTTTGGATTTTTAAAAGTGGACTAAAAGACACTATGGATTGGATTCACATTATTCAATAACTTTCCTTTCAAAAGGATTTTTTCTCATCATCTTTCAAAGATAAAATAGGGGGTGGCAGCCCATGGTTTATGGGGAGAGCTACGTTCATTTAAGACCATGGAATGAAAAAAAATCTATGGAGCTAGAAACTCTTGAAAGGCTTCTAGTGTGGGCTACGCATTTTGGACTTCCAGATCAGGTTATCAACGAGGATTAGAATCAAAGGGTATTAGCTCAATCGGTTAGATTTCTCAACTTTCAAAGAGTAGACCAAGATTGAATCTTGCCAAGTGGTATGCATAATTGCGAAGCTTGTTGTAATACCACATGTGGTCATGATGTAATATGGGTGGGGCCTGATTTAGTCCCATATAACTGATTCAAAAAAACAATGGAGATTAGAAGAATATTTGTAATACTCCAAGGGAGTTCATCCAAGAGGCAACAACTTCTAGGGAGCGAAAGCAAGCCGTGTATATGTGCATTAGTGTTGCCATGTATATTTCAAAACCTTTGACAAAATACATCATAATTTGTTATTAAATCTGAATCAAAACAATAGGTACAAAAAGTGAACTATGAAAACAATGCATTCCGATGCTACAAATGCCATGAGGCCAAACACAAGGTTGGGGATAACAAAGTGAAATTTTGAGAACTACAAGAAAGGTGATCATCATGAGAAGAAGTCAAAGTTCAAGCAAGAGCATTGTATTGTACTAGAGGATGGCTTAGATCACGGATTTTCCACTACCAAAAATATGGCAAAGAATTCCCCTCTACCTCATTAAATGGTAAAGGTAGTCATGGTTCATTTCAAGCAACCATTAGAAGAAACTAAGAAGGAACCATAAAATAACGAATTGCAATGCTCAAGTTAATATCCAGAAGGAATTAAAGATGCAAAGGCAGATGTCAAGTTAATTTTCCAAGTGGATAAGATGGAAGAGGTTCAGTTTGATCCATGTAAATCACCTCCATTTTCCTCAAATAGAAAATAAAAGTAACATAAAGGTCGCCCCTTGCAATCTAGGGTTTCCACTAAAACATAATAAAGAAAATATATATATCCATTGTGATTTAGGTTTCTAGGAAAGCATAAAAAAGCAAGTACTATGAAAGTTTGCCCCTTGACTTTAGGGTTTCCAAAAGGCGGCATTATATATATATATATATATATTTCGAGGTTATCCCTTGCACTTCAGCTTCTCGAAGGCAATATTAACCTGTCAATGATAAGCCAAACAGTGAACAATAAAGAAAATGAAAGAAAGAGAGATTGTTTCATGCTACTGCCAAAACAGACTTGATCTTTTGCCACATCAAAATTATTTCAACTCCAAACGGAAGAAGTGTTGAGGATAAAAAAGAGATCACGAAGGAAGCAACCAACCACTTCAAAGTCAATCTATCACAAGCTGGGTAAGATAACAAGGTTCAAAGTGAGGTTTTGCAAAATACTCCATTAATTATCACACCAAGACAAAATGAAAGCTCGATGAGTAATACCTCAATAGAGGATCTATACGAGGCAATTTTCTCTTTCCACCCTTGCCAAGGCCCACTAGATTTCTTGCAATTCTCTCAAAAATTTTACTGTAGGAAAAATACCTACAGTAAGTGACATCAATGTCCCCTTTACTCTTTTGGTTACCAAGAAAGGTGAGACAAAATATTTTGATAAATTTTATCCAATAAACTTTTATAAAATGATTTATAAGACACTTTCAAAATTATAGCTAAGAGATTGGAAAACATTCCAAATAGTGTTATCTTAGAGAGACAAGGTAGGTCATTTTCTTCATGGTAAGAAAATCCTTAATGGTATAATCATGAGGCCATGGAAATTATATCGATACTATCATGCTAGGAGAAGGTTGTTGGATTCTTGGTTAGTGCAACAAAATTTAGTATCTCCTTTATCAACACCACCCTTGATTTACAATGGATTATTGCAAAGATTTTAGGGTTTAAAGTTGCAAAAACATCAATAACATATCTAGGTATTCCCTTGTCTAATAAAAGAAAAGGAATGATGGAATTAAATCTTGTCTGGCTGGTTGGAAAGGTATGTTCCTAACCATAGTTGGAAAATTTCAAGTCATAAAGGATATATTGCAATCCATCCCTACATATATGATGTCCATTTTAAGATTACCAATTCAGATAGAATGGAATCGTGTCTGGCTGGTTGGAAAGGTAAGTTCCTAATCATGGTAGAAAGACTTAAACTCATAAAGGATGCATTGCAGTTATCCATACATATTTCAAGATTACCAACAAACATAGCATCCAAATTTGACAATATTCACAAAAATATTTTTTTTGAAAAAATGTGAGAAGAAATTTAGGTTTCCTCATGGCAAATGGAATAAGGTTTGTAGAGGAAAAATTATTGAAGGGGCAGGCTTGCAAAATTGCAGATTTATGGGTTTGGCATTAGGGACAAAACTTGGATGGAGATTATTGAAAGGAAAAAGTTTGGCAAAATTGTTGCTTCAAACATTTGTGGAGTACGATGGATGCAATAAAATTATCAAGTGACCTTGACTAGCGGACAATATATGTAAATTATCTCATTAAATTGCAATAGTAGTCGTCTATTCCCTAGGTCCAATAGTAAGTGAGTCACTTGATGATGAAGTGTTCCTCCTCCTCCTTTGTCTTTTGGATAGAGCAAAGAGAGAAAATTCATTGAAGACACAAAAGA
Organism: Wollemia nobilis; assembly: GCA_028583015.1. NCBI lineage: Eukaryota > Viridiplantae > Streptophyta > Pinopsida > Araucariales > Araucariaceae > Wollemia > Wollemia nobilis. Next base: position 689,713 of record JAQPPZ010002048.1, on the reverse strand, counting down.
TAATGATCTTGGTGAACTTATGTCCAATGTGAATCTAAAAGCACTTCTTCTCAATTAGGACCAGAGGCAAACATCCATTATACATGTATGGGCGAGTTTCAGTAATATTTTAATGTGATTGTGCATATCTACAATTAAATTAACACATAAATTACATCTTCAAATAAAGAATGAACAGAAAATAATAATATTTGATGGTAATACCATTAAAATATTTGGTTTATTTATTAGTAATGCATTCAAATTGCATTCAAATATCAAGGTTTTGTTACATCCTTTTGAGCGTTAGTCTACAATGTGGTCACTTTTCAGAGCGCGTTCCTTTGGGCATCAATTAGACATATATTAGTATGTTTATGTGTATATTTAAAATATAAAATAGGAAAATAAAAAATAATATTATTAACATGCTTGGATGACCAATGCGGGTTAATGATACACAAATAGCACACTCGGTTACAGTAGCATGAGTGGATACAAACTTACAAGGTACAAATATAGAAACACCATGAGGAAAGGGAAGAGCATGTCTTCTCGATCATCGTGACTAGACTCGAAATTTACATCTCTTCTTCAACAAGTTAGTCTCTCCATAGATTGATTATCTTCATTCAAACACTTTCTAAATTCTCCTAAGCACATTCTTCTTGATAAGGTAATTAATCAAGCAATTAGAGATGATATGTATCGACAATATATTAAAACCACTTAAGTTACTCCATTTCAACCTATTCATCCTAAGTTGGTGACATCTCATGAGGATTGCACATGACATTGTTGCTCGTCCTAATTGTATCTAGCAACATTGGATGCATAGTGTTAGCATTCCTCTTGGTCAACTCAAAGTTTACTTGTATCAATTGCAAGTGGAGGCTAACCACTATAGTCCTCGAGAGCATCAGGTATGTCATCTTTCCTCTCTCCAAGAGGTGGAGATTATAAAACATTCCATCTTCAAGTGTCCTATTTATTACAAGATTTAGGGAAAGTACTATTGCTTTGTGGAGATTAGATATTTTTATTAATGCCCACAGACGGCCAAAGTAGGCCAATGGCACTTGTCGAAAAGAGTTGTTACAATGAATTGTGGTAACCAAAAAGTACTTAAAAAAAAAAAGCTAAACTAGAGTAAAGAAACTAGCGTAAATTACACCAAAGTGGAATAACTATATCACATAAAATTACAGTCTCAATGGTTGCCCAAAATGGATAAACCCTAACACACTAAAAGCAATGATGAAGAAAGAACCAACAATCAAGGTAAAATAGAGATAAAAAGGTCACGTGAATCCAAGCGCCAAAACTAATATATAGTGGAATGTAAAATAGAAGCATAATCATTGTCATCACCAACTATCCCAAAAGGGCAAACATAAGATTTAATGATGTTCCCAAGAGAATCACCATGACTAAGGGGACCTGGTTGGATAATCTTGGGGGGACATGGAGTTTGACCCCTCAAGACTCTTCTAGCCTACATGGTAGTGGAACCAATGGAAAAAGATAGAAAACTAGTAGTTGTGTCTATCTACAACTTCTCGATACATGACGGGTGGCCAAAACCCAACACCAAAGAACTACAATCTTGTCCACCACATGCAAGAGAAAAAAAGATCGAATTCCTAGTAGATACTTTTATATGCAAACATGGACAAAAAAATCTATCATTAACATTATTGAGAGTTCTAGTTTTAAATTGGCACTTGTTACTCTCAATTGCAAAGATGGAGTGAAAGAATAAGATGCTTAGTCAAGTTGTAGTCGATCTCCCTTGTAATGATTGGTGTCAAACAACGACAACTTCCCTATGATACAGAGCCAGGCAGTTTTGGTCAGGATAGCTGAAAAAAGTGGCAAGTGATCCACCTCAATCTCTATACAATCAATAGTACCTCCCTTGAATGTCATAACAAACAAGACACCTGAAAATGAAATGTTCTTTAGTCTCCACTTTCCAAAGACAGCAACAACGACATATCCTATCCTCTCAAGGAATATGATGGTATGTCTTCCCTCACAACTGATGTGAGGACACTTTGGGCTCTCCAAATATGGGTATCTATCTCAGCCTAAGGTGTGGTCACCCATGGATCCAAGGCAATGAAGCAAAAAAGATATATAATAAAAAATAAATAAATAAAACAATACTAAAGATGCTTTCATGGCAAAAAGGATGAGCACAAAACTCAGCCTAAATGGAACAGTGAAGCTAGTTGAAGATTAAGGGAAATACTTTTAGACTGAACCCCCAAAAGTAGTGTAAGCAGTGATGATCTCAATCAAGTCACCCTTATAGAAGAACTAAAACATAGATAGGGTACTCTTTGATGTGTTGAATATCATCACCTTAGTCTTACTAAGGTTGACTACGAGTTGCTTTAAGTCACAAAAGTGAGCAAGAGCATCTAATCGTCTTTGCAAGGCCTCAGGAGTATGAGCAAGAAGAACCAAATAATTTGCAAAAAGCAATATAGCTATCAAGACATTATATAGAAGGCATCATCATCATCATGAGTGTTTTGACTATTAAATTCTTCAAGCTTGTCAATGTAGATCCCAAAGACTAAAGGAGAAAGAGGACATCCTTGTTTAATGTCAATGGTGCATCACACATCCTCTGAGAAACCAAAAGTTGTCTAAAAACAATCAAAAACTATCTTATATAGTCTCTTTATGGCAGTGTAGTCTCTAAAATAAAAGGTGTCTAACAATGATGTCAAAGGCCTTCCTAAAGTCCATAAATCAGCAAAATATTTTAGAAGAACGTTCACAAGCCTCCTCAATTATAGTCCTAAGAGTAAAAACATGATCAATAGTTTTTTGATTGCTTCCGAAACTAGCCTACCCTCTCACTCGAATCTTGCCCTCATCTAGTAGTTCTGAGAGTTTCATATTCCAACCTATTGCATAAGGCTTAGCAAATATGTGTCCAATCATCATAATTTTGTAGTTATTCATAACAGAATAGTCCCTAAGATTCATGTATGGGGTGGATTATATATTGTGACCAAAAGGAAGGGAGATGAATAATTCTGCAATGGTATAGCCAATACCTTCAGCACCACATTTTAGGAACTCAGGCTGAAATCCATCAAAATCAACAGCCTTCCTAGTGCATAATTTATATCCCCTAACGAGAAGAGATGACATGATGTAGGAGAGGAAGAGATATCAACGACGGGGTACCCTAGGATATTGTATTAGGAAAAAGAGCACTAACAACTGACTTGCAGGTGGTGGAGAGCTCCGTCCTCCTAAATTTGGGACAAGCGTGTTAACTTTGTTAGTTCTTTGGTAGGACAGTGGCAAGCCAATTGGCCAAGAGGTTTTGTTCCCTTCCAAGTTCCCAATCTGTCACTTTTAGCCATCTTCTTCTAGTCATTTCCATTCCATAAATTTGTTTCCCCTTTCCCATGATGTCATGTGTCACTTTTTGCTATTTGTGTCAAAATTCCTTAAATATTTTAAATAAAAGTTTAAAAATTTAACCTTTCAAATTTAAAGTTTAAAACTTTAAATAAAAGGGAAAATTTATTAAATCTGATAGTCGGACTCAAACAGAAAGTTTTTGCTTTTGCTACAAATACCACTTTTCATTACTCATTTTATCATCAATCCATTAATACAACAAAATCGATCCATAGAGCACCAATTATTCTCCCTGCTTCCAAATTATCCTCTTCTGGCTCTTCTACGATCGCAAAACGTGTTTTTTTCACTCGACATGTTTCTCTATACCTTGCAGGTGCTATCAAAGCCTTTGACTGCAAGGTCAATGCCTTCCACGAAGGACAGATTGCTCCACCAATATTTTGCATCTAAAGATCAAGCTTGCCAACAACAGACTGGCTACCCTTGGCTTCTAGAGTCCTTTGCAAAACCTCCCAAGTGTTATCTTCCCTTTTACTGTAGTGATAGGCAAGCTAGAGTTATTAAGTAAGAGCTATTTGCATTACTTTCATTACTGTAGTTTTGGATTAGATCCTTGATTGCCTAGTGACGGCAGCCGAATTATCATGAATCTCCAAATTAAACTTCAAGATCAGCAAGCCATCATTACTCAATTGCAGACTGCACATACCGAACAGCCTCCTCAAAATTCTGCGAATTTACACCCTGAAATTCTAAAAATTCGAGATGAACATACCTTTCTTCTTGTTGAACAAGAACGTCTCAAGGAAGCATCAACTACAGAAAGTCAAAAATTAGTCGACCAACAATCTTGGGTTCAGGTTGTAGCTGGAAAGAAGAAACTGCACCCCATAGTTGAGTTGGTTGTCCTGGCTAAATTTGAAGAAGAAAGGATCCGTAATACGAAAGTTCTCAATCTCAGGTTTCGTGGGGTGCCCAAACCTACTGATCCGCTTCAAGCTGGAAATACCTTCATTCACAACACTCTTGAGTTACAAGATGTTACTCTCGAGAGAGCGTGGTTTTCTCCTAACTCCACATTGGCCATACGCTTCAAAAATGTGGAAGAGCCTATGAAGGCATTCAGGGCTAAACAGAAATTATTTACTCTTCAGGATAAGATTTACCTTGATGACGACCTTACGCGACTCCATGTTGAAGAATTGAAGAAAGCCAAGGAACAAGTAGTTGCAACCAGGAAAGCCAACAAGTGGGCAGTAGTGATTAGGGACTCTCCCCCACCTGGGTGGTCCAAACCCTTGCCTAACAAATGACTCCATTGGCACGGAAGGGAGGTGGTAGATAAGCTAGCTATAGCTTGTTGGAATTGCAATGGTATGATGTGGTCTGCCCCAGGGTCCCTTTTTGATGTGATTGGCAGACATGACATCATTCTTATTTGTGAGACGCACGGGTGTCCTAAGCGGGCCCTACCAGTTATCTTTGGTTACTTCTGGTGTCCAGTTGTCGGCAACTCACTCGGCACTCTAGGAGGGTTTGAGGTTCAAGAGGTGTTGCTGATATTATCAGGGACAATCTCCAGGGTTCATTTTCCCTGGTTTCGACTGACCCCCACTCCAAGTTTTTATGGATTAAAATCCATCGTCACCCACCTATTGGGATATCTACATTGCCACTTGTTACTTTCCTCCCACCACATCCAATTTTGCTATTCACACGGATGGGGACCCTTTCCAAGATCTCTATGAGGACATTACTAGATACTCGGCTTCAGGGGAGATACTTTTGCTGGGACATTTCAATTCTCGGACTGGACCTATGCAGGTTTCTTGTCATGACCTCACAACCGATGATATGCAGACTCAAGAATTGGATCCTAAGGACCTTGGTTTTGCTCGAACCTCCAGCGACACACAGGTTACTGCTTACATTAAGCATCTTATTGAGTTGGGTGAATCCAACAAGCTAGTTCTTCTCAATCGCATATCTTGTTTCCCGGATTCCGATGGGTTTACTTGCTTCCCTCATAGTGGTGGAGCCAGTGTCGACGACTATGCTATTTCCTCTACCACCCTCATTCTATTCATTTCCCAATTCAGCATCTCAAATCACCCTCCCCCCATACCGATCATTCAGTTCTTTCTCTTACGTTATACGTTCTTTCCGTTCTTATTATTCCTCCCTCCTCTTCTACCCCTCGAGTCATTATGGACTTTGACTATTATTATACCTTTACCTACATGGACCGGTTGCATCAGGTTCTCCCCAGGGTATCTTCTCTTCCCAATGTTTCTGACCGTTCTGCTTGCTTGGTCCAAACTATTTGGAAGGCTACTTTAGACTCGTACCCCTACACTACTCCTCCTCCCCCCGTCCTCGTCATTGCCCCATGAACATCTGGTATGATGAGGAATGTAAGTCTGCCCACCTCTAAGCCATTTCTCACAAACACTACATGATACTTCTTCGAAAGAAGAAGCGTCTCTTCCTCTCTCGGCATCGACTTGATCTTATCCACTCCCTTCAGCAATCTCCCAAATCCTTCTGGCGCCTTATCCTCCCCCGTGACCGGATTATTCATGGGATCAATCTTTCCACTTGGACCATTCATGCCTCTTCCCTCTATACCATCCCAAATCAGCCTCCCATTCTTGTTCCCTTCCCCCCTCTTTGTGCCACCTCTTTTGTACTGGTCTTGTCAAGCAGGCTATCAAGATACTTTGTACGAGCAAAGCAGTAGATTTGGATGGGTTACAAGCGGAATTTCTGAAGCATGGTATTGACCCTCTTGTTGGGCCCCTCACTAATCTCTTTAATCTCTTTGTCTGTTCTAGGTATCCTGATTCCTGGACTCAGCATATCATTCACCCCATTCATAAGGCAGGTGATCCCCATGAACCTAATAACTATAGGACCATCATGATTGGGCATATCTTTGCCAAGCTCTATGCCCCAGCATTGGATGTTCTTCTCTCCCGAAGGTTGGCAGAGGAGGGTTTCAGGGCCCTTCGCCAAGCTGGTTTTCGACAAGATCACCACACCACATATTACATTCTAGTCCTCAAAGCTATTATTGAGGAGGAGCGTTCCAGGTCCTCGAAGGTTTATTGTTGCTTTGTAGACTTCAGGAAAGCTTTCGACATGGTGCCTCGACATTTATTTCTTGAGCGACTTCGGTCAGTTGGCATCTCTGGGCCGGTTACACAATTATATGAGACTGTGAAAGGTTGGTTTCGCTCCCCTCAAGGGATTTCAACCAGTATTCTCAACACCATAGGAGTGAAACAGGGGTGCCCCCTTTCCCCAACACTTTTTGGGATCTTCATCGACGAGCTTGAGGTTCTTATTAAGGAGAACGCTCACCCAGAGGATGGTTGCCTTCTTCATTACGTGCTGATTTCTATTCTCCTATTTGCTGATGATGTTCTTTTGGCCTCATCTCCTGAGGAGCTTCAAAGTCATTTGGACACTCTTGCCACTTTTTGCGACTCCAGACAGTTGCAATGAATCTCTCTAAGACCAAGGTTATGGTATTCAGTACTACCAAAAAGGCCCTATCCCATCTCCATATCTTTTTCCAAGGTCAAGAAGTCGATATCACCTCTTATGTGTACTCAGGGGTTCTTTTCACCGGTCCTACTTTTGGTATGAAACCCGTTGCCCAGGCCCGGGTGTGTAAGGGATATGCAACTCTGTCTTTGCTAGAGAGGAATTGCTTCAAAGCACATTTTCAAGATATACTTCTGAAGATGTGGATCTTTGATGCCTTGGTCAAGCCGACTATTACTAATGGGTTAGTGGTTTGGGGTCTTAGTCTTGGCCCGACTGAGTGGTCACAGGTTGAACGAGTCCAGACACTCTTTCTTCAATGATTCATTCGTTGCAAGGGCACAATCCCCCGCTCTATTATTTTGGCAGAGTTTGGGGCTTCTCCTCTCCAACTTGAGATTATCTTCTTGATTATCAGTTATCTTCACAAGATCTATACGTTAGGAGATACCCTTGTGGGTTCCAGGCGGTACCCTTACCTCGCCTTTCGCTCCTCGAAGGAACTCTCTCCTAGTTCTCGAGGAGGCCGGAGGAGCTGGTATTTTCAGGTTTTCGCTGTCCTAGCCAACATTAAAATACAGATGGACAAACTCCCCCCTTATTCTTTGGGTGTTCTTCCCCCCTCTCAGCTTGGTAAGGATAAGATTCTCCACGAGATCCGAAAGGATATTAGTCTCCAGTACACCAGATGCACATGGATCTCTCCTATTGCCCCTCTTTACCCCAAGCTGTCTTTCTACCATGAGCACTTCCTACAGATACAAGAGAGCAGAATAGTTCCTCCACAATATCTTCAGCAACACAATGCATAGTCTTTGGATCACTATTGGGCAACTCAAGGTGAGTTCTCACCAACTCCGGATTGAGTCAGACCACCATCTTCCGACGGAGGAGTGGATTTGCTTGTTTTGCTCATTGGGTGAAGTTGAAACCCTTCAGCACTTTATCTTTTGTTGTCCCATTTATTATGAGATCCGGGGTAGATTCCACTGCCTTTCAGGGACAATTCTCAACCTGTTTCTACCTTCAAATACCCAGACCAGCGGTGTCTTGCACTCTTTCTTCGGGAGATAACTCAACTTCAACGTCATAAAAGTTCTCCTCCAGATGGATCTCACCCTCCTCAACATCGACATCACTACATACTTCACCCGCTCCGACAGCTCAGGTGACTCCGAACAGAAATGCCCCACATCATTCAGTTCGGATAGGAGCAAGATCACTAGACAGCACACCCATAGCTTGTTAGGGTTCCAAACCAACGATGGATAGAGACATATCATAGACTTCTTCAACTCCGGTACTTCGGCCTTGACTGTTAGGAGAGATTAGTTTTTGGGGGGTTCTTAGAGTTTGCCCCTCCTCAGCTACTCCCTCCCCCCTCCTCTCTCTCCTCAAATCTCCAATGTTCTTCAACAGAGAGGTGCATGGTGGTGCATGTTGATATCAAGATGACCCTGCTTATGTTGTATGATAGTGTGCCAAAAGATCTTGTGCAATTTATGCAGGGTACATAAGATATTATTCCTACTTGACACCAGAAACATGTGCTTCTTTTGAGTTAAAAGGAAAAAGTATAATTTTCATGCAATGAATGATGTCAAGGATATAGACCCAAATAGGAAGGAATTGTGTCAGGGCATAATCAGCCACACTAGCCCATGCCTTATGGAGATGACCTTGAAAAGCATAAGATACCATTCAGAAAAACAATCATTTGAAGACAATGGCTTCCATACACAATGATTCAATTCCCATGGTCCATTCAACACTAAGTTCAAAGCCCTTGACATCAAGCTCATTACCCCATAAGTCTATGGTGCATTTTAGATTAAAAAAGAATATATAGATTTTCTACATACATTTCCTGCACTAAGGACAACCTGTTCTATGTCTAAAGTTCTCAACATAATCAGTTAAGCTAGCAAAGGCATTACATCAAAATAATATTTGTATTCAGCAAAGTTCCTACAAATGAAATCTTGCACCTGGATTCCCTCGACAAATTATAAAACACTTGTAATTTAGTAAGATATGTACCTTCGCAAAATACTGTATAGCTCAGGCCTTGCCCTCATCCAATCTGCAAAACTGCTTTGTCTAGAAGGATTAGAACTAAGACCTGCCCGATCTGTCTGGATGTACACAGCAAAGCAAATGAGGAAATAGTAGCGCTCCAGGTACTCAACAAAAAATGAAAGTGCAGATTCCCTCTTCTTTTCATCTGGTTGACGTTGAATACTATTTCGATAAGTGGAAATGGCTTCTCGCAAATTCTGCACATGTTCAGAAGAACAAAGGAAGATGTACACAGCTAAACACCGAACAAAATAAATATATCAAATGAAGTGCATTTTTTGAATCTCTTATGATAAATATTTTGTTTCCAGATTCACAGAGTGGCACAAAGGCTACTTACCTGCATAGCAGAACATTTGTCAATAACTTTATCAACTTGCCTTTTTCCTTCAACACCACCCTGCAAAATGTTTTCAGAAAGATCTTGCAATTAATGACTCAATGCCGCTATGTAGACAACTTGAGAACTGCCAGCTGGATATAATCTCTACCTCTAATACTCGAATCAGGCTCCGTATAACTGTATATTCACCTCTTCGCAGAGCTTCCTCAGAATCTGGAACATCATCTATTACATCTAATCCAGATTCCAGAACTCTGCCCATAGAACTTGACCTCGGAATACCTAAACAAGAGAAAATCAAAGTACTGCATATTAACAAGAAGAAAGAGGAACAGATATAGCTCATACACAACTTTTGTCAGCAATTATATATTATCAACAAATACATAAATTCAGATTGTGTTCCCAAATGTTACATTTGAATTTTGTACCTTTAATCCAGAAACAGCATGAAAGTAACACCGAGTCAATTGCAAATGGCACAGACAGTTTAAAATAGATGTAAATAGATTTAAATTATTGAGACACTTTTTGAAGCCAATATAAAGACAAACAATCATCAAAGAAAGAAAATGATAAAAAAATTCCAGATTAAAAGTGGAACCCTAAAAGAGAATTCCCAAACATTTTAGGAATAAGGAAGAGAAAATGTTTCCCCAAAACAAGCTGTGTTAAAATATCATTTTCTCTTTTTGGCATTTCCTATGTTTACAGCAAAAACCTTTTGAGATAGTGTTAATCTTCACTTGAGGCTATAGCCAACATTGTATTGTGATTATTGTACTTGTCGTATGGGCCCATGTGCACCTTGCAAAGTGCCCTTTTGTATTATTATACCGTTATCCATTTGTTGGTCTTAATAACTAACATTGACAAAGTTGTATTATGCACGGGTATTTATAACCCTCTCTTACCCAGCCAATTTCTCATTGGTTGGAGATCGTTATTTATTCATTACTGTGATAATTGGTGTCCAAGGACACCTTTCCACATTCAAATCTGTCCCCTATAAGTGCTATGCTTTTTTTACTTTGCTAAGCAATGTCATTGATTTCTTTCATTCCCAAATGTATTGCATCTTCCAATATGGTATCAAAGCCAGTATGAATCTCCATTACTCGATCTAGTAGCTCAATTCTTGATCTATTGCGATAACGATTCTAGAGAAAGTGTGTTTTCTAAAGTAGTTGTGGAGCAAGGTTTTTCGACCAGATTTATCCTTTATTAAGGTTTTCTAAAACCCCTAGTTTGCACTTTCAAAGCATTGTTCGTGACTTCATGTTTACAAAAGTTGGTTAAGAACAAGTGTTCTTAGACAATTTCCACTAAGTTTCCCTCTCACCATTTTGCACTCAATTCATCGCATTTGCGATGGCAACATCCAAGAAAGTGTTCTCAAACGAGTGGCTATGGAGCAACAGCATGGATTAGAACTTTCTAGGGTTTTCTAAAAATCAATTTCCTTCATCCTTTTGGATTCTTTGTCGTCAAAATATCGTTGATGAGAGAGCAGCGCATTCAACATCTATTGGATTGAAGATATTTTGTGCTAATAGATTATCCCTATTTGCAAAAGGAATTTTGGGCAAAATCCAATGCACTATGAGGTACTCCAGGCTCCGCATCCAGATAAGAGTCATTTGCAGGATCTCTTAACTTCATTCTGCAAAAAACAGTTGTACAGGACCAACTGTCAAAAATCAAGGAAAAAGGTCAACATTTTTAAAATACTTGCGCAAAAGTATGGGGTCATAGTTCAACATTTTGTCGCATTTTTCAGATCTAGAGCATGTTTTTCAGCATCTAAGACATATTGTCTTCCTTTCCACTTTAAAATTCAAATTTGAATTATTTGGACACAAAAAATCTAGCACACCCATCAAGGAGAGAGAAAAAGGCCCATTTGGAGCATTTACATTGGGAAGATGCATCTTTTCAAGTGACATGTCCCTTTTCACATTCAATGAGTTGCAATGATTGATTGGTTACACTATCCTAGCTCGCACTCAAAGGCCTAGTGTACAGTTCCAAGTGAACTCTTGGCCAAATTGCACAAGGAGCACCCTCATTTGGTTCACCTTGATGGGATAGTTGTATTTCATTCGAGAACGATATAATACATTCTCATGCCTTTTTCAATTCATTGCTTGTGTATTTGTGTATGTTTCTTTCTATAGATTAATATTCCCACTGCATAGTTCTTTATCAGAATACTTATTGGATATTGAATATGGACGATAGTGAATCTCCCCATCTTGAGATGCAAAGGTTTTACCAGCCCCCAAACCTCTGTAATTGAGAAGGACTTTTAATCTTATATTTCCCTCGACACACAAAATCACCAATTTTCACACAAGGACATGCAAGAGAAAATATTCATTCAACTTATGTCTAACACTCCTGCAAGCAAGCCTCGATGATTCTGCGTTAGACACAGACCATCTTCGAACAGACCGTCTTCGAATCCAGACGAACAGACCGTCGCAGGACTGTTAGACACAATCGATTCCACAACAGGCGATCCCAAACTCACGAATCGGCTCTTGTGCCCATAAATCGAACGTGCGTGCTTCAATTCTCCGGCAATAACATCAGTTCACGACCTTTGCTACAGTTTGCAGAAAAGCAAGCGAATCTATCAAACCGATTTAGTCACCGAAGTATGCGATCAAAATCGCTAGCTATACACAGGTTGATCCTCGGCAAATTTGATTGTGTTGTGCGTTGATTACAAATGTTCTTCGCTGCAAAATGTATGCGCCATCACTTGACTGCAGTGTTCCATGGGGACGCGTCCCCCCCTGGGGGACGCGTCCCCCCGTTTCCCACGTCCCCCAGGACGGGGGGACGGCAAAGGGGACGTTTCCCCTCGTCCCCCTTTTGGGGACGGCTGAGGCCTGTGGCCTCCCGTCCCCGGGACGTCCCCCTTTTTGGGGCGTCCCTGTGGACGCCCAGCCGCCCCTGGGGACGGCTGGGCCCCATGGGAGACGCCCAGGCCGTCCCCGAGGACGGCTGGGCACCTCCACGGCTGGGCATCCCCACCAAAGGGGAAAATCAAAAAAAAAATTACTTTTTAAGTTTTTAAAAAGGTAAGGGGTGGGACCCATTTTGAGTCTCACCCCCCCCCCCCAAAACCCTAAACCTAAAAGTATGTTATATAAAGTGAAAACAAAAAAAGTAAAAACCACTTACACTCATCTTTCATTTTTCAAGAGAATAAGAAAAAGAGAGCTGGAGAGCAAAAGGAAAAAGCAGCAGTAGGCAGCAAGGGCAACAAGGGCAGCATAGCAGCAGCAGTAGGCAGCAAAGGCAGCAAGGGCAGCAAAGCAGCAGCAGTAGGCAGCAAGGGCAGCAGCAGTAGGCAGCAAAAAACAGCAGAAGACAGCAAACAAGGGCAGCATAGCAGCAGCAGTAGGCAGGCAAGGGCAGCATAGCAGTAGCAATAGGCAGGCAAGGGCAGCAAGGGCAGCAGCAGTAGGCAGCAAAAAACAGCAGAAGACAGCAAACAACAGCAGAAAAAATAACAGCAACAGCACTAGGTTTTCAAACTTTTTTTACCTCTTCCAAGCTGTTAGTGGCTCAATTTTGCTAATCTCGAGGGCCCTCGCTTCAGCCACCCAGAGTGTAGGGAGGATAGGGCTACCATTGCCCAAAGAAATCCCATTGGATGGTGGCAGCTATATGGGGACAGCACACCTAACTTGAAATATTTTGCAATTAGGGTTCTTTCACAGGTTGCTAGTTCCTCTGCTGCTGAGAGGAATTGGTCTACATACAGCTTTATCCACAATGTGAGGAGGAATAGGCTTACCTCTCGCAGAGCGGAGAAGCTAGTTGCAGTGCATAGCTCTCTTCGTCTTCGTGAGAGAGTTAAGCCAGAGTACAAGCAATCTCCAGCTACACGATGGGATGTTGATCCAGAGGATGCAGGACAGATTGATGAGGATGAGAGTCATGAGGGGTTGGTTGGAGTTTCATTGGAGGATCTTCACTTCGATGATGAGGGCACCTCATCAAATAGTGATACAGATTTTGATAGTGATAGCCCAACAGAAGTTTCATAGGAGTTCTATTACATTGATTACTCCTTTACTATTTTAGTTTTGAGTCTTTTTGTTGCAAATGAGCATTGATACTATGACTATTTCAAATTTCTTATTGTTGTCATATTTGAACACAATGAACAGTTAGTGACTGAAAATTTTTAAACATGACAGTCTTTGTTTGAACATTGGTGGCTGAAAAAATGATGACTGTTATTACTTAAAATGATGACTGTTCGAACATTGTTTGCACTTGATATCCTTGGCTGAACCTTCAAGTTATAGTTGTTGAACTTGAAACAATTAAATGGCTGCAAATTAGTAACTAATATGAACATGAAAATGTGAAATGACTCAATTATGGCTGCACTTATGTGTTAGTAACTAATCTGAATATGAATGGCTGCACTTACATAATTGATTAGTAATATGAAATATCATTTTTGTTGGGTGTAGAATTTTGAATGTGTAGATTATTCTAAATTTCTAAAAAAATTCATTTTTTATAGTATTATACCAACCGTCCCCCCAGCCGTCCCCGAGCCGTCCCCTAAAATTGACCTGCCGTCCCCCGCCGTCCCTCGGAAACCCGTCCCCCCGTCCCCCCATCCCCCAGGCTCGTGGAACCTTGCTTGACTGGAATCGGTTTGCAAAGCCACAGGTTCTATTTCACCCAGATCTGTCTGCAAAACATTTGGAAGCTATCCATCGGTTGCTGGTAAAACACAGCGACGATCTTGGTTATGGACCGCTAGCAAAAATCAGTCTTCTGTTGCATCGAAGATGTATAAGCAAAACCAGGTAGCAAAATCGAAGTCTTCCGCTATCTTGAAAAAATTGCTTAATACTCCCTGTCGGCCAGCGTCACGAAGTGCATCCATGAACCGCTGTTGTGCTCTATCACCTGCGTATGGGAGGTTCTCCGGTGCCGTTCGGGGTGTCAAATTACCTCCACCATGTTGGCTGGCAAAACACTTCCATACACAGTTCGTCTGCAACGATCGAGCAATATCTCATCCTCATTGATTGTCGATCAGAAAATTGGCATGGATGGTTGTTCGTGATGCGGATTGCAAATGCATACCATTAAGCCATTATCCCACATATGGCGTACGGGGGTAATGAAATGTTTTAAAATGGTAAACACTCATTAAAGAAGTGTCTACCTTCGAGTAGACTCTCCTATCCGAAACGCTCCTTTCACCAATAGAACAATAGCAAGTTTTGTCTCGTCTGCCAGTACTCCCTAGGGTCAGTAGTCTTGGGTCTAGATTGTGGTCCAGCCTCCAAGTCCAGAGTGTGTTGCTTCAGGTACGTCCACGTCACCCGACTCGCTTCCGAGTCAGATCCTATCCGATCCACCGAGGTCTTAGTTGGCAGGGTAGTAGATCCGAGTCGTCCTCAGATCAACCAGTCGCCCATCGTCAGGTTCCCCTTAGTCCGCAGTCCCGTCTAGCTTAGGTCCTGTCAGGCCTTTGAGTCAGTTGGTCTGCAATACTCAGTATCAAGGATAGCCAGAAGCTGGCTCCCTATCGCCAAGCGATCCAGTCCCGTGGATCGTAAATCTCCATCCAGTCAAAACTGCTGTGAATTCCCAGGTCGACCGTCAAAACTGCTGTGATTTCCTAAGTCGACCGTTAAAGCTACGAGAGCTTCGATCATCGAGCTCTGATACCATGTTGGGAAACCAAGTGATATTCTATTCAATTGCATCAAATATATAGATTACATTAGGCTTGGAATAGCCCGTGAGTTTAGGATCTAGAAAACCAAATAATACCTAAAATGTACTCACGCTATGTTAAGCCTAACCACTAACCAAATAATGGAATAATAACGATAACATACGCTAACAACTTAATCGTATGTGATAGATAACAACCCACAAATCATGATCCTCTTCTTACAAAATACTTCACGTAAGTCTCAACAACTAATGCAAGAAGACCAAAATATTTTACAAGGCTCCAAAGATATTTTTGTAGGAAAAAACTTTGCAAATGTTTTCCTCATACTTGGTATACAATTCTAATCCTCTTAATGAACTTGTGAGCCTTAGCCACTACCAATCTACCACCCTTAGTGGCTTTCAATTGCTTGTGAAATAAATCAAATGCAGTTTTATATAAGTAGCCAAAACATGTATCCTTAGCCACCTCCAACCTCACATCCTCCTAGGTGGCTTCTAAAAAGTGTTGTATATATTCCAAGCTCTTGTCCCAAGTCTTGGTATTCTTTTAATGATACCCTCTCACCATAAGAGTGAAACAGGGGTGCCCCCTTTCCCCGACACTTTTTGGGATCTTCATCGACAAACTTGAGACTTTTATTAGAGAGAACACTCACACAGAGGATGGTTGCCTTCTCCACTACGTGCTGATTTCTAAACTCCTCTTTGTTGATGACGTCGTTCTTTTGGCCTCCTCCCCTGAGGAGATTCAACGTCATCTGGACACACTTGCCGCTTTTTGTGACTTGAGACAGCTGACGGTGAATCTTTCTAAGACCAAGGTTATGGTGTTCAATACTACCAAAGAGGCTCTATCTCATCCCCGCTTCTTTTTCCAAGGTCTAGAGGTTGGTTCTCTTCACTGGTCCCACTTTTGGTATGAAACACACTGCCCACGCCCGAGTGTGTAAGGGGTATGCAACTCTGTATTTGCTAGAGAGGAATTGTTTCAAAGCACATTTTCAAGATATACTTGTGAAGATAAGGATCTTTGATGCCTTGGTCAAGCCAACTATTACTTATGGATTAGTGCTTTGAGGTCCTAGTCTTGGCTTGACTGAGTGGTCACGAGTTGAACGAGTACAAACACTCTTTCTTCGGTGATTCATTCATTGCAAGGGCACAGTCCCCTGCTCTATTATTCTGGCAAAGTTTGGGACCTCTCCTCTCCAACTTGAGATTATCTTCTTGATTATCGGTTATATTGAGGATCCATACTTGAGCGGATATGTTAAGTACCCAATATAAGTATTTAATATTATAATATTGTAATGTTAGGTACCCAAGATAAATATTTAATATTATAATATTGAATAAATATTATAATATTATATTAGATGTAATTATCCCACATGCATTGATAAGTAGGAGTGGTGGGTAGTTAGGCATTATAAATAGAGGCAAAGAATCATGGAGAGGATATGAAGAGAATTATATTGTAGAAGTCTTGGCTCGTGGAGTTGAAGATCTTGTGGAGTGGCTTCCTTCCAATAAGGAGCATTGTACGGTGTTGCCCTACCTCAAGGGTTTGCTTATGTTTTGAATACATTGCAGTAATTTCCATATTTTTCTTGTTTTACATTATGTGGATTATTCAGTTGTGGTTGTTATTCAATATTTTTGCAAATTGTCAATGATTTATGTGGTTGAGAAAAGGAGGTTCTTAACAAGTGGTATCAAAGCAGCGATTTGGGCAAAGTGGGTTTGGTTTTTTGCAGAGCTAGGGCACGTTTTCAGGAGCAACGATTCTAGAAAAAGTGAGGATTTTTTGTGGAATTGCAATATTAGGGTAGATTTTTTCTGGAAAAACATCTCATCTTTCAGGAGCCATATCTCTGCAAAAGTTTATCCGATTTAGACGATTCTTGGATCAGTTTGTGCAGAATTTGAAGGGATTTAAAATGAGTGGTCATATGAAGGAATCCGAGCAGTATTGAGGGAGATCGACCTTTTGAAGTCAGCTGTATGGAACAAGGGCAGTGTCGAATTTTCAAATCGCAATTTTTTCGCAAGACAAATTTTTTTAAGCAAATCAGTTGTAATTTATTTTGATTGGAAGAAAAATTACAGAACTAGTTGTCTATATGAAATTTTAGCTTCAAATCAGTGGGAAGATATTTGTTTTCATAAAACACTAGTTGCATTGGGGCATGATATATATTGTCAAAAAACCCTAGTTTGCATTAGGGCATCAACTATGGAACTACAAAAGTTTTTTTTGAGGAAATGATATTGATGCTAGTGAATGGTGGAAACTATTTAAATCCTTGTATGACAATTCCTTTGTTTGGCAACTCACACTTCCTCGCTATCTTGGAGGAGAAGCTCTATCTTGGTTTTATAGCTTTAATAGTGCCCATAAATATAGATTCACTTGGGAAGAAATGGAGCATGCATTCTTGAGTAAATGGGACCCATATAAAAAGATAGCTAGTTTGAAGATCACCATCAAGGGATATGAAAAAAGAAATAAACATGATTCAGAAAGAACAAAAAGAATTAAAAAGAGAGCTAGAAATTTTCAAAATGGTAGAAAGTAAAGAAGATGTCAGTGTGCAAAAAAAGGAAACAATACCTTTGGTAGTAGATAAGTTAAAAAGTGGACAAAGGGATTTGTGTGAATCTATAAAGTCTAGTTTACAAGTTCACGGATGCATTCAAAAGGAACAGGTTATTATTTCCATTGACCCTAGTAGCAGATACAATTTTATAAATATTGCTTTTGGCTAAGAGGTTGCAGGTTCAACCAACAAAAATTAAGGACATACAATTGGAGGGTGAGAATGTTCAGATTTTTGAAGATTTGAAGATCACCATGGATAAATATATTTTACATTCAGATTTTTATGCTATTGAGATGGATGATGAGGATATTGTTCTTGGTTATCCTTGGTTAGATTCTTTGGGTACTGTTAACATTAATGTGCAAAATAAGTTTATGAAGTTATGGTACAGGAAAAAGAAGATAACATTGCAAGATATTTCTCAGCTTAAGGAGCAAGGATCCAAGGAAAAACAAGAAGTGGTTGCAGAGAAACAAATTGAAGAACAAATAGAAGAACCTGAAATAGAATCCAAGAAGGCAGTAGTAGCAACAGATTCCATGGAAGAAGCAACAACAATTGAGTCCATGGAAATAACAATAGCAGAGTCCAAGGAAGCTTTGTTAGAAGAGCACAAGGACACACCAAACAAAGGGAACATGAAAGAACAATGTGTAGAATATTTTAAAACAATGGAACCAAATGTTGAGGAGTCAAAGAAGGTGGATCATCAAGTTAAATTTGCACCATATCGCCACCCACACCACCATGAGAGGCAACAATTTCGGAGGTATGGCTTAAAGGCAACAATCTTATTGTTCTACATGGAATCGGAAGGGCAGCAACTATGACAGTGTTTAGAAAAGAAAGCATAGTGACTTTGGTTTTCAGAGTGGTGCAATAGCATCAAGGAACAAATGGACCCATCATTTGAGTTACCATAATAGGGCAGCAAAAGCATGGATCCAACAAAGCAGTCTTGAATACTCAAGTGGCAAATGCAAACAAGTGTGGATGAAAAAAAGTGATATTTATTACCAGCAGAAATATTGCTTCCAACACATAGAACCAAAGGATTACTTCTAAAAATTCAAATGGCAGAAGGCATATCAACATCAACAAAGACACCACCAATCAAAGTTTCACTAGGATGGATGGATGATCAAGATCAGTACCAGTTCACAACAAAGCTCAAAAGATCATATTGTTTAGTCTCTTCTTATGTTTCGAGGATGAAATATTTTGTAATGGGGATGGAATGTTAAGTACCCAATATAAGTATTTAATATTATAATATTGTAATGTTAGGTACCCAAGATAAATATTTAATATTATAATATTGAATAAATATTATAATATTATATTAGATGTAATTATCCCACATGCATTGATAAGTGGGAGTGGTGGGTAGTTAGGCATTATAAATAGAGGCAAAGAATCATAGAGAGGATATGAAGAGAATTATATTGTAGAAGTCTTGGCTCGTGGAGTTGAAGATCTTGTGGAGTGGCTTCCTTCCAATAATGAGCATTGCACAGTGTTTCCCTACCTCAAGGGTTTGCTTATGTTTTGAATACATTGCAGTAATTTCCATATTTGTCTTGTTTTACATTATGTGGATTATTCAGTTGTGGCTCATGGAGTTGCAGATCTTGTGGAGTGGCTTCCTTCCAATAAGGAGCATTGTACGGTGTTGCCCTACCTCAAGGATTTGGTTATGTTTTGAATACATTGCAGTAATTTCCATATTTGTCTTGTTTTACATTATGTGGATTATTCAGTTGTGGTTGTTATTCAATATTTTTGCAAATTGTCAATGATTTATGTGGTTGAGAAAAGGAGGTTCTTAACAGGATACCCTTGCGGGTTGAAGGCGGTACCCTCATCTCTCTCTTCGCTCCTCGATGGAACTCTCTCCTAGTTCTCGAGGAAGTCAAAGTTGTTGGTATTTTCAGGTCTCTGCCCTCCTCGCCAGCATTCAAATACAAATAGACAGGCTCCCCCCATATTCTTTGGGTGTTCTCCCCACCTCTCGGCTTAGTAAGGAGAAGGTGCTCCATGAGATCCGGAATGATGTTAGTCTCCAATACACTAGATGCATGTGGATCTCTCATGTTGCCCCTCTTTCCCCCAAGTTGTCTTTCTACTATGAGCACTTCTTACAGATTCAAGAGGGCATACTGGTTCCTCCCCAATACCTTCAACAACACACAATGCAGTCTCCGGATGCCAATTGGGCAACTCAGGGTGTGTTCTCACCAACTCCGGATTGAGTCAAATCACCATCTTCCAACGGAGGAGCGGATTTTCTTGTTTTGTTCCTTAGGTAAAGTTGAAACCCTACATCACTTCATTTTTTGTTGTCCCATTTACTACGAGATCCGAGGCAAATTTCATTGCCTTTTGTAGACAAGGGTAAGTACTTTCTCGAGACGAGGGAATGACGATAAGCTAGTAGGGAGTGATCAACGTGGTTACACAAGTCATTATGCTTCACAATTATGGGTAAACAAGTCTTAGAACAGTAAACGTATGAAGCAAACAGCTAGACGTCTCGGACGAACGGCTAGAAGTCTGGGGCTGGTGGACGTCTGGGACAAACGGCTAGACGTCTAGACTGGCAGACGTCTGGGACAAACGGCTAGACCTCTGGGACGAACAGCTAGACGTCTGGGACAAACGGCTAGACGTTTGGGATGATTCTACCAACAAGGCCAGACGGCTAGACAGTGGACGGTTTGCAAGGGTTTAGACGTCCGCAACTGGGATGTTCGTCTTCAGTCCTCAATATCCCTTAGCGCTTCCTGCAACAGCAAAACAACACACAGCGATACTCCCCATACCAAATTATGATCAATACCTACAACACAACACTATAACACAAACGCAATCACATACAACACGCATTCCAGAATAACAGTTGTTGCACAACAGATCTGAATTATAGACAAGTATGGATAGATTACAAAATGAAATAGGGGGTATTTATAGGTAAGCTCAGGTAGTTACTACAACTAACCCGTCTCAACCATCCCAACCATATTTTTTAACAATGTGTTTACTGTATAACAGGTTGTTTCAGACGTCTAACACGACAACCCAGATGTCTAACTAGTTAGACTGGACGTCTGACTAATCCAGACATCTAACTAATCAAGACGTCTTAACACAAAGACGGCTGCGTTTGTCCTTTTGTGCATATTTATTAATCAAGCCATATTCATTGGATTGGCTGATTTCACATTGCAAACTTGTCATTTTCATGATTCGTACATTACCAAGATTACTGTACATAGTCAAAATTGTGAATCTTCATAGGTCATTCTTTGTCAGACAGCTTAGTGATTTATTTATGTTTCGAACTGTTGTCGACACCTTTTCAAGGACAACTCGATATGTTTCTACCTTCTTCAGATATAAGGATTTGCGGTGTCTCGCACTCTTTCTTAGAGATGTAACTTAGTTTCATCAACATAAAAGTTCTCCTCCAGATGGATCTCACCCCCTCAACATCGGCTCATCACAACATACTTCACCAGCCCTAACAGACTAGGGAACACCAAAGGAAAACGCCCCACATCATCCAGTTTGAACGTAAGCGGGGTCACTAGACAGCGCACCTAAAATCTGTTAGGGTCCCACTCTAGCGATGGACAGAGACATATCATGGACTTCTTCAGCTTTGATACTTCGGCTTCAATTGCTAGGAGAGATTAGTTTCTAGGGGGGTCTTGGAGCTTGCCCCTCCTAGGCTACTCCATCCTCCCCCCCTCCCTCTCTCTCCCTATTCTTCTTGGCGTGCCCTTCAATCTTCTGGACTACAGCCCTCCCCCCCCCCTCTTCTCTCCCTTATTTTTTTTCCCTTTCTCTTTAGCTTGATTGTCGAGTTTCATCTTGTTTTTATCTTAGTTATTTTCTTTGTTGGGCTTTTAGCCTGCTAGCTGGAAGTCATTATTGTACTTCTTATAGTCCCTTGGGTCTTTTTTGGCCCACCGTGGACATTAATAATAATTCATTTCATTTCATTTCTCAACATTAGTAGCAAATTTTGGTTAACAACTTTGCTTAAACCATCTATTTGCAGTTCAAATGTAGTTGACATGGATATTTGATTTCTCGTAGATAATTTAAGATGAGATAATTGTACTAATGTCCACAGATGGCCAAGTTAGGGCAATGGGACTAATTGAAGAGTTGTTACAAACTGTAGTAACCAAAAAGTAATACAAGAGAAAAGCTAAAGTAGAGTAAAAAATCTAGTGTAAACTACACTTAAGAGAAACAATTGTATGAAATAATGTTACAACCACGAGGGTTACCCAAAAGGGATAAACTCTAACATGCTAAAACTAATGATGAAGAGAGAGCTAGAAGTTGAGATACAAGAAAGATATGAAGAAACTCCAATGGATCCAAGCAACAACATTAATATATAGTGGGATGTAAAGTAGAAGCAAAATCATCATCACCAACTATCCCAAAAGGGCTAACACACAATGTAATGATGCTCCCAGGAGAATGGCAAAGACTAAGAGGGCCTAGTTGGATAATCCTTGGAGCACATCGAGTTCCACCCTTCAAGACTCTTCTAGCATTCATGGTTGTAGAACCAATAGAAAAGGACAAGAAATTGGTATGTTGTGTCTATCTACAACTCCTCGGTATGTGAGGGGTGGTCAAAACCCAATGTTGGAGAATTATAGTCCTAACCTGCCATAAGCAAAAAGAAAGAACTAAAGCCCTAGTAACCACTCTTGTAGTAAACAAGGGCGCACAGATTTGTCATGAACATTTTAGAAAGTTGTACCTTCAAATGAAGGCTTATTACTCTCAACTGTAAAGATAGAGTAAAATATTGAGGTGATTAGTAAAGTAGTAGCATGTCACCCTTGTAATAACTGAAGTCAACGAGCAATAGTTTACCTAAGATATAAAGCCAAGCATCTTTGGTCAAGACAGATGAAAAAAGTAGCAATAGATCCACCTAGTTCTATATATAAGCAATAGTAACTCCCTCAAATCTCATAATAAACAAGACACCTGAAGATGAAATGTTCTTCAATCTCCACATCCTTAATAGAGCAAAGATGACGTAATGTGAGCATACTCTACGTTGACCAAGAAGAAACCTAAAGTTGTGTGTCTAATGTTGCTGGACATAATTAGGACAAGTAATAATGTCATTCTCAATCCTCATGAAATGTTTAGTGGAGAATGGCAACTTAGGACTAAGCGGTTGAGATGGAGCAACCCAAGTGTTCTGAATATATTGTTTAAAAACATCATCTCTAACTGCCTAATTAATTACCCTCTTATCAGGAAGGAGGGGAGGAACATTTAAAAAGTATCAAAATGCAGGTAATCGATCTATGGAGATGACAAGTGATTGAAGAAGAGACATAACTTTTGAGTACCATCCACAATGACGACCAAAAGTGCTCCTAGAGGTAATGCATTCTAAGGAGCAAAGCACCAAATATGGGTATCTCTCTCAGCCTTAGGTCCAATCACTCAAGGATTTAACGCGATGAAGTTGAAAAATAATTCTAAAGATGCTCTCAAGGCAAAAAGGATGAGTGCCAAACTTCGCTTGAACAATACATTGGGAAATTGTTCTTTTATATCGGATAAACCGTTGCAACTAATTGTCTACACCCTTTTGATGAGAGCCCAACCAACACACCCTAGACTTGGATCCCAAATCTCAGATTCATAAAAGACTGTGGGATTGATGATGCAATCAAAGAGGCACATCTTTGTAGGTATGCCTTGGAAGTATTGCTGGAAACATTGGCGTTCCAAAACTAAGAAAAAATGTGTCTTAGACAAAGTGCATCCATATCCTACAAATAAGAATTGCCAAACACTACCTCTTGCATATTAGGTACAACCAAATTACATCTTCAATGTAAATGATTGCTATTGTGAATTTGCATTTGCAATGCCTAGTAACCTACAATTCTATGTCTTTATACAACCATCTCAATGAGTAGCTCTAAAAAAGCCTATGCATTTTAAGATCAAGTTTTATAAGCAATGCCTCACTAATCAAATTTCCATGTCAGATTGAAACAAAAAAGCATTTTGCTCTATTGGTCGTACCCCAATCTTGAGAAAGCTAACGAATTTGAATGTGAGTATGAAATATTTGAAGGTTCCACTACCATAGGGTCAATGTTCAAAATGATAGTTTGCTCTAAAAATTCAAGTGGACACCACATAGTATGCCCTTTGCTTTGTTGAAAATGTTGCAACATTGATGGTGTTTCCTCTTCGCATCCAATCAGATAGAATTGTGTTTGACAAGCTCCTTAAAGGTATCTTTTTTCTTTGCCCATAATCCCTTGGTCAACCATAATGTTTGGACATCTCTCTCTCAATGTAATAAAGCACAACCAAACCGTATCTTTTGTTCATTGGTATCACCATGTACCTCAAAGTAGACCTCTCGCTGCTTCAACTGACTATTAAGCTTCCACACATGGCCGAATTCCTAACTCTCCTTCGAGCTTTAAGTGGGAACGAATCTGAAGTCTCTCTCCATTTCGTGGTCGTTCTTCATTTTCTCCTCTCCGTGCTGATTTACTTTCCCCAACTTGCTCTTGTTCAGATTTCTTCTATATATCTACCATAACAACCATAATTTTATTGGATATTTGAATCAAAGAAGAGAACTTGCCTCCAAACCAGCTTGTTTCTTTCATGCCATGGATGCTCCATGAGCTCTTCTACAAAGTTTTCCAGCTTCGATGTCGTGTAGAAACAATTCTCCTTGTACTACACTTTTTCCCTGTCATGTCAGCTGCATACCCACCCGCTAGGCTCAAGTGAAAGCAAGAAACTTCATCTAATACCAAACTTGATATGTAACCAACCAACTTGCATCTGATACAATTCACAAAATAGATATTTCCATATTTATCACTGAATTACATGTGCAAGACCAGATGCAAACTCCAAAATTATGTGAAATTCTTCAAAGTCACTCTTCCACTACAAAAAATTAAGAGATAACAAAATGAGAAATGCATAGAAGCACACATAAACATGAAACACCTAATTTTCATGGAGAAACCTTCTGATAGCAGGAAACTCCATGGGAAAGTAAACCTTCAAGTATATATCATTACAGATAAAATCAAAAATATAGGTCAACATGAAGCATGGATTGCTATGTTTGCTTTAATATACAAAAGCTACAACTCTTCTTTCCCCTACCTTTCTCAAACATGCTTAATTTTCTTCAAAATATTATGGAAGGTCCTCAATTTTTTCCTCGCAATTTATAGTCTACAATTTGGCTTGACCTGAATTATTTCAGTCATAGCATTTCCTCTAATTCCTTGAGGCGGTTTTCAGGTCATGTCATCCCCACAACTACTCATAGTGATGATTTTCCGACAGGCCCAACATGGAAGGTAGTAATTCTATCCTGATTAATTTTGATGATTTCACCACCAATTAAGCAGATGGTAAATTCGTAAGTATCAAGTTTTCCTCCATATCAACTGTGTAACATCTCACTGTTCACATCATGTTGATTTCAATGAGCTTTGCTAGAGGTTGTGTTTGACTCTCCCTTGGTGGTCCACCTTGGCAGTTGGATTAAGGTGGTCATGAATCATGATTTTGGTCCTAGAGATCCAGACCACGACAGTTCATTAAAAGTCACTGTGCTTAGTATTTTATGATAAGATTCTGACCTTAAGTGATAGCAGACAACTTTCACCCATACAATTCTATATAATTAAGAATCCAGAATATTAATTTTTTTTTCGCTCATAATTTGAGGAAAAAAGAAAAAATCATTCCCTTATTAAATATTTTCTTACACATAAATGAAACATCTTAGACATAGTACACCTCCACAAAATATGGGGAGCCTGTTTGAGATCATTTGCTTACAATGACCTAATACTGTAATAAAAAATAAGAAACCATCCAATGCGTACTTCCTTACAAGATGTGCCCATTCCCTACTTCCTTACAAGATGTACCTATTGGTTTATTATTGCTTACATAACCCACAAACTTCAATATGAAGACCATTTAATTTAACTTAAAACAAGCAACACATCAAAACCTTTTAAGCTTTTACCCACAAATCCAAAAACAAAGAAACTAGAGGTTAGACTAAATAAGACTACTTATTGTAGATGCTATGATACAAACAAACAGGAACTATTTAATACATACTTTGATAACTGGATTAACATATTATTTTTAGTATTTCTTACACCCACAAACAAACCAACAAGGAAATTGTTACTATGCAGATCCAGTATAGTCAGCTATAAAATCCATCAACTTCTTGTCTAGTAAAAGAAACAAACTTCTTGGTAAAACCAAGAAATACAGCTACCTGGCACTTCAGTGCGATTAAGATAGACCAGTGTTGCTATAACCATGCCAGTCGTCGTCCGTCCTCGGCCCATTTGACAATTGAAAACTATATCCGTCTTAACGTCCGCTTGTAAAACTCTATGAACCTTAAATGGAAGTACAAGATGACAATTAGTTGTTCCACTAAATACCCACAAAAAAAAACCCAAAAAAGTTATATATAGAAGAAAAAAAACTAATACATGCTTCTAATGCAGGCCAATTTGTGGCAAAAAGGCTTTATGAGTCATCTTTTTTCAAGAAAACAAATTAGGATTTTCCAATTAGGAAAGAATTTGAAAATTATATGAAATAAGGAGTATATAGCAAACATTGTATCTACATGAGGCTTTCAGCATTTTAGTTGTCTTCTATTCAGCATTGGGTACGACAATGCATTGTAATTTGTAACAGCTCTTTTCAATTAATAGAATTATCTTATCTTAGCATCTATTATCCAACAAAGGTATTTGAAGAGTCAGGCACCATCTCAAAAAGCTAAAATGTTTACTATAAACAATAATAAGATTGTTCAGTACTTTGAAAGCCTTCATAAGATTTTACCTTCAAGTATCAAGACAATAAAAAACATGAAAGATAAGCAAAACCTATCTTAAAGAGAAATAAGACTACTAACATCACAGAAGAACCTTCTCTATGTGCATGATGACCCCTACGTAAAGGAAAATATTTTTTTAAAACATGCATTAATTTTTAGATAGAAAAATCAAATAGATTTCTTAGATAGAAGAATCAAATAGATTTCTTTGATAGATCAAAATACCACTTTTGGAGGTGGAGCATGAGTATGAATGGAGGCGCATATAATGCCTTAATTATAAGTCGCCTTAGCAGAATCAGAAATCTCAAATATAATATATTAATTTTGGGTATAGCAAGCCAATTTATGCACCTGTCTATCTATTAAAAGGAAACAATAAAACACGTACTGCTGCATTTGCTAATTGGCATCCTAAAATAATAAGCTATGGCGTAGTCTTGAAAGAGAATGTTGTTTTAATTGTTTTGACATTTTTGGTGTAGCTTTCATATAAAGAGTGGCTACCAAATTTTTTGAAGCATTCTAGAACTTCTTGGTGACTTCAAAGAAAGTTAATTTTATGATCATTGTGTGCTTAGAGCATTTTTGCTGCTATATTTTGACATGTATATAGACCTAGGATGGTCTATATGCATGCGACTTTATGTTCTTATGATGGCTTTGCAATATATGAGATCTTGTATACGGTGCCTCATCATGTGGTTATGATACTATTATGTGTCATCTGATTCATTTAATGATTAAAGTTTCAACTTGCTCAAAATCATGAGCCATTAGTATCAAAGTGTCAACAATAGCTATTGCTACATGAAAGTCTTAGAGGGGATACCTAGGTAGCCATTATTGTCCTTACTGTTATTTCCAAGTCGAGATCGACTATGGATTGGCATAGTTTTTTTCCTTATGCATAATTACCATCATTCCAGGTCAGGCAACTAGAAAATAACTAGATAGGTGGAGGGAGAATTCAGTCCTGTGTGCACTAACTCTTT
Source organism: Wollemia nobilis (assembly GCA_028583015.1). Classification (NCBI taxonomy): domain Eukaryota; kingdom Viridiplantae; phylum Streptophyta; class Pinopsida; order Araucariales; family Araucariaceae; genus Wollemia; species Wollemia nobilis. The sequence goes on along the minus strand of JAQPPZ010002048.1, from coordinate 662,119 downwards.
AAGATTGGCATGTCATTCTTCCCTACGTGGTAGTCAAATTAAGAATAAAATATGATTTTACAAACATCTTTGAAATATTCGATCCATACAAAGAAAATGGGCCCAAGTATACAAGACAAATTATGCACCAATTGCATATGCTTAGGAGGGAAGTTTGTATGATGCATTGTCATATCTAGTTGAGTTGAAGGTAAACTACTAAGAGTGCATGGAGCTAATCATTGGCAAAACTCCAAGGAATGTTTGGTTGAGCACAAATCATCTAAATATAGTCTCATATCCCATTCAATAATCTTGAAAAAGAATTGATAACATCAAATTCCATGCTACTCATACCACCATTCTTCTTCTTGAGCTCTATACTTCAGGTTAAATGATAATTAGTTAGGAACCCACATTCAGATGCAAAATTTACTCTTTTCTTGTATTCTTAGACTGCATCAACTTCTTATGGGCAAACAGAAGATTCTAACTAACAATTTTGTAGAATGTTAAGCCTACAGTTTTCCACACAATATCTCAACAAGTATCAATACAGAGATGGCAGCATTGCAAGATCTAAGGGTAAAGAAGACTTAATAAAACTTTAGGAAATAATGCTAGTATAGTTCTGTGCCTCAAATAAATTAGATATTAAATGTGTAGATCTTAGACTAGCAGAAATCTACCCAACATTTGGACACTGAACTTAAAATCAGAGAGAAGGCAGTGATCTAATTAGTTCTTCTTATGATGTACAAAACATTCATCTTCTAGATCTGAATTAGGATATAAAAGCAACGAATTTAAAGACATTTTACACGCCCTGGGGCGAGATCATAAACAACCACACAGACAAAATGAAGATTGTTCACGTCACTCATCCATCTAGAACTATCCAAGTCATAACAAAATGACAGAGAGGATACCAGCAAGTCGAAGTCTTGTTCCTTGGGTGCTTTTTCATCTGTGATAGGGACTCGCTCGTAGTCAACAAGGTAACCTTCCTTTTGCAATTCTTCATAAACCTGAAAAATAAATCTCACAGATGTTACTTCTCATCAAATGCACCAAATCTAAGAAAACAATATCCAAATGTACCTCTAAAGGCGTCTGCACAGAGCCTTCACTAATTGGTTCCCACTGATCCACCATCTGACCATCTGGCAACTCGTCTGTGACCAGAATTTTGTTTCCATAGCTGTCAAAGAAACAACCAAAAGACAAAACCAAAATACAAAATTCAAAAGAATGTCATATTTAGTATTGCATAAAAGTTTTAACTATATTTAATAATAACCACCACAGCCCAAAAGTACACTGAATAAGGACATTACCGTGCAGCTTCACTTAGTATGTCCTCTTTCAAACGACCTTCCATTTCCTCCACTCTAACTCTATTGATTCCCTGATGAGGGAGGAATTGTCATTGGATTTGCCAGGCTACATCTTTGTTATAAATACAAGCAAATAAAAATGTGCAATAAATGGTTCCAAAAAAAATAATGTTCCTGACACATGCAATTTTTTGGTAAACAACTAAAATGAACAAGAAAAATCTTTAAGACAACTCTCAAAACACCAGCTAAGCACTTAGCATCTGAAATCACTTGTTTAGATTCTCTTTACATGAAACAGCAAAGAAGAATAACAGTATGGCAACCTCTTGCATAGCAAGAGACTCCACATAAATTAATAGTGTACATGTAAAATTCTGTCCTATACATCTGCTTGAAAACAAGAAGATAACAACTATTTACAAATACTTTTGAAACCATTCTTATAGAATACATTTTAAAAATCAATTGCAATGGGACAAGAATTTAAGAGTTGCCCATGGTCAATTTGGTACTAAAAATACACCTTCATTCTACACAACTTATATCCATTATGAAGTGAATTTATTAAAAAAATAAATAAATGTCCTTTTACTCTGTAAAATGAGTATTAAGGCACATTAAACATGAGATCTGCAATAAGTTTTAGACACTTCATGACATAGTGAGGGTTACAGGGGACACAAGCATAGATGATGAGTGCAACCACATTATTGAAGGCATTAACATATTCCAGCAGAATAAAGAAATAGAGATTCATGTATGACATATTGCAGATTCGAAGACATTGGAGAAAAAGAGTGTCAGAAGATAGACTTGCAAAGACAGAATATTAAGAGGCCTGGAAATCATTCTGATAGCATAATCAGACAAACAAATGAAGACCACCCATTCCACAAAATGGCAGCACAAACATGTGCAGTTTCAAGCATATAAACAGACAGGAGGAACTAAGCAATCAAAACACTAGCTAGATTCCATGCACAGCCAACTTTTCCTGTCATGACAAGAAAAACTAAATAGTGACACCTTTTCAACAAGGACAATAACTTCCAGTACTTCAATCAAAAACAGCCTGACATTATTGGCAGCCATATCAGAATAGGCTTACACAAGGACACAGTTTCAAACAATATCCACATTCCAATATTGAGGTTCTTGACATTCACATGCAGACAATGATATCCCCCAACCCCCCCGCAAACAATACCTGCACTAGCACCACCCAGAGCTAGGAAAGAAGTGCAAGGGATCAACTGAAGATAAAGAGGCAGAATTTGCACAAAAAGAATTTATATCTTTTGGAAACCATTAAAAGGTTTCACATGTTAATTGATAACATTAAATTGCATCCAGCCAAGGTGATTCATACGACACGAATTCTCACAGATATTGTGATCAGAAGGTTTGTATCACAGTTAGCAAACAACAAGGTTTGCATTACAAGTAGATTATAGCTTGGTTTGGAATGAATAAAAATTTGCATGGTACTCTGTGTCCTTTGCTTGTTCAGTGCTCAACAGAAGATGAATATAGGCATGTCCACAATGGATTTGTTGATGGGCAATAACCATACTACATCCCATACACCAATGTGACTCAAAATACAATGCAGTCTCTGTACATTACGTCAGAACAGCTTGGTACTTGAAACAGGATGCCACATCTCTTATTCATATTTATTCACTTATGCCATAACAAAGCATCCAACTTAAGCCTGTGAAATGCAACAATTGATTAGCTTATTCATGATCCAAAAGATTTAAAATACTTTAATAATAAGGTCACATTTAGAGATTATTCTAAGTGTAATAAAATGCCATAATGACTTAAAGTCATCATTATATTTGACAAGATAATAGCATGGATGTGGATGCTGATATATCTTCCATATTATTCATATGTTTGCATTTTTGAACAACCAGAGTGTCTGAGTATTCTCCCAGATTATTTCCCCTACTATTCTCTTTGCATTGTTTATCTTTTGCTCTCCGTTTCCATATTGTATCATAGCCAAATGCTAGAATTTGATGACTTCAAAAAAAATATTAATCTTCACCAAGGAGACATCTAGAGGCAAACAAGAATGAGAGGAGAGATGAGGAAATCTCATCCCATAAGCAACGACATTAAAATTTAAAACTTTTGAAGAATTTCGAAGAAAATTAGATAGTGGACATGCCATAAGATGGACATATTTTACAGTCAATTGCCAAGAAACTCTTACCATAAATGACTTATGCAAAAATCTATTATGGAATCTTATGTTGAAGACAGATGCTAATCAAGTGAAGAAACAAAAGGTTTGTCAGTGTTTGACCACAATGAAATGCCCATCTAGGTCTCAATGCTATATCCAAAGCATCACGTGACCCTTCTCTCAATGCCCCCTGGTACCTACATTCCTCTCCTCAAAGAAACTGATCCACATAGCTGTCAGACATGATATTTACAAGCAATATGTCCAAGTCACATGAACCACTTCTCTCCACACTTTGAACCTTGAGTTCGCTTTCTTTGCCACACATTCCTTATAAATTCTTTATGCACATCACCTCAGGCAGACTATCTCCAACATCATGGGTAACATGGCTTGCAGATCACCATTAGCTAGGTGCAAGTTTGCTCTCATCAGCTTTCAATTGAGACAGATCACCATCTCCCTAGGGAGGACAAGATATGTTGCCTCTACATGCTTCAGGTCTTGTAGAATGGGGTCATGCCTGATCTATTATGACATGCACAAGAGATACTATTGCTTGTACAGCAAACTAAGTTACTGGTTCATTTTGGGTTTGGGTTCGGATTCGTTTTGGGTTTGGATTTGGGTTCGTTTTGGGTTCAGCTGTGCAAAAATTGATAAATATATATAAATTTTCAATTATTTATTTTTATTTATTAAATATAATCTATAATTTATTTTAAAAGTTAAAAAAAAAAAAAAATTATAAACAAATACAAATATAGCTTAAAAAAACTAAAATAACATAATTACATTATTTACGTCTACAAATGAGACCTATCTAAATTAAATTAAATTATAGTTAAAGAGCATATTATCATCGAAATATATTATAATATTATATAAAACTCTATCTTAATTCTATATATTATAATTTAAATATTATAATTAATAATTTTTAATTTATTTATAAAATTCATAATAATTAAATAAATTATAATTTTATTAACGTGAGAATTAATAAACCACTAGCCTTTACGCGATGGTGTCTTGGTTCTGCGCATCTAAGACATTGTCAAATAAAAAAAAAATAGGGTTATACATCGCTATATGAAACAACTATATTATATTATGATATGATATACAATCTTTAAAATTAAACCTTACACTTTTATTTAAAATTTTAAATTCTCCAATTGTACATAATTCCAAAATGGTCAGAATCTTCCAAAGATTAAAAAATGGAATGATGAACGTAACCACATAATTAAACGGCTCAACTACTCCCCGCAAGATTGAGGGCCAAGTATTTGAAAGTCAAGGCCATTTTTTGTTGCGGACAAAGGTCAGTCCAACAATATGCCTTAAAAGCCTTTGAAATCGGCGGGGCTGGAACGAATTGTGACGGAGGAGCTCAGCGCATAACGTAGAAGTTCGAGTTCCGCACCAAGTGCAGGCAAAATTCGGGGTCCGGTTAAACCTGAATTTTTTATTTCGACTGTCAGATTTTGAGTCAAATATTCCTTAAGCTGTAAAATCTCTTTGTTTCAATTACGAATCAGTCTCCTCTTTTGTTTATATATAGTCTATGTTTAATCGAAGAAGTAGAAGCTGGTGACAGAGGGGAAAAAGACAGAGTAACAACTGAAGAATGGAACGTATGTAGTGCGACATAATTCATTTCGCAGCAAACACTATAAAGCGCCTCCAAATGTTTGTTTTCTTTCTCTACGGCATCGCAAAAATTGATTCTGGGCGAGTGCCAGCACAGGCCAAACTGCATTTTTTAAATATTCTTTTTCATGCATTTCCCATCAGTGTTTTCTCTTGGTGGAAGAAAAGAATTGAACAGCATTTTCAAGATCTGATTTCACAGGCAGCTGAGCAACTCCGGTCCTTGGTGTTTTTCTATGTTTTTTTCCTTATTCGTGGGTTTCCCCCGAGTTTGCCCTAAGGCCGCCCAGGGTTTGACCCTGGGCAAAGCCTGGGCGATATGTTTCAATGCTACCAAGAAGTGAGTTGGTTGAAGAAAAAAGGCAATCAATGTGGATGACTTAGAGGCCTTTGGTAGCAGGCCGCTTTGAGAAGTGACAACATTTTAAAGGAAAATAGTTGAGCAATGCTGATGAAGCTATCAAAAGGTGGAAATGGAGCCTCTAACGTTGCTGTCTATGTTACCGGTTCGGCCCCCCTGGATCCGGGTACGGGGTGTACCCAATTCGGATCCCGATCCGGTTCGCCTGTGGGTCCGCCCAGGGTTTGACCCTGGACAAACCCAAACGTACCAGCCCATCCAGGCCAAACCCTGGGCTGACCCACAGGTGAACCGGATCGGGATCCGAATTGGGTACACCCCGTACCCGAATCCAGGGGGGCCGAACCGGTAACATAGACAGAAACGTTAGAGGCTCCATTTCCACCTTTTGATAGCTTCATCAGCATTGCTCAACTATTTTCCTTTAAAATGTTGTCACTTCTCAAAGCGGCCTGCTACCAAAGGCCTCTAAGTCATCCACATTGATTGCCTTTTTTCTTCGACCAACTCACTTCTTGGTAGCATTGAGCACCTGATTCGTGCTACTTCTTCACTTCTAGTTGGTGATAGGTCGATAAGATAATATAATTATATATTTGTTGCTACTATTCGTCCTCCCCCTCGTCCTCGTCCCCCTGGTCATTGCCCCATGAACATCTGGTATGATGAGGAATGTAAGTCTGCCCACCAAAGGTTGAAATATACCATTCGGAATCCTTCCCAGCTCTATACCATTTCTCACAAAGACTACAAGATGCTTCTTCGAGAGAAGAAGTGTCTCTTCCTCTCTCGACATCGACTTGATCTTATCCACTCCCTTCAGTAGTCTCCTAAATCCTTCTGGCGCCTTATTCGCCCCCGTGATCGGATTACTCATGGGATCGATCTTTCCTCTTAGACCATTCATGCCTCTTCCTTTTATACCATCCCAAATAAGCCTCCTATTACTGTTCCCTCCCCCCCTTCTTCGTGCCCCCTCTTTTCTACTGGTCTTGTCAAGCAGGCTATCTGGAAACTCTGTACGAGCAAAGCAGCAGATTTGGATGGGTTACAAGCAAAATTTTTGAAGCATGGTATTGACCCTCTTGTTGGGCCCCTTACTGATCTTTTTAATCTCTCCGTCTGCTCGGGTTTCCGATTCCTAGACTCAGCATATCATTCACCCCATTCATAAAGCGGGTGATCCCCATGAACCCAATAACTACAGGACTATCATGATTGGGCATATCTTTGCCAAGCTCTATGCCACAGCATTGGATGTCCTTCTCTCCCGAAGGTTGGAGGAGGGGGGTTTCAAGGCTCTTGGCCAAGCTGGTTTTCGACAAGATCACCAGACCACAGATCACATTCTAGTGCTCAGAGCTATTATTGAGGAGGCGCGCTCCAGGTCATCAAAGGTTTATTGTTGCTTTGTTGACTTCAAAAAAGCCTTCGACACGGTGCCTCGGTATTTACTTCTTGAGAGACTACGGTCAGTTGGCATCTTTGGGCAACTTTTGACAGCAGTTACACGGTTATATGAGACTGTGAAAGGTCGGTTTCGCTCCCCTCAAGGGCTTTCAAACAATATTCTTAGCACCATAGGAGTGAAACAGGGGTGCCCCCTTTCCCCGACACTTTTTGGGATCTTTATCGATGAGCTTGAGACTTTTATTAAGGAGAACGCTCATGCAGAGGATGGTTGCCTTCTTCACTATGTGCTGATTTCTATTCTCCTCTTTGTTGATGATGTTGTTCTTTTGGCCTCTTCTCCTGAAGGACTTCAGCGCCATCTAAACAAACTTGCCACTTTTTGTGACTCGAGACAGCTGACGGTGAATTTTTCTAAGACCAAGGTTATGGTACTCAATACTACCAAAGAGGCTCTATCTCATCTCCACTTCTCTTTCCAAGGTCGGGAGGTCGAGATCACCACCTCTTATGTGTACTTGGGGGTTCTTTTCATCGGTCCCACTTTTAGTATGAAACCCACCGCCCAAGCCCGGGTGTGTAAGGGATATGCAGCTCTGTCTTTGCTAGAGAGGAATTGCTTCAAAGCACATTTTCAGGATATAACTGTGAAGATGAGGATTTTTGATGCCTTGGTCAAGCCAACTATTACTTATGGGTCAGTGGTTTGGGGTCCTAGCCTTGGCCCGACTGAGTGGTCACGGGTTGAACGAGTCCAGACACTCTTTCTTCGACGATTCATTCGCTGCAAGGGCACAGTCCCCCGCTCTATTATTCTGGCAAAGTTTGGGGCTTCTCCTCTCCAGGTTGAGATTATCTTCTTGATTATCGGTTATCTTCACAAGATCTGTACTTTCGGAGATACCCTGAGGGTTGCAGGCGGTACCCTTACCTCGCCCTTCGCTCCTCGATGGAACTCTCTCCGAGTTCTCGGGGAGGCCAAAGTAGCTGGTATTTTCAGGTTTCTGCTCTCCTGGCCAGCATTCATATACCGATAGATGGGTTCCCGCCTTATTCTTTGGGGGTTCTCCCCCCCTCTTTGCTTAGTAAGGAGAAGATGCTCCATGAGATTTCGAAGGATGTTAGTCTCCAATACACCAGATGCACATGGATCTCTCCTGTTGCCCCTCTTTCCCCCAAGTTGTCTTTCTACCATGAGCACTTCTTACAGATTCAAGAGGGCAAAATAGTTCCTCCACAATACCTTTAGCAACACACAATGCATAGTCTTCGGATCACTATTGGGCAACTCAGAGTGTGTTCTCACCAACTCCGGATTGGGTCAGATCACCGTCTTCCGACGGAGGAGCGGATTTGCTTGTTTTGCTCCTTGGGTGAAGTTGAAACCCTTCATCACTTCATTTTTTGTTGTCCCATTTATTATGAGATCCAAGGTAGGTTCCATTGCCTTTTCAGGGACAACTCTCGATCTAATTCTACCTTCTTCGAAAACCCGGACCAGCATTGTCTCGCACTCTTTCTTAGGGAGATAACTCAGCTCCGATGACATAAAAGTTCTCCAAATGGATCTCAACCTCCTCAACATTGGCTCATCACAACATACTTCACCAACTCCAACGGACCAAGTGACTTCAATCGAAAACGCCCCACATCATCCAATTCGGACAGAAGTAGGGTCACTAGACACCGCACCAACAGTTTGTCAGGGTTCCAAACTAGCAATGGGTAGAGACATATCATTGACTTCTTCAGCTCCGGTACTTCGGCCTCAACTGTTAGGAGAGATTAGTTTTCAGCGGGTTCTTGTAGCTTGCCCCCCCTGGGCTACTCCCTCCCCCCTCCTCTCTCTTCGTTCTTCTTGGCGTGCACTCCTCTTTGTTGGATTGCAGCCCTCCCCCCTCTGCTCTCCCTTTTCTTTTCTTTTCCCTTTCTCTTTGGCCCGTTTGTCGGGCTTCATCTTGTATTTTTTTAGTTCTTTTCTTTGTTGGGCTTTTTAGCCTACTAGTTGGCAATCATTATTGTCCTTCTTATAGTCCCTTGGGTCTTATTTTGGCCCACCGCGGACATTAATAATATTTCATTTCATTTCATTTCATACCAGTTGAATTTAGTTCGATTGAGATTTATATTGTCAAACAAATAGCAAGAATATGAACTCAAGAGAAAGCATCAAGAGAAGAAGCCAAGATTGCCCAAGGTATCTCAAGTGACAAAAATTGTCTAGTAATGATGCAAGGACTCCAACATGGGAGCAAGTCAACTATAGGGTGGTGTGTTTTACAATGCACAATAAAGAGTTCTACGCAGGACCAATTGCAAGGAAGCGCTTCTAATAGCACGTAGAGCAAAAGATGGGATAAGTACATGTCTATGAGGAGCAGAAGTTGAACTATTTTGCTAACGAGAGGAGACACAAGAACGCTAAAAAGTAATAGACATCTACAAGACAAACTTCCCTCTCAACTCAAATAACAAATCATGCAAATCCAAGATTTTATCAAATCAAATAAGACGAAATAGCAAAAATTGCATATAAGCAAAAATGAGTAAAATATTATGACAATAGCAAAAAATATCCAATCAAACATTATAGGACATTACAAGACATGTATAATGATTCAGCAATCAAAGCAAATTGGATGAGAGCATTCCCCACAACATTCCCTAGAATTATAGAAAATAGGTAGATGGTGTTACTAGATTACCAATTCTGAACGTAGGTAGACTGGCAGCAAATTTTTGGAAAGGAAATTAGATTGTTACATATTGACAGTGGGTTTGACACAAAAATCTATAATGCTACGTAGAGTAAGATGGCAGTTGTCCAATGTTAAAATTGTCAGATGAAGGCTTGTTGTTGGAAAAAGAACCAACCAAATTGAAGAAAAAATGGTTTGTTGAAAGCTTTCCTTGATTCAAGAAGAAGATGAAGGTTCTCGTTTTAATGAAGTAGCATTGGTTGTCTATCATATCTTGCCACCCTTTGCCACTAAATTGAGTCCACATAAGAATACCCCAATTCAAACCATTTTGCCTACCCCTATAAAACCAACTACCAAATCACTTGTTCTGCATTAGGATAGCAAAATCCATTCACTAATTCATTAATCCAAAGCATGCAATAGATTTGTATGCTCTGCTATTTGGTGAGTATCATGAAGAGGAAAGCACCCATCCTGCTCAGTTTATGGCAATGGACAACAAGGATGAAATTGTGGGCCCATTGTAGCAAGCCTCTAAAGATATTGATGTCAATGATACTAAAGGGAGGTTCCCATAGTTTGGATCTAATCTTAAGATAATTCTGGAAGAAGAGGCAATAGACGATAAACAATGCAAAGCCAATTCATGAACAAGGAGCCTTGCCAAGAGGTGACGCAAGATAAGGACATACCTGAAAAGGGGCAAAATGATGAGGAAGAGGGCAATCAAGAGGGACTAGACTACACTCTTCTAAGAAGCAAACTCTGCAACATGTTCTTGAGCTCTACTAGTTAACACTACAATTATCAAAAGTTAAATAACACTAAATTTTTATATAATACAATGAAGATAAAACAAATATCATAAAACAAACCATCCTTGTACATCGTCAATATTCAAGATAGTCCCCTCCCCAACATCATATATCCCAACATCCAATAGAATCTATGTTGTTGGATAAAGCACCCGAACTATGAATCTATTGAAGTTCGTTGGTTACTCCCCCCTCCCCTACCCTATATCCATAAGCTACCAATAGATCCTTGTCTATCTTGTGGAGTAATGTTGAAGAAGGAAATTGGCAAGTGCAATTTGTGCCCATGATTGCAGTTCAACAAATGGATGAAGAGGGTTTTACTCTCTCCAACCTCAAGATCTTGGGTTGGTTCCATTTTAAATTTGATGAAAATGTAAAAAAAACATTGAATTGTACAATAAATGAAATTTAATCTATGTATAAAAGCAAATATAATCTACTTTGCCATGGAAAGAGTATGACAAAGAAGAAATACAGCCAAAGTCATAGCAAGATTTAGGCTAGTGCGATACAGATGTCCAACAATGACCAAAAAACTTCAATGGGTAAGATCTTTGGAACACCCACAGCCACAATAAGAGAAAGGACTAATGGAAGAAAAGAGGGCAGAGCCACTGATTTCATACATCCAAGAACAAAAGGTTGGAGACAATTGATTTAAGATGTCTTGCACATTCTTTTATTGATTGTTGTTTTTTGAAACATGTCAAGTACAATATTACTCCAAAGAGTAGCTCTAGTATGTTGGGTTCCAAAAGACCCTTACAATGAGAATCCTTCTCTTATTTGCACTTGCAAAATAAATTTAAAAAAAAAAAAACTAATCTATTCCTGGACTTGTTATTTTGTCTCTGAAATGGATGTTCAAAATTTCATGTGGTCTTGTCATCATTTTCCACTTGCCAAAAACAGACACACAATAGACACACAATCTTGAGCAAGGTTGTGGGGCTAAGAACAAAGCTCACCCAAAGCAACATTGAGAGGGGTGCACTAGAGTGGGGCAGAGCGAAGCGAGGTGAACCTAAGCGAGGCATACCAAACACTTCTGCGCTATCCTTGGTTCACTCGCTTTCATTTTCATTTGTCATCGCTTTTGTTCATCTCTTCAAAAGCGAGCGAGATTTAACAAATCAGAAGTCAGGCAAGATTCTCGATCAAATCACATGGAGTCACCATTTGCATGAAAATTACGAAAAACAAAATCTAAATTAAAAAGCAACTTGTAAATTTTAATCAAAAAATTGATGAAATGATTCATGGAATGAAAAACTGAGAAGTATACTTGTGCGTATCTGCAAAACTATGTGCGGGTGGGGTAAGATTGATTTCATATTGAAATCACACTTCCATGTCCCACTAAAAGTGCCAAAACTGTTGAAGGATGCACAGTGGCTATTTCTTTGTGGGGTCAATCAAAAGTCTTTGCTGAAAAAAGGTGATGGAACAACACAAGGCTACACAAATTTCATTAATCAAATAAACATATTTATACAATTTCGTTGACAAAATTTAGGTCTAACCAATAGTTCAAACTTAGGCTATTGTTGTAATAGCCTCTAACAACTTGACTTTATTAACGACTCCTACGTGAGTAGCTTTAACCACTCACTTTGTTTTTAATTTAATATGATCTATCACATTATGATATAATACACCCCAACATTCCCCCTTTATTAAATCATGATCCAAACAGGGGTAGGGATTTGAGATGAGGTTGTGTTCATATAATTGCATTCCATTTACCAATACTCCATAATGCCTTGGACTATATGACAAGATCTTAATTCAATAACACCCCTTTGTTTATATCAAAATGGTCATCAATATATTTTCTTTACCTTTACGTCCCATTGATCTACTTGGGTCATTTGTGGACACAAATAATTTCTTTCTTGCTTGCTTTGGTCAAATATTGAGAGAACTTTCTAGTTTTCACTTTTCCAGTGTTGTCCATTTGTTCAAACTTCAAAAAATCTCTGTTCAATAAATTTAGTTCAGTTTTCTTTGAAACTTAAATTTTTGGTTTTTATGGTTTTAGTTAGTAGTGACTGAATGTATTCAGTAGCTTTAGAAAAGGGTTGTAAAAACTGGCTGGCACTTTGCTTGGTTTTAGTTAGTAGTGACTCAACGTATTTGGTAGATTAAGAAAAGGTTGTAAAACTGACTGGTACTTTGCTTCTGATTTTACTTTTTAGGATCTTCAGTTGACCTTTAAGGTCCTCTAGAGGCATATACATTTTGGTACAAATCCTACATTAATATTTTATCAAAAGGTAAAATCTACCCATGCTCTTTAAAAGGTCGGATATAAATCACCCAAGTTGCATTACGAACTCCATTCACTTTTGTCTTTTGCTTAAGACCTACTGGTTTTTTTATAATTAGACAACAATAATAAAATATTTCTGCAGTTAATTGGAAGCCAACAACCAATCATCAGCAAATCAAACAAAGGAACACTGTAAGATGTGATGTCAGAAGTCATTTCTAGTAAATAAAAAATGGGATTTGTGAACTACAGATAATCTGGAATAACAAAAATATTAAAATATCTTTCTTGCAAACTTGACTTCCTTCAAAATGTGCAAATGGTGTAGAGTTACCATGTTAAACCACATAGTCAAGTTTATTTACCTCCAGAAATGACAGTGTACAATCAACATGAAAGAAGAACTATCATAGTTAAACGTGCTAAAAACCGTCAATAATTTGGCAGAAAACTCAGATCATAGAAGTTTACAAAGTACCTTCAGTCAAATTTTCTCTCTAGCGAAGATTTTCTGAACATGCAAAGACAAGTATTGACTCTTTTTTAGGCATACCGTATATTCAAGGTTGGAAAATGGTCGCTCAACTTCACGCAAAACAAAAGGCCTTCCATTGATGTAAACAACCTGTTATCTCCAATGTCAAAACAAAACTCTAGTTACATGGAGGATATTAAGACAATTTCATATTGCCTATGATTCATAAATATATAATATTGTAACAAATTAAGGTACCCCAAAAAAAAACAAGCAATAAGAATTGAAAACTGTGGCCAAATAAGATTATAACAGTGAGTAATGCAGTTCAATATTTTAGAAAGGATCAAACCTAAAACAACACAACCTAAGCCGTACCATCTTGAAAATAGTTCATAAACTCTCGTCAGCTCAATTCCCATGCAATGAACACAAAAAACAAGGCACTTACAGGCTCTTCTCGAAGATTGTGCCAGAGCACACGTCTCTCTTTCCCATTCTTGCGAGCTCCAATGTGATTGAGCACATTACATATTCCGGCAATAGTTGGAATGGCAACCCCATGAACACGCCATGAGCCAACCTGTAAACAAGTACAAATCCAATATGTACAATTAAAGCTAACATTCAAATTGAACTTCCAAAGCTTGTCACATACGTCTAAATCCATATCACTCTAAAGATCCACGTTAATAAATGTGCAGAATAGTTGAATGAAAGCCATATGAGAAACGAGAACAGCATTAAGGAAACATAAGAAGCATGGAAGAGAGGAACGACATCAGAATATAAATCTAGAAAAATCTTTGATATCAATAAAGACGGGTGTTAAATTTTCTTTCCTTCCTTCAAATCCGAAAGGGAGTCAGGCATGTATGCCCTGTAGGTGGATAACACAACACACGTGCCTCCTCCCATGCATAGTGGTCCCAGGGGAGTATAGGGTGGTCTAACATCCACAATTCTAATGAACCTTAGAAGTAAATATAACTTTGAGAACCAAATTTACCATAGACAAGTCCACATTAAACTGTGATAATTTCACGATGTCTGCAGAAGTTCTTTGCTAAGTTTTACCATGCATAAATATATAAATATAAAAATGCAAAATCAAAAAGAAATCATTCACCATTTTCAAGTCTCGCAATTGAGAAGCAGAAAGCATAGCCAATAATAAGAGAATGCAAAGAATCTGTGGCTGGACATGAGGAAGGGAAACAAGGAACTGCATCACCAATAGGTGGTAAAATAAATAATATAAATACCAAACAGTATGCAGGAAAGACAAATGAAGGCCAGGAAAGAAAAGCATTATGAGATCATCAAACAGGTTTTAACTGAATTATTTCCTACTTTGCTCCGCCTTAAATCAATTGGTTTAGTTGCTGTTCAAAATGAATCGATGTTGTTTAACAAATACAATTAACCCCCAGATCTTGAACAAAAAACACTTAAAATAGTGTCCAAATTCTACTCTCATACATTAATTGAAATGGGACTGTAAATGAAATGCTCTTAAAAAATGAATGGAGAAACTTGTAACTGTTTCTTAGGCATGGGTCAAACAGAATGGCATTTTAGATTCCAATTATTTCTACAAACAGAAATACGTGGCTGCCTAAAGATTGCAACCTGCCTAAATAAACAACCAGGCTTACCAATGCAAATGATAGACATACATTCCTCATATCTCTTATTCACCCAATACAGGTTCAAGTTCAGAATAAAAATCAGAAGCGAAAACAAAAGCAACATCAGCAACCTTATGTGAAAAAGCTATAATGATATCCAAAGGTAAATTTGACAAATTTAACAAATATTACATTTCAATATTCACATAATACAGATCAAATGGCACAAGCTCAACCGGTTAATACCTTGACTTTCACTGAGGAAACCCATGTTTGTATCTTGCCAAGCGATGCTTGCAAGCAAGCTGTTGTAATACCACATGTGGTCATGATGTAAGACAGGTGGGGTTTGTTTCAATCCCACATAACCAGTTAAAAATATATATTTACAAAATACAGATTATGATCATTAAAAATTAATATCCACAAAAATAAGAATATACAAAAATTGCTTTTAAAAATAATTGTAGTTATAAAAGAATAGAGAATTTTTAACTTGTTCATATGATTTACCAACAGTAACTTATAAATCTTATAATATACAAGGATTATGAACTGATAAACAATATGTGACCTTCTAGTCAATATTCCCTCATCAAAAGCTTATACCTATCCACCTACAGTTAACCTGAAGACAAAAGTCAAGAGGGAACACTTCTGCCATTATTAGCATTAGCGGTAGTCTCAATTTAAATTCGAATATAAATAGTTTGAAAACTTTGTAATAACTTCACAACCCTTTCTAACTACACTTCCTTGTTGGTAACATATCTGCTTTCGCGGATATGATGCACAATATAAGCCATCGTTGTTAATGGGACTTAACAATTTGTCAAGAACATTCTTGGTTATAGTAGGGTCGACAATAATAGTATTGTCATCTCTTGCTCATTCTTCTCCCATAGTGAAGTTAGCAATGCAAGCCAAATTTGATGAGGAAAGAACAAGTCAAGCCAAAGGACTCAACCTTTGAGTTCGATGTCTTCCAAAGGCTACTGATCCCTTAAAAGCAAACCATGATTTTTTGCATAACACATTGGATATCAAAGATGTTATCCTTGATGAGGCTTGGGCAGCCCCGGATGGCACTCTTTTGATCCAATTCCGCTATTCGAGAAACAATTGAGGGCTTTAAGAGCCAAGAAGAAACTTTTTACTTTGTCCACATTACATGGATGAGGACCTCACACATCTTCAAATGGAGGAACTACAAAAAGCAAGTGCGCAAGTGATAACTGCTCGAAGGACAAGTGGGCAATTATTTGTGACCAAAAAGTTGTGATTTGTGACTCCCCTCCATGGTGGTAACATCCTTGGCTTATTAAATGAAGGTGTTTTGGAGTCTCAATAGGTAACAATAGCCTCTTTGTTGCTTGTTGGAACTATAATGGGGCGATATGATCTTCCTTGAATACATTCCAAGATGTTATTTCTTCACAAGGTCTTGTTTTAATCACAAAGACCAATGAGAGCCCAAAATGATCTGTTTTATTTTAATCATGACAAATGACAGACAACTGGTGACGGAGGGCAGATCAAGTCATGACGGAGGGCAGATCACGTCATGACGGATGCCAGATCGTTTAGTGTATGTCGACTCTGAACATGACAACTAGTTGTATGTTGGCTGTCTTACGCCAGCTCCCTTGGCGATTAACCGGTATCGTCCCTGCAACTGCTATGCTTCGCCTACACGCTCCTCCCTGCAGCCCTATAACAAAACATAGATCTAACACATACATTCATAGAGACAAAGTTGGCACCAAAATGTATCCTTGCATTATCATGAAGAGGGTTACATTCAATCATGTGACTGCAACTATCTTACGCATAGCACTTCCTTCTAGCTGCTCTCCTATGCAATGGCCAACTAATGGATGATCGATCATAAATGCTTTACAAAATGAAAGAAGGGCCTATATATAAGGTGGCTTTGGTGATTACTACAACCAACCAAGCCCCCAACTACCAAAACTGCTTTGTGTTTCAGCCTTAACAACACAATTAACAACAGTTAGTGTATTACACATGACAGTTGATTACATTTGTTTCACTTTATTAACATTACATAATCTCATGCGTCTGATTACATTGTATTTATCATTACTAATCGCTAAATGACATTGTTGTTGACCAAATTGACTATTTGCATGCCATTCCTACGTAAATACAATGTACAATGTAGACATTTCATCAAACACTTTTATTTCTTTTTGGAACTGTTGTCTACATCTATCCTCCTCTTTACATTGGTCAATGTCCTTAGAGACTTTCGATGTTGTTCTACTGGAGTCTTGACCTCCTTTGGTTTTGTTGTTTGGAGTCCTAGTTCCTACACACAAAGCTTGAAGGCTTCTCATTCATCACAAAGCTTCTTTGCATAGTTAAGTATTTGGCCAACTCGACTCCATACATAATGGCCTTATCCTCCATTTCCTACAACCTTGTCAACAGCTCTGATTCACATCTGATAAAAATGTTCTTCAATTTCTACTTTGTCAGAGTAGAGGAAGATGGTTTCCGCGAGGCCAATTCAACTTTGAGAGTTGCTTCTCACTGTTGTGTTTGAGCCAACTCTCTACGCAATCATTTCTCTCTGTTTAGCCTGTTTCAAGTTCAACTCCTTTATCAAAGCATTCTCGCTTTGATTCTTCTAGGCCACTAACTCTGCTTGTTGTTGCAGGAGTAACTCCTTTGTTGATTGTTGTTGTAGCAACTTTTCCTCCATACCCACAATAATCCGCTCCCTCTCGCTGAGTTGAGCATGAAGATCCAGGAATTCCTTTTGTTTTTCCTAAATTTGCCTCATAGCATCTTGCAGTTGAACCACATCATTCTCCACCTTCTATTCAATATCCTGCAGTTTTTCCCTTTTTACTTGCAGTTGGCCTTCTGTATCTTGCAATTGTTGGATCAGCTTCTTCTTGGTTAAGTTGTTTGATCCCTTCAACTAGCCAACACAGCAAATGTGCTACAAAGTTGATATGGTTGTACATCGATAGCAATTCGGGTACCAGTTCCACTCGTGACTATTGTCCTATCATGATCTGAGAAAGGGGATGAGTACTATGTCCCAACACATACACTTGGGCTGGTTCAAGATAAAGTGTAGGCGTCCCGTTAGGCAGTTTCTCGACTCCCTCCATAGTCTTAAGAAGTTTAGTAGGCATATCCCACGGCTGTTCGTGGTAAATGCTGGAAATTTCCGCTCGCCACCTACCTTTTCCAGCCCATTGTACCAACTTATCCAGCTCCTCTTTTGCCATCAACTGCCATTGTTTCCACTGCCCAACACAACCCACTTCAAATTCCAGCCTTAATCTATCCATCACTTGGGTTAGCTTGGTAAAACAAGCAACCGCTTGCTAGTTAATACGTGCACCTAGTTCCGATGGATCTTGAAAGTTAGGTACGTTCAGCATTATATGGTATGACAAATCCTCATCAAATTCTTCTTCAAAAATTACCTCCAACTCCTTCCCTTTTCCTGAAAGGTCAATAGGCTTCTTAGCCGCTTTCCCCTTCATGATCATTTGTTGATCCGAAGGTACATATGATTGGTTCCTTTATCTCGTAGTTGGTACCAATTCCCTTTGAGGCATTGCCTCAGGATCCTCTTCATGTATTGTCAATGCTTCTTGTTGCACATTGGGCAATTCTTCCTCCACTGAAATAGGATTCTACTGCACTCCTACTAACGGATCTCCTTCAACTTTATTTATCAATGTTGATTCTTCACTCTTCTTTTCCAATTCTACCACCTATGTGGTGCATGGGCCTACAGTTTGGCCTATCTCCTCCACTTTTGTAGTAGCGAGCATAACTTCAAATGAAAATGCTCGTAAAGTCTACGTGATCGAGATCTTTTCATGTTGGAGCTCCAAGGGTACATCAGGTGATGCCAAGGATTCCCGGACTTGAGCTTCTGCCAAAAATTCTATAGGCCCCACATGAATGGCACTACTTGTCCCTTCTGCCGGTACTATCTTAAGAAGTTTTGGAATTGCAAAGTCTTCCTCTTGTATTCCCATCTCCTTAGTCAGTGGACCAGTTTGAGCTTTTTGCCATTGTTGTTCGATTTCACACACCATAGCTTGACTTTGAGCAATCTTTTTTGGTTGTCACCCTTTCCAATAATTCCGGCGACTGTGATGATGATAGTGGAAAAAACTTCCTCCTCTTCCTTGCTAGAGGTGTAGGTCCCTTTGCTGGTGGTGTTGCTTCCCTTGCTAGTGGTGTTACCTCTTGTACCCTTGGTGTAGCTTCCTTCCATTCAGATTCCTCAACTGGACCTTCTCCTAGTGAAGCCTTGCTAAACCGTTGTTTTACCCGCTGCTTTTTGGTTGGGGTAGCCTTCTTCACTTGTGGTTTAGCATCCATCCACCTCAAAATTGATGGTGCTAAGTCAGGTAATGCTTTGGGAGAACCCTAGAACCTGGACACCTGCTCTATATATTGCATCCAAAAATAAGTTGATTGCATGGAAGACCATTGAGAAGTTCTTGGTGGTCCGCATCAGAAAATTCTGGATTCTTATCACCAAGTAGGCTGCCCAATCATAGGCGACCCCTTTCTCAATGCCTTGTAAATACGGTATCAACCATACTAGCAATTATGAGGCTCATTGTTCTCCAGACAGCCTAGCCATCAATACATTCATAATGCAACAAAGTCCCTTATTCAACAATTGAGTCTGCTTGATCCCACGGCTTCCATGTGATAGCAAAGTGTCCAACTCCTTTTTCAGAGTCGTGATGCTCTAGATCAATTGTTTAGTCTTCTTGGGATTGACTCGTTCATTTAGCACACACTATCCTCCTATTGCCAATACAATAGTTCTTCTGAATTCCTCAGCTAAAAATCCTACCTATACCATCTTGTCTCCCTCTTGCACTCTACTACTATGTTCAGCTACATCATATATCAGTAACATCTGTAGCAAATATTCCTTATAAAATCCTTAAGCTTTTGCTCAAGGGCATCCTCAAGTGGTGTTTGCTCCCACTACTATTTGCAGTAATCCCCAATGGCATGAATCGACGTAATCTCCTTCAGGTGTATGCAATCCTTCTCAAGCTACTGAACCTCTTTTTATTTCGTCTCTGGCACACTATCTTCAAATGCATTTGTTTTCCCAGAGTCCTACCCTGCTCAAGATTTTGCACTTGTTCACGTGCTTCTCCTCCAATGAGAGAATGTTCTTGATGGTGTCAGAGTCGTTTCTCAGACACTAACTCTGCAGTGCTTCTTGCAACAAAACTCCTAATGCTCGTTCTCCTTTAGGACGTTCGGAATCAGTTAACCTGATCAGACCTAATTAACTTCAACTCATATTTTGCTAATTGCGGCAATTCTCCTTTACCAATTCTTGTGACCTCGATGGCACTCACTGTTTCCCTCATTCCGACAGTTGACTAGCAAACGGCTATCGCCCTATGACGGCTCCTCCCTATTTCCAATAGATAGCCGCACTACAACCTGACGACGACCCCCTAGCAAATTGATGTGACTAAAGTCTACAGCCAACTTGCATGACGGATTCCTGTGGCCAACAACACCTCCTTGCCAACGTGGCTGACGGATTTTTTTTGCCAATGGCACATCCCTACTGCCTTGGCTGACGGATTTCTCCAGTCAACGGCTCCTTCCTTCCAACTTGGCTGACAGATTTCTCCAACCGACAGCTCCTTCCTGACGACTTGGCTGACGAAGTGGAATTGTGACAGTAACTGAGATTCCTCGCTGTCATGGATGAATTGCCTGTTCTTTTGTTTGTCTTCCTTGCACTTCGTCTGCAATTCACTATGTATATCCAACTACAAATATTGCACATAAATATCCTGCAGATGCATAGTTTTTTTTTGAAATCTTCATGAAGCCTTAAGATCTGCCAAATGGATGTGGCTTATAACGGCCCTCCTCTTGTCTAAAATACCTGATGCACAAATGATTCTCATTCCAAATTTTCAACTTTGGCTTTCCTAGAGCAAATGCTTCACGCTGCTCTGCAAACAATGAGCAGATTTCCCTAGTCGTCCTATTTATAACCTCCTCTCCTTGTCGTTGCCACCCATGCAACCATTTAGCAACTGCCACTTGTTGCTTCAACTGCCGCATGTGTGCCACCTCGTCACCTTGCATGCAATGTCGTTCTTTTCTTATTTTGTCTTTTTCCTTATTTTGTCTTCTTTTCTTTTCTTTTTTGCATTCGACCCTTATGTCATCGATGTCGCGTGAAGCGCATGGCGATTCCTATGCAAACTTCCATTGTTTCTGACATCGCTCTCTCTTGTTGATGATTGTGTCTCCTCACTAGAAAGTCATCATCGTCATAGATTGATTCTGCCTATTTGGCGATTCTGACGATTCCCTCGACTTCGGGGTGTTTCTATCTACGGTTGTTCCTCTCGTCGATTATTTCCAAGCCTCACAATACGCCATTCCGACCTATCCGCATCTGCCTGTCGACATCTTGTTTCCCTTGGTAGATGACGAGAAGATCGAGGATATGTTCCTCTATCGCCATCATGACAAATCTCCTATTCGTCGTCCTCCTGATGGAACTATTGCCTGCCATCATTCTGGCAGATCATTTATGGCCTACCGTCAACATGACAGATTCTCCCTGGCATGCAGTCATCAAGGTGAAGTTGTTGCCTGCTATCAACATGACGGATTCTCCCTGGCATGCCGTCATCATGGAGAAACTATTGCATGTTGTCATCATGACAAATCTATTGCCTGTCGTCATCCCGACGGATTACTATATTGTCATCGACATAGCAAAATTCTACCCTGTCCCCGACATGACGACTACCTACCCTCTCCATCTGATGATGGTTGTCTTGTCTACCGTCATTCTCACGGATTACTACTGCCTTATTTGCAAGTTGTCTTCTTCTAAATTTGTCATCATGTCTTCCAAATTCGACTTCTTAGCATATCAGATGTTGAACAGGATTTCGTGGGTGTCTTCCCCGAAATCATTTGAATCGTCCTCCCCTTCTTTTCGATCGAATCTCCCTTACGTTGGACTGTCGAACACCTTGTCGTATAGGATTCGTCCAATTCCTTAGTTGCTCATGACGTCTTCAGTTTCCACGGGCTCGATGTGGTAGGCCTGACAACCGATCCCCATGAGTTCGTGGTTGTTGGTGGGTTTGTACTGCGTCTACAAATAGTCCTTGCAACCTATTCTGCTAACCAAATCGACCTATGGGTAGCAGGAGGAGAATTTCTTCTTCTCAAGCTACCAAGAAGGAGACCAACCGAACTCCCCCCTTGGTCAGGTACACTTGGGTTACCCAAAAGTCCTGTCGAACTCCCTAGATTACTCAAGTTACCTCTGTTTCTTGCTTGATCAATTACATTTGCTCTTATGCATAGGCCACCTTGATGTCTCTTGCACTCTCCTTTGTAATCTTCGTACTTCTCTCCTCTGTCTTCTCAATTGTTGCGCAACGGCTCAATACTCTTGTACCTCCGGTCTTCCTAGTGGTCCTCTTATTTGTTCATCATCACTGCTTGGATTATCATCTTCCTCCTTCTCCTAAGGGATTAGTGGTTCGTTATTTTCAATGACTTGAACCATTTCCAAGAATCGTACCCCGACTCACTACTTCGGACTTCATCACTTTGTATCGTTCCAAGTTGGGACTTAAGTATAGAGTGTTAGGATCCCTAGGAAGATTCTCATCACTAAGGGATTCTTCTCTCCATCCTTCATTCTTAGGTTGTCCAGGAACTTCTCTAACATCTCTCCATAAAATCGCAGCAATTTGTTCTCTACTCACCCGATGTCCTATATTGTCAGCAAAGCCCTGTTGACATCCATCCTTGCTTCTTCCTTGAGGTTCTATTGTCTCTTCCTGCTCTAGTGGCCTCACGTTCCTTTGTCTTCTAGAACGTCTTGTTTATGGGGAGGTAGTACTGGAAGAATCCTTTGTGTTTAGTTGGATTCTCACGTTGCTGAAGACGAACTGCTCGAGTCTAAGGAGAATAGGCTGCTTTTCAAAGATGCTTCTTCATTACCATTTGCACTTCCCCTTAATTCCTCCCTTTGTCTCTCCAGCTGTTGATCAAATTCGTCCAACTCCGCTCTTCGTAATTCTTCTCTTTCATTCATCCATTGCATCATCTCATCTAACTCTTGAACCACTCGTTCTCGCAATCGCACATTATGCATTCTCAGGGTTTCGTACTCTTCTTGTAACCAATACGTTTCCCTGATCATCTATTGCAGAACTCTTGATTCTTCATTTTGAGCCTCATTCCCCTCTTCTCCTACTCCAGGCTCTTGCTCCTGTAATGCGACATTCGAGAGGGTTTGAAGTTGTTCTTCTCCTTCATTATTCAAAAATCTTACGTGAACTTGTAGTTATCGATGTTCCCTATTTCCAGGTTCCAACTCTCTCTGCTTGATTACAGGTTCCCCTCCTGTTCCAAATAGCCACTCCAGGTTCATCCATTTTTCTTTTGCAACAACTCTACTTGGTCCTCCGTGTTCGTAGAATTGCAGTCTTGGTCATGGTTCCTCTGTTGTTCTTCCAAAGGTTTCTCCTAATGATTCCAAGTTAATCACATTCACCTATGTCTGTGCCTTATACACCTTCAACTTAGAACCATTTACAGTTTTGGGGCAAACTGTACCATCTAGCTTCCTTAACCGGACAACCCCATTGTCTAGTACTTCTTCTACCTAGAAGGGTCCAAGCCATAAGGTCTTCAATTTCCTTGGCTTAATCTCTCGCTTCCCATTAAATTTGAGCACTAGATCACCAGCCTTCAAGTCCATTTTTCGTAAATGTTTGTCATGCCAAAATTTACGTCGTCATTGGGCTATCTTTGTCACCCATTGTGCCATCACCCTCTTTTCTCCCAGTTGTACAAGTGTTGTGAGCCTTTCTCCCATGCTCTTCTCGTCACTCAAGCGATTCTCCATTGCTACTCTCAGACTCGGTACCAGGAATTCAATTGGTACAACCACCTCTTTTCCGTACATTAACTAGAAAGGTGTGTGATTTGTTGTTGGCTTGAACGTTGTCTTGTACGCCCACAAGATTGTTGGTAATCGCTCCTCCCAATCGGTGCCTTCTACGCCGCATGTTTTGTACATGATGGAAACCAAGACTTTATTTGTTGCCTCTGCCTACCCATTTGCCCTTGGATAGTATGGACTAGACAAGGAATGAAAGATCCTGAATTTCGTAGTTAGATTTTGGATAATTTCATTGACGAAATGGCCTCCTCGATCACTTGTCAACTGAAGAGGAATTCCAAACCTAGTGATAACTTGTTCATACAAGAAACGAGCAGTGCTTCTTGTAGAGTTATCCGATAGAGCCCTTGCTTCTACCCATTTCATCAAATATTTTGTTGCCACTACAATATATCGGCATTTCCTTCTCCGGCTTGTTTGCAATGGTCCCACAAAGTCCAACCCCCATATTTCAAATAGTTCTTGGGGTTGAGAAGGATGTAATGGCATGAAGTCCCTTTTCAACGGCTTCCCCGTTCTTTGACACGTATCACATGCCTTCACGTACTCCTTGGCATCGTGGTAAAGGGTGGGCCACCACAGCCTTGCCAACAACACTTTCCTTGTCGTTGCATCTGGTCCCATATGGCCTCCTACCAATCCCTCATGTGCCTCCTTCAGTATTTGTTGAACTTCATCTTCCACCACACACCTTCTCAAGATGTGGTCTTCTCCCATCTTATATAGCAAGCCTACAATTAACGTAAATGGTGCCGATTTTGTAATGACCTTCCTTTGGTTTGTTGCCATCATCTCCTTTGGCAGCTCTCCTATCGATAGATATTCCTCGATATGTTTATACCAAGTTGGTACCGCACTTATCATGAATAGTTGTGCGTCAAGGAATTCATCTTGTATTCCTCCTTCTACAAGTTCTCCAGAGCAAATCCTCGACAGCTGGTCCGCTATTACGTGTTTCTTTCCTGGTCTTACTACCACTCGAAACACGAATTCTTGCAGTGTGACAAGCCATCTGCTCACTCGTTCGTATATCGTCGGTTTGTTAATCAAGTATAGCAATGCCTGATGGTCTACATAAAAAGCAAATGGGTTGGCTAACAGGTAATGCCTATACTTTTATACTGCGTAAACCATCCCTAGTGCTTCTTGTTTCGTTGTGCTATAATTCTTCTCTGCCCTTGACAACAACCGACTCGCAAAATATATGGGTTGATCCAATCCAAATTGTCCTTCTTGAGCTAAGGCACAGCCGATTGCAAAATTTGAGGCATCTACATGGACATGAAACTCCTCCCGGTTTGGATAAACCAGGATAGGTGCTTTCACCAAATGCGCCTTCAAGCCTTCAAAAGCCTCTTGGTGTTCCTCCGCCCATTTGAAAGGAACACTCTTACGTGTGAGAGCATCTAATGGGTGAGCAATTTGTGCGTAGTTCCTGATAAACCTCTTATTACTAGTAGCCCATTGTTCCTAAGAAGGTTTTCATGGAACTCACGTCGTGTGGTTCTTCCATCAGCAATACTACACGTATCTTATACAGGTCTGGTTTCAAGCCCTCCTGACATACAATATGTCCCAATAGTTTCCCATATGGCACCATCAAGACACACTTCCTTGGATTTAATGTGAGTCGAGCTTTTCTACACAAGCTCATGCATTCCTCCAATGCCTTCAAGTGTTCCTGTGCTCGGCCATACAGGGACCAATCATCCAAAAAGGCCTTGAAATTCCCTATGGACATTTTATCAAAAATGTACAAGATGATTCGTTGGAAAGTAGTCGATGCATTACATAATCCAAAAGGCATGCGGTTATATGCATATATGCCATTTTCCACTACAAAAGTGGTCTTCAACTTATCTTCCTCCGCAATGCTGATTTGGTTATAGCCTAAAAATCTGTCCAAAAATGAATAGATCTCATGGCCGGCTACTTCCTCCAATATGGAGTCTGTGAACGGAATTGGGAAGGGATCTTTTATAGTTACGACATTAAGACTCTAAAAATCCACACAAATCCGGATCTTATTTGCTTCTCTTTTTAGGGTAATCACAATAGGTGACACCCACTCACTTGTCGTAACTTTGAAGATAATGCCTGCATCTAGCATCTTTTCTATCTCGGCATTCACCAGAGCTGCATACTTTGGATTCATTTGATATGGTCACCTCCTTACTAGTTGTGCACCTTCGATCAAAGGAATCTTATGTACACATAGTTCTGGTGGTATTCCCTTCAAATATTTGTATGTCCATGCAAACACATCTTTATATTCCATAAAGATCTTGAATGCTGCTGCTTTCAGCATAGGATCCCAATCATCTCCGCACTTGATCATCTTTTCCTCGCCTTCCTCACCAAGATTAACCTACACCATTCTTGGTCCTTCATATTTAATGGATTCAGGTTCTTCTATTGCTTTTAGAACGTCAATGGGATGAGCCTGTTTGTCTTCAATTACCACATCTCCCATGGCATATTCTGCAAAATTCTTTGGAAATATCCACTTTTCGCATTCCTGGTCCTTTTCTATTGCTGATCTCTTTTTGCTACTCTCACCTTTTTCCGGTTCCTTCTTCTTCATTTTGGATTTTGTCTTCTGTGTGGATGCATAAGCACTGAGGTGTGAACACTTCATAGTCTTCCATTTGCCAATGGAGTAGGCCTTTATCATCATCATTCTCGTCTTTCATGCACTCTTCCAATTGCAACACTCCTTCCTCATCAGGCTCGTATCTTGTTTCTCCATCCGATGACAAGCTTCCAGATTCGTCTGAGGTTGCGAGGTCTTGGCTTACGGATTGATTCTTCAAGTTAATCATGTATTTATGTTGGCCTTTCTTGAAAGTGAGGTGTTCCTTGTCCCAATTATGGTTCACTTTTACCATTCTTAGCCATCCACGTCCAAGCAATGCATCATATGCAGGTTTCTGCATGGCAATCACTACGAAATCCAAGGTAAAATCTTGCTCTGCTATTCATACCTTTTGATTCATCAGTACGCCCTTCGTCTCTATCCTGTACTAATTTGCTCCGTATAACCTGAAATTTGGAGATCTCAATGTAGGTTGGCCGATGCTTTTCCACGCCTTTTTTGGCATCACATTCATCCTCTGTCTACGATTACTTGAGTCAGCTTATGGTTTAAAATCTCCATATGAACCAAAATTGGCTTCTTCCCAGCTTCAATCATCAGTATCGTGAGATCAATAAACTGCTCCTTTTTGACGTTGGCCACCTCTCGAACTTCTCTTTTTCTTGCCTTTATCATTTCACCAACCATAGTGTACAATTCAAGTACTGCACTAAGCAGATTTGATACCTTCACTTCCATGGTCGTGCTCAGTACCTACATCACCAGGCATTCAATTGATGCCTGCTTGCCTATTATGATCTCCAACTTTTTCAAAGCTTTCTCTTGGAGTAGCATTTCTTGTTTCTCCTTCTCTAGTTCTTCTTTTACCATCTCATGAGCTTACTACCATCGCTCCTTTTCCTTAGAAGGGTTTGGGTAAAACCTTGCTCTGCTATTCGTACCGTTTGATTCATTAGTACGCCATTCGTCTCTATCCCGTATTGATCTGCTCTATATAACCTAAAATTTGGAGATCCCAATGCAAGTTGGTCGATGCTTTTCCATGTCTTTTTTGGCATCAAATTCACACTTGATCCTCCGTCTACAATTACTTGAGTCAACTTATGGTTTAAAATCTCCATATGAACCAAGGCTAGCTTCTTCCGGGAAAACATCAGTATCGTGGGATCAATAAACTACTCCTTTTTTACGTTGGCCACCTCTCAAACTATTTCTCTTTTTCTTGCCTTTATCATTTCACCGACCGCAATGTACAATTCGAAAACTGCACTAAGCAAATTTAATACCTTCACTTCCATGGTCGTGATCAGTCCCTGCATCACCAAGCATTCAATTGATGCCTGCTTGCTTGTTATGATCTCCGTCTTTTTCAAAGTTTTCTCTTGGAGTAGCCTTTCTTGCTTCTCCTTCTCC
Organism: Wollemia nobilis; assembly: GCA_028583015.1. NCBI lineage: Eukaryota > Viridiplantae > Streptophyta > Pinopsida > Araucariales > Araucariaceae > Wollemia > Wollemia nobilis. Next base: position 634,271 of record JAQPPZ010002048.1, on the reverse strand, counting down.
AACTCTTCTTTTTCCATCTCATGAGCTTCTTGCCATCAGTCCTTTTCCTTAGAAGGGTTTGGGTATTGTTCCATATTTCTAGCGTGAGCTTTGGTCACTGCTAGAACTTCCTTTTCTTTTTCTACATTGGTACTTACTTCGCCAATGTCAATCAAATTGACATTTTGTGCACCACTAGTACTTGCTTTGTTCGGGCAATTTACTTGTGGTTACCTGGTTCACACCATCGATACATATGGGTGACATTGTTACCATTTGTGTTTCCTCCAGTCTGTGGTTTGGGGCAACTTTTCGCTAAGTGTCCCCATTCCTAACAGTTTCGACATTGTATGATGGGTCTTCCATCTAAGTCATAATGCAGTCGACTTTGTCCTCCCTGCCTTCCACCTCAGCGATTATTCGTATATCCACCACTAGTTGTGCCTTGTCCATTTCTCGAGGTATTTGTTTGTTCCTTCTGTTGCACCTTCATTGTTTACTGCCTTGCTCCCTTTAAATTAAATGGGCAATCTGAAACCAAATGTCCAACCACGTCGCATATATTGCAATACGCGCTCTATAGGGCAATTAATATTTGTGTGTCATTCTGACTTACAATCCGAACTCCAAATATCTTTTCGTTCCTTTCGTACTTGTTCTTTGACTTTCATGATTTTGTCAAATTCCTTTCTAAAGGAGTAGATAGCACTTTTCACTTTATCCTCCACATAGCAATCTGAATCGTCGTTCCTCAAATGCCCTACGATACCTGATGTCGTTTCCTTTGCTTCGCTCTCAAAATTCTTTGCTTTTCCAAGAGCTTCTGCATACGTGGAGGATGGCACATCTATGAAGAGCTTATGTACTCAGGTAGAAGGCCATCTATGAACAAGCGTTTGACTAGTCCATTTGCGAGTGGCATTTGCATCTTGTCAACCAATTGCTTTAGTCTCCTGTTATAGTTCTTGACATCTTCATCTGGTTTTTGTTTTGTGGCATAGATTTTTGTTATAATTTATGTATCATCTCATAATGGTCGAAATTCATTTATGAATTCCTCCTCCATAGTGTTCCAATGTACAAATGGTCGTGTACATTCTTTCAAGTACCAATCTATCACCATTTCTCGCAAAGTGGTAGGCAATAATTGCAACCACTCAGTAGATTGCATCCCTCCATTCGGTTTCCAAATTGTGGTGCAAGTACCAATAGCGTGCTGGGTCTTCTTTCCCTTCCCTAGTGAAGGGTCGGCACTTTTGTTTGCCAACTCTATTGGCAATGTGTGCCATTGGGTCTCTTTCAACCTCCTCATCACTTGATGACGATGCTTGTAAGGTTTTGTCCCACTCTTTCTCAGTTGTAAGTGGTACAAGTGCTTCTTGTTCAAATGCCTGTTGTTCAAATAGTCTTCTTCCGAACTCTCGTACGTCACTTTCGTGAATAAACAATATGCGGTTCTAGTCTTCCTCCCCAAGTATCCCCATGTGGTTGCTCCAGTGCCAAGTTTTGATCTTCCGCACCCATTGGCAAACTCCTCTCCGCAGGCTCAGATGTTACCATCTGCTCTTCGTTTTCAATGTTAGCTTCTACTGTTATGCTAGTATTTTCCTCAACTATTTGATTTTGCACCTCGTTCTCTGTTGTCAATAGCATTGTTTGCCACCTTCCTCTTTCGACCCTTGGACTCTCGTCATCCAAGGGGATGTAACTTCGTCTCGTTTTTGTGTTCCTTGATTAGCCAATCTCACACTTCTAATTTTTTGCTCCATTGTTTGTATTTGGTTCCTCCTTCATCGATCTTGCAACCTTGAATCTGTCATTCACCTCCTTGTCTTATGACGCTCACTTCTTTCCACCTGACTTGATCTAGGCAACGACGCCAAATGTAGACAATAGTGAGGACAACCCGAGACGAGGGAATGATAGTTTTAGGGGGAGAGAAATTGTCAATACAAACTAAGGAACATGTCTATATGGTTTGAACTTTGAACAGCTAATCCTTGACGGCTTGGTTATGACTAATTAGGCTATGACAAATTGCTCTATGACGGCTTTAATGTCTGACAAATTTAGCATATGACAGCTTGATGCATGACGGATTGACCTAAGACAGATGACTACATGAATGATGATTGATCATGACTACTAACAAATAACTGATGACAAATCAGGTTATGACGGATGTTTAGTAAGTGCTTGAGGGATGACGGACAACTCGTGACAATGGCAGATAAAGTCATGACGTATGACGAACATGACTAGTTGTATTTCGGTTGTCTTACGTTGGCTCCCCTGGCAGTTAAGCAGTGTTGTCCCTACAATTGCTATGCTTCGCCTATACACTCCTCCCTGCAACCTTGTAACACAACATAGATCTAACACATACAAACATTCATAGAGACAAAGTTGGCACCAAAACGTATCCTTGCATTATCATGAAGATGGTTACATTCAGTCTTGTGACTGCAACTATCTTACGCACAACACTTCCTCCTGGTTGCTCTCCTATGCAATGGACAACTAATGGATGATCGATCATGGATGCTTTACAAAATGAAAGGGGGTCTATATATAGGGTGGCTCTGGTGGTCACTGCAACCAACCAAGCCCTCCCAACTACCAAAACGGCTTTGTGTTTTAGCCTTATCAACACAATTAACAACAATTAATGTACTGCACATGACGGCTGACTACATTTGTTTCACTTTATTAACATTACATAATTACATTGTATTTATTATTACTAATTGCTAAATGACATTATTGTTGACCAAATTGACTATTTGCATGCCATTCCTGCATTAATACAATGTACCGTGTAGACATTTCGTCAAACACTTTTATTTCTTTTTGGAACTACTTTCTACATGCTTCAACGATTTATTTGATGTAAAAGAACAATTCCCCAATGTATTGTTTAGGTTGAGTTTGGCATTCATCCTCTTCATCTTGAGAGCATCTTCAAAATTATTTTTCAGCTTCATCGCCTTAGATCTAAGGGTGATCTGCACCTCAAGCAGAGCGAGACCCATATTTAGCCCTTTGCTCCTCAAAATGCATTATCTCTAAGGGCTCTTTTGGTCCTCATCGTGATTGGTATTCAAAAGTTATTTCTCTTCTTCAGTCAAGTGGCACCTCCATAGATTAATTATCTCTTTTTAAATACTCCTTAAATGCTCCTCCTTGCCTTCCTCCTAATAAGAGGATAATTAATCAAGTAGTCACAGATCATGTTTATCAACGGTATATTCAGATCACTTGGGTTGCTCCATCTCAACCTCTTAGTTCTAAGTTGGCTTTTTATAATAAGCATTTCATCAAGATTAAGAATCGCATTATTACTCGTCCTAATTATGTCAAGTGGCATTGAAGACACAGCCTTAGGATTCCTCCTAGTCAACTCAAAGTATGCTCACATCAGTTGCGGGTAGAGACAGACCACCATATTCCTCGTGAGGATAGGGTACGTCGTCTTTGCTTTATTCAAGAGATGGAGAGTGAAGAATATTTCATTTTCAGGTGTCCTATTTATTACAAGATTTTAGGGAGGTACTATTTGAAGAAACACAAACTTATACTGAGAGGGGAGGGTGAGCAGTATAAGATAAAACTTTTCTTTCCAAAACAATAACTGCAATAATATGAATGCAATAATGAATCAATGCACAAACCACCACACACACAAGAGACAAGGATTTTACATGGAAACACCCTTTCGGGAGAAAACCACGACAAAATATTTCTTTTATTACTTCAACAATTCGTAGACACCAACCTACGGGTGACACCAATCTCCTTATACAAAATACGTAGGCACCAACCTACGGGAGACACCAATCTCCTTATACAAAACGTAGGCACCAACCTACGGGAGACACCAATCTCCTTGAGGCACCAACCTTCGATTACAAAATTGATCAACAATCTTACACAAGTCTGCTCCAAAATCTTATCATTAATGGCATCAACTTCTGCTCACAAATCTGATAAAAACTTTGCTAAGGTCTGCTCCAACTTCAATTTACGGTGTTCCCGTCTTCCAAGCCTACTCCTCCACACACATTGAAAAAACAACATTTGCCACCCGCAATTTAAGAAGATATGAACGAGCGTTGCACCTGCGCCAATTTTTCTAGATTTTAACCACAACCACTGTTAGCCTTCTCAAATGATACTCCTTTCCGACGATGAAGAAATTCCCGAATATGTAAATATATCACCCGTTTCCTGCTTTGTTCATTGTTAAAGCATAGGCTCAAATTCTTAAAAAGAAATACCACAGTTCCCAGCACTATTAGCATGCACCTATCATTCCATCATCGATGCAAGTACTTACAGAAACCATGCAAATTATAAATGTTTTAATTACTATCAATATGATGAGATCCAACAGAAAATCCAACTAATCCAACTCCTTCCAGAGTTAAGAGACAAGTAACCATTCTCCCGATTAACCTCATGCACTTGAAAACCAATTCCTCACCTTCTGGGTATAAACCATAATTAATAAAGGATCCCCTCTTAGAACAACCATAAATGTATTGCCACCATCGGACGTCAACGTCATTCAAATCCTACTCTTTCTTTCGGCAGGGGACTTTCTTTTAGACGACGGTTACAATTAAAATTTCCAAGGCTTACATGATGGCGAACAACTACTTACTAGGTTTCTCGACAGTCTCCACTACAGCTTCTTGATGACGACAACTTCCAGTGGATTTGTTTGACTACAACGCCCCTTATGGTTATTTCCCTTAGCTACCATTCTGACAGTACACCCAAACGCATGTCGCGTTCAACAACTGGATAACTCGCCTGTGACCAACACCATCCCAGTAACTTTAGGTTATCTCCAATGTTTTTGATGCGCCTTTGTTCCTCCAACCCTGCACTGCGAACAAAACCTGATCTTCCTTCACACTTTTGATTCTACCTTCTGGCACTCCTCTTGCGATGACTTCTTTTTGCTGTCACGTCTGAATGCTTCTTTGAATGTTGCTACGATGCTTTGGATGACCTTCTCCTCACACAAAAAGCTCAATAAGCCAAAACACGGCTTAAAACCTTCAATCTTTGCTTGTATACGCCATCTCTGCAAATATCGCTCTGGTACTCAAAGATTTGCTCATCTGCTGTCGGCCTTTCCGCGACATCAACGACAACCTCTCATCCTATGCTTATCTCGTTTCCCGTGCACGCCTTCACCCGAGAAGATCCTCCATCTCTCACTATCTGCTCATGTGGGGGCCTGGCACGACAGTAACGATACGTTGTTTGTCTAGTTTCTTCACCCTGCATGGCTTAGAAGAATATTACCAGTATCTCTACCACAGAGATCAAATACATATTCGCCTCCCTTCAATATGCACACGGGTTCACCACACTTCGCTGCACCACTCTAATTCTTCGCTGACTTGTTGTACCAGAGACGTTCGCAGCCTTCAAATTGCCTTGTGCCATTCGCCCTTGCCCTCGATTAACATGTAACTGGAATCATGTTCACCGTTTTTCGTTTCCTATCCGCCGCACTGTGTGATAGTGCCGTCAGCTCTTCTGTATCGAAGACAATCGATTGAAATTGATTTTATTATTCCACCCCCGTGCACAGTTTCTGCAGTTGTAGATCGTTGTTGCCACCAAAGAATGAGTTGTGCCAAGGTTGTATCTAAGTTCCCAATTAACTGTTGTATCTCCGCTTTGCCATCGCTAGACTTTGACTCAGCCGCACCTGTGCAAGGATGTTCGTCGTTGTATGTTTTTGCCGACCTGTGCTCCGCCTCCACGCTTATCGCACTCTCAAGTATATCTAAGGTATTAATTGAAATCCATATTCAAAATGAACTTTGGCCTTGTATTTATATCAAACATTTCATCTTATTGTTTTGGCGCCCACTAGGTCGGCTCTTTTTCAAGGTAACATTTAAATCTTTTGATTTAAATATTTAAATCTTTAATTTAAAATCAAGTAAACCCTTTGATATCTTAAAGGTGGGTTTAAATATTAAAATCAATTAAACTATCTGTCTTGAATACTTCGTCCAAGCGCACCACGGTTTGCCAGCAACCAAGTCGGCCTTTGACATCAATGACAACTCAATAGTGAATAATTCTAACACTATTGCTTGTATGGAGACTGAAGTGGATAGCTTGCCACTTTTTTCAACCATCCTGACCAAAGATGGTTGGCTCTTTACCTCTTGGAAGCTACCAATCTTCGACGTTGGTTATTACAAGGGAGACAAACTACTAAACTAATCTTCTCATTTTTTCACCCTAAATTTGCAGCAAAGAGCATAGTTGAGAAAATCGGAAATGGATCGGAATCGACATGGAAAAAGAATCGGAAAAAATTTGGAATCAACAAAATATTGGCAAAAAAGAGAATGCAATTTTTCATTGAAAAAATATCATTTTTCATGCATACCACAATAAATTGACATTATGCGAATCAAATATTAATACTATAAGTGGTACAAGCTTAAACTACACATGAAAGTGGCAAGTGATATAAATATAAGCTTAAAGCCTTAAACTACACATGAAAGTGACAAAATACATCTTAAATAAGGAAATTTTAATGTGTCCAAAATTCAACTATTCTTGTATTGCTTATAATATGAAAAAAGGTACAAATTACAAATTGTGTCTGAGTACTGACAAATACAATGCCTCAAGATCTTTAAGTGCCTTTGCCCTTTGCCCTGGCAAAATTTCTAGTCTCTCTTTGTCGCTGTGTAGTGCCTCTTCTTTTGCCTTGGCTGCTAACGATCATTGCCACCTGTGTCGAGGGTCAAGGGGGAGGAAGCCCCCTTCCGGGGTCGAGGGACATTCTCCCTTGCAGGATCGAGGGGCAGCGCCCTTTGTGCATACCATTAATACCTTCACTGTTTGAACTGAATTTTTCTCCTTGTTTGCATTTTGATGCAGAAACGATGTTGTATTTATTAATTTGGGACTTCAACAACTCATAGGCTGAATAAAACACCAAAAAATTAACTTAAATGATGATTGCGATTGGTTTTAACTTATTACTCTCTTAAGACCCATGTGGTCTAATGAACCTACAAAACAAATAATCACTTGTGCTTTTAAATATTACTCCTATATACAAGCATATTTCATGTGGTCTAATGAACCTACAAAACAAATAATCACTTGCGCTTTTAAATATTACTCCTATATACAAGCATATTGAAAAATAAAATCCCCAACCTTCTTTTAGATCTCAAACAAATTTTACATAATAATGTTACAAAAATCTGTAAAGGTGTTTTTGAAATTTTGATATTAGGCTTCCAAATTTGTCTTTCACAAGGTGTTTTAGGCTTTGTGTAATAGTTAGTTTCACTCTGCCCATTAGTTCCAATGTTTGCAACACAAATTTTTTCTTTCTAGGATAACAAAAATTGAGCAATATGTTTGGACTGATAATTCCAAATCTTTTTATGGAGAATTTCATCGGTTAATAATGTATAGCATTGTTGTTGGTGGCTGTTGGTGGCTGCTAGATTCATTCAAACTACAAAAAAATCCACTATTAGGATGCACTTTAGTGTTTTGTTTGGTGTGGTAGCAAGTAGTTAGAGCTCTCTCTCCAGTTTGGAACAAGCAAAATGAGGCAAAATGAAAAAACAAGCAATTTATGCCGTTTCCCCAACTTTGCTGCCGCAGACGTTTTTTTGCAACAAAAATCGCCTATCTCGATTTTTTCAAAATGTCGATTCCCGATTCCGATTGACTCGACAAGGCAGAATCGGAATCGCGATATTTTTGTCGATTTTCGCTACTATGGTCACAATGTAATACGGTTGGGGCCCGTTTCAATCCCATAAAACCCATTTGGGGGGGGGAGAGGAACATTTTAAAGAATTGTAGTTTCAAATGAACACTTGTTACTCTCAATAGCAAAGATAGAGTGAAAGCATAAGGTGATTAGTCGATTTCCCCTATAATAACTAATATCGAAGAGTGATGGCTACAAGCTATCCACCAAAGTCTTTGTACAAGCAATAATACCTCCCTCAAATATCATAACAAACATGACACTTCAAATGTTCTTCAATCTCCACCTCCCTAAGAGAACAAAGATGAGATACCCTAGCCTCTAAAGGAATATGGTGGTCTGTGTCCACTCACAACTGAGGTGAGCACACTCTAAGATGAACAAGAAGAAGAAACCCATGGTTGTAGCCAATCTATGGAGATACCAATTGACTAAAGAAGAAAAATAACTTCTAAGTACCATCCACAATGATGACCAACAATGCTCCTAGAGGTTATACATTCTAAGAAGTAGAGCATTAGATATAAATGACTCTCCTAGCTTGAGGTGCAATCACCCATGGATCTAAGCCAATAAACTGAAAAATAAATTTGAAGATGCTTTAAAGGTGAGGAGGATGAACTCCAAACTCAACTTGAACAACACATTGGGAAACTCTTCTTTTACGTGGGATAAATTGTTGAAGTGAAATTGTTTGGACCCTCTCAATATGAGCCCAATCAACACACCATAGACTTGGATCCTAAATCTCAGATCCATAAAGGATTGTGGGTTTGATGATGCAATCAAAGAGGTGCATCTTTGTAGGTATGTCTTGGAAGTGTTGCTAGAAACATTGGTGTTCCAATATTGAGATAGATGCTTATCCCTTGCAAAGTGATGACTATGAAGTTGGTTGGAGATTAAGGAAAGGACTTGTAAACTAAACTCCTAAGTAGGTATAAGCAATGGTGATCCTAATCAACTCACCCTTATAGAAGAACGAAAACTTATATAAGGTGCTCTTTGCTAACATTGATTGCCAATTGTTCTATGTCATGGAAACGAGCAAGAGCATCCATCAATATTTGCAAACCCTTCAAAGTATGAGCAACAAGAACCACACCATCTACAAAAATCAATATCAAGACATGATGTAGAAGGCAACCACCGTTAAAATGTGTGTTTTGCCAAATAAATTCTTTAGGCTCGTCAACGTAGATCCCAAAGACTTAGAAAGAGGACATCCTTGTTTAACGCTAATGGTGCTTTGTACATAATATGAGAAATGAAAAGCAGTCCAAAAACAACCAACAACTACCTTGTATAGTCTCTGAAAAGTCAATGCCATGTAGTCTCTAAAATAAAAGATGTCTAGGAATAGTGTAAATGGCCTTTCTTAAGTCCACAAAACAATATAATTCTTTAGAAAACCATTGAAGAGCCTCTTCAATAATAGCCCTAAGAATGAAAACATGATCAATATTCTAATGATCTCTTTTGAAACGAATCTGACCTCTCACTCCAAGTTTGCCTTAATCTAGTAGTTCTAAGAGTTACATATTCACACCTGTTGCATAAAAGCTTAGCAAATGTAGGCTCAACCATGATAGTTTTGTAGTTATCCAGATCTGAATGGTCCCTAGATTTGTAGATGGGATCAATCATAGTTGGGAAAATCGCCAAGAAATTGTGATTTCTCATAATTTCTTGCACTATTTTATCTCGACAATTAAATCGCCTCATTTTCTCAAAGCCAAGAAATGGGTGATTTTTTGCCGACCAGTCGCACAAAACATCATCAATTTCTTGCAATTTTCTCACAAAAACTCAATCGAGTACAGGTTTCTCACGGAAACTCAAACAAGTACATGTAAAACATGAAAAACAACCATTAAGGGGGAAAATGCTCATTTTCTCAATGTTTTCTCCCCTACTACTGACTACAAGTTTCAAGAGGGTGACTAGACATTCACAAAAGGATATCAACAAGGATTTGATGGATTTAACCCCCTATTTTTGAATATTTCACACCTTGGGCCAGATATTGAGAGGTAGGGTTTCTTTATTTTTACTGATTTTATAAGGCTTTTTAAGGTTATTTTTATTTGTTTTCTCTCTTCTTTTTTTTTTTTTTTTTAAATAAAGGGGTAAAAATTTATTGATAAAAAGTCTGGATTACAAAGTACAGCTGAGCCCCCACCCAGGACTCAAATAAGCAACAAGACAGGCTAAATCACCAGACAAGGTCAACTCCCAAAGAAAACCAAAAAAAACAAACCACATTAAGTCTGAACATCCTTATGGATCAACTCCCGTAGGTGTTGAGAATCCCTAGACGGGAGACTCTCCCGAGTTATCAATACTACGAGTATCCAATAGCTCGGAAGCCCTTTTGGCCGGGTAATCGGCAACCCCATTCCATTCCCTTGGAATGTGCACAAAGGATATAAATTCGAACTCTTCACTCATTACGAGAATACGAATGGTCCACGAGAGGCCAAGCTGCCAATTAACATCCTCCACTCTTTTCCTGTTTAAAATATTAACCAAAATTTGAGAGTCAGACTCACAAAGAATCCTACGCCAGCCAAGAGAAAACCCCCTTTGCAAGGCCTCAAGTATCGCCAGAGCTTCCATAAGATTGTTGGAGTGAACACCTTTATAAATGGAAAAGAAAAAACTGACCACGCCAGTGAGAATCTCTCCCAACACCACCAATTCCGGCATGTCCGGGATTGCCCCTGGACGACCCATCGGTATTAATTTTTAAAACTCCTCTAGGGGCAGTCTCCATCTACCCTCTCTCCTAACCTTCTTGCTAAGCTGAGGAATCCTACTAGGGCTAGAAGAATTCACACCAACCCCAAACAAACCAAGGGCCTGTCGTACCTTCTCCTCCTTAGAGTCCAAATGAGGGTCCACATCACATTTACTATGGATAGTTTCTTGAACCATACACAGGATCCTTTGCCAGATCTGTTGAACAGCCAAATGACTTCCCTCAAAAATGCGTCGGTTTCGTTCGAGCCAAATCTGCCAGATGATGCAAGAAGGGCCCAAATTCCAAGCCACTTGGAGGAAGGGGGCCTTGGCTGGAGGTCTGCCCAGACTACTCCAAAACTCCACTAGGGAGAGCACATGAAAACAAGGATGGTTCCAGGCACTCCACCAACAGTGCCAAATGTCTCTGGCAAGGGAGCATTGGAAAAATAAATGAGAAGAGTCATCCTCATTCTTACCACAAAGGACACATAAAGAGGGACACTGAAATCCCCTCTTCCTCAAGTTATCCCAAGTGAGGCATTTATTACGAGCTACCGACCAGAGAAAAAAGTTACATTTCGGCCAAGCAAATCTATTCCACACCTTTTTCCACCATGTGACGGGGAGACTCCCGAACTTTTGCTTATCAAGAACTTGATAACCATAGGCTTCAGAGTAGGTTCCCTTGGGATTAGGGTTCCAAGCCAGAATGTCTTTATCCCTCAATGAAGAACAGTACCTCCCTCAAGAATAAGAGCAAGCACCTCTCTATCCTCGGCCAATCCCCCTTGGGGCCATTCCTGTGGATCTTTCCATTTGTACATCTCCATATTTCCAAAATACTAGATTTTTTTAAAGTCCTCCACATGAGACCAGCCCGCTTCCAAGAAACAAATGCTTAGGGAATGTAACCTGGGATATTGAGTCAAGATAGGAGGGTGGCCATCCCAAGAATCCTCCCAAAAAGAACATCTGATCCCCGATTGCAAATCCAGAACAAACCCTGCTTAATTAAATTAGCTCCTCTTTTCAGAGTGTCCCAGATAACAGAACCTTTCCCAACCAAACTGGCTCTAGGGATATCTGCCTCAGAAATACCTCTCAAGTATTTATAAGATAATATTTTAGCCCAAATCTGATCTTGAGAGGTACACCATCTCCAATAAAGTTTCGCAGCCAAAGCCTGCCCAGAAAGAGTTGCCTGTCGCAACCCAAGGCCTCCCTCTTGAACTGGCCTACAAATGGAATCCCATCTAACCAAACTCCATTTAGATTGATCAAGTTTGCCAGACCACAAAAACTGTCTTGACAGAGCATCCATGTCCTTGATGAAACGAGAAGGAGTTGTTTGCACAAAACATCTGATAAATGGGTAAAGCTTGAATAACCGATTTTAAAAGCAATACTCTACCTGCAGAGGATAGCCATCTGATAGTCCGGTGATTTACCTTCCTTCTAAACTTATCAAGTATAGACTGCCAAGAAGATCTAGGCAGAGGATGAGATGAAATCGGGATCCCAAGATAAATGAAGGGGGGAGTCCCGACCTGGAATCTTAGAATGCGAGCAATCCTGGCTTGAATAAGAGGGGGGGTATTGAAGAAGAAAATAAAGGACTTGTCCTCATTAATCACCTGTCCAGAAGCACCAAGATATATGTCAAGAGACTGTCTAATGTTTCCAGCTTCCTTGATAGTGGCAACTCCCAACAAAGCAATATCATCAACAAATTGAAGGTGGGAAAGAGGTGGCAAACTGTTATCCCACTTCCACCCCTGAATGAGACCATGCCTGACCTGAGACTTGAGTAATCTGCCCAACCCTTCTGCCATAATGATAAACAAATAAGGAGATAGAGGATCTCCTTGCCTCAATCCCCTTGAGGCCTCAAACAGCTCCGTTGTCTCGTTATTAACAAGAACAGAGAATGAGGAAGAAGAAATGCAGCTCATCACCCATCTAATCCATTCCTCTTCAAAGCCAAAAGCGGTAAGAACTTTTTGAAGAAAGGACCATCTAACTCTGTCATAGGCTTTTGCCATGTCCAACTTAATGAACATAGTTTTCTCCTTAGAAGTTTCCATTGAGTGAATAGCTTACGTAGCAATAACAACCCCATCCATGATTTGTCGGCCAGCAACAAACCCACCTTGCTCCTCAGAGATGATTTTGCTCAACCATATCTTGGCCTCTCGGCAATAATTTTTGTGATGATCTTATATACAACATTACGAGAGAGCAATAGGCCTGAACATATCCAGGGAATTCGCTCCCTCTTTCTTGGGAATAAGCACCACAAAGGTAGCATTTAGGGCCCTTAGCATCTGTTTGTTCTTTTGGGACTCACGGACCACTTCCAAAGGTCAAATTTGATTAACTCCCAAAACTCTTGATAAAACTCAATCGGGAATCCATCCGGACCCGGGGCTTTCCCCTTTTTCATCTTGAATACAACACTTTTCAGCTCCTCAAGGGAAATTGGATCCATCAAGTGCTCATTCATCTCTCTAGAAACAATCGAGGGAATACGAGTTTAGAATAAGTTTTTCTTCCTCATCATATGAGAGGGCATCCTCCTTGAAGAGAGAGGAAAAATACCTCTTAGTCTCTTACGAAATATCCTTGAAAGAAGAAAGCGGGGCACCACGAGAATTAACAAGAGAGGTAATCGGGTTACCATTACGACGAGTTATAAAATAAGGTTGTGTTCCTATCCCCTTCCTGAAGCCAATCTACTCGAGCTTTTTGTTTCCAAAAGTTTCTTCCCTCAGTTCCCATTCGGCAAGGTCTTTTCGACCTCGGATTCCTCAACAAGAAGCTCCTCTGTGAGTCCCTGATCTCTAATCTTCCTTGAGGCTTCTTCCACCCTCCTAAGAGCTGCCAACTTAGCCAAGGAAAGGTTCCCAAAATTTAGTCTATTCCATCTCTTCAATTTATGCTTAACAAATTGAAGCCGCTTCATAAAGGAGTACATAGCGGTGCCATGAGGAGGTTTGCCATTAGTCCACCAGCCTCGCATGAAATCATGAAGCTTAGGATCTCGTGACCACATAAGTTGAAACTTAAATGAGGGATTCTTTTTTAGCCCTAACTCCAGAGGAGAGAGTTTGATAGGCCAATGATCGGATCCTCTACCCTCCGGAATCACGGAACTAGCGCTTCTATTATTGCCAATCCAAAAACTAGAGATCAAAAACCTATCCGGTCTCTACGAAATGGAATATTCCCCACATCTTCTATTATGCCAGGTAAATATCCCATTATCCGGCTTGATGTCAACCAAGTTCAAGGCCCGGATATGAGCATTGAAGACAGAAGAAAAAGGCTCAAGGCGATCAATCCCACCACGTTTTTCCTCCGGACAAGTGATAGAATTGAAGTCTCCGGCCAAAATCCATGGGTACGGGGAGCCGGACTTCTCACAAAGCCAATGTGCTCCCATAAATTCACTTTACCATTGTAATCAATAGGAGCATACACGTTTGTAAGTAGGATGGTCTCACCAGATTCATTATCATGCCCGATCATCGAAATAGACCACTTGGAAATCCAGGTAAGAGGAGAGATCTTAGCTGGATCCCATAAACAAGCAAGGCCACCGGCATATCCACATGCACCAATACCACGACATTGCCCCTTTCTCCACAACTTGGGAGCAATATTGAACAAACTATCAATAGCTAATTTAGTCTTCTGAATAAAAACCACATCCGGAGAATGAACACGAATCAAATCACGAACAACTTTTTGTACGGGGATCTTGTTCAACCCCCTTACATTCCATGAAAGTATAATCATTTTTGGGGGTTATAAAAATGGGAGTCCAATGTTCTCACCAAAACTGACTCTACCAAAGTCTCCCCCATTAACTTAATTTTATCTGGTCTTTCTTCGACCCACCTTCATATTCTTATACGAAGCATTTTTTTAATTATTTTATCTTTGCAATCCGAGCACCGTAGGAGTTTCAGATCCATGGATAGCCATCGGTGCACAGGTAGGAGAGGGCATATCTAAATCTGTGCCATTTTCTAAGATAACTTCACTTCCGGGTTTAGGGCCAACCATATCACCTATACTCAGAACCAAAGCCCTCTGTTCTTCATTTAAACCCCCTATATCTGGTTCCCTTGGTTCCACCTCATGAAGAGACAAGCGATTTGGTCTGTTATATCTATAACGGGTAGCGATGTTTCGGTATCTCCACGCATTGATCAAGATTCTCTAGAATTTCAAAACGGTTGAGGTGAGCATCTGGCTGGTTATCCTTAATGTCTCTTTTTGCCTTTCTTCCTTTGTTTCGAGGTTTTACCGTAACAAAGCCTTCCTTATCTTGATCCCCCTCCTTTATCGGGGCTTTTCCTTTATCCATATTTTGTATAGCTCGAGAGGGCCCAGGATTTGAAGCCACGAGCAGGACAAACTTAGGGCATTTTCTTTGTAAGTGGCCATATTCATGGCAAATCCGGCAACGAAATGGGAGAGCTTCATAGTCAAGTTTTTGAACCCATTTGGTTGATCCGAACTGTATTTCAATAGAATCTGGAATAGGATTGTTTAAATCAATTTCAACACAGATACGGGCAACAGAGATTACCTTTTTATCCAGCGTATGTCGTGACGGCCCAACCGGCTTCCCAAGTAGAAGGGCAATCATATGCAAGATGTCATTTCTCCAAAATTCCAATGGGAGCCACGGAAGCCGAACCCACACCGGAACCCGTGACGGCCGCTCCTCTGATGGGTTGAAACCCACATGCCAGGGTTTAAGAAAGAGTCCCGCTTGGTTACAGAAATAGGGACCTCCTTCAAATGCTTTGTTACGATCCGCAAGACAAGAAAAAACCACCATAAAATAGTTGTTTGCACTCAGCATCACCTCCACATCACCTTCAGGGTTCCAAGTCTCCCTAACCCAAGCCTCCACAAAGGGAAGAGAAATTTGGATGCCCATAAATTTACCAATAAGCGCATGTTTGGTTAAATACTCCACATCTTCTGCCATCGAGTCTGGTTGAACCACTAGAACCGGCCTGGCTTCACATCGTTCCAAACATCCATTGTTCTTTAACAAGCGATTCCTGGCATGCAATGGGAAATCCTGTTCCTTCCAATCATTTTTAAAAGAAATACCAGCCCTAGCATGCACGCTCTGTGACGGACCTGATGCCATCACTACATTCCTCCAGTTGTTCATACCTCCTCCAGAAACTGCTGCCATCCCCGCAGAGCCCACCAGATAGGTCTCAAAAAAATTCCAGCAAAGCAGCTTTTTCCTTTTCTCTCTTCTTTATTGTTCCTAATGCCTCTAAGGTATTTTCTTAGACTCTTAACACTTACCCTTTCTTCAGATGGAGTCTTCGGGTGAGGGAAATGAATGGGCCAGGGCAGCAATGAGCAAAGTCCAAAAGCACCAACTCCAGGGAAGGGAAAGCAGCAAGCAATTTGATGTTGTATTTTATTGGTTCTTGATGATCAAGAATTGTAATTGTACTCTATTTTTGACAATCTAATAGAAAATCGACTTTTTTGTTCTCTAATTTTTGTTTTAAATATATATTTTCTTGTAATTAAATATTTTTTCAGTTCTTTTGTTTTTTGTTTTTTGCCAAGTTACCGAGAATTCTCCAAAATTTGGGTTCTCGAGTTGCAATTTTTCCAACTATGGGGTGGAAAATATGTTGTAACCAAGAAAAAGGGATGTCAAAGCAGACAAACAACTTCATTGAGTAATTCTACAATGGTCAACGCCATATTTCAAGAACTAAGCCTGCAAATAGAAAATCGACTTTTTTGTTCTCTAATTTTGACAATCTAATAGAAAATCAACTTTTTTGTTCTCTATTTTTGACAATTTAATAAAAAATCGATTTTTTTCTTCTCTAATTTTTGTTTTAAATATATATTTTCTTGTAAATTAAATATTTTTTCAGTTTTTTTTTTTTGCCAAGTTACCGAGAACTCTCCAAAATTTGGGTTGTCGAGTTGCGATTTTTCCAACTATGGGGTGGATAATATGTTGTGACCAACAAAAAGGGATGTCAAAGCCAACAAACAACTTCATTGAGTAATTCTACAATGGGTAGCCAATTGCTTCAACACCATATTTCAAGAACTGAGCCTGAAATCCGTTAAAATCAGCAGCCTTGCTAGTGCATAATTTATGTATAGGTCTTTTCATATCCCAAGAGAAAAGGTGACATGATGGGGAGAAGAGATATGAATTGTAGGCCACACTGGGATATCATATAAAAAATCAGCATGGGAGACCCATGACTTGTTATCAATGCACATAGGAGGGGGCTTCTAAGGAAGAAGACTGCACCAGGCTTTGGAAGACTGATGAAGAGCATCTAGAAGCTCACAACATGTAACGGCAAGAAAATCTCATTTCTTACATTGAATGAAGCATTTATATTCCCTTCATGTGGAAGATATAGTTATAGGCTCATGGCTAAGACCAAAAAAGATCTTCTAATGCATGGACTTACATTCTTCATCATATCTACAATTCATGGACAAGCACCAACGCAACGAACAAGCTTGGGCAGAGGAAAAGTGTGGGGAAAGGAGTCAAGGACTGCATTCCATAACTTGCAAGACAAAGATTAATATATGGTTGTTGCTATGGTGGAATTAAGAGAGTAGTATTGGGATATCAACTCGAAGAGACAAGCAGCATAATCATCGGCAAAACAAGGATCAAATTGAATCATGAGATGACTGGTAGGATTGGGCAATGAAGGATAAGAAGATTGTGCCCAAGCATATACCTCGATGGGCAAGCATATACCTCGATGGGCAAGCATACTCACTAAAGAATACATGTTCTTGAACCAACGTTGTCTTGCCCTCATGGCTAAGAGCGCTCATGTCCCTCAACCATAAATTTATGAAGCGGCTCAATGAACACAAGAAAGGGAAAATGCCTTGACTAAGAAATAAAATTCTTAACTAAGAACTAGACTTACAAAGTTGGCCCCTATGACAAAAAAAACCATTGTCGAACATAATTTGGTCTATGAGATCAAAACCACTTCGAAGTAAAGGTAAACTACAAGGTCATAGGCCATATTGGACGATGTATTTATCAACCCAGCCTCCAACTATTGAAGCATGGGATACAAGCCTACCCCTTTCGGATTTCAACCTTGGGCCTCCTATTTGAAATTCCAAAGCCTTAGCCATAAGGCCAACTCAAAAGATAGGAAGCTAAATGTATTGCAAACAACTTCTCTCAAAAAGAAGGTATTGACTACACAAAAAACTTTTGTACTAATGGAAAAAATGAGCTTATAAGAACATTCCAATCATTAATTGCCAAATTTGAATGGGAAGCATGTTAGATGGATGTCGAGAGTGAATTCTTGCACCGTGATTTGCATGAGAATCTATATGGAATAACCACTTGAATTTGTTGAAACAAAAGAACCACCACTAATATGCAAATTGAAAATGTCCTTCTATGTCAAAATAGGCCCTAAATTAATATCAACCTAACCTACAAATTGCAATCCCATGGCACACAAATAATCGAAGGGCATTGAGATCCACAACCATTCCATTAGGAAGTTGCTCTAAAAGGGCATTGTTTTCATACAGTTTTGATAGACTGAGGATCATATTGTTGACTTCTTCACCAAGCCAACGAGAAGTCATGTCCATGTCCCCCCTTCAATCACATTTAAGAGATGATTGTAGAATGTTTTGATGGTAAGTCTTTTAGGGTAATATATTCTATTAATATTTTTAGATCCATGTGATACTATAAATAGGCGAATGAATTACCAACTCATGGTGTCCTTGGTACCTATAATATTTCTAGTTTAGGTTGCAAAGAATACACCAACTAGCATTGGCCACTTGCATCCTATGTCAATCATTTTCTCGTTTGTTGACACTAGATTTTTAAAAAGCATAAATTTACAGAACAAATTATAAATTTAAGAAACAATGACAATCATCTTCTTAATTAATGAAAATATCCTATTTATATTTGTGTAAACGTTTTTGTGTTCTATGTTTTTTCTTTTAACACACACACACACACACACACACATATATATATATATATATATATATATATGTTTTTCATAATAATGTATCCAGTTGTATCAATATTAGGTGGTCTTCAAAATTTGTCATATACATATGAGATACTATGTCAATTTCCATGCAACATAGACATAAACATATCATTTGGACTTCCACTGCATTCACTAAACATTCCATTTTAAAGTTGAAAAGTGACAGCTCTTGCTTAGAACAGCTTATCAGGTAATGTCAATAGACAAAAAGTGTCTCAAGCTAGTTTCTGACTATTCTCTAAGTTGTTGAAAGTGGCTGAAAAGGTACACCTCCCATTTTATTGGGCAAGGGCATCTTGTATATGAAATGGGCATCACTGGCCATGATTGTGAATGACATATGGATCTTGTCATTCTTCAAGGGCTTCTTGTTGCCAAGAATCAATGGAACAAAGTAAAGTCTATAGTCAACTCCTCAGAGCCAAATATATATCAACAAACATAGTAGGCCATGCTTAGGAGAAATTTTGGTGAACAAGGGCAGCATGATGAAAAGATTCAAAACATAACAATTGATAACAAAAGGAGAATAAAATCAAGAAATTTGTTGATGATAAACTATGAAACATATAAATGCTGAAATTACATAAACATGGAACAAGTTCAACATCCCCTTACACATACTGGCATATCCTCCAAATCAAAACTATTACATGAGTAAGTGCAAACAATGAAAAAAAGAGTGCTTTGCACAAGGCTAAAGAAGTGTCTATCTGACTGAAGGCAACTGTCCAAGTTCAGGAAAAATTGCACTCATTCAATGTTTTAAACCAAATTTCAAGACCTGGCTTCTGGACAGACCACAGTTGGTAGTGGTACCACCGTCACAGGTGGTAATGGTACTGCCACCACTATGTTCCGTCGTGGTACAGAAACAATATAATTTATAGTGACTTGACATTTGTGCTCCTTCACAAATCACTGGCTCATCAACATTTCTAAGAAACTGGAACACGTAGACGTTTGTATGTATGCATTTAGTAAACTTCAATAGGGTGGGTCGGAAGACAGCTAAACATTTTGCCTATATTCCTTTCAATGTTTATCTTGTCATGTCGAAGACCAGAAATATATATCATGGCCTGCCTAGGATTTGATTACGTTATAGATAACCTTAATATGTGCAAGGTCACTTGACTTTTTGTTATTAATGTAATCACTTTTTCAAACTGAAAATACTTAGACAAATTTTGCTTTTGTCTTCAGATTGTCTTCTGTACCCTTCAAGACATGGTGTTTGAATAATACTGGAAAATTCTATTTCTTCAAAATTGTTTTAATATTCCAAATCTTTTTCCCTCATTTATATGACATTTGATATGTGAATCCCAAAGAGCCTGACTTAGATAACGTTGTAGGTAACCTTAATATGTGTAACGTCACTTGATTTTTCGTCATTGATGTAATCACTTCTTCAAACTGAAAATACCTACACAAATTTTGCATTTGTCTTCAGATCGTCTTCTGTACCTTTCAAAGCATGGTGTTTGAATAATACTGGAAACTTCTATTTCGTCAAAATTATTTTAATATTCCAAATCATATTCCCTAGTTAATATGACAATTCCACATTTTCCAAAATATTTAAAAAGCGGTGTTCATTAAATTGTACGCGTTTCAGAAACTTTTTCCTCTTCCCCTGCTTTTGGCCACATAAATCCAACTACTCGTACTATATATTTCAATAAATAATTCATGATGCCGGCAATTCAAGAAAACAATCAGCACCAGATTACATGGCATTCAGTTAAGGAAATACTTTTATAACCTTGTGGATACGAACAGTGCATTGTGCCAGTTAGACAACATAAAACTGAAATTCAACTTGTGAGACATGTAAATTATAGTCTTAATCCATTGGCTGAACGGTAGCACCAACCTCTGGATATAACTGAAAAAAGAAAGAGTAAACCAATGGCACCTCCCCATCCTCATCCACAAGAACAAAGACAACAGCAATGCGCTCGACAGATGTTAGAAAGATAAGGAAATTCACTAAATTAGCACCTCCCAAAATTTAATCAATAGGTTAAAACAAAAACTAGCAGTAGAAACGACAGATATAAAGATAGCCAGTGCATCCATTAACATACCACTCGAAAAAAAAAATTGCAGAATATCACCAAAAAGTTACACACTAGTCTGTTTTCTCAGTTCTTATGCACTCAAAGATTTCCGAAAAAATGAATAATCTTAAAGATTGCAATCTAAAACTTCAATGGAAGAAATCCAGAAATAGTCTAGACTATGAATAGATGGAAAAATCTTTATTCTCAAGGACATAATAATGCTGCAATGCAAACTCGAGAGTGTTAAAAAGACTATACCTGTCGATAATTGGGTGCACCCTCGATTTGAGGCTGCAATCTTTTGTTCTGGCATCCTGGAAAATGATCGCTCTTCAGTATTGTCTTCTTTCCAAGAACAGAACCCCCTCGGAGGTTCATAACCTGCTCTGGTCCTCTCTCCGGAGAAAACATCATGTCATCTTAGTGTTCACACTTCAACCCTTGCCTTCCCTTCTTAATGCCTCTTCCAACAGAGATCTAGGATAATCTCTGCCACTTTGAGCTGGTGAATACTGATGAAATGAAAGAAAAGGTGTTTAGAGAGGAGAATATTACAGGAAGATGCTCAAATTCTTTAGAATAAATAATGAAGAAAACTACAGTAGCAAATATGCTTCAGATGCTTCTGCTGTAGATGCTCTCCTTTATCCAAAAGTCGCTAAAAGCCAATGTGTAAAAGCTTTACCAGAACAATAATGCTATCTTTAAATGCTTATTATGCTATTACCCAAATATAAAGATTCAGCGCAAGTCGCCGTGAAACGAAGTATTTAGAGGCCCGGCGAACACAATTGCCGAGATTTGCAGGGCATATCCCAATACAGTTAAAGATTCCACGGAAAATATTCGAAAAAAGTAAATTTCACAGCAACTTTCGCTTGTATCGCTACAAGAGATGAAGCTTCACGCAAAGAAACTCAAATTGCTCGGATTTGAAAGAAATATTCCGCTCCAGTCAAAACAAACACGTGAAGAACCAAATCTTGACTGGAATTCTTCACAGATTTCTTTTTCTGCAGCAGTTGTGCCAACAAGTGGTCCAATTTTAAAGAGCGCAAACCAAAGTTAGCGAAATCTCAAGGAACTCCAACGAAATCTTGTGCAATTTTGAAGAAAATTATACTTTACACAAAAGATTTCAAGGTGATAAGAAATGTTCTGGTTCGTATTCCGCAGAGGATAGAGACAAAAGGCTAGGAAGCGGTTCAAATTCTAAAAGAGAGGTTAGGAGCTTTGCACCGAAGTTATTAAACCTAATTAAGTCGTTCCTTCAGTAAATGCCAAGAGAAAGCCGTACTGTTCACTGATGTGATACCCACGAAACCACGTGAGATGCGTGTAAGTAATGGCTTAAGGCCTTCGACCATGTTATTTCCGTGATAACTGCTCCCCACTCTTACTTTAAATAATTCACAACTGCGACCACCATTGCAACAAATTTCGCACGTTCCAACCGAAAAATCGACAACTGGCATTCAATCAAAAATCTCTGACAAATTACCCGGCTGAACGCCTGAAAAGGTATTCCTACCAGATAGATGGGAAAAATTCTAACAGTGAAAAACCAGCATAATGTGATTTAACCTGTAAAATTCCACAAATCGTTCAAAGAAATGTGTACAAAGCATGAGACCCTGTCATTTCCATTTGTTTCATCTACACACCAGGGTTTCGAGGCTTGCTGAAAATGGTTATGAATGTGAGGAAAAGGTTGAAGAGAGGGTAACAAAAATTTAAAATAATGCTCATGTGCAACGCGATTCGACTTCCAGCGCCAAAAGCATTAAAACTTCAAAAAAAAAAAAAACGCCCACGTGAATACTTCCAGCGCCAACAGATTACCATTTACCACGCCGTTACAGCGATCTTCTTCCGCCCTTTCTTTTCTTTTCTTTCCTTTCCCTCGTTTCTTTCTTTGGTAATTGTTGTTTATATATAATTAAATTTTAACTTAAGTGTGCCGTTTGAATAATTAATACACCGTTAATTTTTTTTAGTTTTGATCGTTTTTAAATGAGTGGTCAATTATTTTATTTTGGCATTTGTCAGAGAGGGACAGTATCAATTATATTGTTTTTTTTTCAGACAACAGTTGGGAACATCTTTTGACATCTTTTGTACAGGGTGTGATTCTGAATTAAACTTAAAAAACTTGAAGTATGATTTTGATTGAATTGGAGACTATCACTATAAATTTTAATTTTTAAAGACAAAGTTAATTAAATCATAATTATAAAATAAAATAAAAATAATGTTAGTACTCAATTATTAACTACTTAATTATATTACTTTTTAAGAAATGGAAAAAAAAGTAAAAAAAAAAATTAATAATAACTTAAAATTAAATTTAAAATTTGTAATTATTTTTTTTTTTTTTTTTTTTTTTTTTTTTGTATATAGAAGCAATGGTTACAATCACGATTTTTAGTAACTACCAGCACAGCGGGTAGGGTTCAAACTATCTATGAAGGCTCCCAGGACTTCCACCGTCTCGGTACATGGTAACCCAGCGTGAGATGGGGACCGCCGGACGCACAGGGGTTGCACCGTCGTCATCAGAAAATTTGTAATTATAACCATAAGTATGATTTTTAATGAAACTTAAAAATTAGTAAAAACAAAATCGACTAAATTCCAACTATAAAAAAACTTAACCTTTTTCTTTTAGGTTAATTATATAAGGGATGGAAAAGGGGTCCCAAAGCAACTTAGTGGGAGCACATTAAAGATGATATGGGATTGTGCTTGGTGGGACTTTAAATGATGTGCAAACATGTGGATGTAGTTGTTATCTAACTTTTGCTTTCTCATCTCTTTTGTTGTCCATCCTGTCGTGATAATGGAAGGCTTTTAATAAACTTAAATAGCTAACCAGATTTTTGTGAATATAATTTGTTTTTTTATATTAAATAATCAATTTAATTTATTTATTTATTTATATATTTTAATATTAAATTAGATAAATTTAATTAATTAAATTTTTTAATTTTTAAAAAAGTGATTAAGGTTTAGATCTTGATAAATGATATATAATTATCAAGTTGTAATATTATTATATGGTCATGATATAGTATAAAGGAGAGGTAAGTTTCATATTTATATGAAAAATATTGTTTTTCCTCGTATTTTATATCTCAATCATGTAAGGGTGGGATTGTATACCATGTTTAGACGATTAAAGTATAAATGGATAACTATATATGAGGTAACCAACATCTTCCACGAGAATAGTTCCACGTGGCCTATAGCCTAGTGCAAGAATTCATTACTAATATATTAATTTTTTTTAAATTATGTATATATCGTTTTTCTTAAAAAATGTCTCATCTTTTAGAAGTCATATCGTTGTGAAGAGTAATTTGATTCAACTGATTTTTTGACCATCTTGCGTAGAATTTGAATAGCTTTAAAATGAGTGGTCATGTGTAGCAATCCGAGCAATATTGAGAGAGATACGATCGTGTGAAGTCAACCATCCGAAACAAGGGTAGTGACGATTTTTCAAATCGTGAAAAACGAAATTGCAAAGTGCGAAGGATTAGGGTTTTTTCTTGAAAAATGTCTCATCTTTTAGGAGCCATATCTTCGCAAAGAGTTATCTGATTCAGTTGATTCTTGGACCATCTTGTGCAGAATTTGAATAGCTTTAACATGAGTGGTCATATGCAGCAATCCGAGCAATATTGAGGGAAATACGACCCTGTGAAGTCAACCATTCGAAACAAGGGTAGTGACGATTTTTCAAATCGTGAAAAACGAAATTGCAAAGTGTGAAGGATTAGGGTTTTTTTCTAAAAAACATCTCATATTTTAGGAGCCATATCTTCGTGAAGAGTTATCTGATTCAGTTTATTCTTGGACCATCTTATGCAAAATTTGAATAAATTTAAAATGAGTGGTCATATGCAGCAATCCGAGCAATATTGAGGGAGATACGACCCTGTGAAGTCAACCATCCGAAACAAGGGTAGTGACGATTTTTCAAATCATGAAAAACGAAATTGCAAAGTGTGAAGGATTAGGGTTTTTTCTGAAAAACTTCTCATATTTTAGGAGCCATATCTTCGCGAAGAGTTATCTGATTCAGTTTATTCTTGGACCATCTTATGCAAAATTTGAATAAATTTAAAATGAGTGGTCATATGCAAGAATCCGAGCAATATTGAGGGAGATACGACCCTATGAAGTCAACCATCCGAAACAAGGGTAGTGACGATTTTTCAAATCGTGAAAAACGAAATTGCAATTATTTGCCAACTAGATTTCGAACGATGGGAAGATAAATGAAGGGCTAGGACTTCAGTGAGACAAGACATTCTTCTGGGACAAAAAAAATTTCAGCTAAGTTATTTTTTCCCTTTCTTTATCTTAGAAATTATGCATGAAATTTTTATAAATTTTTTATCAAATATTGTATTTGTTATAGAACTTTCTGATAAATTTCATTAGATATTGAGTTTTAGTTTCCTTTCAATTGATCTATTTATAGTTAAATCCTTAGAATCATCCCTAGTAGTAGAGGTTAGTGAGCGCACCTTAGAGAGATCCTCATTACTCCAAGATAGAACAATTTTTGGTGAATTTAATGGGTATTGGCTAGGGGCTTCAGCCTTGAGAAAATGGATTGATAGGAGTTGGAAGTCTTTGTAATGACCCTCCCCAAACTGAGTTTTGATGATTTGCACTGTTTTTGGGTTTTTTCGTATTTTTCTGATTTATTTGTATTTTTTGAGTTTTAACAGTTTCAAAACCCCTAACTTTGCACTTGAACAACTTTTAAACAAATAGAAGAAAAATTCTATAAACTTGGAAATAACAAGATAACACCTTTATCTAAACTTCTACCAAAGGAAATGTCAAATTACGATCATACCCGTAAGATACGATTTTTTGAAGTTGACAGAAAATAACACTGGTTATCAAGCAACCCAAAAATTTGATTTTCATTGATATCTTCTATTACATCGCTTTCTCCACCATGAAATTGATACAAAATGATATAATGGAGTTGGGCGCCTCGCTACACACAACAAACTAACCAAAATGCAAGAGACTGAATTATCTAAACCCACGCCAGGCAAGCACAGGTACGGCCAAGTGCTGGAGTTGTACGACCAACCTGAAAAACCACAATCTGAACACTAAATCCCGGGAAACTCTCCTCAATATGGTCGCTATGCATAGAAAGTGATTGTGCAAACCCTGGAATATCAAACCCTAACTAAAGATGCCACAAACTCTGAAATATAGAGGCCCAGAATGGTACGGCCTATTCTGGAGAGTGAATATAATATAATATCAACAAATAATACCACAATCACCTCCAAAAACCCACTGATTTATGAAAACAATGAAGCTCTATGCACCCTCTGTGCCGAAGATGCTCAAAATCACCCCGAGAGTATCTTTCAACTCCGAAGATGATGTTCTTGCCGGAGGATTTCGTCTCCAAACAAGCTCAAACCCTTGCAAAATGCCCTGCAAGTTTTCTCTCCAAGAGAAGCCAAATAAAATATATCCAAGCATATCAATATGAGAGCAAGCAATCAATAAATAGACTCCTCATTGAGAAGTTTCCTCCTGTGGGCTCAATGTGGGATAAAACATAAAGTCACCTTATAAAGTCACTTTATAATTAAAACTCCTTTTTGCTCCAAAAAAACCCCTTTTAATTAAAAATATAGATATTTGATGTGCAAGGCTCCAAAATAAAGCGTCTATGATTTAAAACTTTTAATTCCCTTTCCAACGAGCTATAACACTTAGGTGCCCACTAAATTATTTAATTAAAATGGCAACCTTAGAAGAAAATAATTAAATATAGCTCGTATTAACACCCAAATTACGAAAACGGTTGAAAAGCATCGAAATCGAAAATCGACTGCACAGGAGTGATACCGATGATGAATAATGATGAACGGACCTAACTGGGTGACTTGCTATAAATAGACGCTCTCTCCAAGAATATTGGAGATCAAACTAGAAGCTGGGTACAACCTCGAAAAGTGTCATCGGGGTCCTCTAGACCACCTGAGCTCAATGCCATCATCAGAAATCCCATATGACACGTTTGACGGACTCCAAGAGAGCTAGGGTCAACCACAGTGCTAAAGTGACCAAGAATGGGGACATTACAGTCCTCCCTTCCCAAAGATTGCTTGTCCTCAAGCAATACCAGCACAACATCAAAATCAACATTCTGAACCAGTTTGCAACCAACTGTTATCCCAGGGTCCCATGTCCTCCTTAGAAAGAAACCACCATGCTGACGCTGCGCCACTCTGATCACAACAGGAAATCCACTGTGCTCAATTAGCTCAAGACTAAACTGCAGCTCCATAATATGCTCACCCTCCAATCTGAAACTGATATGCCTGTCTACGCTGGAATGAAATATCTCTTGCCAAGTCATATTAGCAAGAATATCATCAGGTATCTCACTACTAGTCTCCACCATGGGCCAAAAGAAAGACAATCTACTCAATAGGAGAACGAAGTTCTCCACATATCTCATCATGAAGTCCCCATAGTAATGAAGAAAAGACTCGGTCAAGAGGCAATCATGAGAAGCAATAACAGTACCTATCCTGAAAGTGACTTTGCAATCGGGAGCTAGTATCCTCTCATTGACACTAAACCTCCTAGTGTCTATTGAGCAATCCCAAGCACACCAATCCACTGTCATCATCAAAGCATCACCTGAAAGTATTATTGCCAGCAATATGGAAAATCTAAAGTAATCATCAATCACCCAAGTAGAGAAATAGACTATCTGCTCAATACCCCAAAGGTTTCCCACAAACTGCTGATAAGAAATCTGCAATTGACCATCATCTAATGTCACCATACTCAACACAAAAATGTTGGGGCAGAAACTAACACCCAAATCTCTGACCCCTGGCACAAAGTCCCTACCATGAGTGCTAGTAACGTCTCCATAGTTAAGTGCATGAACACCCAACCAAAAATGAAATTGAGAAACCAACCCAAACATTCTCTCAATCCATCGGGTATAACTCGGTTGATTCCGAGTACTACTTCCATCTACAATCATCAAGGTATCCTTTGGCATAATAACTACCAACATCAAGAAGAGACCACAATGATCACCAAACAACCATGTTGAGCATAAAATTAACTGCATGATTCCTGAAGAATCACTCACAACCGGCTGCCCACCAGCCAAGTATGGATAAAAAACTATTTGCTCAGAGACAGATTTCAATAAACTCATCACTGGAAAGTGAGGGCAGCAACAAAAAAACTGATAAACTGCAGTAGACCAACCATCCAACATGATCTCGAACCCCTGAAAACGTATACTGCTCAACAAATAAGCATTATACTCAGTATAACTCGCCATGGTGACTCCATAATAATGTCGGTTAGCCCTTGAAAAGTGGCTGATATAGAATAGGGCGGCAATGTCAACTCTGAAAATGACCATCCTGGGAATGCTTCCGCTGCCCAAAGCTGGAAACACCCTAGTGACACTTAAACTCCAAGTGTCCAAAAAATCATCCCATGGATTCAAACACTCCCACTCAGCAGAAATTATGAGAGTCTCATCAGGAAATATATCAATCTTCAATATGAAATGACAACTAAAACACTCTCGAAATGCCCATATAACCATCCAATAATGAAACAGGTCAGCTGCAACACTTGTTGCTTTCAAGGAAAACCAATAACTAACCTCTCCAACAAACTGAACAGTCTGAATATGAGGTAACATACCACTGTCCAAGACTGAAATCATCTCATAATCTGATTTTTGATAAATCAGCATTGTATAAGGAGTACATATGCCAAAAATATGAAATATGATGGTCAAAATATAAAATCTAAACACATCCCAAGCTGAAATTACCTACCAATAAGTCAACAAGTCTGCAAACCTCCAGTCCCGGTTCGGGATCTCTCTCCAATCCACTTGTATGAACACAAATGGAGTTGTAACATGGCTGCTCAAGGAGTATACAGCAGTAAACCTCCCACTCCATTGATCAACAATCCTCCAAGGTATCCTTCTCCCATCATCCTTCATGTCTAGAAGCACATGCATATGATTCAAGGTATTTCCAAGAGTAACATCACACATCATAAAAAGTTGATCCAAAACATCATCAATGACATGACAAGATGAGAGGACAACTACTGTTTTGTTCTGCAAATAAAGACTCGTGCAAGGAAGACAACTCTTATTCCATGTTGCCCAAAAACTGAATGGAGCACCTGGATCCCAAATTCTTATGTGATGATATGCATGTATTCCTTCACCCTTCTTATGATGCCTCAATTGATTAAAACAATCTTGTATGGATGAAGAACAAAGCATCATACCTCTATGCAAGGGATTATAGGCCAACAAATGATCGAATTGTCTACCTTTAGTTGCTGGTCTGAAAATTGCAGCAAGCTCCATACCAACATTATGCTCAAATGCATACTCCACATCATGTCTTCTCTGCATGTCGTCCCTGTATGTTTCATGAAATGAAACACTCCGCTCATCAACTGAAAAATTGTCATCAGAATGATCCACAAGTTCATCACAAGTGCCAAGTGAAGCATCCCTCTTGTGTGTATCATGAAAGTCCACCTCATAAAGTGGGTTATCAAATGTCACAACTTCACCCATATCAAAGAGTGGGTTATCAAAAAATTTGTAATCACCCCACCCAAGGTCTTCATCAAATTTAGGTGCCAACACACCCGGATCCCAAGGACTGAAGAGCTGATTACTTAATTCTGCCCCAACAAATTCTTTTTTCCTACCATGCATGTCTGTCTCTGTATGTAGTTCACTCTGTAAATCACCAAAGAAAATGAAGCTATTCGGAACATTTATTACATTAGGTTCAGCTGGGATACCAAACCCAAATCCACATGTGTCTTCATTACTAGAATGTGATGATGAAATAGTATCATATACTAATTGAAAATTTGTTTTATGTTCAACATGTTTAGCATCTAAAAAATCATTTGTGAACTCATAAACAGGGGCTGCCTTGAAATTTGAAACAATCCCATCATGCTCTTTTCCTGCAATACTATTAGCGCCTTCAACACTTTTGTCATCAAAACAATTACTAACCATGGAGTCTTCAATAATTTGTTCCACAACCACATCCAATGTTGCTGGTATAATGTTTTCATTAGGTGCATGCAAGTCAAATGAACCAATATGAGACTCATTCATACATACCACATAAAAAGTGTCATTGTCTTCACACAAATTTTCTGTTTTGATCTCCTCTTCCTTTCCATCTTCTTCGCTGTCCAAAAATGGCCTCAACTTCTTCTCACATCTTCTCACAACACTATCAACCAATTCATGAGCAACAGGTGAAGCAACCAAATATCGCCTCCAAACAGCCACTAACATAGTCCAAAGTGGTTGAAGAATTTCGTCACTTTCATTGATGATCAAAACCATAATATCTCTCATGGCTGCAATAACATTATCAGTATGTTTTGATCTAGCTGTAGCAATAAAATGATGAAACATTTGGTAAATCAAATCATCCAAGCTCAAGTCTAACATGATGTTACCCAATCTAGTTCTTGCAAAAGTCTCAAGTATAGTAACTCTCCTAGCAAAATGGGAGCTTTTGACCTTTCCCAAATTTCTGAAACTATCAACTAACCGCTGCATTATCTTCCTCAAAGTGTTATCATCATAAGGAGCTTTAGGAGCTGAAATTCTCAAAATTTCACTCAAGCAAGAAGTGACCATGAGTCTTACCTCCTTATCTGTATGTCTCAACCATTCATGTTGTTTTAAGGAAGTCACTGTAGGAGCTATAGTTGTTTGTATCACCTTAGAAGGTGACTGATTTACCATGTGTAGACAATCCTCCACTTCTCTCAAAGTGCTGAGAAGAACATCCTTGGGCTGAGATAGGTGCCCAAGCTTAACCCCTGCATAAAAAAATCTATTGACCAACTCTTCTTCACTATTTGATGCCATGCTACATAACTGAAATTTCAATTCTCTGAGTTACCCAACAGGATGGCAGAATAGGCTGTGCTCTGATACCACTATAATGACCCTCCCCAAACTGAGTTTTGATGATTTGCACTATTTTTGGGTTTTTTCGTATTTTTCTGATTTATTTGTATTTTCTGAGTTTTAACAGTTTCAAAACCCCTAACTTTGCACTTGAACAGCTTTTAAACAAATAGAAGAAAAATTCTATAAACTTGGAAATAACAAGATAACACCTTTATCTAAACTTCTACCAAAGGAAATGTCAAATTACGATCATACCCGGAAGATACGATTTTTTGAAGTTGACAGAAAATAACACTGGTTATCAACAACCCAAAAATTTGATTTTCATTGATATCTTCTATTACATCGCTTTCTCCACCATGAAATTGATACAAAATGATATAATGGAGTTGGGCGCCCCTGCTACACACAACAAACTAACCAAAATGCAAGAGACTGAATTATCTAAACCCACGCCAGGCAAGCACAGGTACGGCCAAGTGCTGGAGTTGTACGACCAGCCTGAAAAACCACAATCTGAACACTAAATCCCAGGAAACTCTCCTCAATATGGTCGCTATGCATAGAAAGTGACTGTGCAAACCCTGGAATATCAAACCCTAACTGAAGATGCCACAAACTCTGAAATATAGAGGCCCAGAATGGTACGGCCTATGTTGGAGAGTGAATATAATATAATATCAACAAATAATACCACAATCACCTCCAAAAACCCACTGATTTCTGAAAACAATGAAGCTCTATGCACCCTCTGTGCTGAAGATGCTCAAAATCACCCTGAGAGTATCTTTCAACTCCGAAGATGATGTTCTTGCCGGAGGATTTCGTCTCCAAACAAGCTCAAACCCTTGCAAAATGCCCTGCAAGTTTTCTCTCCAAGAGAAGCCAAATAAAATATATCCAAGCATATCAATATGAGAGCAAGCAATCAATAAATAGACTCCTCATTGAGAAGTTTCCTCTGGTGGGCTCAATGTGGGATAAAACATAAAGTCACCTTATAAAGTCACTTTATAATTAAAACTCCTTTTTGCTCCAAAAAACCCCTTTTTAATTAAAAATATAGATATCTGATGTGCAAGGCTCCAAAATAAAGCGTCTATGATTTAAAAATTTTAATTCCCTTTCCAACGAGCTATAACACTTAGGTGCCCATTAAATTATTTAATTAAAATGGCAACCTTAGAAGAAAATAATTAAATATAGCTCGTATTAACACCCAAATTACGAAAACGGTCGAAAAGCATCGGAATCGAAAACCGACTGCACAGGAGTGATACCGATGATGAATAATGATGAACGGACCTAACTGGGTGACTTGCTATAAATAGACGCTCTCTCCAAGAATATTGGAGATCAAACTAGAAGCTGGGTACAACCTCGAAAAGTGTCATCGGGGTCCTCTAGACCACCTGAGCTCAATGCCATCATCAGAAATCCCCTCTGACACGTTTGACGGACTCCAAGAGAGCTAGGGTCAACCACAATGCTAAAGTGACCAAGAATGGGGACATTACAGTCTCTAGGAGTGATTCTATCATTTCTTCCCAAGGGTTTCTTCTTAGCCATTTTTTGTTCTAAGGAAGAAAGAGAAAGAATCCTAAAAGGGGGTCCTTGGTTTATGGGAAGAGCAGGGCTCTTCCTTACCCGTTGGTATGAAGGCTTTTCACCTGAAAATGTAAATTTATCCCTAGTACTAGTCTAGGTAAGGATGTTTGGATTACCCATTGAATTTTGGGAAATAGATACCTTCAAGGCAATAGGCAACACTCTAGGAGAATTCCTTGAGATTTTAGATACAACAAAAGATGGATTTTTGGCTATTTATGCTCGAATATTGGTTATGATTGATATAAGTAAAGCTTTACCGAAATAATCATTCTTAAGTATGGGGATAAGATGTGGACCCAAACTATAGATTATGAAAACTTATCTTTTAGATGTAGAAGATGTCATGAGGTGGGGCATATTGAGAGATCATGCCCTAAGAAGAGCCCAACATAATCATTTGTAGAAAATCGTAGGAGAAATTTACAAATGGGTATGGATAAAGATGGTTTTCAACTTCCAAAAAATAGATCTAGGAAAATAAAAGAAAATGAATAGTGGAGACCAATAAGAAAGGATATTGGAAGAAATTCCAATTCTTTTGAGGCTTTAGCCTATGAAGAAAAAGTAGATCAAAACTTAGAGGACATAGGACAACAATTTCAACATATTAGCAAGGAACCGTCTATTCAATATGATCATAATTTAAGGAAGAAAATTCTTGATGAACCCAAGGAATGTGTTTCATCATATTTTGAGGACTCTCTTGAAGTACCGTGCACCATTCAGGAGGAAATAATTAGTAAAGAGAATGTAGTTTTAGAAGGTAATACATATGCCATTAATAAAAAAATACCAGAAAATGAGCAGGATAAGTCAAAAGCTTTAATAATAGAGCCAGGAGAGGATAATTATATTGAAAAACAAAATGGTGAAAGAATATTGAGGAATAGAATAATAAGACCTACTCCTGATATAGGCAAGGCAAAAAGAGGAAAACCCTCAAATCATCAAGCAAGATCTAGGGAAGCAAGAGCTAACATAGAGAAAGGAACACAAACTAAGTTGGTTGAACTTCTCTTTACCAAACAACAAAATGATATTGGTAATACGCAAGAGGGGCCAAAAGTCCCTAATATGACATGATTATCATCTCATGGAATATAAGGGGTGCTAATGCCCCTTCAAAGCATAGGTGTATTAGGGACCTATGTTTAAGTAATAAACCTGATATTCTCTATATTCAAGAAACTAAAATGACAAAAGAAGAAGTTTCAAAAACTATGAAAGTAGTTTGGGCAAGATGTGAATGGGATGCTATGGATTCTAAAGGAGTAGTAGGGGGAATTCTAACTTGTTGGAATCCTTCTAGAACCTCTTGTGTAACCATTCAAAAAACTAGGCATTGGATAGCCTCTTTAGTCACTTGCTACTTTGTTGATATTCGCTTCATCCTTATCAATGTGTATGGTCCTACAACTCAGTCAGGTAGATTAGAAGTTTGGAGTGAAATTGAGGCCTTTATGAGAAGTAAAGATCAAGAAATCCATTTCATGATCATTGGAGATTTTAACGCCATTACCAAGTTGAATGAAAAATTTGGGGGAATTAGGAAATTGACCCAAAGTATGAGAGATTTCTCAGCTTTTATTCAAAACAACAATCTTTGGGAAGTTGAGTTTGAAGAAGACAACTATACTTGGACCAACAACAGGAGAGGCCAAAACCTAATAGCAAAAAAATTAGATAGATGCATTCTCTCAGATCATTGGCTAGATGAAGGAACTTGTGCTAAAATTAATACCTTAACTAGGATTGGTTCAGATCATTGGCCAATAAGAGTTAAAATGGTGGTTAGTGAATTCAAAAAATATCTTATTTTAAATATGAGCAGATGTGGGAAGACCATCCTCAATTTGTTGATATGATAGCTCAAACATGGAATTTTTTAGGTAATGGTGGGTTGTATGCTCTTCCAAACCAAATTAAAGCTATGACATCTAGATTAAAATATTGGAACAAGAACACCTTTGGAAACATTTTTGAGAAGAAAGAAGATCTAAAAGATAAACTTTCAAAACTCCAAAAAAGTGATGAAAATAATACAAGCTCAGAGGAAAGGGAGTTGCTTAGTGAATATCATAATATTTTGAGTAAGGAAGAGAAATTCTGGAGATTAAAATCAAGACAGACTTGGTTAAAAGAAGGAGATAAAAATACAAAGTTTTTTCATAGGATGGCTATAGTACAAAGATCTTCTAGAATTGGTAGAATTAAATCAATAGAATGGGTTTGGATTGAAGATCGGAGTGAAATTAGAAAAGAGGCTAAGTCATTTTTTCAAAATATTCTAGGTTCAGAGGAGACCGAAGTTCTTAATGATAAACTTCTTCAAGATGTTCCTTTAGTTATAACAAATGAAGACAATAGGAAACTGATGGAGCCTATTACTCTAGAAGAAGTTCATTTAGCTCTTTTCTCTTTTAATAAGGATAAATCCCCTGGTCCAGATGGACTCTCTATAGCTTTTTACCAACATAATTGGGATATAGTGAAGGATTCTTTATTGGTGGTAGTGGAACAGTCTAGGGTAAAACAATACATTCCTTATAAAATAAATGCAACTTATCTTACCCTAATTCCAAAAAAGAAGGATGTTGAATTGTTTGATTCTTTTAGACCCATAAGCCTTTGTAATATGGCTTATAATATTATTTCCAAAGTGATGGCGAATAGATTAAGGCCATTGTTAGATAAAATCATTTTAGAAGAGCAAGGAGGTTTTGTGAAAGGGAGACAAATTTTGGATGGGATTATAGTAGCTCATGAAGTTATACATTCAGCAACTTCAAGAAAAGAGAAAGCTATGATCTTAAAACTTGATATGAGTAAAGCCTATGATAGGGTTAAATGGAATTTTCTTTTTGCAATTTTAGATAAGTTTGGTTTTGGGAAGAAATGGGTTAGATGGATTAAAGCTTGTGTCTCTACAGTTTCTTATTCAGTGTTGGTCAATGGGTTAGTGATAGATTCTTTTAAAGCTAAGAGAGGCCTTAGACAAGGAGATCCTTTATCTCCTTATTTGTTCATTATTATGGCAGAAGTTTTGAGTAGGAACTTAAATAAGGCTTACAAATATGGGATTATAAGTGGACTTAAGGTTAGTAATAACATCGATAACATCACCCATCAACAGTTTGTAGATGATACAACCCTTTTTGGAAGGGCAAGTATAAATGAGGCCAGAGCTTTGAATAACTTTTTAAAAGAGTACGAAAGAGCTTCAGGGCAAAAAATTAATAGGACTAAATCCAAAATTTACTTTCTTAACACTTCTGCTAATATCAAAGCAAGAATTTGTAGGTTGCTTCAAATGGAGGAGGCAAATTTACCAACTACTTATCTAGGGATGCCTTTATTTGAGGGGAGAATGAGGATAGATTTATGGAATCCAGTTATTAGTAAAGTTCAAAATAAACTTCCAACTTGGAAAGGTAGATGGTTATCTTTAGCAGGAAGAGTGCAGTTAATTAAGTCAATCCTACAAGCCATTCCAACTTATTATATGTCTTTGTATTCTATGCCAAAATCTGTTGAAAAAAGTCTAATATTTATTATGCGATCATTTTTATGGTCAGGTTTACATGATAAAAGGAAATTTTCTTTGGTAAAATGGAGCAAGTTGTGTGATGACAAAACTAGGGGAGGTCTTGGTTTAAGAGCTCTTACAGATGCAAACTTAGCTCTTAGGGGAAAAGTTATCTGGAGATTGTACAAAGAGAGTCAAAGACAATGGGCAAGAATTCTTCTAAGTAAGTATGTTGATCCCAATGACCCAAGTTTAATATTTATTGCTCTCTCTCTTCCAAATGGTTCTGCTCTTTGGAATGGTTTAAAAAAATCTATTGATCTTATGATTAAAGGTTTAATATGGGTGGTGGGAACTGGAGAAAAAATTTCTATTTGGATAGATACTTGGTGTGATAAAAAACCTCTCAATTTAGATCCAGTTTTGAAACCATGGATGAGATTGCTTCAAGACAAATATGGTGATAGGGTTTCAAACATTTTGTACAAGGATCAAGAAGGAAGATACAAATGGAAAGAAGATTTTTTTACAAGTATACAAGACATTGATGCTAGGAGGCAATTGAGTAGAAAGATAACAACTATAATTATTCTGAGGAGTGCCAAGGATAAATTGATTTGGGAGTTGAATAGCTCAGGAGAATACACAACAAGAAGTGGATATAATGTTCAACACCAACATAATAATAATATCACTAGAATTTGGAGAGATATTTGGGATAGCCTAAGCATTCCTAAAGTCAAAATATTTGTTTGGCTAGTATGTCATAGAAGAATTTTATCCTGGGATAACCTTATGAAAAGGGGTTTTCATGGCCCCTCTAAATGTGTTTTCTGTAATAAGGAGGAGGAGAGTATTGACCATCTCTTAGGACATTGCTCAATTGTCTGGAATCTATGGCAATGGATTCTTAATATGTTTGGTAAATGCATGGTGATGAATAGAAAAATTGAAGATTGGTTAAAGCAATGGTAGAGCACTTATAAAAGTGAGGCTTTACAGACAATATGGGATATTTCAAAAGATACAATACTTTGGACTATATGGCTAGAAAGGAATAGAAGAATTTTTAAAGGGAAGGAAAGCAGTTTAGAGTTAATGAAAAAGAAGATATGTTTAGCCATAGAGGAGTCTAAACCAACCCTATCAACTCCCCCTATCCCTAATTTGGAAGCAAAGAGTCTTGATAGATGGAGTCAAGTCATTAAATGGAATTATGATATTGGGTACAAGAGAAGCAAAAATAAGGTTAAGAATATAAAGTGGAAACCACTAGATGTGGAGTGGGTTAAGTTGAATTTTGATGGAGCATCTAAAGGAAACCCAGGACCAGCAGGAGGAGGAGGAATAATTAGAAATAATAGAGGAGAGATTTTGTCTCATTATGCTTTCAATTGTGGATTTAAGACAAATAATGAAGTTGAAGCTTGGGAAGCTTTAGAAGGGTTAAAAATATGTAAACAAATGAAATGGAATAGAGTTTGGATGGAAGGTGATTCTCTCATAGTAATAAATGCAATTTTGAGGAAAGCAAAGGCTCCATGGAACATACAAGAGATAATTGTGGAAATTCAAGATCTTGCTAAAGAGTTTGAAGAAATCAGGTTTACACATATATTAAGGGAAGGAAACAAATGTGCAGATAAGCTAGCCAATAGAGGGGTTTTGGTTGAGGATCATGAAGTTAACATCTCCTTTCCATGGTTAGAGGAAGTAGAAAGTTTAGTTGAAGCTGACAAAAATTGTTGATTGCCTAAATCATTTAATGATTAAGATTTACTTTAATATTTTCCATTGGTAATATCTATTTTATTTTGTAACAATAATATGTGTTCATTTAGACTATTTATTATAATTTTTGTTGTTGCACTTGTGTTTCAGGAAGGAAACTAGCAATCCAGATTTGGTAAAGCAGACTATGTTAGTGCGATGTTCTGGAAATATTACTCTACTAAGATGCAAGGCATATATAGTAGAGGTGAAGTTTTGGCATTGTGAAGGCTGCTATAGAAAAATGTCAAGAAAGATGCTAAATTTTGGAGTAATTGTATTCATACAGAGATTTGAAAAGATCCAAAAATTGAAAATCAAGAATTCAGACATTTTATGTAAAATGATGTAGGTTTCTAACTATAGCATCTCAATTGAGATGAGAAGTGTATCTATTTGTAAGCTCTCAAGCTCTAAATAAGAGAGATGTAATTTGTTAAGGGTGGGGGACCCAAGTACAACCCCTTTTTATCAAGCAATATATATATATATATATATATATATATATATATATATATATATATATATATATATATATATATTTATTTATTTATATATATTTTGGGTTAGTTATAAACTTTATATTTTAAGATAAAGTGTTTTTTTATTGCCTTTTAAAGTGTAATTTTTTTTTTTAATTTGTGGAAAACATCCCAAAAGGGATGCCACTTTCGGGTAAGACCCAAGGAGGCAGGGGTATCCATTCCGTCAAAAACGCCCAGTACTCGGACCTGACCTACCACCTTTGACATACTCAAGGAGCAAACAAACAAACAAAACCAATTTAAAAATAAGTAAATCACAACAAAAATAATAAAATAAAATAAAAAACATGCTCCTTGAGTGTGTCAAAACAAAAGCACAACCAAACACGCACAATAAGATAAAACATAACAAAAAAAAAAACATGAAAAATACAAGAACCACATAACAAAACACAAACAAGACAAAAATAACAGAACACTACAAAGACATAACCCAAAAAAAAAACATGAAAAATAAACACAACCAAAACCTAAAAAATGAAAAAAAATAAAATAAAAATAAAAATAAAAAACAACCAACAACATACAATAAACAAAAGCAAAAAACATAGAAAACACTCACACAAAAAACACGAATTAACACAAACAAAGAGAAACCCAAGAACAAGAACGAAAAAAACACAAGAACAATAACAACAAAAAAACAACACAAAGAACACAAAAACAAAACAAAAGAACCCACCCACCTTAAAAAACTAAAAAAAAAAAAGAAAAAAGAAAAAAACAATTAAACATAACAATGACCTATCTAGACCATAAGACTATTAAGGCAAGAATCAACAGAGGAAACAAAAGAAAGAATAGAATGAGCTAGAGAACTAAAAAAAACTGAATGAACTAAAGAGAAGCTAAAAAAAAAAAAACTAGGTACCTTCGAAACTGGAGCCATCCAAAGAAATGATAGAAAGAAGAGCTTCCCTAATTTGAGAAGCCCACCATCTAGGAGGGTGGCCATAACAAGTAAGATCACCTTTGTCCAAAGCCCAATTAGCTAAAGCATCATCACTCTTGTTTTGATCTCTGAGCACATGATTGTAATCAACTTTCAAAAATCTCATCTGGATTAATTGATTCTTCTCAATAATTATTTTTATTCTCCAATCCACCTTATGATTCTTAGAAGGAGTCTTCAAGAGATTAGTCATAAGTTGAGAGTCAGAATCAACTAACACCTTTTCCCATCCAACCTTAGTAGCCTGAGGATACCATACCCCTTAGCAAGGTCTCGATCAATTTTATAGGGATAGGATTGCACACCATGTTTCAATGATTTTTTTTCCATTGCCTTTCAAGTGTAATAAATATACATTGTTTTTCCTCATAACAAAGAAAAAGGTTGTATACTATGTTTAAATGATTGGAGTACTAGATAACTATATACTTAGTTATCAAACACGAGTTTGAGTTCGATACTTTTGAAATTTGAAAAAGAATAACATGTTTAAATATTCGAAATAAAATTCGATATATTATAAATGCACATATATCCTTTTTATTTTAATGTTATGTAAATAAATTAGTAATTAAGAAAGTTAAAGGTAGACTTGAAACAAACCTTAATAATTCTTTTGTCATATACTTTCAAGCTTCTACGGTAGATTTGAATGGTATTATTTTAAATAGTTTTTTTTTGGAAAAAAAAAATTGCCATTTAATTTTACTTTCATTGGTTCATCCAAACCCCATAAGAAGGGCGGAGGTCCAAGGTTCAAATCTCGGGCCTCGACGGACTGAACGCTTGTCCCTTTCCTGATGCTTTCAGCGGCGTATTGTTGCATGGCAGTTATAGGCGCAGACTGTGTGAAGATCTGTGTGGCGGCTTCCAAGGCGGATATCGCAGAATACTGTGGTGGCCATAAAAGTTGGATAGCTTGCCGGATTCTTGGCAGCTACTCGATTCCACCATGTAAAAAAAAAAAAATATATATATATATATATATATATATATATATTACTTTCAACATTTAAATATAAAATTTTATTTAAATATATTAAAAAATGTAAACCTACACTTTACATTTTTAATATAAAACTTTTACTTAAATGTATCAAAAATATATTTATAAACATTAAAATTAAATGTAAAATACATTTTATTTAATTTAATTTTTTATTTATCAGCGTGTATTTTTTCCTTCATATGTGTGTTCAATTTTTTTCCTGTCGAATTTAGAGTTGAAAACACATGTGAAAATTTTCTCGCATGCATTTTCCTCTTCCCACATGCATTCCCCTACTTGTTTTTCACCCAATTTTTTTTCTTGCTGAATTTAAGGTTTATTCGCTAAGGTTTTAAATTCGGCGAATTTCAAATTTTATCTAAAAAAATTGATGAATTTAATAACTAAGACTATATATTAGGTAACCAACATCTTCCATGAAAATAGTCGAAATTAGGGTTGAAAACACATGCAAAAAATTTCCCGCATGCATCTTCCCCTTCCCACATGCATTTCCCTGCCTATTTTTCACCCAATTTGTTTTCTTGCTGAATTTAAGGCTTATTCGCAAAACTTATTCGCTAATGTTTTACATTCGACGAATTTCAAATTTTATCTAAAAAAAAAATGACGAATTTAATAACTAAGACTATATATTAGGTAACCAACATCTTCCACGAAAATAGTTCCATATGACCTATGACCTAGTTAATGTTAAAAGTTACTTTACATTTTTTTTGTTAATTTGAGTAGTATTTATAAGACGGGGTTTGAAAGGAACCTAAAACCTTAGTACAATCAGAGCTAAACAATCG
This sequence comes from Wollemia nobilis, assembly GCA_028583015.1. Taxonomy (NCBI): domain Eukaryota; kingdom Viridiplantae; phylum Streptophyta; class Pinopsida; order Araucariales; family Araucariaceae; genus Wollemia; species Wollemia nobilis. The sequence continues at coordinate 593,383 of JAQPPZ010002048.1, read as the reverse complement.
TACGTAGAGCAAACATTTTGAAAAATGTACTACCATCCACTCCAAAAACCCTCAACAACCCATAGGGAAGATCACTAAAATAGGGTATCAACTGAAAAAAGAAAACAAACAGTAAACAGAAAAACTGCCACTAAGACACAAGTTTCCTTCAGACAGGGGTGAATCCCATCAACCAGTTGGAACAGATTCAAATTTCTCGTTCGACCACTAACACAAAAACCTTTTATTAGCAAAATGAATCCAGTCTTCATGCCAACACCCACGGGAGAGGGTCCCTCTTCTGCCAGTTTTGTGATCTTCCTTTTTCTTTGTAGCATAGCGGGTCAACATCTTGAAGGCCTCCTCTAGGTATTTGTTCAATGTGTAGATGGTGAATGCCACTAGCTCCAGCAACATCTAGGAGCTTTGATCCTCCTTGTCCCTCGCGGAGTGGAGGAAGAAGACAACTCCACCTTGGGTTTTTTGAGCCTGGCCGAGGAACTGGCCATCGAGGGTATTTGACATCGCTGCACGTTTCTTCTGCCTCGCACTCTTGAGAGGGGAGCCCTTGGACCGCCTTCCAACTGGACCAGGGCCACCAGGGGTCTTGCCAAGGTGACTGGGCAAAGAGGGAGCCTCACCATGGGGACTAGCAGAAACCAGTTTGATGTTATGGACTAGAGGTCTATTGGCTAAAGCATGTCTGAAGATATTTGCTAAAAGGTCTTGGTGCAGCAGCTTTCCATTAGTCTTTTGGCATTTTTCTATGGTCAGGGAAATGGAATACAACAGGTAATCGAGAACACAGATTGGCTTATCATCCTGAAGGTGTTTAACAAACGCTAAGTGAAAGCTACGCAACGACTTCTTTGGGTCATCACATGTAACATATTGCATTAAGGGAATAATGGCGACGTTCTAAGGGGGTGGGAGGGAAGACACATGCAAGGTGGACTTATCCCAGGCTAGGATCTTCCCTTTGTCAGGGAATTGATCCGTCTCCTCTTCCTAATTATGGTTATCATGCTTGATAAAGTGCCCAGTCAACGAAAAGCCTGTAATCTCAGCAAGCAATTCAATTGTCACCTTTAAGTGGATTCCTGTGACGGTGACCTCGCCCTGGTTCCACAAGGAAACAAAATCTCTAGTAATATGTTCTTCGGATCTAGAGAATTTCTCCAAGAAAGCGGTAAACCCCTTAGCACCCATAAATATCTTAGCAGCAGGGTCAATCTTCAGTTGGGTGGGCTCAACAAAGGTCATGCTTTTAGGAGGGGGATAGGGGTCGAAAACGAGGAGTCAAGGGACAGAGGGGCTGAAGGGGAAGACCAGCAGAGTCGAGACAGGGAAACCAAAGGATGTACATGTAGAGAGTCTAAGGCTAAGGCTGGTTAAAAGGATGTGGGTCGAGCGAAGGAGGTTGAAAGCGATGGGAGCAGATTGGATGGAACTACGATGGGGGAAGGCACAAGACGACCCTTAGAGGAGATTGGATGAGAGCGCATAATCATTCCTAATTGTGGAAAAATCAACCTCAACTAGCTCAAGATACGAAGGATCGAAACTTGCGTGCGAGGTTAGGGAAGCTTCCAAAAACAACTCTGTGAGGGGAAATAGAGGGTGTTGGGAATAGCAACAGACAACTTGGGAAGGCAATAAGGGCTGGGGAAAAATACCATTATTGGTGAGGAAGGGGTGAAAATGCCTTCCAAACTTCTAGTTCTTCACCACATAGCAAGAAAGGTGCCTGACACTGATAACTTGGAGCACAACAACTTGGGAGGTCTACATGTCATTGGTCTTGAGGTCTGGATAGCTTCATAATTCAGTCGAGTGGGAGTGTGCCAGTTTTCCCATGTTTTGCCACCCAAGAACTTGATCTTGATGACATAATTGGTCCACACGTGGAACTTACCTGTATACAGGGGCAAAGGCCTAGCAAACTCGCCAATGGTGAGGAAGGTCCTTGCGATTAGATTTTTTCAAGATTCAAATCATTAGGGCCTACCATTTTGAATTTTATTCCTTTCTCGACTTACCGCATTAGTTATTTTTTTGGAAAAGTTCTCTCTTTAGATTCTGACGCTGGTTGACGAGGCTGCCAGGTTGGCCATGAGATCAACTAGTTGATTAGCCTCCTTGAAATTGTGGTGGATAGTCGTCTACGAGCGACTTTGAAAGATTTTTCTAGATTCCTTGATGGTATTGAAGACGTTCCACGAATGGGGTCTTGTCATTCATCATATAGTTTATTATGTTTAGGGAATCACCCTCAATGATGGCCTTTTTAGGGTCCTCTTGAAGCAGGACAAGCCCCCACCATAAAGCCATGGCCTCCATAAAATTGTTGGTCTGAGGCTCGAGGAATTCTGCAAACGTGAGGATCATGGTGCCTTCATGGTCTCGGATGACGCCTCTTGCCCCTGCAAGGCTAGGATTTCCCTTGGAGGCTCCATCAAAGTTCAGCTTGACCCATCCTTTCGAAGGCGACATCCACTTGAGATTGGCCTTGGGATTGGGTCTTGTTTGAGCTCCAGGGTCATCGTCAGGAATACCAAGGGATTTGAAAAGGGTACGCTAAAGAGCTTGGGAAGGGGCCAAGGTACAGGGGATGAGCTGGATGTTTTCAATAGCATAGGTAATGGATTTTGAAGCCACAACTATGGGGTCCCTAGAGGAGGACGAGAAGACCCTATTGCTGTGCTCTATCTAGATTTACCAAATCAAGTGATGGAGGCAGAAGGACCAAAGGGATTGGAGCTTGGGATGGCTAAACAAGTTTGAACACTAGGAGAATAAGTCGATGATGGATTTGGTTTGGATCCACTGAATATGGAAGGAATTGAGAAAGTGGTAGAGGGCTATAGAAGAGAAGGTATAGTTGGTGAAAAGGTGATTCATGGATTCTCATATTGAGGATCATGAAACCTCTTTTAACCAGATTCTCAAGCACGAGGATCTTGTTCTAAATGGCTATCTAGGAGAAGAAACTAATTTTGGGGATGAGTTTATTCCTCCAAACGAGATTGAAAGGGATGGTTGCAACCTGAGTCGGCTCTTGAAAGGTGTAAACTAACTTTACAGAAAAGGACCCTTCATCAGTTCCTCTCCAGATGGGCCTATCCTCTGCCTCTCTCATTGGAATAGTGACTGAATTGAGTAAGCTAGAGAGGTCATTAGCTTGGCGAGATAAGTTGCCCTTGTTAATGGATCTCCACTTCGGCCTACCATTGTGATTGGTTATAAAATTTGCAACCTTGCTCCCTATGTTGACGTCAGTGTATGATTTAAGGACCCCCAACTCCTTGTCCTCGCTCAGAGGATCCTCTTGAAGCCACCTATCGTGTCAGAAGTTAATGATGTTCCCATTTCCTAGAATCTATATTTTGCCTTTCTGAATGAGACTTATGGTCTGGGTGATGGATTTCTAGAACGCTGATCCATTTTGAGGCCCTTGATCATATAAAAAATGGTGATTTTGCAAGTATTTATTTTGGACTATCTAAGCCCACTCGACACCACTGCTGGTGAAAACCTTCCATGCGTGCTTGGCTAGGAGAGAGAGGTTTATTTGTGATACTTTCCTGAGATCGATGTCTCCTTTGCTTTTGCTATGACAGACCAAGTCCCAAGCCACCAAGGGGATTCTCTTCTTATCCTTGTTGTCGGAACAGAGGATCCTCTTTTGGATTTGCTCTATTTTGAAACTCACAAGGGATGGGATTCTGAAGACGAACATGAAGTAAATTGGGATGCTCTAGAGATAGGCCGAAGTGAGGGTGGCCTTGGTTGCCTAGGAAAGGAGGTGACCTTTCCAAGACGCCAACTTTTTTTGGATCCTTTCAATGACATTATTCCACATGGGTTTAGCAAAATTACCAAAGAAAAGGGGAAGCCCAAGGTAGGAAGTGGGGAGAACCTCTGGGGAGAACCCAAGGATCCGCGTAATATTGAATTGCCTGGGGTGGGGGTGTCGATGAATTAAGTTTTGATTTTGAGGAGGTTGATCTTCTGGCCTACAACATTTTCATAAAGGTGAACGATGTGCTTAATGGTCTTGTTCTGGGCAACGAATGATGAAGTGTCCAAGATAGTGTCATAAAGGAACTGCTGATGGGTACCTGGATTAAGACCAGAGGCAATTTTGATCTTGAAGATGAACCCTCTCCTGCCAGCACTTGCAATGGTCCTCTCTAGAGCCTCAGCTAGGATGATGAACAATATTGGGGACAAGGGGTCTCCCTGCCTCAGGCCTCTAGAGCTAGGGAAGAACCCAGCAGGGGACCCATTGACTAAGATGGAGAACCACGAAGAGGATATGCACCTTATGATGAGATCAACCCAGGACAGGTGGAAGTCAAATTTAAGGAGGACCTCAATGAGAAACTCCCAACTGACCCTATCGAAAGCTTTGTTCATGTCTAGCTTAAGAAGGAAAGCTGGTTTTTTGGCCAAGGTGGCAGAATGTAGGGCCTCATAAATGGTTATCACTCCATTTGTAATGACTCTTCCTTTGATAGAGTTGCCCTAGTAGGGATCGTTGATAAGGGAGAGGATCCCCTTGAGCTTGTTCGCTAGAGCTTTGGTTAGGATTTTGTAAAGGACATTGCAAAGGCTTATAGGGTGAAAGTAAAAAAGAGATTTACAAGTTTGGACTTTGGGAACCAGGGCAATGAAGGTTGAGTTGATCCCTCGGGGTTGGAAAACTGAAGATCTCAAACTGCTGCACACACCTCAAGCTCGATCAAGTCCCAAAATGCTTGGAAGAAATGCGGAGGGAATCCATATGGTCTGAGGGACTTGTCAGGCTGCATTGAGAATAAAGCTCCTTTGATATCTTCAACAGCTAGAGGGCTAATGAGAATTTCATTGGTGGAGGAAGAAATATAATAGGAAATGTTGTCCAAGAGGGCCTTGATCGCCTGGGGGGAGTCCGGGGAGGGGGTACCTAGAAGGGATTGGAAGAAGTTGGTTGATTCATCCCAAATCTCAGAGATAGCCCTTGTGACCCTCCCATCATTGTAGGTGAGTTCTAAGAGTTTTTTGGAGCTCTTGTTTCTCAAGGTAGATGCATGAAATAATTTGGTATTCGAGTCACCATCCTTGAGCCACAACATCCGTTGGACTATTTTATATTTTAGTCTTATGTGAGCTTATCCTCGAACTATAAGCATATTTGATTTTCATTGATGTCTTTATTTATAGAGGTTGTTTGTTGTTACTCATGTGGATTTAGCTCCAGAAAGTAATGCATTTTTTTCTTTATATATTTTGAACTTGAAAATTTAAAATACAAGATATTTGTCTCAGGGGACAATGTAATTGTTTAGGTTTTGGCTCTTCTTCAAGAGGTCCAAGGTTAAAACCGTAACGTAGACAACACAATTATTCAAACTTTGGCTCTTCTTTGGGAGGTCCAAGGTTCAAACTACAACATTGTAATTGTTTAGGCTTTGGATCTTCCTCGGAAGGTCTACGGTTCAAACTGCAACGTAGGCGAGTATGTGAGGAGGTGGGTGTGTGTATGGTTTTGTGTTTGGTCCCTATTGATAAGCTTAGCCCTCACCCTTATCAAAACTTATAGTTGAGATCTGATCCCTTATCAAAGGTTATAGTTGGAATGAAAATACCCAACTTTAAGCAATCCTGAACATTAGTCGTAAGAATTTTTCACACTAACCTTAATAAAAAAACAAATACAAAACATTTAAAAAATCAATAAAAAACAAAGATTCAAAAGGGAGGTTGGACTTCTAAAACAAGATTGGGTCATTTTTATGCAATTTATACTTCATCTCGATACTAATATTATGTAAAAAGGATCCTTAAAATTTTCTACATGTATTAGATTTTTAACAATCTTATGGCATGAACCCTTAGAAAATAAATATTGTATTTATTACGTTTTTATTTAAATAATGTGAGAAAATTTTACGTTGAGTATTCTCACCTCAATGTTTTTTTATTTGAATAATATAAGAAACCCTTATGATTGAGGTTTTTTTAATTTGGATAGTGTGAGAAATCTTTATATCAAGGTTTAGGGTTGAGTATTCTCATCTCAACCATAATCCTTCGCAAGGTGGAGAGCTAAGCTTATCAATAAATAATTAACACACACGTCATCATTGAACCTTTCGTTGTTTGAACCTTGGATCTCTCGAGGAAGAACCAACGTCCTTACATTATATCCCAGAACATTGCATTTATGAGCATTCTCATCCCAACCATGATCCCTGGTAAGGTGGAGAGCTAAGCTTATCCCCTAAGCTTATCAATAGGGAATTAACACACACGTCGCCTTTTGAACCTTGGACCTTCCAAGGTTCTTCCTCGAAACATTTCATTCACTATGTTATTCCACCATGATAACTAAACACTATATATCAAATGACATAAACTCAAATGAGTAAAAAATATTTATTTGATTTTTTTTAAGTTATATAAATATACAGCGTAATGGTTTGGGCTTTGGCTCTTCTTCGGAAGGTCTAAGGTTCAAACCATGACGTGGAGGGTGGTTAGTAGAAAGGTGATTGAAGAAGTTCTCTTCTATCAATCCCTTTATTAGGAGTTCTCTTCCAGTTGTTAATACGTTGATAATAGTGCCATCTCGGGGGATTGATCGGGAGAGCCGGAAATACATAGATAATAAGGTTGTTTGAACTGCCCAATAAGGAATAAAGTGATCCCCGTGGACAAGTGTATGAGGGGGTGGGTGTGTGGTGGTTGTATGTTAAATTCTTTATTGATAAGCATAACTCTCAACTTTACATAGATCATGGTTGAAAGAAGACTACTTAACCCTATATATTGATCATAGAAATTTTGACGTTAACCAAATTAAAAAAATAACTAAAAATACGAATTCCACACAATTTAAATCTAACATATGTCTAAATACTAGTATTGTACGTATGGTTTGTTAAAGTATTGCAATAATGTGCTCATGTCGTAATTTAAGAAAATTTGTTTCGATACTCTAACCATTTAAAAACAGAAAACTACATGGACTTGTTACAGTGTATTTCATATTTCATATTACAGTTTTTTAGAAGCTCTTTCTCTTTTAAAAAATCCAATTTTTTTCTTTTAAAACTTAGGTATAGTATAATAAGGATGCAATATGAACACATGAAATGTGTGAGCCTGCATGAGCCTGCATAATCATGGCCTCTGGATCTAGAAGATTTGTTTCGATATATTATAAGGAGGATGCAATATGAACACATGAAATGTGTGAGCCTGCATAATCATGGCCTCTGGATCTAGAAGATTTGTTTCGGTACTCTAACTATTTTAAGAAAAAATTACATGGATTATTTTTTTGTTACTGTATTTCATTACAGTTTTTTTAGAAGCTTCTTTCTCTTTTAAAAAAATCCATATTTTAAAATATGGTATAATAAGGATGCAATATGAACAATATCTTTTTCACGTGTGAGCTTGCATAACCATGGCCCCTAGATCTAGACTTCTCAAGGGTTCACATGCTTTACCCTTGTTCAATATAACTCTAGTAAAACCTCTTATAATCCAGGTTAGTTAATGAGCCTATTTAAAAATGTTTTCACTTCTTATTTTTTACTAAATCTGCTATAATAAAGTGTCAAATTACGGATTTAAGCATAGAAGTTTTGTTTGAAGGTTTGCTCCCATATAAGATCAACATATCTTTATACGAGGCAGTCTTATAAGCTTTATAATGCATCATGACTCTTATTGCCATTTTTATAGCTTTATTTAACTCCTCTTAATTGCTCTAAACACCTCAAGCTTGTTATATTTCAACTGTGATATTAATTGAGACAAAAATCAAACTGTGATAAGCTTGTTATATTTCAACTGTGATATTAATTGAGACAAAAATCAAACTGTGATATTAATTGAGACAAAAATCAAAATAGATAAAAATAAGATAAAAAATTTAAAAAATGGAATAAAATTAAGATTTTAAGGAAAATTTAAAATTAAAATTTGGAGAGAATGTGGAGCATCAAAGTCAAGACAATAAATACTTTATTGTATATATATAAGTATAATGCTTTATATTGAAATAACATGCACATAATTGAAGATTGTTGAAGTATGTTTTGAAGGGTTTTTGTTCAATTTTGTTTTCTATTTATTTTCTCCTTTCTATGTTGTTTTAAATATCTGTTGTAAAGCACTACCACATCTCACATTTTGGTATAAGAGCATGGAGATTAGACAAGGAAATAGTTTGAGGATTTGATTCTCTTTAACCAATGAATTCAAATTCAAATTTACAGAGGAAGGATTCACTCATTGTTCAAGCCTTTTTATCTTGAATTTTTCAGATGGCAAATGATCTTTTTTGGAGATAATAGTTGTTGGTTTGTTTATATTGTTGCTCTGTAGAATTTATTTCGTGCTATTATTTTGTTTCAACTTTGGAAAGCTAGGAATGTTGTTGTCTATTCTAGAAATTCAATTTCTAGTCAGTTTTCTATGCATGAAAAGATTGCGATGTTTTTGATATTACTATTAAGATCCATTCACAAGCTTTCAATTTGACTCATGAGTTGGTACATTTGATAAATCTTATCAAGTACTAACATGAGGCTTCGTGCACTATTAGCAGGGTTTCGCCTAACCTCCCTCTTGCCTCAAGGTCCCTCTATTTCGACGTAGCAGGTTGAGAGGGTGACGTTTTCCAACCTTGTTTGTTCTATTAGTGTCCACAGTAAGGTTCGACCCTTTGCCTAGTTATGTTGTTTATTTACCCTTTTAAGTATTGGTTTTGTTTTTGGCCTCAAGCCTCATCTTTACAGTATTAATTGTTTAGGTGGCCTTGCACCCCAAGCTATGATTTTTATTGTCACCTCTCTTATTTTTTTGAATATAATTATTGTTTCCAATAAAAAATACAAAGGAAAACTTCAAACATTATTATTGTAGTTGTCATGGCACATGGTAATGCTTCATTACTCATCATATAATTTAAAGAATAAAATTACGATTGTTGGTGCATAAAGATGAGGGCCTTGTTCATTACAAATAAATTATGTATTGTTGTGAGAAATGGATACAAGGAACTAGTGGAATGAAGCATTTATAATTTAAAAAAAATATTAAGAAAGCTAATATGAAACTCAAAATTTTGAATTAATAAAAATCAAGAAAGAGTGCAATTCAAAAATAAAATTATAGAATGTTTTTATTGCTTAGAAAACATAGTACAATGCAAGCAATCTCTAAGAAGAGATGTGAGGCTATAACATTGCATCCATTACTTATATGTTGTATAGTCCAGGGTGCATCTCTTACACAATATTTTTAGTGTGTTGGAAATCCATTGTATTAACTATGGAAGGTCACCTACATGGAAATATAGTGGTTCACCTTCCATGAGCTAGAAGGCCATCCATGAAAAAATATGATGACTTATCTTCCACGATTTACAAAGTTAAAGGAAAATTACATATATGTGACTTGTCCTTTTGTGTTTTGTCTTCTAATAATGTGTCAACATGGCCATATATATTTGTTATGAAATCTAAAAATCTAAAATTATTATTTTTAGTAAATATTTTATTTTGCATTTTTAGGGTATCCAAAGCATTTTTCCATGCAATTATTAGTAACTTATTTGTGATAGGGTTACCTGTTCAAATTAGTGTTCTCCATCTAAGTCTTCTAATGCTTCTCGAATGGATCAAAACAAAGTCTTGAGCATAAATTTATACCCTTGATAGTGCAGTTATAATAAAAAAGATCGTGGACATACAACCATACCCCAAAATGGTTGTATGCCTAGATTATTTGTCTCCATTGAAAAGCAATAGTCCCCATTTCATCAACTCCTAATATTAGGTGCAACATTATTTGATTTATTGTGATTCTTTCCCCTTGGTGACCAAATTGTCTTGCCTTGACCACTATGTACATATAAATGAACTACCTTTTAGAGGTCTTAGTCCATGTATAATTTGATCATGCTGCACTAGTGCTACACTGTTTAATCAAGTTCTTCAATGTATAATTATTCTACTAGTATGGAAGTCTCCAATAGGGGTGGATAATAGGGTTTGAGAAGTTCAACATTGAAGATTGGATGCAAACCAAGATTAGATGGAAGATTAAATTCAAAGGTATTCTCTCCCACCCTCTTGGTGATGGTGTATGGTCCATAGTGAGGCGATCTAGTCTTCTTATGGGGTCTTGTAAGTCGCTTTTTTTGAAGATATAACCATATCTTATATCAAACCTTGAATTGATGTGGAATCTAATGTTGGTCATGATATTGCTTATATTTGTCATTTCCAAGAGGTCATGGACTTGTTCTTAGATATGTTTAATCTATTCCACAAATCATTCTACCTTTGCTAATTCTTTTTGTTCATGAGGTAAGTACTCCATGGATTGCATACAAAGATCTACATCAATGGATGCCAAGGGTTGGAACACAACATAAACATGAAATGGGTTGTGTTTGGTAGAGCTAAGTAGAGCTCTATTGCACCCATGTTGAATGTAGGGGAGGGTATCATCCAATGTGCATGGATGCTTGGAATTGTACATTCAAAAAATATGGTAAATTATTTGATTCATAAATTCTAAATACCCATTGGTTTAAGGATTAAAAGCTATGGACATTTTCAAGTTGGTGTCCATCATGTTCCATAGGATGGGCTAGAAAATTCTTAGAAATCTGCTATCGATATATGAGACAATGGATTTTGGTAAGTCAAACTTGAGCCACACATGACTAAAATAGAACTTAATAGTCTCCTCAACTAAAATGGATTTATTACAAATAATAATGATAGATTTTTTTGAAAAATGATCTACTACAAAAACACAATAATTACTATGCTTAGATGTGGGTGAACCTAAGAGGAAATCCATGGAAACAAAATCCCAAGGAGTGGATGGCACTAGTGATGGTCTCTATAGTGCTTGCTTCTTGTTGGCTGGTTTGGTAACAATATAAGGGATACATGACTTGATGTACCTCTAGAAATCATTCCTCGTTGTGGGCCAATAAAAAGTACTTTTGAAGAATTATCAATATTTTTTCCACCTTGTTTGCCACTTTGCTAAAGTGCACTTCCCAAATCATATTTAAGCGCTCACTAACTTGTACATAAATATATCCCATGTGATAAAGGAGGTTATCTAAGATATAAAAATTAAAAACATGATTACCCACACGAAGAGGTTGATATGTGTAACCAAAAGAACTAAACACAAATGATGTATATGAAACAGAAAGAGAGATGATTGAAAAAATGATATTTTATATTAATATTGATATAGGGGAGCCTGAATCTCTCGATATTACAATGCTTCTTGAATTGTCCCAAGTGTGTTAGGGGAAATGTTACAATAATATTTTTCTCTCTTTTTATTACAATGGTTTGATAAGAAAAAGGAGGGTCTTTCAACTCTCCAGCAAACTCCGTGTTCTTTGTTCCTCTGCTATAGCTCCAAGAATGAGTGGGTTTCTGATATCCGATAAGGGGAGCCACTCCAGCTTCAATAGATTTCCAAGTACCTATCTCTTGCACACATGAAAAAGTAAATGAGGTTTAGTAGTACCTGTATACAAGAATGAAAACCATGCAATAAAACCCTCAAACTAAAATTGCAAAAAACACATAAAATGAAACTAGACACCTTGTTGAAATTAAACTTACTGATTTGCACTATCGTGTTTTCCTAGGTCTAAGCAATCGTAGGGGCATGGTTTGGGCTGTTAAACCATGGATAGGCGATGAGGAAATCGCACAAGGGTGGTTTCGATTGTGTAATCATGGATGGGCAGTTTCGATTGAATGGTAGAAGGCTCTAAAAATAGACTTTAGGGCTTCAAATCTCTGGTCTCCTTGGGATGCATGCGAGCTCCTGGTGCTATTTCGGTAGCCTAACGGTATATGTCATCAACATCCTTTGGTTGGTGGGGTGAAGGTGCCTTTATAGGCCCCTTAGGGTTTTAAAGAGAAAAGGGAGGTGGCAAGCCAAGATTGTCAAGTGGCAATCCAAGGCTGCCAAATGGAGGGGGCAGTTAGAGTGAGTCATCTAGGGTGTCTCACTTAACTGGGGTGATGTGGCTACAAGTGGAGTGAGGTGTAAGGGATGTCCCATGTGAAGGGACAAAGGGGACATGAGTGGGGGAGATGTGGCAAGGTGGGTTAGTGAGGTGGCTAGGACACATGTCTAGTGATTAGGTAGGGCATCCTAGGCTGATTTTCCAGATTTATTAAAATTTGGAAAATAGGATAATGTGCAAGATTTTATACACCTAAGTTTAGACTTAGGTATATAATTTTATTATGCTAGGTTGTGATGTGGGATGCCAAATGTGATTTTGTGGATGCCTAGGTTTTGGTGTCTACATATACCCCTTTTTGTACCATGTTGTGTAAAACACAATACGATGCAAAAACAAATGACACCTATCCTTATTGGATGGATGGATGGACTCAAATATTCTCGACGCACAAGAATAAATGACTTTTGAAAATTTTGATTTGTTTGCTTACCCCCTCAATTGGTGAATGGGTAAAGAATGAAACCCACAAGCCAATTCATCAAATGTGCATGATAAAAGGATATGGATGATTAGATGATGTGGATTTGATGTATGTAAATGTTTGATATTGAAATCAACTTGATACCCCAATTTTGGGATGGTTGTATTGTTGCAAATTTACCTTTGGTTTCGATGATGCGCAAAATACTATCATAAAATCGGTAACCACATTAGGAGTTTAGGGACCCCGCTATTGTTAGTTATTTATGTGTTTAGGAACTAGCACATTGGGAATTCGATACTTGAGTGATTTTTTATTATTACCAAATGTGATTTGATTATTTTTCGCTTTTGTGACCCAACGAAGAAGCATTTAAGGATAACCTTGTGCAAATTAGGTTGAACACAGTCTTGCCCAAATATTGAGGGACATAGCTGATTTAATGCCACACTTGATGATATTTGATGATTGCGGGTAAGTGTCATTATGGTGAGCTACCCATTCTATCAAATTGCATGGATTTCCAGTCGTTGCAACCACTAGGTTTGTAGGATAAGTCACTAGATACAAGGATCACTTAATTATGTTGATGATGTTGTTATTTGTGAAATGCGTGTGATTATGCGATGGACATGATGAATTTGGTTTTTGTGAGGTGGTACTTTTATGTTTGTTTTTTTTTTTGTTGGTTAACCGCGTGGGCACAGTTTCTTCTCCCTTTAACTGCGTGTTTGCGGTTGGTGGAGTGTGTGGTTTAGTGCACTCTATGAAATGTGGGCACATGGTTTCGGTCATAAAATAGAGCTATAAAAAGGAGAGTGGTCATTTTTTTTTCATTTGTGCGGTTAATTTGCTTGGCATTTTGATAAGTAAGAGTGAGTGATGGATGTTGGTGGTGAGACAAGCGAAGCGTGTTCAGGTGCTAGAGGTTCAACTGAAGCAAAAGTCGAAGTCCACTATGTTGAGGTAGGTGGTCTAAAATCTTGGTTTAGGTTTTATTTTTTTTTGTTTTGTTGTTTTTATTTCTTTTTCGTTTTTGGTTTTGTGTTTTTTTAACACACTAAGTGGGGGTGGTAAAATATATATATATATATATATATATATATGGCTAACCACGCATGCGCAATTTCTTCTCCCTTTAACCATGTGTGGCCTATTTATTTTTCATTTGTGTTGTTTTATTTTGTTTGGCGATTGAGAAGTGATAGTAAGTGATGGAGGTGGTTTGCGAGACGAGCGGAGCGAGTGCGAATGCAAATGCTGGAGGCTTGACTAGAGTGAAATCCAGAGTCTGCTATGCCAAGGTAGGTGGTCTAAACTCTTGGTTTAGGTTTTATTTTGTTTTTATTTTGTTGTTTTTCTTTTTTCATTTTTGGTTTTGTTTTTGTGTTGTTTTTTTCTATAACCAAAAGAATTGAACACAAATAATGTCTATGAAACAAAAAGAGAGAAGATTGCAAGAAATGATCTTTGTATTAATATTGATACAAGGGAGCCTGAATCTCCCAATTTTATAATGCTTCTTGAATTGCCCCAAGTGTGTTAGGGGTAATGTTATAATGATATTTTGCTCTCTTCTAGTTACAATGATTTGATAAGAAAAATGAGGGTCTTCCAACTTTTTAGCAAACTCCATGTTCTTCGTTCCTCTACTATAGCTCCAAGGATGAGTGAGATTTTGATATCCGAAAAGGGGGACCACTCCAGATTCAATAGCTTTCCAAGTACCTGTCTCCTGCACACATGAAAAAACAAACGGGGTTTTAGTAGCACCTATATACAAGAATGAAAAGCATGCAATAAAATCCTCGAACTAAAGTTGCAGAAAACACATAAAACGAAACTAGACATCTTACTAAAATTAAACTTACTAATCTACATTATCATGCTTTCCTAGTCCTGAGCAACCACAAGGGTGCGGTTTGGGTCGGTAAACCCTGGACAGACGGTGAGGAAACCGTGTGAAGGCAGTTTCAACTGTGTAACCATGCATGGGCAATTTTGGTTGAATGATAGAAGGCTCCAAAAATGGACTTTGGGGTTTCATCTCTGGTCTCCTCGAGATACGTGCAAGCTCCTAATGCTATTTTTATAGCCCGATGGTATATGTTCTCAGCCTCCTTTGGTTGGTGGTGTGAAGGTGCCTTTATAGGCTCCTTAGGGTTTTGGAGGGAAAAGGGATGTGGTAAGCCAAGATTGCCAAGTGGCAATGCAGGGCTGCCAAATGTAGGGAATAGAGAGAGTGAGCCACCCAGGGTGTCTCACTTAACCGGGGTGATGTGGCTACAAGTGGAGTGAGGTGTAAGGGATATCTCATGTGAAGGGACAAAGGGGACATGAGTGGGTGAGATGTGGCAAGGTGGGATAGTGAGGTGGGTAGGACACATGTCTAGTGATTAGGTAGGGTATCCTAGGATGATTTTCTAGATTTATTAAAATATAGAAAATAGGATAATGTGCAGGATTTTATACACCTAAGTTTAGACTTAGGTATATAATTTTATTATGCCAGGTTGTGATGTGTTATGCCAAATGTGATTTTGTGGATGCCTAGGTTTTGGTGTCTACAATATATTTTTGCAAAATCATAATCTACTTCATAAAAGGTGGACCAATTGAAAGTATTATGCCCACATAAATCAAGAATAGTGGTGAGTGTTATGATTGGATGTTGTTTCAAATGATCTATTACTAAATTGACATCCCCTTTCTTATTCTTGATGATCAAATGGAATTACTATAGATATAAGTGAAATGATGGAAAACTAATGTTATTTGCAATTGATGATTACAAGGGGTTACAAGAAGATTCATTTTATAAAAGCATCTTTGGAGACCACAAAATGGGGTTTTATGAGGTGAAAGCCCCTCTTCAGTGAGTTATTCAAAATACCCCAAGGTCTTCCAAGAGATCCTCAAATGGAGTGGGTGTATTGCTTGTGTGCCACTATCGATTGGACCTATCCTCAAGACCTACAAGACTTGCAAAAATGGGTTAGAATGTTTGGGGCCTTGTCCCAATCAGATCCCTCATATTTATAGATAAAAAAACATTAAAATGAAACTAATTAATTACAAAAATAGTACAAATGATTACAAAACCAGTTTGGATGGTGATACCTACTTTTTGGGAGGGTTTTCTATTCTTCTAGTGTTTGAAATTGACTCTTGAAAAGGGTCGTAAGGTACCTTGCAACTGTGACTATGATATCCCGTTAGAAATTTGGTTGGCGCAAAATGGTTTTTGCTACTATTGGAGCTCCTATCCTTGTGGGGTCACCTTCAAAACCTGTAACAAAAAACAATTTTAGGACACAAAAAGAGTGTAAAAAGATATTTTATGTGGTGAATGATAGATATTGTTGGCAAAGTGAATGATGGAATGTAGTGTAACCTAGGTGAATTTTGATAAAATCTGGGTATGCAAATGGTGAATCTTGATATAATCTGGGTATGCGAATGGTGGATTGATAGATTTGGAGAAAATGAACCTATATTTATAGAATTTGGAGAGGTTAGGGTGGGTTGAAGTGTCCCACGAGGTGTCCCTTACAAGGTGTCCCTTAATGTGGCATACCTCATAAGTGCACTTGGGTGACAAAATTTCTCACCCACATACATGTCATAGATTAGAATGGGGATGTAGAGTGAGTCGGGGTTAAATCCTGAATGCAGTAGGATTAACCATGGGTTGAGAGTTGACTTGGATAAGGTAGAAAATAACTCACCCTTGGCCCATGCTTTGAAACCCAAAGTCCTCAAATGTCATTTATGGATTTAAATGCACATGGGGATTTGAAATGGAGCAAGGGTTAAGTCTAACTAGGGTTAGGTTGATCCTAGGTTAGATGTTGAATTTTGGGTGAGGTGGAGGGTGACTCACCATGTCTCCCATGCTTTGGGACACAAAAGTCTTCAAAAGTCATTTAAGACCCTAAATGCTCATGGGGAGATGTGTGGAGCAAGGGTTAAGGTTAACCCTACTTAGGTTGATCCTAGGTTAGACCGAGGTCAAATGGATGAGGTGGAGCCTAGGCTAGTCAAAGAGTAGACTAGGTGAGATGGCCAAGAATCAGATTGACCATGGGATGGAGTTTGACTATGAGGTGGATTTTATCCAAGGTTAGAGATTAACCAAGGTTAAGGTAATATGATGGTCGCATGAGGACCTAGGGTTAAGCATTGAAAATGTCTTAAGTAGCCCAAGGGAGCTTATGAATAGTGCATGAATAGTAGTTTTAACAAATGAATACTGTTTTGAGGCTAATATATGCAAATTTTGTGGGTTTTTGAAATTGATCAACCATGTTGATGGTAGAAGTGGCAATGCGTGGCTTTTGGGTGTCTACATTTAACCCATTTTATACTGTGTTGTGTGAGAACATGGTGCAGTGCAAAAACTTATGACACCAACTTGGTGGTTTGACTTTGAGGAAGATGAATTCATGATGGATGATTACGGTCTTTATTGCATCATGATGAATATTGAGAGATTAGATGCAAGATTGCCTTACTATCATGATCAATGTAAAATACCCCAATTGTGGAAGGGATAAATGTTTTTGAAACTTTACCTTTGATGAATTGTTGAGCTTGATTTGATTTGGTAAACCATTCAGTCCTTGGTAGGTTTGTGGCAGGTGCTTATGACTGCCACTTGGTCTTATGATTGCCACCTTGATGAAGGGAATCCATGATTAACCTATAGGCTCAAACATTGGGCCTATCAAATATTTATTTGAATTGGAGTTTTGTTGAGAGAATAAATTTTAATTTTTGTTTGCCCCAGTAAAGGAGGGTTTGATATAATCTCTAGCAAAGGTTCTTGGACAAACGCAATTTCCAAATTTGAGTATTTGATTATTGATCATGCATAAGGCATTTTTTTTTTATGATGTCTACCCCCTCAAACGATGAGTCAATAGGAGAAGAAATTTTGAAGTAGTGACAAAATGCCTAAAAATTTGGTTGATGGTGCAAGATAATGTGTGCAATCGCATGAGAACTAAATGATAATGGAGATTTAGCATGCAATTGAGGTGATTTTCATCATTTTGGGACATGTGAAGCAATTTGGCTTCGATCACAGGGTAATCTACGACCCAAAAAGTCACAAGGTAACTTACATCTGAGGTGCATGCCTATAAAGCCTTAGTCATAAGGCATGTAAGATATTTCACGACTTGCAAGGGATGAGAGTCATAATGCAAGGAGAGGATGAGAGAGTTTTCGAAGTAAAGCATTATCGAATTGGAGATTGAAGTGGACGAGATGGCCATGGATGTTGCGCAAGAAGGCATGGGAGGGTGTGCAATGTAGGTAAGTTGACCGTATGGTCCTTATTTGTGAATTTCAAGGAATAAAAGGAATCATAAGGCCCTTTTATAATAAAATGAAATCATAGCTTAGGTAATGCATGGGGAATGAAAATGAAATTGGGATGGCATGTATGCATGTGTTTGCGTGTGCCTTTTTTTTGTTGGACATGATTTTTGATGTGCGTGTATGCATGTGTGTGTGTGTGTGTGTGTGTGTGTGTGTGTGTGTGTGTGTGTGTGTGTGTGTGTGTGTGTGTGTGTGTGTGTGTGTGTGAGGATGAAATTAACAAAATAAAGATAAATTTATGAAAATTTGCAAAATGGATAGTCAAATCTACCCAAATCCATAAGATCATAGGTTATCTTGCAATTGTACAATTGTATGGATGTATGAATGTTGTACAAAAATTTGATTTTTTTAAGTTGGTGAAGTATTGGTGCTGAATAGGGGAAGGACGTAGAGCTAAAGCATCGATTTTGTTCCTTGCTTGTGGATCTAAAGAAGATATAGGGCATAGGCAAGAAATAGTGTCTATGAGATGTAGGTTTTTACAAAGCAGCGAAGATGGTGATAGTGCATTGTGACCACTCGTATTTGGCTATGTTGAGCAATAGGTGGTATCTTGATCGAAACACCTTTCATCTCTCAATAGAGGAAATAACTATTACATTAGAGGATATATATATATATATATATATATATATATATATATATATATATATATATATATATATATATATATATATATATATTATATATCTACTATCGATGGAGGGATTGATAGTGATCAACATAGGGAGAGAGAGGAGTGCCATACTACAATGGACCTCTAGAGACATATGGGAGGGAGTGAGAGTGACTAACGATGGTGTAGTGTACGATGAGTGTTGGAAGGATAGATTGTTATCATTGAGGCATTACCTAGTGATGGTCCTTATTTCAAGCTATGTGTTGCCTAACACTTTCAAATGTAGATTCCCATGGAGGATGATGGGGGTGGTGTGTGATATGGTGGAGCAAGGGTATATATTTGTGAGGGCTCCAAAACTATTGGTATAGATATTCAATGAGATGCATGCACTATGGATGACAAAATGGTCAATGTTGGACAACAATTTACTACTATAGTTTTGGGATTGGGAGCACATAACAGTACTGAGACTAAAGGGGTTATCATACAAAGTGTACAAGTTGATGGGGATGGATCTGTCATATGCTTGACGATGGTGGATTGACATGGAGGTATGACTAAGGAGGCCACATGAGGGATAACCACTCTATTAGAGAGGGGCATTTGATACTCTAAGATGATAAGACACTATTTGATACCCATGGAGAGAGGCATCATTGTGGGGCAAGACCGAATTTGAGCTAGACCATGTGAGGCATGGACGATGGGTGACTGAACAGGAGGCAATATAAACATAGTACTTACCATTCACTTAGGTGATAAGGCAATTTGGGTTTTCATAAGGATTACCTGATTTACTAGTAGTTATCTAAAGGGTGTTGGGTGCCAAACACTGGTTAATTTTGTCTTATATTTGTCACAACACTCACATTTAAATTGTTAACCCAGGAGCTCGTAGACTTTCAAAAAGCCACGATTGAAACTACTCACATTACCACTTTTTGAGAGGAATCCATTAACTACTATTGGGGGTGTTTATAAATCATCAGTTGATTTATCCACACCAAGAAAACTTAGACATAATTAAATTATGTAAAAATAAACACACCACTCAGAAAGCAATTAACACACTTACGTAAAAAGAACACAACCTTAAAATAATTAAATTAATCTAGAAATGAATATACTACTTATGCAAAATTAAATTTATGAAAGAAAATAATTAAGATACAAGGGAGGAATACTGGCTTGGAGTGGGCCCCAGCTCTAGTAAATTTTGCCCAACAAATCACGAAAATAATACGCAGATGAGAAAATGCTCAAGCTTTATTAGCAGTGCATAAATATTACATGCAATAATGTTCTAAAAGAATGCTTCCCCCTGCTACAGAGAAGTCCGTGTGTTTATATACAATACACAAGACTTCTTTTTGTAGTTTTGTTATAATAGGTATTTCGGTTACAGTCTAAACTGGGATAGTTCAGTTAGTGTAGCCAGCACGCGATGATCAACTTCTTTGTCATTTCCTTGCAATCGGGTGAATTATGGTTCTGCTTCAGGAGTGGTTGCACGTCCATCCACCCTGTCTGGGACAACTCATTCATGTTTCCAACTAATGACGTGGAACGATGGTCGTCAGGGTCATTCTTCAGCCATTTGGTCAATGCACATGATCTGGGCATCCACTCGAGGAAGGCACGTACTTCAGTAAGGCATCTTCTTTAATAAGGTGCCTACTTGAATAAGGCATCTCCTTCAGTAGGGCACCTACTTCAGAAAGGCACCTACTAGAGTAAGGCACCTACTTCAGTAAGGTGCCTACTTCAGTAAGGCGCCTACCTCCATATGCCTTCATCTGATCGAGTAGAACCGTGCTAGGTCCATGTAGGACCTCGACTGAGCAAAAGATGAAAAAATCAAGGAAATAACTACACAAAACACAATTCACACATGGATTAGATAATACACATGATTTCATTAAATAAATACATAATATTTGATATAAATATACAACTCATGATATATTTCCGCACAAAAACTGTTAGTACATATACAAAAATATGAGCATATCTAGTGCTCATCATCCCCCCATGCCTAATATGTGTCACACCCTCGTGTAACTAAAACCAAATAATCAAATCTTCTGCAGAGACCACCCTTCTTCATTTTCTCTTCTTGTTGGTGGCCTTGGCTTTGTCTCCGTCATGAGGCTTTAGTTTTTGTTGAGGGGCCCTGGTTTGTTGCGGGACGTCCTTGGGCTGTGCTGCCCTTCGGTTATGCTGGCTACTGACTGTGCTGGGTTGGCCTACATTTTACGTTGACTTCTTGTTACGCTGGCTTTGCCTCCCTACCATGCTTGGTCCAACACCTATATTGGGTGCTGCTACTACAGTCGTCGCTCCCTTCTAGAAGGTTACCTCTACTTCCTACCATAAGTCAATGTGTTGAGGGCGTAGCTCTCCGAAGGGAATGTCAGAGTCATCCCTCTTTCGTACAACCATGCTGGCCTTGTACAACCAAAGTTCTTCGAGGGTGAGGTCGACGTTTTATTTTATGATCGTTGCTGCATCTACCTTTGGTCCATATACTCCCCATATTGCTAGCCATTTCTTCATCTTAGAGGGTTGACCCTATGACGAACCATAGATATCCCAAAATTGATCGTCGTTAGCAGGGTTCACACAGATGCCTGGCCATCTTTCTTCCTTTTTGGCAGCTTTCCTAGCTGCCTTTGCCTCCTCGAAATCCTTACAAAGTTCAAATTTTTCTTTCTACGCAACGAAGGCCCCCACACTTGCTTCCCATTCCTCATCCAAATGGGGGTTCAGTTCCGCAAATGTTACTCTAGCCTTTCTTTTGGACCTCTTCTGCATTGTTTGCGATACCTTCCCCTTTCCTTTATCTGGTATTACGATGACCTGTGTGGGGAGGTCTTCCTTTTTCATGAAGGCAACCTCCTTATTGGATGATCTAGGGAGCTGTTCCTCTGATCGAAGGTCCCCCGTAGTTGTTCCCCATATTTTCTAGTCGTTCGACGCCTACTCCTCTGGTTCTTTGGGTAGTGCCTCTTTGATTTCGGGTCCTTGGTGATTTGGGGAATCCTTCCTGTCTTTAGTTTCATGGTTTTGCTCTTGATTCTTCCCTGAAGGCCCCTCATTGTCATCGATGTTGATAACAGGGGTTTCTATTTGAAAAATAGAATTCCCTTGCTCCTCTATAATTCCTTTGTTAAAGGCGCATAAACCTTCTCCCACCTCCAATTCCTCATTTCAAGAATTGGACATGACTACCTCTAATGAGACTATTCACTCTGGTGAAGTTGGAGAATTCATGGGCACCTCAATTGCCCAATCATTTTGGGTAAAGGCGTCCCACATTTTGATTGCTCAGGCCTGCAACTGCTGATTCTCTACCCTAAGCTGTTGGATCAATTACTGGAATTGGGTGATGGTGGCATCCTACCTCTAGATTCTTCTTGTAATCATCTCCTTATACTCATTGAAACAATGCCTACATCATAGATTTCTCACTCTATTTGGCACGGTCCTCTTCTATCGGTACCTTGGGCTACAGTTGCATGCCTGATGAGGACTACGGGTCTTGTAGGCTGTGGGCGACCAAATTCTATAGGGTTTGTGTTGCAAAGCCAAGCTCTGCATCTTCTTCCTCATTTATTGAGAGGATTAGGCACTACAGTCACTTTTGACTGCGTATGCACTTTATTTGTGCCGTTGTGGGTTCGAGGCTGGAGGATTCCAGCCTTTCCCTTGCATAATTGGGTAGAGAACCCTGCCTCTAGTGTGAATCTAGGGTGTTCCTCTTCAAACATTCCCCCCAATTTGACATCATCCTCTACCTCTATCATTTTCTGCTCTGATGCATCAAAGGGTTTGACCCTAACCTCCTCGTAATTTGACCTATTGTTCTTCTTCGGTCGCTACCTGTTCCTGTGCACATGAATGTTCAGCTCCAACTATTGATGAGCTTCCCCTATTCTCCTCTACTTAGCGTATCAGAGCTGTAATTAGCCCATGGTGGTCTAGGGTAGAGAATTCCCCTCTCTGATATCGTGATGTCTTGTCCTACATGGCATTTGCTAGTTAGAATGGGACATTAATTTTTTTCCCATGCACCAGATGGCTCAAAAAATGCATATGATTCGCGTTCAGGTGCGAATACTTCCTGATGAATGTGAATTATCTCGCCACCTACTCAAAGAGCTTCCTTAGGTGCATAGGGAGTCTCTGCTTTGGGAGCTCGTGTGGGTTGCAGGAGACATTTGTTTGTCCCAGCAAAACCTCTGCACACTTCTTTGCCACACCATCTTTATACCATTCCCAGTAAGGGGGAGGCCTGTGACGAGTGATGTGCTCTGGAGTGACTGGAATTTCTAGTCTGTGCAGTCGAACAACTCCCATGTTCACAATGGCAGTGAACTCCTTTGCTACCTCTATGTCTTGGTTTTGGCTAACCAGGCGACAGTAATCCATCCACTCGACTACTTTGAACAGATGTGCAACGTCTCCCCTGATCCCCTTATTGTCAATGGGATTATGCTTTTTGAGTGTATAATTCTTTGATCATCCACCCATGGCAAATTTCCTGCTGGTTTCGACTGGTTTGATACCCTACCCTCAATAAGGTACCTTTTTATAAACTTAGGCACCTAACTTTGAAAATTGTTTCCATATTAGGGTTGGCAGGGTACACCACCCGAATTAATCATCCGACATGATGTATTAGAAATGATGGGTGAATTCAATTCTTGCATTGGTATTATTTTCAAAGAAGCATATTATATGAAAAAATTACATATATATCTAAAGACAATCATGTGCATACCTGATTGGTCATTTTTTGCTGTGTGGAGTATGCTGAATTGGTACTCGATGATATTTTTACCATGTGCTGATTACTTCGCCTTGGGTACTTCATTCTTGGTTCGCTCGAGGTCTTGCACTGAAAATATGGTGGATCCTATTGGTTTAGGTTGGGACACATATCTTCTCAATGGTTGGCCTTGGGATGTGCAGAGATCCTATCCAATGATTTCAAAATATTTTTGGGCACTTCGGATTTCCATCACATGAGATGATGGCATTGGCTTCGGCTGCTCCACGTACTACCAAGTTTGCACATGTGTTTTTGAGTCGATCGAGGTGCTTGCTTGAGTAAGACACTAGAGTAAGGCGTCTACTTCAGTAAGGTGCCTACTTTTGTAAGGACCTACTTCAGTAAGGCACCAACTTGAGTAAGGCGCCTACTTCAGTAAGGTGCCTACTTGGGTAAGGTGCCATTTGACTATGAAGAATGCTCCGGGGTGGCACCTCCTTGGCAGAGTAAGACACCGCTCCTCTAGAGTAAGGTGCATCCTTGGATTTTTTTTTGATAAAAAAACTACGTGCTTTGGTGGTGGTGTCTCCTTGGCAGAGCAAGGCACCGCTCCTCTGGAGTAAGGTGCCAGAGTAATGTGCCTACTTTAGTAAGGAACTTACTTGAGTAAGGCACCTACTTCAGTAAGGCACCTACTTTAGTAAGGCACCTGCTTCAGTAAGGCACCTACTTTAGTAAGGTTCCTACAGCATCACTTGATAATGAAGAATGCTCCGGGGTGGCACCTCCTTAGCGGAGTAAGACACCGCTTATTCGGAGTAAGGCGCTAGAGTAATGCGCCTCTACTCAGTACTGCAAAATGAAAGAACACTCAGGGGTGGCACCTCCTTGGCGGAGTAAGGTGTCACTCCTTCAGAGTAAGGCACCTCCCTTCCAGAGTCATCTGTTCCTCTATCATTGCAAATTCAGTGACTAACTTGCCTGTTGATGTGAGGTTGATCAAGCCTCCTAAAATTCTCCTCGTACAACATCGGTATTTGCTTCGTCCAAGCACAAGGGTACATAATTTTTCCACTGTGGGTAGTTGGTTCCCACTCTATGCTTGGATCAATACTACCTCATATTACTCAGGTTCATGGATGCTGAGCCGATCTAGGTCCTGTTCCCAAAGATACATATTGTTTGAGCAATCAAGCCATTCCCCTACAAAAAGAAAAAGAAAAAAAAAGAAAAATGCAGTTATACGTGATTCGTGCTTGTTAGGCCTTGGCTCTCAGGATGCCTACAGCTTGCATGCGGGCGTTGTCCCTGCAAAACACATCATAAGCTAAAGAAAAAAATGAAACTATACTAATTTATTCTTGGTGGACACCTTTGCATCCACCATGTTGTTGAGAATTCTGATGAAGTTTTACTTGGATGGGGTCTTCCCCATGCCTGCTCTAGATTTCGCTAGCAAGCTTTCAGACTTGTTATATGGGTGCAACCAGTGGCCATTGGCTGTTAAAATGGTGTTGTTGTCGTCAATTATATTGACCCACACAACACTGTTTTTGATTATTTACACTACTTCGTATGACCCCATCCATCCTTGCATCAATTTTCCCTTCTACTCCTGGAATATGGAATCATACAACATCACCCAGTACCCTTCTTTGAATTATTTTGTTTTAATGTGGCGGTCATGCCACCGCTTCCTTTGCTTCTACATGATATCTATTCTTTGGAGGGCGTCCATTCAAAATTTGTCTAGCTGGTTCAACTATTGAATAGTCATAAGTCCATCCTGACAACTGATGTAGATGTTAGCCATAGCTAATCACGACCTTCCCAAGATGAGTGGGTAACCACCCAATCCCATTTTTGATTGCAACATCAGGAAGTCTATCAGGTACTCCCACACATCGATAATTATGATTATGTCCTCTATCATCCCATTCGACACCATGATTGACTGGTCAGCCAACTAAAACACTATTTTGGTGGGTTTCAAGTTTGTAAGTTTCAACTTCTACATGGTCTCCTGTGGAATCATGTTGATGGCTACACCTAGGTAAACCAAGGTGTTCACCAATGAATACCCTTCTATTTTCATCGTCAATATCGAGCTACCTAGGTATGCATATTTGGGATGATATGCATTCCTCATAACTAAATCAACCAATTTCCCTACGATATTGATGGTTTGTGCCACCTTGCATCCCAGTTTCCTCAGATATAGTTATTTTATTACCTTGGTGTATATGGGTACATATCAGATGGCTTGAAATAGTGGGATAGTGACCATTAGGTTCCTCAGGCTAGAGAGGATATCAAATTCTAACCGTGTCAGCTTCCTCTGCTCTTGCAATCATTTGGGGAATGGAGCCTTTATTTTCTCAACAACTTTATCTACCTCCACCTCTTCTATTAGAGGAGAATATCCTACGTCTTCCTCCTCCTCTACCAGGGGAGGTGGTTCTACTCCTAGATGCTTTCCTGATATAAGTTGAATAGGATTACAACTAATATGATACATTGGATACATCTCTCCCTCTACTTGGTATGCTGGCTGGTTTACCTTGTTATTTGGATTCACCATCGGCTGTGCTGGTAACTATGTAGGTCTTGTCGTAGGTAGGGCCAGTAAGCCTTGCTGGGGTGGAACCTATGCCATGTTTTGTGGAGAGGAGTTCCATGAAATATGGTTCCTCCACTGCTTCCTAGGGTGCTGATATGGCATCCATGGTTGCTGGTTGGGGAATGCAGCCCCTATAGGTACATTCATCTAAGGTGGTGGTCCTCACCATCCCATATTGGGTGGTGGTAGCTGCCCTTGTGGCATATATGATCCTCCTCTATAGGGCGGCATCCTCGTGGGCATATTACCCATAGGGGTTGTTGCCAATTTCTTCGATTGCCTACGAAATAGGCTTCAGTTATGTCAACCTCCTCTTTGGTATTAGGTAACTGTAGGCATAATCGGGTCTTGTGATTCTTTTGGTAAACCATGCATACTTTGACCTTGTTCTCTAGGCACACATTCTTGGCATGCTTCCATCTGTATTTTAGACAAAAATAGGTCAATGCTACATCGTTCTCTTGTTTCTTCTTCTCCATCAAGAGCGTATCCAACTGCAATGCTAAAGAAGACAACATTTCACTCTTCAAATCCTCCAACATGTTGCCTATATCTATTTTTGTGAGCAATGCAACCGCCTTCATAGTTCTGGGAGCTAGTTTGCCTCTCCTTCGTGAGTAATTCGGGCATAGTTGTCGGATATCTTCCATGGCATACTGGTAAATGTTTCCTCTCAAGGTCATGTTTAGTACTTCCAGTGACTCGTTGTTGAGTCCTCTCAAAAAAATGCTCTTGAGAGACTTATCTCCCAACTTTGCATGAGGATATCGCTGCAGGTTAAAATTGAACCTCTCCCAGTATTCTTCCTGAGACTCGTCCTCCTTCTATGTCATTCTAAGGACTTCTTCCCTGGAATCTCATGCTCTACCAAAGTCATGGTACTACTCTAGAAAGAGCTTCCTCATATCTTCCCATGTGGTGATCTATTTGTTTCCCAATATGATAAACCATCGTAGTGCTGAGTCATCTAACATTGATAGGAAGAGCTTCAGCTTCTGAGCGTCTAACTTGTAGTCAATAGACCTACACAACACATCAAATCTAAATAAAAATGGTTAGGGTCTTCAGTTGGATATCCTCAGAAGGTGGGAATATGGGCATGGGATATGTTATTCATTTTGGTTTTTCCTGCTCCTTCTATTGGGAAGCTGAATCCAGATGAAACTTCTTCAACCATTTTTTCAAGAAATATTGTCTCTTCTGTAGCTTCTATGGACTTTCAACCGCTCAAGACTTTCTGTATTAAAGCATCTAAGTCAATTGGTGTAACAATTTGATCCTCTACAACTTTACACAATAGGGCTTCCTTCGAGGGTGTTCTTTTGAACAATGGGTTTAGAATAATCTATTCTTTTCCAAGTCGATGAGACAATGAGGCGCTTTGCACAAAGTGAGGATGCTCACTCCAGTGGACTGCTGGGGATGAGTCGGGAGAATCTAACTCAAATTCTAGGTCGTCGGCTGACTCAAATTTTTTTGATGGGCTTTGTCTTATGAAATGACCATTGGGTCCTCTTTTTCTTGGCGGACTCATACAGGGTCAAGCAGAAGGTTTTAAGGGGTAATGTAATCAGTTTACTTAGTGATGCTTCCTCGACAACGATGCCAAAATTTTGGGTTCCAAAAACTAGTTAATTTTATCCTATATTTGTCACAACACTCGCATTTAAATTGTCAACTCGGGAGCTCATAGACTTTCGAAGAGCCAGGATTGAAACTACTCACATTACCACTTTTTGAGAGGAATCCATTAACTACTATTGGGGGTGTTTATAAATCATCGGTTGATTTATCCGCACCAATAAAACTTAGACATAATTGAATTATGTAAAAATAAAAACACCACTCAGAAAGAAATTAACACACTTATGTAAAAAGAACACAACCTTAAAATGATTAAATTAATCTAGGAATGAATATACTACTTATGTAGAATTAAATTTATGAAAGAAATTAACTGAGAGATAGGGGAGGAATACTAGCTTGGAGTGGGCCCGAGCTCCAGAAAATCCTGCCCAGATCACGAAAAAAATACGTAGATGAGAAAATGCTCAAGCTTTATTAGTAGTGCAGAAATATTACATGAGATAACATGAGATAATGTTCTTAAAGAATGCTTCCCCCTGCTACAGAGAAGTCTGTGTGTTTATATACCACACACATGACTTCCTGTTGCAGTTCTGTTACAACAAACGTCCCAATTATAGTCTAAACTAGGATAGTTCAGTTACTATAGTCGGCACGCGATGATCAACTTCTTCATCATTTCCTTGCAATCAAGAGAATTACAGTTATGCTTTAGGAGTGGTTGTGCATCCATCCACCCTAGCTGGGACAACTCATTCATCAATGGTTTCCCACTGATGACGTGGAATGATGGTCGTCTGGGTCCTTCTCCAGTTGTTTGGTCAACGTGCATGATCTGGGCATCCGCTCGAGGAAGGCACCTACTTTAGTAAGGTGCCTTCTTCAGTAAGGCACATACTTCAATAAGGTGCCTACCTATGTATGCCTTCATCTGATTGAGTAGAACCGTGCTAGGTCCATGTAGGACTTTGACTGAGCAAAAGATGACAAAATCAAGGAAATAACTACACAAAACACACTTCATGAATGGATTAGATAATACACATGATTTAATTAAATAAATACATAATATTTCATAAAAATATACAACTCATGATATATTGCCGCATAAAAACTGTTAGTACAAATACAAAAATATGAGCATATCTGGTGCTCATCAAAGGGTTGAGGGAGATCGTGGGAGACGATTGTAGGTGGGACCCTTGGATACATCCTTGGATAAGGATATTATCATTATTAATGTAGATGATCTAGGGATGATGTGAGAGTATGATGCGTGATGGGCTACACAAATGTGGGATCCTGGTAGAGGGGTGATAGATGGATTTGGCAAGGCAATAGTAGTAGCAGCTAGGGGTTTAGAGTGAGTTGCAAAGGGTGCTATAAGAGTAGCAAGTGGCTCAAAGAGAGCAACAAATATAGGGGCTAGTAGCTTAGGTGTAGCAGTAGGTGGTCCTGACATTGATGTTGAGAAGGCCAATAAGGAGGAGTTTGATGTAGAGTTGGTATGATGTGTGAGATAGCGGGGCAAGCCCATTCGAGGTTGGTGGAGAGGGTGTAGCTGAGATGGTAGTAGATGCAGATGTGACTGATGACTTAGTGATAGTGAAGGTAGACTTGATTATTTATTTATGCAACATGATGGATATGTTGGATGAGACCTACACATTATGAGATAGAGTGTACCAGGTGGAGGCCATGATGAAAGAGCGAGAGATGACCTGGATGTAGGATAGAGTTGCCTTGGTATTGGAGAGATATCGAGCACTGGTTGAGAGGGAAATAGCCATGACAAGGCAACACGATGCAGAGAGGGAGGTGGAGAGAGTTAGGATGAAGGAGGATGAGTTGTAGTGAGAGTATAATGCATTGGCAACAATGATAGAGATCCATGGAAGAGGATTAGGGCCATCAAAGTGAGTGAGAGGCGATGGTGGCTGAGGTGGATAGATTATGTGAGGAGGTAAAGTAGGAGAGGACTCAAAATGAGGTGATGATGGTCGAGATGGCTAGATTACATGAGGAAATTAGAGCAGTAGAGGACTTAGAGTGAGGTGTCTACTTTGTAGGTTGAGCTTGATGAGATGCATCATGTGAAGGACAATGTTGAGTAACTTTTTTATAGAGAGGGTAGGAGGGTGCATAAGTTGGAGTTATGACTAGCAAGTCAAGGGATAAATATCCTAACTTATATAGAGTCTGAGTCCTAGTCATACCAGAGCAGGAGGAGCACACAATCAGTTGTTGCATCGAGTGTCTCGAGCAGTGGAGCAAGCAATACCATAGGTAGAGGGATCTATCATAGGATAGAGTGGTGAGGGGGCTCTAAGGAGGGTTGAGGAGCCTCTTGGTAGACATGAGGGGAGTGGAGAGACTCCTAGTGGGTAGCAAAGTTGAGATAGATCGCTTATTCATTTTGGTGTGGTGAGTGTGCCACCATTTTTGTATATTATGATAGTTGCCTATGTAGCGATGTATGGCATGATGTATATATGATGTAGCCTATGGGTGATTTTGATGATGTACAACCCATTTTATGATATGATATATATGATGATATCTTTTGATGATGTACAATGGTGTGATGTGTATTGATTGTGGATGATGTATGTTTGTGATGATTTAATACATGTGAGTATGCATTGATGATGTTGTTTGATAGATAGTATATGAAATGTAGCATTGATTTGACTATATGTAAATATGCCAAAATATGAATGTATGGATGTGAGACATGTATTGTATGTATACTTGAGATGCGTGTATGTGGTCATACTTTTGGAAATCTATATTTGGTTTTGACTATCTCAAATGGTTGAATTAATCAAAGATAAAGGAATAGTCATGTTGACCGATTACCCTAGCATGAAATAAGCAAACATGATATATGCATGATGAATGCAATGTAAAAATAAACCTAAATTGATGTAGGTAATGTAAATAATGTTGTGAGTATGTGATGAATGACAATGTACAAATGTGATGAAGAGAACACTCGTTATTGGTAGAACTAGTGGTGATGTTGTTCACTCCTTATTCTTAGGATTGTTGGATGTTTAGAAGAATTCCTAGAAAGTCAAACACCATAGTTTGAATGATCAAACTCATCTAATAGTTAGTCAATATCCTATAGAAATATTGACTATCCTAATTGAGATTAAGCCTATCATGGACCTGTGTGTGCACATGATGTTCATTTATCCATTTTGAGTGAGGTTGGACTAACCAATTATAAACTTAGCCGATTAAGCTAGCTCATCCACAAGTGTGCAATGGTCTGTACAAAATAAGGTCGCTAATGTGATAGACATGTCACCACTTGTAAGGCATACTCCACTACTAGATAAGCATCTATAGCCTTGATGGAGGTTATCCCCATAATTCATCAACGTTGCTCCACTACTAGATATTTATAGCCCATGGAGGCATCTAAAATACCTTAGGATACCAAGGATTCAAGCTTTTTGGTAATGCTCCTTTTTGTTCTTTGCTCATTTGAGGCTTTTGTACTCTTTTCTTTTGCTTGCTTTTGCTTTTTTTGTAGCTTGTCCTTTTCTATATCCTTAGGTTTGGATCATGCAAATGATAGGATGAGTAGGGGAAACCATTCACTTTATGGCAAGGCTTACTCAAGGTGTTGTCCTCCCTATGCTCAAAATTTTCTTAATGTGTGAGATGCATGATTGGTCCATGAAAGAACTCAAGTCAGCTAGGGGAAGCTTTGAAATGCTTTTAGAATTTGATGGCATTCGATAAAGGTTGATTGGACTGACTATGAATGGTTGAGTAATAGAAGAACTTCTCGTTACCATGCAACTAAGAATAGGATTGGACACCACTATAATCATGCTAACAAATGTATGTTTAACTCTTTAGTGGTTTGTTGTATGCAAAATATGGTGTGCATATGTACAAGCTGAGTTACATGATGATGTGACAATGAACAATGTAGTATAATTGAAAGCATGGGTGAGTGACATGATAGAATGCCTATGAATGTAGACTAATACATGACCAACTTGTTCTTGAGTAAGAAAACCAAGTGAGATAGTTTAATGTAAATTTGTGAATCCAAAGTTTTACCCAAGCTACACAAAAGGATCTTTGTGGCATGTATGGATGCATGTGAAGAGGGTATTGATCACCAATGTTTAGCAGTATCAACATGATTGATGGGTGTAGATTATGATGGAAGAGGCTTGAAAGTGAGCATGTGAAATGGATGGAAAGTGGCAAGAGAAGGAAGAAAGAAAAGAAAAGTAGAAGAGAGAAGAAGAAAGAAATATAACCAATCAAAGGTATGTAGTCACTCGAAGCGTGACCATACAACATTGACTAGAGAATAGAAAGAGAGAGAGCAAAAAGACAAGAGGAAAATAGGACCAAATCAAAGGTATGTAGCCACTCAAAGTGTGACCATACAACATTGACCTAAATCCTGAAGAATCTAGGAGAGAAGAGGAGAAGAAAGAGATCTTAATCAAAGGTATGTAGTCTTTCGAAGCATGACCATACAACTTTGACAAGAAATCTAGGAAGAGGAGAGAGAAGAAAAGAGAGAAATGAAGACAACAAAAGATGAGTTGCAAAGTACATCATAGATGGATGATTTTGATCTTGTTTTTGTTTTTATTATTGTTGTTATTGTTTTTGAATTTTGTACATTTGTAATAGTCAAGATTAGCTCTACAAAAAGCCAAGAAGCATAATGGACATTAGTCAAGCATAAAATGCATGGAGGTGGATGATGTTGAGGGGTTTGGGCTCCTCAATTCCTTCAATATTGGCAAGGTGATAAGCCCCAGAACCAAATTTGCTCATGATGATATATGGTCCTAACTAGTTTGGTGCAAATTTATCATGAAGATGGTATGGTTGACTTGTATTTTGTTGATTCTCTTTGAGGACCAAATCATTGATTTGGAACTCATGTTGATGGACCTTGTTGTTGTATGCATGTCGAATATGATCTTGATAAATGTGTGTATGTTCAATAACATTGATGCGATGTTCATCTAGAAGGATAAGTTGATCTAATCATGCTTGATGAGCAGTATCATCATCAATGAATTCTTGTAATGAAATTCTCAAAGAAGGAATTTCTAGCTCTAAGGGCATGATGGCCTCTATGCCATAGACTAAAGAGAATGGTGTTGCCCTAGTAGGTGTTCTAATACTAGTTTTGTAGGCCCAAAGTGCCAAAGGCATTTGGTTATGCTAATCATGATGAGACTCTGCAATGATTTTGCGAAGAATGGCATAAATGGTTTTGTTGGTAGCTTTGGCTTGGCCATTACCTTAGGGGTAATATGGAGTTGAGAAGTTATGTTGAATGTTGTATTTATCACATAATGCATGGACATTCTTATTCTTGAAAGGTGTACCATTATCAGAGATGATTTTTGAAGGAATACCAAAATGACAAATAATGTGTTGTGTAATAAAATCAACAATCTTAGGCCCCATCATTTGGATAAGAGGAATTGCCTCAACCCATTTTGTAAAATACTTGGTAGCTATAATAATGAACTTATGATTGTCAAAAGAAGTTAGAGTGATTTTTCCAATGAGGTCTAGGCCCCATTGAGAAAATGACCACATAGATTGGATAGGTTGTAATGCCTAAGATGGTAGATGTGTGAGATTAGCATGTTGTTGACACTTAACACATTTCTTGACATATGTACAACAATCATGCTCCATGGTAGGCCAATAATAGCCCATGCGAAGGATGTGTTTGGTGATGGCCATGCCACTAAAGTGGCCACCACATGTACCATCATGGGCGGATGTGAGAACATGATTAGCTTCATGTGGCTCTAGGCAATGCAGAAGGATGTCATCGTAGCTATATTTGTATAGGATGTCCCTTAACAAAGTATACTAGATTACCCTTTGTTTGAATGCATACTTGTGGGCATGAGGTAAATCTAGCGAAAGAGTGCCTAGCTTGATATAGTCCTTGATTTGAGAAAACCAAGGGTCACAAGGTTCAGCTTGGACAAAATTGATGCTTGCATCATTAGAGGAAGTTTGTGAGGAGATGGATGATTTATGAAGTATTTGGACATGCATGTGAGTAATTTCATCATGCAGATTTTGAGGTATCAAGGAACCAAGAGAGGCCATTATGTTGGTAAAATGATTAGTAGACCATGGAGAAGCATCAATTTCATACCACTCAAATTGAGTGAGCAATTGATCAATGACTTGCTTGTATTGTTTAAGCATGGGGTATCAACATTGGTAAATTCTCTTTACTTGATTGATAATGAGTAGGGAATCACCAAATATTTGTAGTCTTTTGATGCACATAGTAAGCATTGTTTTAAGGCTAAGGATGAGTGCTTTGTATTTGATATTATTATTTGTGCAAGGAAAGTCTAATTTGAATGAGAAGGGGAGTGGTGCCCCTTGTGGTGTAAAGAAGATGATCCCTACACCTCCCCTTGTTTGTAGCGAGAGCCATCAAAGAAGAGAGTCAAGTCTGCCCTTGTTTTAGGTTCCACATGTTGTTCAACTTTGGTAGCATGGAACATCGAGTCATCAGGAAGCTCAATGAGAAGTGGTTTATCACTAGTTAAAGGAGCTTCTATGAGGTGGTCGATAATGACCTGGCCTTTAATGGATTTTTGACTGATAAATTTGAGATCAAATTTAGTTAGCAACATGATCCATTTAGTTATTCGACTATTATTGTAACTTCTACCCATCATGTATTTGAGTGGATTGTCATGAGCTACAACATAAGTTGTATGATTTAACATGTAATGGTGTAACTTATTTGTGGTGAAGACTACTATGAGGTATAATTTCTCCATGTAAGTGTATCATGTCTCATAGCTTACTAATGTGTGATTGATGTAATAGATGGCTTGTTCTTGGCTAGCCTCATTTTTTTGGGCTAACAACATCCCTAACGCAAAATCTATGGTAGATATGTATAGATGGAAAGGAAAATTAGGAGGAGGAGATAATACAGGTGGTGAAGTAAGATAGGTCTTGATAGTATCAAAAGTAACTTGACACTCATGGTCCCAATTGAATGTGACCCCCTTCTATAAGAGATGGTTGAATGACTTACACTTGTCTGACAGTTGGGTGATGAAGCGATGAATCACTTGGATTTTGCCTTGTAAGCTATGTAATTATTTCAATTTTGTAGGGGGTGGCATGGCTATGATAGCCTTGACTTTATTTGGATCAACTTTGATTCCCCATTGAGAAATAATGAACCCAAGAAGTTTGCCTGAGGTTACACCAAAGACACACTTTTTTGGGTTCAAACATACGTTGTGCTCAAGGAGTCAATCAAAAATTTTGTGCAGGTCATCAATGTGTTGATGACTTTTTAGATTTAGCTAGTAGGTCATCCACATAATCTTCCATGATTTTATGCATGTAGTCATGGAAAATGTAGGTCATGGCGCATTGATATGTGGCACCTACATTCTTAAGGCCAAATGGCATGACCTTGTAATAGAAAGTCCCCTAGGGAGTGGTGAAGGATGTTTTATGTTGGTCATCAGGATTAACCTAGATTTGGTTGTATCCTAAAAACCCATCCATGAGGGACAACATTTCATGACCTATTGTGGAGTCGACCAATGTATCAATATTGGGTAGGGGGAAGTTATCTTTAGGACATGCTTTATTGAGATCTTTGAAGTCAGTGCATATCTAAATTCCTCCCTTTGGCTTTGTGATAGGGACCATGTTAGAAACCCATTCAGGGTAATCAATCGGTTGGATGAATCCCACATCCAAGAGTTTTTGTAACTCCTCCTTTACCATTAAAGAAATTGTAGGATGCATCTTTCGAAGCTTTTGCTTAATGGGTTTAGCACTATTGTCGAGCGTAAGATTATGAATGACCAGAGATGGGTCAAGACCTAGCATGTCAGTGTAAGACCATGCAAAGACCTTTTTGTATTCTTTGAGGAGTGCAATGAAGCTCTCTCTCTTCTCTCTCTTCAAGGGATAGACCCTTGCCTAGTTTGATGATATGAGGATTGGAAGGATCATCACCAATATCAACATTGATGGTATCCTCCACAAGCATGTGGGAACCATCCTCGAGTTGAGCAGGGATGGGAATGAGATGTAAGTCCTCTATAACATTAGGGATAGGAGTCTCATCATCATGAGAAACTTTTGCATGGTGGATGAAAGGAGCATGAGGTGGGATGGAAGAAAGGGGAGCACTAGCCAAGTGGAGCAAGCATTTTGATGGGAGGAAATCCTTCGAAGAAGGTTCAAAGGAAATGTGATCAAAATCAATGTAATCAAGATTGGTACATATGATCCAATCAAGATGAGCATCATAATGAAGTGGGGCAAATAGATCTATGGAGATCATATTTACCAATGCAGTTGAGGTAGGAGAGAATGTAGAATTGGTAGAAGAAGCTTCAAAGGAGGATGAAGGCATGGGTTGATTTAAGTGGGGCCACAAGACCACGGGCGAAGAGTAAGGGTAATGAGAAGATAGTCAAACTCACCTTCTATTATGTGAGTGATTGTATGGGTGGACAGGCGATGGAGAAGTGGGAAAAAGAACCATATCCATTGGAGAGGATGTAAGTGATAGTGTTGCAAAGTCCTTGATGAGATCATCGATAGTATAAGTGGAAGGAATGACATATTGTGAGGAATCCTAGAAGAAATGATCAGGAATGTTGACCATAGAATGAGGTGATAGAGGATCACTATGTAGGTCACACTCAAGCTCGGTGTCAAAATCATCCTCTAGAGGGTCTAGAGAAAGGTGATGAAGCTCATCTTCCAAGACATTGATAGGATCATGTTGATAACCTAAGCCAAATTTATCTTTAGGCTATTGATAAGGTGGGTCGATAAGGGTTCTAGACCCTTGTTCATAATGGCCCAAACCAAATCCATGCTAGTGAAAGCATTGGAAATAACATCTTGTAAAATCTGGATTTGACATATGATCAAGATTACCATAAAACTTATCTTCAGACTATTTGGGCTCAGGTATGGGGGAAGATGTATCGACACCCCCATAGATGAAATTTATGTGATTCGTAGGTGGACCAAGAGGAATGATGACACCAATAGTGAGGGGTGTGTTATGAGGGTGATCGAAGTCATGAATGGATTGGATGTTGGGAGGAGAGACACGAGCATTATGAATATTATACTCCCCTAGACCAAGGTTGGTCATGAGTATAGACACATGAGGCATTCCATAATGCTCATGGTGGGGTGACAACCCTTGATGTGATGAAGATGATGATGGTTGTGACTCTTGAGGAAGTGGAACAGGAGAAGGAGCAATGGATGGAGGAGATTGGTTGAGTTGGGCATCAAGTCGAGTGGTGCATTATTCCCAAGAATGACACTCAATTGGAGTAGATAGAATGGGATGGTTAGCATGTGGGAATTGTGAAGTGGGTAGAGAAGGAGATTTATCAAAAGGAAGATTGGTGTGAGAGAGATCTTGAAATGATTGTGGATGAATGGGAGGAGTATTCAAAGTGGGTAGAATGGGGGTATTAGTAGTGGTGTTAGCAAACGTAAGAGGTTGCAGCCCAAGATGGGTTGAATATGATGATGGTGGTGGAAGGTGTCTGAGAGAAGAAGAGGAAGAAGATCTTGAGGGTGAATGAGACGTATGTCACATGAGTGTAGCGGGGTGATCAAGAGGGTTAACTGACACATTGATGGAAGGATACATGAGGATTGGAGGGTTTGATTGAGTGGTAGATGATGTGGATGAATGATAGGATATAAAGGGTTGTACTATGATAGGTATAAATTAAGTAGAAGATAGCAGTGGTCTCAGTGAAGAGTGATTGTGTTGTAAAATTAGAAGGAATCCTCATTAGCCTGAATGTGGTGCACCTGGCCACCATGAAGATACTTTAGACAATGGTGAAGCATGGAGGGGACACATTGCATGTCCCAAATCCATGGCCACCCGAGGAGGATATTGTATTGCATTTCTCCCTTGATGACATGGCATAGAGTGGGTATTGTCTTGATGCCAACCTGGATTGGCAAGATGATGGAACCCACTATTTTATGCATAGAACCATCGAATGCTCATAGGTCAAGAGTAGGAGTAGTGAGATGGGTGGGTGGAATGTTGAGATGTTGTAGGGCAATAGTGGAAATGATGCTTATAGATGAGCCTGTGTCGATTAGAACACGCTTGTATGTAGTGTCATTTATACAAGCCAAGATATGCATTGGAGGATCAATACCCTCCCCTTCAAGAGTTGTGATCTCATGGTCATAGAAGATGATGGAAGGTTGCATACATGTCTGTACATTATCAAATAAACTATACGAAGGTATTAGTATCATGTGTTTCCAAATCGATTGATCATAGGATTTTGTTTAAAGCCTCATGATGAGGCTATGATTGTTGTAAAAGGTCGTATATGGACAACCTAGCAGGAGTCGTGCAGAGTTGATGAGTGAGACTACTATGAATGGTGATGACATTACATGATATCTATGGAGGGTTGCTTTGTATAAGCGGTGTAACTAAAGAAGTTGTGATGATAGGCCAGTTTTCTTAATGATCAAAATGAGTGGGGTAGCACTGATTTTGCATAGTGACATTGATCATGCCTACAAAACCTTGTTGGGATGGGTCTCGATTTATATGATTAACCTATCAAGATCTAGGTTGAGATGTGGAAGCATTGGGTTGTGTTTGTGGCTGCCCATGTTCTGGCAGAGGTGTTTTGTAGATCCCCAAATTTTGATTTGAGGGAGCTAAAGGATTTTCAATGTGTATAACCCCATTGTCAATGAGATCTTGTACCAAATGGAGAAATGTGCAGCAACTATTGATGTCATGTCCCCACTGCCTATGATACTTATAAAATGTGTGCTCATTATTGTATGCAAAATAAATATGAAACCCAATAATAAAAGAAAGAACAAGAGGTGTGCAATCAAAATATAAACTTCACATTAATTATTTAATGGGGCTTTGTTCCCTTTTTTACAATGCTATTCCTTGCGCAAACAAGGGTATGATTACAACACTAGTTTGCTCAGATTATAGTGGGTTGAAAGAGGGGAAAGATGCCCCTTTTTGCCAAGCACAAATGGTTGGGGTGTCTTCGTATTCTTCTACAACAATGAGAGGGGTGATTGGGCTTGCATATCCTAAGATCGGACCACTCCATATTCAGCAGCCGCTTCAAATTCCTATTTCCTGCACACAAGTAAATAGAAAAGGGTTCAATAGCACCTGTAGATAAAATTGGGAATCAAAATGTGAGTCAAGACCCTTAGATACATACATAGAAAGCACAAAAGAATATATTAAAGTGCTTTGCTGAATAGAAATACAACAAAAGCTCACGGATCTGATTGTGTTTCACATTTTTGGATCTGCTCTGTGTAACCATGGGGCACACGGTTTAGACTAGATAATCATGGATGTGGTAGTTAGGAAACCGTGGAGCGAGTGGTTGATTTTTCATAACCATAGATTGAGCGGTTGGGGCTAAAAGATGGAATATCTTAAAAGATGCACTCCAAGATTTTGAACCTTAGATCTCCTTGGGGCACATGCAATCTACTATCATGATTTCGATAGTATGATAGTGTATTTATTTGACCTCCTCTATTTGATGGGGTAAAGTTTATTTTATAAGCAATCTCGGGGCCTTGGATGGAGTCAAAGTGAGTCACTGAAGGTGCCTCACTTAACTAGGAGATATGCCTAAATGAGTAAGTGTGAATGGAGTGGGATGTGAGGGATGAGTGAGTGGAACTAGGGTGAGGTGGATTGATGAGTGAGTGTAATTGTGGTAATAAAACCAATACATGAGTACAACTATGGTGAAGTGGTCTTATGGGTGAGTGTAATTGGGGTGATATTCCCAATGCATGAGTGGAGTTGTAATGCAAAGTGAAGGATGAGTGGATGTGGTGATAAAATCAATGCATAAGTACATGTGCAATGAATTGAAGTGTAATGTGGAGGATGTCCCATGTGAAGGGACACAATGTGTGAGGTATGGCATGATGACAAATAGTTGTGACTAGAACACATGTCCCATGGGGAGAAAAGTTATCCTACGTGAGTTTCCTAGATTTAATAATAATCTAGAAAATATGATTATGTGCAAGATTTTATATGTCTAAGTGTGTACTTAGGCACATATATCTTATTATGCAATTTTGTGTGGTGGGATGCAAGTGGTGTTGTGTGAGTGCCTAGGATCGTGTGTCTACAGATGACCCTTTTTGTACTACATTGTGTAAAACACGATGCGATGCAAAAACCAAAAGGCACCTATCTTTATTAGATGAATGGACTCAAATATTCTCGACGCACAAGAATGAATGACTTAAAAATTTTAATTTTAGCTTACCCCCTCAATTGGCGAATGGGTAAAGAATGAAACCCACGAGCCAATTGACCAAATGTGGATGATGAAAGGAGGTGGATGATTTGATGATGGGATATGATACCAATGTGTGACACTTTGATCAATTTGATGCCCCAATTGTGGGATTGTTTGTGTTTTTATAAATTTACCTTTGGGTTCAATGATGTACAAAATGTGTGGTAAAATTTTTACCATATTGGGAGTTCTTGTTCCACTGTGACTGTAGCGCTTCCTTCCAAATGATGGGTTCAAGGAACTAGTCATTCAAGAATTCGATACTCTAGTGATTGTTGATTATACCATGTTTGTTTGATTATTTTCTATTTTTGTACCCAATGGAAAGGGCTTAAGGATAGCCTTGTGCAAATTTTATTTAACACAACCAAGCTCAAATATTGAGTGACCTACCTGACTGAATGCCATAGGTTCACTAAATGATGTGATTATATGGAGGGTTTTGCATATATATATATATATTAAATCACGTGCTTTACGTTTATATCTCTCAACAATCGCGGTTTATAGCTGACCTAGCAGTTTTGGATTCATTTTTAGTTGGTGACTGTTAGTTAACTTGAGCAGTGCGAGCGATGGAGGCAAACAATGAGGCTAGCGGAGTGGGTGGTAGGGTGGAGGCTGATATCGCGGTTGGAGCAGAAGGTATGGTGCGCTATGTGAAGGTAGGTTTTCGAGACCCCTTTGCTTTCTTATTGGTGGAGTTATGTTTTATTTGTTTTTAGTGATTTGCTTTGTGTGTGTTTTTATTTTTATTTTTAATTTTTTGTTGCAACCACTAAGAGGGGTTGACAATTTTTTTTTGTGTATTTATTTTAATTTTTTCTGTTTTTGTTCTATTATTTTTATTTATTTTTTGTTGTGTTGTATGTAAATGTATGGAAAAATGAATGTGTTGGTTTTTCCTTATTGTTTTCTAATGCATTGAATCAAATGTTGTTTGTTTTTTTTTTCAGATGCATGAAAAATGAATGTGTTTTTTTTTTCGTAGATGCATGAAAAATGAAAGTGTTTTTTTTACATAGATGCATGAAAAATGAATGTGTTTTTTTGTAGATGCATGAAAAATGAATATTTTTTTCGTAGATGCATGAAAAATGAATGTGTTTTTTAATTTGTAGATTCATGAAAAATAAATATTTTTTATTTTATGTGTTTACACTGATTTTAAATTTTCTTGGTGTTGTAGGTGAAGTTTATTTTAGCCCACCACAGATGGTCTTGTGCCCTTGTTGATGTGCAGAAGTTACTTACTGCTGATGACTGAAAATTTATGGATAATTTGGGTTTGGGTGGATGTGGGCGGGTGAAGACTATCAAGGCAAATGAGGACTATTTTTCTGTGCTTATAGAGAGGTGGGACCTTGATAGGGGGTCATTTCAACTTTCAATAGGGGAGCTTACCATTACCCTGGAAGATGTGTTTCACATCTTCCATGTTACTGTAGAGAGTGTACTAGTTCGAGTAGGTCATATTAAGGAGGAGGTCTTAAGACCCATTTATGGTGATGATTGGGACTTAAATTACAGTAAGGGAGGAATCCCTAACCTTTATCTATTTCAAAAGCAGAATCTAGAGGTGTTGTAGACATTTTTGATGTTCATTCTGGGTAACATGTTGTTGAATAACAAATATGGGTTCGAGGTTCCCTTAGAACCAGGTACCACTTGTGCTCAGATTGATCATTGAGCCACAAATTTATGCATGGGCTTAGGCTTTTATTTACTAGTTGTATATTGAGCTCTATGAGGTGAAGAGGTAGGAGCGAAAGGGGCTCAACTGTAGTTTACATCTTCAGTATTGGGCATGGGAGCACATTTGCATGGCTCATCTAGAGGGTTTGCCATGTCAGTGGGATCAATCATTACATTGTGCTCTTTGCTAGTGAGCCAGTGAGGAGACTACACTGAGTCGGCCTGATCATGCAGTCAGGAGTATCGGGTTATGTTAGGTGTACTAACAGGTGCTAATATCTATTGGTGACATTGACAAGGGGTTGTTTGGGAGGACGATGTAGCGCAACTTTAATGGGTGAGGTGAGGCAGGTGGGTAGTGGGAAGCCATGTAAAAGAGATAGATTTCATCCAGATCTCTTAGGTTATGAGGCAATTCAGATTGGTGTAGGGAGTTCTAGAGGATCCCAGGATATATAGGCAATGAGACAATGAGCTCAGTATTCCAATTGTCCCTAATTTTTGAACAATCGATGATGTAGGTGATGATACAATACTCAACATCTCTGATGTAGATGATGTAGGGATAACTACAAAATATGATGCTTGGTTTGGGATACAACCTCCATGGAGATCAAGCCAAGTAGTGGATGATGGGTCTAGTGAGGAGATATCTCAGTAAGCAAAATGCCATTGATGTGATAGTAGCAAGAAGGCAGTCGAATCTGATACACCACCCATAGATATTAGGCTTGGGGGAGATGGAGATGGAGGAGATGGAGGAGATTGAGGACAAGATCCTCC
Source organism: Wollemia nobilis (assembly GCA_028583015.1). NCBI lineage: Eukaryota > Viridiplantae > Streptophyta > Pinopsida > Araucariales > Araucariaceae > Wollemia > Wollemia nobilis. Next base: position 551,037 of record JAQPPZ010002048.1, on the reverse strand, counting down.
TCCACACCAAAGCGAGGAGAGGTGGGGATTACTCCAGTCAAAGTGGGATAGTTTGGGTGAGACTGTGAAGTATCATGATGTAGAGATCACAAGGCTACAGGGCAAGGTGGAGAGGCTACAGGGCAAGGTGGAGAGGCTACAGGGTAATTTGGATGGACTATAGAGAAGATCAAGTGATGGTGGGGATTTAGGTACTGAGGCATCTTAGGATGCAAATATCACGAGGTTTCAGGCTATGGTTGTGGAGCTACGGGTTGAGGTAGCTGAGCAAACCGAGTGCCAGGATGTAAATTTAGCTAATACTTAGAGATACCTATATTTCTAGTTTGGAGGTCAGGCTAAACCAACATCGTATTCCTCTTCCTGTTCCTCCTTCATCATCAGTTTTGAGCTTCAACAAGTGGAGTCTAGGTCTAGCAGTTTGAGGTCTCATCATCCGTATGGCTCCCAAGCATCAGCTCATGGGAATCATAGGAGTCATAGGGAGCGCTAGCTAGTAGTGCTTTTATTACCTCTTTTTACAATTTTGTATCTTTTTTTTATGAGCCTCAATGCTCGGATGTATACATTTTGCGGGCATTTTGTACTTATGCGATTTATCTATACATATATACATGACTCTTTCTTGTGATCATTTGTGTGTGCACTTTTGTTTTATTATATGTATGGATGCATATAAAATGATGTGATGTATGATATAATGTTTATTGATGCTATGTTCTAATGCTTATTTCGTATTGGTAGACTCTTGCTTGATCAACATTATGTTGTTTATTTAATCAGGGGCATAGATAGATGGTATTGACATGGATTTGTGGTATTTAGTAATAAAAATGTTATGGTTTGATTGAATGGGTGATATTGGGAATTTTTACAAAGACTTAAACATCTTAGTGACTTCAAACAAAACCATTTATGTATTTCATATATCTTCATTATGCAAGGGTTGTCCTAGTGGTTTCAAGTTTCTCAATGACCAACTGTGTGTGCAATGATTATTCATTTCCCATTATGAGTTAGGTCAAACTAATCAGTTGTAACTTATGCCAATAAGCTATCCCATCTGAGAGTTGTCTTAGATCTATACAAAAGGAGGTCTCTAATGTGACAGACATGGCACCATGCATAAGGATACCCCATTGCTAGGCGGGATTCATTTAGCCCATTGTTGTAATGAGGATCACCCCATAGTTTTCAAGACACTAAGAGTTCTAGGGATTCAAGCTCCTTACCTTATTTTATTGTGAGACAAGCAAAGTCTCCCCAAGATCGAAGAATGCTCCACAAGATCAATCACACACAAAAAAGGAAAAAACCACAACACCAATATTAAGTGGTAAAACCCTACTTCAAATGAATAAGGGAAACATCCACTATGAAGCTCACTATATTACTCAATGATTCAACAGTACAAGAATGCTTCAATGTTATGCAACAATATGCATCAACATAACCTACAACACAAGTCCATATGACAAGATACGATAAGATATGATAAGATCTGATAATATGTAGTAGAAAACACCCCTATTTAAAGAGAGGATTTTCTACTACAACCCTAAATATTATCACAATTTATCAAATATTAGAAAGTGCTTTAGTTACTTTCTAATTTTATCACAATCTAATCTTTGAGATATGTGATAAGTGACATCTATCAAATATTAGAAAGTTATTAGTTACTTTCTAATATTTTCTAGAAAAGGGGGAATAACTTTTTCCCATAAATTAAATATTCCTAGCACCTTTATTTTATTTATTAATTGGGTGGGAATATTTTTACATAGAATTATTTTCTAAATATTATTCTTTAGAATTTATATAAAACAAAACAATTATATATAAAAAAAAAACTGTTTTGTTTAAAAAAAGAACAGTTTTGCTTTATATATATAAAAAATAGTTTTGCTTTATAAAAATCTTTAAACTTTTTCATGTCATTTTTTTTATTAATAAAATAAATTTTATTAATTTAATTGCATTTTTTTCAGCAATTTTTTGTATTAAAAACTATTATTATTCTCTTTAAAATGCAATATTTTTTTGTCTCACATTAACAATGGTTGTTTGTGAGTTTGCTTGTTTTGCAAGGTTATCCAAGTATGTTTTGGAGTATACAAGGCAATTTCGGATCAACTTTTTCACTCTCTTCCCCTATTTTTATTAATTTCTTCTAATATCTCTCTAGTATTTGCTTGAAGCATACTGTAAATTAATGTAACTTGTATCTCTTATTATGAAAGTAAAAGAGAATGAAAGTGAGAGTGAAAGAGAGAGAGAGAGAGAGAGAGAGAGAGAGAGTGTTTTTTTTTTTTGCTTTGTGTCTCCACTATCTATTGTTCATATTTCTTACATTTTGCATCTCAACTAATCTAACTACTAACTTGCTACTAAACAATCTACTAACCAACTAACTTGCAATTTACTAATTTTCATATTAATCAAGAAGGTTAAAAATGAATCAACTTACTAACCACAACTTTAGTATTTAATTAAAATTTACTTAATCTTGCAACACAATTTATATTTGCTAAACACCTATTGAATCCAAAAGAATCCACTCTATTGGTAGCAAGTCCTTTTCGGGTCCTCGTACCCGTACCCTTTTGGGTAGCTTGGTTGACCTTGGGTGAGATGAATTGGAAATTCATTAGGCTATAGAAAAACCTAAAATGAACACTAACTTACTAACTTATTGACTATCTAACATTTAACAAATGTTTTATGGTTCAATTCAAGTTAGTTTATTTTGTTGCAATATGATTGTTATGGTTAGTTACCTTCTTATTGCTAGTTAATCTATTGCAAGTTGATCTTGATTTATTCAATTGCAATATGGTTATAGTTTTTTATTGCAAGATGGTTATAGTAGTTCATGATTATCTTTCATGATGATCAATCAACTATTGCCTTGGCTAAAAATCTTGTAATGCATCAAAGGACAAAGCATGTTGAAATCCAAGCCCATTTTATTAGAAAGAAGGTATTGGATGGGACTATTCAGTTGGAGTATTTTCCATCATCTTCTAATTCTGTTGATTTGTTCACCAAACCTCTTCCCAAGGAGCAGTTTTGTAAGCTAAGGGACTCACTTGGTTTGGTGAAGTTATCCTCAAGGGGGAATGAAGTGTAGTTACACTTGTGTGATGAAAACTTCATCCTTATGAGGTGTTTTGTGCTATATATATGAGTTGATCTTTGGTGGTATAATTGCTTTTTGCATCTCTTTTGAACATGGTACTTTCTTGTTTGCCTTGTGCAACTTTTTGTACATGTTACTTTGTAGATGGCATTGTGCAATTATGGTATATGATGCAATTGCTTTATGCGACTCTTTTACATGGTACTTTCTTGTTGTTTTGTGCAACTTTGTACATGTTTTTATGTAGTTGGAATTATGCAATTGGTTTATCATGGTACTTTCTTGTTAGCATTTATGCTACTTTTGTACATGATATTTTATGGTTGGCTTTATGCAACCGGTGTGCATACTTTATTATTTTCATATACCTTATGCAACTCTTGTACATGGTACTTTTTTGTTAGCCTTGTGCTACTTTTGTACATGGTACTTTAGAGTTTGCATTATCATGGTACTCCTTGTTTGCTTTATGCAACTTTGTACATGATATTTTTTGATCAACTATATAGCACGTGACTATAAGTATGGCTTGACATCTTTTTGTGATGACTTATAGTTCACTATTTGTTATATTAGTTTTGTTATCATCTTTGGATATTCATATATGCTATGGTGAATATATTTATGATGATGCATCTAACTGATATTATGATGAGTTACTTGTAGCTTCTAGGTACTTCCATTTGGGGTTTTGCAGTCTTACTGAAGATACCCTTGTGATGTTTTATTCTTGTCATTTGCAACCACTTGTGGTTAATGGATGGCTTTGTAAGCTGCTTGTATCTGAAGCTAATATTTTAGGGGCTTGTAGTCTCATTTTGGCCCATTTTATATTGGTGCCTTATTATGGACCATTCATGGTCATAAAAGCTCACTGTAACTATATTACTCATTTGATTCTCATCCCTGTCTATATCTTTAGGGGGAGAATGTTTCTTTGTCTCATAATTACTTTCCCCAATATTGCATTAAGGGGGAGTGTTGGAATATGTAATGCAACATTGTGTAAATTATTCTTAGACTAAAATATAAAGTCTAAAGAATAATATTTAGAATGTTGCATTACATATTCCAACATTTATTGCATTGGATTTTGGTTTTGCTCATATTATGATGGGGCAATTAGAATTTATTGCTTACGATTTCTCATTTTGAGGAAGAGCAAGGGAAGTTTTATTGCTTTGAGGTGCTTTTAGGGGTACTTGCTCATATTCAAGAAGAGCAAGGGATTTTTTTTTTAGAAATGCTTTTTGGGATACTTGCTCGCTTTGAGAAAGAGCAAGGGATTTTTTTGGAATGAAGGTGGAGCTTGTCCTTTTGTCAACTTTGTAGCACTCTAGAACGTGTGCATAATTGGATGAACAGGGAAACCTTTCACTTATGGTAATATCTACTTTGACTTCATTCTTCCCAAGGTTCATAATGCTTTAAACATGGTTTGTTGTGTGTGGTCCAAGAAGAAACTTGATTAACCAAACATATCCTGTTGCATCTAAATATTGGTTGACTTTGCATTAAGTTTGTTCAAAATACTAAGTGGTTGAGTGATTGAAAACTTTAGAAATTTCTTAGGGTTAATGTAATTTATGATGTTTGTGATACTTTCGATGCAATATTTTGAAAATTAAAAGATGCACACAAAATAGTCAGTTTTCACATAATTGTTATTTTTAACAATTATACGGTATCTATCCTACTTTATGTGAGTCCCTTAATTAGTAAAATATGATAAGGAATGATACATATTATTGTGATTGCTGGATTTGTGAGTGATGTAGGATGCCCCTGATCAAGGCAACTAGACATAGTCGACTAGTGATCTTCCAAATTAACCAAAATTTCCAATGTAATGCATGGTATGGACAAAATTTCTAAAATGCATGGGTGGTTTTATGAGATGCAAATGAAATGTTTTTTTATATTTTTGCTCTTTTTGTTTGTTTTTTTTAGCCATGTATATGTATATATATAAGGTACACTATGCATAAAATGCTTTTAGATGTATTATGTTTAACTATTTAGGTTCCAATGTTCCTTCTAAGTTGGCAAGTCTATATGTTCTTGGACCCAACTTCTGCTTGAAAATGTATGGAACCTAACCAATTAGCCATGAATTTATCTCTCAAATATGATAGTGCAGTTGTGTACTATTGATTCTTTTTAAGAACGAGATATCCCACTTGGAATTCACATGGATGGACTTTTGCATTGTAGGAATGCTTGATGCGATCTTAATACACTCATAGATTTTCTAATGTATTGATGCACCTTTCATTAAGGAGTGTTAATTGGTCAATACGTGCTTGTCTAGTTGTGTCATCATCCATAATTTTTTTTAATGTAACTCGTAAAAAAGGGATCTCAAGTTCAAGAGGTATGATTGCTTCAGTGCCATAGACCAATGAAAAATGTGTTGCCCTAGTTGGCATTGTGATGCTTGTTTGATAAGTCCATAGTGCCAAGGGTAGTTGAGTGTGCTAATATCTATGATTTTCTTTGACAAGTTTTTTGAGAATGGCTATCACAGTCTTGTTGGTCTCTTCGGCTTGTCCACTTGCTTGTGGGTAATAAGGAGTCTAGCAACTGTGTTGGCTATTGTACTTATTGCATAAGGCTTGAACATATTTGTTCTTAAAAGACTTACCATTATCCAAAATGATATTGGAAGGAATCCCAAAATGACAAATAATATGCTGAAGTATAAAATTCGCTATTTGAGGTCTAGTCGTAGTGGTCATTGGAATTGCTTCGACCTATTTGGTGAAGTATTTCAAGGTAGTTATGATGAATTTATGTTGTATTGAGGAGGCAGGTGAAATTTTTCCAATCAAATCTAGGCACCATTGTGAAAAGGGCCAAAGGCTTTGAATGGGCTGTAAAGCTTGTGATGGTACATGAGTCAAATTGGTGTGATGTTGGCATTTATGACATTTCTTGTCGTATTGACTACAATCACTTTCCATGGTGGGCTAATGATAACCTATGCACAAAATGTGCTTTGCAATGGCCATTCCACTAAAGTGGCCACCACAAGTACCATCATGGGATTCAATTATAGCTTGTTGTGCCTCAACAGGATTTAGACATCAAATTAGGATTCCATCATAACCACGTCTATACAACACATCCTCCAAGATAGTAAAACAAGCTCCTTTTTTTTAACGTTCTTTTTTGCAGTTTGCATCAATTCTAATCGGAGGATCCCGAACTTGAGAAAGTATCTTATCTCATCAAGGTAAGAATTGTATGGCTCCGTGTGGACCAAAAAAACACTCTTCTCACCTTTAAACTCTACTCGTTTGATTGCTGACTTGGACACTATTGTTATGATAAGCGATTGAAATTCTTCATATTCATTCTTAGGAATCAAAGATCCTAAATAATCCATTGCGTCTACAAATTTGTTAGTCGAATGAGGCAAGTTTCTAATCTCATACCAGTTAAATTTCTCCAGTAATTTCATCACTACTCCATGGTACTATTTCAAGATTGGTTCTTTGCATTGGTACTCTCCCTTCACTTGAAAAATGACAAGCTAAGAATCACCAAAGATGCTTATTCATTTAATACCCATAGCTATAACTGATTGTAACCCCAATATTAGGAATTCGTACTCTACGTTGTTATTTGTGCATGGAAAGTCAAGTTTAAATGATAGAGAAATTGGAATTCCTTCGAGTGTAAAACACGACTCTAGGACCTTGTCCCTTTTCAAACTTTGATTTGTTAAAGAAGAATGTCATGTCAAAATCATCCTCGGGAGGGACTAGTTCTTCTTATTTAGTGATGAAAAAGACCAAATCATCTAGAATCTCGATAAATATGGGTTGATCATTTGGAAATGGAGCTTCTGCAAGTTGATCGACTATCACCTAATATTTGATGGACTTTTGGCTAATGAATTTGAGGTTGAATTCTATTAAAAGCATTATTCATTTTGTGGTATAGGTGTTGTTGTATGCATGAGTCATCATGTAATGTAGAGGTTTCTCTCTAACTATGACATAAGTAGTATCACTTAGCATGCAATGTCTGAGTTTCTTGGTGGTAAAAACCACTGCTAAGCACAAATTTTTGACATAGGCATATCTTGTTCCATAACTTACCAATGTTTGACTAGTAAATTGCTTGCTCCTTGTGATTCTCATTTTTCTGTGCAAGCATTGTCCCTAGTGCAAAATCTATCGTAGAGACATAAAGGTGAAAAGGGACTCTTATAGTGTAAGAACTGGTGGTGAAGCTAGATACTTATTTATGTCATCAAAAGCCTCTTGACATTTAGTTATCTAGGAAAATGTCACCCCTTCTATAGCAGGTGATTAAAAGGTCTGTATTTGTCTAAGAGTTGTGCAATGAATCATCAGATAGATTGGATATTTCCTTGTAAACTACACAACACTCTCAAATTTGTTGGAGGTGGCATCTCAATGATGGCCTTGACCTTATTAGGGTCCACTTCAATGCCTCACTTGGAGATAATGAATCATAGAAGTTTTCCTTATGTGACACCAAATATGCACTCTTAGGATTTAACCTTACCTTATGTTCTAACAATCGATCAAAAAATTTCTCTAGAACCTCAATATTCTCAAGACGTATTTTAGATTTGGAAATTGTCCCCCAAGGTGTGGTAAATGTTGTTTTGTGTTGGTCCTCAAGATTAATTTGAATCTGATTGTATCTCAAGAAACCATTCATTAGTGAAAGGATTTCATGTCCTGCACAAGAGTCTACAAGTTGATCGATGTTGGGTTGAGGAAAATCATCCCTGGGGTATGCCTTGTTTAGATATCGAAAGTCAATGCACGTGCGTACCCTCCCATTTGGATTATGAATGGGTACCATGTTAGAGATCCACTTTGGATAATCAATTAGGACTATGAAATTCACGTCCAATAGTTTTTGTAGCTCTTCCTTAACAATTAATGCTATGATTGGATGAAGTTTTCTTAGTTTTTGCTTGAAAGACTTAGCATTTGGTGCCAAGGTAAGGTTATGGACCACCGAATTGGGGTCAAGGCCAGGTATGTCCTTGTATGACCATGTGAATATATATTTAATCCTTGTTAAGACATTTATCATACGTTCTTTCTCTTCTACGAATAAATCTTTTTTAATATTCATGATTTGTGGACTATTCTCATCTTAGCTAAGGTTCACATCTATAGATTCTTCGATAAGAATATGAAAACATTTCTCTAGTTGATGTGGAGTTGGGATGAGATGGATATCATCATCCATATGCTCAAATGACTCAGAGGACTCCCCCTCTACTTTGATTTGGAAAAATGAGGCAGAGGAAGGTGAAGGTTTCTAGGGAATGTAAGCATTTGAACCTCACAAGAACTCTTAGGATAAGATAAATTTAGCAATGTATGGTAGGGATGAAATCTTGTCCATGGTGATAAGGCTAGCATCGATTGGAATTAGCTTTGCCAAATCATATGGGTTATAGATTGGGGTGAGCAAGTCAACAAAAATTATGTTAACTTGGTGGAAATAAGGTGGCTGTGATTCAAGGAGTGATGGCTCACTCTCTCTAGGTTGTAACTGACCTAAGATGGATGAATGGTGATGCTATAAAAATAGCCAAGGTGGTGGTGGCAGATCTAGCTCAGGATGTTCATGATATTTGTTGAAGCGAAATATGGTGTGATCTATGGGAAACATCTTGGTATAACAATCATCTCTCTCGATGGGCTATACAAGGACCACATATTCTTGAGGACCATCAAATATTAGAATAATCTAATCTAGGTTTGCTTCCATATGTTGGAATTCCCTATAATATTCATCAAAGATATAATCCTTGAAATATTCATCAAAGATGTAATCATATGGAATATGATCGATCATGAATGTATGAAATACAAGCTCTAAAAAGGCCTCATGTAAATGAGGTACAAAGTCAAGGTCTAGGTACTCATCATTAGTATCATTACAATCATCACTCCCCTCATCCTCTTCTTCATTCTCAATAGTGAGTCATTGAAATGCATGGTTGAAGGAAGATTTTGAGGTAGAAAGTATGTATCCTATACTAGAGCGATCATGTGCTTATCTGTATTCAAGCTCAACAATGTAATGTGGACCTTGCTCATGTTGTCCTAATTCATATCCCTCCCAATTAACCCTACAAAAATATTACAAAGGGAAATTTAGGTTGGATAGATATTCTAAATTGGCATTAAACTCTTTTAAGGGTTCCTCATTAGGAGGAGGTGGATCGAACGAAGAATCCACTCCCCCATATATGAAGTTGATCCTGTCTAGTCAAGAACCCATTTTGTACCTATGACTAAAGGTGGGTCATGTTGGTGATCATAATCTCTGACTGAATCAATAGGTGGCATAACCATGACACTTTCAATGATGTACTTGCTAATGCTTGGATTAGCAAGATGCACTGCAACTTGAGTGGATTGGGATGATGATGGTTCAGTGGATGATGAGCGTACTTTTGTGGTGACTTTTAGCTCAGATGGAGGTGATGGATCCTCTCCAATAGGTGATCCTATCTATGATACAATGGATGATGATGTTTGGGGTGGATTAGGTTGAGCTGAGAATGTGAATGGTGCTTGTGAAGTAGGTTGTGTGACTAATTAAGTGGGTGATTGGTTAGAGGGAGATCACGTGTGGTGGAAAAATGAAATGTGGTGGATGAGGGTTGACTAGAGCTGAATATTTTGGATGCAAAAGCAAGATCAACTATCGATAATTCCTTTGGGATGGGAGCTTTTTATGAAGTAATGTTAGTGGGAGTTGTTCAAATTATGAGTGGTTGGATGGAGAGGTGGGTTTATGGAAGCAATGGCTCATAAGGATTTGAGATCAAGTTGTAGTATTTAAAAGGCTTTGTGTCTACTTGGATGCAATGTACTTTATCCTCGTGTACATATTTTAGACATTGGTGTAATGTTGAGGGTATACACTTCATATCCCTAATCTAGGGGTATCCAAGAAGTAAATTGTATTGCATCCTCCCTTCCAAGATGTGGAAGAGAACATGAATAGTCTTCACTCCCAAGGTGACAGGAAGAACTACGTTCCTCACAGTTGAGCATAAAGCATCATTAAAGGCCCTTAAGATGAATGTGGATGATGTAATGTGGGATGATGGTAGGTTAAGGTGTTTTATGGTGGGAGTGGTAATGAGGTTAATGGAGGATATGGTATCAATAAGTACCCTCTTGAATGGCTTCCTATAAATATGAGTGACTATGTGCAATGGAGGGTCTGGTAAATCTAATGACACATTCTTCTTCTTAAATTCATAAAATGATATCGAGGACTCCATACATTTTTGTACACTCCCCACGAAAGCGTTGAAGGAATTAGGGTCTTTTGATTATACTTGGATGGATTTGAGAATATCCATCAATGCCTCACAATATGGGGGAGATTTTTGTAGTAGCTCATAAATTGATAGTTTTCCTGATGCCATTTTTAAACTTTGTGTTAACCAACTGCCTAGGGTGATGGTTGGGCAAGGTGGATTACTCAAATTATGGATGGATGGAGGTTGAATGGATGGTTCTAGTTGTATGGGGATGCTAGGTTGTGTTGCGAGTTGGAGCCATGTGATTCACTTGCCTTTGGCTACGAGTGACCGCACTTATGGCCCCTACAAAACCTTGGTACAGTTGAGACACATAATTCACTTGGTTGGGAGGAACTATAGAAGTTGACGCTCCTGTTGCTTGTTGATTTACCTCATGATGAGGCAAATGTGTCTGATATATACCAAGATTTTGATTAGGTTGAGCTAGTGGATTGTCGATTTTGATCTTTTACACTTCCAATAAGTCTTGCACAATACCTTTAAACCCATGGAAATTTTTGATGTCATATCCTTTTTACTAATGATATATGCAGTATAAATGATCTCTATAGGCTCTCAATTTTGGCTTGCTAGGGTATTTAGGTTTAATCTCCGATAATTTGAAAAGTAGTGCCACATATAACTTCTAAAAGATAGATGAGTAGGGCTATTGCAATGGTTTGTAATCATGTCTGGGCCTAAAATGACGTTATTACCTTTCTACTATTTGCATTTGATTTCATACCTACTATGGGGGTGGAACCGCTTGATAGTTTAATTGTTGTGATTGTTGTTGTTATTGTTGTTGGGGTTGTTGGATCTAAACTTAGGATTTTTGAGATGGTTGTGAAGGTTGGCCCAAGACTATCTAATTAACCTGAGTGACCTTGTAGTGGTTGTGGTTATTCCCCTTGTGGTTTTTATTTGGCCACTCTTTCTTCCTAGGCTTGATCTTGCTCTCTTGAATCTTTATGTCCTCTATCACTCTGGCCTGGGTGAGTGTCTCCTTGAATGTTCTATATTGCTACAAATATATTGGCTTGGCACAAATCCTCATGAAAATTATTGTTAGCTATATCATAGGGAGGGAGATTGGTAATTTGATCATAACCACCCTCCAACGGTTGCAAAAATCATGGAATGATTCATCATCGTATTGCTTCAAACTAAATAGATTGGTCAATATGGTTTTCTTGCTGACATTCAGGGCGAATTACTCCAAAAATTGGTTTGCAAGCTACTCAAAAGTGTAAACACTCTAATGTGGTAGGTGGTTATACCAATCCCAGGCTTCTTACTCAAGTGTTTGAGTAAAGGTGTGTAGCATGAGTGTGTCATTATTTTTGATCCTAAAACATGCGTTAACAAATATAGACACATTATCTCGGGGGTCCTCATCCTCCTTAAATGTATCAAACTTCAACATCTAAAAATCTACTGGATAAAGTGATGCAGGTACTAAAGCATGGATCGGGTGATTGAGTAGTTGCATTAATGTAGGCTTTTGGTACTGCAAACCTGGTGTCTATAGGGCAAGGCTATCAATCTGGCTTTGCAAAAATTGGATCCTAGGATCCTCTAGAGGTTTGAAACCATGGTTGGTTGGCTGTTGCTAAAAGTGGGATCCATTAATGGTGGGGTTGTGATAGTGTGGGAATTTGGCATGAAATAGATTGTGGTATGGATGCTGAAAGTGTATCTGGTGATGGCGAGGTGATGGGGGTGTGGTATTATGCTGATCTAAGGGGACAACATATGTTTGATGATATGAAATGCTAGGTGTAATCATGGTTGGGGGTCTCAACACCCAAGATGTATCTTGAGTGAATAAGTTCTAAGGATGGGATGTGGGTGCTTGGTTTTGATGCCCCCCTTATGACTACTATTGCGGATATGTATTAGCACTGCGATTAGTGTTATCAATGATCATTTGTTGCAGCTGCAGAAATAATTGCTACATAGCAATTGTGGAAGAGGATGGTATGGTTGTGTAGGTGGTGGATGACTAGGTTGGTTGTGTGGCAACTGTGTTGGTGGATGCAAGTGAAGGGTAAGTGGTAAAAGATATTGCCATTGAATTGGGAGTGTGTAGTGTAAAGTATCCATGGATGTGATGGAGGGAATGGATATGGGGATCTATGAAGCAACATTGGTATGTGCTCCAGAGAAGGGATTGGCACTACTAAGGCCTTGATCAAGCCAGGTAAAAGGGTGCTGATGAGATGATGAGGGATGGTGGTTGATTATTGTTGCAACATTTTGTTCAGAAGATGGATTGAGGAGGATATGATTTATTTCTTGTAGGTATGTGAAGATGGTTTCTTGATGCAATAGGGGTATGGTGTGAGGTGGAATGGTGAGTGGTGGTAACGATGGAAAGACCATGCTAGTCACACCTAGGTAAAGACTAACAACATCCAAATATACATATGTGACCTACCCGCCTGATGGCATAAGTGGCTCACTCCTAGGGGTATCAAGAATTGCGATATGAGTAGCCCTCTACATAATATCTATATACAAAGTAGGGACCCAACTAGAGGGCTCATAATTTAGGTTCTAGGACATAGTAGGGTATACACTACTTGCCATACCACCGAAGTGTTAGGGGCTTGATAATACTGATATGGGTTCATGGGAGAAGGCAACTGACTTTGAGCTAAAGCTAACTTCTTGGCTTGAATTTGGGTTGCTACCATACGCTACAGGTCAAATAAGGTTGAAATGCGGATGGATATGTGTAATTAATGCACAAGAAAATAACACACAAAGAAAATAAACAAACATGTTTGTTCTATATTTTCACAAAGTTTGACTTTTTTTTACTTTTTTTGAAGTTTTAAAAGTTTTGATTTTTTTTGTTTGAGTTTTGAAACTTTTTAAAAAAAAATTGTGTGCAAACTGTTTGCCCTAAAATGAATCTAGGATTTCACCTGTATACTTGCAATGACTAAACCTGGTGATGAAGTCCAGACAACCATACCCACCAAAATATGGAGATGAAACCCATATTCGGTTAGGGAGCACAGGTCCTATTGATCCTCACCCAACACCCCGTGGGCAAAGATACACCCTCTGAAGAGGAATATGTACTATTTTCAATGGTTAGAAAAGTTCTTGTTGTCGACCTTGGCCACAGATGGGTAATAATAATGTTGGTGGTCGATGATGAAATCCAACCGTTTCCAATGTTCAAGTGTGTGTGTGAGGTTTGTTTAACTTATTGAGTTATGCAAACTACAATGTTCTTCGTTTATTACCTAAATGCAATAGATAAAAGCATGTAGTAGAAAATGCCCTAACAAATCAACTAAAATGTGGATGATGCTTTTAACCTTACCTTTATTTTTTTCTTTTTTTTTGTCTTTTATAATTTTTTAATGCACCTAACTTAAGACCTAAATGCACGCAATGTCGAATAGGAACAAACCTCTATCCAACCTATTAAAATCTATGAAATAATAGAAAAAGAAAAAGTAAGTGTCTAATGTACACACCTATGATCCTTTCATCATTCATTTTTGACTGTGTAATCATTGGATCCACGGTTTATGTAGTAATCCAACCGTCGCTTGCATGGTTCTGCTCGAGTCTATAACCATGTAGTCTACGGTTCCTTAGGCATAGATTTGCAAATGCCTACTGTATAGTTACGTAACTATGTAACCTCGCACTTTGCGATTCCTCAAGCACAGATCTACAAACACCGACTATGCAGTTCTACAACTATGTAACCACATGATCTGTGGTTGGTCAAGTGTAGGTGTGCAATCATCACCTCTACACTTTCCAAGTTATGCAACTGTACACTCCACGGTTTCTCAAATATAGGTTTGGATTAAGAAAACATTTGGGACAACCAGGTTTTAAGTTCTCAATTTACGCATAACCAATTTTAGAAAGCTATGATCACATAAAAATATAGATTAGCAATTAAAACAACAAGGCAAATAAAATGGAACCTTTAGGGGGTCCCATTGTGATCACCATTTTGTATGCAAAATAAAGATGACACCCAATAATGAAACAAAGAACAAGCGGTGTGAGATCAAAATATAAACTTTGTATTAATTCTTGAATGGAGCCTTGATCCTCTTTTTACAATGCTATTCCCCGTGTGAACAAGGGTATGATTACAACACTAGCTTTATCAAATTATAATGGATCAAAAGAGGGGAAAGATGCCCCTTTTAGCTAAGCACAAATGGTTTGGGTGTCTTTGGTCTTCTTCTACAACAACGAGAGGGGTGAGTGGGCTTGTGTATCCTGATATCAGACCACTCCAGCTTCAGTAGCCACTCCAAATTCATGTTTTCTACAAACAAGTAAATAGACAAGGGTTCAATAACACCTATAGATAATATTGGAAACCAAAATGTGAGTCAAGACCCTTGGATAAATACACACAAAATATAGAAGAATAAATTAAAGTGCCTTATTGAATAGAAATAGAACAAAAACTCAAAAATTTGATCGTGTTTCATGTTTTTGGACCTGATCTGAGTAACTACTACGTACATGATTGACACTAGGTAATCATGGATGTGGAAGTTAGAAAACTGTAGAGTGAGCGGTTGAATCTGCATAACCATGGACTAAGGGATTGGGGCCAAAAGGTGGAATCTCTCAAAAGATGCACTCCAAGGTTTTGAATCTTGGATCTCCTCAGGGCGTGTGCAATCTCCTGATATGATTTTGACAGTGTGAAAGTGTATTTCTTTGGCCTCCTCTATTTTATGGGGTAAAGTTTATTTTATAAGTAAGCTCATGGCATTGGATGGAGTTAGAGTGAGTGACTCAAGGTGCCTTACTTAACTAGGGAATATGTCTAAATGAGTAAATGTGAATGGAGTGAGATGTAGGGGATGAGTGAGTGGAACTAGGGTGAGGTGGCTTGATGAGTGAGTGTAACTGTGGTGATAAAACCAATGCATGAGTGTAACTATGGTGAAGTGGTCTGATGGGTGAGTGTAACTGGGGTGATGTTCCCAATGCATGAGTGGAGTTGTAATGCAAAGTGAAGGATGAGTGGGTGGAACTATGGTGATAAAATCAATGCATAAGTACATGTGAAGCGAAGTGAAGTGTAATGTGGAGGATATCCCATGTGAAGGGACACAATGTCTGAGGTGTAGCATGATGACGAATAGTTGTGACTAGAACACATGTCCCATGGGGAGAATTTATCCTACGTGAGTTTCCTAGATTTAATAATAATATAGAAAATATGATCATCTACAATATTTTATGTCTAAGTGTGTACTTAGGCACATATATCTTATTATGCAATGTTGTGTGTTGGGATACAAGTGGTGTTGTGTGAGTGCCTAGTATTTTGTGTCTATAATTATAGTTCTTGGGCTTTGGATGATTTGGATCCTTAGATCTTACTTCTGGTAAAGTAATATGCCAAGCATTAAATAAATTTTAAAATATTTTTGAAAATGGCTTTGATAAAGGAGTTCAATTGCATGGTGCATGTTGATGACGTTGTTATCGATTAAGGGTTTGGTTGGTTGGGGGATACCCTTGTTGACATTGTTGAGATTGTTGTGGTGGTGAAGTAGGTGTTGAATTCAACATGACTTTATTGGCTTACAGTGGTTTTGGAGGATTTGGATTTGGACTACCTCTGCTAAATTGAGTGTTGGGAGTGTAATCAGTCTTCTTGTGAATCTTAACTTCACCCTCTTACACCTTGATGTCTTCAATTATTTTGGCTTGAGCAATAGTATCCTCAAAGGAGGAGTGTTGTTGTATTTGGAGTGTAGCCAATATATGCTAGGCATAATTTTTTGCAAATATTGTGACTAACTTTAGGGATGGGATTGGAAATATTAAATCATGGATGACCAAACATCACTGAGCAACATATTTGTTAACTAGATCATCATCAAATTGTTGTAGAATATAGATATCTGGTAGCAACTTTTTTTTTATGTTGATGGAGAAATGCTCGAGAAATTGATTGGACACTTGCTCAAATGTAAACAAGTTGTGTTGGAGAAGGTTATTGAACCAATTGAGGACCTTACCACCAAGAGAGAGAAAATGTGTAGAGCATAAGTTCATCGCTACCTTGAAGCAGGTGGTAAGCATATCGATAATTATGCAAGTGCTCCTGAGGATCCTCTTTACACTTGAATTTATTGAACCTGGGCATCTCATGCTTATGTGGGTATTGATGAAGGATTGTTGATAAATGAATGGGATCATTGCAAATTTAATTGTAAGCGAGTTTTTGTGACCCATAACCACTAGTTTATAGCTCTAGATTTTTGAGTTCCCTTAGGATTTACATTTTAGTAGGGAGTGCTTGTGATGTATGAGTGGAGAGAATAGTTTATTCCATGACATGTTGAGAGTAATAATTTTGGACACCAGTAGAATGATGTGGTAGTAAATGCACATAATAACAAATAGGAGATTGAGCATGATATGATGTGGGATTGATTTAAGATGAAGAAGAAGAAATTTGTTGTTGTTGTTGTTGAAGTTGTTGAAATTATTGTTGGTAGAATTGTTGTTGATGGAGTTGTTCTTGATGGAGTTGTTGATGAGGGTGATCTTGATGGAGCTATTGTTGATGAAGTTGCTCTTGATGGAGCTATTGTTGATGAAGTTGATATTGATTAAGTTGTTGTTGCTAAAGTTGTTCTTGATATGATGGAGTCGTAGAAGGTTGATTTGGATTGTTAGGGATTTGATGTTGTTCTTGAGAGAGAAATTATTGACTAATTTGAGTTGGAACTTATTAAATATTTTGATTGGACCCCTAAACAGGTGCATGATATGGATGCTAAAGATAGTGTTGTTTAACTTGTTGAACATGTTCTTGGGTCAACACCTATTGATATGTGGAATACCACTCATACTAAGATGAGAGGACAAGATACAAAGATGATGTTGTAGGCACGGTTAAAATCAACATCTAACTAATTAGGATATCTTAACACAAATATGACTGTATTTGTCCTTTTGTGCATATTCATCAATTGAGCCATATGTTGGCAATTTTGGGTTTGAGATCCTAGCTTCTTGTCTATGAGTTGTCATTGATGTCAAAAGGAAATGGCATTAATGTTAAGAGGATGTGTTGGCTTCAAAGGTGGAAGATTCCAAGAGAATATTTTTAAGAGAATCCGGAGAGATTCCATTGGCAAGGGTTTTTCATTAAAACCAAACCGGTTTTTATTAAAACCAAGTTGGATAGGGTTTTTATTAAAACCAAGTTAAATGGTTTTTATTAAAACCAATGGAGGTTCTCTTTATTATTTATTTAATTATTATTTAAAACCCTTCAAGGTTTTAATTAATTAATTATTTAATTAATTAAGGGAGAAATTATTTTTAATTTATTAAAAATACTTAAAGGTTTTTAAACCTTTTTTTATTCTTAATTTATTAAAATTATTTAAGGGTTTTTAAACCCTTTTTGAAAAGACTTTTGATTAATTTCGAAATGGTCTTTATTTCCACCGACGTCAAGGTGTCTTCGAAGAGACTATTTATTCTCCAACTCCTAAGGTTGGAAGGCTAATTAATTCGAAATTCCTCGAATGCAATTTGCGGTGTTTGTGCTCTGTATTCGCTGCGATCGAAGGAAGACTTAGAAGCACGTGCGGTTGAAAAGTCTTCGAGAGTTTTTTTTGAGGGTGAAGTGGAGGGAAGTTCACTTGTGAACTTCGTAGCCCGCGTGGGCTAGTGGCAGCGAAGGCTTCTTTGGGCGCTGCATTGGCGGAGGTCACCGTTTCGAGTCTCGCGGGGGTGCTTTGCTAGAGTAACACACGTTTTTATTAAAACGTCTTTATGCCACGAAATTCGGAGTTTCTTGGACAACGATTTATAAGTTTGAGAGTTGTGTGTGGTGACAACTTGAAGGTTCAATTATCTTCTACTCCAATAAGGTATGGGCACATTCTTCTTATGAGTATGATTGGTGTATGTTTTCTGAAATAAGGTTGGAGTGAAAAGGTATTCTACTAGGTATCCTTTGGCTAGGTGTAAATCCTATTTTCTGGTTTGTTGAAGACTACTTATGCATTGTTATCCTTAAGGAGAGTTTTTGGTGAATGCATAATTTTTGGTTTGAGATAGTGGAAGCTTTGTGCACTAGGGTTTATATTTGTGAGTCTAGCTACTTGCATTGAGTTGGTGGAACCCTTGGTTGGCTGTTTTGAGTTTGATGGTTGAGTTGCTTCCATAGAGGTTGTTTGATCAAGTTATTGCTTTACTTGATTCATGATATTGGGCTTACTCCATTGAGTTGATTTGAGCAAGTTATTCTTTGCATTTGGTGATATTGTGTTGGTGGCTATTTTGTTCAAATATCTTTGGAGGGAAAAGGATTTCTACTTGTTTCCTTTTCTTGTGATGATTGGTTGAATGCTTCAAGGTTGATGTTGAGTTGAATGGTGTTGGTTGACTAAACCTTGTTTGATGAGCATTGTTGTTGAAACCCTAATTGATGGTGAAAAGAACATGAGTATCATTGTTATGTGATTCTTTGCATAGTTGGCAATTGTTGGGGTTTCATGTTCTTGAAAGAAAACATTCTATCCTATCCATTTCAGATATTGAGTTGAGTTTTCAGATTTGAGATTGAGATTGAGCTGAGTTGATTTGAGTTGAGTTTTGAGATTGGGATTTGAGTATAGAACATATTGAGTCTCTAACAATTCTCTTTATGCTTCTATGAGTTTGACAAATCACATTGGGTCTCTAACAATTCACTTTGTGATTTCCTACTAAGAAAGTTTTTCTTGGTGAGCTTGCTGAGTTTTTGGACAGGTTCCAGTGGGGACTTGTGAGCAGTTTTGGACAGGTTCCAGTGGGGACTTGTGAGCAGTTTTGGACAGGTTTCGGTGGGGACTTGTGAGCAGTTTTTGGACAGGTTTCGGTGGGGACTTGTGAGCAGATTTGGACAGGTCCTAGCAGAGGACTTGTGAGCTGAGTTTGATAGTTCTATCAGAGAACTTGAGGACAGAGGTGCATTGGTTCTATGAGAAGAACCTGAGGATAATTGGCAAGTCTTTGAGAAGGCTTGTATGCAGAGGATTGATTTGTTCAAGAGTTGGACAGATCTGACAGACAGAGGAAGACTTGTACTAGACCGACTGACTGTGTTTGGTATAGGTTGCTGAGCTGCTGTGGACGTGATCATAGAAGGCAGAGGTCTCTTAGGCTAAGCATTGAGGATAGGAGGTCTTCGATGGAAAGGAGTTCCACGTGCTGGCAAGAGGTAGAGGCAGTTGATCTTCTGAGGGATCATTTCCAGAGCAGAGGGGAAGGTATCTCCTTTGAGCAGAGGCTCATAAATTTTGATTGGGGGAAGGTATCTCCTTTGAGCAGAGGCTCATAAATTCTGATTGGGGGAAGGTATCTCCTTTGGGCCGAGGCTCATAAACATTGTAATTGGGAAGGATTCCCAAAGAACTTTGAGATAACTTTTAGAGAAAAGTTTTGTGGACGTAGCCCAACCATTCCGGGTGAACCACGTTAAAATTGGTGTCACTTTGTGGATGATATTGTGCATTGCTTTGATATTGCTTTGGGTATATTGCTTTACTATTTTGAAGTATAAAGGAAAAAGTAAAAAGAGGTCTTATACTCGTTCACCCCCCTCTCAAGTATAAGCTTGTGTTCTTCAATTGGTATCAGAGCGGGTGCCTTCGAAAAGTTTAACAGCTTGAAGGAAAAGCTAGTAAAGAACACAATGGATTATTCAAGTGGCAATGCAACACCTATTCTTGATGGGTCAGATTTTGGTCTTTGGAGTGCAAGGATGAAGGTTCATCTAATGGCACTTGGGAATGAGGTTTGGGAAGTGATTGAAGATGAGTACACTATTCCTGAACATGGTCCTAATACTAAAGAAGAAAGGCTCCTACATCACAACAATTCAAAAGCAATGAATGCAATCCTGAAAGGCTTACAGAAAGCAGATCTCACCAAAGTGATTCACCGCAAGACAACTAGTGAAATGTGGAAACAGTTGAAGGTGGTTCATACAGGTGATACAAATGTCAGAAAGGCCAAGTTGAGACACTTCAAAGGTATGTTTGAACAACTCAAGATGAATGATGATGAAAATATTAGTGACTACATGCTTCGTATGGATGAGGTTGTTAACTCCATGAAAGACTTAGGTCTTGAGCTTGCTGAAAATGATGTTTGTGATAAGATTTTAAGATCTCTTCCTAATAGATTTAGTGAAAATATTTCTGCTATTGAGGAAGCTAAAGATTTGGATAAGTTGAAAAAGGATGAGCTCCATAGTATACTTGCAACATTTGAGTTGAGAACTCAAGTGAAGGTTGATGTCAAGAAAGAGGCAACTTTCAAGGCTACCAAGAATTCCAAGGGTAAACAACTTCAAGATAGTGATGAGTCTTCTAGTGATGAAGAGGCATATTACAGAAAGAAAGGCAAGTTCTCTAGAAAGCACAAAAGTATGAAAAATATAAGATGTTTCAATTGTGGAAAGTTTGGTCATTATGCTACTGACTGTACTGTTCCCAAGAATGAAAGTGATGAAGATAAACAGGATTCTAAGAGCAAGGATTCTAAAAGCACAAGCATCACAGGAAAAACAAAGATGAGCACAACAATCAAGGAAAGAGGTATTCTCACAAGCACAAGAAGAGTTTCTACCTAGACAAAGCAAGTAAGTGTTCTAGTAGTGATAGTGAAAGTTCTTCAAGTGATAATGAAAATGAGATGTTGTTCATATCAAAAAAAGAGGAAGAACCGAAACATAGATTCATTATCATGAAATGTCTTAGATGTGGAAATTTTGGTCACCTTGAGGATGATTGCACAAATAATGATTTGGTTTCTAGTATGTATGAGGATGCTTCAGAAAACTATAAGGAAGATGCATGTATGGTTTTTGAAAAGGGTAGCACCTCTAGTGATAAGAAATCTGAAAAAGGCTTTGATGATTCAAAAAGCAAACAAATAGAGGAAGATATAGAGGAAGGTGAAGTAGATCTTGAAGGTGAACTTATTAGTGCTCTTAGTGCTTTGAAAAAGGAAAGAAAGAAGAATGCTAGACTCAAGGATAAGTTAGATGAATGTTGTATGGAGAGAGATGATCTTATAGAAAGTCTTGACTTCTCTATGGCTAAGACACAAGAACTCAAGGATGAGTTAGAGTCTAAGGTTCTTGAGTATAGTGAGTTAGAACAGAAAATGGCTTCTTTGAAAGAGGAAACTAAAGAGTACAAGGATAAGCTTTACAGTTTTCAAGATAGCTCCAAAAAGGTTAAGTCACTCATCAAAGGTCAAAGAAAGACAACAGATAAAACAGGCCTTGGTTTTGTTAAGCCACACAAGGAACAAGTTGGAGAGTCTAGTAAGAGACTCCAAAAGGAAGAGAGTTCTGATGAGGAAAGTATTTCAGAAAAGGAGTCCTTGAATGATAGATGCACAGAAACAGAAAACAGAATTCAGAATGAGAAGAAGAAGTTTTCAGAACCTAAGAGGTCAATTAAAGGAAAGTTTCAAGGCGGATGTTTTGCTTGTCACAGGTTTGGTCACATGGCTTCACATTGCATGGCTCAAGTGAAGGAGGTAAATGACAGTTTCAGAAGTGCTAGTTACTTTCAAGGGTATTGCTACTCTTGTCAACAGTTTGGGCACAAGGCAGTTTATTGCAAGGCAAATAACAGGAACAAGTTTGGTCAGAACAGGTTTGGTCAGAACAAGTTTGGCTAGAACAGGTTTGGTCAGAACTGGTGGATTCAAAGATCAGGTTTACCTCAGAGAAACAACATCGTCAAGTGTTTCAAGTGCAACAATGAAGGTCACACAATCAGACAATGTAGAGCTGAAATTCCAGAATACAGGAACAGGAACAATGGCATGATCAGGTCCAAGGATCAAGGCATGGACAAGAACAGGGATGAGAACAAGAACAAGAATAGTGACAGGAATAGGAATATGGACAAAGAGTTCAAGAGAAGGCCCGGCAAGGAAGTTATAGATGTTGATGATGATCAGTGCCTAATGGGAGTTTTACTCCCACCCAAGAATTAATCACCTCATCAGGAGGTGGGGGAGGGACTAAGCTAAGAGGCTCATTCTTAGTCCCGAGCCCCAAAGGTGACCCTTTGCCATTGATGACAAAGGGGGAGAGCCTCAAGACAGGGGGAGCTATTTATGTTGAGTTTCGTGTTGTTGAGAAGCATGGTTTGCCATCAATGACAAAGGGGGAGATTGTTGGCAATTTTGGGTTTGAGATCCTAGCTTCTTGTCTATGAGTTGTCATTGATGTCAAAAGGAAATGGCATTAATGTTAAGAGGATGTGTTGGCTTCAAAGGTGGAAGATTCCAAGAGAATATTTTTAAGAGAATCCGGAGAGATTCCATTGGCAAGGGTTTTTCATTAAAACCAAACCGGTTTTTATTAAAACCAAGTTGGATAGGGTTTTTATTAAAACCAAGTTAAATGGTTTTTATTAAAACCAATGGAGGTTCTCTTTATTATTTATTTAATTATTATTTAAAACCCTTCAAGGTTTTAATTAATTAATTATTTAATTAATTAAGGGAGAAATTATTTTTAATTTATTAAAAATACTTAAAGGTTTTTAAACCTTTTTTTATTCTTAATTTATTAAAATTATTTAAGGGTTTTTAAACCCTTTTTGAAAAGACTTTTGATTAATTTCGAAATGGTCTTTATTTCCGCCGACGTCAAGGTGTCTTCGAAGAGACTATTTATTCTCCAACTCCTAAGGTTGGAAGGCTAATTAATTCGAAATTCCTCGAATGCAATTTGCGGTGTTTGTGCTCTCGTATTCGGCTGCGATCGAAGGAAGACTTAGAAGCACGTGCGGTTGAAAAGTCTTCGAGAGTTTTTTTTGAGGGTGAAGTGGAGGGAAGTTCACTTGTGAACTTCGTAGCCCGCGTGGGCTAGTGGCAGTGAAGGCTGCTGTTGGGTGCTGCATTGGCGGAGGTCACCGTTTCGAGTCTCGCGGGGGTGCTTTGCTAGAGTAACACACGTTTTTATTAAAACGTCTTTATGCCATGAAATTCGGAGTTTCTTGGACAGCGATTTATAAGTTTGAGAGTTGTGTGTGGTGACAGCTTGAAGGTTCAATTATCTTCTACTCCAATAAGGTATGGGCACATTCTTCTTATGAGTATGATTGGTGTATGTTTTCTGAAATAAGGTTGGAGTGAAAAGGTATTCTACTAGGTATCCTTTGGCTAGGTGTAAATCCTATTTTCTGGTTTGTTGAAGACTACTTATGCATTGTTATCCTTAAGGAGAGTTTTTGGTGAATGCATAATTTTTGGTTTGAGATAGTGGAAGCTTTGTGCACTAGGGTTTATATTTGTGAGTCTAGCTACTTGCATTGAGTTGGTGGAACCCTTGGTTGGCTGTTTTGAGTTTGATGGTTGAGTTGCTTCCATAGAGGTTGTTTGATCAAGTTATTGCTTTACTTGATTCATGATATTGGGCTTACTCCATTGAGTTGATTTGAGCAAGTTATTCTTTGCATTTGGTGATATTGTGTTGGTGGCTATTTTGTTCAAATATCTTTGGAGGGAAAAGGATTTCTACTTGTTTCCTTTTCTTGTGATGATTGGTTGAATGCTTCAAGGTTGATGTTGAGTTGAATGGTGTTGGTTGACTAAACCTTGTTTGATGAGCATTGTTGTTGAAACCCTAATTGATGGTGAAAAGAACATGAGTATCATTGTTATGTGATTCTTTGCATAGTTGGCAATTGTTGGGGTTTCATGTTCTTGAAAGAAAACATTCTATCCTATCCATTTCAGATATTGAGTTGAGTTTTCAGATTTGAGATTGAGATTGAGCTGAGTTGATTTGAGTTGAGTTTTGAGATTGGGATTTGAGTATAGAACATATTGAGTCTCTAACAATTCTCTTTATGCTTCTATGAGTTTGACAAATCACATTGGGTCTCTAACAATTCACTTTGTGATTTCCTACTAAGAAAGTTTTTCTTGGTGAGCTTGTTGAGTTTTTGGACAGGTTCCAGTGGGGACTTGTGAGCAGTTTTGGACAGGTTCCAGTGGGGACTTGTGAGCAGTTTTGGACAGGTTCCGATGGGGACTTGTGAGCAGTTTTTGGACAGGTTTCGGTGGGGACTTGTGAGCAGATTTGGACAGGTCCTAGCAGAGGACTTGTGAGTCGAGTTTGATAGTTCTATCAGAGAACTTGAGGACAGAGGTGCATTGGTTCTATGAGAAGAACCTGAGGACAGTTGGCAAGTCTTTGAGAAGGCTTGTATGCAGAGGATTGATTTGTTCAAGAGTTGGACAGATCTGACAGACAGAGGAAGACTTGTACTAGACCGACTGACTGTGTTTGGTATAGGTTGTTGAGCTGCTATGGACGTGATCATAGAAGGCAGAGGTCTCTTAGGCTAAGCATTGAGGATAGGAGGTCTTCGGTGGAAAGGAGTTCCACGTGCTGGCAAGAGGTAGAGGCAGTTGATCTTCTGAGGGATCATTTCCAGAGGAGAGGGGAAGGTATCTCCTTTGAGCAGAGGCTCATAAATTTTGATTGGGGGAAGGTATCTCCTTTGAGCAGAGGCTCATAAATTCTGATTGGGGGAAGGTATCTCCTTTGGGCCGAGGCTCATAAACATTGTAATTGGGAAGGATTCCCAAAGAACTTTGAGATAACTTTTAGAGAAAAGTTTTGTGGACGTAGCCCAACCATTCTGGGTGAACCACGTTAAAATTGGTGTCACTTTGTGGATGATATTGTGCATTGCTTTGATATTGCTTTGGGTATATTGCTTTACTATTTTGAAGTATAAAGGAAAAAGTAAAAAGAGGTCTTATACTGTTCACCCCCCCCTCTCAGTATAAGCTTGTGTTCTTCACCCTATTCATTGAATTGGCTGATTTTACATTGCAAACTTGTCATTTTCATGATTAATACATTACAAAAATTGTTATACATAATAAAAATTGTGATTATCCATAGGACCATTACGTCAAACAACTAAAAAAGTTATTTTTGCTTTGAACTGTTGTCTACATCTATCCTCCCCTTTGAAGAATTCGATGTCCTTAGTTACTTTCTCCACTCACTTTGAGGAGTCTTAGCATCCTTGTGAGTTGCAACTTGTAGTGCTTCATCCTATTGCATATATAGAACATCGCATTCATTCCTATGTTGCTTGTAATAATTGTAGTACTTTGAAACCATGCAAAAAAGGAAACTACAACCCTCATTCAAAATTGTAGAAATCTTGTCGCTTTTGTTATCAAAATAAAAAGAGAGGTTACAAATTGAAATTCCCCTTTTACAATTCTTACCCTGAAGGATACAATTGGGTCTTACCTAAGGAATCCCTTAAATATGGGTTCAAAGCCAGCAGGATCTATATTCTTGATGTTCCTTAGTGTAGGTGGGATTCTTGCTTGTAGGCCACTACTGGTTTGATGTGTTCTTTGTACCTGTTAACCTATAAAATATAACTAGAATGTTTAGGGGCCTACCTCAATCAAACCCCATGTTTATGAAGACAAAATACTCTCTAAATATGCTTAAAATATAAAGATTTTTTTTTAAAAATATGTAAAATCCTAAACTAAGCCATACTCACATGTCCTGCAAGTTCTGTTTTGTTATAGCAGAGGTTCACACGGGTGGGTGCAAACCTAGTTTGAGCCTGGAAGTTTGCATGGGGGCATGAGAACTTGACTATTTTGGTTGAAATTGCAAAATATAGTTTTTGAGTTGTCTTGGTGCTGCTACTCCTTTGCTTTTTTGATGGGTCACCTTTTATTGTCGATAACTTGTATAGATCACAAGGAATGTTATGGATATGACAAAAATTTTCCTAGACATTTATTTTATCGGTGATTGGATATTTTTGGTTGTTTGATCATGTGCAAGGTACATTTTGATGTGTTGGATGACTACCCCATCAAGTTGTGAATCGATGATGGAGGAGATGAAGATTGACGATGAAACGATTGATAATGATAAAAAATGATCAAGAAATATGATGAAAAATATGAAAAAATGAAGAATTAGGGTAAAATTGATGAATGAATTACAAAAATGATGAAAAAAACCTATGAACAAAATTTCACACGTTGAGGTGCGAATGGGAAGGTTCTCATAGGGATGTGCAATTTTTTTGTTTGCATGTAAGGGTGAAAAACTACATAAATATAGGTATAAAAGCCAAAAATGGCACATGTAGCTTCATTTTGCATCATGTGGAGGAAGAGAAGAGATATTAGAGGAGATATAGAAGTTAGAGGAGAAGATGGTTGAGAGTCATCTTGATTGGGTGATAGATCACTTAGTGATAGAGGAGGAACAACACGAGACGATGGGGAGGCTAGAGATAGCCTTGGGAGAGAGATGAGGCAAGGGAGAGGTGGCATGGTTGGTGGTTGAGAGGGATGCACTCATTGCTGAGTGGGATGCTACGAGGGGGCAGGGAAATGAGATGTTTGAGATAGTTGAGCGATTATCATAATTGTTGGATGAGGTGAGGATGACAATGGAGGCCAAGAAGTTCAGCCATGAGGCGAGAGTAGAGGAGCTATGATAGCAGGTGATCGATATGCAGGCTACAAAGAGGTGGGTAACTATAGAAAGTAAGGTCTTGGGAGTGATAGTGCCATTGTTAGAGTAGGTATAAGCAGATGCAAATAGTCTATGGATGGAGGTGGAGCATTTGTAGTAAGAAAACACAAGATTGGTAGTAGCCAACATGAAAGAGGATGCAAAGAGAGCCCAGTGCGAAGGTGAGTTGATGATGCATGGATTAGCAGTACCAACCTATTTGGGATTAGTGTCGAGGTCACAGACTTATCCTTGATGGAGTTAATGTCGTACACCCTCTATAGTGGGGAGGATTTTGTATATGGTATCACCAGCAGTATCACAGGTAGTGGGAGTGGGGCCAAAGTCGAGGATGGAGGCACGAGTAGCATAAAATATTTATGATGTGGAGCCAGAGCTAGGTGTTGCAGAGTAGGTGACAGTGGAGGAGGGGAGTGGAGAGACTCCCATAGGGTAGAACACATGATGTAGCTAGAATGTGGTAGTCGAGTGGCTACCCATGATTTTGTATGATGAGGATATATATGAGATATACATGTGGTGATGTACCTGAAATGGTACACACTTTATTGTAGTCTAATGGTCTTTTTGAGATATATATATACATACATAATATTTTGCGATGTTATATGAGATTGCATTTATTTGTGTTTATTTTTGCTTGTATTGTGTATGTACTTGAATGATGTTATTGTAGTGATGTAGCATAGATATGTATGATATGATAAAAGTACATGTGTATGAGATGAATGAGACATAATTAAATGGTAAATAAATGACTAAGGAATCAATGATGAGTATGAATTGCATGAGAATGTAGTTGGATGTGAAAATTGTTGAAGAAAGCATTTGTATGTTTGCAAAGCAAGAGAGAGTGTATTTCGTTCTATTATTTTGAAGATGTCATATATGAAAGGGTCTTTGAAGAGATTCAAACATAATAGTTTGAGCAATCAAACCCATTGAATAACTGAGCAATTTTTTTTGGATCTTGACTAACAAGAACCCAAACATGGATCAGTGTGTGTGAAGTGAAATTCATTTAACCATTTTGAGAGAGGATGGTTTCAACTGATTGTTAACTTAGCCTATAAGCTAGCTCATCCATAAGCAAGCAGTGGTCTGTATAAGAGAAGGTCGCTAGTGTAACAAATATGTCACCACTTTTAAGGCATACTTCATTGTTAGTCAAACATCTATAGCTCAGATCGAGGTTTAACACATTATTTCTAATATGGACCTGAGAACCTCAAGGATTCAAGATTTTTGAACTATAGTACTCTATTGAATTTTATTCCATTTGTAGTGCTCTTGTTGGGGAATTGAATTTTATTTTATACCTACTCTTTGTCTATTTTTTTAGATTTACCTTTTGTTGATCCTCAAGGTTTGATTTAGATCACACAAATGATAGGATGAATGAGGTGACTTTCGCTAGACGGTTAGTATATGTACAATGTTTCCAATCCTATTCTCAAAATTTGCTTAATGTGTGAGATGTGCAATTTGATCCATGAAAGAGGGCAAGTCAACCAAGGGAAGCCTTGAAGTGCTTTAGAAACTACCAAATTTAGATGGTGGTTGATTGAAATAACTGTAAATGGGCAAAGCTCACAAAGTGTTCAATAATCCTGTCTCATGAAAATGGGATTGGGCACCAAAACTGTTGTGCTAGCAAGTGCATTTTTAATTCTCCCAGTATGGTATTTACAATGCATATGTACAAATATGGATATGAACATAATCTATATGCATGCAAAAATGCATCAATATATAGTAAATGGTGCAGTGAATGGTATGATGTTGGAATTGGATGAAGTATGTAAGATTCTATACAAGGTTATCCTAGGATAAAATCTAATGGAATGGGGTAATGAATTAGTGAAGATAATATGATATGAGATCTGAAGAGAATAAGAAGAAGAAGAAGAAGAAGAAAATGAGAAGAAAAGAAAAATAAGGGGAGGAAATGAAACAAACAAAGGTATGTAGCCGCTCAAAGCATGACCATACAACATTGAAAAGTAACAAGAAGGGGGAGAGGGAAGATGGAAGGTATTTAGCCACTCGAAGTGTGACCATACAACATTCATCAAAGAGTAAAGGAGGGAAGAGGAATAAGGAGAAATGATGTAAAGCAAGTTTTGATTAATGTAATTCGAGAAAACACCATAGTGTGCCGATTGTGTGTTTTTGTTGTTTTTATTTTTGTGTAACCACGATGGTATATACAAAGAATGATGAGCCATTAAGCCAATGCTTAGGCATAAAATGCTTGAAGATGAATAATGTTAATGGGCTCAAGCTCAGCAAGACCTTTAATATTGGCAAGACGATATGCCCTAGAACCAAATTTGTGGGTAACTATATAAGGACCCAGCCAATTAGGTGTAAATATTTCAGAAATATGGCATGATTGGCTGGTAATATGTTGGTTCTTCTTAAGGACCAAGTCCTCAATTCAAAATTCACATTTATGTACCTTAGAATTATAGGCATGATGAAGGCAATCTTGATAGATGTGTGTATGTTCAATGGCATGGATGTGACGTTCATCCAGAAGGGTCAACTGGTCTAATCTGGCTTGATGAGCAATGTTGTCATTAATAAATTCTTGCGTAGAGACCTATAATGATGGAATTTTGAGCTCCAAAGGTATGATGGCTTGAGTGCCATATACAAGAGAAAATGGGGTTGCTACAGTTGGAGTACGAATTCTTGTGTGATAGGCCCATAAGGCTAGTGGCATTTTATTGTGCTAATAGCGATGTGATTCTATAATGGTCTTGCAAAGAATGGAGCAATTAGTTTTATCTCTAGCTTCAGCTTGGCCATTACCCTGGGATAGTATGGGGTAGAGAAGCTATGTTGAGTATGAATTTTTTACCACGATGCACAAATATTCTTGTTATTGAATGGTGTACCATTGTTAGAGATGATTTTGGATGAAATTCCAAAGTGAAAAATGATGTGCTGAGTGATAAAATCGACAATCTTAGGACCTATTGTTTGGACTAGAGGTATGGTTTCAACCCATTTCATGAAGTATTCTATGGCTATGATGATTAATTTGTGATTACTAAATGAGGTAGGGGTGATTTTGCCAATAATATCCAAACCCCATTGTGAAAAGGGCCACATTGATTGAATTAGTTGCAGAGCTTGAGAAGGAAAATATGTGATATTAGCATGGTGTTGGCATTTGATGCACTTTTTGACATATTCACAATAGTCGTGCTCCATTGTGGTCCAATAGTAGTCCATCAGTAGAATGTGTTTGGTAATGGACATGCCACTGAAATGGCCACCACAAGCACCGTCATGACCTTATTGGATAACGTGTTGGGCCTTGTGTGGTTCAAGACAATGGAGTAGGATGTCATCATGATTGTGCTTGTAAAGGATATCTCCTAACAATGTATAGTGAATTACTCACTGCTTGAATGCTTGCTTGTGAGTGTGATTCAGATATGGTGGGAGGATATCGAGCTTGATGTAATATTTGAATTGGTAGAACTATGGGTCATGCGGTTCAGATTGTACGATATTGATGCCCTCATTATGAAAATGTAGGGTGGTGGAAATGGCAGAATGGAATAGGGTGTAAATGGACACATGAGTTTTGTCAAAATATGGATTTTTTAGGATGAGTGAACTTAAATAAGCCATAGTATTGATGAAACAATTTATGGAATGCAGAGTAGCAGTGATATCATACCACTCGATGAGCAAGTAAGTGTTCGATGACTTGCTTATACTACTGAAGGATGTGATAACAACATTTTCATTCTCCATTAATTAGATTCACAATGAGAAGGGAGTCACCAAAAATGTCTAAAAGCTGAATATGCATGGAAATTGATTGCTTAAGGCTGAGGATAAGAACTTCCTATTCAATATTGTTGTTGGTGCAATGAAAGCCTAACTTGAAGGAAAAGGAGAGGGGCTCCACCTATGGTGTAAAGAAGACTATGCCTACATCCCCTCCATGCTAAAAATGAGATCCATTGAAAAAGAGGGATAAATCAGTAGTTGAATTAGGTTCTGTAGGTTCCTCAGCTTTGGTGGTATGGAACACAAAATTGTCAGGAAGCTAAATGAGGACTTCGGCTAGTTTATCAGAAATGACTTGGTCTTTGATGGATTTTTTACTAATGAACTCAATATCAAATTCCATGAGAAGCATAATCCATTTGGCCGTGTGACCATTATGGTAACTATTACCCATTATATAACAAAGTGGATTATCACAGGTGACTATGTAAGTATTTTTATTGATCATGTAATATTGTAGCTTTCGTGTGGCAAATACAATAGTAAGGTAAAGATTTTCAATGTAAGCATATTGTATCTCATAAATAACCAATGTGCGACTGATATAGTATACAATATGTTCGTGGTTCATCTCGTTATTCTGGGCAAGGAGTGCACCCAATGCAAAATCGATAGCAGATATGTATAAATGAAAAAGTCAGTTAGGATAGGGTGGAGATAGAATCAGTGGAGATGTGAGGTAAGATTTTATGGCATCAAAAGCCACTTGACACTGATTGTCCCATTTGAAAGGGATCGCATTTTGAAGGAGTTTATTGAATGGCTGACACTTGTCAAAGAGTTGGGTGATGAATCATTGAATGGATTGGAATCTAGGTTTGCATGGTGGGGTGCAGATTTATCTGTACCCAAGAAGTTCGCACAGGGGAGTGCAAGCCACCAGAAAATAGACTATGTAGTGCTGCGTGAAAATGAAATTGTGGAACAACCAAGCTAGTTATGAGCAATTTTGATATGTTGTTGTAACTACCTTTTGTGACTCAACAATAAACAAATATTTTTTGGATTTTCATGTGTTTTTATGAGAGTAATGTATCCGTCCTAAGAAAAAACCATAGGAATGGGTGAATTCTACTTGAAATAGGTATGTCGTAGCATAGAACCTCCTACAACACCCAAATTTTTGCAAAATAGAACTATGTTTCCAATGGGTGAATGGCAACCTAAATGGAATCTGCTATAGTAAAATGGTATCCAAAGGGGGGAGACTCAACATGCTCAAATGATTCAATATACTCTCATGAAAAGAGGTTGCACTATCAATGTGTTGCTACTAGCATACCCATGATTTCGCTTAACCCTCACATTTGAGGCATACACAATAATGATCAGCTATGCCCACTAATTATTTTTAAAATCCCTCTAGTAAAAGGGTTTTCTAAAACTACCCACTTTGAGGTACCTTCCAGTGATTAAATCTGGATAACAAACACTCGAGAGTGGGGATCATCTGGGGATTAAGTCCAATTGATTACTTTTGGGGGGCTACTATGGTGACTAGATAGGGGGTGAGTTGATGGAGGAGAAGACATCCAAAATTACCAGTCTCAAGTGAATATTGGTGATGAAATAAAATCCTTACACTGTTGATATCATGTGAATGTGTGGGTGTGTGTTTTACTCAAACATTTTCAGAAGCAAAGCTAACCTAAATGTTTTTTTGAAATAAATTTAATCTAAGATGTTTTTTCAAATTGAAATCTAGCCTAAGATGCATTTGAAAAGTGAAATTAAATTATATGCTTCCTCATAAAATCAAACCTACACTAAGACTTTTGGAAATAAATGTCAGGAATGAAAATGCTCTTTGAGATGAAAGTAGAGTAAAAAACTTCCTCACGAAACCAAATTAATCTAACACTTTTGGAAGGAATGCAAGAAGGGAATGCCTTTTAAAAGTAAATTTAATATAAAATGCATCCTCATGAAATAAATCTAGGATAATGCTTGTGAAAGGGAATACATGAATGGAAATACCTTTGGAAAGCAAATCTAGTCTAGAAAGTGTTTGAAAGGCTAACTAAAATAACCAAGTGTATGTGAAAGTTTAAATGGCAACCCAAACGATAAATTTAACCTCAAAATATAAATATTGACATAGTAGTAGCAAAATACCTGTGTCCAGGTGTATGCAAAGTCCTCAGTTTATCTCTGTTTTTCAAGATTATGTATGTATGATAAGTTCACACCTTGCGATGCAAATCTATCCTCTGCAAGAAGTTCGTAAGAGGTTGTGCGAACTTGGAGTTGAGAATTGGGTTGAATGGTTTGGTGGTCATGATGACTATTTTTCAGCTTCTAGATGGTCCTAACATAGTTTACTACACAAAAAAATGCTAAAAGTTAAATATTTGCTCAATGGATACACAAAACCTCGAGATATCATGCATATACTTGTAATAAGCAAAGTATTGGAAATTGGAAAACTAACTAGGTGCCGCATAAAAATATAAGGAATGATTTGACCTTGCATACACTATGGTGAGAGGTGGTTTGAGGTCTAGGTATGAATTCATACAATCCTTAGGAACATGAGGCTTTTAACCTCCCCTAACTTACCTTGTCAACTGTTGGGGTATCTGAAACCGATACCTATGCTTCAGGGACCAATTTTAAGGTAAATTGGGAAGTTCACATGCCCAAGTGTGTACTCTCTAACCTTGGAAGCTTGCTGGTGCACCAATAAACTTTTGTGACATTGCCTAAACTATGTCTTAGGATATTTAGTTTGGGATTCTTCAAAGTTGGCAACTACCTACCAAACAGAAACAATCCATAATATGTGTTAGATGGTGATTAAGCTAATGCTTGGTGGGGGTCCCTCCAAGCGTGCTAGAATGAAACCATGCAAAAATGACACTACAACCTTCATTCAAAATTGTAGAAATCTTGTTGCTTTTGTTATTGAAATAAAAAGAGAGGTTACAGATTGAAATTCCCCTTTTACAATTATTTCCTTAAAGGCTACAATTGGGTCTTCCCTAAGGAAGCCCTTAAATATGGGTTCAAAGGAAGTAGGATCTATCTTCTTGATGTTACTCAATGTAGGTGGGATTCTTGCTCATGGGCCACAACTGGTTTGATATGTTCTTTGTACTTGTTAACCTATAGAATCTAATTAGAAAGTTTAGGGGTCTGCCTTAGTCAAACCCCATGTTTATGAAGATAAAAGACTCTCTAAATATGCTTAAAACATAAAGAAAACTGTATAAAATGATGTAAAACCCTAATCTCAGCCATACTCATATGTCTTGTAAGTTTTGTTTTGCCATAGCAGAGGTTCGCACAGGTGGGTGTGAACTTGGTTTAAACCTAGAAGTTCGCACAGGGGCATGCAAACTTGACCATTTTTGGTTGAACTTGCAAAATCTGGTTTTTGAGTTGTCTTGGTGTTGCTGCTCCTTTGCTTTTTCGATGGGTCACCTTCAGAAATCATATTTTGTTATCAATAACCTATATATATCACAAGGAATGTTATGGATATGACAAAAACCCTATTGCTATGTGGATGTGGTGGATGTGTGATGGATGCTATGATTTTGGAATGATTTCTATAGAGTTTTTGTAAGCTAAAGTTGAAATCTCTAAAATTATGAAAATGATCTTCTACTTATAGACTTGGCCAAGGCTAGGGGAGGGGCTTAGGTGTCCCATGAGGTGTCCTAGTCCATAAATGAGATTAAGTGAGAGAATACCTCACCCATAGACTAGTCATGATGACTTGGAGAAAAGTCTCCAAATGGCATTTATTGAAACCTTTTTGCAAATATCTTCTAATTTAGAAATACTTTTTGTGTGCAAAAGTCTCCATTTCTTATTTATGGCCTAGGAGAGTGTGAGGTGGATGAAATATACGGGTGAGAGGTGGTAAGGCTAGGCTAGTAAAAGTAGACTAGGTGAGGTGGAGGTTTAAATTAAGCATGATTAGCTTAATTAACCGTAGGATTAGCCATAAAGTAAGTTTTTATTAAAGTTGACTTTTTGTCCATAAAGTGCTTTTTGACCATGGTGGAGAATTCAACCTTAGTTGAGTTATGAATGAGATCACATGAGGACCTATAGTTAAGCATAGGAAGGGGCTTAGCTAGCCTAAGGGGGCTAAGGATGATGAATAGTGATTTTAATAAATGAATAGTGTTTTAAGTCAATTTATGCAATTTTTGAGGGTTTTGCAAATTGATTGATCATGAAGATGAGGAGAGGGACAATGTGTGAATTTTGGGTGTCTACATACTTACCCCATTCAACTCCTAGCGTATTGGCATGGTTTTCTATTTCCTCGAGTCT
Source organism: Wollemia nobilis (assembly GCA_028583015.1). Lineage (NCBI taxonomy): Eukaryota > Viridiplantae > Streptophyta > Pinopsida > Araucariales > Araucariaceae > Wollemia > Wollemia nobilis. The sequence continues at coordinate 515,877 of JAQPPZ010002048.1, read as the reverse complement.
AGCTAATAGTTCAACCTCTCATTGTAAGAAAAGCTCTGTTGGTCCGACTTTTATACACACCCTGCAAAGAATGAGCATGAAACTCTGATAACACTTATACGGGATAAATCCCACTCACTTTAGGATCTTGCTTTGGTTATCCAAGGTGTGAGTTACAGAGTTGGGTCGAATGTCTATTCACTCTTTTCTACTTCTGAAATAGTTTTCAATATGGACTGTCTGTTACCTTACAACGGGCTCTGAACTTGTTTAGTAATGTTTAGAAGTTGTCACTTGTTGACAATCAGATTTAAAATTAGTTCTTTGATCTAGCTCTTATGGGTCAGTAGATTTAAATAAAAGACAAATTTAACAGAAAATAAAAATGGATCATTTCACGGTAAAACAAAGAGAGTAGGGTAGGGCAAAAAGAGAAGTCTATCAAACTTAGCTGTAAGACCAAAACTACCAATTTTATTTATACTATCAGCTTCACAACAGAACAAATCAAAGAAGAAAGTGTCTAGCTTTCTAAGATCACTTTCTACTAAGAGCATAAGACAAATATGGAACAGATCTGAAAGAAAATCATAAACAGAAGGGAAGTCCGTTAAAATTGGTATTTCTCACCAGCAGCATAGCTCACACAGTGAGGACAGAGCAATTAGAACAAACTTGAACCTTAAATCCGTGATTTTTCCTAGCATACAATAGAACAAATGAATCCCAACAACATCTTTAATCTTGATAACACATATTTACAACATATATTTAATAAACTTTAATGAAACGAATAACAAAAGAAGATGAACTTATCACAATCTGAAAGAGATTAGGCTCCTGGCCATGCTATCACAGAAAACAAAAGCACATCAACTCCAAGTCCAGAAATAAAGCATTTAACAAGATTTGCAAGAAATTGCTTCAATAGCCTTTTTATTTCTAAGTCTCCACCTCCAGCGATTACATTTAGAAGAAGTATTTATAGACTCAGGACAGACCCTGATCTTTTTAGAAATATATTCTTCTCAAACCCTAAATCTTATCATCTTAAACCCTAGTACCCGGGTTTTACAATATAAAGCCATTTAAAATAAAGTCTTGATAAAACTTAACCATTCTGCAAATCAGTGCAGTCACTTGCCATAAATGGAGAAGATAGAATTCGAATGTCACTTGCATTCACCCACAACTATGAGTAAATGTCTTCATTAATGCCCTTGGGTAATTTGGATGAGTCACCACTTCCCTGACATTTCATCTCCGCAGAGCCATCCCTGAGTTGAAAATATTTGCACACCATTACTTCTGCCATAAATTTTCATTAAATGCATCCATCGAAAAATTTTGGTAACTGTGTGTAGATATTTTCATTTTTCGACCAATTCTCGACATACTCCATTAAATGGGCAGCTGCTTAGTCACCGTAAAGTCTCTTTACGGCCAGATCTATAAAATTTGGATGAAACAACAATTCTCGGCATCTCTCATTTCAGTATGACGGTCTTTGATTAATCTGCACTTAACTTTGTCTTTCTGGCCATTTCTCCCGTTATCATGCAAGTGCCAGATGGCTTTCTGCAAAAAGACAAAATATGGATTAGTATTTTAAATATTAAATCAAAACTTTTATTATTAAACCAAAACCCTAAAGTTTATTTGCATGTCGGCTCTATTTATCTGACACGTGGCCTGCTTATTTGACACGTGTCGCTGAAACGTGGCGCTTCCTGCAGCTGTCTTTCATTTCGGGCTCTTTGCTGTCTCTGTCGTGAAAATGCGACATGTCGCGATTTCGCGACATGTCACGAAATTGTGACCCCTCCTATGCCTTAAGCGCTTTTTCCCAACTGCGTCACGATTTTGCGACACCATCACTTCTTGATCTCCCTTTGGTTCTGGCGGCCCTTTCTACCTTGGCGCGTCATGATTTCGTGACGCCCAAGGCTCCTTTTGCCTTTCCACCTTGGCGTGTCGTGATTTCATGACGTCACGATTTTGCGACACCCAAGGCTCCTTTTCTTTGCTTTGGCCTTAGCTGCCTTTGGCTTTGCTTTGTTTCACTTTGGTTTTGTTGCAACCCTCGGCTCCCCTTTGGCGTTGGCATGTCGCGATTTCGCGACGTCGTGAAATTGCGATGTCGCAATTTCGTGACACTAGAGCCTTGTGCTCCCTGCTATCCTTAGCGTGTCACGATTTCGCGACACCCAAGGCTCCTTTCTACTTTGGCGACCTTGCCCTTCCTTTGCTTCCTAATTTTGACTTGGACCTATCACGATTTCGTGACATGTCGCGAAATCACGACAGTCCGTACGCCCTGGGCTCCCTTTTGGAAAAACGTTACGATTTTGCGACGTCGCGATTTCGCGACACGTTTGCGCCCTGGCCCCTTCTTCCCTGATGCACCGCAAAAATGCGACATGTCGCGAAATCGCACCCCTTTTCATGCCTTAACCATTTTTCTCTCTGGCAGCCGCGAAATGCAACATGTCGCGATTTCGCGACATGTCACGAAATCGCGACGTTTTTTCGACTTAGACGCTTCTTCAACTTTCATGCAGCGAAAACGCGACATGTCGCGAAATCACGCCTCTTTCATGCCTTAGCTTCCTTTTGCCTCCTACAGCAGCGAAAATGCGACATGTCACGATTTCACGACATGTCGCGAAATTGTTACGTTCCGTACGCATTTGCTTTCTCTCTCCAGACCCGTCGCGATTTCGTGACATTTCCAAAAATGGAAAGTGTCGCGATATCGCGACACTTCCAAAAATGGAAAGTGTCGCGATATCGCGACATTTCCAAAAATGGAAGTGTCACGATTTCGCGACGTTTTTGCGACTTGGCCGACTTTTCCAAAACCCGTCGCGATATCGCGACATTTCCAAAAATGGAAGTGTCGCGATATCGCGACACTTCCAAAAATGGAAAGTTTTGGTTTCTAATGAATTTATCTGTCTGTATTCTGCATTTTTCTCATATCAGTGAAATATTTTCTTTATCCATGAATGATTCTAACATGTGAAAAAAGAATTTTGGGATAAATCAAATCCAGATGCAAATAAAAGCACAACTTGAAAAAGGAGGCAAGCAAATTTGGAATTTAAAACCTGGAAAACTCAAGAGGGTCCTTACTACAAAATGAAAGCTCAATATTTTCAAAGGATGGAAATTCATTTTTCAGTGGGGGTGTGTTGCTTCTCAACAAGCTCCTTCATCTAGAGGGTTGACATTGTGGATGAAGATGAAGCCTTAGGTGCCAATTCTTGTGTCAATGCTACCTCATGCTACTGTGCCTATAGAAATTCCTCCTACATGGCTGCCAATTTCTTCTACCAAGTCTCTTCACACTATTTCATCTCCTATTGCCAAGCTAGATCATTCTGATTCTTTTGAGCTGTGAGTGTTTCGGTCTATTTGAGCAGTAGTTCGTTAGCCTAATTTTGCTGTAACAGGTTAATTTTTCGTGCCTACTCTTCCAACTGGGTATGAAGGCTCTCCAAGTCCTATTGCAGTCCTCAAATTTGCTATGAAACTTCATTCATACAAGAAATTCCTTCTTCAAGAAGTTTCTCCTTGCGTTGAACATCTTCTTGTGCTTCTTGCAATTCATAATCTACCATTTGCTTGGATGAATGCAAGTGTTTAATTCCTTCTACTAGCCAACACAATAGGTGGGCTAAGAATTTATACTGTCAGTACATGGGTAGTAATTCAGGTGCTAACTCCACTTATGATCCTTGTTATTTGGATTGCTGAGAAGACGAATTAATGTGATGGCCACAAATATACACGTGTTGATTCCAAGTAGAGTATGGAAATTTTCTCGACAAGTTGTTTCATTCCCTCCATTGTTGATGAGTGTGCAGTGGGCATCGTCCAAGGTTGGGCCTTATATATACTAGAAATATTTACTCACCAAGGACCTTGTGTGGCCCATTTCACCAATCTTTTCAGCTCTTCTTCTACCATAGAATACCACTTATTCCATTGGCCCACACAAGCTATATCAAACTACAACCATAAGTTTTTCATTATCTTGGTTAACTTGGAGAAAAATTCTACCGCTTATTGATCCATATTATTTGATGGATCCATGAGGTTGGGTAGTTACACCAAAAAACATTTGGACCATGCATCCTCAGGTTTCTCCTCTTGTTCTTATTATTGTAATATCTCCTTTCCCTTCTTAGAGAGGCCAATAGGATTTTTGACTACCTTCCCTTCTATTACTACAACTTGAATGCTATCACCTTTTGTCCAAACAACTTGTTGAGACATGTTTGTTTATAGGGGCTGCTCTCCCTTCTCTATAATGGCATCATGTTCCAAAGAGACTATTTCATCTACAGGAATGTGATGTTGTTCTATCCCAAGTGCTGGATTTTCAACATTGGGAGGAGATAAAAATTTCTCTACACTTTTGACTATCATTTTAGATGGAATATCCGTGGGTACTACTATTTTGGCCTCTTCAGCTGTGAGGATATCCTAAAGGAAACAACCCACAGGGAAGCTGCAAACGAATTTACAGTAAATATGGTCTTGAGAGATACATCTGGCAACATCACACAAGCCATAACATGAACTTATACCAAATATTTCTTAGGTCCCACAAACCTAGTAGTACTCATCCCAGCTGTAGTATTCTATAGAGCTAAGGGAATTTCAAAATTATTAACTTCCCTGGGCACTTTCATCTGCTGCTCAAGGCTTCGAGCTATCTCTTAACTATGAGTAAATATTATCCATTGTAATTCATTACACTTAATCTAGGGTAGATGAAGGGCTTGGGGATTCAAACCATCATCTATTCCTCATTGGCTTGGGTATTTTTGGTTATGGTGCAACAAATTTGCTTTTTGGGCCCTTTCATCTCATCTAAGGGTGGTGCTATTTCCTCCCCTTCTGACTCAATCAGCATCTTCTCTTGATGTGATAGCTTGTGTGAAATATGTTTCAAATTTTGTTTCTTCACTAGTATCAACTTCTTCACCTATGGTTTGGCATTCTTCCAATGCAATATGGTTGGTGCCAAATATAAAAACTACTAAGGTGGATGAAAGTTAGGAATCTGCACTTCTACTTTGGAAGCTATATCCAAAAGTAATCCAATGGCATAAAATGCCATTTAAAAATTCTTTGTGGTTCGCATAATTATTTTTTGATATGAAGTGCCAAATGGGTTGACCAGTCATAAGCCACTCCTTTTTCTATCCTGAGAAAATATGGCATCAACCAAATAAGAAGATCTAAGCTTCATTGTTTGCCTAACAGTTTGGCCATTAGAACATTCATAATACAATCCAAATATGTATTCCTCAGTTGTGGTATTTTTACTCCCCTACCACCATGGACTTCTAAAATTTTCTCCACATCCTCCTCTGTTAGGGTAGTGACTCTGTATCGCTCCAAATTTTTTGCATCCTTACCTTCAAGCTATAGGATCCTCGCCCTGAAGGGGGATGTTAGAAGGATGGGACAATACCTCAGACTGAGAGGCCCTTTGAAGGTCCCGCCTCTCGAGGGAGGGGTATAAGGGTGAATTTTCAATGGATGGTGGGTTCACCAGGAAAATTTTAAGTGGCAGTTTCCATGCCTAGGTTGATGACAGGTTTGATGTGTTCATTTTATGTTCAATCATTCAATTCCTAGGTTTGGCCAAAATGAATCTAAGCTAATCTATATGCTGATGCTAATTTTTTTATGGATACAAAAAACATGAATAAATGTTGAACATAGAGAATGCGCTAAATAAGACAATATACCTGATTTCGGATGTCTGAATGAAGATTCTGTGGTTTGTAGAAGTCCAAATCGTCTCGAATCATACATAATCATCTAAAATTGCACAAAGTCATCTTAGATCACAGTCGGCCGTCTAAGATCAGACGGGATCATTTGAGATCTGACAAATTTTTCAGAAACCTGCAATCATAAAAATAGATACAAAATACCAAAAATGCAACTACAAAAGCAAGGGGAAATGATAGAAGTAATAATGAATTTGCCTAAATGGTAGATCTAGATAGCAATTAAAAAGAAATGCATCAATTTGACAATTTATTTTGACTTTATCATATATCTATGCTAAATGAGGTGAACTCCAGGATGTAGAAATAAAATAAACCAAGCTAATGCGTAAGAAAATGAAGAGAAAAGATAAGTAAATGCAAACTTTGGGCTCTGATTGCCCCCAATCTGGATTGTAGTTGAGATCGCCTCCAGTCATACGAGATCACCATTGATTTGTGATAGGATCGTCCGAAATTGTTTGGAATCGTTAGAGACGATTTGAGCCTGCTCCGACTGAAAAACAATAAGATTCCTGCAAGAAGAATTGAAATACTGAATACAAACAATAGTACAATGATGTTATAATGCACAAGGAGCTAAATCTGTAGATAAATCTATCAACTAGGGGGTTCGGGGGGATAAACTAAGAAAATCTCAATTTATATAGGATTAGGGAGAAGTTAGAAGGTTGGAAATCATCTCAATTTAGGATATCTCCAACGGCGGAGACTCTAACTACGCAGCCACGCTTTCTGCCCAAGTTAGAGAAGCTGTTGAAACAAAAGCTAATTGTGAAAATTTGGTTTTGGGACAAAATCATCTGGACGTTCTGTTCTAGACGAATTCGTCAGATCTGGGATGATTTCGTCTAATCTGCGACGATATCATCCAATGGTGAAAACAAATCCTAAAAATGGTGCAAAAAATGAGGAAAGCGGGTAACAGGCAATTTAATGGACGGTTTGGGTTTAAAATTCAAATTTTAATCTTTTACTAAGGTTTAACTGCACCAATTTTAGGGTGCTACAACTCCCAATATCAACTATCGAGTTTTCTTGAGATCTACCTTTTCATTGATTATAGGTATACCCTTCTTTGAAAGTTCAAAAGTTTGTTTGAATGTGTTAGAAGAAAATTTGACTACCAAGTTTTGATCACCAACATGTACAATGCTGGTATTTCAAGGTGTGTTATAAGTCTGCAACATCTACACTAGGTACCTCTTGAAAAATTCCTTGTCAAAACTTGGGATCTACAAAATAAAATTTACTCATGCAACTTGGATGTTGTTCTTTAATGGGCTATTTTTTGGTGTTGCTACCCACTATAACCGATAAAAATCACTTGTAGTGCGAGTCCAAGTGATTTTATCGATCGAGATCTGATCCTTGTTGCTTTTTTGGACTTCTCTGGTTGTCTGAGTGGATTATTCTACTTGTACCACCTCTTATTTTCCTTGAGTCTTCCCCTTGTCTAGGCTTGATGCTTATTTGTGCATCGTATTATGTTCCTGATGATGATGGAGTCTTTTAGACACAATCGACTTGGGTCCCGCTTCAAGTTAGGTGGGAGGTTGTCCAATTTTTTGGTGGCTCATAATTTCCCCCCTAGAAATTTCTTGCACTCAGATGGTAGAATTCTCTAGACGGCTCAATCCTACCAGACGTCAGGGTATCAGGAAAATACTATGGATTAGATGTCAAAATATTTTAATTTAGATGTTTAATCCTAGTAGATGTTTAGGTCTATCAGTTAGACATATCCTCTGTTGATGGTGCTACTCCTGCTAGGTGACATCATCCTTCAGACATCTAGGCTATCAGACATCTCTTCCATCAAATGGATTCTCTTTTCCAGATAGCTAAATACTCTCCTCCTCCAATTTTTTGATCTGCTAGACGTTTCTCCCTTTATATGGTTGCTTCATGCTATATGGTTGGGCTACTTTCTCCAATATATCTATTGGTTTGGTATATTCAATTGTAGTTTTTTAGATGGATGCCCTAGCATATCGTGATAGATTTGGATACCTTGCAGTGAACAATGGTCAAAATTTGACGTCTCTGTGTTTGCCTATGAATTTGTGAAGATAGGGTCACTGCACTTGCATTGAGAAAGAAATATTTTCCATGAAGCATGTGACTGCCATGCTGAATGAAGTCCATACTTTGTCTTGAATAAATCTTGGTGTGCTATCAACCCTACTTCGTCTCCAAATCTCCTGCACTCCTTTATCCTACACAAACTGAAAGCAATTGAACAAAGAATACTCAATGCTTCCAATTTATAGGAAATATGCCACCCATGTAACTACTTGCTTAACCACCACCTAATTCCCAGTCATCTATTTGCTTGCCACATCACCAGTTTTGCATGGACAACACGTTTGACATCTTTATCTATATTTCATATTTTTGCTATTTTTGTCTTTTTCTTTGTTTTTATGTTTTTGTATTTTCTTTTTAATTTATTGTTATTATTATTTTTCAAAACTACATCTTCCCATTTTAACGTCATTGGTTAAAGCCTATGGTAATGCCAATGCATACTTCAAAAGTGTTTGATGTACTATCTTCTTGATGATAGTTGTCAATTCTATAACTGTTGAAACTATCATCATTTTACTGTTCCTTCGTCTACTGATGACTGCAGTGATTATTCTACCTCTGAGGATTTTTCATATGAGACTATTTGTCACGTCTTCTCATCCTTCATGGAATAATGCACCAGTTTGGCCGCTCCTCCTCTCTTGGTTTATGATGTATTTCCTACCTAGACATCTGAATATTTTTGCTTGATGTCTACATCTCTTGACATCATCCTGAATTGTGTTAGCTTCCAGATGTGTACTTTTTTACCAGACATATACCAGACGACTTACTCCATCTTTCAAATGTATGGTTGCATCATCCATATGGGTGCTACTAGGGTCTATATGGGTTGATTCTTCTTCTATATGGACTCATTTCGTTCTTTTGTCACCCTTCTAGATTATCATGCAATCATCAAGGTAATGGACCATAGTCTGTTATTGCTCTCAATGGTTGGTCATCCGATCATTGGAAGGATGATTATCCCTTTGTCCAATATTGCAAGTCTTTCTATTCCATGGCCTCAACCTCAAATTATATCGATATGATGATAGATGATTGCCCATCCTTGGTTAGGGATTCCTACTCCAAGTTCCCTGTCATCTATGAGTTGGTATAACTCATTCTCTTCCCCTTACTGATCGAATCTCCTTGATGTGGGGCTACCGTACTCCAAGCTACTTAAGATTTGATCGGTCCCTCAATTGTTCTTGATGATGTCTTCAATTTTATGAGCTCACTGAGGTAGACCAAAGGGTCTATTCTTAGGAATACATAGTTATGGGTTGACTTGGATTATGTCCTCAGATGGTCCTTGTGATCCAGTCCATGGACTAGTAAACCTATGGGTACCAAGAGGGGAATTTATTCTTCTCAAGATATCAAGAGGGATGCCAACCACGCTTCTCCCTTGGTCAGGTAAGCTTGGGTTACCTAGAAGTCCTGATAAACTCTCAATATTACCCAAGTCACCTCTATTTTAGGCTTGGTCTATCAGTTGTGCTCATGAAATTGGTTCTGTGTGTGTCTGATTATCAGGTGTCAGTTGGTGTAGGATTATCAATCTCCTATTAGCTCTTATTAATCATTGCCTCCACCTTAATTCTTCAAATCATAGTTATGGTGCACAATAAGATATGGCTTCTTGGTATTGGTTTGAGAAAGACTAATTTATACTTGTGTTGTTTCCCTCTCTTGTAGTGTTCATCGACCATTTGAGGTTTCTTGAACATGTTGCATTAGTCATCTTACTTCTCTTTGATATTGTTGTAAGTCAAATACTGCCTTACAATACCTAGCCACTTATTCACATTCAGTTAGATGCCTCAAAGCTCCTTCATATGGTGTTCTCCACCTATGTGGTGTCAGTATTCTAGGTATCACATCTTCATTTTCTAACCAAATATTTATTCCTTTGTTATCCTTGTATTATGGGCTTAGAGACTCGTTGTCCTCAATTATTTGTGTAATCTCAATAATTTTGACCCTTGCTTGTCGACTTTGTAGTTCATCCCTTTATCTTCGATGATCTAGGTTGGGACTAGCGTATGGTATATCAGGATCCTTAGGTTGATTCTTGTCCTCACTTGAATCTTTTGACCATCTTCCATATCTTGGCCATTCAGATACTTCTTTGACATCCTACCATAGAATCTCAACTGCTTCCTCTTGACTCATCTGATATGCATTATTAGTAGCCACATTCTAATGCCATTATCTTGCTTCACTCAGTTCTAGTGATCTTCGAACTCATTGAGGACACCTTATAAATGGTGGTCACTTTTGAGGAGTCATCAACATTCAGGAGGATTCTTAACATAGTTATGGATGAACTATTTGAGGAAATTACATTATTTTCCAAAGGTCCTGCATTATTCCCTACATTCTCCCTTATTTATAATCCACATCGTTATAGCCTTGGATTCTATTACCTCTGAGAGTGTATTAGAATTGGTGTTGAATGATCTGGAGCCACCAAGAATAAAATACTTTACGGTGAATTGCCATTTGGGCTCCCTTTGAAATCACCCCGATTTCTTTTAGCCCATTCTTCTCTGCATGCATCCTGTTGTTGCTACATTTCTTGCATAGTTCCATCCAAATCATGAATGACCTATTCTCTCAGTTGGGCATTATATTGGCAAAGAGTCTCATACTCCTCTTGCAATCGTTGCATTTCCCAAGCCATCCATTACAAAACTTTTGCTCCTTGGCCTTCATATTCTTCCACTTTCGATATTTTTCCTTGTGAAACTAGGTACAATATGTTCCAAAGTTGATTCTCTAATTTTATTTCTAGAACTCGTTCATTAGGTTCTAACTCCTTTTGTTTGGCTACAAGTTCTTATTTTATAAACAACCATTCCAGGTTGCTAGGTTCATCCTCCCAAATAATATTACTTGGCCCACCATGTTCATAGGATCGTATACCTAGTTGAGCTTCTTCGTTTGAGTTACCATAAGTGTCCCCTTAATTCCTAATTTAATTACATTTATTTGTGCCTGTGCCTTGTACACCTTCAACTTAGAGCCATTTACTACTTTGGGGAAAATTGTTCCATCTAAACTTATTCAATCAGATAACCCTGTTGTCCTGTACTTATTCCACTTGGAAGGGTCCAAGCCATAACATATGCAAATTCCTTGGCTTGATTTCTCTTTTCCTGTTGTATTTGAGCACTAAGTTACCAACCTTAAATCATTTTTTTGAGATGCTTGTCATGCTAGTACTTCCATTGTTGTTGAGGAATCTTCATTGCCCACTGTGCCAACACCCTTTTCTCGCCTAACTGTACCAGTGATATGAGTCTTTCCTCCATGCTTTCTTCCTCATTCAGGAAAGTTTCAACAACTACCCTCAAGCTTGGTACCAAAAATTCTACTATTATTACAACCTCCTATCCATACATCAATTGAAATAGTGTGTGGTTTGTAATTGATTTGAAGGTAGTTTTATATGTCCAAGAACTGCTAATAAGCACTCCTCCCAATTTGTGCTTTCAAATGCACATGTTTTATACATAATAGAAACCAGGACCTTATTTGTCGCCTTCGCTTATCCATTTGCTCTTGGGTGGTATGGACTTGAGAAAGAGTAAAAGATCCTGAATTCCTTTGTCATATTCTAGGTAATATCATTAACGAAATGAAATCCCTTGTTACTTGTCAATTAAAGAGGTATACCAAATCGTGTGATAACCTATTCATATAAAAAGTGAGTCATGCTCCTTACATAATTATCAGGTAAGGCCCTTATTTTGACCCATTTCATTAAGTATTCTATTGCGACTATGATGTACCTACACTTACTTTTATGACTTGTTCTTAGTGGTCCCACAAAATCCAACCCCCTTCTCTCAAAAAGTTCTTGAGGTTGCGATGGATGCAGTGGAATGAAGTCTCGTGTCAATGGCTTCCCTGTTATTTGACATTTATCACATGATTTAGCAAAGTTCTTGGCCTCATGAAAAAGAGTAGGTCACCATAGGCCCACCAGCAACCCTTTTCTTGCTATTTCATCAGGTCCCATATGCCTCCAACCAATCCTTCAGGGTCTGGTGTACTTCATATTCCATTGCACATCATCTCAAAATGTGGTCCTCCCCCATATTGTATAGCAATCTTGCAATCAAAGTAAAGGGTTCTAACTTCGTAATCACCTTTCACTATTCAACTATCATCATTTTATTTGGTATCTCTCCTATCAATAGATAATCCCCAATATGTTTATACCATGCGGGTATAGCACTTCTCATGAACAAATGTTCATCGAGAAGTTTATTTGGTATCCCTCCTTTTGCAGGTTCTACTGAGTGAATCCTTGATAGTTGGTCTACAATGATGCACTTCTTCCCTGGTCTCACTACCACCCAAAATACAAATTCCTCTAGAGTTATGAGTCATCGACTTAGTTATCCATAGATTTTTGGCTTGTTGATCAAGTACAATAGCGCCTGGTGATCTACATAGAAAGAAAAAGGGTTATCCAACAAATAGTGTTGATACTTATGTACTATGTACACCATCCCTAGAGCTTTGCACTTTGTTGTACTATAGTTTTTCTTGGCTTGAGACAATAATTGACTTGCAAAATAGATGGGCTGATCCAACCCAAATTGACCTTCTTGAGCCAATGCACAACCAATAGCAAAATTTGAGGCATCAACATGCACATGGAAATCCTACTAATCTAGGTAAAATAGGATAGATACCTTCATCAAATGTGCTTTCAAGCTCTCAAAAGCTCCTTGATACTCCTCTACCCAGTGAAAATGAACATTCTTACATGTAAAAGCATCTAATGGATGACAAGTCAATGCATAGTTACAGATGAACCTTCTCTAGTATCCCACTGTTCCCAAGAAGGTTTTCATCGAGCTTGCATCATGTGGCTCCTCCATCAATAGTATTACTCGAATCTTATCTGGATTGGGCTTTAGGCCTTCTTAGCATACAATATGTCCCAATTGCTTTCCATATGGTACTATCAAAAAACATTTGCTAGGATTCAATGATATCTGAGCTCGCCTACATAAGTGTATCGCTCCAAATTTTTTGCATCCTTACCTTCAGGCTATAGGATCCGCACCCATAAGGGGAATGCGAGAAGTATGGGTCAATACCTTGTCCTGAGAGGCCATTTGAAGGTCTCGCCTCTCGAGGGAGGGGTATAAGGGTGAATTTTCGATGGATGGTGGGTTCACCAGGAAACTTTTGAATGGTAGTTTCCACACCTAGGTTGAGAGTAGGTTTGATGTATTCATTTTGTGCTTTAATCATTCAATTCCTAGGTTTGGCCAAGATGAATCTAAGCTATTCTATATGCCAATGCTGATTTTTACGAATACAAAAAACATGAATAAATGCTAAACACAGAGAGTATGCTAAATAGGACAAAATATACCTGATTTCGAATGTCTAATGAATATTTTGAGGTTTGTAGAAGTCCAAATCGTCTCAAATCATATGTAATCATCTGTAATTGCACAGTATTGTCTCAGATCTCAGTCGATCATCTAAGATCAGACAAGATAATCGACGATTTGACGAATTCATCAGAAACCTGTAATCACAGAAATAGATACAAAATACCAAAAATGCAACTACAAAAGTAAGGGAAAATGATAGAAATAATAGTAAATTTACCTAAATGATAAATCCAGATAGCAATTAAAAGGAAATGCATCAATTTAATAATTTTTTTTGACTTTATCATGCATCTATGCTAAATGAGGTGAACTCTAGGATGCATAAATATAATAAAATAATATAATGCATAAAGAAATGCAGAGAAATGATAAGAAAGTGCAAAATTTGGGCTCTAATTTCCCCCAATCTGGACTATAGTCGAGATCACCTCTGATCGTACGAGATCGTAGCCGATCTGTGATAGGATCATCCGAAATCGTCTGGAATCGCCTGCGATAATCCAAGATTGCTCCGACTAAAAAACAATAAAATTCTTGCAAGAAAACATGAAATATAGAATGCAAACAATGGTGCGAGGATGCTCTAATGCATAAGGAACTAAATTGGCAGGGAAATCAATCAGCTAGGGGGTTCAGGGGATAAACTGAGAAAATCCTAGTTTATATAGGATTAAGGAGAGGTTAGGAGGTTGGAGATCATCTCAATTTGGGAGATCTCCAACGGGGGAGACTCTAATTGCGCAGACACACTTTCTACACAAGTTAGAAAAGCTGTTGAAACATAAGCTAATTATGAAAATTTGGTTTTGGGACGAAATTGTCTGGACGTTCTGTTCTAGACGAATTCGTCAGATTTGGGACGATTTCGTCTGATCGTCAACGATATCATCCAACGGTAAAAAAAAATCCTAAAAATGGTACCAAAAATGAGGAAAGCGGGTAACGGGCTGTTTGGGTTAAAATTCAAATTTTTATCTTTTTACTAAGGTTTAATTGCGTCAATTTTAGGGTGCTACATTTTGCCCCCTCTTTAGCAAAATTTTCGAAGAAAATGCGTTAAAGACGAGTTTTTCCCGTTTTACAAGAAAACAAAATTTACTCCATTTTTTAGATGATGATTCTAGGTCGAATCGTACGACAACTGGCTATGGTGCCCCCTCCGTGTTTTTACCCAAATCGAACGTTTGAGGTAAAAGCGCGGAAAAGAAAAATTAAAAATGTTGTTTTTTTTAAATAAAATTAAGAAAAATAGGGTAAAACGCTAATTCATTTTTACTATTCTAGAGCTCTACAGAGAGAAAAAAAAGAAAAAAATGGTGGAGACAACACACCGATTGACATAGGTCCGACGCAGACTACGGGTAAGGATTTAATCCTAGTAAATTAGGTTTGAATTTGTTTTGTGCAATTTTTTTTTTAAATTTTGATTGTTTTGGGGCATCACGGTCATTTTTAGGCCGTTGACGACGTCGGGATGAAATCGTCCCGATCTCGTCAAAATATTCCCTAGATCGTCAATTTTGTTGGAGGGCAAAATCGGTGAACTAGGGGCAATCCCGTCCAACAAGGGGCGATCCCCAAGTTGTGAAATCAAAGATGATTTCGTCCTAACAAAGGATGATTTTGCCCAATTTAGGACGATATCATCCAATGGTGGACGATATCATCTTTTTTAAGAAATTAAGCTTTGATTAAAATGTATTTAATTTGATTTTAATGATTGATTTATTAATAAATTTCATTGTTTTATTGTTTGTTTTGCAGAAGGGATTACTAAAGAGTCAGGAGTGGAAATATGGTGGGCTGTGAGATGACATAACCACGCTTGATCAGGCAGAGCATGACCGACTAGCTCAGGTCGGTTTACAGCATGTGGTAGAGATGCCACAAGTACTGATGGACATGGGGCTACTGATAGCCATAACAGAGAGGTGGTATCCAGGGTTGTCTTGATTCTGGTTACTGATAGGGGAGATGACTCCCATGCTAGAGGATGTATGGAGGATCTTGAGGATCCCCATACAAAGATAGTTGATGACTCCTACGGCCAATCAGGGCCAAGCAATGATGAGGTTGACTGGAGACCCAAGCTTTGCCCTGGAGAAGGACAAAGTGAACATCGAGTCTCTGAGGTAGATGCCTGGGGCATCTAGGCTGACTCAAGTTTTGGTCGGGGTAGTAGGTGGCTTACTACTGTGCCACTAGAGCAGGTGCAGACTACCATGGCTCCTCTCAGATGTGGTCTATGACATGAGAGACCACGACTATAGATACTCATGGGGCAGCTTTTTACCATGTCGCTTGTATAAGATATTGCATGGGGTCATATACAAGGGAGGTTGATGTCTAGTTGTGACATCACTGCTATAGGTTTGGTGCTAGGAGCACATTGCGATGCGGAGGTCGGTGGGGCTTCCACTAATAGGGGTTGATCAGGAGAGGCCTTGGGTTTTCTACTGGTGGTTATAGAGGGGGTCACAAAGGCAGATCGATCTGTCGATGTCACGGAGGTTGCTGGATGACCTCATCCCGGACCAGATCACCTAGAGGCCA
The DNA here is from genome assembly GCA_028583015.1 of Wollemia nobilis. Taxonomy (NCBI): domain Eukaryota; kingdom Viridiplantae; phylum Streptophyta; class Pinopsida; order Araucariales; family Araucariaceae; genus Wollemia; species Wollemia nobilis. The sequence continues at coordinate 500,030 of JAQPPZ010002048.1, read as the reverse complement.
TGGCGAGAGCATCCCGGGTGGGTAGAGGATGGGTAGGAGCTGGCTCGCATCAGGTGAGTCTGCTGGCTACGAATGGAGCAAAGAGAGGTAGAGTTCTATCACTACGACCGAGTTCTATGATAGTTCGGTCTACAGTAAGGGATCCCTTCTCTCAGGGATTACGAGTACTCCTAGACTATATAGGATAGTACCACACTGAGCGGGGCGCTAGACATGCAACAATTCTGGAGTCAGGACATAGATGATGCCTCCATCCAACCGATGGATGGTGACAACGTTGGGGTTGTAGACAGCTATGATGCCTGGTACACAAGCATCCACCCTCCTTGGATGATGAGGGTGCAGGGTCCAATGCACGCTATGGTGTGACTATTGGGGAGGCGACGTCAGGCTGCTATTGACACAACATGAGTTCATGGTAGGAGAGAGCATCAATGATCTCCATAGGAGAGATGCCAGAGGATGGCATAAGCTCCATAGAGGCTACAGGCAATAGGGTGGGGGGAGAGGGGAGTCCCTTATCAGTAGGAGGAGATACCACCATCGCCCGATAAGGGCAAGGGTGTCAAGGTGGGGGAGAGCAGCGAGACGGTGGCTCTCTAGGATGAGGTTGCCTGCCTCTAGGCTCAGGTGTAGACATTACAGGATGAGGCTACATGTCTTAGGGCTCAGAGCAGAGGGGCAAGCATACAGGAGTTGGCATGATCTATGGCCTAGACTACATTCTACCAGGGAGTATACTTCCAGCTGGTGCTAGAGGGTCAGAGGTTGCAGTTGCCAGTCGGCATTGCAGAGCCTATCAAGGTGGGATCATTGAGGACATCCTCATGATCGATGGTGAGGACCCAAGACACAGTCTAGACCTCTATGGGACCACTTCCTCCATCTAAAGGCAGGGGAGGAGATGAGGCTGAGAGCTCGAGGGCTCCTCAAGGCTAGCTGCTGCAGATTACAGAATTGTATTATTATATATTTTTTAGGGGATTGAGTATGCCAGGGTATTGATTGTGGCATACCAATCGAGATGATGTACATAATTGATTGATTATATATATATATATATATATATATATATATATATATATATATATATATATATATATATTGTCTTTTTGATGATATGACTTGTGTATGTTGGATGGTGCTTTAATTTTGGAATTGTGTTTGATTGATGATTTATGTAATTATGTCGTTGGAAATAATTATAATTTTTTAATGTCATGGCATAAAATTGTAAATGAAATAATCTGATGTGCATAAATTGGTTGTTTTTGTGGTGTGATTTGATGAAAAATAAAAGGAACTTCTAATAATAAATTTCAAAGGACATTGTCATTGTTATAGACCATTTTATGGAGTCGCTGCTCACTAGATCGTCAAGCTAATCCCAGTATAGAAATATTGCTAAAAGTAAAAGAGTGCTTAAGAGACTGTCTTAAGACTTTTGTGTTGCGATGATGAAAAAATGATGATGGTTTGTGATTTTTTTTTCAGAGTTTCATAAAAAATATTATGCATGACATATTTAAAGAAATATGATTTTTGCTAGGCATAAATTCCTAAGTATGATAAATTTTTTGAATAAGTCCCTAGGAACTATACCAAAGATTGCAAAATTGAATGTTTTGACATAATGACATGAAATAAAAAAAAAGTGTTCGTTCTTTTTAAAGCACAATGGTGTAACATAATGATGTAATTCATGTTTTTATGATTTTTTTTTTTTAAATAAATGGGAAATAGAAGGAGAACAATGGTTTGCGCTAGGCATAGAATTATGGGTATAGACGTATACCATCATCGCGAAATCCAAAAGAATTTGATATTTTGGTTTTATTGCATAATTGATTTATTTTTTGAGACAAACATAAAATAATAAGATGAACATGACTTTATTTACTATATTTGTGTGATATGTTGTTTAAAAGGATTTTGTGATTTTTGAAAACAATGTATGTAATTGTTTTTATACTAAATAGATGTTCTAAAATAAGAAGATAAAACTATTCCAAAAAGAATTTGCAGAGATATTTTAAATTATCTCAAAGAAAAAATATAGATTTATAAGGAACCCTCATGTGCAAATGTGAGATCATTACTGATCTTGATTTATCATAATGATACAAAAATATCTCAAATACAAATGTGTGTGCAATTGTATTGTTCATTCACCAATTTTGAGCAAGAGAATTTGATACAAGAAATTTGACTTAACTAAATAAGAGTTCGTTGACCATGATTTATATGCATGTAACCATACCAGAATACTATGTAAGTCAGGTCATCAAGAGCTAGCTAATCCATAAGCCGACATAGGTATATATAAAATAAGGTCGCTAATGTGACAGACATCACCACGCTAGGAATTACCCAAGGCCAAGCGGGTTGGGCATGAAGAACACAAGCTTATACTGAGAGGGGGGGTGAACAGTATAAGACCTCTTTTTACTTTTTCCATTATACTTCAAAATAGTAAAGCAATATACCCAAAGCAATATCAAAGCAATGCACAATATCATCCACAAAGTGACACCAATTTTAACGTGGTTCACCCAGAATGGCTGGGCTACGTCCACAAAACTTTTCTCTAAAAGTTATCTCAAAGTTCTTTGGGAATCCTTCCCAATTACAATGTTTATGAGCCTCGGCCCAAAGGAGATACCTTCCCCCAATCAGAATTTATGAGCCTCTGCTCAAAGGAGATACCTTCCCCAATCAAAATTTATGAGCCTCTGCTCAAAGGAGATACCTTCCCCTCTGCTCTGGAAATGATCCCTCAGAAGATCAACTGCCTCTACCTCTTGCCAGCACGTGGAACTCCTTTCCATCGAAGACCTCCTGTCCTCAATGCTTAGCCTAAGAGACCTCTGCCTTCTATGATCACGTCCACAGCAGCTCAACAACCTGTACCAAACACAGTCAGTCGGTCTAGTACAAGTCTTCCTCTGTCTGTCAGATCTGTCCAACTCTTGAACAAATCAATCCTCTACATACAAGCCTTCTCAAAGACTTGCCAAATCTGTCCTCAGGTTCTTCTCATAGAACCAGTGCACCTCTATCCTCAAGTTCTCTGATAGAACTATCAAACTCAGCTCACAAGTCCTCTGCTAGGACCTGTCCAAATTTTCTCACAAGTCCCCACGAACCTGTCCAAAACTGCTCACAAGTCCCCACGGAACCTGTCCAAAACTGCTCACAAGTCCCCACGAACTGTCCAAAAAGCTCACAAGTCCCCACAGAACCTGTCCAAAAACTCAGCAAGCTCACCAAGAAAAACTTTCTTAGTAGGAAATCACAAAGTGAATTGTTAGAGACCCAATGTGATTTTTCAAACTCATAGAAGCATAAAGAGAATTGTTAGAGACTCAATATGTTCTATACTCAACTCCCAATCTCAAAACTCAACTCAAATCAACTCAGCTCAATCTCAATCTCAAATCTGAAAACTCAACTCAATATCTGAAATGGATAGGATAGAATGCTTTCTTTCAAGAACATGAAACCCCAACAATTGCCAACTATGCAAAGAATCACATAACAATGATACTCATGTTCTTTTCACCATCAATTAGGGCTTCAACAACAATGCTCATCAACCAAGGTTCAATCAACACCATTTAACTCAAAACACAACCTTGAAGCATTTCACAATCAACATTAGAAAAGGAAACAAGTAGAACTCCTTTTCTCTCCAATATTATTTGAACAAAAAGCATCCACCAACTCAAATCACCAAGCACAAAACAACTTTTCAAATCATCAACAAAGAAGTAAGCCCAACACTTTAACCAAGTAAAGAATAGCTTGATTATAACCAATTTAATGAAAGCTAATGTCAATCTCAAAGCTGCCCACTTAAGGTTTCACAACTTCACACAAGAAGCAATTCTAACCTTAAAACATCATGCTTTCATTTCCATAATCAACCAAAAGCACTCTCAACATTACAAGAAATATTTATCCCTTATACACCTTATTTCTCCCTTATAGTCTTATCAACAATAAACTTTATCTCTCATAAGAATGCAATAAGATAATGCAAACAACACCTTAAAAAGAATATTTTATCAAAATAAAGCAAGCTTCAAACTCCTTATAACTCCTAAGCTATTTTTCTCTCTAATAAACTTCCTCCATCCGCAAAATACACTAGCAAAAATTAATTTCGAAAATACCTTGGCCAACACCAAAAATCGTGCTATGGAGAAATTGCGCATGAACTCTAACACCACCCGCTGCATCCACTTCAATGAAGAAAAACCCTTTCACGTTATTCGAACGCGGAACCTCCCGTTCGGGTAGCGCGCCAACAACCTAGCCGCTACCGGTGCGCCAAAGGCGTCCGGTGAGGTTTGAACCTCACTCTGTTTCCCTTGTACCTTCTGTGCCAGGGCTAAAATAAACAATAGGCCTCCCTGTCTTCTGACATGAATGACGATGACGAAACCTTACGACGGATACAAAAAATGAACGACGGATATCCGAACAGCGGATCACGAAATCTCAGCGAAGAAGAAATCGAACATCAGATCACGAAATCACAGCGAGCAACACTTTTCGAAAATGCGGATGGGATAATCTTTGATCTTCATCATGGGAGATTTATATGCATATTTCCCATAAACTCTTGACGTCGGCGAGGAGTTTAACACGTCGGCAGAGGAGTTTAACACGTCGACGGAGGTCTTGGCTAGCGCCCACAATCTTAGAACATAGCGCCATCAAAGTTAAGACATTTGCGCCATGGGTTAGGAGAACCCAATGCAAACAATAAATTAATATTTATTTAAAAATAATTAAAAGGAACCTTAACAAGGTTTTTAATTATTTAAATAAATACTTCCTCCTGGACCCAAATGCATTAAACTAATGCATCCACCCGTAATCTTTAAACCTGCCAACTTGGGGTTTACAAAAGACCTTTGAAACTGTCATGTCGTAACCTTCATCAAAACAAATTGTTTGACATCAAATCAAATTCCTTCAAGAGCTTCTTGACATCAATGACAACTTATACACTTGAGCAAAGGCAATGTACCCAAAGTACCCAAAATTGCCAACAATCTCCCCCTTTGTCATTGATGGCAAACCTTTACTGAAAACACTTCTCAAGAGCCAAAACTGAAACCAACTGTGCTAACAACTGACCAACTGTGCCCACAACCGAGAATCTTCCTTTGAAGTTTTGCTCCCCCCGACTTGAAGCTCTCCTCTTCACTTTGAAGCTCTCCCCCTTACTCATATCTCTCCCCCTTTGTCATCAATGGCAAAGGGTCACCTTTGGGGCTCGGGACTAAGAATGAGCCTCTTAGCTTAGTCCCTCCCCCACCTCCTGATGAGGTGATTAATTCTTGGGGTGGGAGTAAAACTCCCATTAGGCACTGATCATCATCAGCGTCTATAACTTCCTTGTCGGGCCTTCTCTTGAACTCTTTGCCCATATTCCTGTTCTTGTCACTTGTTCTTGTTCTTGTTCTCATCCCTGTTCTTGTCCATGCCTTGATCCTTGGACCTGATCATGCCACTTGTTCCTATTCTTGTATTCTAGAATTTCAGCTCTACACTATGTCCGATTATGTGACCTTCATTGTTGCACTTGAAACACTTGACGATGTTGTTTCTCTGAGGTAAACCTGATCTTTGAATCCACCAGTTCTGACCAAACTTGTTCTGACCAAACCTATTCTGACCAAACCTGTTCTAACCAAACCTGTTCTGACCAAACTTGTTCTGACCAAACCTGTTCTGACCAAACCTGTTCCTGTTATTTGCCTTGCAATAAACTGCCTTGTGCCCAAACTATTGACAAGAGTAGCAATACCCTTGAAAGTAACTAGCACTTCTGAAATCGTCATTTACCTTCTTCACTTGAGCCATGCAATGTGAAGCCATGTGACCAAACCTGTGACAAGCAAAACATCTGCCTTGAAACTTTCCTTTATTTGACCTCTTAGGTTCTGAAAACTTCTTCTTCTCATTCTGAATTCTATTTTCTATTTCTGTGCATCTATCATTCAAGGACTCCTTTTCTGAAATACTTTCCTCATCAGAACTCTCTTCCTTTTGGAGTCTCTTACTAGACTCTCCAACTTGTTCCTTGTGTGGCTTAACAAAACCAAGGCCTGTTTTATCTGTTGTCTTTCTTTGACCTTTGATGAGTGACTTAACCTTTTTGGAGCTATCTTGGAACCTGTAAAGCTTATCCTTGTACTCTTTAGTTTCCTCTTTCAAAGAAGCCATTTTCTGTTCTAACTCACTATACTCAAGAACCTTAGACTCTAACTCATCCTTGAGTTCCTGTGTCTTAGCTATAGAGAAGTCAAGACTTTCTATAAGATCATCTCTCTCCATACAACATTCATCTAACTTATCCTTGAGTCTAGCATTCTTCTTTCTTTCCTTTTTCAAAGCACTAAGAGCACTAATAAGTTCACCTTTAAGATCTACTTCACCTTCCTCTATATCTTCCTCTATTTGTTTGCTTTTTGAATCATCAAAGCCTTTTTCAGATTTCTTATCACTAGAGGTGCTACCCTTTTCAAAAACCATACATGCATCTTCCTTATAGTTTTCTGAAGCATCCTCATACATACTAGAAACCAAATCATTATTTGTGCAATCATCCTCAAGGTGACCAAAGTTTCCACATCTAAGACATTTCATGATAATGAATCTATGTTTCGGTTCTTCCTCTTTTTTTGATATGAACAACATCTCATTTTCATCATCACTTGAAGAACTTTCACTATCACTACTAGAACACTTACTTGCTTTGTCTAGGTAGAAACTCTTCTTGTGCTTGTGAGAATACCTCTTTCCTTGATTGTTGTGCTCATCTTTGTTTTTCTTGTGATGCTTGTGCTTTTCAGAATCCTTGCTCTTAGAATCCTGTTTATCTTCATCACTTTCATTCTTGGGAATAGTACAATCAGTAGCATAATGACCAAACTTTCCACAATTGAAACATCTTATATTTTTCATACTTTTGTGCTTTCTAGAGAACTTGCCTTTCTTGTTGTAATATGCCTCTTCATCACTAGAAGACTCATCACTATCTTGAAGTTGTTTACCCTTGGATTTCTTGGTAGCCTTGAAAGCTGCCTCTTTCTTGACATCAACCTTCACTTGAGTTCTCAACTCAAATGCTTGCAAGTATACTATGGAGCTCATCCTTTTTCAACTTATCCAAATCTTTAGCTTCCTCAATAGCAGAAATATTTTCACTAAATCTATTAGGAAGAGATCTTAAAATCTTATCACAAACATCATTTTCAGCAAGCTCAAGACCTAAGTCTTTCATGGAGTTAACAACCTCATCCATACGAAGCATGTAGTCACTAATATTTTCATCATCATTCATCTTGAGTTGTTCAAACATACCTTTGAAGTGTCTCAACTTGGCCTTTCGACATTTGTATCACCTGTATGAACCACCTTCAACTGATTCCACATTTCACTAGCTGTCTTGCAGTGAATCACTTTGGTGAGATCTGCTTTCCGTAAGCCTTTCAGGATTGCATTCATTGCTTTTGAATTGCTGTGATGTAGGAGCCTTTCTTCTTTAGTATTAGGACCATGTTCAAGAATAGTGTACTCATCTTCAATCACTTCCCAAACCTCATTCCCAAGTGCCATTAGATGAACCTTCATCCTTGCACTCCAAAGACCAAAATCTGACCCATCAAGAATAGGTCTTGCATTGCCACTTGAATGATCCATTGTGTTCTTTACTAGCTTTTCCTTCAAGTTGTTAAACTTTTTGAAGGCACCTACTCTGATACCAATTGAAGAACACAAGCTTATACTGAGAGGGGGGGGTGAACAGTATAAGACCTCTTTTTACTTTTTCCATTATACTTCAAAATAGTAAAGCAATATACCCAAAGCAATATCAAAGCAATGCACAATATCATCCACAAAGTGACACCAATTTTAACGTGGTTCACCCAGAATGGTTGGGCTACGTCCACAAAACTTTTCTCTAAAAGTTATCTCAAAGTTCTTTGGGAATCCTTCCCAATTACAATGTTTATGAGCCTCGGCCCAAAGGAGATACCTTCCCCCAATCAGAATTTATGAGCCTCTGCTCAAAGGAGATACCTTCCCCCAATCAAAATTTATGAGCCTCTGCTCAAAGGAGATACCTTCCCCTCTGCTCTGGAAATGATCCCTCAGAAGATCAACTGCCTCTACCTCTTGCCAGCACGTGGAACTCCTTTCCATCGAAGACCTCCTATCCTCAATGCTTAGCCTAAGAGACCTCTGCCTTCTATGATCACGTCCACAAGTAGCTCAGCAACCTGTACCAAACATAGTCAGTCGGTCTAGTACAAGTCTTCCTCTGTCTGTCAGATCTGTCCAACTCTTGAACAAATCAATCCTCTACATACAAGCCTTCTCAAAGACTTGCCAAATCTATCCTCAGGTTCTTCTCATAGAACCAGTGCACCTCTGTCCTCAAGTTCTCTGATAGAACTATCAAACTCAGCTCACAAGTCCTCTGCTAGGACCTGTCCAAATCTGCTCACAAGTCCCCACCGAAACCTGTCCAAACTGCTCACAAGTCCCCACGAAACCTGTCCAAAACTGCTCACAAGTCCCCAACCAAACCCAAAGTCCCCAGGAACCTGTCCAAAAACTCAGCAAGCTCACCAAGAAAAACTTTCTTAGTAGGAAATCACAAAGTGAATTGTTAGAGACCCAATGTGATTTTTCAAACTCATAGAAGCATAAAGAGAATTGTTAGAGACTCAATATGTTCTATACTCAACTCCCAATCTCAAAACTCAACTCAAATCAACTCAGCTCAATCTCAATCTCAAATCTGAAAACTCAACTCAATATCTGAAATGGATAGGATAGAATGCTTTCTTTCAAGAACATGAAACCCCAACAATTGCCAACTATGCAAAGAATCACATAACAATGATACTCATGTTCTTTTCACCATCAATTAGGGCTTCAACAACAATGCTCATCAACCAAGGTTCAATCAACACCATTTAACTCAAAACACAACCTTGAAGCATTTCACAATCAACATTAGAAAAGGAAACAAGTAGAACTCCTTTTCTCTCCAATATTATTTGAACAAAAAGCATCCACCAACTCAAATCACCAAGCACAAAACAACTTTTCAAATCATCAACAAAGAAGTAAGCCCAACACTTTAACCAAGTAAAGAATAGCTTGATTATAACCAATTTAATGAAAGCTAATGTCAATCTCAAAGCTGCCCACTTAAGGTTTCACAACTTCACACAAGAAGCAATTCTAACCTTAAAACATCATGCTTTCATTTCCATAATCAACCAAAAGCACTCTCAACATTACAAGAAATATTTATCCCTTATACACCTTATTTCTCCCTTATAGTCTTATCAACAATAAACTTTATCTCTCATAAGAATGCAATAAGATAATGCAAACAACACCTTAAAAAGAATATTTTATCAAAATAAAGCAAGCTTCAAACTCCTTATAACTCCTAAGCTATTTTTCTCTCTAATAAACTTCCTCCATCCGCAAAATACACTAGCAAAAATTAATTTCGAAAATACCTTGGCCAACACCAAAAATCGCGCTATGGAGAAATTGCGCACGAACTCTAACACCACCCGCTGCATCCACTTCAACGAAGAAAAAACCCTTTCACGTTATTCGAACGTGGAACCTCCCGTTCGGGTAGCGCGCCAACAGCCTAGCCGCTACCGGTGCGCCAAAGGCATCCGGTGAGGTTTGAACCTCACTCTGTTTCCCTTGTACCTTCTGTGCCAGGGCTAAAATAAACAACAGGCCTCCCTGTCTTCTGACGTGAATGACGACGACGAAACCTTACGGCGGATACAAAAAATGAACGACGGATATCCGAACAGCGGATCACGAAATCTCAGCGAAGAAGAAATCGAACATCAGATCGCGAAATCACAACGAGCAACACTTTTCGAAAATGCGGATGGGATAATCTTTGATCTTCATCGTGGGAGATTTATATGCATATTTCCCATAAACTCTTGACGTCGACGAGGAGTTTAACACGTCGGCGGAGGAGTTTAACACGTCGACGGAGGTCTTGGCTAGCGCCCACAATCTTAGAACATAGCGCCATCAAAGTTAAGACATTTGCGCCATGGGTTAGGAGAACCCAATGCAAACAATAAATTAATATTTATTTAAAAATAATTAAAAGGAACCTTAACAAGGTTTTTAATTATTTAAATAAATACTTCCTCCTGGACCCAAATGCATTAAACTAATGCATCCACCCGTAATCTTTAAACCTGCCAACTTGGGGTTTACAAAAGACCTTTGAAGCTGTCATGCCGTAACCTTCATCAAAACAAATTGTTTGACATCAAATCAAATTCCTTCAAGAGCTTCTTGACATCAATGACAACTTATACACTTGAGCAAAGGCAATGTACCCAAAGTACCCAAAATTGCCAACAATCTCCCCCTTTGTCATTGATGGCAAACCTTTACTGAAAACACTTCTCAAGAGCCAAAACTGAAACCAACTGTGCTAACAAGCTGACCAACTGTGCCCACAACCGAGAATCTTCCTTTGAAGTTTTGCTCCCCCGACTTGAAGCTCTCCTCTTCACTTTGAAGCTCTCCCCCTTACTCATATCTCTCCCCCTTTGTCATCAATGGCAAAGGGTCACCTTTGGGGCTCGGGACTAAGAATGAGCCTCTTAGCTTAGTCCCTCCCCCACCTCCTGATGAGGTGATTAATTCTAGGGTGGGAGTAAAACTCCCATTAGGCACTGATCATCATCAGCGTCTATAACTTCCTTGTCGGGCCTTCTCTTGAACTCTTTGCCCATATTCCTATTCTTGTCACTATTCTTGTTCTTGTTCTCATCCCTGTTCTTGTCCATGCCTTGATCCTTGGACTTGATCATGCCACTGTTCCTGTTCTTGTATTCTAGAATTTTAGCTCTACACTATCTGATTATGTGACCTTCATTGTTGCACTTGAAACACTTGACGATGTTGTTTCTCTAAGGTAAACCTGATCTTTGAATCCACCAGTTCTGACCAAACTTGTTCTGACCAAACCTATTATGACCAAACCTATTCTAGCCAAACCTGTTCTGACCAAACCTGTTCCTGTTATTTGCCTTGCAATAAACTGCCTTGTGCCCAAACTATTGACAAGAGTAGCAATACCCTTGAAAGTAACTAGCACTTCTGAAACTGTCATTTACCTTCTTCACTTGAGCCATGCAATGTGAAGCCATGTGACCAAACTCTGTGACAAGCAAAACATCTGCCTTGAAACTTTCCTTTATTTGACCTCTTAGGTTCTGAAAACTTCTTCTTCTCATTCTGAATTCTGTTTTCTGTTTCTGTGCATCTATCATTCAAGGACTCCTTTTCTGAAATACTTTCCTCATCAGAACTCTCTTCCTTTTGGAGTCTCTTACTAGACTCTCCAACTTGTTCCTTGTGTGGCTTAACAAAACCAAGGCCTGTTTTATCTGTTGTCTTTCTTTGACCTTTGATGAGTGACTTAACCTTTTTGGAGCTATCTTGAAACCTGTAAAGCTTATCCTTGTACTCTTTAGTTTCCTCTTTCAAAGAAGCCATTTTCTGTTCTAACTCACTATACTCAAGAACCTTAGACTCTAACTCATCCTTGAGTTCTCGTGTCTTAGCTATAGAGAAGTCAAGACTTTCTATAAGATCATCTCTCTCCATACAACATTCATCTAACTTATCCTTGAGTCTAGCATTCTTCTTTCTTTCCTTTTTCAAAGCACTAAGAGCACTAATAAGTTCACCTTTAAGATCTACTTCACCTTCCTCTATATCTTCCTCTATTTGTTTGCTTTTTGAATCATCAAAGCCTTTTTCAGATTTCTTATCACTAGAGGTGCTACCCTTTTCAAAAACCATACATGCATCTTCCTTATAGTTTTCTGAAGCATCCTCATACATACTAGAAACCAAATCATTATTTGTGCAATCATCCTCAAGGTGACCAAAGTTTCCACATCTAAGACATTTCATGATAATGAATCTATGTTTCGGTTCTTCCTCTTTTTCTGATATGAACAACATCTCATTTTCATCATCACTTGAAGAACTTTCACTATCACTACTAGAACACTTACTTGCTTTGTCTAGGTAGAAACTCTTCTTGTGCTTGTGAGAATACCTCTTTCCTTGATTGTTGTGCTCATCTTTGTTCTTCCTGTGATGCTTGTGCTTTTTGAAATCCTTGCTCTTAGAATCCTGTTTATCTTCATCACTTTCATTCTTGGGAACAATACGAGTCGGTAGCATAATGACCAAACTTTCCACAATTGAAACATCTTATATTTTTCATACTTTTGTGCTTTCTAGAGAACTTGCCTTTCTTTCTGTAATATGCCTCTTCATCACTAGAAGACTCATCACTATCTTGAAGTTGTTTACCCTTGGATTTCTTGGTAGCCTTGAAAGTTGCCTCTTTCTTGACATCAACCTTCACTTGAGTTCTCAACTCAAATGCTGCAAGTATACTATGGAGCTCATCCTTTTTCAACTTATCCAAATCTTTAGCTTCCTCAATAGCAGAAATATTTTCACTAAATCTATTAGGAAGAGATCTTAAAATCTTATCACAAACATCATTTTCAGCAAGCTCAAGACCTAAGTCTTTCATGGAGTTAACAACCTCATCCATACGAAGCATGTAGTCACTAATATTTTCATCATCATTCATCTTGAGTTGTTCAAACATACCTTTGAAGTGTCTCAACTTGGCCTTTCCGACATTTGTATCACCTGTATGAACCACCTTCAACTGATTCCACATTTCACTAGCTGTCTTGCAGTGAATCACTTTGGTGAGATCTGCTTTCCGTAAGCCTTTCAGGATTGCATTCATTGCTTTTGAATTTCTGTGATGTAGGAGCCTTTCTTCTTTAGTATTAGGACCATGTTCAGGAATAGTGTACTCATCTTCAATCACTTCCCAAACCTCATTCCCAAGTGCCATTAGATGAACCTTCATCCTTGCACTCCAAAGACCAAAATCTGACCCATCAAGAATAGGTCTTGCATTGCCACTTGAATGATCCATTGTGTTCTTTACTAGATTTTCCTTCAAGCTGTTAAACTTTCCAAAGGCACCTGCTCTGATACCAATTGAAGAACACAAGCTTATACTAGAGAGGGGGGTGAACAGTATAAGACCTCTTTTTACTTTTTCCATTATACTTCAAAATAGTAAAGCAATATACCCAAAGCAATATCAAAGCAATGCACAATATCATCCACAAAGTGACACCAATTTTAACGTGGTTCACCCAGAATGGCTGGGCTACGTCCACAAAACTTTTCTCTAAAAGTTATCTCAAAGTTCTTTGGGAATCCTTCCCAATTACAATGTTTATGAGCCTCGGCCCAAAGGAGATACCTTCCCCCAATCAAAATTTATGAGCCTCTGCTCAAAGGAGATACCTTCCCCCAATCAAAATTTTATGAGCCTCTGCTCAAAGGAGATACCTTCCCCTCTGCTCTGGAAATGATCCCTCAGAAGATCAACTGCCTCTACCTCTTGCCAGCACGTGGAACTCCTTTCCACCGAAGACCTCCTATCCTCAATGCTTAGCCTAAGAGACCTCTGCCTTCTATGATCACGTCCACAACAACTCAGCAACCTGTACCAAACACAGTCAATCGGTCTAGTACAAGTCTTCCTCTGTCTGTCAGATCTGTCCAACTCTTGAACAAATCAATCCTCTGCATACAAGCCTTCTCAAAGACTTGCCAAATCTGTCCTCAAGTTCTTCTCATAGAACCAGTGCACCTCTGTCCTCAAGTTCTCTGATAGAACTATCAAACTCAGCTCACAAGTCCTCTGCTAGGACCTGTCCAAATCTGCTCACAAGTCCCCACGAAACCTGTCCAAAATTGCTCACAAGTCCCCACCGGAACCTGTCCAAAACTGCTCACAAGTCCCCACGAACCTGTCCAAAACTCTCACAAGTCCCCACGAACCTATCCAAAAACTCAGCAAGCTCACCAAGAAAAACTTTCTTAGTAGGAAATCACAAAGTGAATTGTTAGAGACCCAATGTGATTTTTCAAACTCATAGAAGCATAAAGAGAATTGTTAGAGACTCAATATGTTCTATACTCAACTCCCAATCTCAAAACTCAACTCAAATCAACTCAGCTCAATCTCAATCTCAAATCTGAAAACTCAACTCAATATCTGAAATGGATAGGATAGAATGCTTTCTTTCAAGAACATGAAACCCCAACAATTGCCAACTATGCAAAGAATCACATAACAATGATACTCATGTTCTTTTCACCATCAATTAGGGCTTCAACAACAATGCTCATCAACCAAGGTTCAATCAACACCATTTAACTCAAAACACAACCTTGAAGCATTTCACAATCAACATTAGAAAAGGAAACAAGTAGAACTCCTTTTCTCTCCAACATTATTTGAACAAAAAGCATCCACCAACTCAAATCACCATAGCACAAAACAACTTTTCAAATCATCAACAAAGAAGTAAGCCCAACACTTTAACCAAGTAAAGAATAGCTTGATTATAACCAATTTAATGAAAGCTAATGTCAATCTCAAAGCTGCCCACTTAAGGTTTCACAACTTCACACAAGAAGCAATTCTAACCTTAAAACATCATGCTTTCATTTCCATAATCAACCAAAAGCACTCTCAACATTACAAGAAATATTTATCCCTTATACACCTTATTTCTCCCTTATAGTCTTATCAACAATAAACTTTATCTCTCATAAGAATGCAATAAGATAATGCAAACAACACCTTAAAAAGAATCTTTTATCAAAATAAAGCAAGCTTCAAACTCCTTATAACTCCTAAGCTATTTTTCTCTCTAATAAACTTCCTCCATCCACAAAATACACTAGCAAAAATTAATTTCGAAAATACCTTGGCCAACACCAAAAATCGTGCTATGGAGAAATTGCGCACGAACTCTAACACCACCCGCTGCATCCACTTCAACGAAGAAAAAACCCTTTCATGTTATTCGAATGTGAAACCTCCCGTTCGGGTAGCGCGCCAACAACCTAGCCGCTATCGGTGCGCCAAAGGCATCCGATGAGGTTTGAACCTCACTCTGTTTCCCTTGTACCTTCTGTACCAGGGCTAAAATAAACAATAGGCCTCCCTGTCTTCTGATGTGAATGACGATGACGAAACCTTACGACGGATACAAAAAATGAACGACGGATATCCGAACAACGGATCACGAAATCTCAGCGAAGAAGAAATCGAACATCAGATCGCGAAATCACAACGAGCAACACTTTTCGAAAATGCGGATGGGATAATCTTTGATCTTCATCGTGGGAGATTTATATGCATATTTCCCATAAACTCTTGACGTCGACGAGGAGTTTAACACGTCGACGGAGGAGTTTAACACGTCGACGGAGGTCTTGGCTAGCGCCCACAATCTTAGAACATAGCGCCATCAAAGTTAAGACATTTGCGCCATGGGTTAGGAGAACCCAATGCAAACAATAAATTAATATTTATTTAAAAATAATTAAAAGGAACCTTAACAAGGTTTTTAATTATTTAAATAAATACTTCCTCCTGGACCCAAATGCATTAAACTAATGCATCCACCTGTAATCTTTAAACCCGCCAACTTGGGGTTTACAAAAGACCTTTGAAACTGTCATGCCGTAACCTTCATCAAAACAAATTGTTTGACATCAAATCAAATTCCTTCAAGAGCTTCTTGACATCAATGACAACTTATACACTTGAGCAAAGGCAATGTACCCAAAGTACCCAAAATTGCCAACAGGGCACAAACCACTTGTTATGGTGCTTACCTCACAGTTTTCAAATAATTGAGAATTCTAGGGATTCAAGCTCATTCACCATTCTTTTCTTTTCAAGGGGTAGGGAAAAGGATTTTATTGCTTTTTTCATTTCTTTTCTCTTTTTTTTTTTTTTTTTGTATTTGCTTGATATTGAGATAATGCTGAAATATTGTTGCGATGATACAAAATAATATTTTTATTTTTCTTATTTGCTTTGACTTTTTATTTTGCTTCCTATACTAGGGATACTTGCTCGGATTGGTTGTAGAGCAAGGGATTTTTATTCTGGGTAGGGGTGAGCTTGTCCTTTTGTCAATTCTCAAAGATTCTAGACCATGTGCATGATAGGATAGCAGGGGAAACTTTTCACTCAAGAAACCACTTCTACTATGTAGCATCGTATCGAATTTGCAATGAAATAATTTTAATGTGAAGAGATGTACTTAGTTCAAGGAAATAACAAGATTAGTTCTTCGATGCTCAAAACTTTATTTAATTCAACTGTGGACTTTGATAGAAGAGAGATTAATAATCATACCAAATAAAATCAAGATATTTATGCATGTGAGTGTGAAAGTGCGGGATTCCAAATAAATGCTAATTTATCCAAAATAATTGAAAATATAACTACAATACTTCAAGAATTGACAGGTACGAAAATAAAGAATGTTTTTGAATATTTTGATGATTTTGAAGTTTTTATATTTTGATTTTGATTGATGAATTGAAAGAATAAATACTGTTACTATTTTTGAAAATTTTTATATGGATGACGAAAATGAAACAATATGCAAAATAAAAATATATACAAATGATGAAATGACCAAATGTTATGCATAATAGCGCTTAAGATGCATAATGTTCATAGGTTCTTTAAGGTCTTTACCATCTAAGGTAGCTAATCGGTATGCTCTCGATCCAAATTTAGCAGTGATGATATACGGTCCAAGCCAGTTGGGCTCAAATTTACCTTTAAGGTCTTTAGTTGCATTAGTATTTTTTTGATTTTCTTTTAAGACAAGGTCATCAATCTCAAAGGATCGATGATGAACTTTCTTGAGGTATGCTCACTTGAGCTTGTTTTGGTAGGCACAAAGATGCTCCAAAGCATTGATGCACTTTTCATCTAGGAGTTCCAACTGACTAAATCTGCCAACACGATATTCATATCCTACTTTAGTATCTTGAAGTAGCAGAGCCAAAGAAGGAACTTCTAATTCAACGGGAAAAATATCTTCGGTGCCATAGACCAAAATAAAAGGTGAAGTACCTATGGGGGTGCGAATGCTAGTTCGATAAGCCCACAAAGCGGGATATAATTGGATGTGCCAATATCGACCATATTTATTGACCAGTATTTTGAGGATTTTGATTAATGTTTTATTAGATGCTTCTGATTGGCCATTACCTTGAGGATAATAGGGAGTGGACCAACGATGTTGAATTTTATATTTTTGACATAATTTTTTGACATATTTATTTTTGAAACAAGTTCCATTATCTGAAATGAGATTTGCAAGAATTCCGAACCTACAAATAATTTGATTAAAGATAAACTTAGAAACTTGGGTTCTAGTGCAAGAAGCTAAAGGCATAGCTTCAACCCATTTCGTGAAATACTCAGTGGCGGTAATGATAAATTTGTGTCCATCAGATGACACAGGGTTGATTTTTCCAATGATGTCTAAGCCCCATTTTGAAAAGGGCCAAGGAGATGAAATAGCCTGTAGTTCTTGTGCAGGCGCATGGACAATGTCAGTGTGTTTTTGGCACTTGTCACAATGGCACACATAATCATGTGCATCATTCTCCATGGTAGGCCAAAAATATCCTATCCTAAGGAGCTTCTTAGCAATGGCGCTACCACTAAAATGTCCCCCACAAGATCCATTGTGGGCTTCACTCAAAGCTGATCTAGATTCTTCTAGATTCAAAAATCTTAGTAGGATACCTTCAAAATATCTCCCATACAAGGTATTACCAATAATCATGAAGCGACTTGCTCGTCTACGTAATAACCGACGATGGTTGCCATTACAACCTTTAGGAAAGGTCCCATTTTAAAGAAAATGAAATATATCAGTGTACCATGGTTCAGGAGTAGTTTCGTTGATTAGAAACACATCGAAAGGTTCTAAGCATGATTTATTGGAAGCAGGTTCCTGGAGTCAATGAATAATGATGGTAGCATATTCATCATCTAACTCCAAGGGCAAAAGAGATGCAGTTGTAGCCATAGAGTCAGCCGCACGGTTGCGAGTTCGAGGAATAGCTTCCAAGGTAACTTGATCAAATAGGGATAATAATTGTAAGACATATGCTTTATATGGACGTAATTTATCATCTCAGGTCTGATAAACATCATTGATTTGATTAATGACAAGTTGAGAATCATCGAAAACTAATAGATTTTTAATTTTTAGTGCCAAGGCAACTTGTAATCCTAGGATTAGAGCCTCATATTCAGCAGTATTATTAGTGCAAGCAAACATTAATTTAAAGGACAGAGGTATAAGATATTTCTATGGAGATATTAAAATGATACCTGCACCAGCCCCACTCATGCATCGGGTGTCGTCAAAGTATAGGGACCATTGCTCTAGATGGTCTGCCTCTAATTTAAGGCATTCATCAGGAAACTCAATGATGAGGAGACGGGTAGACTCTAAAGGTGCATCAGCTAATTGATCTGCTATGATTTGACCTTTAACAAAATTCTATCCTATAAATGTGAGTTCAAACTCGCTGAGCACAAGAACCCACTTGGCTATGCAACCAGATAAATAAGGTCAACTCATGAGATATCGCAAAGGATCAAATTTAGCAATAACATACATTTTCTGACTGAGCATATAATGACAATTTTTGTGTAGAAAATATGACTGCGAGACATAACTTCTCTAATGCTATATAGCGAGTTTCATAACTGATTAAGTTTCTGCTAATGTAATAATTAGCACACTCTTTTTCCTCATCGTCAAGTTGAGCTAACATAGCTCCTAAGGCAAAATCTGAAGCAAAAATGTACAAGATAAATGGATGATCAGATCTAGGTGGTGAAAGCACTGGTGGTTTAAGGAGATATTTTTTGAGGAGTTCAAATGCTTCTTGGCATTCGTCATCCCAATGAAAAGAGACATCTTTCTTAAGAAGCTTAAGAAAGGGTCCGATTTTGTCTGCCAACTTATCGATGAAGCGGCAAATAGCTTGAAGCTTACCTTGTAGACTTTGTAATTTAGATATATTTGTGGGTGTGGGCATATCAGTGATAGTCGCGATCTTGAGAGGGTCAATTTCAATGCCTTGTAAAGAAACTATAACCCCCAATAATTTACTAGAATTAACTTCGAAGATACATTTGGCTGGATTTAATCGGATAAGATATTCCCTTAACCGATCAAATAATTTTCTCAATTCATCTAAATGATCATCTTCCTTGATGGAACGAGCTATAATATCATCTACATAATCATGTAGAATATCATGCATCATATTGTGAAAGATATAAGTCATGGCTCGTTGATATGTTGCACCTGCATTCTTCAAACCGAATGGCATCACTTTCCAACAAAAGGTTCCCCAAGGGGTAATAAATGCTATTTTAGCCTGATCTTCAGGAGCTATCCTGATCTGATTATAACCAGAGAATCCATCCATTAGGGATATTATTCCACTTCCAGTGGTAAAATCAATGATCTAATCCATGTTGGGAAGAGGAAAATCATCTTTAGGGAATGCAACATTAATATCTCTAAAGTCTGTGCAAACCCTAACTTTGGTAGCTTCTTTCTTAGTTATTGGAACTACATTCGAGATCCATTCAGCATAATCAATGGCTTGTATAAAAATGACCTTCAAGAGTTTTTCTAATTCTCATTTGACTAGTAAAGCCACTTTGGGATGCATTTTTCTAAGTTTTTTTTAACAGGTTTAGCATCCGGATGGACTACTAGATGATGCATAACTATAGAAGGGTCTAATCCTGGCATATCTTCATATGTCCAAGCAAAAACGTCTTCATATTATTTAAGGAATGCAATGTATTTATCTTGTTTGTCTTGACTCAATTTTGATCCAATGCTGATTATGTGAAGGTTATCTTCGGTTCCAATGTTAATTTTTATGACATTTTCTACTTCCATGTGTAGATCTCTCTCAAAATTAGATGGGGCAGGTGAAACACCCAATTCTTGTAATTCTTCTATAGTTAGCTTGGATAATTCGTCTTGAGGAGTCGTGGCCTCAAGCTGGGCTATACTAGGTATAGAACCATCGAAATAAAATTTGTTATGTAAAAATTCCTCAACAGAGACATCATGGAAGATATCTCCCTCCAAATCATCGTCGGATTTAGCAATCATCTCAGGGTAGGCTATGGATAGCATATTACATGTAAAGGGGTTATTCATTAAATGCAAAGCATCACGTTTATCCAAATAATCTTGGTAACATATGAGATGGTCATTATCATTAAATGGGAATGGCTGACCTTTACTATGAAATAGGCCCACACCACATCGGGCAGGCCATGGTTCTACCTCAAAATGTTCTTTCATACCATTATGAAAAGGTCCCAAACCTTTCCCTTTATATCCTAAGTTAAGCATTATAAACTTAGCTTTAATATACTCATTAGAAAGATAACATCGAGCATATCCATCATAATGTGTCTTGATGTTTCTAGGTATTCTTCCCCAGTCATATCCCTTATAAATAAAAGCATAGCTCCCGACTTGGTAAATACTTCCCATAGGCTATGGGAGGCCCAAGGTATGAGGAGAGGGTGGCAATTTATTTAAAATAAGGGAATCTTGCATAGCAGCGTTTATTTTCTCTGATATAATAATTTTAGATAAATCAGGTAAGAGCTCATTAGTAAGAATGTAAGAAGTAGAAGGATCATTTCCTATTTTTTTGGATGCGAAAAACATGCCTTTGGTAGGTGTGGATGTTGTAGAGATGACTATGGATGGATCTATAGGTATGGAAGTTATAGGAGTAAAACAAGGAGCATTGGTTATAGGTTTAAGATCTTTTTGAGAGCCTAATGTGGTTTGTTCGAAAGATGGTTGAACTATATGTAGAGGTGCAGTTGGTGGGGAAAAAGTACATGATGTTATGAGTGTGTGTTTCACATGTTTAGGCGGATGATTAGAATTAGGATGTGTGGATGATAGAGCAGGGAAAAATTGAACTCCAACAGGTTCTACCAAAGCACACATATCAAAGGGTCTGGGGTCACCATGAATGGTAACCAATTGATTCTTAAATTTGAATTTAACACATTGATGTAAATTTGAGGGAACAACTCGCATTGCGTTGATCTAAGGGTGACCCAAGAGTATATTGTACGATGCAGGGCAATGTACAATAAACACAATCATGTCTAAGGTTCTAGGACCAACTTGCAATGGGATGGTAATAACTCCACACATTTCTTGTGTTTCATCATTGAAGGCTTTTATAATCATATCAGTTCTTTTCATTTCGTCACTTCTAAACCCAAATCTTTGGTAGAAGTCAAAAGGGCAAATATTTAAAGATGAACCATTATCAATCAAGACTCATTTAACTGTTATATCTCCAATTAGGGCAGTAATATATAAGGTGTTATCCTTATGTAAACTATGTTCTGGTATATCTTTATTCTGAAAGTCAATACAATCGACTTCTCGAGTTATGATAGTATTGAACATGGCTTCAGGTTGAATATTTTGTGGTACCATCATTTGTCTTAATGTGATCATTAATTCATCCCTATGTGTAGAAGAAGATCTTAAAAGGTCCAAAAGAGAAATTCTAGCTGTAGTATTTGATAATTGTTCATTAATATTATAAGGAGGTTTAGGTTGAACATTAGGCGCGTGGTTCCCTTTATTAGGAATTTTCAAAACAAATGGAGCTAATCCATAGTTCTGAGTCTGATCTTGTTGAGAATTTTGAGCCTGTTGTCGAGTAACAACTCTGATGGTACCTACAATATTATTTTGTGGATGATGAATGGGTCTTGGTCTAGTGTTTATGGCTTGTTCATTAGAAATTGATTGGTGAGAAGATGGTCTAGTAGTGACTCTTCTAGGAAATGGTTATTTCGAAACCATAGAATTTGTGATAGGTTGAATAGCATCTGATTCATCTTCAGAACTATTCGATTGATTTGAGGTGATTTCCATGTCACTTTTAGTCTCGTATTCTGTATCACTAAGATCAGGTGTCTATTATATAAAGGTCTGGTCGTAACTATGGATAAAGTTGTGTCAAATATTTGCGAATCATGAACAGGTAAATGTCCACTAATAGTCCCTACATATCCGATAGGAGGGTGAACATTATGATGCTCAATTTTATTAGCCACATCCTTACCATGCTTTGGTAAAGGATGTTGAAATATGTCCAATGATTGATTGGCATTCTGATTCTTATTTTGGGGGATGTTCTTTTGAGCATTATTAGGATGATTTTGTTTAGGTTGAAAGGCTTGCACCTCCATCTCATTGTTATCAATTAAATCTTGTATTTTATGTTTTAATATTTTACAAGAGTTGGTAGCGTGTCCAGGTCCTCTATGGAAATCACAATGTAAATCAGATCTGTATCCGGGTATAGTTGGATCAGGTTCCGGGATATTTGGTAATTGGATCAAACCTTGTTCTAATAATTATGGGAGAATGGTTGATAAAGGTTGATTTAACCTAGTAAATTCTCGGGGTGGTTTATCAGGAGGTTTCAGTATAAATTTCTCTGTTGTTTTTACGACATTAACAATAGCGATATTTCTACTATCAGTGACTCAATCACCCACAACTTGTTTATTTTTATATTGATTTATGGATGTTTTCTCATCATCTTTCTTTTTGAGCTGATCTCTCCTAATGAGAGAATATTCCACTCTTCGAGATAAATCTATATCTTGATCGAAGGTGGTCAAGGTAGCAGTTGATAACTCATAGGATAGTTGTTCTTGTAAATTATTGATAAAAATATCCAACATTTCCCGATAAGGTAACACAAAGTGCAATTTTCCTATCAACTGTCTCCATCGAGCTAGGAAATTAGCAAAACATTCATCTTTGTCTTGTTTTAGGTTATAAAAATATTTAATGGTTACATGCATTTCAATGTAGGCACTAAATTGATGCATAAAAGACTCGGCTGTCTCTTCGAAATTCCTCAATGAATGAGTGGGTAATTGGTAATACCACTCTAATGCCATTCCTCCTAAACTTTTTGGGAATATTTTTAGTAATAACAAATCATCATGTGATATATCATGACACACTATCCTAAACATACAAAGATGCTCTATGGGATCTTCAGTTCCTTTGTATATAGGTAGGACAGGCATAGGAAAGTGTTTAGGATATGGTTGTGCTACAACTATAGGATCTAGAGGCTGACTACACATTTATCGATAATTGTACGAGGGACGGTATGGATCTATCTAGTCCATGCGGGAGACTAATTGTTTCACCATGGCTTCCAGATTACCAGTTTGTCCACCATATTGGTTCGATGGTACATGAGTATGGGATTTATGAGCGTAGGATGGCGTGACGTAAGGATTAGATGCTATATTGCTGTTATGCAAATGTTTGGTAGGAAGAGTATTATGAAGAAGATTTGTTGTAGCATTATGTTGTATCCCATATTGTTGGAAATTGGTGTTTGGTTTTGTTTTAGGATTTTGTTGATTTGAGGTATGTTGATCAATAACTTGGCGAAATAGAGCGAGTGAATGATGGTTTCTTTTGTGTGGGAATAACCCTAGGCTTGGTAACAGGCACTCTAGATGGTTGGGTAACCTGTTGTTGTTGCATGTTCTAGATTATGGTGGCCATATCCAAATTGGATGGTCCAGCTTGATCACTTTCTTGATCAATGAAGGACAAGGGATTAGTGCGTGTGTGATATTTCTTCTTGGGTTGCTTGAGTGTCACTAATTTGATCCTTGTCCATATGGACTACTCTATTAAGGGCACCAATATTAGTATTGAGGAACTTCTAGAAATGTTCCATATTCTCAAAAGTAATCATTCCTTCCGGAGACATTTTAGGATATGAGGATCCTTCCTCTCTAACAGTTTCTCTTTGTTCATTTCCTTTAGCAAATTCTTCTTCTTGTTGGTCTAGGGTTCCTTCTTCCTAAATTGGGTCTTCAGGAAGGACATCTGGTTTATTTATTGGTTTTCCTAACCAATCTTCTTCTACTTCAATTTGTTTTCCATTCCTAAGTCTAGTCATTATGCTTAAATTTAGATTTTAGCAAATATATATTAATATATTTGCAACAAACTTGGGAGGTATATATTTTAATTATATACCTACTATAATGCTTAAAAGAAAATGTTTTGATGTTTTTGTTATATTTTGTTTTTGTTTTTATGATAATTTTATAAAGAGAACAAACAACATACTAAATGCAAGAAATAATAATAATAAAATAATGGCTTAGTTTTCTATAAATAGTTTATAGATGTCATTAATGGGATCAAGTTCATCAGGAGTCATGAAATGCTCCTCTTCAAATTGGAAATGGTTTTTCAGGAATTTGACAAAGTGTGCTATGGTGATGTTATCTACTTCTGACTCTAACTTGTAGAAATAGAGCTCATGGCAATACTCTCGATACAACACAACTCTAGGAACTCTATTCCATCTCTTTCTATCCATAAGAGCGACCTCTTGATCCTCTATACGAGATAGAAACTTATGTATTACAACTGCATTATCGAGGTATTCCTCAAAGGTGTACAATTCAGAAGACACAAGGGCTCTTTTATCTACTAACCACCTATGGCAAGCTCTCTGAAGCTCATGATATAAGGTCACTTGATCAGGATCCAGGATTCTATCTAGGACAAACCTCTTGATTTGCATAAGTTCGGTTAATCTAGATGAAATGAGATTCAATCTCCCATTAAGTTCGTCCCATAAAGGTGGGACTCTATATGTTTGAGATACTCTAAGCAAAGAAGTAATCTCTATAGCTGCTAATTGATTCTCAACATTAATTGTGACATCTCATCTTTTATTGTAATCTACCATCTAAATATGATATGCAATCTTACTTGTTTGTCTGATGATTCTAAATGCATTTATGTTTTTTTTTTTTTTTGGATTGTTTTCAAAAGGTTTTAGTTTTCACGTTGGGTTCACCAAAATGTATCGCTCCAAATTTTTTACATCCTTACCTTCAGGCTATAGGATCCACACCCGAAAGGGGAATGCGAGAAGGATGAGACAATACCTCAGACTGAGAGGCCCTTTGAAGGTCACGCCTCTCGGGGGAGGGGTATAAGGGGGAATTTTCTACGGATGGTGGGTTCACCAAGAAACTTTTGAATGGCAGTTTTCACACCTAGGTTGAGAGTAGGTTTGATGTATTCATTTTGTGCTTTAATCATTCAATTCCTAGGTTTGGCCAAGATGAATCTAAGCTATTCTATATGCCAATGCTGATTTTTACGAATACATAAAACACGAATAAATGCTAAACACAAAGAGTATGCTAAACAGGACAAAATATACCTGATTTTAGATGTCTGATGAAGATTCTGAGGTTTGTAGAAGTCCAAATCATCTCAAATCATATGTAATCATCTGTAATTGCATAGTATCGTCTCAGATCTCAGTCGATCGTCTGAGATCAGACAATATCATCGACGATTTGATGAATTCGTCAGAAACTTGCAATCACATAAATAGATACAAAATACCAAAAATGCAATTGCAAAAGCAAGGGGAAATGATAGAAATAATAGTAAATTTGCCTAAATGATAAATCCAGATAGAAATTAAAAGGAAATGCATCAATTTAATAATTTTTTTTGACTTTATCATGCATCTATGATATATGAGGTGAACTCTAGGATGCATAAATATAATAAACTAAGATAATGCATAAAGAAATGCAGAGAAATGATAAGAAAGTGCAAACTTTGGGCTTTGATTGCCCCCAATATAGACTACAGTCGAGATCACCTTTGATCGTACGAGATCATCGCCGATCTATGACAGGATCATTCGAAATCGTCTGGAATCGCCTGCGACGATCCAAGATTGCTTCGACTGAAAAACAATAAAATTCCTACAAGAAAACATGAAATATAGAATGCAAACGATGGTGCGAGGATGCTCTAATGCATAAGGAACTAAATTTGTAGGGAAATCAGTCAGCTAGGGGGTTCAGGGGGATAAAATGAGAAAATCCCAGTTTATATAGGATTAGGGAGAGGTTAGGAGGTTGGAGATCATCCCAATTTGGGAGATCTCCAACGGGGGAGACTCTAACTACGTAGACATGCTTTCTACCCAAGTTAGAGAAGCTGTTGAAACAGAAGCTAATTATGAAAATTTGGTTTTGGGACGAAATCGTCTGGAAGTTCTGTTCCAGATGAATTCATCAGATCTAGGACGATTTCGTCTGATCATCAACGATATCGTCCAACGATCAAAACAAATCCTAAAAATGGCACGAAAAATGAGGAAAGCGGGTAACGGGCGGTTAACGGGCAGTTTGGGTTAAAATTCAAATTTTTATATTTTTACTAAGGTTTAATTGCACCAATTTTAGGGTGCTACAATAAGCTCATGCATTCCTCCATTACCTCCAAATTTTTCTATGTTCTCCCATACAAAAACCAATTATCTAGGAAGACTTTAAAATTTGCTTTGGACATCCTGTCAAAGATATATAATATGATTCTCTAAAAGTGGTCGGTGCATTGAACAAACCAAATGGCATGAAATTATAAGCATATATTCCATTTTCAACTATGAAAGTTATCTTTAACTTATCTTCCTCTACGATGCTAATCTGGTTGTACCCTAAGAACCCATCCAAAGATGAATAGATCTCATGGTCTGCTACTTATTCCAGGATGGAGTCTATGAAAGGGATCGGGAAGGGATCCTTGATGGTTACGACATTGAGGTTTCAAAAATCTACACAAATTCAAAATTTATCTACCTATCTCTTCAAGGTGACCACAATCGGTGACACCCATTCACTTGTTATAACTTTGAAAATAATATTTGCATCCAACATTTTATCAATTTCAGCATTCACCAGAGCTACGTATTTGGGATTCATCCTATATGGTCACCTTCTAACTGGTTGTGCACCTTCAATCAGGGGAATATTATGTATGTAGAGTTCTGGTGGAACTCTCTTTAGGTTTTTATATGTCTAAGCGAAGACATCCTTTACGGTTCTGGTCGTAAAGGTCGGCTATAAATAGCTGACCTAGCAGTTTTGGATTCATTTTTAGTTGGTGACTATATTAACTTGAGCAGTACGAGAGATGGAGGTGAGCGGTGAGGCTAGCAGATTCGGTGGGATGCCGATATCACGGTTGGAGTAGAAGGCAGGGTGCGCTATGTGAAGCTAGAATTTTGAGACCCCTTTGCTTACTTATTGGTGGAGTTATGTTTTATTTGTTTTTAGTGATTTGCTTTGTGTGTGTTTTTATTTTTATTTTTATTTTTTTGTTGCAACCACTAGGAGGGGTTGACAATTTTTTTTTGTGTTTTTGTTTTAATTCTTTTGTTTTTGCAACCACTAAGAGGGGCTGGCAATTTTTTTTGTTTTTGTTCATTTATTTTTATTTCTTGTTGTGTTGTATGTAAATGTATGGAAAAATGAATGTGTTGGTTTTTCCTTATTGTTTTCTAATGCATTGAATCAAATGTTATTTGTTTTTTTTTTTAGATGCATGAAAAATGAATGTGTTTTTTTTTTTGTAGATGCATGAAAAATAAATGTGTTTTTTTTACGTAGATGCATGAAAAATGAATGTGTTTTTTTTGTAGATGCATGAAAAATGGATATTTTTTTTTCATAGATGCATGAAAAATGAATGTGTTTTTTAATTTGTAGATGCATGAAAAATAAATATTCTTTATTTTTTATTTTTTTTGTTTACACTGATTTTGAATTTTCTTGGTGTTGTAGGCGAAGTTTATTTTATCCCACCACAGATGGTTTTGTGCCCTTGCCGATGTGCGAAAGTTACTTACTACTGATGACTAGAAATTTATGGATAATTTGGGTTTGGGTGGATGTGGGCAGGTGAAGACTATCAAGGTAAATGAGGACTATTTATCTGTGCTTGTAGAGATGTGGGACCTTGATAGGGGGTCATTTCAACTTTCGATAGGTGAGCTTACCATTACCTTGGAAGATGTGTTTCACATATTCCATGTTCCTGTAGAGGGTGTACTAGTTTGAGTAGGTCATAGTAAGGAGGAGGTCTTGAGATCCATTTATGGTGATGATTGGGACTTAAATTACAGTAAGGGAGGGATTCCTTACCTTTATCTATTTTAGAAGTAGAAGCTAGGGGTGCTGCAGATGTTTTTGATGTTCATTCTGGGTAACATGTTATTGAATAACAATATGGGTTCGAGGTTCCCTTAGAACCAGGTACTGCTTGTGCTCAGATTGATCATTGAGCCACAAATATATGTGTGGGATCCCACTTTACTTTACCAGTTGTATATTGAGCTCTATGAGGTGAAGAGGTAGGAGCGAAAGGGGCTCAACTATAGTTTACATCTTTAGTATTCGACATGGAAGCACATTTGCATGGCTCATCTAGAGGGTTTGCCATGTCAGTGGGATCAATCATTACCTTGTGCTCTTCGCTAGCGAGCTAGTGATGAGACTACACTGAGTCGACCTGATCATGCAGTTAGGAGTATCGGGTTATGTTAGGCACACTAACAGGTGCTAATATATATTGGTGACCTTGGCAAGGGGTTGTTAGGGAGGATGATGTAGCACAACTTCAATGGGTGAGGTGATGCAGGTGGGTAGTGGGAAGCCATGTACGAGAGATAGATTTCATTCAGTTCTCTCAGGTTATGAGGTAATTCGAACTGGTGTAGGGAGTTCTAGAGGCTCCTAGGATATATAGGCAATGAGACAATGAGCTCAGTATTCCAATTACCCCTAATTTTTGGACAATCGATGATGTAGGTGATGATGCAATACTCGATATCTCTGATGTATATGATGTAGGGACAACTATAAAATATGATGCTTAGTTTGTGATACAACCTCCATGGAGATCAAGCCAAGCCATGGATGATGGGTCTGGTGAGGAGATATCTTGGTAAGCAAAACACCATTGATGTGATAGTAGAAAGAAGGCATTTGAGTTTGATACGCCATCCATAAATATTAATCTTGGGGGAGATGGAGATGGAGGATATGGAGGATATTGAGGACAAGATCCTCCTCCACACTAAATCGAGGAGAAGTGGGGATTACTCCAGTTAAAGTGGGATAGTTTGGGTGAGACTGTGAAGTATCATGATGCATATATCACAAGGCTATAGGGCAAGGTGGATAGGCTATAGGGTAATTTGGATGGACTATAGAGTGGAATGAGTGATGGTGGGGATTCAGGTACTGTGGCATCTTAGGATGCAAAGATCATGAGGCTCCAGGCTATGGTTGCAGATCTACGGGTTGAGGTAGCTGAGCGAGTCGAGTGCTAGGATGTAAATTTAGCTAATTATTAGAGGAAGGCTACCTATATTGCTAGTTTGGAGGAGAGGCTGAACCAATATCGTATTCCTTTTCCTGTTCCTCCTTCATCATCAATTTTGAGCTTCAACAGGTGGAGTCTAGGTCTAGCGGTTCGAGGTCTCATCATTCGTATGGCTCCCAAGCATCAGCTCATGGGAATCATAGGAGTCATAGGGATCGCTAGCTAGTAGTGCTTTTATTACCTCTTTTTATAGTTTTGCATATTTTGTTTATGAGCCTCAATGCTCGGATGTATACATCCTGCGGGCATTTTGTACTTATGCGATTTATCTATACATATATACATGAATCTTTATTGTGATCATTTGTGTGTGCACTTTTATTTTATTGTATGTATGGATGCATATAAAATGATGTGATGTATGATGTAATGTTTATTGATGCTATGTTCTAATGATCATTTGGTATTGGTAGACTCTTGCTTGATCAACATTATATTGTTTGTTTAATCAGGGGCATAGATAGATGGTATTGAAATTGATTTGTGGTATGTGGTAATTAAAATGTTATGGTTTGATTGAATGGGTGATATTGGGAATTATTAAAAAGAATCAAACATCTTAGTGACTTCAAACAAAACCATTTATGTTTTTCGTAGATCTTCATTATGCAAGGGTTTTCCTAGTGGTTTCAAGTTTCTCAATGACCAACTATGTGTGCAATGATTATTTGTTTCCCATTATGAGTTAGGTCAAAATAATTAATTGTAACTTATGTCAATAAGCCATCCCATCTGAGAGTTGTCTTAGATCTATAGAAAAGAAGGTTGCTAATGTGACAAACATGGCACCATGCGTAAGGATACCCCATTGCTAGGCGGGATTCATTTAGCCCATTGTTGTAATGAGGATCACCCCACAGTTTTTGATACACTAAGAGTTCTAGGGATTCAAGCTTCTTCCCTTATTTTATTGCATTGGATTTTGGTATTGCTCATATTGTGATGGGGCAATTAGAATTTATTTCTTACGGTTTCTCATTTTGAGTAAGAGCAAGGGAAGTTTTATTGCTTTGAGGTGCTTTTAGGGGTACTTGCTCATCTTCAAGAAGAGCAAGGGATTTTTTTTTGGAAATGTTTTTTGGGATACTTGCTCACTTTGAGGAAGAGCAAGGGGTTCTTATTGCTTTTTATAATCTTTTGGGATACTTGCTCGCTTTGAGGAAGAGGAAGGGATTTTTTTTTGGAATGAAGGTGGAGCTTCTCCTTTTGTCAACTTTGTAGCACTCTAGAACATGTGCATAATTGGAAGAATAGGGAAACCTTTAACTTATGGCAATAGCTACTTTGAATTCATTATTCCTAAGGTTCATAATGCTTTAAAAATGTTTTATTGTGTGTGGTCCAAGAAGAAACTTGATTGACCAGAAATATCCTGTTGCATCTAAAGATTGGTTGACTTTGCATTAAGTTTGTTCAAAACACTAAGTGGCTGAGTGATTGAAAACTTTAGAAATTTCTTAGGGTTAATGTAATTTGTGATGTTTAAGATACTTTTGATGCAATATTTTGAAAATTAAAAGATGCACAAAAAATAGTCAGTGGTCACATAATTGTTATTTTTAACAATTATACGGTATCTATCCTACTTTATGTGAGTCCCTTAATTATTAAAAGATGATAAGGAATGTTGCATATTATTGTGATTGCTAGATTTGTGAGTGATTTAGGATGCCCCTGATCAAGGCAACTAGACATAGTCGACTAGTGATCTTCCAAATTAACCAAATTTTCCAATGTAATGCATGGTATGGACAAAATGTCTAAAATGCATGGGTGGTTTTATGAGATGCAAATGAAATGTTTTTTGATATTTTTGCTCTTTTTTTTAAATTTTTTTAGCCATGTATATGTATATATATAAGCTACACTATGCATAAAATACTTTTAGATGTATTATGTTTAACGATTTAGGTTCCAATGTTCCTTCTAATTTTGCAAGTCTATGTTCCTGGACCCAACTTCTGCTTGACAATGTATGGACCTAACCAATTAGCCACAAATTTATCTCTCAAATGTGATAGTACAGTTGTGTACTGTTGATTATTTTTAAGAACGAGATATCCCACTTGGAATTCATGAGGATGGACTTTTACATTGTAGTAACGCTTGCGATCTTAATAAACTCATAGATTTTCTAAGGTATTGATGCGCCTTTCATCGAGGAGTGTTAATTGGTCAAGACATGCTTGTCTAGTTGTGTCATCATCTATAAATTTTTGTAATGTAACTCATAAAAAAAGGATCTCAAGTTCAAGAGGTATGATTACTTCAGTGCCATAGATGAATGAAAAATGTGTTGCCCTAGTTGGAATTGTGATGCTTGTTTGATAAGTCCATAGTGCCAAGGGGAGTTGAGTGTGCCAATATCTATGATTTTATTTGACAATTTTCTTGAGAATGGCTATCACAGTCTTGTTGGTTGCTTCGGCTTGTCCATTTGCTTGTGGGTAATAAGGAGTCTAGAAAATGTGTTGGATATTGTACTTGTTGCATAAGGATTGAACATATTTGTTCTTAAAAGACTTACCATTATTCAAAGTGATCTTGGAAGGAATCCCAAAATGACAAATAATATGCTGAAGTATAAAATTCGCTATTTGAGGTCTAGTTGTAGTGGTCATTGGAATTGCTTTGACCTATTTGGTGAAGTATTTCATGGTAGTTATGATGAATTTATGTTGTCTTGAGGAGGTAGGTGAATTTTTTCCAATCAAATATAGGCCCCATTGTGAAAAGGGCCAAAGTATTTGAATGGGCTATAAAGCTTGTGATGGTACATGAGTCAAATTGGTGTGATGTTGGTATTTATGACATTTCTTGTCGTATTAACAACAATCACTTTCCATGGTGGGCTAATGATAACTCATGCACAAATGTGCTTTGCAATGACCATTCCACTAAAATGGCCACCAAAAGTACCATCATTGGATTCAATTATAGCTTGTTGTGCCTCAACAAGATCTAGACATCATAGTAGGATTCCATCATAACAACGTCTATACAACACATCCTCCAAGAGAGTAAAACAAGCTACCTTTTTTTGAACGTTATTTTTGTAGTTTGCATCAATTATAATCGAAGGATCCCGAAGTTGAGAAAGTATCTTATCTCGTCAAGGTAAGAATTGTATGTCTCCGTGTGGACCAAACAAACACTCTTCTCACCTTTAAACTCTACTCGTTTGATTGCTGACTTGGACACTATTGTTATGATAAGTGATTGGAATTTTTCGTATTCATTCCTTAGGAATCAAGGATCCCAAAGAATCCATTACATCTGCAAAGCTATTAGTCGAATGAGGCAAGTTTCTAATATCATACCAGTTAAATTTCTCCAATAATTTCATCACTACTCCATGGTACTATTTCAATACTGGTTCTTTGCATTGGTACTCTCCCTTAACTTGAAAAATGACAAGCTGAGAATCACCAAAGATGCTTATTCATTTAATAACCATAGCTATAGCTGATTGTAACCCCAATATTGGGACTTCTTACTCTACATTGTTATTTGTGCATGGAAAGTTGAGTTTAAATGATAGAGGAATTGGAATTCCTTTGAGTGTAAAACATGACTCCAACACCTTGTCCCTTTTCAAACTTTGATTTGTTAAATAAGAGTGTCATGTCAACATCATCCTCAGGAGGGACTAGTTCTTCTTATTTAGTGATGGAAAAGACCAAATCATCTGGAAGCTCAATAAATATGGGCTGATCATTTGGCAATGGAGCTTCTGCAAGTTGATCGGCTATCACCTGATCTTTGATGGACTTTTGACTAATGAATTTGAGGTTGAATTATATTAAAAGCATTATCTATTTTGTGGTATATGTGTTGTTGTATGCATGAGTCGTCATGTAATGCAGAGGATTCTCTCTAGCTATGACATAAGTAGTGTCACTTAGCATGCAATGTCTGAGTTTCTTGGTGGTAAAAACCACTGCTAAGCACAACTTTTTGACATAAGCATATCTTGTTTCATAACTTACCAATGTTTGACTAATGTAGTAAATTACTTGCTCCTTGTGATTCTCATTTTTCTACGAAGCATTGTCCCTAGTGCAAAATCTATTGCAGAGACATAAAGGTGAAAAGGGACTCTTGAATGAGGCGATGTAAGAACTGGTGGTGAAGCTAGATACTTCTTTATGTCATAAAAAGCCTCTTGAAATTTAGTTATCTAGGAAAATATCACCCCCTTCTATAGCAGGTAATTAAAAGGTCTGTATTTGGCTAAGAGTTGTGCAATGAATCGTCGGATAGATTGGATATTTCCTTGTAAACTACACAACTCTCTCAAATTTGTTGGAGGTGGCATCTCGATGATGGCCTTGACCTTATTAGGGTCCACTTCAATGCCTCACTTGGAGATAATGAATCATAGAAGTTTTCCTTATGTGACACCAAATATGCACTCTTAGGATTTAACCTTACCTTATGTTACAACAACCGATCAAAAACTTTCTCTAGAACCTCAATATTCTCAAGATGTATTTTAGATTTGGCAATTGTCCCCCAAGGTGTGGTAAATGTTATTTTGTGTTGGTCTTCAAGATTAATTTGAATATGATTGTATCTCAAGAAACCATTCATTAGTGAAAGCATTTCATGGCCTGCATAAGAGTCTACAAGTTGATCGATGTTGGGTTGAGGAAAATCATCCTTGGGGTATGCCTTGTTTAGATCTTGAAAGTTAGTGCACATGCGTACCCTCCATTTCAGATTATAAATGGGTACCATGTTAGAGATCCACTTTGGATAATCAATTGGGACTATGAAATTCATGTCCAATAGTTTTTGTAGCTCTTCCTTAACAATTAATGCTACGATTGGATGAAGTTTTCTTAGTTTTTTCTTGAAAAACTTAGCATCTGGTGCCAAGGTAAGGTTGTGGACCACCAAATTAGGGTCAAGGCCAGGTATGTCATTGTATGACCATGTGAATATATATTTATTCCTTGTTAAGACATTAATCATACATTATTTCTCTTTTGCAAATAAATATTTTGCAATTTTCATGATTTGTGGATTATCCGCATCTTGGCTAAGGTTCACATCGATAGATTCTTCGATAAGAATATGAAAAACTTCCTATAGTTGATGTGGAGTTGGGATGAGATGAATATCATCCTCCATATGCTCAAATGACTCAGAGGACTCTCCCTCTACTTCGGTTTGGAAAATGAGGTAGAGGAAGGTGAAGGGTTCTAGGGAATGTAAGCGTTTGAAGCTCACAAGAACTCTTAGAATAAGATAAATTTAGCAATGGATGGTAGGGATGAAATATTGTCCATGGTGAGAAGGCTATCATCGATTAGAATCAACTTCACCAAATCATATGGGTTATAGAGTGGGGTGAACAAGTCAACAAAAATCATGTTAACTTGGTGGAAATGAGGTGGCTGCGATTCAAGGAGTGATGGCTCACTCTCTCTAGGTTGTAACTGACCTAATATGGATGAATGGTGATGCTGTAAAAATAGCCAAGGTGGTGGTGGCAGATCTAGCTCAGGATGTTTATGCTCTTTTTTGAAGCGAAATATGGTGTGATCTATGGAAAACATCTTGGTATAACACTCATCTCTCTCGACGGTCTATACAAGGGCCACATCTTCTTGAGGACCATCAAATATTGGAATAATCCAATCTAGGTTTGCTTCCATATGTTAGAATTACCTATAATATTCATTGAAGATATAATCCTTGAAATATTAATCAAAGATGTAATCATATGGAATATGATCGATCATGAATGCATGCAATACAATCTCTAAAAAGGCCTCATGTAAATGAGGTGCAAAGTCAAGGTCCAGGTACTCATCATCAGTATCATTACAATCATCACTCCCCTCATCCTCTTCTTCATACTCAATAGTGAGTCATTGAAAGGTATGGTTGAAGGAAGAGTTTGAGGTAGAAGGTTTGTATCCTATACTAGAGCGATCATGTGCTTATCTGTATTCAAGCTCAACAATGTAATGTGGACCTTGCTCATGTTGTCCTAATTCGTATCCCTCCTAGTTAACCCTACAAAAATATTAAAAAGGGAAATTTAGGTTGGATAGATATTCTAAATTGGCATTACTCTTGTAGGGGATCCTCATTAGGAGGAGGTGGATCGAATGAAGAATCCACTCCCCCATATATGAAGTTGATCCTATCTAGTCAAGAACCCATTTTGTACATTGCACCTATGACTAAATGTGGGTCATGTGGGTGACCATAATCTCTGACTGACTCAATATATGGTGTAACTATGACACTTTCAATGATGTACTTCTTAATGCTTGGATTAGCAAGATGCACTACAACTTGAGTTTATTAGGATGACGATGGTTCATTGGATGATGAGGGCACTTTTATGGTGAATTTCAGCTCAGATGGAGGTCATGGATCCTCTTGTATAGGTGATCATATCTATGATACGATGGATGATGATGTTTGGGATGGATTAGGTTGAGCTGAGAATATGAATGGTGCTTGTGAAGTAGGTGGTGTGACTGATTAAGTGGGTTATTGGTTAGAGGGATGACTGGGTGTGGTGGAAAAATTAAATGTGGTGGATGAGGGTTGACTAGAGCTTATTCTTTTGGATGCAAAAGCAAGATCAACTATCGATAATTCCTTTGGGATGGGAGATTTTTATGAAGTAATGTTAGTGGGAGTTGTTTGAATTATGAGTGGTTGGATGGAGAGGTGGGTTTATGGAAGCAATGGATCATAAGGATTTGAGATCAAGTTTTAGTATTTAAAAGGCTCTATGTCTGCTTGGATGCAATGTACTTTATCTTCATGTACAATTTTTAGACATTGGTGTAATGTTGAGGGTATACAATTCATCTCCCTAATCTAGGGGCATCCAAGAAGTATATTATATTGTATCCTCCCTTACAAGATGTGGAAGAGAACATGAATAGTCTTCACTCCCACGGTGACAAGAAGAACTATGTTCCCCATAGTTGAGCATAAAGCATCATTCAAGGTCCTTAAAATGAAGGTGGATGATGTAATGTGGGATGATGGTAGGTTAAGGTGTTTTATGGTGGGAGTGGTAGTGAGGTTAATGGAGGAACTGGTATCAATAAGTACCCTCTTGAATGGCTTCCTATCAATATGAGTGACTATGTGCAATGGAGGGTCTGGTAAATCTAATGACACATTCTTCTTCTCGAAGTCATAAAATGCTATCGAGGAATCCATGCATTTTTGTACACTCCCCACAAATGCGTTGAAGGCATTAGGATATTTTGATTGTACTTGGATGGATTTGAGAATCTCCATCAATACCTTAGAATATGGGGGAGATTGTTGTCTTATCTCATAAATTGATAGTTTTCCTGATGCCATTTTGAAACTCTGTGTTAACCAACTGCCTAGGGTGATGGTTGGACAAGGTGAATTACTCAAAATTTGGATGGATGGAGGTTGAATGGATGGTTCTAGTTGTATGGGGATGCTAGGTTGTGTTGCAAGAGTTGGATCCATGTGATTCACTTGCATTTGGCTATGAGTGACTACACTTATGGCCCCTACAAAACCTTGGTACAGTTGAGACACATAATTCACTTGGTTGGGAGGAACTATAGAAGTTGACGCTCTCGTTGCTTGTTGATTTACCTCATGATGAGGTAAATGTGTCTGATATATACCAATATTTTGATTAGGTTGAGCTAGTGGATTGTCGACTTTGATATTTTATGCTTCCAATAAGACTTGCACAATACCTTTAAACCCATGGAAATTTTTGATGTTATACCCTTTTTGCTAATGATATATGCAATATAAATTATCTCTATAGGCTTTTGGCTTGCTAGGGTCTTTGGGTTTAATCTCTGATAATTTGAAAAGTAGTACCACATACAACTTCTGAAAGATAGATGAGTAGGGCTCTTGCAATGGTTTGTAATTATGTTTGGGCCTAAAATGATGTTATTGCCTTTCTACTATTTACGTTTGATTTCATACCTACTGTGGGGGTGGAACCGTTTGATAGTTTAATTCTTGTGATTGTTGTTGTTGTTGTTGGGGTTGTTAGATCTAAACTTGGGCTTTTTGAGATGGTTGTGAAAGTTGGCCCAAGACTATCTGATTAACCTGAGTGACCTTGTAGTGGTTGTGGTTATTCCCCTTATGGTTTTTATTTGGACACTCATTCTTCCTTGGCTTGATCTTGCCCTCTTGAATCTTTATTTCCTATATCACTCTGGCCTGGGTGAGTGTCTCCTTGAATGTTCTATACTGCTACAACTATAGCAAAAAATATATGGGCTTGGAACAAATCCTCATGAAAATTCTGGTTAGCTCTGTCATAGGGAGGGAGAATGGTAATTTGATCATAATCAAAGTCCAACGGTTGCCAAAATCATGGACCGATTCATCATCGTATTGCTTCAAACTAAATAGATTGGTCAATATGGTTTTCTTGCTGACATTCAGGGCGAATTACTCCAAAAATTGGTTTGCAAGCTACTCAAAAGTGTAAACACTCTGGTAGGTGGTTATACCAATCATAGGCTTCTTCCCCAAGTGTTTGAGGAAAGGCACGTAGCATAGGTGCATTATTATTTTTTATCCTAAAACACACGTTAATAAATCTGGACACATGCTCTCGGGGGTCCTCATCCTCCTTAAATGTATCAAACTTCAACATCTAAAAATCTACTGGATAAGGTGATGCGGATACCGAAGCTTGGATCGGGTGATTGAGTAGCTGCATTAATGTAGATTTTTGGTACTGCAAACCTAGTGTCTGCATGGCAAGGCTATCAATCTGACTTTGCAAAAACTGGATCCTAGGATCCTCTAGAGGGTTGAAACCCTGGTTGGTTGGATGTTTCTAAAAGTGGGGTGCATTATTGGTGGGGTTGTGATAGTGTGGGAATTTAGCATGAAATAGATTGTGGTATTGGGGCTAAAAGTGTATCTAGTTATGGTGAGGTGATGGGGGTGTGGTATTATGCTGATCTAAGGGGCCATGGTGTAATCATGGTTGGGGGTCTCGACACCCAAGATGTATCTTGAGTGAATAAGTTCTAAGGATGGGATGTGGGTGGTTGGTTTTGATGCCCCCCTTACGAATACTATTGTGGATATGGATTAGCACTATGATTAGTGTTATCAATGATCATTTGTTGCAGCTGTAAAAATTATTGTTGCATAGCAATTATGAAAGATGATGGTATGGCTATGTAGGTTGTGGATGACTAGTTTGGTTGTGTGGCAACTATGTTGGTGGATGCAAGAGAAGGGTAAGTGGTAAAATATATTACCATTGAACTGGGGAGTGTGTAGTGTAAAGGATCCATGGATGTGATGGAGGGAATGGATATGGTGATCTATGAAGCAAAATTTGTATGTGCTCCAGAGAAGGGATTGGCACTACTAAGGCCTTGATAAAGCTAGGTAAATGGGTGTTGGTGAGATGATGATGGATGGTGGTTGATTATGGTTGCAATGGTTTATTCAGAAGATGGATTGGGGAGGATATGATTGATTTACTGCGGGTATGTGAAGATGGTTTCTTGATGCAATAGGGCCATGGTGTGAGGTGGAATGGTGAGTGGTGGTAGCGATGGAAAGGCCATGCCAGCCGCACCCAGGTAAAGCCTAACAACATCCAAGTCTACATATGTGACCCGACCACCTGATGGCATAAGTGGCTCACTCCTAGGAGTATAAGGAATTGCGATATGAGTAGCCCTCTACATAATATCTATATACGAGGTAGGGAGCCAACTAGAGGGCTCATAATTTAGGTTCTAGGATATAGTAGGGTCTACACTAACTTGCCCTACCATCGAAGTGTTAGGGGCTTGATAATACTGAGATGGGTCCATGGGAGAGGGCAACTAACTTTGAGCTAAAGCTAACTTCTTGGCTTGACTTCAGGTTGCTACCATATGCTATGGTTCAAATGAGGTGGAAATGCGGATGGATATGTGTAATGAATGCACAAAAAAATAACTCACAAAGCAAATAAAAAACAAGTTTCTTCTAGATTTTCACAAAGTTTGACTTTTTTTTATCTTTTTTGAAATTTTGAAAGTTTAGATTTTTTTTGTTTATATTTTGAAAATTTTTGAAAAAAAATCGTGTGCAAACTATTTGCCCTAAAATGAATCTAGGATTTCACCTGTATACTTGTAATGACTAAACCTGGTGATGAAGTCCAGACAACCATACTCACCAAAATATGGAGATGAAAGCCATATCCGGCTAGGAAGCACAGGTCCTATTGATCCTCACCCAACACCCCATGGGCAACGATACACCCTCTGGAGAGGAATGCGTGCTATTTTCAATGGTTAGAAAAGTTCTTGGAGTCAACCTTGGCCATAGATGGGTAATCATAATATTGGTGGTCGATGATGAAATCTAACCGTTTCCAATGTTCAAGTGAGTGTGTGAGGTTTGTTTAACTTATTGAGTTATGCAAATTACAATTTAATTTCGTTTATTTCCTAAATACAATAGATAAAAGCATACAGTAGAAAATGCCCTACCAAATCAACTAAAATGTGGATGATGCTTTTAACCTTACCTTTATTTTTTTTATTTTTTTTTGTCTTTTATGATTTTTTTAATGCACCTAACTGAAGATCTAAATGCACGCAATGTTGAACAGGGAAAAACCTCTATCCAACCTATTAAAATCTATGAAATAGTAGAAAAAGAAAAAGCAAGTGTCTAATGTACACACCTATTATCCTTTCATCACTCCTTTTTGACTGTGTAATCGTTGGATCCACCGTTCTGTAGTAATCCAACCACTGCTTGCATGGTTCTCCTTGAGTCTATAACCATGTAGTCTATGGTTCCTTAGGCATAGATTTGTAAATGCCTACTGTATAGTTATGTAACTGTGTAACCGCGCACTTTGCGGTTCCTCAAGCACAAATCTACAAACACTAACTATGCAATTCTACAACTGTGTAACCGCATGATCTATGGTTGGACGAGTATAGGTATGCAATCATCACCTTTGCAGTTGCCAAGTTATGCAAACATTCACTCCACAGTTTCTCAAATATAGGTTTGGATTAAGGAAACATTTGGGACAACCAAGTTTTAAGTTCTTAATTTACGCATAATCAAATTTTAGAAAGCTACGATCACACAAAAATATAGATTAGCAA
Organism: Wollemia nobilis; assembly: GCA_028583015.1. Taxonomy (NCBI): domain Eukaryota; kingdom Viridiplantae; phylum Streptophyta; class Pinopsida; order Araucariales; family Araucariaceae; genus Wollemia; species Wollemia nobilis. The sequence continues at coordinate 459,505 of JAQPPZ010002048.1, read as the reverse complement.
TTAAAACAACAAGGCAAATCAAATGGAACCTTTAGGGGTCCCATTGTGATCACCATTTTGTATGCAAAATAAATATGACACCCAATAATGAAAGAAAGAACAAGCGGTGTGAGATCAAAATATAAACTTTGTATTAATTCTTGAATGGAGCCTTGATCCTATTTTTACAATGCTATTCTCCGTGTGAACAAGGGTATGATTACATCACTAGCTTGCTCAAATTATGATGGATCAAAAGAGGGGAAATATACACCTTTTAGCTAAGCACAAATGGTTTGGGTGTCTTCGGTCCTCTTATGCAACAACGAGAGGGGTGAGTGGGCTTGCGTATCCTGATATCAGACCACTCCAGCTTCAGTAGCCACTCCAAATTCATGTTTCCTATAAACAAGTAAATAGACAAGGGTTCAATAAAACCTATAGATAATATTGGAAACCAAAATGTGAGTCAAGACCCTCGGATAAATACACAAAAAATATAGAAGAATAAATTAAAGTGCCTTGTTTAATAGAAATAGAACAAAAGCTCACAAATTTGATCGTGTTTCATGTTTTTGGACCTGCTCTGTGTAATTTCGGGGTACGTGATTAAGACTAGGTAATCATGGATGTGGAAGTTAGGAAAATGTAGAGTGAGTGGTTGACTCTACATAACCGTGGACTAAGAGATTGGGGCCGAAATGTGGAATATCTCAAAAGATGCACTCCAAGGTTTCGAATCTTGGATCTCCTTAGGGCGTGTGCAATCTCTTGATATGATTTTGACAGTGTCATAATTTATTTCTTTGACCTCCTCTATTTGATGGGGTAAAGTTTATTTTATAAGCAAGATTAGGGCCTTGGGTGGAGTTAGAGTGAGTCACTCAAGGTGCCTCACTTAACTAGGGGATGTGCCTAAATGGGTAAGTGTGAGTGGAGTGAGATGTGGGGGATGAGTGAGTGGAACTAGGGTGAGGTGGCTTGATGAGTGAGTGTAACTATGGTGATAAAACCAATGCATGAGTGTAACTATGGTGAAGTGGTCTGATGGGTGAGTGCAACTGGGATGATGTTACAAATGCATGAGTGGAGTTGTAATGCAAAGTGAAGGATGAGTGGGTGGAACTATGGTGATAAAATCAATGTGTAAGTACATGTGAAATGAAGTGAAGTGTAATGTGGAGGATATACCATGTTAAGGGACATAATGTGTGAGGTGTAGCATGATGACGAATAGTTATGACTAGAACACATGTCCCATGGGGAGATAATTTATCCTACATGAGTTTCCTAGATTTAATAATAATCTAGAAAATATGATCATTTGCAATATTTTATATGTCTAAGTGTGTACTTGGGCACATATATCTTATTATGCAATATTGTTTGTTGGGATGTAAGTGGTTTTGTGTGAGTGCCTAGTATTTTGTGTCTACAATTATAGTTCTTGGGATTTGGCTGATTTCGATCCTTAGGTCTTACTTATGGTAAAGTAATATGCCAAGCATTATATAACTTTTAAAATATGTTTGGAAATGGCTTTGATAAAGAAGTTCAATTGCGTGGTGCATGTTGATGATGTTATCGATTAAGGGTTTGGTTTGTTGGGGGATAACCTTGTTGACATTGTTGAGATTTTTGTGGTGGTGAAGTAGGTGTTGAATTCAACATGACTTGATTGGCCTACAATGGTTTTGGAGGATTTAGATTTGGACTACCTCTACTAAATTGAGTGTTGGGAGTGTAATCAGTCTTCTTGTGAAGCTTAAATTCACCCTATTACACCTTGATATCTTCAATTATTTTGGATTGAGCAATAGTATCCTCAAAGGAGGATGTTGAGCAAGGTGCAACAGGAGTATTGTCATTGTTGTCAACACAGTCAGTTAGATCTAATGATGCAGTGGATAGGCAGTTTAGAAGTCATTCAGATGCAGAGGACAGAAGTTCAAAGGTTATTCAGAGTATGGACAATGAGTTTCCAAGAAGACCATAGTGGCCCATTTGCAAAAGATCAAAGAAAAAGACAAGTAAGAAAAGTGTCGCGATATCGCGACATATACAACAGGCAAGAAAAATTGTCGCGATTTCGCGACATGTTAGAAGAGAGAGAAAAAGCTGGAAAAACTATCATGATTTCGCGACATGTTAGAAGAGAGAGAAGAAGCAAGAAAAACTGTCACGATTTCGTGACATGTTGGCAGAGAAAAAGGCAAGTGGAAAAACTATCGCGATTTCACGACATGTTGGCAGAGAAAAAGGCAAGTGGAAAAACTGTCGCGATTTCGCGACATGTTGGCAGAGAAAAAGGAAAGTGGAAAAACTGTCACGATTTCGCGACATGTTGGAAGAAAAAGAGAAAGCAGGAAGAAGTGTCGCGATTTCGTGACAAGTTCGAAGAAAGAGAGCAAGTTGGAAAAGTGTCATGATTTCGTGACATGTCGCATTTTCGCGACTTGAAGAGAGCAGGAAGGTAGAGAAGGAAAAGTGTCACGATTTCGTGACATATTGCAAGGAAGGTTGTACGGACGAAAAAGTGTCACGATTTCATGACAAGTCAGAAGACAAAGTGAAAGCAAGATAAAGTGTCACGATTTCGCGACGTGCTGCAGAAGAGAGAGTTCGAAGTGTGAACTGTCATGATTTCATGACAAGTTCGAGGAGAGAGAAAGTAAAATGAGAACTGTCATGATTTCGTGACATGCTGCAGAAGTCGAAGTGAGAACTGTCATGATTTCGTGACATGCTGCAGAACTCGAAGTGAGAACTGTCATGATTTCATGACATGCAGCAAAGGAAAGAGTTCGAAGTGAGAACTGTCATGATTTTGCGACATGCTGCAGACGAAAGTGTTCGAAATAAGAAATGTCATGATTTCACGATAGGTTGCAAAGAAAGCGTACGAAAGTTGAAAGCATCATGATTTCGTGACGGGTTGCAAAGAAAGCGTACGAATGCAGAAAGTGTCACGAGTTCATGATAGAAATAGAAAGTAGGTCTTCAATAGGAGAAGTGTCACGATTTCATGACAAAAGCTAAGTTGAAGTCCTCAGAGGTAGAAGTGTCACGATTTCATGATAGAAGTGAAGATGAAGTCTGTAGAGGAAGAAGTGTCATGATTTCATGACAAAAGCAGTAAGCAAGTCTTCAAAAGCAGAACTGTCATGATTTCATGACAAGATCAGAAAGCAAGTCTTCAACGGTAGAAGTGTCACGATTTTGTGACAAAAGAAAAAGGTGAAGTCTACGAAGAGAGAAGTGTCACGATATCGTGACAAAAGCCAAAAGATAGTGTACGAAGGCAAAAGTGTCATGATATCGTGACATGTTGTATTTTCATGGCAAAAGCTACAGAAGAGTTACAAAGGCAGTTGAAGCCAACAAAGTCAAATGTTAGCCGACGAAGATTAGGGTTTGTAGCTGACGAAGTTTAGGGTTTTGCAGCCGACTAAGATTAGGGTTACAACCGACTAAGATTAAGTTTTTGATCTTGAAAATGTGGTTATAAAAGGAAGGCTATTTTGAAGAGTTTGTGTGTGTTGAGTTGTGCGATGTTTGGAGATAGTGCGTAGAGTGCAAAGTTTGATTATAGTGCGTAGAGAGCAAAGTTCGATCGTAGTGTGCAGAGTGAAATTCGTCGAATCATTCTAAGTGCAAAGATCACAAAGGAAGCAGAGTGCATGAAGGGAAGAAGATGAACGTTCGACAGTTAAGCAGCAGATTGTGCGAAGTGATAGCACAAAGAGAGCAGAGTGCGCACAGGATGAAAAAGTGAAGCAGATCAGTCAGGGTCTTGTCAAAGGCAAAGGTATCTTACTATCATTCTTCTAAGTTTTAGATTTGAAGTCCAAGTTGGTGCTTGGCATAAGGGGTTGGTGCTCCTTCTAGTTGGTGCTGGCAAATCAGGGGTTGGTGCTCCTTCCAGTTGGTGTTGGTAAATCAGGGGTTGGTGCTCCTTTCTATTGGGTCAGATAAATCAGGGGTTGGTGCTCCTTCCAGTGGGTGCTGGTAAACTATTTGTAAAAGTTGTTGCTTTGCAAAGGCTAGATTTGGATGGTAGTCCAAGCAGTCATTTTTGAGGAGTAGCCACATTGGTGAACCTCATTAAAATCTTGTGTTGTGTGATGGTCTCTTGCTATTCTTGCTATATCTATTTATAAGTTTTAATTACTGTTATTTTTAGAGCTGTTAATTCATGATTAAAGAGCTACATTGATTCACCCCCCCTCTCAGTGCCATTGTAAGTACAACAATTGGTATCGAGCTAAGTCCCTGTACAAGCTTAACCAGCTAGGGTGATCTTGGAAATATCACAATGGCAGGTGGTGAAGGTTTCTCATCAAACAAAGCACCATTGTTTGATGGATCTAATTATGCGTTTTGGAGAGTCAGGATGCAGACATATCTCTATGCTTTGGGATATGATATCTGGGATTCAGTAGTGAGTGGATACTCAATTCCTATCATTCCTCCAAAAGAAGCAGAGGAAAAGAAACTGTTAGTCAGACAAAAGAAATATGGGACAAATTGAAGAGTGTTCATGAAGGAGATGATAAGATCAAAGAAGCCAAGTTACAGACACATCGAGCTCAGTTCGAAGCTTTGAAGATGAATGACGATGAAAACATTGAGGCATTCATGTTGAGAGTTAATGGAATCATCAATGCAATCAGAGGACTCGATGAGAATATCGATGACTCTACTGTCATGAAAAAGGTATTAAGATCCCTTCCTCAAAGATTTGATTCCAAAGTCTCAGCAATAGAAGAAGCTAAAGATCTAAATTATTTTAGTATAGATGAAATGTATGGTTCTTTAACTGCTTATGAGATGAGGATAGGAAGATCTAAACCCACTGACAGAGAAGCAGACTTTCAAGGCCCTTAAAAATAAAAACACAAAACAAGAGTCCGAGGAAGAAGAGACATCAGATGAAATGGAAGCAAACTTTGTGAGAAAATTGAAAAAGGGGAAAGGAAAATACAAAGGGAAGCTTCCATTCAAATGCTTCAACTGTGGAGGCGTTGGGCATTTTGCAACTAAATGTCCACTGAAAGAGAAGAACAAAAATGATGAAGGATCCCACCAAGAAAGAAGTGATTGGAAGATGAAAGCAAATTTTAGAAAAGGCAACTTCAAAAAGAAAAGTTTCATCTCCAAGAATGTTAGTTCATTAGAAAACAGCTCCGGTGAAGAGTCTGAAGAAGAAAGAGATGAAGCTCTTTTTATGGCATTTGAAGAAGTTAAATCAAAAAAAGGAGTGACCTCTCGAAGTTTGTGGTGAAAATCTCGAGGCTGAAGTTGACTTAGAAGGTGAGTTGATATCTGCACTTGAAGAGTGGGAGATAGAAAAGAAAAAGAATAAGAAACTATCAAGAAAGCTTGAGGATGCAAATGGAATCATAACCAGCTTAAAAGTTTAGATAGAAGAATCTAAGAAAATCATCGAAGATCTCGAAGTTCAAATAACCATGAGAATAGACTATTGTAGCAAGCTAGAGGAAGAGACTATTGGTCTAAGAATGCAGCTAGAAGAGATGAACAAGAAAATTAGTTGTTATCACAAGCATGAAGAAAGTTCTATGAAACTGGATAAAATCATAAATGACCAAAGACCTGCAGGCATCAGGTTTGGTCTGGGTTTTATCGAAGGAGAATCATCAAGTGGTTCAAAAGCCAAAAATGTAGAATCCACAAAGAATGAAGATAAGAAATAGGTCGATCAAGGGAAATTGCCTCATGCAAAAGAAAGCAATAATGCCAGGCAGGAAAGGAGAACTGACAATAATGGATTCACCAATGTCACACATCAAAGAAGAAGAAGACCTATGGCTCCTACGACAACATGGCAAAGACCATCTCCCAGGTTCAATTATCCCTTCTCTGGTTTCTGTTTTAAATGCAATGGCTATGGACATAAAATCTCAGACTGCAAGTACAATGTTAGACCAAGGAATTTCACAAGTAGAAATGCTTTTTCTCCTTTGATGAATTACACAATAGAATGTTATAACTGTCACAATTTTGGGCACATTGCAAGAAATTGTAGAAGCACATTTTCATCAAATCAGTTTCAGGGAAGAAAAGTTCAACCAAACAGGATGAGACAAAATAGGAAACTTCCTGTAAAACATGCACAAGCTGCTGATAAGGCAAAAACAAAACAAGTGCCCAAAACTACTATCAAAACAATGTGGAAAGGGAAAGAACAACTGAAGGAAGAAAAGGAATCCTTAATCATTCAAACTACTTTCAAAGCATAGAATAAATATGTACCATGGATACTAGATAGTGGATGCTCCAGTCATATGACAGGTGACAAACAAAAATTTGATAAGTTACAAAAATATGAAGGAGGATCAGTAAAATTTGGAAATAATGATGGAGCCAAGATAGTCGGCAAAGGCTCAGTTAAAATTAGTGATGGAAGGATTAAATCAGAAGAAGTCTTATTTGTGGATGGATTGAAACATAATTTATTGAGTGTAAGTCGATTTGTGATAAAGGTCATGAAGTGGTCTTTATGAAGCAGGGTTGTGAAGTCAGAAAAACCAACAGTGGAAAATTGATAGCAATAGGGTCAAGAACATCTGGTAACCTGTATACGCTTTCAGAGACCTCAAAAGGAGCTTGCTTTATTGGACAGGAAGAAGAAAATTGGCTGTGGCACAAAAGACTTGGCCATATCAGTTTTGATAATCTAGTGAAAATCACCTCAAAATGGGCTGTAAGAGATATTCCCACCATCAACAAACCTGCAAACAACATCTGTGCTTCATGCCAAAAGGGGAAGCAAACTAGAGTCACATTCAAAACTAAAGAATACTACACCAACAAACCACTGGAACTAATACACACTGACTTATGTGGACCCATGAGAACACAAAGCATAAATGGTGACAAGTATTTTATGTTGTGCATTGATGACTATTCTCGAATGACATGGATATTCTTCTTGAAGCAGAAATCAGAAGCTTTTGATATGTTCAAGATCTTCAAAAACCAGGTAGAGAATGAAATAGGAAAGAGGATCAAATGCTTAAGATCAGACAGAGGTGGAGAATTCATCTCAGAGGAGTTTGTAGAATACTGTGAAAAGTATGGTATTAGGAGACAGTTCTCAACAGCAAGGACACCTCAACAAAATGGGGTGGTAGAAAGAAAGAACAGAACTATGCAGGAAATGGCACGAACTATGTTGGTTGAAAGCAAAGTAGCTGACAAATTTTGGAAAGAAGCAGTCCATACTACGGTGTATATCCAAAATAGATACATGCTGAGAACACATGAAAGCAAAACTCCTTATGAATTGTGGTTCGGTAAAAGGGCAACAACAAAATACCTCGAGTGTTTGGCAGCAAGTGCTATATCAAAAGAACTGAAGACAATCTTGGCAAGTTTGAAGATAGAGCAGATGAAGGTATTTTTGTTGGTTACTCACCAAGAAGCAAAGCTTACAAATGCTACAACAAGAGGCTAAAGAAAATTGTGGACAGTGCTGATGTTAAGTTTGATGAAGGTAAAGAACGAGTGATTAGCCATGAAATGAACTACCCAATTTATGAAGAGGTTATTGAAGGAGATGAGGAAAACGAAATTGAAAAGATACAAAAAATTGACTCAGATGATGTAAGTTGTGATTCAGAAGCAGAAGAGAATAATAAATTCAAAACAAGCAGCTGACAGAAAAATCATCCTAGAGATCAAATAATTGGAGACCCCAAAGTTGGTGTTCAAACAAGAAGAAGAGTAGCAAGCAACTACTCTTTATTATCCAACATTGAGCCCAAGAATGTTGCTGAAGCAAGCAAAGATGAAGGTTGGATGAAGGCTATAAATGAAGAATTAGACCAGATTGAGAAAAACAAAACCTGGGAATTAGTACCTAGACCTGCGAACAAAAACATAATCGGGACTAAATGGATCTTTCATAACAAATTGAATGAAGATGGACAGGTCGTTAGGAATAAAGCAAGACTGGTTTGTAAAGGTTATGCACAAGTTGAAGGCATTGATTTTGAGGAGACTTTTGCACCTGTGGCCAGACTAGAAGCAATCAGAATGTTTCTGGCCTTAGCAGTCTACAAGAACTTCAAAGTTTATCAAATGGATGTGAAATCAGCCTTTCTGAATGGGAAACTTGAAGAAGAGGTTTATATTGAGCAACCAGATGGGTTCCAACTTGGTGATAATCCAAAATTTGTCTGTAAGTTGAAGAAAGCTTTATATGGCTTAAAACAGGCACCCCGAGCATGGTATGCAAGACTAGACAACTATCTCACTCAACAAAAGTTTAAGAAAGGTTTGGTGGATAGTAACTTGTATGTCAAAACAGAAAATGGGCATCTTATTGTTCTGGTTGTATATGTAGATGATATCATATTTGGCAGCAACAAAGATGAGTCATGTCAAGATTTAGCGAATAAGATGCAAAAAGAATTTGAAATGTCAATGATTGGTGAACTGTCATATTTTCTTGGCCTGCAAGTTAATCAAAGTAAGAAGGGCATATTTATTTCTCAAGTTAAATATGTAAAAGAGATGTTAAAGAAATTCACAATGGAGGATTGTAAGCCAGTTAGCACTCCCATGACGACAGGCTGCAAGTTGAGCAAAGATGACAAATCTCCACCTGTTGATCAAACCATGTACAGATCTATGATTGGAAGTCTACTATACCTGACAGCTACTAGACTAGATATTTTGTAGGCAGTATGCATGGTAGCACGCTTTCAGGCCAATCCCAAAGAGACTCATGTAACAGCAGTAAAGAGGATTCTTCGATATCTCAAGGGTACTATGGAGTATGGGTTGTGGTATCCAAGAGGTAAAGACTTCACCCTTATATCATATTCAGATGTAGATTGGGCTGGATGTGTAGATGATAGAAAGAGTACCAGTGGAGGTGCATTCTATCCGGGAGACAGATTGGTTGCATGGCACAGTAAGAAGCAAGAGTCAGTTTCTTTATCAACAATGAAGCAGAATATATAGCAAGCAACAACATGTTGTACGCAGGTTTTGTGGATGAAACAAACCCTGAAAGATCTTGGTATCTGCTTCAGTGAACCAATATCAGTTAAGTGTGATAACACCAATGCCATTAACATCTCCAAGAATCCAGTTATGCATTCACGCACAAAGCACATTGCCATCAGGTATCACTTTTTGAAGGAGAAAGTTGCAGAAGGTGAGGTTAAATTGGATTTTGTCCCAACCACAGAACAAGTAGCAGATATTTTCACAAAACCATTGCCCAAGGAAGTGTTTGAGTACCTTCAAAACAAATTGGGAGTGGTCACACTTCCCAAGAAGTGACTAGCTACAGGGATCACTTTCTCAGGGGGAGCATTTGAGTATTTGACTATTCTTTTGCTCATGATCATAATTTGTGCTAAGTGCAACAAATTGTGCCTAAGAATGTTGTGCATGGACTCAGGGGGAGTCTGCAGTAGCCCTTTGGTATTATTGACAAAGGGGGAGAAGAGTTACAGGAAATTACACAGGTGTTGCCAACAATTCCAAAGGGGGAGATTGTTGAGCAAGGTGCAGCAGGAGTATTGTCATTGTTGTCAACATAGTCAGTTAGATCTAATGATGCAGTGGACAGGCAGTTCAGAAGTCATTCAGATGCAGAGGACAAAATTTCAAAGGTTATTCAGAGTATGGACAATGAGTTTCCAAGAAGACCATAGTGGCCCATTTGCAAAAGATCAAAGAAAAATACAAGTAAGAAAAGTGTCGCGATATCGCGACATATACAACAGGCAAGAAAAACTGTCATGATTTCACGACATGTTAGAAGAGAGAGAAAAAGCTAGAAAAACTGTCGCGATTTCGTGACATGTTAGAAGAGAGAGAAGAAGCAGGAAAAACTATCACGATTTCGTGACATGTTGGAAGAGAAAAAGGCAAGTGGAAAAACTGTCATGATTTCACGACATGTTGGCAGAGAAAAAGGCAAGTGGAAAAACTGTCGCGATTTCGTGACATGTTGGCAGAGAAAAAGGCAAGTGGAAAAACTATCGCGATTTCGCGACATGTTGGAAGAAAAAGAGAAAGCAGGAAGAAGTGTCACGATTTCGCGACAAGTTCGAAGAAAGAGAGCAAGTTGGAAAAGTGTCACGATTTCGCGACATGTCGCATTTTCGCGACTTGAAGAGAGCAGGAAGGCAGAGAAGGAAAAGTGTCATGATTTCGCGACATATTGCAAGGAAGGTTGTACGGACGAAAAAGTGTCACGATTTCGTGACAAGTCAGAAGACAAAGTGAAAGCAAGATAAAGTGTCACGATTTCACGACGTGCTGCAGAAGAGAGAGTCCGAAGTGTGAACTGTCACGATTTCACGACAAGTTCGAGGAGAGAGAAAGTAAAATGAGAACTATCATGATTTCGTGACATGCTGCAGAAGTCGAAGTGAGAACTATCATGATTTTGTGACATGCTGTAGAACTCGAAGTGAGAACTATCACGATTTTGCGACATGCAACAAAGGAAAGAGTTCGAAGTGAGAACTGTCACGATTTCGTGACATGCTACAGATGAAAGTGTTCAAAATAAGAAATGTTGTGATTTTATGACAGGTTGCAAAGAAAGCGTATGGAAGTTGAAAGCATCATGATTTTGTGACGTGTTGCAAAGAAAGTGTACGGATGCAGAAAGTGTCATGAGTTCACGACAGAAATAGAAAGCAGGTCTTCAACAGGAGAAGTGTCACGATTTCATGATAGAAGCTAAGTTGAAGTCCTCAGAGGTAGAAGTGTCACGATTTCGTGACAGAAGTGAAGACAAAGTCTGTAGAGGAAGAAGTGTCACGATTTCGTGACAAAAGTAGTAAGCAAGTCTTCGGAAGTAGAACTGTCATGATTTCGTGATAGGATCAGAAAGCAAGTCTTCAACGGTAGAAGTGTCACGATTTCGTGACAAAAGAAAAATGTGAAGTCTGTGAAGAGAGAAGTGTCGCGATATCGTGACAAAAGCCAAAAGATAGTGTACGGAGGCAAAAGTGTCACGATATCGTGACATGTATTTTCATGGCAAAAGCTACAGAAGAGTTACAGAGGCAGTTGAAGCCGACAAAGTCAAATGTTAGCCGACGAAGATTAGGGTTTGCAGTCGACGAAGTTTAGGGTTTTGCAGCCAACTAAGATTAGGGTTACAGTCGACTAAGATTAAGTTTTTGATCTTGAAAAATGTGGTTATAAAAGGAAGGTTGTTTTGAAGAGTTTGTGTGTGTTGAGTTGTGCGACGTTCGGAGATAGTGCGTAGAGTGCGAAGTTCGATTGTAGTGCGCAGAGAGCGAAGTTCGATCGTAGTGTGCAGAGTGAAATTCGTCGAATCATTCTAAGTGTGAAGATCACAAAGGAAGCAGAGTGCATGAAGGGAAGAAGACGAACGTTCGACAGTTAAGCAGCAGATTGTGCGAAGTGATAGCATAGAGAGAGCAGAGTGCGCACAGGATGAAAAAGTGAAGCAGATCAGTCAGGGTCTTGTCAAAGGCAAAGGTATCTTACTATCATTCTTCTAAGTTTCAGATTTGAAGTCCAAGTTGGTGCTTGGCATAAGGGGTTGGTGCTCCTTCCAGTTGGTGTTGGCAAATCAGGGGTTGGTGCTCCTTCCAGTTGGTGCTGGTAAATCAGGGGTTGGTGCTCCTTTCTGTTGGGTCAGATAAATCAGGGGTTGGTGCTCCTTCCAGTGGGTGCTAGTAAACTATTTGTAAAAGTTGTTGCTTTGCAAAGGCTGGATTTGGATGGTAGTCCAAGCAGTCATTTTTGAGGAGTAGCCACATTGGTGAACCTCGTTAAAATCTTGTGTTGTGTGATGGTCTCTTGTTGTTCTTGCTATATCTGTTTATAAGTTTTAACTATTGCTATTTTTAGAGCTGTTAATTCATGATTAAAGAGCTACACTGATTCACCCCCCCCTCTCAGTGCCATTGTAAGTACAACAGAGGAGTGTTGTTGTATTTGGAGTGTAGCCAATATATGCTAAGCATATTTTTTTGCAAATATTTTTACAAACTTTAGGGATGGGATTGGAAATGTTAAATCATGGATGATCCCACGTCACTGAGCAACATATTTGTTAACTAGATCATCATCAAATTGTTGTAGACTATAGATATCTGGTAGCAATTTTTTTTTATGTTGATGGAAAATGCTCGAGAAATTGATTGGCCACTTGCTCAAATGTAAACAAGTTGTGCTAGAGAAGGTTATTGAACCAATTGAGAACCTTACCACCAAGAGAGAGGAAATATGTAGAGCATAAGTGCATCGCTACCTTGAAGTAGGTGGTAAGCATATCGATAATTATGCAAGTGCTCATGAGGATCCTCTTTACACTTGAATGTATTGAACCTAGGAATCTCATGCTTATGTGGGTATTGATGAAGGATTGTTGATAGATGAATGGGGTCATTGCAGATCTAATTGTAAGTGAGTTTTTGTGACCCATAACCACTAGTTTATAGCTCTAGATTTTTGAGTTCCCTCAGGATTTACATTTTAGTAGGGAGTGCTTGTGATGTATGAGTGGAGATAACAATTTTTTCCATGACATGTTGAGAGTAATAATTGTGGACACAAGTAGAATGATGTGGTAGTAAATGAACATAATAACAAATAGGAGATTGAGCATGATATGATGTGGGATTGATTTGAGATGATGAAGAAGAAAATTGTTGTTGTTGTTGTTGAAGTTGTTGCAATTGTTGTTGGTAGAATTTTTGTTTATGGAGTTGCTCTTGATGGAGTTGTTGATGATGGTGATCCTGATGGAGCTATTGTTGATGAAGTTGCTCTTGATGGAGCTATTGTTGATGAAGTTGATATTGATGAAGTTGTTGTTGCTAAAGTTGTTCTTGATATGATGGAGTCGTAGAAGGTTGATTTGGATTGTTAGGGATTTGATGTTGTGCTTGAGAGAGTAATTGTTGATTAATTCGAGTTGGAACTTATTAAATATTTTGATTGGACCCCTAAAAAGGTCCATGATATGGATGCTAAAGATAGTGTTTATTAACTTGTTGAACAGGTTCTTGGGTCAACACCTATTGATATGTGGAAGACCACTCATACTAAGATGATAGGAGAGGATACAAAGATGATGTTTTAGGCATGGTTAAAATCAACATCTAACTAATTAGGATATCTTAATACAAATATGGCTGTATTTGTCCTTTTGTGCATATTCATAAATCAAGCCATATTCATTGGATTGGCTGATTTTACATTGCAAACTTGTTATTTTCATGATTAATACATTACCAAAATTGTTATACATAGTCAAAATTGTGATTATCCATAGGACCATTACGTCAGACAACTCAAAAAGTTATTTTTTCTTAAAACTGTTTTCTACATCTATCCTCCCCTTCAAAGAATTCGATGTCCTTAGTTACTTTCTCCACTCACTCTAAGGAGTCTTAGCATCCTTGTGAGTTGTAACTTGTAGTGCTTCATCCAATTGTATCTATAGAACATCACATTCATTCCTATGTTTCTTGTAATAATTGTAGTACTTTGAAACAATGTAAAAAAGGACACTACAACCTTCATTCAAAATTATAGAAATCTTGTTGTTTTTGTTATCAAAATAAAAAGAGAGGTTACAAATTGAAATTCCCCTTTTACAATTCTTACCCTGAAGGATGCAATTGGGTATTACCTAAGGAATCCCTTAAATATGGGTTCAAAGGCAGCAGGATCTATATTCTTGATGTTCCTTAGTGTAGGTGGGATTCTTGCTTGTAGGCCAATGCTGGTTTGACGTGTTCTTTGTACCTGTTAACCTATAAAATATAACTAGAATGTTTAGGGGCCTACCTCAATCAAACCCCATGTTTATGAAGACAAAATACTCTCTAAATATGCATAAAATATAAAGAATTTTTTTTAAAAATATGTAAAATCCTAAACTAAGCCATACTCACATGTCCTGCAAGTTCTGTTTTGCTATAGCAAAGGTTCACACGTGTGGGTGCAAACCTAGTTTGAGCCTGGAAGTTTGCATGGGGGCATGATAACTTTACTATTTTGGTTGAACTTGCAAAATATGGTTTTTGAGTTGTCTTGGTGCTGCTATTCCTTTGCTTTTTTGATGGGTCACCTTCAAAAGTCACCTTTTATTGTCGATAACTTGTATAGATCACAAGGAATGTTATGGATATGACAAAAACCCTATTTCTATGTGGATGTGGTGGATGTGTGATGCTATGAGTCTGGAATGATTTCTACTGAGATTTTGTAAGTTAAAGTTGGAATCTCTAAAATGGTGAAGATGGCCTTCTACTTATAGACTTGTCCAAGGCTAGGGGAGGGGCTTAGGTGTCCCATGAGGTGTCCTGGTCCATAAGTGAAATTGGGTGAGATAATCCCTCACCCATATACTAGTGACGATGACTTGGAAGAAAGTTTGAAAATGGCATAATTGAAACCTTTTTACAAATATCTTCTAATTTAGAATTACTTTTGTGTGCAAAAGTCTCCATTTCTCATTTATGGCCCAAGAGAGTGTTCGGTGGATGAAATATTTGGGTGAGAGGTGGCAAGGCTAGGCTAGTAAAAGTAGACTAGGTGATGTGGAGGGTTTAGATTAAGCATGATTAGCTTAATTAACCATAGAATTAGCCATAAAGCAAGTTTTAACTAAAGTTGTTGAATTTTTACCCATAAAGTACCTTTTGACCATGGTTGAGAATTCAACCTTAGTTGAGTTGTGAATGATATCACATGAGGACCTATAGTTAAGCGTATGAAGGGGCTTATCTAGCCCAAGGGGGCTAAGGATGATGAATAGTGATTTTAATAGATGAAAAGTGTTTAAAGCCAATTTATGCAATTTTCAAGGGTTTTGCAAATTGATTGTCTACATTTTACCCTTTTTTGTACTAGATTGTGTGGAAACACGATTTAGTACAAAAATTGATAATATAAAATGATGGAATGATTGGAAGGTGTATCGCTCCAAATTTTTCGCACCCTTACCTTCAGGCTATAGGATCCGCGCCCGGAAGGGGGATGTGAAAAGGATGGGACAATACCTCGGACTGAGAGGCCTTGCGAAGGTCCCGCCTCTCGGGGAGGTGTATAAAGGTGAATTTTTGACGGATGGTGGGTTCACCAGGAAACTTTTGAATGGCAGTTTCCACGCCTAGGTTGAGAGGGTGTTTGATGTGTTCATTTTTATGTTTGATCATTCAACTCCTAGGTTTGGCCAAATGAATCTAAACTGTTCTATATGAAATGCAGATTTAAATGAATACAAAAAACAAGATTAAATAGAGAATACAGGAAATATACTAGATTAAAAAGCCATACCTGATCCGGATGTCTGATGGAGGTTCTAATTTTTGAAGCAGTCAAGATCACCTCTGATATGACATAATCGTCTGAGATCAGACAAGATCGTCTGAGATCTAAAGAATTCGTCAGAGACCTGCAATCAGAGAAATAGATACAAAATACCAGAAATGCAACTATTCCAACAGAGGGCAATGATGTAGAATGATAACAATAATATTAAAATGATAATTATAAACAAAAATATGAGTGCATTACAATGATTTAATGACAAATTATGATTTTATTATGCATTAAAACTATATGGGTGAACTCCAAGATGCAGAAAAATAAGGAATAACCATAGAATTAACTAAATGCAGAATAATGCAACAGAAAAGAGTGAAGAAATGCAAACTCTGGGCACTGATTGCCCCCAATGTTGACTGCAGTCAAAATCGTCTATAGAATACGAAATCGTCTCTAATTGCAACGTGATCGTTCGAGATCGTACAGGATCATCTACGATGATCTGAGCTTGCTTCGACTGAAAAACAATGAGGTTCCTACAAGAAAACTTAGAAAGGCACAAATGCAAATGATAATTCAGGGTATTCTAATGCACACAAAGATCAAATTACAGGGGAATTCAGCCAGGGGAAAGTCAAGGGGAGGGCCTAAGATTAAATAGGCATAGGAAGGAGGTTGGGAGGTTGGAGATCATCCCAATTTGGGAGATCTCCAACGGGGAAGGTCTCTAACGACATAGACATGCTTTTGCCCCGGTTAGAGACACCGTTGAAACAGAAGCTAATTATGAAAAATTAGTTTTGGGACGAAATCGTCTGGACGTTCTGCTCCAGACGAATTCGTCCGATCTGAGGCGATATCGTCTGATCGGCGATGATATCGTCCAACGGTCACAACAAATCCTAAAAATGGCACGAAAAACAAGGGGAGCGGGTAAAAGGCTGTTTAACGGGTAGTTTGGGGTTGAAATTCAAATTTTAACATTTTATCTTTTTACTAAGGTTTAACCGTGCCAATTTTAGGGTGCTACATTTTGCCCCCTCTTTAGCGAATTTTTCGAAGAAAATGCGTTAAAGACGAGTTTTTCCCGTTTTACGAGAAAGCAAAAATATACTCAATTTTTTAGACGACGATTCTTGGTCGAATCGTACGAATGCTGACTATGGTGCCCCCTCCGTGTTTTTACCCAAATCGAACGTTTGAGGTAAAAACATGGAAAAGCAAAAATTAAAATGCTGTTGGTTTTGAATAAAATTAAGAAAAATAGGGAAAACCCTAATTCATTTTTTATTATTCATTTTTATGGGACCACCTCCTCCACGTCAGGGCAGGGGAGGAGATGAGGCTGAGAGCTCGAGGGCTTCTCGAGGCTAGGTGCTATGGACTATAGATTTTGAGAGATTTGTTGAGAGGATTGAGTATGCCAGGGTATAGATTGTGGCATACCAATCCAGCTTTGATATGATGTATATAATTTTTTGATATATATATATATATATATATATGATCTTGTTTCTGATGATATGACTTGTTCATATGTTGTTATGATGCTTTAATGTTTGAATTGTTTGCTTATTGGATTGATGATTCATGTAATTATGTCATTTGAAATAGTATAATTTGATGTCATGCTGTAAGATTTTAAATGAAATAATCTGATGTAAACAATTGGTTGTGGTGGTGTGATTTGATAAAAGAAATAAAAAGGGACTTCTAACAATAATTTCAAAGGACATTGTCGTTGTTATAGACCATTTCATGGAGTCACCGCTCACTTGGTCGTCAAGCTAATCCCAGTATAGAAATATTGTTAAAAGTAAAAGAGTGCTTAAGAGATTGTCTTAAGACTTTGTGTTGTGATGATAGAAATGATGATGGTTTGATGATTTGTTTTCAGATTTTCATAAAAAATAGTATGCATGAGATACGAAAATATGATTTTGCTAGGCATAAATTCCTAAGTGTGATAAAATTTTGAACAATTCCTTAGAATTTATACCATGGTTGCAATATTGAATTTGAACATAATGTCATGAAATAGAATAAGTGTTCATTTGTTTGTAAAGCATAATTGTGTAACATAATGATGCAAGTCACATGTTTTGATGAATTTATTTTAAAATAAATGGAACATAAAATTAGAACAATGGTTTGCGCTAGGCATAGAATTATAGGTATAGACTTATACCATCATCGCGAAATCCAAAGAAGAAAATAGATTGTTTTAGTTTTATTGCAAGATTAATTTATGACTTTTGTGATAAATAATAATATGAAAATTTTGTTTGAAATTATTATTTTGAGATTTTGTGAGAATATGTATGTAATTGCTCTTATACAAACAACAAATTCTGAAAATAAAAGAATAAAATTATTCCGAAAAGAGTTACAGGAATATTTTAAATTATCTCAAAGAGAAATATAGACTTATAAGGAATCCTCATGTGCAAATGTGAATTCATTACCGATCTTGATTTATCATAATGATACAAAATCTCTCAAATACAAATGTGTGTGCGATTGTATTGTTCATTCACCAATTTTGAGCAAGATAATTTGATACAAGTAATTTGCCTTGACCAAATGAATGTTCGTTGACCATGATTTATATGCATGTAACCGTACTAGACTACTATGTAAGTTAGGTTTATCAAGAGCTAGCTAATCCATAAGCTGACAGAGGTCTGTACAAAAGAAGGTCGCTAATGTGATAGACATATCGCCATGCTAGGGATTACCCAAGGCCAAGCGGGTTGGGCACAAACCACCTGTTATGGGGCTTACCTCACAGTTTTCGAATAATTGAGAATTCTAGGGATTCAAGCTCATTCACCCTTCTTTTCTTTTCAAGGGGTAGGGAAAGGATTTTATTGCATTTTTGCTTTTGCGTTTCTCTTTTGCTTCTTTTTTTTCTCTTTTTTTTTGTACTTTTGTATTTTTGCTTGATATTTGAGATAATGCTGAAATATTGCTGTGATGAAAAATAACCTTTTTCTTTTTCTCTTTTCTTTGAACTTTTTCTTTTCTTCCTATGCTAGGGATACTTGCTCGGATTAGCTGTAGAGCAAGGGATTTTTATTCTAGGTAGGGGTGAGCTTGTCCTTTTGTCAATTCTCAAAGATTCTAGACCATGTGCATGATAGGATAGCAGGGGAAACTTTTCGCTCAGGAAACCAGTTCTACTATGTAGCATCATATCGAATTTGCAATGAAATCATTTTAATGTGAAAAGATATACTTAGTTCAAGTAAATAACAAGATCAGTTCTCTATGCTCAAAACTTTATTTAATTCAACTGTGGACTTTGATATAAGAGAGATTAATAATCATACCAAATAAAATCAAGATATTTATTCATGTGAATGTGAAAGTGCGGGATTCCAAATAAATGCTAATTTATCCAAAATAACTGAAAATATAACTGCAATACTTCACAGTTTAAGAGGTACAAAAAATAAAAGATGTTTTTGATGATTTTGAATGTTTTTAATTTTAAGTGATGAATTAAAAGAAATACAAGGTGATTGTTTTTTTTGAAATGTTTTAAATAAGTGACTAAAAAATAATATGCAAAACAAATATATACAATGATGAAATGACCAATTTTTTACGCATAGTAACGTTTAAGATGCATAATGTTCATAGGTTCTTTAAGTTCTTTACCATCTAAGGTAGATAATTTGTATGCTCCTGATCCAAATTTAGCAGTGATGACATATGGTCCAAGCCAGTTGGGCTCAAATTTACCTTTAAGGTTTGTAGTTGCATTAGTATTTTTTGAATATTTTGAGGATTTTGATTTTTTTGTATTTTGATTTTAATTTATGAATTGAAATTGGTGGTATATACAAGATGATCTATATACACTATACAAGGTTATTTGAGTATAGCATGTCTAAGGTTGCTTCAAAATCAAAGGAGGTTTTGAAGGATAATTTGGTTGTGATGAAGGTAAGAACAAAAGGTGATGAATAAAAGGTAGCGATAACAAAAGCTTTGTTATAATGTAAAATAATGTAGCGAAAGATTTGACTTTTATATGTGGAAAATTAATCATGTTACAAAATAAAATATCAGAAAGATAAGAAGGTTCTTCATTCTTATCACTATATTCCAAATCTTGATAAGATGGAGGGAGCATATGTGAAAGATATGCATGGATGTTATTTGATAAACAAGGATGATCATATATGGATGAAGAAAAGTGATGGATAGAAGATAATTGTGATAATAGAGAATGTATAGAAGTTGATGTTTCAACCATTAAATATTCTTCAAATGGTTTTGGGTCACCATGTATGGTAACAATTTTATTTGCAATTTCAAACTTCAAACATTGGTGAAGAGTGGAAGGGACAACCCTCATCGTATGAATCCAAGGACTCTGGAGAAGTAGGTTGTAATATGAAGGGCAATATGCTACATAAAATAGAGTATCCAGGATCTTGGATCCAATATTGAGGGGAAAAATTATAGTACCTTGAGCTTCTTGAATTTCATTGTTAAAAGATTTTATAATAACATTTGATTCATTAAGATCTTCTTCCTTTGTTTTGAGTTTTTGGAATAATTGATAAGTGCATAAATTAAGAGAGGAGCCATTATCTACCATGATAGTTTTAACAGATGTTTCTTTACTAGATCCTGTAATGTAAAGATAGTAGTCTTCTTGTGGAGTAGAGGAAGGAATCTCCTCATCATAGAATGAAATATGGTTAACCTCAAGAGGGTTTACACCATTAATTATGTTCTTAGAGAAAATATGATGAGGAACAAATTGTTGGCTAGGTATCTTGAACAAAGTTTCCTTATGAGAACTTTGTAATACTTCTAAAAGGGATATCTTTGCTTGAGGATTAATCACTTGTTGTTGGCTATCAAAGTGGATTTCAGATTGAGATTTTGATTCTAAAGATGAGCTTTCTATGCTTACATTCCATTTTGGATCATTCTCTAGAGCCAAAGATAGTTTTGAAGGTTGGTCAAATGAGGAACCCATATCTTGAATATCGGATTGAGTTGATTGAACTTGAGGTTGCTCATTTGTAGTTTTTGTTACAATATTAGTAATATCATCATGATGGGACACATTAACATGCAATATTTGATTGGTTTCCTATTGTTGATAATTGAATAGGGGTTCTTGGGAGATCCCCATGTCTTGATTGATTATTGGTATTTGTTGTGTAGGAGTTTGATTGTTTAATGGAGATTTATAATCAGTTGTAGATTGTAATTCCTTTATATTAAAAAGACCCTTATCAATCAAATCTTGAATTGCACATCTTAAATCTTTACAATTTTGTGTCATATGTCCATCTACTCTATGATATTCACAATGTAGCTCAGGTTTAAACCAATATGCTGTGGTATCAAGTTGTCTTATGGAAGGGAGTTCAATCTTATTTGTATCAAGTAAATGCTTGAGAATTATATCCATTGGTTGATTGAGCTTTGTAAATGTACGTGATGAAGGTTTTTGAGAGGTTTTTGATATGTGCCTTAGGAGTTCAGTCATAAAAGGACCTAATGGTTTCTTACCTCTCTTTTCTTTGTTATGGGTAGAATGATGATAGGAAGATTGTGAAGTATGATGTGAGTGCATGGTAGGATTGGAAGAATAAGTATTTTCTTGTTGAAATGGATGTGTTGTATTGAAAGAAGAATATTGAAAGGATGGAGGAGGATTATATGTGGGTTGATAGACATAATATGGATATATGGGAGAATAGATAATATCATTATGAAGAGGATTGGAAAAGGGATTGTCCGGTTGGGTTAAGGATGAAAAATGAGAAAAGTGTGATGGAGGTGATGTTGAATAGGGATGAGGTTGGTCATAATCAACAAATGTATTTGGCTGAATTCTTCCAACATTACTGATGGGCTCATATGGATTTGAGTAAAAACTCATGGTTTCTTTAGTACTTCTAAAAGTAATATTTAATATCTACTATTTAGAATTGAATCTAAAACATACAAACTTGAAATGATGATTTTGTTATATATATTTTTTTTTGTATACATATATATTTATATATATATTTTTTTGTTTTCAAAAGGTTTTTAGTTTTCACGTCGGGTTCACCAAAATGTATCGCTCCAAATTTTGTGATTGGGTTCACCAGGAAACTTTTGAATGGCAGTTTCCACGCCTAGGTTGAGAGGGTGTTTGATGTGTTCAATTTTATGTTTGATCATTCAACTCCTAGGTTTGGCCAAATGAATCTAAACTGTTCTATATGAAATGCAGATTTAAATGAATACAGAAAATAGGATTAAAAAAAAATACAGGAAATATACTAGATTAAAAAGCCATACCTGATCCGGATGTCTGATGGAGGTTCTAATTTTTGAAGCAGTCAAGATCGCCTCTGATATGACATAATCGTCTGAGATCAGACAAGATCGTCTGAGATCTGACGAATTCATCAAAGACCTGCAATCAGAGAAATAGATACAAAATACCAGAAATGCAACTATTCCAATAGAGGGCAATGATGTAGAATGATAACAATAATATTAAACTGATAATTATAAACAAAAATATGAGTGCATTACAATGATTTAATGACAAATTATGATTTTATTATGCATTAAAACTATATGGGTGAACTCCAAGATGCAGAAAAATAAGGAATAACCATAGAATTAACTAAATGCAGAATAATGCAACAGAAAAGAGTGAAGAAACGCAAACTCTGGGCACTGATTGCCCCCAATGTTGACTGCAGTCGAAATCGTCTACAGAATACGAAATCGTCTCTAATTGCAACGTGATCATCCGAGATCGTATAGGATCGTCTACGACGATCTGAGCTTGCTCCGACTGAAAAACAATGAGGTTCCTGCAAGAAAACTTAGAAAGGCACAAATGCAAATGATAATTCAGGGTATTCTAATGCACACAAAGATCAAATTATAGGGGAATTCAGCCAGGGGAAAGTCAAGGGGAGGGCCTAAGATTAAATAGGCATAGGAAGGAGGTTGGGAGGTTGGAGATCATCCCAATTTGGGAGATCTCCAATGGGGAAGGTCTCTAACGGCGTAGACACGCTTTTGCCCCGGTTAGAGACGTCGTTGAAATAGAAGCTAATTTTGAACAAATCAGTTTTGGGACGAAATCGTCTGGACGTTCTGCTCTAGACGAATTCGTTCGATCTGAGGCGATATCGTCTGATCGACGATGATATCGTCCAACGGTCACAACAAATCCTAAAAATGGCATGAAAAATAAGGGGAGCGGGTAAAAGGCTGTTTAACGGGCAATTTGGGGTTAAAATTCAAATTTTAACATTTTATCTTTTTACTAAGGTTTAACCGTGCCAATTTTAGGGTGCTACAGAAGGCACAGAATTTATGATTGGTGACTTGTGAATGATTGCGAGAGAGACACATTGATAAAAAGATGATGTGTGATTGAGTAAAACATTTTGAAACATTGTAATGATTGATTTTGGAGGAAAGTGTAAGATTGCCTTGTTTTGTGATCAACTTGAGATCCCATTTTTTAAGGGACAAATGCCTTTGTTAATTTTTACTTTTGATTGATTGATGAGTTCTTTTGATAATATTTGAGAAATCGCTAGAGCCGTAGGGTAGAAATTTTAGGAGCTTCATTTGAGAGTGGTATTACAATTGCCACAATGAAGAAGTGAATCCATGAGATGTCTACAATCAAAGGCATTATTAGATCTATCATATTTTGGGTTGGAACTTTGGTGTTGATATAATCATTAGCAAAATTTTTCTTAAACATTTGTTTTATCGATGATTGGATGTTTTTGGTTGTTTGATCATGTGCAAGGCAACTTTTGATGTGTTGGATGACTACCCCATCAAGTTGTGAATCGACAATGGAGGAGATGAAGATTGAAGATGAAACTATTGATAATGATAAAAAATGATCAAGAAATATGATGAAAAATGTAAAAAAATGAAGAATTAGGGTAAAATTGATGAATGACTTACAAAAATAATGAAACAAACCTATGAACAGAAGTTTGCACATCGAGGTGCGAATGGGAAGGTTCGCACAGGGATGTGCAATTTTTTTGTTTGCATGTAAGGGTGAAAACCTACAAAAATGTAGGTATAAAAGCCAAAAATGGCATGCGTAGCTTCATTTTGCATCATGTGGAGGAAAATAAGAGTTGTGAGAGGAGATACTGATGCAGGAGCATCCGATGGCAGCAGAGCAATCTTGCATCAACTACAAAATTTTCCAAGTATTAGCTTTGATGTCGCGATATCGCGACATGTCACGTTTTCGCGACTCAAGGAGGAGAGAGAATGCAAAGGGCCAAAAGTGTCACGATATCGCGACATGTCGCGTTTTCGCGACTCAAGGAGGAGAGAGAATGCAAAGGGCCAAAAGTGTCGCGATATCGCGACATGTCATGTTTTCGCGACTCAGGGAGGAGAGAGAATGCAAGGCACAAAAATGTCATGATTTCGTGACATGTCACGAAATCGTGACATGTCACGATTTCGTGACGTGTCATGAAATCGTGACACCAACGAGGTAGAGCAAAGGCAGCAGAGGAGGGTGTCATGAAATCGTGACACCAATGAGGTAGAGCAAAGGCAGCAGAGGAGGGTGTCACGAAATCGTGACACCAACGAGGTAGAGCAAAGGCAGCAGAGGAGGGTGTCATGAAATCGTGACATGTCACAAAATCGTGACCCAACGAGGTAGCGCAAAGGCAATAGGAGAAAATTGTCACGATATCATGACATGTCACGATATCACGACCCAAAGAGGAAGGAGACTACAAGAAGGAAAATTGTCGTGATATCACGACATGTCACGATATCGCGACATGTCACGATATCGCGACCCAAAGGAGAAGCAGCAAGCAGGAGAGAAAATGTCGTGATATCGCGACATGTCGCGATATCACGACCCGAAGGAGAAGCAGGCAGCAAGAAAGAAAAATGTCACGATATCGCGACCCAAAGGAGAAGCAACCAACAAGAAAGAAAAATGTCATGATATCGCGACATGTCACGATATCGCGACCCAAAGGAAAGGAAGGACTGCGAGGAGAAAAAAATATCGTGATATCGCGATATCACGACCCGAAAGAAAAGGAGGCGGCTAGGAAGAGAAATGTCACGATATCACGACATGTCATGATATCGCGACATACTACTGGTTCTCAGTTTGAGAAAGCCCGCATCCCTAGACAGTGTTTTTTGAGGTGGTCAAGGCCTCATTAGTGCATGATTTCTTGCCCGATAAGCTTGCTGAGCATGGCGGCCATTCGAAGACTGCGCCCAGAGGTCAGACGGCTCATCAATGCATGTTTCTGTGGCTAACCCGATGGCAGTTGCTAGATAGGGAAAAAGATGAAAAGGCTCAGTGAGACTGGATGTATTCTGGCAGGTGGGTCATTAATGGCCTAGAGGGTCGGGACCTCGAGGGAGGTCCAGACAGGGATATAGAAATAGGTGATGCATGAAGGAAATGGGGGAGAGAGATAGAAGGAAAACTATGCCTGTGGGCTAGTATTGTAATTTTTTTTGAAAGTTTTATGAAATGAAAGCTTGAGTGATTCTCTGTAAGACTGTGTCCCCATCAAGTGGTATCAGAGCTGGAGTTCCTGAGTGTGTGAGCAGATCATCGAAAGTGAGGCAGCTTGCACCAGGATCTGTGGAAGGGTTGTGAGAAGAAAGTGAAGCAAGATGCCTCCACGAAGAAACCATGGTGGTGGAAGAAACATGGTGCCAACGGAGGATTTTAGAGCTTTGCAGAGGCAAGTTCAGGCCCTACAAGAGGAGCTACGCAGAGGACTTGAACCCAGAGGAGAAGAAGGAAGTGAAGAGGAAGTAGATGAGGAAGAAGACCAGTTTGAGGAAGAAGAAGAGGCTATAGATCCTGCACAAGCCAGGTTATACAGAGCCATCTCTCAGATTGGGAAGAAACCAAAGATGGAGGTTTCTACGTATTCTAGAAATCTTGATCCAGAGGAATTGATTGACTGGATCAATGATTTGGAAGAATACTTTGAGTATGAAGAGGTTGAAGATCCTAATAGGGTCAAGTTTGCTAAGACCAAGCTGAAGGGTCATGCCAGCATATGGTGGAAGGGAGTACAGTTGGAAAGAAATAGAAGAGGAAAAGAGAGAATAACCAGGTGGGATAGAATGCTGGAAAATTTAAAGAGGCAGTTCATCCCAGATGACTATGAGATGGACCTGCTGAAGAAAATGCAAGGTTTGAAGCAGGCCGGCAAGTCTGTTAAAGAATACACAGAGGAGTTTTACAAGATTGTAATCAAAATAGGCCATTCAGAGGCCAGCAAGGAGAAGGTAGCCCGTTATATTAATGGGTTACGAGCAAGTATTCAAGAAGAGTTAAGCCTAGTCAGGATGACCACCATAGAGGATGCTTACCAGTTTGCTCTGAAGGTTGAAGAGAAACTGAACAGAAGGTTTGAGAGCAAGCAAAGAGGAAGAGGTCATGGTGGAAGGACTGGTGGAAGGACCAGTGGAGAAAAATATAAGGACCAGAAGAAGGCTGGTGAAACCAGTAATACCCAAGAATAGAAAGATGAGAACATCTATCAACCCCGTAATCAGAACAATGGTTACCCAAGAGGGAGAGGTAGATTTGGACATGGGTTTGGAAGAGGAGGATTTCGTGGAACTTGTTTCCACTGTGGTGAAGAAGGACATCGAGCATTTGAGTGTCCACAACACCCCAAAAAATTTTGTAAGAGACCTGAGGGTCCTTCCAGAGTGGCTGTAGCAGATGAAGATGCTGAATCAAAACATTCTGAGGAGGCAGAGAGGAGAAGTTATGGTCACCAGGAGGACCCTGTTAAATGAGGAGAAAGGATCAGACCAGAGGAGGAGCCTGTTCCGCACAAGGTGCAGAAGTTCGGGTAAGGTCTGCAATATTATCATAGATAATGGTAGTACTGATAACTTGGTTTCAGAAGAAATGGTTGCCAAGTTACAGCTACAAAGGAGAAGACACCCGCATCCATACCGGATCACGTGGTTACAGAAGGACCATAGAGTTTTGGTCAGTGAACAATGTTCAGTGAAGTTCAATATTGGGAATTACTGTGATGAGGTACTGTGTGATATCCTGCCCATGGATGCTTGCCATTTGTTGTTGGGAAGGCCATGGCAGTTTGATCGATGTGCAGTGCATGATGGTCGTGCCAACACCTACTCAGTAACGAAGAATGGAGTGCGCCATAAGCTGAAGCCCTTGAAAGAGGCGGAAGAAAAGGTATGCAGCAGCGCTAGAATTTGTTTAGTCGAAGGAGGAAATTTTTTGAATAGTTTAAAGCATGAGCATATGTGCTATGCATTGGTTCCTAGAGTTAGGAAGGAAGAATGCAAGGATACCCCTGTAGAAGTCTTAGGACTGTTGAAAGAATTTCTAGACATTATATCTGATAATGTGCCTGAGGGTTTACCACCAGTGAGGAAGATCAGTCACCACATAGATTTGGTACCAGGATCTAGTTTACCCAATAAGGCAGCACATAGAATGACTCCTACCAAAACTGAAGAGCTGAACAGACAAGTCCAAGAACTGCTGGAGAAGGGACTGATTCGGGAGAGTTTGAGCCCATGTGCAGTACCTGCAGTACTAGCACCAAAGAAATATGGAGAGTGGAGAATGTGTACAGACTCTCGAGCCATTAACAAGATCACCATAAAGTATAGATTTCCATTACCAAGGATGGATGACATTATGGACTATTTGAGTGGAGCCAAGTACTTCACCAAGATTGACCTAAAGAGTGGTTATCACCAGATTCGTGTCAGAGAAGGAGATGAGTGGAAGACAGCCTTCAAGACCAGAGAAGGTTTGTATGAGTGGTTGGTCATGCCATTTGGGCTGACCAATGCACCAAGCACATTCATGCGGTTGATGAATGAGGTATTGAAAGAGTTCTTAGGCAAATTTGTTATTGTCTATTTAGATGATATTCTAATATTTAGTAGAACCCTGGAAGAGCATCTGATGCATATCAGAAGGGTTTTTGAGAAGCTACGGGAGGAGCAGTTGTTGATTAATCTGAAGAAATGTAATTTCGTGAAGGAGTTAGTGTACCTGGGATTTGTCATCTCAGTAGGGGATCTAAAAATGGACCCAAAAAAGGTAAGAGCTATCATTGAATGGCCTACCCCGAGAAGCACAACTGAGGTAAGATCATTTCATGGTCTAGCCAGTTTTTACAGGAAATTCATTAGGAATTTTAGCAGCATTTGTGCACCCCTTACAGAAACAATGAGAGGGAATAAGAAAGAATTTAAGTGGACCTTAGGAGCAGATAAGAGCTTCGATATGTTGAAAAGGAAGGTTACAGAACAACCTATTTTGGCACTTCCAAATTTTAATAAGGTATTTCAGGTAGACTGTGATGCTAGTGGTAGTGCAATAGGAGCTGTTTTGAGCCAAGAAGGTAAACCTGTTGCTTACTTTAGTGAGAAACTCAATGATGCCAGAAAGAAGTATTCAGTTTATGATCAAGAGTTTTATGCTATAGTGCAGGCTCTAAAGAAGTGGCGACATTACTTGTTGCCAAAAGAGTTTGTTCTATTCACTGATCATCAGGCCTTACAGTATATTAATAGCCAAGGGAAGCTAAACCAGAGGCACCTGAAGTGGGTTGAGTTTCTACAGAGTTATACCTTTGTGTTGAAGCACAGGAGCGGAAAGTCCAACAGAGTTGCAGATGCCTTAAGCAGAAGGCAGTGTTTGTTGACGGAAATGAAGGTGGAAGTGGTAGGATTTGATGAACTGAAGGGTCTGTACCCTAAAGATCCTAACTTTTCAGAAGCCTGGAAGGCTTGCTTGGCACCTGTTACTTTGGACAGGACCAAGTGGCTGGATTTCCTGATCCAAGATGGGATGTTGTTCAAAGGAGGTCAATTATGCATCCCACGGAGTTCAATGAGGGAGAATCTGATAAAGGAAAAGCATAGTGGAGGACTAGCTGGACATTTTGGTCGAGATAAGACCATTGCCCTTGTTGGTGAAAACTACCATTGGCCATAGTTGCAGCAAGATGTGACTAAATTTGTGCAGGGCTATAGAATCTGTCAGATGGCTAAGGGAGTGAGACAGAATACAGGATTGTATCAGCCATTACCTATGCCAGAGAGGCCATGGGAGGACATCAGTATGGACTTTGTTCTTGGCCTACCAAGGACACAACGAGGGAGTGACTCCATTTTTGTTGTGGTGGACAGGTTTTCGAAGATGGCTCATTTTATTCCATGTCAAAAAACAAGTGATGCAGTTCATGTTGCAGGCTTGTTTTTCAAGGAGGTGGTACGCCTTCATGGTCTACCTAGGAGTATAGTATCTGACAGAGATACCAAATTTGTGGGTTATTTCTGGAAGACTTTGTGGAAGCAGCTGAAAATGGATTTAAAGTTCAGTTCTACGTACCATCCGCGAACTGATGGGCAAACAGAGGTGGTGAACAGAAGTTTGGGTAATCTTCTTAGATGCCCGGTGGGAGATAAGCCCAAAGGATGGGATTTGGTTTTGCCACAGGCGAGAATTTGCTTACAACAATTCCATCAACAGAAGTATTGGTAAATCCCCATTCCAGATTGTGTATGGGAACAACCCAAGGCATGCTTCTGAATTGAGAACGATGGGTAAAGGAGAAAAGAGTAGTGCTGAGGCTGAAGATTTTGCAGAGCACATGAAGAGTTTGCATGAAGAGGTAAAACAACATATCAGTAAGATGAATGCTCAATACAAAACCAAGGCCGATCAGAAGCGGCGTTCCAAGGAGTTCCAAGTGGGAGATGAGGTCATGGTTCACCTGAGAAAGGAAAGGTTTCCTAGCCAAACCTACAACAAGCTGAAGATGAAGAGGTTTGGACCATGCAGGATCATAGGTAAAAGAGATTCGAGAAATGCTTATGAAGTGGAACTGCCAAGTGAGTTAAAAATCTCACCTATTTTTAATATTTTAGACTTGGTAGAATACCATGAAGGAGGTAATGGTGAGACACCAAGGACAGATTTGTGGGATATTCCCACATCTACTCCAGCAACAGATGAGGTCGAAGAAATACTAGACACGCGGGCTGGTAGAACTACCAGGCACAGGCAGTATTCTGAATATCTGGTCAAATGGAAAGGTAGGCCTGTTGAAGATGCAACTTGGTTGTCAAAAGCAGAGGTTGACCGTCTGGGTCTTCCTCCAATAGTATTGAAGTGAAGAACACTTCTCAATCCACCCCGGGTGTCTGATGCAGGAGCATCTAGTGGCAGTAGAGCAATCTTGCATCAACTACAAAATTTTCCAAGTATTAGCTTTGATGTCGCGATATCGCGACATGTCACATTTTCATGACTCAGGGAGGAGAGAGAATGCAAAGGGCCAAAAGTGTCATGATATCGTGACATGTCATGTTTTCGTGACTCAAGGAGGAGAGAGAATGCAAAGGGCCAAAAGTGTCGCGATATCACGACATGTCGCGTTTTCGCGACTCAAGGAGGAGAGAGAATGCAAAGGCACAAAAATATCATGATTTTATGACATGTCACGAAATCATGACACCATCGAGGTAGAGCAAAGGCAGCAGAGGAGGGTGTCATGAAATCGTGACACCAACGAGGTAGAGCAAAGGCAGCAGAGGAGGGTGTCATGAAATCGTGACACCAACGAGGTAGAGCAAAGGCAACAGAGGAGGGTGTCATGAAATCATGACCCAACGAGGTAGCGCAAAGGCAAGAGGAGGAAAATGTCATGATATCGTGACATGTCATGAAATCATGACCCAAAGGGAGAAGGAGACCACGGGAAGGAAAATTGTCATGATATCGTGACATGTCGCGATATCGCGACCCGAAGGAGAAGCAGACAGCCAGAGAGAAAAATGTCGTGATATCGTGACCTGAAGGAGAAGTAGGCAACAAGAAAGAAAAATGTCACGATATCATGACCCAAAGGAGAAGCAGCTAGCAAGAAAGAAAAATGTCATGATATCATGACCCGAAGGAAAGGAAGGACAGCAAGAAGAAAAAATGTCGCGATATCGCGACATGTCACGATATCGTGACCCAAAAGAAAAGGAGGCAGCTAGGAAGAGAAATGTCACGATATCGCGACATGTCACGATATCGCGACATACTACTGGTTCTCAGTTCGAGAAAGCCCGCATCCCTAGACGATGTTTTTCGAGGCGGTCAGGGCCTCATTAGTGCATGATTTCTTGCCCGATAAGCTTGCTGAGCATGGCGGCCATTCGAAGACTGCGCCCAGAGGTCAGGCGGCTCATCAATGCATGTTTCTATGGCTAACCCGGTGGCAGTTTCCAGATAGGGAAAAATATGAAAAGGCTCAGTGAGACTGGATGTATTCTGGCAGGTGGGTCATTAATGGCCTAGAGGGTCGGGACCTCGAGGGAGGTCCAGACAGGGATATAGAAATAGGTGATGCATGAAGGAAAGGGGGGAGAGAGAAAGGAAAAACTATGCCTGTGGGCTAGTATTGTAATTTTTTTTGAAAGTTTTATGAAATGAAATCTTGAGTTATTCTCTGTAAAACTGTGTCCCCATCAGATAAAGAAGTTGGAGGAGAAGCTGGTTGAGACTCATCTTGATTGGGTGATAGATCACTCAGTGATAAATGAGGAGCAACATGAGACGATGGGGAGGCTAGAGATAGCCTTGGGAGAGAGAGATGAGGTGAGGGAGTAGGTGGCATGGTTGGTGGCTAAGAGGGATGCACTCATTGATGAGTGGGATGCCATGAGGGGGTAGGGAAATGAGATGATTGAGATAGTTGAGGGATTGCCACAATTGTTGGATGAGATGAGGATGATAGTGGAGGCCAAGAAGGTCAGCCATGATGTGAGAGTAGAGGAGTTGTGATAGCAGGTGATCGATATCCATGCTATAGAGAGGTGGGTAACTGTAGATATTAAGGGCTTGGGAGTGATAGTGCAGAGTAGGTGTTGTAGAGTAGGTGAAAACGAAGGAGGGGAGTGGAAAGACTCTTGTAGGGTAGCACACATGATGTAGCTAGAAGGTGGTAGTCGAGTGGCTACCCATGATTTTGTATGATGAGGATATATATGAGATATACATGTGGTGATGTACCTAAAAGGGTACACACTTTATTGTAGTCTGATGCTATTTTTGAGATATATATATACATACATACATGATATTCTATGATGTTATATGATGTTGCATTTATTTGTGTGTTTATTTTTGCTTGTATTGTGTATGTACTTGAATGATGTTATTGTAGTGATGTAGCATATATATGTAGGATATGATAAAAGTACATGTGTATGAGATGAATGAGACATAATTAAATGGTAAATAAATGACTAAGGAATCAATGATGAGTATGAATTGCATGAGAATGTAGTTGTATGTGAAAATTGTTGAAGAAAGCATTTTTATGTTTGCAAAGCAAGAGAGTGTATTCCATTCCATTATTTTGAAGATGTCAGATATGAAAGGGTCTTTGAAGAGATTCAAACATAATAGTTTGAGCAATCAAACCCATTGAATAACTAAGCAATTGTTTTTGGAAAATATTAAATATCTTGACTAACAAGAACCCAAACATGGATCAATGTGTGTGAAGTGAAATTCATTTAACCATTTTGAGAGAGGATAGTTTCAACTGATTGTTAACTTATCTTGTAAGCTAGCTCATCCATAAGCATGTGGTGGTTTGTACAAGATAAGGTCGCTAGTGTAACAGACATATCGCCACTTTTAAGGCATACTCCATTGTTAGTCAAGCATCTATAGCTTTGATGGAGATTTACCCCATGATTTTTAATATGGACCTAAGGACCTCAAGGATTCAAGATTTTTGAACGATAGTACTCTTTTGAATTTTGTTCCATTTGTAGTGCTCTTTTTGGGGCATTGAATTTTGTTTTCTACCTAATATTTGTCTCTTTTTTTAGCTTTTCCTTTTGTCGATCCTCAAGGTTTGATTTAGATCACACAAATGATAGGATGAATGAGGTGACTTTCGCTAGATGGCTAGTATACGTACAATGTTGCCAATCCTATTCTCAAAATTTGCTTAATGTGTGAGATGTGCAATTTGATCCATGAAAGAGGGCAAGTAAATGAAGGGAAGCCTTGAAGTGCTTTAGAAACTACCAACTTTAGATGGTGGTTGATTGAAACAATGGTAAATAGGCGAAGCTCACAAAGTGTTCAATAACCCTGTCTCATGAAAATGGGATTGGGCACCAAAATTGTTGTGCTAGCAAGTGCATTTTTAATTCTCCCATTATGGTATTTACAATGCATATGTACAGATATGAATATGAACATAATCTATATGCATGCAAAAATACGTGAATATCTATAGCTTCAGCTTGGCCATTACCTTGGGGTAGTATGGGGTAGAGAAGCTATGTTGAGTATGAATTTTTTCACATGATGCACAAAAATTCTTGTTCTTGAATGGTGTACCATTGTTAGAGATGATTTTGGATGAAATTACAAAGTGAAAAATGATGTGTTAAGTGATAAAATTGACAATATTAGGACCGATCGTTTGGACTAGAGGTATGGCTTCAACCCATTTTATGAAGTATTATATGGCTATGATGATGAATTTGTGATTAATAAATGAGATAGGGGTGATTTTGCCAATAATCTCTAAAACCCATTGCAAAAAGGGCCACATTGATTGAATTAGTTGCAGAGCTTGAGAAGGCAAATACGTGATATTAGCATGGTGTTGGCATTTGATGCACTTTTTGACATATTCACAGCAATCGTGCTCCAATGTGGGCCAATAGTAGTCCATTAGTAGAATGTGTTTGGTAATGGCCATGCCACTGTAATGGCCACCACAAGCACCATCGTGAGCTTCTTGGATAACGTGTTGGGCCTTGTGTGGTTCAAGACAATGGAGTAGGATGTCATCATGACTGTGCTTGTAAAGGATATCTCCTAATGATGTATAGTGAATTGCTCACTGCTTAAACATTTGCTTGTGAGTGTGATTCATATATGGTGGGAGGATACCGAGCTTGATGTAATCTTTGACTTGGTATAACCATGGGTCATGCGGTTCAAATTGTACGATATTGATGCCCTCATTATGAGAAGGTAGGGTGGTGGAAATGGCAGAATGGAATAGGGTGTGAATGGACACATGAGTTTTGTCAAAATATGGATTTTGCAAGATGAGTGAACTTAAAGAAGCCATAGTGTGGATGAAAAAATTTATGAAATGCGGAGTGGCAATGATATCATACCACTCAATGAGCAAGTAAGTGTTCGATGACTTGCTTATACTACTGAAGGATGGGATAACAACATTTCCATTATCCCTTAATTTGATTCACAATGAGAAGGGAGTCACAAAAAATGTCCAGAATTTGAATGTGCATGAAAATTGATTGCTTAAGGCTGAGGATAAGAACTTCCTATTCGATATTGTTGTTGGTGCAATGAAAGCCTAACTTGAAGGAAAAGGAGAGAGGCTCTACCTACAGTGTAAAGAAGACTATGCCTACATCCCCTCCATGCTAAAAATGAGAGCCATTGAAAAAGAGTGATAAATCAACAGTTGAATTAGGTTATGTAGGTTCCTTAGCTTCGGTGGTATGGAACACAAAATTTTCAGGAAGCTAAATGAGGACTTGTGTATCGCTCGATAAAGGTGCTTTGGCTAGATGATAAAAAATGACTTGGAATTTGATGGATTTTTGACTAATGAACTCAAGATCAAATTCCATGAGAAGCATAATCCATTTGGCCGTGCGACCATTATGGTAACTATTACCCATTATATAACAGAGTGGATTATCACGGGTGAATACGTAAGTAGTGTTATTGATCATGTAATATCGTAGCTTTCGTGTGGCAAATACAATAGTAAGGTAAAGATTTTCAATGTAAGCATATTGTATCTCGTAAATAACCAATGTGCGGTTGATATAGTATACAACATGTTCGTAGTTCATCTCATTATTTTGGGCAATGCAAAATCGGTAGCGAATATGTATAGACTAAAAATTCGGTTAGGATGGGGTGGAGATAGAACAACTGGAGATGTGAGGTACGATTTTATGGCATCAAAAGCCACTTGACACTGATTGTCCCATTTGAAAGGGATCCCCTTTTGAAGGAGGTGATTGATTTGTTGACACTTGTCGAAGAGTTGGGTGATGAATCATTGAATGGATTGGATATTTCAATACAAGTTGCATAGCTATTTGAGGTTCAAAGGGGGAGGCATACTGATGATAGCCTTGAATTTTTTGGGGTCAATTTTGATATTGCATTGTGAGAAAATAAAATCCAATATTTTGCCTAAGGTAACACCAAGACACATTTTTTTTAAAGGTTTGGTGTTATCATCCAAGACCAAGTTGTGGACAACTAATAAAGGATCAAGGCCAGGCATGTCCGTGTAGGACCATGCGAACACCTTTATATACTTCTAGAGGAATACGGTGAAAAGAACACATTCATCAACATAAATACTAGTTGTAAGGTGGACAATATGGGGGTGATCAGAATTATCATCGATGTCAACATCAATGGTGTCCTCGACAAGCATGTGAGAATCATCATGGAGTTGGGTAGGATTTGGGATGAGGTGAAGGTCATAAATGAATTTAGGAAGCTGGAATTCATCATATAGATAAAAATTTGTATGATTAATGCAATGTAGATGGGGTGGAATAGAAGGTAAAGGTGTATTAGAAGACCACAATAATTGAGGTGATGAGAGGAACTCAGTGGGCGATGGTGTGGATGAAATATTGTAAAAATTAAAAAAATTGATAATAGGTGTGGGATGTAATCGAGATGATTTGTATAGTGAAGTGGGGTGTATAAGTCAACAAAAATCATGTTAACTAACACACTAGATATAGTAGATGTCAGAGTTATGGTGGCAAAGAATCAAAAGAGGATAGTAATGAATCAAGTTATGGTTGGTGGCATCCAAGAAGAAAAATAATAGACGAGGAAGGAGAACAAGAGCAGGAGCAGAGGACATGTGGTCACATGTAGAAAGAGATGAAAGGAATAGCTAGTGGAGGTGAAGAAGACCTGTCGACCGATAAGGGTGGATCAAATAAATTGGTAAATTGATTAGTAAGAGATTCAACCTCATAAGAAGGAGAAGTATCCTCATGCGATGGAGAGGAATGAAATAAAGTTGATGGAATGTCAACTATAGAATGAGGGGATGAACAATCCATAGGAAAATTAATCTCAAATTCATCATCAAAAAGGACCTTGAGGGGGTCAAGATTGATATGATGAAAATCATCCTCGAGGGTGTTGATTTTTGCAAGATGGTAACCAATTCCAGATCGATTTTTAGGTTTTTGTAAAATAATATTGATAAGGGTGTGGCACCCTTGTTCATATCTCCCTAGTCTGTAACCATACAAGTTGTACATATGAAGATAGTGCTAGGTAAAATTAGGATTTGACATGTGATCAAAATTGTTGTGAAATTTAGTTTATGGTGGTGGAGGTGCTGGAGTCTCCACAGATGAGTCAAGTCCCCCATATATGAAATTTATGCAATTTTTGGATGGACCAAGAGGAACAACTGCCCCAATAGTCATGGGCATATCATGGGTTCGACCAAAGTCATGGGTGCATTGGATGGTGGGTAAGATAACCTGAGCATTGAGTATGCCATACTCACTGGAACCAGGTGTGGTCGTGAATATAGAAACGTGAGGAGGGGCCTGATGCTCAGGTTGGGGGGAGGACCCCTTGGGTGGTGAAGATGGAAATAGTATGGACATATATGGAGGAGGAGGTGAGATAGATGAATCAGGAGGATGTAATTGAGCCAATTGGTCATCAAGCTGAGTGGCACACTATGTCCACTCATAGAATTCAATAGGTATTCTAGTTATGGGATGATTTGCATGTGTGAACTGAGATATTGGAATAGAAAATGTGGTTGGTATAGTAGGGATGACTCGTGACCACATAGAATGAGGTACAAAGTGGTGGGAAGATATATATGGGGTAGGAAGAGTAGGAGGTGTGGTGGAAGATGAAGTTGGTGATGGCATAGCTAAAAAGGTGAATGGAGAAAATGGTGCATGGGAAGAAGATGGTGTAGAAGAAGATGAAGGAAGGTGTAAAAATTTGGGGGTAGGGGATGCACCAGTAATAGAATGTGGATGTGATGAAGATGATGGTATGTCGCTCAAATCGAGTGTAGGATGTGAATATGAGGATAATGAAAAAGTGGTATCAAGGGAGAATCATGGAGTGGGAGCAAATTGTGTGGATGATAAGGGCAGACCCAATGAAAGAGCAACACTATTATATAATTCAAATGGGTCACCGTCAACAAGGATGCAGTGGACCAATCCATTATGAACATATTTGATACAATGATGTGGCATGGAAGGGACAAATTGCATATCTCGAATACATGGATGTCCTAAAAGAATATTGTATAGAATCTCCCCTTCAATGATGTGGAAGAAGGTAGAAATGGTTTTGGTGCTGATCTGAATGGGGAGGATAATGGTGCCTGCGATAGGGCCCATAGGGCCATCAAAGGCTTGAAGGTCCATAGAAGTAGTGAGATGAGTAGGAGGAAGGTGAAGATGGCCAAGGGTGATGGTAGAAATGATGCTAATGGAGGAGCCTATATCAATAAGAACATGATTATAAGTGATAGAATTGATGGAAGCTTGGATATGCAAAGGGGGATCCGCTCCCTCACCCATAACTTTTGTGATCTCATGGTCATGGAGTGGCATGGTGGAGAGCCTCACACATTTGACTATGCATAAAAAGCATGATGATGTCTGTTCTAGTGAAGGAACTATCAAAATGTGTGGGATTTGGGCTTTGGAAAGCTCTATGACTGATTCTAACACTTGATGTTCTAGAAAACACATGTTCGTATGGTGGGGTGCAAAATTTTTTATAATAAAAAGTTTGCATAGGGGGGTGCAAACCTCAAGAAAACATAAATAGAGGTTGGACTTGTGTTCTGTGGATATTATCTGTATTGTATGGAAGTTTCTGTGTTATTCTTGACCTAGAAAATAGGTTTATATGATGGGGTGTGAATTTATTCTATACTCGAAAGTTTGCACGAGGATGTGTAAACCTCAAGAAAATAGATACGGAGGGTGGATTTCTACTGTGGAGAGACTCTATGTGCTGTGTATAAATTTTTGTGCAGTATTATAGCATGGAAGCTAGGTTCGCATGGTGGGGTAGAGATTTATCTGTACCCAAGAAGGTCGCATAGGGGAGTGCAAACCACCTGATAATAGACTATGCAATGCTACATGAAAATGAAATTGTGGAACAACCAAGCGAGTTATGAGCAATTTTGATATGTTGTTGTAACCACCTTTTGTGACTCAACAATAAGCAAATGTTTTTTAAATTTTCATGTATTTTGATGAGAGTAATGTATCTGTCCTAAGAAAAAACCATAGAAATGGATGAATTTTACTTGAAATAGGTATGTCGTAGCATAGAACCTCATACAACATCCAAATGTGTGCAAAATAGAACTGTGTTTCCAATGGGTGAATGGCAACCTAAATGGAATCCACTATAGTAAAATGGTATCCAAAGGGGTGAGACTCAAGATGCTCAAATGATTCAATATACTCTCATGAAAAGAGGTTGCACTATAAATGTGTGTCTACTGGTATACCCATGCTTTTGCTTAACCCTCACATTTGAGGCATACACAATAACGATCAGCTACACCCACTAATTATTTTTAAAATCCCTATAATAAAAGTATTTTCTAAAACTACCCACTTCAAGGTACCTTCCAGTGATTAAATCTAGATAACCAACACTCGAGAGTGGGGGATCATTTGGGGATTAAGTCCAGTCGATTAATCTTGGGGGGCTACTATGGTGACTAGATAGGGGGTGAGTTGATGGAGGAGAAGACATCCAACATTACCAGTCTCAAGTGAATATTGGTGATGAAATCAAATCCTTACACTGTTGATATCATGTGAATGTGTGGGTGTGTATTTTATGCAAACATTTTCAGAAGCAAAGCTACCCTAAATATTTTTTCAAAATAAATTTAACCTAAGATGTTTTTCCAAATTGAAATCTAGCCTAAGATGCCTTTGAAAAGGGAAACTAAATTATATGCTTCCTCATAAAATCAAACCTACGCTAGGACTTTTGGAAATAAATGATAGGAATGAAAATGCTCTTTGAAATGAAACTAGACTAAAAGACTTCCTCACAAAACCAAATTAATCTAATGCTTTTGGAAGGAAATGCAAGAAGGGAAATGCCTTTTAAAAGTAAATTTAATATAAAATGCATCCTCATGAAATCAAGCTAGGATAATGCTTCTGAAAGGGAATACATTAATGGAAATACCTTTGGAAATAAAATCTAGTCTAGAAAGTGTTTGAAAGGCTAACTAAAATAACCAAGTGTATGCGAAAGGTTAAATGACAACCCAAATGATAAATTTAACCTCAAAATATAAATATTGACATAGTACTAGCAAAATACTTGTGTCCAGGTGTATGTAGAGTCCCCAGTTTATCTCTGTTCTTCAAGATTATGTATGTATGATAAGTTCACACCCTGTGATGCAAATCTATCCTCTGCAAGAAGTTCGTACGAGGCTGTGAGAACCTAGTGTCGAGAATTGGGTTGAATGGTTTTGTGGTCATGATGACTATTTTTTAGCTTTTGGATGGTCCTAACATAGTTTCCTACACACAAAATAGCTAAAAGTTAAATATTTGCTCAGTGGATACACAAAACCTCGAGATATCACTCATATACTTGTAATAAGCAAAGTATTGGAAATTGGAAAACTAACTAGGTGCCGCATAAAAATATAAGGAATGATTTGACCTTGCATACACTATGGCGAGAGGTGGTTTGGGGTCTAGGTATGAAGGCATACAATACCTAGGAACATGAGGCTTTTAACCTCCCCTAAATTACCTTGTCAATTGTTGGGGTATTTGAAACCGATACCTATGCTTCAGGGACCAATTTTAAGGTAAATTGGGAAGTTCACATGCCCAAGTGTGTACTCTCTAACCTTGGAAGCTTGCTGGTGCACCAATGACCTTTTGTGACATTGCCTAAACTATGTCTTAGGATATTTTGTGTGGGATTCTTCAAAGTTGGCAACTTCCTACCAAAAGGAAAAAATCCATAAGATGTGTTAGATGGTGATTAAGCTAATGCTTGGTGGGGGTCCCACCAGTCGTGCTAGAATGAAACCATGCAAAAAGGACACTACAACCTTCATTCAAAATTGTAGAAATCTTGTTGCTTTTGTTATTGAAATAAAAAGAGAGGTTACAGATCAAAATTCCCATTTTACAATTATTGCCCTGAAGGCTACAATTGGGTCTTCCCTAAGAAAGCCCTTAAATATGGGTTCAAGGGTAGTAGGATCTATCTTCTTGATGTTCCTCAATGTAGTTGGGCTTCTTGCTCATGGGCCACAACTGGTTTGATATGTTCTTTGTACTTGTTAACCTGTAAAATATAATTAGAATGTTTAGGGACCTGCCTCAGTCAAACCCCATGTTTATGAAGACAAAAGACTCTAAATATGCTTAAAACATAAAGAAAAATGTATAAAATGATGTAAAACCCTAATATCAGCCATACTCATATGTCTTGCAAGTTCTATTTTGCTATAGTAGAGGTTCGCACAGGTGTGTGGGAACTTGGTTTGAACCTGGAAGTTCACACAGGGGCATGCAAACTTGACTATTTTTGGCTGAACTTGCAAAATCTGGTTTCTGAGTTGTCCTGGTGTTGTTTCTCCTTTTCTTTTTCGATGGGTCACCTTAAGAATCGTATTTTGTTATCAATAATCTATATATATCGTAGGGAATGTTATGGATATGAAAAAAATCCTATTTCTATGTGGATGTGGTGGATGTGTGATGGATGCTATGATTCTGGAATGATTTCTACAGAGTTTTTGTAAGCTAAAGTTGAAATCTCTAAAATTATGAAAATGATCTTCTACTTATAGACTTGGCCAAGGCTAGGGGAGGGGCTTAGGTGTCCCATGAGGTGTCCTGGTCCATAAATGATATTCAATGAGAGAATACCTCACCCATATACTAGTCATGATGACCTAGAGGAAAGTCTCCAAATGGCATTTATTGAAACCTTTTTGCAAATATCTTCTAATTTAGAATTACTTTTTGTGTGCAAAAGTCTCCATTTCTCATTTATGGCCTAGGAGAGTGTGAGGTGGATGAAATATATGGGTGAGAGGTGGTAAGGCTAGGATAGTAAAAGTAGACTAGGTGAGGTGGAGGGTTTAGATTAAGCATGATTAGCTTAATTAACCGTAGGATTAGCCATAAAGTAAGTTTTGATTAAAGTTGACTTTTTGTCCATAAAGTGCTTTTTGACCATGGTGGAGAATTCAACCTTAGTTGAGTTATGAATGAGATCACATGAGAACCTATAGTTAATCATAGGAAGGGGCTTAGCTAGCCCAAGGGGGCTAAGGATGATGAATAGTGATTTTAATAAATGAATAGTATTTTAAGCCAATTTATGCAATTTTTGAGGGTTTTGCAAATTGATTGATCGTGAAGATGAGGAGAGGGACAATGTGTGACTTTTGGGTGTCTACATACTTACCCCATTAAACTCCTAGGGTGTTGACATGGTTTTCTATTTCCTTGAGTCTAGCCAACAGTTCAACCTCTTATTATAAGAAAAGCTCCTTAATATAGAGGGTCGACACTGTGGATGAAGATGAAGCCTTAAGTGCCAATTCTTATGTCAATGCTACCTCATGCTACTGTGCCTATAGAAATTCCTCCTACATGGCTGCCAATTGCTTCTACCAAGTCTCTTCACACTATTTCATCTCCTATTGCCAAGCTAGCTCATTCTGATTCTTTTGAGCTACGAGTGTTTTGATCTGTTTGAGCAGTAGTTCGTTAGCCTACTTTTGCTGTAACAGGTTGTTAATTTTTTGTGCCTACTCTTCCAACTAGGTATGAAGGATCTCCAAGTCCTATTGCAGTCCTAAAATTTGCTATGAAACTTAATTCATACAAGAAATTCCTTCTTCAAGAAGTTGCTCCTTGCGTTGAACATCTTCTTGTGCTTCTTGCAATTCATAGTCTACCATTTTCTTGGATGAATGCAAGTGTTTAATTCCTTCTACTAGCAAAAACAACAGGTGGGCTAAGAAGTTATACTATCAGTACATGGGTAGTAATTTAGGTGCTAAATCCACCTATGATCCTTGTTCTTTGGATTGCTGAGAAGACAAATTAATGTTATGGCCATAAATATACACGTGTTGATTCCAAGTAGAGGATGGATATTTTCTCGACCAATTGTTTTGTTCCCTCCATTGTTGATGAGTGTGTAGTGGGAATCGTACAAGGTTGGGTCTTATATATACTAGAAATATTTGCTCACCAAGGACCTTGTGTGGCCCATTTCACTAATCTTTTCAGCTCTTCTTCTACCATAGAATGCCACTTCTTCCATTGACCCACACAAGCTATATCAAACTGCAACCATAAGTTTTTCATTATCTTGGTTAACTTGGAGAAAAATTCTACCTCTTATTGATCCATATTATTTGATGGATCCATGAGGTTGGGTAGTTAACAAAACATTTGGACCATGCATCCTCAAGTTTCTCTTCTTGTTTTTATTCTTGTAATATCTCCTTTCCCTTATTAGAGAGGTCAATAGGATTTTTGACTACCTTATCTTCTGTCACTACAACTTGACTGCTATCACCTTTTGTCCCAACAACTTGTTGAGACATGTTTGTTTGTGGGGGCTGCTCTCCCTTCTCTACATTGGTATCATGTTCCAAAGAGACTGTTTCATCTACTGGAGTGTGATGTTGTTCTATCCCAAGTGCTAGATTTTAAATATTAGGAGGAGATAAAACTTTCTCTACACTTCTAACTATCATTTTATATGGAATATCTGTGGGTACTACTATTTTGGCCTCTTTAGCTGTGAGGATATCCTAAAGGAAATAACCCACAGGGAAGCTAAAAAGGAAGTTACTATAAATATGGTCTTGAGAGATACATATGGCAACATTGCACAAGCTAGAACATGAACTTATATCGAATATTTCTTAGGTCCCACAAATCTAGTAGTGCTTATCCCACCTATAGTATTCTGTAGAGCTAAGGGGATTTCAAAATTAATAACTTCCCTGGGCACTTTCATTTGCTACTCAAGGCTTCAAGCTATCTCTTAACTGTGAGTAAATCTTCTCCACTGCAATTCCTTACACTTAATCTAGGGTAGATGAAGGGGATGAGGATTCAAATCATCATCTATTCCTCATTGGCTTGGGTATTTTTGGTTATGGTGCAACAACTTTGCTTTTTGAGCCCTTTCATATCATCTAAGGGTGGTGCCATGTCCTCCCATTTTGAATCAATCACCATCTTCTCTTGATGTGATTGCTTGTGTGAAATATGTTTTAAATTTTGTTTCTTCACTAGTATCAACTTCTTCACCTATGGTTTGGCATTCTTCCAGTGCAAGATGGTTGGTGCCAAATATAAAAACTACTAAGGTGGATGAAAGTCAGGAATCTGCACTTCTACCTTGGAAGCTATATCCAAAAGTAATCCAATGGCATAAAATGCCATTTAAAAATTCTTTGTGGTTCACATATTTTTTTTTATATGAAGTGCCAAATGGGTTGCCCAGTCATAAGCCACTCATTTTCTATCTTGAGTAAATATGGCATCAACCAAATAAGAATATCTAAGCTTCATTGTTTGCCTAACAGTTTGGCCATTAGAATGTTCATAATACAATCCAAACATGTATTCCTTAGTTGTGGCTATTTTACTCCCCTACCACCATGGACTTCTAATATTTTATCCACATCCTCCTTTGTTAGGGTAGTGAATCCCAATATCAACTATCGAGTTTTCTTGAGGTTTACCTTTTCATTGATTATAGGTATACCCTTTGAAAGTTTAAAAGTTTGTTTGAATGTGTTAGGAGAAAATTTGACTACCAAGTTTCGATCACCAACATGTACAATGCTGTTTTTTCAAGGTTTGATATAAGTATACAACATCTGCAGCAAGTACCTCTTGAAAAATTCTTTGTCAAAACTTGGGATCTACAAAATAAACTTTACTCATGCAACTTGGATGTTATTATTTAATGGGCTATTTGTTGGTGTTGCTACCCACCATTACTGATAAAAATCACTTGTAGTGTGAGTCCAAGTGATTTTATCGATCAATATCTGATCCTTGTTGCTTTTTTGGACTTCTCTGGTTATCTAAGTGGATTATTCTACTTGTACCACCTCTCATTTTTCTTGAGTCTTCCCCTTGTCTAGGCTTGGCACTTATTTGTGCATCGTATTATGTTCCTGATGATGATGGAGTCTTTTAGCCACAATCGACTTGGGTCCTGCTTTAAGTTAGGTGGGAGGTTGTCTAGTTTTTTTGTGGCTCATAATTTCC
Source organism: Wollemia nobilis (assembly GCA_028583015.1). Lineage (NCBI taxonomy): Eukaryota > Viridiplantae > Streptophyta > Pinopsida > Araucariales > Araucariaceae > Wollemia > Wollemia nobilis. Next base: position 415,762 of record JAQPPZ010002048.1, on the reverse strand, counting down.
CTCCTATAAATTTCTTGCACTCATATGGTAGAATTCTCTAGATGGCTCAATCCTACTAGATGTTAGGGTATCAGGCGAATGCTATTGTTTAGATGTCAAAATATTTTAGTCTAGATGTTTAATCTTGGTAGATGTTTATGTCTATCAGATAGACATATCCTCTATTGATGGTGCTACCCCTGCTAGGTGACATCATCCTTCAGACATCTAGGCTATTAGACGTCTCTTCCATCAAATGGATTCTCTTTTCCAGATACCTAAATAGTCTCCTACTTCATTTGTTTGATCTATCAAATGTTTATTCCTTTAGATGGTTGCTTCATGCTATATGGTTGGGCTAATTTCTCCAAGATGTCTGCTGTTTTGGTATCTTCAATGGTAGTTTTTTGATGGATTCCCTAGCAGATCGTGATAGATTTGCATACCTCACAGTGAATAATGGTCAAAATTTGATGTCTCTGTGTTTGCCTATGAATTTGTGAAGATAGGGTCACTGCGCTTGCATTGAGAAAGAAATATTTTCCATGAAGCATGTGACTGCCATGTTGAATGAAGTCTATACTTTGTCTTGAATAAATCTTGGTGTGCTATCAACCCTACTTCGTCTCTCCTGCACTCCTTTCTCCTAAAAGCAATTGAAAAAAGAATACTCAACACTTCCAATTTATAGGAAATATGCCATCCATGTAAATACTTGCTTAACCACCACCTAATTCCCAGTCATCTATCTGATTGCCACATCACTAGTTTTGCATGGACAAGACGTTTGACATCTTTATCTTTATTTCATCTTTTTGCTATTTTTATCTTTTTCTTTGTTTTGTGTTTTTGTATTTTCTTTTTATTTTATTGTTATTATTATTTTTTCAAAACTACATCTTCCCATTTTAACATCGTTGGTTGAAGCATACGGTAATACCAATGCATACTTAAAAAGTGTTTGATGTACTATCTTCTTGATGATGGATGTCAGTTCTATAATTGTTGAAACTATCATCATTTTCCTATTCCTTCGTCTACTGATGACTGCAGTGATTATTCTACCTCTAAGGAGTTTTCATATGAGACTATTTGTCACATCTTCTCATCCTTCATGGAATAATGCACCAGTCTGGCCGCTCCTCCTATGTTGGTTTATGATGTATTTCCTACTTAGACATCTGAATATTTTTGCTTGATGTTTGCATCTCCTGACATCTTCCTAACTTGTGTTAGATTCCAGATGTGTACTTTTTTACCAGACATCTATCAGATGACTTCCTCCATATTTCAAATGTATGGTTGCATCATCCATATGGGTGCTACTAGGGTCTAGATGGGTTGATTATTCTTATAGATGGACTTATTTTATTCTTTCATCACCCTGTTGGATTATCATGCAATCATCAAGGTAATGGACCATAGTCCATTATTGCTCTCGATGGTTGGTCATCCGATCATTGGAAGGATGATTATCCCTTTATCCAATATTGCAATAGTCTTTCTATTCCATGGCATCAACCTCAAAGTCTATTGACATGATGATATATGATTGCCCATCCTTGGCCTACTAGGTCCTAATAGGGATTCCTACTCCAAGTTCCCTATCATCTGTGAGTTTGTGTGACTCATTCTCTTCCCCTTACTAATCAAATCTCCTTGATGTGGGGCTACTGTACTCCAATATACCTAATATTTTATCGACCCCTCAATTGTTCTTAATGATGTCTTCAATTTTAATGAGCTCACTGAGGTAGACCAAAGGGTCTATTCTTAGTAATACATAGTTATGGGTTGACTTGGATTATGTCCTCAGATGGTCCTTGTGGTCCAATCCATGGACTAGTCAACCTATGGGTACCAAGAGGGGAATTTATTCTTCTCAAGCTATCAGGAGGGATGCCAACCATGCTTATCCCTTGGTCAGGCAAGATTGGGTTACCTAGAAGTCCTGATGAACTCTCAGGATTACCAAAGTCACCTCTATTTTAGGCTTGGTCTATCAGTTGTGCTCATGAAATTAGTTCTGTGTGTGTCTGATTATCAGGTGTCAGTTGGTGTAGGATTCTCAATCTCTTGTTAGCTCTTATTAATCATTACCACCACCTTACTTCTTCAAAGCATAGTTATGGTGCACAAAAAAATATGGCTTCTTGGTATTGGTTTTATTTAGCAAATTTCTTGGCCTCATGAAAAAGAGTAGGTCACCATAGGCCCATGAGCAACACTTTTCTTGCTATTGCATTAGGTCCCATATGTCCTCCAACCAATCCTTTAGGGTCTGGTGTACTTCATATTCCATTGCACATCATCTCAAAATATGGTCCTCCCCCATCTTGTATAGCAATCTTGCAATAAAAGTAAAGGGTTCTAACTTCGTAATCACCTTTCACTATTCAACTATCATAATTTTCTTTGGTAGCTTTCCTATCGATAGATAATCCCCAATATGTTTATACCATGCGGGTATAGCACTTCTCATGAACAAATGTTCATCAGGGAATTTATTTGGTATCCCTCCTTTTATAGGTTCTCCTGAGTGAATCCTTGATAGTTGGTCTACAATGATGCACTTCTTCCCTGGTCTCACTACTACCCAAAATACAAATTCCTACAGAGTTACAAGCCATCGAATTAGTGATACATAGATTTTTGGCTTGTTGTTCAAGTACAATAGTGCATGGTGATCTTCAGATAAAGAAAAAGGGTTATCCAACAAATAGTGTTGATACTTATGTACTATGTACACCATCCCTAGTGCTTTGTGCTTTGTTGTACTATAGTTTTTCTTGGCTTGAGACAACAACAAAATTGTAAAATAGATGGGTTGATCCAACCCAAATTGACCTTCTTGAGCCAATGCACAACCAATAGAAAAATTTGAGGCGTCAACATGCACATGGAACTCCTCCTAATTTGGGTAAAATAGGATAGGTACCTTCATCAAATGTGCTTTCAAGCTCTCAAAAGCTCCTTGATACTCCTCTACCCAGTGAAAATGAACACCCTTACGTGTAAAAGCATCTAATGGATGACAAGTCAATGCATAGTTGCGGATGAACCTTCTCTAGTATCCCACTGTTCCCAAGAAGGTTTTCATCGAGCTTACATCATATAGCTCCTCCATAAATAGTATTACTCAAATCTTATCTACATTGGGCTTTAGGTCTTCTTAGCATACAATATGTCCCAATTGCTTTCCATATGGTACTATTAAAAAACATTTGCTAGGATTCAATTATATTTGAGCTCATCTACATAAGCTCATGCATTCCTCCATTACCTCCAAATTTTCCTATGTTCTCCCATACAACAACCAATTATCTAGGAAGACTTTAAAATTTGCTTTGGACATCCTGTCAAAGATATATATTATGATTATTTAAAAGTGGTCGGTGCATTGAACAAACTAAATGGCATGCAATTATAAGCATATATTCCATTTTCAACTATGAAAGTTATATTGAACTTATCTTCCTCTATGATGCTAATCTGGTTGTACCCTAAGAACCCATCTAAAAATGAATAGATCTCATGGTCGACTACTTTTTCTAGGATGGAGTCTATGAAAGGGATTGGGAAGGGATCCTTGATGGTTACGACATTGAAGTTTCAAAAATATACACAAATTAAAATTTTATCTACCTATCTCTTCAAGGTGACCACAATCGGTGACACCCATTCACTTGTTGTAACTTTGAAAATAATATTTGCATCCAACATTTTATCAATTCCAGAATTCACCAGAGCTATGTATTTGGGATTCATCCTATATGGTCACCTTCTAACTGGTTGTGCACCTTCAATCGGGGGAATATTGTATACGTAGAGTTATGTTGGAACTCCCTTAAGGTTTTTATATGTCCAAGCAAAGACATCCTTATACTCCACAAATATTTTAAATGTTGCCACTTTTAGTATTGGATCTCAATCATCTCTAAACTTAATCATCATTTCCTTCTCCCATGTTTACCTGAATCATTATAGGACATTCATAATTAATGGACTTAGGTTCATTTACTGTGTCTCCCATGGGCTGCTTTATCTTCAATGACTATGTCTCCCATCGTATATTCTACAAAGTTCTTGGGGAATATCTATTTTTCTCTCTCCTTATCCTTCTCTGTTGTTGTCTGTTTCTTATTAGTTTCCTCTCTTTTTGGTTTCTTCTCATCCTTCTGGATTTCATCTCCTACTTCAATGCAAAAAATCTAGGGGGAGAATACTTCATAATATTCCTACTACCAATGGAGTAAGCCCTTATCCTCACTGTACTCATACTTCATACAATATTCTAGATGTAGTACTCCATCTTCATCTGGTTCATATCCTAACCCTTTATCTGAGGAAGAAACACCTGAATCATCAAAACTTACAATCTCTTGGCTTACCACATGGTTCTTCAAATTAATCAAATATCTATGCTAGCCTTTCTTGAAGGTTATATGCTCTTTCTCCCAGTTGTGGTTTACTTTCCCCACCCAATAATGCATCATATGCTGGTTTTTGCATGGCAATTATAACAAAATCTAGTATAAAATCTTGTTTCACTATGTGTAATTTTTGGCTCATTAGTACACCTATTGTCTCAATGACATATTGATCTGCTTTATACAATTTGAAGTTTAGAGATCTAAGTATAGGTTGACCAATACTCTACCATGTTCTTTTAGGCATTACGTTCATGTTTGATCCTCCATCAACAATCACCTAATTCAACCTATGGTCCAGTATATCTATATAAACCAAAGTTAGCTTCTTCCTTGCCTTGATCATCAGTATCATTGGATCAATGAACTAACTTTGCTTGATGTGTGCTACCTGTCAGGTTTCTTTCTTCTTTGTTTTTATGACTTATCCCACCATAGCATACAACTTAGGTACTATGTTAAATAGACTTGCTACCTTAAATTATATTGTCATATTCAAATCCTATGTCACCAAGCCTTCTATTGATGCTTGTTTATCATTTGTGATCTCCACCTTATTTAGAGCTTTTTCCAGAACTAATCTATCCTACTTTTCTTTGTCCATTTTTTTCTTATCAATTCTTGAGCTTCCTACCATAGTTATTTCTCCTTGGCAAGATTTAGTTATTCTTATAACTTCCAATCTTGTGTTTTTGTTATGGCTAGAAATTCATATTCCCTTTATATCATTGTACTTATTTCACCAATTTCAATCAAATTGGTATTCTGTGTTCTACTGAAGCTTGCCTTATTTGGGAAATCAGCCTGTTCCCTAGACCACACCACCTATATATTTGAGTAACATTGCTACCACCAGTAGTGTTCATGTTATGAGGCTAGGGGTAGTTCTTTGCAAAGTGGTCCCACTCTTAAAAATTTCAATACTAAATTACAGGTCTCCCTTTAGAGTCGTACTACAATCGACTTTGTCCTCCTTGTCTTCCCCCTCAACGGTTGTTCCTGTATCTATCACTTGTTGCACCCTATCCATTTATTGAAGTATCAGGTAGGCTTCCTTGTTGGACTATTAATGTATGGTACCTTACTCCCTTCATATTTAATTTACAATCTACTACTAGGTGACATACAATATTACATATGTTGCAATATGCTTTATTTGGGTAATTGATATTGGCGTGTCCTTCCATTTTGTAGTCGAAAAACCAAATATCCTTCCTATTTTTACTCACTTCTCCTTTAACTTATTTTATGCTTTTTTCAAATTATTTATGAAAGTAGTGTATTGCACTTTGAACTTTATCTTCTTCATCACTATCATATTCTTCATGTTTTGGTTGTCCATCGATTCCTGCAGTTGTTTTATTAGCTTCATTTTCAAAATTCTTTGCTTTCTTGAGGACTTCCGCATATGTCGAGGATGGCATTGATTTCATATTATTTTGACATTTGTGTAGTAATCCATCTAAGAACCAACATTTTATGATCCTATCAACTAATGGTATTTCCATTTTATCTGTTAGCTACCTTAGTCTCTTATCGTAGCTCTTGACATATTCCTCTAGTTTTTGTTTTGTGGTGAAGATTTCAGTGATGATCTCCATGTTGTCCCTTAATGGTCAAAATTATTCAATGAATGCATCCTTCATGAAGGTTTATTGGGTGAATGGTTGTGTATACTATCATTTTAAATACCAATCCATAGCCATTCCTCGAAAAGTGGTTAGAAATAATCACAACCACTCTGTATCCTATGTTACCCCTTTTGATCCCCAAATGGTGATACAAGTTCCCACATGATGGGATGGATCTTCCTTTTCTTCCCATGAAAATGTGGGTATTTTTGTCTATCTAATTGAGTAGCAGTATGCGCTATTGTGGCTATCCCATTAGGTGAGTTTCTTGGTGGTGAGAATGGTGGAATTCTATCTAGCTCTCTCTCTGCTATTGATGGTGTAAAATTTGGATTAAAAATCCTTCTACCTGGATCTCATGAGCTTCCACTTTGTGGCCTCATTTTTGAATAAATGAGATGTGGTTTTTATCTTCCTCCCCATGAAACAATGTATGGTTGCTATGGTACCAAGTCTCCTACTTCTGTCTCCATCAACCAAATCCTCTCTACTAGTTCAAGTGTTACCATCCAATCCTCATTTTCAATAATAGGTACTTCCTTTGCTATTTGCTCTTTGTCTTCTATTGTCACCAACAATTTCTCTACTCTTATATTCTTATCTTCCACAAGATTCCACACTCTTTCCACTTCAAGTTGTGAAACTTATTCTTCATCATGTGTTCTTTGGTTCACTAGTCATGCACTTATTCTTGACTATCTTGGAATCCTTCCTATTCTACCTTGTGATCTACGATGTGTCATTCATATCTTTACCTTATCACTTGTACTTCTTGATACAATGTTTTTTTAGGCAATGGTGCCAAATGTAGACAAGGGTAAGTACCTTCCTGAGATGAGGGAATGACAAGAAGCTAGGAGGGAGTGATAAATATGGTTACACAAGTCATCATGCTCTGTAATTATGGATGCACAAGTTTTAGCAGACATCTAGAATAGGAGATGTCTGAGCATGTTAGCAGATATATAGATGGATAGATGCTTGGGATAGAAAGACTAGATGTATATATAAGTAGATGTATGAGATAGATGGAGTAGACATCTGAGGCATATAGGCTAGATGTCTAGAAAAGTAGACATCTAGGATAGATGGCTAGATGTCAGGATATGTAGACATCTAGAACAGACAAGTAGACATCAAGATAGATAGATGTCTAGGACATACAACTAGACATTTGGAGAAGTAGATATATAGGTTATATGGCTAGACTAGAGTGTATGATAGAAGGTTTACACAAGTATAGACATCGACAACTAGAGTATTCATATTCAATCTTGAATGCTCCTTAATTATTCCTACAACCACAAAATAACACATAGTAATACTCTTTCTTGTACCAAGTTATGATCAATACCTGCAACATAATACTATAACACAGAAGCAATCACATACAACACGTATTCTAAAAAAGTAATTGCTGCACAACATATCTGTATTATAGACAAGTATGGATAGATTACAAAATAAAATAGGGGGTATTTATAGGTAATATTTCTTGATAAACCATTTACTGCGTAGTTTAGACGTCTAACACAATAGTCCAGATGTCTGAATAGTTAGGCTAGACATCTAACTAATCCAGATGTCTAACTAATTATGATGTCTTAACATAATATGATTTCATTTGTCATTTTATGCATATTCATCAATAAAGCCATATTCATTAGATTGACTAATTTTACATTGTAAACTTGTTATTTTCATGATTCATACATTACCAAAATTACTATACATAGTCAAAATTGTGATTCTCCATAGGACCATTATGTCATACAACTCAAAAAGTTATTTATGATTTTGTTGTCTACAGGGTGGTGGCAAAGACCATAGTGACAATGTGAATGGTAGCCTTGATGTATTGATGAGTATGGAACATATTTTATTCATCACCCAAGAGGTGTTGTAATGATCATTGTAGAAATGAATGTGAGGGATGTGAAGAGAACAATGAAGGGTCTTCATCATAGGTGAATTTTGGTTCAAAGTCACTAGGCAAAGTAAATGATCCCTAAAAAAGAAACCACTTCATGAGTTGATTCTTCAAATCATTGGGATTGTGAGGTGTCAATGAAGTGTTGAGTGATGTCTTGAGTGGCATTTGATGTTGTAGATGATGATGCCATCATTTAAGATTGATCGGGAGTATGGGTTGCAAAATTTTGCATAGCTATGGTGCTCATTTTTATAGAAGATCCAATGGAAGGAGAGGGATTTGCATGAGTAGCTTCCATCAACAGACGAGCTTCCTCATGCACTTGGATACTGGTGAAAACCATTATTTGTAAGATAAAAGGCTATGCAATCAAGTTTCTATCAAAATTAGGCTAAGAAAACAATATTGGGTGCATTTATGAAGTTATCAAACCATTCTATGAAATAGAGGTTTAGATTGTAAGTTAACCTGTGTCTTTTTTAGGACACACCTTACCCTACGACTCTGATGAAAACTAGTTACAAAGGTTGAAGAATTGCTTGAACTGCTTTTGGAGATGTTTTAAAATCTATTTTTGAGATTTTGTAGTAGAAATCAACCTATTTAACAAGAAAAGCAATGAACATGCAAGTTTTGTGAAAGTTATGGAAAAGAAGTGGCAGACATGACTTATGAAGGTATGTTCATGCATACTTTCCTATTATACCTAAAGGTATGCAAAAGGTAACTATGCAAAAAAGGGTGAATAACTTTTGATGAAGGCAATGGCTTAGGTAACCTAAAGAGGAGATATATAGAACCTCTTATAAAAGAGGTGATACTATCTAAAATTTTCTATTGGCCTAGTCGGGATTTCGCTTCACCCTCAAATAGGTTTAGTCACAAACAATAGTTGCATACTCACTAATTATATGAAGCCTTGTGAGCAAGGAAATATAATCCTAACCTACCCCATGGATCTCTCAAGAGTAGGGGATTCTATGGTGATGATGTCTAAAAAACCACTCATGGGGCTACTATGGTGTTTAGGGGGTAAGCCAATGGAAGGAAATGCATTCCAACGTCACTGGTCTTGATTGGAGGTTGGTGATGAAATCAAACCTTACCAATGTATAAAAATGTGCAGTGTGTGTATGCTACTTAAAAAAGCTAGAAATGCTAAAAAAGAAAACTAAACTAAGCAAAAATAATATATTTTTATTTTATTTTTGTAAAATAAAATACCTTTCTAGAATGAAAGGAAATCAAGAGAAGTAATGCAAATTGTATTTTGTGAAAAGAGAAACCTTATGCTAAGGAGAAACAAGGAAAGTCACTTGATTTCAATGATCTTATTCTAAGACTTGCTTAGGCACAAATATGTTTACACTAGCCAAGATATGCTTATTAAGGTTATGGCTAGATGTCTCTTAGAGCTTTATATATGAGGTAAATCAAGATTTTCTCTTAGCTCATGAAGATGAAGAGGTTAGAAAGGCCTATTCAAACCTTATGCAAGTGCTTTAATGTTATATAATGCAAGTATTTAACTTTCTAACACCTATGGAAGCAACAAAAAGAGATTTTGAAAGTATACCAAATAAATTTGGAGATTTTTTATTAAATGTAACCAAATCAATTTGATGATTTTGTGAAGTTGCAAAGTAAAATAAATTTGGAGACAAGAAAATTATCTATGACTAAATTTTGGGGTTTGAACTATGTCTCAAATCTGATTGCAAGTTACCCTATAGGGATGCCATTTTTGTTGGGCGGTTTGGCCTAAGAAGGCATGGTGGCAAGGGAGATAACAATCTCTTATGAGGGAAAATTATCCTCTAAACTTACCTACAACTATGGAGTTGTTGTTGGTTGTGTAGAAACTGGTTTTTAAACTAGTTTTTTGAGCACTTTCTGTAGTCGTAGGTACCTTGTGATTGAAATGGTTGCATATTACCTTACAACCCTAATTTTTAGATAAAAAAGATATTTGTCTTTGACCTGAATTTTGTTTTAGGGTTTTGTAAGGTTATGGGATTGTTTTATAGCATCTAAAGCGTAGAAAGACAAAAAAATATTAGTTAACAAGATAAAAGGTTAACAAAAAATAAATAACAGGGTGGAGGTCCCATCGGGCATGAAAAAATGAGCAGATGGAAATCTGATGTTGTTTGGAATTGATAGTTAAAAGGAGTTACAAGAAGAGCACTTTTACAAAAGTTTCTTTGGAATCCACAAAATGGGTTTTTGTGAGGTGAAAACCTCTCTTTAGTGAGTTATTCAACAACACCTCAAGGTCTTCCAAGAGATCCTAAATGGAGTGGGTTTATTGATCATGTGCCACTATCAACCAAACCTATCCTTAAGACCTACAAGACCTACAAAAAGAGGTTAGAACATTTGGGGGCTTGTCTCAATCAGATCCCTAATGTTTATAGATAAAAAAGACTTTAAAATGAAACTAATTCATTATAAAATACTAAAAATGATTACAAAACTAATCTGGATGGTGATACCCACTTTTTGGGAGGGTTTTTTGTCCTTTTGGTGTTTTAAACTGACCCTTGAAAATTCATTTGAGTCGTAGGGTACCTTGCAACCCTAACTATGATATCCTGATAGAATTTCGAGTGGTGGAAAATGGTTTTTTGCTGCTATTGGAGCTCTTATCTGTGTCAGATCACCTTTAGAACCTGTAACAAAAAAAAATTCTAGGATGCAAAAAGGGTGCAAAAATATGTTTTGTGTGGTGATTAATAGAGATTGATGGCAAAGTGAGTGATGGAATGTAGTGTAGCCTAGGTGGATTTTGAAAGAGTCTGGGTATGAATGGTGGATTGATAGAAATGGATGAAATGAGCCTCTATTTATAGAATTTGGACAGGTTAGGGGCACTGAGGTGTCCCCTATGAGGTGTCCCTTATGAGATATCCTCTATGAGGTATCCCCTACAAGATGTCCCCTACTGTTGCAAGTATCATAAGTGCACTTGGGTGAGAGAATCACTCACCCACCTACATGTCATAAATGAGCATGGGGATGTGGAGTGGTGTTGGGGTTAAATCCTAACTACAATAGGATTAACCATGGATTGAGAGTTGACTTGGGTGAGGTGGAATAAGAACTCACCCTTTGCCCATGCTTTGAAATATAAAAGTCCTCAAATGTCATTTAGGTACTTAATGCACATGAGATTTGAAATGGAGCAAGGGTTAAGCATGACTAGGGTTAGGTTAATCCTAGGTTAAATGTTAAATTTTGGATGAGGTAGAGGGTGACTCACCATGTCTCCAATGCTTTGGGACACAAAACTCTTCAAACGCTATTTAAGGCCCTAAATGCTCATGGGATGATGTGTGGAGCATGTTGGACATTTTGAATCCCTAAGTCAAAGTTGTCATTGATGTCACCATTGATGCCACCAGATGAAGTCATAATTATGCCAAAGGTTTCAACAAGAAATAAAGGGGACAAAGATGGTTATTTGATATCCAGGAAGGTCAAAGTTCAAGTGAAACAGTGCAAAAGATAGAAGTGAAAAAGGAGTTACAATATTTATTTTATAAATTATTTAAATTCAGTAGAATTTAAATTTTATAAAATAAATATTAAAAGATATTTATATCAAAGGCAAAAAATATTATAATGATTATTTTATCAAAGTGGTAAAAATCTAGTTAAATATTATAATTTTTAATTATAATATAATTAGATTGGAGAAGAAAAGTTTAAATTATTTAAAACCCTAAGGTTGGGTTTTAGAAAAATCAAGAGCAATTTTAATAATGTGAAAAACCCAAGGTATGGATTTTCAAAGCCTTAAGTAGTGCCGACGTATATTAATGCATGTGAGCACCGACGTTTCCAAGTGAAGAGAAAGGCATACAAATATGCCACTAAGGTTTTAAAACAATCATCCTTGCTCGAAGTGATAAAAGAATGCATACGAATTAAAGGCAAAGCTCATGAGAGAAAGTTACGAAAATCGTGGTTGAGTTGACGGTGAAAGGGAAAGAAAAAACAAAGCATTGATTAGTTGGAAGCCAGGAAGGCACTTTGGCCTAGTGGCAAGTAGGCTGCCAACTTACGTTTTTGGTGCGCATGGTGAATAGTGTTCAATTCCTAGTGGAAGCATTTCATGGACGTGTTGAAGGTGCCAAACATTAGGCGCATACATTTTGCAAGGCAAGAAAGGACAAGGTGTTTGAAGCAAATGGTGCTTCTTCTTTCTCAATGAGCTTGTAGCTTGTGTGGTGGTTTTCACTATGAGCAAAGATGTTGGTGTGCACTGCGTTGAGAGTTCAAAACTCTCCAAAGGCAAAGGCACATTTTTATGTTTTATTGTATTAATGTCTAAGTTGTAGGTATAAGGTATTTGGTGGTTGAAGTCTTTGCATTGTAATAAAGGTTGGTAGTTGAGAAATACCATTAGGAGTTATAAGGAGAATTCAGTTTTTATTTTAAAGTCTTAAAATTTGCTATTGTGAAATATTGGAAGGTTAAGACGTTGTGGGTTGTATGTTATTGTGAATAAAGGGTTTTGTGATTATTATAAGGATATTTCTTATTATTAAAGTGGGAGTGATAAGGTGTAATTGTGATATTATTTTTGTGATATAAAAATTATCCTCTAACCCTTATGTAAGTTTGGAAAAGAATTTTTGTGAAGTGTGGCAGATTTTGTGGACATCTCCTTGGCAATAAAAAGGTATGGGTAAAATTCTTCTCTATTGAGCTGGTTGATTGGTTTGGTTGAAAATTAAGTTTGGAGTGAAAAGGAATTGCTTAGGGTTTCCATTTCGAAAGTGGTTGGTTTAATGCTTCAAGGATTTCTGGATTGAGAGTTGTGATTGAACCTTGTTTTATAAGCATTGTTGTTGAAGCCAGTGATTGTGTGAAAAACCTGAGTTAGGATTTGAGAAGAACATGAGTATCATTGTTATGTGAGATTTGTGTTGGGTATTTTTGGAAATATTTTGAGTTGGGAGATATATGCTTCGACTAGGGTTTGAGTGAAAGGATTGTTCCTTGAGGTAATTGATTGAGTAGAAGCGATTGAGACTAGTCAAGTGAATGTGTGAAGTGGTTATTCAAGTTCCATAAGAAAAACTATTCTATATTCTGATTGAGTTGAGATTGAGCATTGAGAATAGAACATATTGAGTCTCTAACAATTCTCTTTATGCTTCTATGAGATTGAGTTGAGAAAGTGATTGAGCATTGAGAATAGAACATATTGAGTCTCTAATAATTCTCTTTATGCTTCTATGATATTGATGATTGAGCATTGAGAATAGAACATATTGAGTCTCTAAAAATTCTCTTTATGCTTATATGAGATTGAGTTGAGAAAGTGATTGAGCATTGAGAATAGAAAATATTGAGTCTCTAACAATTCTCTTTATGCTTCTATGATATTGAGTTGAGAAAGTGATTGAGCATTGAGAATAGAACATATTGGGTCTCTAACAATTCTCTTTATGATTCTATGAGATTGAACAAGTTTTGTGTGGACTTGTTAAGCTGATTTGAGGTAAGTCTTTGAGAAGGCTTGTGGAGTATTTTTGTGTGAGCTTTTGTGGAAGCTTGCAATATATATTTGAGCAAGTCTTAGAGAGGACTTATTGAGCATATTTGGACAGGTTCTGTGTGGAACTTTTGAGCAAATTTGGATAGGTTATGAGTGGACTTGTTGAGTAGATTTGAGCAAGGTCTGAGTGGACCTGTTGAGCAGATTTGAGCAAGTTCTGAGTGGACCTGTTGAGTAGATCTGAGCAAGTTCTGAGTGGAACTGTTGAGTAGATTTGAGCAGGTTATGGGTGGACCTATTGAGTAGATTTGAGCAGGTTCTGAGTAAACCTATTGAGCAGATTTGAGCAGGTTCTGAGTGGACCTATTGATCAGATTTGAGCAGGTTTTGAGTGGACCTATTGATTAGATTAGAGAAGGTTCTGAGTGGACCTATTGAGCATATTTGAGCAAGTTATGAGTGGATATATTGATTAAATTTGAGCAAGTTTTGAGTGGACCTGTTGAGAAGATTTGAGAAGGTTTTGAGTGAACCTATCGAGAAGAGCTTTGAAGGTGACAAAGAAAAGAGGGTAGAGTCTCTAGTGGATAGAGATCCATCAACCAAGACATTGAGGATAGGTATTCTGAGTGAGGACAAGAATATTCAAGTGGAGAGAGATCCATAGTCAGTGCAATGGAGGAAGTGTCTTCTAGAAGATCACCAACCAGAGCAAAGGAGGAGTTCTCCTATGAATAGAGATCCACAAACCAGATTTAGGGGATCAACATATCCTTTGGACAGAGGTCCATAAACATTGTAATTGGGAAGGATTCCCAAAATATTATTTGAGAAATATTTTCTCTATGGAGGTAGCCCACATTGGGTGAACCACGTTAAATTTGTGTCTCTATTGTGTATGGTGTTTTGTGCATTACTTTGATTACTGCTATTGATATTGCTATCTATAAACTACATAATATTTATTTGAAAAGAAAAGTAAAAAGTGGTCTTATACTGTTCACCCCCCTCTTAGTATAAAATTGTTTGCTTCATAGCAAGGGTTGAGGTTAACATTTCTTAGATTGGCCCTAGGTTAGACTAAGGTCAAATGGATGAGGTGGAGCCTAGAATAGTCAAAGAGTATACTAGGTGAGGTGGCCAAGAATCAGATTGACCATGAGGTGGAGTTTTACTATGAGGTGGCTTTTGTTCAAGGTTAGAGATTAACCAAGATTAAGCTAAGATGATGGTCGCATGAGGATTTAGGGTTAAGCATAGGAAATGGCTTAAGTATCCTGAGGGGGCTTATGAATAGTGCATGAGTAGTGGTTTTGATCAATGAATAGTGTTTTGAGGCTAATGCATGTAAATTTTGTGGGTTTTACAAATTGATAAATCAAGATGATGGGAGAAGTGGAAATGTGTGACTTTTGGTTACCTACAATATGGTTCAATTTTGATGTCTTTCATTCCTTAGTTTACTCTATGCTGAACAAACTCTATAGGTTTATGATTTGTATGGATGATGGTTTCCTTACCCAAGAAGTAGATATTCTATTGTTTACATGCTTGAACAATGACATAAAGATATTTTTAATGTGTGGGATATTTTCAAACTAGTTCATTAAATATTTTAATATGATAGGTAACCAAAATTCTAAATTGTGTGAGGATAGCTCTCGATCCATGCTTCAATGCATTAATCATTACCTCAAAAGGTCGATGTATATCAAGAAAGGAAAGTGTAGGATTTGAATACTATTGGTACTTAAATATTTTAAATTATTTGTTGTGTATCTCCCCAATAGAAATTGTATTTTGAACCTCCTTTGGTCACTTGGTGTTGTGGACAAGAAATGTATGAGTATCTCAATATACACTTTTGATAGAAAATGACAAGACCCAAAAAGTTAAGAAGCTCGAAGATCTCTTCTAGCTCAAAGATCTCACAACTTTATTTCTTCCCTAAATTAAGATTTTGGAGATGTTGTATACACATGGGATGGCAAGAACACTAATGTTGTGAATTACTTTTCCAATATTTTTGCCGTGACTCCTCTTGACTCAGCTTCTCAACAAAATGTTCTTCACGCGATCCCTTATCTTATAAATTTTAAGGAGAAATCTATTTTGACTTCTCCTATTACTATTAATGAGCTTCAACAAGTGGTTTTTAAAATTCAAAGAGGGAAAACCCTAGGTACTGATGCTTTTACCATTGAGTTCTACCAAGAGTTATGGGATATCCTTCATGCTGATTTATTAGAGGTGGTGGAGGAAGCCAAGAAAGCCAAAGAAATTTTGAAAGTTATCAATAAAAATTATATAACTCTTGTCCCAAAAGCTTAAGAGGCTTATCATATATCAAATTTTAGACCTATTTCTTTATGTAATGTTCTTCTCAAAAAAATTACTAAGATCATGGCAAAAAGGTTGAATCCTCTTTTGTAGAAGATTATTTCCCCTGATCAAGGAGGTTATGTGGAAGGATGCCAAATAGTGGATGAGATAGTTCTTGCTTAGGAATCCATCCATTCCATGGAAATGCAAAAATATCGTTCTATGTTCATTCGTTTAGAATTATCCAAATCTTATGACAGAGTGGATTGGCACTTCCTTATTAAAGTTTTGAGGCAATTTGGTTTCTTTCAAGATTGGATGGATTGGATTATGGGTTGTATCTCTTTAGTATCCTACTTAGTTCTTGTCAATGGTAGGCCTTCACAATTGTTCTTAGCTTCTAGAGGTATTAAGCAAGGTGACCCCCTCTCCCCTTATTTATCATTATTCTTGCTGAATGCTTGGGTAGGACTATAGCCAAAAATAGATACAAGAAAATCCTTGAGGGAGTTACCATTGTTCATGGAGCTAGGCCTATCTATAATATTTAATTTTTTGATGACTCTACTCTATTAGGTAAAGCTACAACTAAGGAAGCTTCTAAAATTAAGCAAATAATTAGCTATTTTTCTAAGGTTACTGGGCAATTGATCAATGAAGACAAGTCTGAAGTCATTTTATTTCATTGATCTACTAGATAGGAATCCACGGTCTTGGATAAATTAAGATATAATAAGACCTCCCTTTTGATCACTTATTTAGGCATCCCTATCAAAACTCAAAGATAGAAAAATAAAGACTGGAATTGGTTGTTGGATAAAGTTAAGAAGAAAATTGGAAAGTGGACCAATAGATGGCTTTCTTTTGGGGGTAGAATTACCTTGGTAAAATCTATCCTTCAAGCTATACCTATTTATGTTTATTCTGTGTTGAATATCCCAAAGGTTGTTCTTCGAGAATTGGATCAAATTAATCATCAGTTCCTTTGTAGTGGTGCTAAGGAGAAAAGAAAATGGGCCTTGGTGAAATGGGACACTTTATGTCTTCCTAAGAATGAAGAGGGGTTAGGATTCTAGTTTTATATTAATAACAACAAAGGTTTAGCTGCTAAAATGTACTAGAGGGTTTTACATAACCCCAATGCCCTTTGGACCAATAATCTCCATGCTAAATATGCTGAGAACAAAGTCTTGAAGAGCTTGTTTGTTATCAATTGCCTACTAAAGGTTGTCCTATTTTAGTGATTCTTAATACTAGTGAGGATTTGATTAAGAAAAATTTATTTTGGATCATTCATAATGGTCAATAGGTAAATTTTTTGATAGATTCTTGGGATGGTCACTAGCCTTTGATAACTCGGTTTCTGATTGGAGGCCTTGGATGAAGGAGCTTATTGAGATGTAATTTTACCCAATTGTAAAATTAAACTCCTTTAGGATTTTGATCCCAAAACCCTCTCTTGCAAAGAAGTCAAACAAAACAACTCCTCAAAGGTCTCTGCTATATTAGGATTTGCACGTGTAATAGTAATCTTAATAAATATATATCAATTAATGCTAGGAACACCTTAGTGATTACAAGTAACTGTTAACAAGGGGCATGTGTTGGTTCATTTTACCATGATAAATTAATGATTGTTCATGAAAATTAAATAAAATCATATGTGAATTGGCCTTCATATGACCACGATGTAGTGCCTTAATTCATTTTATCTTTGAGGATTTTAAGGTAGATTTTATCTTCTTTGGATTAAGTAGTTTTTAAACAAGTTTTTATCTTGCATTAAATCCTACTTTAAACATGAAAATGAAGATTAAAATATATCTATGAATGTGAATCTGAAATGATGAATAGGCTCATTAAATGTAGCTTCTTATCATGAAGATAAAGATAGCCTTTGATATGATTAATAAATTATCTCTCTTTTATGAAATTAATTTTCATAAAGAGACAATAATTTATAGCCTTAAAATAGTGGCTTTAAAATGTCATTATTGATTATCCCTCTTTAATGAAATAATTTTCATAAAGAGAAATAATTTAATGCTTTAAAACAATAGCCTTTTAATGTAACATATAAAATTACCTTTCTTTAATGAAATCAGAATTTTCATAAAGAAAGGTGCATTTATTACTCCGAAAATGATGGCTTATGAAATGCCATTAAAATTTAATCCCCCTTTTATGAAATTGAAATTTTCACATAAAGGCAAGCTCATTTATGATAGCAAATAAAGATGTAGAGCCAAACAAATCTGATTTACCTTGAAAATGTAAAAAAAAAAATGAAATTCCAAAACTATAAAAAACCCTTAAAAACAACATTTTTCAAAAATATTTATAAAATCTAAATTGCCTCGGAATGGGTCCGAATCCATTGTGTATGCAATATTGAAGTTCACTCTAGGGTTCTATGCATTTATTTTAAATTTTAATTTTTTTTCAAATTTTATTTTAATCTCTAAAAATTAAAAATAATATGCAAAAGAAAGTTAGAAAAATGGAAAATAAAATCTAGAAAACATGATAGAAAACTAGAAATATAAACATGCAAAACACCGCCAGTATAATGCCACCCAATTCCTGCAAAACCGAAGATGTGAGAAATTCTTGCATGCAACCTAGTTACCCGAATCTGCATTTGCACAACTCAAAATAACCTAGGTGCGAGCTTCTAAGGAGAAAAAAAAAAATTTCATGTTTTAAACCTTCAATGGTGCAACAAAAAAAAATTGCATTTAACACCCTCTATAAGCCTAAACATGAAAAGGGAAAAAATAAGCAGGTATAACAGGCATGCAAAATAAAACTCCTTCAATCTTGCACATTAAATGCAAATTTTTGGCCTATTTTGTATTAAAAACATCTCTGTATTACATCTATTTTCTAGTAGCATTGGTCTTCCAAAGAAGAACCAACCTCAATTTCTTGTTTTGATGGTGTATTTAAAACAATATTTCGAAACTTTTCTTTCTTCTCTCTCGTCTTCTCTGGTTTGTCTGCACACTATTTGTTTTGGCTCTCAAAACATTTCGATTTTCCTTTCAAAATCCATATGTAACGTATGCTTTACTGTAACGCTTCACTTGGTGCAACTAACATGTGTTATCATGAGTGTTCATAAATATTTACTATGGCAATATCCCCCACTTCCACATAAATATTTGAGACACATGGGATTTGTCCACATTTTGTTTATTTAAGCAAGTGGATTAATGGGTCTATAATATTAATGCACATCATACGTTTTGATTTATTCCACATCACCATCATAGACCTTTGTAAACACTTTCAAACACCAATTTCAAAGCGACGAAGACATCTGGCATCACCCCTTTAATGATAGAGGGTATTACACTACTATTGTCCCACATCGAGCCCTTTCGATGGTCTAGGTCACCATTATTACTCTTGCCAATGTGATTTTCTACTATGGAGAATTCACACTACGCTTGGTATGCTTCATGTGTCAACTGAACACTTTCATCTACCACGTTAGCAAAGACCCCTTTGCCATCGATCCACGTGGACTACATCTGCTCACTTTTGCTTCTTCTACCGAGGTGTATCACCAACATGTTGCCATTGGTCCAAGACTCCACTCCATTTGACCCCTATGGTAGGTCTACGAGCAACATTGAGTTCTCACTACCACCTCTGCGAATCACCACGCACTAACGAACAACATATCCACCTACTATGGCAGTGACCTTGCCAGCATGGTAAACGCTCGCAATTATAGTAAAAAAATAATGTGAATATTATTCGTTTTGACAACCTCTTTCTCACTGCCGCGTAATTGTTCGTAATCTGCCCTGTACTTTTGGCATATTCAAAAATACTGGTGACATTCCTTAGTGACATCCCGCAATGATGGCTTCTTTGAAAATGTTTTACAACGAGTATGGCTCCTAAAATTTGGCCATATAATTGGATTATACAATGAAATTCAAACCATAGGACCCGTTTGTGAAGATTCTACCCATCACTCTACATTGAAATCTTGTTGATCCTATCCACGGTATCACTATCACATTCCAATTATTTGTTGTATTTGACTACGCCCCAAATGCTGCCTAGTTTGTCGAATATCCACGGTCTATGCTGTCTGTGCTCGACTTGGTGTTCTATGTCTGGGCGTCACCGCCGTGATCTCCCGTCGAGGTCCACACCATCGCCATAGCTGATGAATTTATCTATTGAGCAATTCATGGCATATCCTTTTTCCACCCATCATGGCGTTCGCTAGTGGTCCTAGGATTCTCTGCTGCATACATTCAATTTTCCTTGTTGTTCCCTTGACAAAATATGTCGTCCAGTTCACTACTGCCACCTCATCGATCCTTTATTAGCCCAAGAATCTCTGATTCATGTTCTGTACAATGGGCTAGACCGTGTTCCCCAAATTAGTATACTAGGTCAGAGCCACATCAAGCTCGAGCAATTTGCATGGTAAATCGACCTCCTCTACATGCAGCATCTTCGAACCATGATGCCATTGCCCCCATTCATCCTACCTACCAATGATTTATCCCTTTGACATTTGTCCATGTCTTCGAAGAGCTCATTCATGCTCTTGACCTGTTGTCTTCGACATAAACTCCTCTGTAGGGGTGAGCCTTTGATATGGTTGGTTTAAACATTTTTCGATGGCCACGCATAATCTTCGATCTCGCCCGTGGTGTCCTAGCATTCACTGATTTACATGCCAAAACATACCAATATTAGAATATTAATTCAACCTATTAAACTTGCACCATATAACATTACCTCGAAAAGAGGTTATTAATACAAAAGTGTTTATTTCTTTTTATTTTACTTTATTTTTATTTTTTTATTAAAATTTTTATAATAATGTTATTATTATATGTAATAAAATATATTTTATTACATATAATAAATCTTTCCTCCTTTTATTACATATAGGACATTTTTAATAAAAATCATCCCTTTTTTTTATAACAATAAATTTATATATATGGGAAACATATATATGAATTTGCATTTTATGTTTTATTATATCTCTATTATCTCATGTATATATATATATATATATATATATATATATATATATATATATATATATATATATAAAAGTAAATATATATAACTTATTTAAATATATATACTTCTTTTATTTACTTATTTATTTTTATTATTATTTTTGTTTTATTATACAAACACATAAGAGAAAAGACAACAAACCAACAATAAAATCGTTAGCAACAAAAATTGATGATAAATATCGTCAGCAACAAAATTTTGATGATAAAAATCGTTGACAAGAAAAAATCATCGACAAAAAAATATCGTCGACAAGAAAAAATCATCGACAAGAAAACATTGTTGACAAGAAAATATTATCGACAAGAAAAAAATCGTCAACAAGAAAATATCATCGGCAAGAAATTGACGATAACTACAAACCCACAACAAAGCAAAGCATTACACTTAAAACAAAACGCAAACATACAAATACCAAAGTAAAAGGTGAGTCCCCAATTTTGGGGTGAGTTGTGCGACAATCACAGCAAATGGCGACTCTGCTGTGAAATGCTCCTGAGCATTTCAGGTGAAGAACCCAAACTAAAACGAGAACACACAAGATCAGCGAAGTAAACATTATTTAGCGATATCTCGAGAAGGTAGGGGTAAAAAGCTTCAAATAGAAATAATTAATCCATCTCCCTTTGTTCAGTGTGTGCAAAAGTGATTCATTCTTACATCTTTGAAAATACTCCAGATTCCATCATCCTCTTTTGCATTAGGCTATGAAATATCGCTCCTAACAAAAATGGCTATAGATAGATCCCCACTGCCAGTCAAGCGTCTATAGCCTTAGTGGGGTTTATCTAACTCACCCTTGTGTTAGCTTAACTCTTTGCAAAGCCTTTCCTTTCACATGAGCTAGGTCTAGACAAAGCCCTACTGCCAGTCAGGCGTCCATAGCCCCAATAGAGTTTATCTAGATCTTGTGACTGATTTGATCAAGCTTTCCAATGAACATTTTTTTTACACACACACACACACACACACACATACACACACACACACACACACACACACACACATATATATATATATATATATAATTTTTTTCAAAAGAAAAACCCTGCAAAGCTTCAAGCATCACTGGGGTTAGGTAGCCTACAAGTGGAGCATGTTGGATTTTAACCTAAGGTTGCAAATCAAGATAATTTCATCCTTCATAATTCTAGAAATACCATTTAATGTGTGTGAGTTACATGTGGAGCTCTAGCGAAATCTTTCAATGTTCCACTTTCCACCATCTTAGTCCCAAAATATGAGTATGATCACCAAATAACTCATCCCCATTTTCTTGGGTTCACCTATTTTCAGATTAGATACTCCAACCTACTAAATCAAGAAACACCAAAATGAGCAAGAGAATATCAGTTAGTGACCACGAAACATCACCTAAAAACAAGGGACAACCCCAAAACACAAAATGAAAAACACAAACCAAAACTACATCCAACCAACAAAAATCAAGGACAAAGCACAAAAATAGAAAACCCAAAACTGAAACATAAAACACGAAACTATATACAAATGTAAAATATGGTACAAGATGGTATGAAGATTGAGATACAACTTCCTTGGATCCCAAATATGACTAGCATATTTTAAAAGACTTATAACATGATATGCAATCCAAGTTTTACAAACATCCAACGAAAACAAGATTAAGCCAAACAAAAGAACAATCTTCATCTTGCCTCTCTCACCCCACCAATATGATTTAATTACATTAACAATCCCAAAGGTGAGTTTCAACTCCTTAGATTGATTAGACAAGGTTTGATTTTCAATTCTTTCTCGTCTATTCCTTAACATGTAGATTTCACAATTCGAATCATGATATAGAAATAAGCTTTTCTCTTTAAATATGAGATCTCACAAACAAGAGCCTATTTCTACAAATTTCAAAGCCAATTCATTATTCATGTTTTTAGGCCAATCAAATTTATGCAAAAATTTGCAAGTATCTAGGATATTTAATAAATGAGAATCATTATAAGTCTTTATCCTAAATTTGACTATCAATTTTTGATGAATTTAATTTAACAATTCAAGTGCATCAACTTATATGTCATTCACCAAAGCAATCTTATTAAAGGTGTGAGTAGAAATCAATCCTTATTCTTCATTCACCTTTAATGGCATTTCATCATAAGTAACATTTGAATCCAATGAGTGATTATACAAATCTTCACCTGAAGCTTGGATGGTTGGACACAAAAGATTAGATTATACCTCTTGTATATTTTCATTTATCAAATCTTGGTAAGAGTTTGCAATTTCCTCTTTTACCTCATGATATTTATCTTCTTCATTGATTACATGTTCATAAAACATACCAAAATTAGGCACCCAATTAAAAATATGCCCATCCTTTTCAAACATTACATCTTGTTGGTCAAAGTGTTTTTCAAGTAACACATCACCATGATCAATCACTTGAGTTGCTTCACATAGATCAACCTCTTTGTCATTTGGTTCTAATTTCTTGTTAACCACCAATGATATCTCTTCATTTGAATCTTCAAAACAATCATGTGAATGTGTATCCAAATTTTTAGAATCCCAAAATGAAAGAGAAGGTTTTACCTTGTCCTCATATAAAACAAATGAGTCATAAGAAACATTTACAATTTCTTCCCTTTCTATTTCAATAAGTTCTTCAATAAATTCATATTCACCATGATCTAATTTGGGAACTTTCTCGATTCTTGCAAATGCAATATCTTCGTGAGAAATAACGATTTTAGCATCTTGCATGTCAATAGAAATATCATCGATAGGGGTGTGAAAAGTAGATGATTCTTCATATATTCCCCAACCTTTGTAAAAATTGTCATCTAAATTTGTGATATGAAAATCTATTGTATTTGTGACATGATATTTTGATTCATATATCAATTCATTTTCTTATTTGTCCTTGGTATTAGGATCCTTACCATTTCCCAACACTTTATGAGATTCCAACCTTTCTTCCAAAACATTCTCAAATTGTACATGATTTGTAATATCCTCATGCGAGAATGCAATTGTATTATCCTGCATATCAATTGACACAAAAGTTTCATTAGAAGGTTTGGAGTGAGTGTATTCTTCCTACTTCTTCCAAGAATCATAATAATCATCTTCCAAAATTACGTGGTGACACTCAAATACTTCTTCAACATCTTCCAATTCATCAATGTGTTTCTCATAAAATTCACCTTCACCTTCCTTAGATGGTTCAATGATTTCCAAAAGTGGGCTACTATTTGAATCAAGTTTTGTAATACTATCACAATGCACACTTGTAACCCATGATTTGATTTCATCATAATTTGGAGGGTGAGGAATTTCTTGATCATCAGTTTCAAGCATCTCATCCAAAGTGTCTTCCAAGAACCAATGGTGAAATTCTATTTTTTGAGCAAGGTGCAGCAACAGTATTGTCATTGTTGTCAACACAGTCAGATAGATCTGTTGATGCAGTGGATCAGAAGTTCAAAAGCTATTCAGATGCAGAAGACAGGAGTTCAAAGGTTATTCAGAGTATGTACGGTGATTTTCCAAGAAGACCGAAGTGCCCCATTTGTAAAAGATCAAAGAAAAAGACAAGTAAGAAAAGTGTCACGATATCGTGACATATACAACAGGTAAGAAAAATTGTCACGATTTCGCGACATGTTGAAAGAGAGAGAAAAAGAAGGAAAAACTGTCGCGATTTCACGACATTTTGGAAGAGAGAGAAGAAGCAGGAAAAACTGTCGTGATTTCATGACATGTTGGAAGAGAAAGAGAAAGCAGGAAAAACTGTCACGATTTGGCGACATATTGGAAGAGAAAAAGGCAAGTAGAAAAACTGTCGCGATTTCGTGACATGTTGGAAGAGAAAAAGACAAGCGGAAAAACTATCACGATTTCGCGACATATTGGAAGAGAAAGAGAAAGCAGGAAAAACTATCACGATTTCGTGACATGTTGGAAGAGAAAAAGACAAGTGGAAAAACTATCGCGATTTCATGACATGTTGGTAGAAAAAGAGAAAGCAGGAAGAAGTGTCGCGATTTTGCAACAAGTTCGAAGAAAGAGAACAAGTAAGAGAAGTATCGTGATTTCGCGACATGTCGCATTTTCGCGACTAAAATAGGAGGGAGAAAGTAAGTTGGAAAAGTGTCACGATTTCATGACATGTCGCATTTTCGTGACTAAAATAGGAGAGAT
The DNA here is from genome assembly GCA_028583015.1 of Wollemia nobilis. Classification (NCBI taxonomy): domain Eukaryota; kingdom Viridiplantae; phylum Streptophyta; class Pinopsida; order Araucariales; family Araucariaceae; genus Wollemia; species Wollemia nobilis. Next base: position 390,715 of record JAQPPZ010002048.1, on the reverse strand, counting down.
AAAGCAAGTTTGAAAAGTGTCACGATTTCGCGACATGTTGCATTTTTGTGACTAAAACAAGAGAGAAAAGGCAAGTTTGAAAAGTGTCACGATTTCGCGACATGTCACATTTTTGCGACAAAAGAAAGAGAGGAAGTGTACGGAAGCAGAACTGTCACGATTTTGCAACAAAAGCAGAAAGCAAGACTTCGAAAGCAGAAGTGTCACGATTTTGTGACAAAAGAAAATAAGTAAAATACAGAAGTAGAAGTGTCATGATTTTGTGACAAAAGCAGAGAAGAAGACTTCGAAGGCAGAAGTGTCACGATTTTGTGACAATAGCAAAGAAGTGAAGTACGAAAGAAGAAGTGTCACGATTTCACGACAAAAGCAGAGAAGAAGACTTCGAAGGCAAAAGTGTCACGATTTCGCAAAAAAGTAGAAAGCAAGACTTTGAAAGTAGAAGTGTCATGATTTTGTGACATGTCGCATTTTTGCGACTTGAAAAGGACAGGAAGGTAGAGAAGCAAAAGTGTCGCGATATCGTGACATGTCGCATTTTTGTGACTCAAGAAGGGTAGGCAGGCAGAATAACAAAAGTGTCACGATATCGTGTAATGTCGCATTTTCATGACAAACGAATAGAGAAAGTGTACAAAGGCAAAAGTGTCGCGATATCGCGACATGTTGTATTTTCGCAGGCCAAAGCTAAGAGAAAGAGCAAGGAGAAAAAGTGTCGCGATATCGTGACATGTTGCATTTTTATGGGCCAAAGATAAGAGAAAGAGCAAGGAGAAAAAGTGTCGCGATATCGTGACATGTTGTATTTTTGTGGGCCAAAGCTAAGAAAAAGAGCAAGGAGAAAAAGTGTCGTGATATCGTGACATGTTGTATTTTCACGGTTGAGTTGAAGCCATCGAAGACCGATGATAGTCGACTAAAATTAGGGTTTATAGTGGTCATGAAAGCCAACTAAGATTAGGGTTTACAGTCGACTAAGATTAGGGTTTTCATCACAAGAATTTTGTTATAAAAGGAGGGCTATTTGAAGATTTGTAGAGTTGTTGAAGTGTGCGAAGTTCGGTCGTAGTGCAAAGAGAGCAGAGTGCGCAAAAGGGAGAAGATGATCATGAAGGTCGACTGTATCAAAGCAGAGTGTGCAAAGTGATTACGCAGAGATAGTAGAGTGCACAGAGAGGGCAAAGGTGAAGAAAGACCAATCGGGATCTTGCAAAAATAAAGGTATCTTTCTGTCAATCTTATAGATTCAAAATTGAAGTCCAGGTTGTAGCTTAGCATCAGGGGTTGGTGCTCCTTCCAAGTAGTTGCTTTGGAAAATTAGGGGTTGGTGCTCCTTTCTACTGGTGCGAGATAAATAAGGGGTTGGTGCTCTTTCCAGTGGGTGCTGGTAAATTGATTGTAAAAGTTGGTGCTTTGCAAAGGCTAGATTTGGATGGTAGTCCAAGCAGTCATTTTTGAGGAGTAACCACATTGGTGAACCTCATTAAATATTGCGTTGTGTGATGCTCTTGTGTTATAATTTATGTATCTAGTAATTAGTTTTAATTGCTATTGTATTAAGAGCTATAAATTCAAGTTTAAAAGAGCTACACTGATTCACCCCCCTCTTAGTGTCATTGTAAGACTAACAATTGGTATCAGAGCTAAGTTCCTGTACAAGCCTAACCGGTTAGGGTGATCTTGGAAGTAACACAATGGCAGGTGGTGAAGGTTTCTCATCAAAAAAAGCACCTTTGTTTGATGGATCTAATTACATGTTCTAGAGAATCAAGATGCAGACATATCTCTGTGCTTTGAGATATGACATCTGGGATTCAGTAGTTAGTGGTTACATAATACCCATCACTCCTCCAAAAGAGGTTGATGAAAAGAAATAGTTTGAAAGTAACTCAAAAGCAAAGAATGCTCTCATGTGCAGATTAGCAAACAATGAACTAGTAAAGATCATGAGTTGTAAAACGGCAAAAGAGATATGGGACAAACTAAGTATTCATGAAGGAGACGATAAGATCAAGGAGGCCAAGTTACAGACACATCGAGCTTAGTTCGAAGCATTAAAGATGAATGACAATGAAAACATTGAGGCATATATGCTAAGATTTAATGGAATCATTAATGCGATCAGAGGACTCAGTGAGGATATCGACGACTTTTTCGTCGTGAAAAAGGAAGATCTAAACCCATAGACAGAGAGTAGATTTTAAAGCCCTTAAAGATAAAAACGCAAAATAAGATTTCGAGGAAGAAGAGACGTCAGATGAAATGGAAGCAAACTTTGTTAGAAAACTAAAAAGGGGAAAAGGAAAATACAGAGGAAAGCTACCGCTTAAATATTTCAATTGTGGAGGCGTTGGGCATTTTGTGACTAAATGTCCACTTAAAGAGAAGAACAAAAATGATGAAGGATCGTACCAAGAAAGAAGTGACTGGAAGAAGAAAATGAATTTCAAAAAAGGCAACTTCAAGAAGAAAAGTTTCATCTCTAGGAATGCCAGTTCATTAGAAGATAGCTCCGGTGAGGTTTCTGAAGAGGAAACAGGTGAAGCTCTTTTCATGGCATTTGAAGAAGTAAGATCACAAAAGGAAGAAGGAGTGAACTCAGAAGTATGTGGTGAAAACCTTGAGGTTGAAGTAGATCTAGAAGGTGAGTTGATCTCTACACTTGAAGAGTGGAGAATAGAGAAGAAAAAGAATAAGAAACTTTCAAAAAGGCTTGAGGATGCAAATGAAATCATATCCAGTTTGAAAGTACATATAGAAGAATCCAAAAAAATCTTCGAATATCTCAAAGTGCAAATAACCATGAAAATAGATGATTGCAGCAAGCTAGAAGAAGAGATTGTTGGTTTAAGAATGCAACTAGAAGAGATGAATAAGAAAATTAGTTGTTATCACAAACGTGAAGTAAGTTCTATGAAGCTAGATAAAATCATAAATGACCAAAGGCCTGCAGGCATCAAATTTGGTTTGGGTTTCATCGAAGGAGAATCATCAAATGGATCAAAGGCCAAAAATGTAGAATCCATAAAGAACAAAGATAAGAAATAGGTTGATCAAGGAAAAACATCTCATGCAAGAGAAAGCAATAATACCAGGCACGAAAGGAGAATTGACAATGATGGATTCACCAATGTCACACATCAAAGAAGAAGAAGACCTATGGCTCCTACGACAACATGGCAAAGACCTTCACCCAGGTTCAATTATCCCTTTTATGGTTTCTATTTTAAATGCAATGGCTATGGACATAAAATCTCAGATCGCAAATATAATGTAAAACCAAGGAATTTCTCCAGTAGAAATGCTTTTTCTCCTGTGATGAATTATACAGTAGAATTTTATAACTATCATAATTTTGGGCACATTGCAAGAAACTTTAGAAGTACATTTGCATCAAATCAGTATTAGGCAAGAAAATCTCAACCAAATAATATGATACAAAATAGAAAACTTCCTGAAAAACATGCACAAGCTGTTGATAAGGGAAAGGCAAAACAAGAACCCAAAACTACTATCAAAATAGAGTGGAAAGGAAAAGAGTGAATTAAGGAAGAAAAGGAATCCTTAATCGTACAAACATCATTTAAAGCATAGAACAAATATGTACCATGGATACTTGATAGTGGATGCTCCAGTCATATGATAGGTGACAAACAAAAATTTGAGAAGTTACAGAAATATGAAGGTGGTTCGATAAAGTTTGAGAATAATGATGGAGCTAAGATAGTTGGCAAAGGTTCGGTTAAAATTAGTGAGGAAAAAATTAAGTCGGAGGAAGTCTTGTTTGTGGATGGTTTGAAACATAACCTGTTGAGCGTAAGTCAGATTTGTGATAAAGGTCATGAAGTAGTTTTTATGAAGCAGGGTTGTGAAGTCAGAAAAACAAACAATGGAAAATTGATAGCAACTAGAGCAAGGACATCTAGAAACCTGTACACACTCTTAGAGACTTCAAAAGGAGCTTGTTTTATTGGACATGAAGAAGAAAATTGGTTGTGGCATAAGAGACTCGGTCATATCAATTTTGATAATCTAGTAAAAATCACCTCAAAAGGGGTAGTGAGAGATATTCCCACCATCAACAAACCTGCAAACAACATTTGTGCTTCATGCCAAAAGGGGAAGCAAACTAGAGTCACATTCAAAACAAAAGAGTACTTCACAAGCAAACCTTTGGAACTAATACACAATGATTTATGCGGACCCATGAGAACACAAAGCATAAATGGTGAAAAATATTTTATGTTGTGCATTGATGACTATTCTAGAATGACATGGATATTTTTCTTGAAGCATAAATAAGAAGCTTTTGATATGTTCAAGATTTTCAAAAACCAGGTTGAGAATAAAACAGGAAAGAGGATCAAATGTTTAAGATCAGATAGAGGAGGAGAATTCATTTCAGAAGAGTTTACAAAATACTATGAAAAATACGATATTAGGAGACAGTTTTCAGCAGCTAAGACACCTCAGCAGAATGGAGTGGTAGAAAGAAAGAACAAGATAGTGCAGGAAATGGCGCGGACTATGCTGACTAAAAGCAAACTAGCAAAAATATTTTGGAAAGAAACAGTCCATACTGTGGTGTATATCCAAAATAGGTACATGCTGAGAACACATGAAAGCAAAACTCCTTATGAATTGTGGTTCGGTAAAAGGGCAACAACAAAATACCTCAAAGTTTTTGGCAGCAAGTGCTACATCAAAAGAACTGAAGATAATCTTGGTAAGTTTGAAGATAGAGCGGATGAAGGTATTTTTGTTGGTTATTCGTCAAAAAGCAAAGCTTACAAATGCTATAACAAGAAGCTAAAGAAAATTGTGGATAGTGCTGATGTTAAATTTGATGAAGGTAGAGAATGAGTAATTAGCTATGAAATGAACTACCCAATTTATGAAGAGGTTATTGAAGGAGATGAGGAAAATGAAACGGAAAAGATACAGAAAATTGACTCGGATGATTTAAGTTGTGATTCAAAAGTGGAAGAAAATAAGAAATTCAAAACAGGAGTTGCGAGAAAAATCATCCTTGAGAGCAAATAATTGGAGACCCCAAAGTTGGTGTTCAAGACAAGAAGAAGAGTAGTAAGTAACTACTCTCTATTATCTAGCATCGAGCCCAAAAATGTTGTTGATGCAAGTAAAGATGAAAGTTGGATGAAGGCAATAAATGAAGAATTAGATCAGATCGAGAAAAACAAAACTTGGGAGTTAGTACCTAGACCTACAAATAAAAATATAATCGGGACTAAATGGGTTTTTCGAAACAAATTGAATGAAGACGGACAGGTAGTCAGAAACAAAGCAAGATTGGTATGTAAGGGTTATGCACAAGTTGAAGGCATTGAATTTGAGGAAAATTTTGCACTAGTAGTGAGACTGGAGGCAATTAGAATGTTTCTAGCTTTAGCAGTCTACAAGAATTTCAAATTTTATCAAATGGATGTAAAATCAGCGTTTTTGAATGGAAAACTTGAAGAAGAGGTTTATATTGAGCAACCAGATGGTTTCCAACTTGGTGATGATCCCAACCTTGTTTGCAAGTTGAAGAAAGCATTATATGGCTTAAAATAGGCACCCTGAGCATGGTATGCAAGGCTAGACAACTATCTCACCCAACAAAGGTTTAAGAAAGGTATGGTGGATAGTAATTTGTATGTCAAAATAGAAAATGGGCATCTTATTGTTCTTGTTGTATACGTAGATGATATCATATTTGGCAACAACAAAGATGAGTCATGTAAAGATTTAGCAAACAAGATGCAGAAAGAATTTGAAATGTCAATGATTGGTGAACTTTCGTATTTCCTCGGGTTACAAGTTAATCAAAATAAGAAGGGCATATTTATTTGTCAAGCTAAATATGTGAAAGAGATGTTGAAAAAATTCACAATGGAGGACTGTAAGCCAGTTAGCACTCCCATGATGATAGGTTTCAAGTCGACCAAGGATGACAAATCTCCACATGTTGATCAAACCATGTATAGATCTATGATTGGAAGCTTACTGTACCTGACAGCTACCAGACCAGATATTTTGTAGGCAGTATGCATGGTAGCATGATTTCAGGCTAATCCCAAGGAGACTCATGTGATAGCAGTAAAGAGGATTCTTTGGTACCTCAAGGGTACTATGGAGTATGGGTTATGGTATCCGAAAGGTAAAGACTTCACCCTCATTTCGTATTTAGATGTAGATTGGGCAGGGTGTGTAGATGATAGAAAGAGTACCAGTGGAGGTGCATTCTATCTTGGAGACAGATTGGTCACGTGGCACAGTAAGAAACAAGAGTCAGTTTCTCTATCGATAGCAGAGGCAGAATATATTACAGCAACAACATGTTGTACGTAGGTATTATGGATGAAACAAACCCTAAAAAATCTTGGTATCAGCTTCAGTGAGACAATATTAGTTAAGTGTGATAACACAAATGCCATTAACATCTCCAAGAATCCGGTTATGCATTCACGCACAAAACACATTGCTATCAAGTATCACTTTTTGAAGGAGAAAGTTGCAGAAGGTGAGGTTAAATTAGATTTTTTTTCAACTATAGAGCAAGTAGCAGATATCTTCACAAAACCATTTCCCAAGGAAGTTTTTGAGTACCTTCGTAATAAATTGGGAGTGATCACACTTCCCAAGAATTGACTACCTACAGGAATCACATTCTCAGATGGAGTGGTCATGATTGTTGCTAAGTGTAATAAATCATGCTTGAGAATGTTGTGCATGGACTCAAGGGGATTCTGCAGTAGCCCTTTGGTATTATTTTCAAAGGGGGAGAAGAGTTATAGGAAATTGCACATGTGTTGCCAACAATTCCAAAGGGGGAGATTGTTGAGCAAGGTGCAACAACAGTATTGTCATTGTTGTCAACACAGTCAGATAGATCTGTTGATGCAGTGGATAGGAAGTTCAAAAGCTATTCAGATGTAGAAGACAGGAGTTCAAAGGTTATTCAGAGTATGTACAATGATTTTCCAAGAAGACCGAAGTGCCCCATTTACAAAAGATCAAAGAAAAATACAAGTAAAAAAAGTGTCGCGATATCGTGACATATACAATAGGCAAGAAAAACTATCGTGATTTCGCGACATGTTGGAAGAGAGAAAAAACAAGAAAAACTATCACGATTTCGTGACATGTTGGAAGAGAGAGAAGAAGCAGGAAAAACTATTGCGATTTCGTGACATGTTGGAAGAGAAAGAGAAAGCAGAAAAAACTATCACGATTTGGCAACATGTTGGAAGAGAAAAAGGCAAGTAGAAAAAGCGTCACGATTTCACGACATGTTGGAAGAGAAAGAGAAAGCAGGAAAAACTATCATGATTTCGTGACATGTTGGAAGAGAAAAAGACAAGTGGAAAAATTTTCACGATTTCACGACATGTTGGAAGAGAAAGAGAAAGCAAGAAAAACTGTCGCAATTTCGTGACATGTTGGAAGAGAAAAAGGCAAGTGGAAAAATTGTCACGATTTCGTGACATGTTGGTAGAAAAAGAGAAAGCAGGAAGAAGTGTCGTGATTTCGCCACAAGTTCTAAGAAAGAGAACAAGTAAGAGAAGTGTCGCATTTTCGCGACATGTCGCATTTTTGCGACTAAAACATGAGAGAGAAAGTAAGTTTGAAAAGTGTCGCGATTTCATGACATGTCACATTTTCGTGACTAAAACATGAGAGAGAAGGCAAGTTTGAAAAGTGTCACGATTTCGTGACATGTCACATTTTCGTGACTAAAATAGGAGAGAGAAGGCAAGTTTGAAAAGTGTCGCGATTTCATGACATGTCGCATTTTCACGACAAAAGAAAGAGAGGAAGCGTACGGAAGCAGAACTATCGCGATTTCGTGACAAAAGTAGAAAGCAAGACTTCAGAAGCAGAAGTGTCGTGATTTCATGACAAAAGCAAAGAAGTAAAGTATGGAAGCAGAAGTGTCATGATTTCACAACAAAAGCAGAGAAGAAGACTTCAAAGGCAGAAGTGTCACGATTTCACGATAATAGCAAAGAAATGAAGTACGAAAGCAGAAGTGTCACAATTTTGTGACAAAAGCAGATAAGAAGACTTCGAAGGCAGAAGTGTCATGATTTCATGACAAAAGCAAAAAGCAAGACTTTGAAAGCAAAAGTGTCATGATTTTGCGACATGTCGCATTTTCGCGACTCGAAAAGGACAAGAAGGCAGAGAAGCAAAAGTGTCACGATATCGTGACATGTCACATTTTCATGACTCAAGAAGGGCAGGCAGGCAGAATAACAAAAGTGGCATGATATCACGCAATGTCCCATTTTTGCGATAAACGAATAGAGAAAGTGTATGGAGGAAAAAGTGTCGTGATATCGCGACATTTTGTATTTTTGCGAGCCAAAGCTAAGAGAAAGAGCAAGGAGAAAAAGTGTCACGATATCGCGACATGTTGCATTTTCGCGGGCCAAAGCTAAGAGAAAGAGCAAGGAGAAAAAGTGTCACGATAACGCGACATGTCGTATTTTCGTGGGGCAAAGCTAAGAAAAATAGCAAAGAGAAAAAGTGTCGCGATATCGCGACATGTTTTATTTTCACGGTTGAGTTGAAGCCGACGAAGACCGATGACAACCGACTAAAATTAGGGTTTACAGTGGTCATGAAAGCCGACTAAGATTAGGGTTTTCATCACAAGAATTTTGTTATAAAAGGAGGGTTGTTTGGAGATTTGTAGGGTTGTTGAAGTGTGCAAAGTTCGATCGTAGTGCGAAGAGAGCAGAGTGCATGAAAGGGAGAAGACGATCGTGAAGGTCGACTGTATCGAAGCAGAGTGTGCAAAGTGATTACATAGAGAAAGTAGAGTGCGTAGAGAGGGCAAAGGTGAAGAAAGACCAGTTAGGATCTTGCAAAAACAAAGATATCTTTGTGTCAATATTATAGATTCAAAATTGAAGTCCAGGTTGCAACTTGCCATCAGGGGTTGGTGCTCCTTCCAGTAGTTGCTGGAAAATTAGGGGTTGGTGCTCCTTTTTACTAGTGCAGATAAATAAGGGGTTGGTGCTCCTTCCAGTGGGTGCTGGTAAATTAATTATAAAAGTTGGTGCTTTGCAAAGGCTGGATTTGGATGGTAGTCCAAGCAGTCATTTTTGAGGAGTAGCCACATTGGTGAACCTCGTTAAATCTTACGTTGTGTGATGCTCTTGTGTTATACTTGTTGTATCTAGTAATTATTTTTAATTGCTACTGTATTAAGAGCTGTAAATTCAAGTTTAAAAGAGTTACACTGATTCACCCCCCTTTCAGTGTCATTGTAAGACTAAAACTATTATATCTTCAAATTCATTTATTGATTCTCTTTCAACTTCACTTTCAACCACTTTATTAAATTCTATGGAAGGTTCTGTCCTATCACATATCTCAACACTAATTAGATTTAGGACACCTCCATTATATGAATACTCATGCACTTCTAGACATGAACCCATCTCTACACAATCCTCATTGGTGGATGTTGGCTTGACAACTTGCACCTCCTCTTGGACGATATCTAAGGTGGTTATAATATTTGGAAATTCAAATTCATCCCTTTGATCATTCACCTTAGGAATGATTGGAGTAGAGGGTGCTATATTCGATGGTTGGTGTAGGTTGGCATCACTAAATTCATAAGAATATTCTTTCATGGTAACATGTTTTACCTCTTCTATTTTTGAAACACACAGTTGTTCTGCCCTTACTAGGACCTCATAGATTGTAGCTAAAGATGGGTCATCAAAATTTTCCCTTAAAGATATAGCCAGTACGGGGTGTATGGCTCCCATGTATACTTGAATAGCCTCCTCTTCTATTGTATAAAAAAATTCCCACATTTGAGAGTGCAACTCACAAAATCTCTCATTGAATTGACTCATGGATTCATTAGGCTCTTTATGAATAGAGGTAAGCTAATTTCCTACAACAATGGAGTCAACTCGATTTCCTACATGGTTAAGAAACATTGCTTCTAATTGAGCCCATGAAGTGATGGAAGCTACAGGAAGATTGATAAACCAGTCATGCACAATTTTATCCAATGTGTATGAAAATAGTTCACATCCAACATCTTCATGCATTATTTGCCACAAACTCATATAGTATTTGAATGCATGAATGTGTACTTCAGCTGACCTAGTTCCCTCCTACCTAAAATGAGGTAGATAAGGCACAAGATCCATAGGCACCTCATGTGAAGGCCTAGGTATGTTTAAAGGACTACTTGCCATCATTGGAGTAAAACTTGCAATAGTCAAGGAGATATAACTTTAGTACCAATTTTGTTAGTCAAATAGAAATATCTTACGAAGAAGCAAGAAATGACTAACAACTTTAAAAGCATCATCCAAAAGATATGTATCAATTAAACCATGACATTGAAGAACAATTCTCAATTTTGTAAAAAGTTTTAGTATTAACACATCATCAAATAGAGAATGTTAGAATCAATAAGAGTAATCATATGGAAACAAAACCTCGTTAATCAAGACCAATGTCTATGAATAAATATTTCAAGTAACATGAACAATTTAGCATCTAAATAGAAATGAAATAAATCAATTCAGGACCTCTTAGCTCCCAAAGTGTTGAGTGCTAAAGGAATCCAAAGATGCTAATCAAATGGACTTGAAATATTTAGCAATTCAAAACTTTCAAAGTTACACCCATATCACATTCTTTCCTGTATGAACAATCCAAAAGCATTAGATCAATGAATACCAATTCATGCCCTCCTAGCGCCAAAATGTTGAGTTGTAATTTTACCCAATTGTAAAATTACACTCTCCTTTAGGATTTTGATCCCAAAACCCTCTCTTGCAAAGAAGTCAAACAAAACAACTTCTCCAAGGTCTCCGTTATATTAGCATTGGACATGTGTATTAGTAATATTAATAAATATATATCAATTAATGCTAGGAATAACTTAGTGATTGCAAGTAATTGTTAACAAGGGGCATGTGTTGGTTCATTTTACCATGTTAAATTAATGATTGTTCATAAAACTTAAATAAAAGTAAATGTGAATTGACCCTCATATGACCACGATGTAGTGCCTTAATTCCTTTTATCTTGGAGGATTTTAAGGTAGATTTTATCTTCTTTGGATTAAGTAGATTTTAAACAAGTTTTTATCTTGCATTAAATCCTACTTTAAACATGAAATTGAAGATTAAAATCTATCTATGAATGTGAATATGAAATGATGAATAGGCTCATTAAATATAGCTTCTTATCATGAAGATAAATATAGCCTTTGATATGATTAATAAATTATCTCTCTTTTATGAAATTAATTTTCATAAAGAGACAATAATTTATAGCCTTAAAATAGTGGCTTTAAAATGTCATTATTAATTATCCCTCTTTAATGAAATAATTTTCATAAAGAGAAATAATTTAATGCTTTAAAACAATAGCCTTTTAATGTAACATATAAAATTACCTTTCTTTAATGAAATCAGAATTTTCATAAAGAAAGGTGCATTTATTACTCCGAAAATGATGGCTTATGAAATGCCATTAAAATTTAACCTCCCTTTTATGAAATTAAAATATTTATAAAGGAAAGCTCATTTATGATAGCAAATAAATATGTAAAGCCAAACGAATCTGATTTGCCTTGAAAAAAAAAAAAAAAAATTGAAATTATAAAAAACCCTTAAAAACAACTGTTTTCAAATATATATATAAAATCGAAATGGCCTTAGAATGGGTTCGAATCCATTGCGTATGCAAGATTGAAGTTCTTTCTAGAGCTCTATGCATTTATTTTAAAGTTTTAATTTTTTTTTCGATTTTTATTTTAATCTCTGAAAATTAAAATAATCTGCAAAAGAAAGTTAGAAAAATAGAAAATAAAATCTGGAAAACATGACATAAAACTAGAAATATAAACATGTAAAACACCGCCAGTATAATGCCACCCAATTCCTGCAAAACCGAAGATGTGAGAAATTCTTGCATGCAACCTAGTTACCCGAATCTGCATTTGCACAACTCAAAATAACCTAGGTGCAAGCTTCTAAGGAAAAAAACAAATAAATTTCATGTTTTAAACCTTCAATAGTGCAACCAAAAAAAATTGTATTTAACACCCTCTATAAGCCTAAACATGAAAAAGGGAAAAGTAAGCATGTATAACAAGCATGCAAAATAAAACTCCTCCAATATTTCACATTAAATATAATTTTTTGGCCTATTTTGTATTAAAAACACCTCTGTATTACATCCACTTTCCAGTAGCATTGGTATTCCAAAGAAGAACCAGCCTCTATTCCTTGTTTTGATGGCGTATTTAAAAAATATTTAGAAACTTTTCATTTCCTCTATCCTCTTCTCTGGTTTATCTGCACACTGTTTGTTTTGGCTCTTAAAACATTTTGATTTTCCTTTCGAAAACCATATGTAACATATGCTTTACTGTAATGCTTCACTTGGTGCAACTAACACGTGTTATCATGAGTGTTCGTAAATATTTACTATGGTAATATCCCCCACTTCCGCATAAATATTTGAAACATGCGGGCTTTGTCCACATTTTATTTATTTAAACAAGTCGATTAATAGGTCTATAATATTAATGCACATCATACATTTTGATTTATTCCACATCACCATCGTAGACCTTTGTAAACACTTTCAAACACCAATTTCAAAGCGACGAAGATATATGGCGTCACCCGTTTAATGATAAGAGGACACTAAACTGCTGTCGTCCCACATCGAGCCCATTCGGTTGTGTGTCATCAGCTCCATGGGCGCATGTGCCAACAACTTGGAGTTACACTATTGCATCTAAATTTTAAATATGCCTAGGAATATTTTATCCGTTCGAATCTATGTCAAAAAAACTGTGCCTAAAAATAACAATGACCCACCTTTGGATATTTGGCCTTCGATGACGTGCCTCGCTATTCGACCAGCGGTATCATCCACTCCGCTCTAATCCTCATCGTGTCCAAAGATCCCATGTAGCTGGTCCACGTTACTGCCTAGTCGACAACCATTGCTAGCATGGTAAATGGCCAAAATTTTGGTAAAACAATAATGTGAACATTATTCATTTTGATAAACTCTTTCTCATCACCGCGTAGCTATTCATAATATACCCTGTACTTTTGACATATTAGAAAATGCTGGTGATATCCCGCGATGATGGCTTCTTCGACAACGTTTTCCAGTGAGTATGGCTCTTAAAATTTGGCCATGTAATTGGATTATACAATGACATTCGAACCATAGGGCCTGTTTATGAAGATTCTGCCCATCACTCCACATCAAAACCTCGTTGATCCTATCCACGACATCACTATCACACTCTAGTTATTCTTTGTATTTTATTATGCCCTAAATGCTGCTTGATTTGTCGAATATCCATGGTCTATGCTGTCTGCGTTCAACTTGGCGTTCTATGTTTGGGTATCACCATTGTGATCTCCCATCAAGGTCCACACCATCGTCATAGCCAACACATTTAACCATTGAGCAATTCATGGCATGTCCTTTCCACCCATCACGTCGCTCACTAGTGGTCCTAGGATTCTTTGCTGCATACATTTAATTTTCCTCACTATACCCTCGACAAAATCTATTGTCTAGTTCACTGCTACCACCTCACCGGTCCTTTATTAGCCCAAGCATCTCTGATTTATGTTCTGTGCAATGGGATAGACCGTGTTTCCCAAATTAGTATACTAGGTCAGAGCCACATCAGGCTCGAGCAATCCACATGGTAAATGGACAAAAAAATGGTAAATCAGCCTCCTCTACATACAACCTCTCTGAACCATGATGCCGCTGCCCCCATTCATCCTATCTACCAATGCTTTGTCCCTTCGACGTTTGTCCACGTCTCTGGAGAGCTCATTCACGCTCTTAACCTGCTGGCTTCAACATAAATTTCTCCATGGCGATGAGCCTTTGGTATGGCTGGTTTAAACATTTTTCAATGGCTGTGCATAATCTTAGATCTCGGCCGTGGTGTCCTAGCTTTCAATGATTTGCATACCAAAACATACCAATTTTAGATTATTCATTCAACCTATTAAACTTGCACCATATAACATTACCTCGAAAAGAGGTTATTAATACATGAGTGCTTATTTCTTTTTATTTTTTATTAAACTTTTTATAGTAATGTTATTATTATATGTAATAAAATATATTTTATTACATATAATATATTTCTTTTAAACTTTTATTACATATAGGACATATATAATAAAAATCATCCTTTTTTTTTTTTATAACAATAAATTTATATATATGGGAAACATATATATGAATTTACATTTTATGTTTTATTGTATCTCTATTATCATATATATATATATATATATATATATATATATATATATATATAAACTTTTTTTTGGATGAAAAAGCCATTATATTAATAAAATAATGTTTAATTATATTATTTGACAACAAACCAACAATAAAATTGTTAATAGCAAAAATTAACGATAAATATCGTCAAAAATAAAATTTTGACGATAAAAATCGTCGACAAGAAAAAAATGTCAACAAGAAAATATCGTCGACAAGGAAAAATCGTCGATAAGAAAATATCACCGAAAAGAAAAAATCATCAATAAGAAAATATTATCGACAAGAAAAAATTGTCAACAAGAAAATATCGTCGACAAGAAACTGACGATAACTACAAACCCACAACAAAGCAAAGCATTACACTTAAAACAAAATGCAAACATCCAAATACCAAAATAAAATGTGGGTCCCCAATTTTGGGGTGAGTTGTGCAACAGTCACAACAGAGCTTCATCGAGCTAATTGGATAAAGGTGGCTAATTATTGTTGATACCATAATGGTAATTCAAAGGTTGGTAGATATTGGATCCATATTGAGGATTGGCCTACTCAAATTCTAGAAATTCAAAGACAAGACATCCAATGCATCCTGCATATGAGATATCTCTCTTGGTCCCATGATAAATATATTTTTGGATTGAACCACACTACTACGGGTGAGTATTTAGTTGCTCAAGGTTATTTGGCCTTATGCCATAATAATCCCAACCAATTTTATGATATATTTTCTCAGTTGTGGGCTCAAAATCTCTGGCCTAAGGTGAGGTTCTTTACTTAGATTTTATTGCATCGTAGGGTTCTAACTGGTGAGCAACTTATGAAACATGGTTTTCATGGCCCTTTTAGATATGAAATGTGTGGAGAGAATGTGGAAAATCTTAGTCATATTTTTATTGAGTGTACCTTAGCCTCTGAGCTATGGAGGAGAATGACCATCTTACTTACCTTACAGTGGTTCATTTTTTCTACTTTTGAATAGCTTTGGAGGGATTGGCATAAATAGGAGGGTGTTGATCATTTCATTAGGCAATTATTTTGGATGGGTTCTACCATCCTACCTTGGAATATTTGGAATAAAAGGAACAACCAAATTTTCAATCAATAACGAAAGGATATTCACTATATTTGGAAAAAGACCATTACCAACATAGTTGAATCAATCCAACAACTCCTTAATCACCTCAAAAATCCAACCAAAGATGGGATCAAGTGATGCAAATATTGAATATTAACTCTTCGAAGGGTAACTGACTTAAAAGGAATGTGAGTAATTGCAATATGGAAAGAACAAGGAATTGGCAGCATCCTTCTAAGGATTATGGAAAAGTCAATATTTATGGAGCCTCTAGGAGGAACCTTGGAAAAGTTAGTGCAGGAAGAATTGGTAGACTTTTAGATGACTCCCTGGTTTTCACTTTTGCTAAGAATTTGGGTATCCTTTCAAATAAACTTACTGAGGGGTATGGTATCCTCATAGGCCTTCAAGAGGCTTCTAAGGTTGGATGGGAAAAGGCGTTGGTTGAATTTGACTCCCAAATCATGATTAATATTTTGAAGACTCCCTCTAAGAATCATAATGTGGATTGGAGAATAAAATTTTTTTTTGACAAGATTCAATTAATCCAGATGGGTTTTTTGAAAGTGGAGTACAATCATGTGGTCAGAGAACAAAAGATGAGTGCTGATGCTTTAGCTAATTGGGCATTGGACAAAGGTGATCTTACTTGCTATGGCCACCCTCCTAGATGGTGGGCTTCAAAAAATAAGGGAAGCTTTGCTTTTATCCTTTCTTTGGATGTCTCTACTACTAGAGGTACCTAGTTCCTTTTTGTTTTGTTTTTGTTTCTCTTTGGTTCGGTCAGGGTATTTTAGTTCCCTAGCTTAGAAATTTCTTCTTATGTTTCCTCTGTTGAATCTTGCCTTAGAAGTATTTTGGCTTAGAAAGGTCATAGTTGTGTTTTATTTTTATTTTTATTTTTATTTTTTTAATTTTTCAATGGGTGTGTGTGTTTTTGTACCGTTTTGTTTTTGTGTTGTTTTTGTTGTTTGTTTTGTGTTTTTATTATTTTTGTGTTTTTTTTTTTTGTGTTCTTGTTGTTTTTCATGTTTTTGTATTTTGTGTTTTTGTTTTTTTAAAGTGTTTGTGTATTGTTTTATTGTTTTAATGTTTTTCTTATGTGTTTTGTTGTTATTTTTTATTTTATTATTTATTTATTTATTTTGTTGGTTTTTTTTGAGTTTTTTTATTGTTTTTATGCTTTTATGTTGTCTTTGTTTATTTTGTGGTTTTTTTCTTCTGTTTGTTTGTTTGTTTGTATTTGTTTTTAGATGTTGTATTTTTTGTGTTTGTTTGTATTTTTATGTTGGTTTGTTATTATTTTTGTTTTTTAGGCATGCTCGTTGAGTGTGCTGAAGGGGGCAGTACAGGTGCGAGCCCTGGGCGTTTTTTGTGAAATATATACCTTTGCCTCCTTGGGACTTAATCAAAAGTGGCATCCCATTTGGGGTGTTTTCCACAAAAAAAAGTTAAGAAGCTTTGTTATAGTCTTTAGGGAAGGACAATCTCTAATCACCTAAACCTTCTTAGGATCAACATGGACTCCCTCTTTTTTAAAATATACTAAATTTACTCCATCTTCATCATGCTAAACAAACTCTTCTCAAAATCAACATATAACTTGTATTTTTGAAGAGTTTGAAGTATCTCATGCTATAAATCTTCCTTCCATATCTTCTATAAATGAGAATATCATCTAAGTAGACTATCATAAATGAGTTGTTGTAGGGATGAAATATGTCATCCATCATCCTCATAAATTTGGTAGTTGTATTGATTAAGACAAAAGGCATAACTAAATTCTCAAATAAACCTTAATTGGATTTGAATGCAATCTTAAATTTGTCACTAGGCTCAAAGGGTATTTGTTGATAATCAAATTTGAGATCAATTTTAGTGAGGAACTTTATATCACAAAGTTGGTCCAACAAATCATCATTTCGAAGGAGTAGATAGTGGTTTTTTATAATGATTTTATTTAAAGCTCTATATTAAATATAGAGTCCATGTTTTACATATTTATTTGGAGCCACACAATGAAGCATTTGGTTTAATGTATCTCTTTTTTAATCCATTATTGGATTTGCCTCCTAATTTTATTATTTTTAATGACTGATCTATGATAAAAAAGCATATTAGACAAAGGAGAAGTAGGAACTAAATCAATGGAGTGCTTTACCTCACAATGAAGTAGAATACTATTTGGTGACTTAAACAAGTCAACATATTTTTCTCTAATTTGTTCCATCTACTTATGTTGTGTAGATGTTATGACTAATATAGCAATAATCCTCCCTTTTCTTTATGGCTTGATCATCAATAGAATGAATTTCCTTATTTTGGCTAATATCATATTGTATTATTTGGAATTGATTATGGAAATAAATATAGGAGGAGATACATCTTGTGTCCTAAAGAATTGACCTTTGATAATGATGATGATACTTTGAGGTCTAGACTTATACACACCATACCTCTTCCATATTAATGGTTTTTCCAAAATGACATCACGAATATCCAAGGGAACATCACATAAATTCTTTAACTTTGAAGGGTTTGATGAAAGAAGAGAGCATACATTTTTGAGTGACATGAAAGTCTCCACTCTATTGTAGTTGTGCAACATTATATGGTTATTACTGTTGTGTGATAAACAAACTCAAATTGTTTACAATCTGAGCAAAATTCATATTCTTTTGACTTCCACTATCAACTATTAAATGCAACGACTTACCACTGACCCATATTTGTGAGTGAAATAGATGTTCCTTCTTTTGTGACTATAGAGGGTTTAAACTCAGCAAATAATTATTGGTTGCTCTTATAATAATCACACCATTTTCTAGTCTTGACCTTTGAGGATTATTTTATTAGGTTTTTTTGTTCTACTTCCAATTATAACTATGGGGAAGACTTCATTTGTGTTGATTACTAGAAGTGTCACTCTTCCCTTTATTTGGGTGCTACTTTGTGTTCTAGTTCTTTTTATTTACTCATCCTCCTTTTTTTATTTTTATTTTTATACTTATGCTTCAATTTGATAGCAAGTTTATATGGATCTCCCAATATCTTGAATTTGAAGATTTTCCTTTCCTCTCAAATTGACCATTCCGATCCATTACGGTACTTGAGAATCCAATGCTTTTTTGTATCTTGAATACCTAGTTTTTGTTGACTTATTTGTAACATAACCTTATTAAGCCAAGGTTGATAGTGATGAAGTACTTATGGATGTTCTTTATGTAGCCTATAACCAAGTGCTATGTAATCCTTTGGATATTCTCTATGTAATCCCATAAGCATTTTATATGTAATCCTATAAGTATATTTCTATGTAAGCCTAAAAACATTATTCTATGTAAACCATGAGCATCTACATGTAAGCCTATGAGCATCTTGATGTAATCCTACAAAAACTTTTGATGTATTCACCCTTAGTGATATTTGTTAATCCACCTCCATGGTTAACCTTGATTAAAATATTTGATACATTTATTATATTGTAATTTAACCTTCAATTCAAGTTATATTATCTTGAGGTTAACATCTAACTAGAGATCCAATATCACTATAAATCTCTCCAATAAATGATCCATTGTATCAATTAGTGATATGTGATATCATGGGGGTGTCTATGGGCACCCACTCTTTATTTCTTCTATATATTATCTCCATTCATTTTTTATCTCTCTCTATGTTTGTCCTTATGCTCTTTTATTTCGCTCTTCTTGCTTTTTCTACATATGATTGTGGTGAATGTATGTTTCAAAATATTTATAGAAAATATTATGAATTCCAACATGGTATTAGATCCAAGACAAAACAACTTTACCCAGTTGCACAAAAAGTATATAGAAGGTAATTTTTGGCATATATAGTTGAACCCTATGTTCTGTTGGTAATGCAAGTAATATTTGAGAAGAGATGTGAGGCTATAATATTGCATGCATTATCCATGCTTTTTTAGTCAAGGGTGCATTTATATTTATACAAAATTTTTGGTTTGTTGGAAATTCATCATATTGAATATGGAAGGTCATCCACATGGAAATGTGGTGGATCACCTTCCATGAGTTAGGTAATCCAATTGGAAATGTGGCGATTCACCTTCCATGAGTTACAAAGTGTATATTAAATGAAAATTGAATGTGTATAACTTATCCTTTTGTATTTTGTCTTCTACTAATGCGTCAACGTGCTTAGAAATTAATTTTAGCTATGAAAATCTAAAATTAGAAAATTCCCTTTTTTAGTATATATTTTATTTTGTATTGTTGTGGGGCTCCAAATAATTTTTCCATATAGTTTATGGCAATTGTGTCCTCAACAAGGTTATCTACTAAATTTTTTATTCCTCTAAGCTTTCCAATGCTTCTTGAATGGATCAAAATAGAGTTTTGAGCACAAAATTATGCCCTTACCAATGTGATAAGAATGAAAAATTATAGGTTTAGGGCATTTTTAGGCATAAGTCCATGTCCCAAAATGGTCATAAACATGGATTAAAAGCACAAAGAAAATACACCTTTAGCTTTGTATCACATAAAATTAACTCTTCATATGAGCATTTTTCCAGGAATTACAAATATCAATACTAATAAAGGAACTTAGGACACATTGAAGACAATCTATCAATGGTTTACTCAAGTGAAATTAGTGAAGTTATAGACTTTTAAGAGAGAATATGAGAATGAAAGACAATAAAAATATTGGAAATTATTCCACAAGTTCTCATTGATATTACACACAAAAAGGTATATATGGTGAAGAACCAACACAAGGAGATGTTGTCAACAAGGTATTGATAACATTGACAACAAAGTGAAGCAATTATGCAATGATTATTAAAGAAAGAAAATATTTAAAATTTTGATGAACTGGAGGGACCACATATGTCACATGAA
Organism: Wollemia nobilis; assembly: GCA_028583015.1. Taxonomy (NCBI): domain Eukaryota; kingdom Viridiplantae; phylum Streptophyta; class Pinopsida; order Araucariales; family Araucariaceae; genus Wollemia; species Wollemia nobilis. Next base: position 370,423 of record JAQPPZ010002048.1, on the reverse strand, counting down.
ATAACTAAAAATAATAGAGAAAATTGGGAAAAAGCTTTTTTTGGAATACACAATATTTTCTAGAAATGAGCAGAAGCAATCCATCCTCTCAAATTTTATAAAAAAATATAAAAAATGATGAAAGATAGAAAGATATATTGGGAAGCCATAGGCACCAAAAATACTCACTATATTATCTATATATAATAATATCAACATTACGATAAGAATAATGATGAAGTGATGGGGGTATTTATCCCAATACCAAAATCCCAATTACATAAATGAAATTAACCTAAGATAACATAATAAGAAGACTTTAAGATTAATTACAAGTTTATAAGGTGGGTTTAACCACAACAATGTTAATTGTAAACCACATGACTTAAGTAGTAAAATATTATAATAAATTAAAAATATTGTACAATGAAATGCCCTTAGGCCAAACCAATCTTGGTCAAAAGTTAGATCACACTTTCAACACCTCCTCATAATTTGAATTAAGGGACCAAGAAGAGAAGACATTAGTGACTAATTTATCCCCCATAATGGAATCTTTTGTGGGCCTCTTCATTTTGAGGTATACTCATTTAAATCCCCCCATCATTTAAAATTTGATACTACAAAATGCTTCTTAAAAAAAGTCTCCTTAGGTTGTATTGTAGTCATCATTGATACTATTAGATACTCCCACATACATCTAAAGAACACTTTTGCTAAAAAATTAAATAAAGAAGAGAAGTCAAGATCACCACCATCTCTAAAGATAAATTACTTCAATCCTCCATAGTCACATAAGGTATGACTTGAAGTTTAGCTTTTCCTTTTACAATATACATCACTTTGCTTAAATACTTCCACTTGCTCTTCAACCATTTGATTTTCATCACCAAAAGAGGCTTTGCATGAACTTGTTGTAGAATTCCATTTTTGAGCACATGGTTAATCTTCAATTTTTCCTTTCCTTTTTGCTTAGCCATATAACCATCCAATTTGCCTTAACCTTCCTTGTGCGCAACCTTAAAGTATTTATTACCAGCATAAGAATCACGTATGATGGTAGCACTAGTAGTGCTACCATAACCTTGACAATACTTTTGTTGATCTTGACCTTTCTTGCCTATTTTTTGATCTCCAATTGTCATCTGGTATTAGCACCATTGTGGTACCACTAGTGGTGATATTTTCTCTTGACACTCCTACCTCATATTTACCAACACTGAGATATTTGTCTATTTGTCTCCCTATTTAACTTGTAGATCTGATTGCATTGATCCAATCTGCCAACCCCACTATGTGTTAGCTAGTAGATCTTGTCTTGAACCTTTTCCTTCTTTCCTCCCCATCCTCTAATTGCATGTCAAGATATTTCAAACTTGTGTTTAAACAACCTTATCCTATCTATGCAACTCGCCACCTTGCCCACTTGCTAATCTTGGTAGATTCTCCTAATGATCCTCCTGAGAGGCTATGGTTGCCTATAAATATAGCCCCCAAGATGGTCATTTTAAGATCAATTTTTGATATCCAAACTCATTCTTGTTTCTAACATAGTATTTTATGTGTAAGCATTTAATATTATTTTGAGTCATTCAATATTTATTTTTTAGTTGTACAATAACATTTTTTGGTCTCTTAGATCAAGACCTCTTTATCATTATTATCATTTTAGTACTTTAGCTTACATTTTATCTCTTTGTCCTATTTACAGAAGTGATAGTGCTATCAAACCACTAGTTGGTGGCATTTGTGCTCTTTTTTTCACATAAAGCAAAAGCAAAACACTTACGACGCTATCAAAATAGTGGTGCTTCTACCATATCTACATTTTATTTCTAGAATTGTTAGTTTTTATCATTTTACTAGTCTTTTCTTGTCTAAAATAGGGGTTTAATCATCACAACAAGTAATAAAATTATCTTTGGCTAGATCAGATAGACCCCTCTACACTAATCATAATTTTTTTCTTGTCTATTTTGCAAGATTGATATTAGATTTATAGGTCTTAACAAAAGCATTAGCAAGAGGTAATAGCATTGAAAAAACTTCTATTTTGTAACAAAAATAAAATTTCCCATCTTTGCCTTTGTTATTTTTAGAAATTAGGATCAATCTCTGTCTATTGTAGGCCCAATTAGGATTTCATTTTTATTTTATTTGTAATTTAACAAAGGGAAAATATTGAACCTCTATTATTTAGAAACACATAGGGAATAAATAAAATCTTCTCATTTATGGGCATTAATCAAACTTGCATGTAACTTCTAATTTTGTTTGCTGCATCACTTCTCATATCCCTTGCTTGAAATAAAATTGTTTATTTCTATTTATTATTCAAAATAAAAGAATCATTTATGTCTTAGGTATTTGCATGTTGTATTATTGTATGCACATCATATATTAGGTTAAGGTTAATTCTAGATAGAAGGAATCTTAATAGGAAACTGAGCTTACTGTAAAATGTAGGTGTTTGTAAAATAACCTATCAAACTAGTTTTAAAATTTCACATCCTATAGTCCCTTGAAGTGAGGAGAGCAAGAGGTAGGATACTCACATTGGATCCTCTTTGTTGTCCTTTTGCATTCCTCTCCTTCCCTTTTCCCCTTATCACATTTTGGTGAAACCGATGTGAACACCACTGTGGTTCCAAGATACCTTTTGTCTTAGCTAAAAACCTTAATCAAGACAAAAGTTTTCCACATTTTAATCAAGACCACTTAATTTTGTGTGTTTAGTTTAAATCACACTAAATTAAGATAATAAGAATTTTTGTCACCCTAGAATGTCCTAGTCATATGACAATGTCTACAAGCTAAAGCACACACACCTCATGTTGAGCATCATAGCTAGAAACTTTATGGGTATTGAAATATCTACAAAGAAACCTTTAGGTTTTGTGGAGGCTAACTCATTAGATATGATATTTTATCTACTTTTGGGTTCTATTACAACTTTGCATGTGCTATACCAAGGAAAAAGAAAATAGAAAAGAAGAAAAACGTGTAAAAATAAATCCTAAGCTACGAGGACAATGCACCAAGATCTAAATCCATCCCATTTGCATAAAACAAGCTTAATTGGACATATTTACCATAGTATAATAATTAGAAATTGAACATACTTATTCATTCATACCCAATGTATTACAATGAAATTTACATGCCCTTTTATAGATAAAAACTAAAGGGATTCCATACAAAATCCTCTTAGAAAATATTGATTGCTATCTTCCATTCGTGACTAAGATCTACCTTCATCTAATAATCAGCTACCCTGAGGTATCTAAATATGGGGTTATTAATGTTGAGATATTTTGATCCCTTAGATGGGTAGTTATTGTAGCCATCACCCATCACTTTTGTTGGGGATTCCATCCAAACAGTGCACAATGGGCCATCTATAATTAATTCTTTCTTGGTTCAAGGATTAAGGCACCAAAGTTCTTCTAGGCCATTATTTATTTATTTGTAATGGTGCACCTATTGATGTTGTTGGTATACCCACTTCATTTAGATGACTAGTAGAGCATCTACTTTAGAAGGGTGCAGGTTGGTAGAGTAGGCTCACTCATGTGGTGGGTAGCTAACTTAGCAGTCACGTGGGTGACTGTGATGGGCCTACCTATATAAGTTAACCTTATTGGCCAATAGTGGATATGCTTTGAATTATTCTCTATACTCTCCATTTTCATCTACGAGTGACTTCCATGTGTCTAATTATTTATTGCAGGAAGGTCATTTCTTTTTTACTAACTTTTGATAAAGAAAGAAGTATGGGCTATCGAATGTCCAATTAAGGACCCACAGGCTTTAACGATCCTTAGCTGCCTAATTTGGGCACAAAAGAGCACCAACCATGGATGATAGATCCAATGGCTAACATGGTATCACTATCCACTCACCTTTTCTCATGCCATGAATATTAATATCTTCCCTTTCGATTTAAATAAGGCTATAACTTTTGACCCTCTTTTGTTGGTCTTCATTCCTTGTAAGTGTTTCTTTGAGTGAAGTGATAATTTAGGGAAACTTTCCTATAGTCTTGGTATCTTCTAAGGGATTTTTGGACTACTGAATATGATGAACCTAGACTATTCATGCCTTGTCCATGGACATGGATTCAAAAATGAGAGAAAAAATAGAAAATTTAAAAACAAGAAAAGGGATAAAATAATAATGAACATGAAGAGGAATAGGGCAGCTAATATAGCGGAATATTGTTTATCTTAATATTTATTTCCTTACACTCCTCTTTGGAGGGTAGCCTCACCTGGAATTAGTGGTAGCTTCTCTGGAGCTTCACTTATTCATCTTGCAAGAATGTTATCACCCTATGTGGAACCTCTTGCATTTGCAACTCAAGCTCTGCCTTTATGACATCTTCTGTAGTGAGGAGCTTTGACCACTTTATAAAGTCCAGCCTCTTCTCTATTTATAGCTCCATAAACTGCATATATTCCTACTTTGAATCAATTCTAAAATTCACTACCCAAGGGGAAGATAGCTCCCTTTGGATTAGGGAGTTTATAGGACTCAGTTTGGCAACTGCTACAACCAAGGCATGCATCTGGGCCTTACATTCTTGTATGAATTACTTCTTATCAAGCGTATCCCATATCTTATTTAGTATCACTTCTTGATTTAGGACATCAACAACTACTAAATCTTGATCTCTTGTTGAGGCAATACATGCTTGGTATCTTTTAGCTTTAATCATATTTCCCAAAAATCCCATTAGAGTTTGCTCAATCTCCTAAACTATTAGTGTGATTTATTAGGAAGCAATGCTAATAAATTCAAGTAGTTGGAATAATGAAGACATGTTCTTGTCCATGCTTTGTTAACAAGAGATACAAACCCCCCTTAGTAGACTAGTTGCATTTTGATATAAGATCTATAATATTTTTTTCTTCTTTGTTTTTAATTGCTTTTGGAAATTGGTCCTATTTGCAATGATTTGGGCCTCCATGGTAGCCATCCTTTCAATCAATCTATAATTATTCTCTCTTTCCTCCTCTAGGAGAGCAACCGTTATTGGGGTACTTACAAGCTATTCAATCTAGTTCCAGATCCCTCTAGAATTGAGCTAAGAGATTTTAAGGGTATTCCTCATCTTCTTGAGCTCCTTCTCCCTCTTCATTAACATATTTTCAATTGCTATAAAGTCATGGGTGATAATTTTATTTACCTCATTCATCAACTTGACATTATTTCTAACTTTGACACCTTAAAGGTTGATTTCTACCAAGCTCACTTGGTAATCCTACTTTGACATCTGCCCTTCTAGTTTGGAGACCATTGAGGTCAAGTTAGTGAAACGAAGGATTTTTCCATGAAGGTCAAACTAGCTCTCGAGTCCTTTTTTGGTCTTGCATCCCTCTTGGTTTCCTTCCTTTGTGTGTACTACATGACTCTCTCTTGGATATTCCTATAATGTAGTGGTATGCCTAGTGCAATATTGAGGACTTGCAAACTTACCAACAGGGTGGGAACACTAATTGGAATAATGGAAAATCAAAAGGGGTTGAGATGTGGAAGGGAAGGGTAAATATTTTCTAGCTAGAAGAGGCTAAGGGTTGATGTATGACATGGTAAGAGTGGAAGCTAATGGGGTGAGGACTTTGAAGATTGGGAGTGAAGGTCCCATATGTAAAATGGGTGTTTATGGAGATATATATGAAGTAGTGACTAACAAAGGGGGAATTATATGTGCTTGGAACAATGGGGATAATAACATAGGAGATGAGGAACTAACAACTAGAATGAAAAGAAGGATGTGGTAGGGGACTCAATAGTTATCATGGATGCAACCAATTGATATTGTATCCTTGAGGTCTCTCCTCTTCTTCTTTTGGTTGGAAAAGGGTTAGCATCATGAGGCAACTCCATTCCTCTTCACTATTGTAGTGTCGAGGAATTCATTTGAGGTGATGGCTCTATAATCATGATAGGATTTTTGCTACGTTTGAGGATTGAGGATGTAATGTCCCAAAAATAAATATTTTTTGTAAATGTCTCCTACACTTAATTATAAAAATGAAAAAGGGGTTCATGTGACTAGGAGACATAACTTAAGTTGTGTTTATTTATGTTTTATGTTTTTATGTTGTAATAAGGCACTTTAAGTGATTTTAGGGTTGGGAGATGTCAACTCCAAATTAGAACCTCACTCTATATAAGGGAGTGAGACGTCCCATTTTGGGTATGTTATGTTGATATCAAAATTGAATATTGAAACCCTAGAGGTTCCATGAGTTGAGATTGCAGGTCTTGCTCATTCCCATAGTGCATTGGAGGTGCATGGTTGGGGTCTTGGCAATATCATTGCAGGTGTTATTGCCCTAAAATATCAAAAATACAAAAAGAGGCATCCGTGAGGAGTTCGTGGCATTTTTGGGAGCATTTGTGTCATGTGTTTAAGATCTGTTGGCAGCCCCAAATCCTACGCTTGTATTTGGGGTCATTTTTGAGGAGTTTTTGCATCTGTTCAGCCTTAGGGTTAGTTCGTCCCACTTGCGGGAGTTTGTATCTACATTTAGAGTTCCTTGAGGACCCATTTGTCCATTCCAGCTGTTATATTGGTTTGGCAATATTTAATATATGATACTGGCTGATTTCTCCTCATACTTGTGTTATTTTATGAGCAAATTCAGAGTTACCTCCTTGCTGTACTTAATTTCTGCATTTTCATAGTAAGGGTTTGCTGTTCCTAAAAAAAGGGACATTACAAGTGGTATCAGAGCTAGAATCTTGCCAGCCTGTGATTCGTGGTGATAAGTGTGTTTCTGTGGTGAAAAGTTGTGCCCTAGTGAAAATCGTGGATTTTTAGGGGATTCACGGATTTTTAGGGATTTTTTTTAGAAAATAAAAATTGTAGATTTGGATACCCTTTTGACCAATTTGCAGTTCTGTGGTTTCAAAAAAAAATTTTGGTGGTCAGAATTTTCAGAATTTTAGATTTCCATATTTTTAGGGTTTGATAGGGTTTTATGCATCGTCCTCTTGTTCATCAATATTTTACTAGGAGAAACAAACTCGCTTTGGAAATGTCAAACAGGGAAGAGGTTGAGGAGCCCCAAAGGCCAGTTGATAGGACTGAGCAAATATTTGATGCCTTACTTGACATGCTGCAAAGAATGGTGTCCTTACAAGAGACAAATCAAAAAGAATTGAGGGTAGCTTTGGGCAACCCAAATGGCACAAGGAGGGAAGGAGAAAGGGGAGGCAACAACAATGGGCATGAGTCATAATCTAACTCACACACTCCCTTGCCTAGGCCATCCAAGCCTATGTTCCTTGTTCCACCACCTCCACCAGAGGAAAATGAGGTAACTGATGAATTAGATGAACGATTTTCTGCTTATAGTAATAAATCTGAGGGTTTTAGGGCAGCAGTTTCTTTTGATAAATATTTGAATATTGTGGGTAAATCTGTTGTTGAGGCTAAAAATGAGAAAAAGAAGCCCTTTTTGCATCAAAAGGTGACCATTCCCTCATTTAATGGTCAAAATGGTCTTACAGCTAGGGCATGGCTTCAAAAATTGCAAACTTATTTTACCTTGGAGCCTATTTTTGAAGCTGATGCAGTTCATATTGCTACACTCCACCTTGAGGGTAGTGCTTACTCATGGTGGCATCATGGGTTAGTAATCCAAGGGCATGGTGGTATTGATACATTTGATGAATTTTGTACCTGGGATTTGAACAGGTTTGAAAGGAGGAATGTGGAAGAGTATTTCAAGGAGCTTGCCACTTTGAAGCAAACTTCATCCATTCATGCCTATGTAGAGGATTTTGAACAACTTTCAGTTCAGGTACAAAATATTTCACCCAAGAGGGTAATTTTTATTTTTATGGATGGTTTGTTGGAACCTGTGAAGGGATTAGTTAAAGCTTTTGAACCAGCCACTCTTAAAGATGCCATTAAGAGAGCTTTAAGCTAAGAATCTGTTTTACCTCCTAGATAGAAATATTTTGCACATAATCCACCTGCTAGACCACCTTTTGTAGCCAAAAAAATAGTTTTTGGACAGTAGTATGGGTAGCAAGGAAACCTCACGCAACAAGGTGGAAATGAGAGAAATTTTTATGGCAGGAATCCCAAACATGGAGAAGGTTTTAGATCTAGTTTTCAGCCACCTAATAAGCCCCCAAATGGCCCATGCTTGACACAAGAAGAGAAATATGAGCTAAGGAAACAAAACAAGTGTTTCATTTGTAAGTCTCCTTGGCAAAGAGGTCATAAATGCAGAGAAGGAGGTATGAAAATCATTGAATTACATTCTGATTCTAATTCGATAATCTTGATTTTTATGAGGCGAGATGAGACACCCTTGGAAGAGGAAGCACAAAGGGAGTATGAGGAAGTTCTTGAAGGTTCCCTAGCCACTTTAAGTGGGCTGAATCAGTTTTGCACTATTAAGGTACCAGGTAGATCTTTTGATAAAAAGGTTATTGTTTTAATAGATGGTGGTGCTACTTACAATTTTGTTGATGAGAAGTTTGCCACTAGAAAGAATCTTCCTACAGCTATCATTCCTAGTTTTAGTGTTGCTATTGGCAATGGTGATCTTATCACATGCAACAAAGTGGTAAGAAACATAAAAAGTAATTTTGGCAACATGGAAGTAGATGAGCAATTCTTTGTTTTTCCCTTAGGAGGTATTCCACATATGGTTTTGGGTGTGCAATGGTTGTATTCACTTGGTGATTATGTTACTAATTATCGAAATTAGAACTGAAATTTGTGCTTGAAGGGAAAGATGTGGTGTTGCAAGGAATCAAGGAAAATGGGTCAAAATATTCTTGTAAAATTTTGGAGGTTTCATACAAAAGAATGGAGAAGATGATAAGGCATAAGGACGTTGAGTGGGCAGCTGTAATTTTTAGTTCAGAAGGGAAAAAATCAGCCACCTATCATCCTCAAATTCAAGGTTTACTACAAAAACATCTTAAGGTATTTTCCGACCTACCTAAAGGTTTGCCACCTAGTAGAGGTTTTCAGCATGTTATCGAATTGGAAGCAAATAGTAAACCTGTCATAATTAAACCTTATAGGCATCCTAAGGTTTTCAAAGATGAGATTGAAAAGACCATTGCTGATTTACTTGAGAGTAGGCACATTATTTGCAAATATGGGGTGAAGGTTGATCAAACTAAAGTTTCAGCTGTATAAAGATGGCTTATACCATCCAACCTAACGGAATTAAGGGGTTTTGTGGGTTTATGCAGTTACTACAGGAGGTTCATTAAGGGGTTTTCTTCTTTGGCTGCCCCCATTACTAAATTAAATAAGAAAGGGGCCTTTTCATGGTCCAATGAGGCTCTTTTAGCTTTTCTAAAGCTGAAAGATGTAATGAATTCCACTCTTTACTTTCTATTCCTAATTTTTTTGTTGCTTTTACTATTGCTTGTGATGCTTTAGGTGTTGGAGTTGGAGCTGTACTTATGCAACAAGGACACACCATTGCTTATGAGAGTAGAAAGTTCTCAAATGTGGAGAAAACTTTCAGCATCTATGATAGAGATGCTAGCTATCATGCATGCCTCGACCAAATTCAAGGAATACTTAGTGTGTGGCAAGTTTGTGGTCAAACCTGATCATAATAGTTTGAAATACTTCTTTGGGCAAGTTGAAATGAATGAAAGACAACAGAAATGAATAACAAAGTTGCAATCATATGATTTTGAAATTGAGTTTGTAAAGGGTAAGAAGAATTTAGCTGCTGATGCACTTTCTAGGCACCCTACTTTTCATGCTCTTTCCATTATTTTTGCTGATTGGAAGGTGAAAATTATGGCTGAATATGCAAAGAATGATTTTTATTCTAAACTAATAAATGGGAAAGTTGAAGATGACAGGTTCAACCATAAAGGACTGATTTTTTGCAAGGGAAGAGTGTTTTTAGTACCTGAATCAAATCTGAAACAAGCTTTAATTACAGCCATGCATGATGCTCCACTTGTAGGCCATCCAGGTTTCAACAAGACTTACAAACAGGTTAGAGAAATATTCTATTGGAAGGGTTTGAAAAGGGATGTCTTCTTGCATGTTCAGGAATGTGTTATTTACCAAGAAAATAAGGGGGAACATGAATTTGCAGTTGGTTTACTTCAGCCACTTCCTATTCCCAAACAAAATGGGAAAGTATCTCCATGGACTTCATTACTGGTTTGCCCAAGGTACACATGAAGGATTGCATATTTGTTATTGTTGATAGATTGACAAAATTTGCTCATTTCTATGCCATTTCAACAACTTGTACAGCCATACAAGTTGCTGATTTGTTTTTTAAAGAAGTTTTCAGATTGCATGGTTTGCCTAAATCCATTGTGAGTGATAAGGACAACAGATTTTTGAGCATGTTTTGGCAAGAATTGTTTAAGCTATGTGGTACTAAATTGACTCCTAGTACTAGCTACCATCCCCAAACTGTTGGGCAAACTAAAATTGTTAACAAATGGCTTGAAGGATATTGAGAAATTATGTTTTAGGTCAACAAAAGGCATGGGTTAAATGGCTACACCTTGGTGAATATTGCTACAATTCTACTTATCATATGTCCATAAAAATGTCTCCATTCAAGGCACTTTATGGTTATGATGCCCCACACTTTTCAGATCTGATTTTTGGTGATTCAAGGGTCCAAAAAGCTAAAGACTTTACAGCAAAAAATCAAGATATTCTTAATTCTTTGAAGGACAATATTCTTATGACACAAAATTAGCAGAAGAAGTATGCAGATCAGTAGCGTAGTGAGCACTCATTTGAGGTGGGAAACTTGGTTTATGTTAGGTTGCAGCCCTACAAATAGTCTACATTGAAAAGAAGTGGAGTAGAAAAACTCAAACCCAAATTTTATGGACCTTACAAGATGTTGAGTAAGGTTGGACAGGTTGCATATGCTTTGGAACTTCCAAGTGGAAGTAAAATACATAATGTCTTCCATGTTTCTTTTTTGAAGAAGGCCTTGGGCCAACATATTTAGCCATATTCAGATTTGCCACCCCTTGATGATGAAGGAAAGCTCATTCTTGAACCTGAATTGATCCTTGAGACAAGGGAGAGAAAGCTTAGGAGTAGGACTGTCAAAGAATATCTTGTGAAGTGGAAGGACTTGCCTATGGAGGATGCTACTTGGGAAGGTGCAGAAATTTTAGATGCTCCAGCTTTGACTTTGCTTGAGGACAAGCAATTTGAGGAGGGTGGACTTGTAATGTCCCAAAAATAAATATTTTTTGTAAATGTATCCTACACTTAATTATAAAAGTGAAAAAGGGGTTCATGTGACTAGGAGACATAACTTAAGTTGTGTTTATTTATGTTTTATGTTTTTATGTTGTAATAAGGCACATTAAGTGATTTTAGGGTTGGGAGATGTCAACTCCAAATTAGAACCTCACCCTATATAAGGGAGCGCCTGTGTACTCGAGCAAGCTATAAATTATAGTCGCCTGATGTGTTTCATTTAAATTTCCATCCCCGTTTGTTCGCATTTTTGTCACTGTTTGTTTGCATTTTTGTCACTGTTTGTTCGCATTTCCATCACCATTCGTTCGAATTCCTATCCCAAAAATGCAAGCAGCGATGGCCAGGGTCTCAGATCTTCCTTCGCAGTCAAAATCCGAACGCCAGGTCGTTAAATCACACACAGTCCAGCACAACCTTTCGCAAGCTTCGTCAACCAATCATAAATCAAGATTAAATTTTTTAAACTGGGAAAGCTAAGGTTGTCGGTTTAATTTTATTCGCTGACGTCAGTTACATTTAGCCGCTGCGTTGGGTTTAATTTTATTTATCCCACATTGGGTATACACAGTGCAAAATAGGGTTTAAATCACATTCGCCACACCTTCTACGGTGTGACTTCGGTCACATTGGTTGTTCCTCCGTGCATAGTTGTCGTCTTTCGGTTGTTAGCTGTCATTGTCTTGTTTAATCGTTGGTCGTCCAGTTATTCGTGTTGGTCTCTCGCGTTCGTGTTGCGTTCCATTCCCCCGTGTCTTGTGGTTCGTTCTCTGTCCTCCGTGTCGCTGTGTCGTCTCTGTGTTGTTCATTCTAATTATTCGGTCTACATCGTGTATCATGTCCGATCTGCTCGCATCCTCGTTGTTCCATCTATCGCATCTCATGTTTGATCTGCTCGCGTCCTCATTATCTAGTCTACTTGCATCCTCGTTGTTTGGTCTACGTCACGTCTTGTGTCCGGTCTACTCGCGTCCTCATTTTTCGGTCTACGTCCACTCGTGTCGTGTAAATTCTAGTTCAGTTTTTGTATCCCGCAGGTCGCTGTCAAAAGTTGTTAAAAAGTTGTCATAAACTGTCAAAAGTTGCTGTCAAGGAGGAGCCCAAAGTCCACATTAAATTCCGCGTCGCAGTTGGAGCGATACTTAAAGTGGAATCCAAATTTTTGCTCAACTCAACCAAATTTGGCAATAGTCGAAGCTCAAACGCTCCTAAGCAGGCTATGTTCACAAGTGCATGAACAAAAGGTGGCTCAAAGGACCTGACGGTCGACTATCAAGTTCAGAGATTCCCAATACAAGCGCAAGAAGACCTAATCGAAGCCCAGGTACAAAAAATTCTCCTTCTCCTTTCAAAATTGGTAGTTATAATCCACATCATCCACTAGTAGACCCTATGGCTACTAACCCTCCCCCAACTCATGAAAACATCACACAAGGAAACTCAAGTAACTCAGCCGTTTCCAACGATGAATCTCTTCGACTCTTACTAGAGGGTATGAACGAAATTAGTCTCAACCTAAAAAACCTAGTGCGAGCACAAAACCAGCTTAATCCCAATACTAATCCCCAAAATCACTCCCATGCCCAAAGGAATGAAGAAAATGTCGATCATGATGATGATTGGGAACAGCAAAGAGGCGATTCGGATAATTACAGGGATCGCTATCATAGACAACGGTATAACCAAAATCAAGAAAGGGATACGGGTTATCACCAACCGAGAGGCCCTAATAATTTTCCACGCGTTGATATGCCCACTTTTGAGGGTCATGATCCTCGTGGTTGGATAGCCAAAATGGAAGGCATTCTCGACTTATATCAAATTAAGGAAATTGATAAAGTCCCTTTCATCGCATCAAAATTAGGCACTGAGGCCTACCAATGGTTCGTATGGCTTAAACGAGAGAAAGGAGCTACTATTAACTCGGAGAAAATTCACTACCTCTTTTTTAGAAAGATTTGATGAAGGAGCTACCTCATCATACACAAGAAGACCGTTATCTCTTAAACAAGAAGGATCGGTTAGCGAATTCATTTCGGAGTTTACCAGTTTATTACCATACACTTTAGACCTCAGCTCTGACACAGTGGTAGGAGCTTTTCACAATGGATTGAAAGAAAATATTCGAGTGGAGGTAGACATGCACAATCCAACCTTGCTGAACGATTGTATAAGAATAGCTAAGCTGTTCGAGAAGAGAAATCAGTTGTCTGCACGACGTGAAACTTATAGTCGTCCTTCGTATCGCAACAATTCCTTTCATAGAAATGATCAACCATCAAGATACTTTTGCTATAAATGTCGCACTCATCACCCCAAGGAACAAGCATGTGCCCAAAAACAAAACTTTCATATTGAAGGCGATCAATATGAAGGAGAAGAGGAAGAACCTTACCAACCAGAAGAACCTATGCCAGAAGAACTACCAAGTACTCTAGAAGAAAAAGAAGAGGATACAATGGCGATCTCCATGCATGCCCTCATGGGTTTAACCGCCCACCATACCATCAAGGTACCAGGATTTCTTTACCAAAAAAAGGTGAATGTGCTAATTTATTCTGGCATTACCCACAATTTTATCGACATCAAAACAACAAAAGCTTTGAATTTATTCATTAACTCTTCCAACAAAGACAAATTCCAGGTTCTAGTGGCCAACGGGGTGAACGCACAATGTGTTGGTCGCACATCTCAAGTTTCCATAAAAATGGGAACTTATACCTGGTTTGGATCCCTTTTCGTCATGAATTTGGGGAACTCTAATGTCATTTTGGGAGTTGAATGGTTGGAAACATTAGACACGGTTAGCTTCAACTTCAAAAAATTATTTGTGGAATGGAAGGAAAACGGACGAGTCATTCGCTTACAAGGCATTACTACTCCTCCATCACAAATGGTGAGCTCTCATAGTATGGAGAAGATGTTAAAAAAGGGTGGATATGGGTTTATAGCTCAAATTAATTGTTTGGAAAAACAATCTCAAGCAACTTCGGATATTATTGCTCCAGAGTTACAAGACATCATAACACATTATGAAGAGGTTTTCCAAGAACCTAAAGGATTACCACCTAAACGATCTCATGACCATGCCATCCATTTGCTTCCAGGGAGTGTCCCACCTAACAATCGTCCTTACCGCTATCCTCAACCACAAAAGACAGAAATCGAACAGATCGTTCAGGATTTGTTGGATCACGGAGTCATTCGTCATAGCACTAGTCCTTATTCCTCACCTGTCGTTCTGGCTAGACGAAAAGATAACTCTTGGCGTATGTGTCCTGACTTTCGTTCTCTCAATAAACTCACTATCAAGGACAAATTTCCTATCCCCGTCATAGATGACCTACTAGATGAGTTGCATGGTGCAAATTTTTTTACAAAATTAGACCTTCGCTCCGGATTTCACCAAATCCGTGTCGAGAAGAAGATATTCCTAAAACTGCTTTTCGTACTCATGAAGGTCATTACGAATTTTTGGTCATGCCTTTTGGTCTCACCAATGCACCATCCACATTCCAAAGTCTCATGAACCAAGTGTTTCGCCCACTCCTCCGTAAGTTTGTGTTAGTTTTTTTTGATGATATTCTCATATACAACAAAACATGGACGGATCATTTACATCATGTGGATAAGGCCCTTCACATTTTACACAAAGAAAAGTTATTTGTCAAACGTTCCAAATGTTCATTTGGTGTTCAAGAAGTCGAGTATCTTGGTCATATAGTTTCACACGATGGCGTCAAAGTGGATCCCAATAAGATTAAGGCAATTCAAGAGTGGCCTTTACCTAAAACCATCAAGAAACTTCGTGGTTTTTTGGGTCTCACGGGCTACTATCGCAAGTTTGTACAAAATTATGGTAAGATTGCAGCACCTCTCACCGCACTCACAAAGAAGGATGCTTTTCGTTGGTCGACAGAGGCTTCTCAAGCCTTCGAAGCTCTTAAGAAGGCCATGTGTACAACTCCAGTATTAGCAACTCCCAATTTTCACAAACCATTTATTATCGAATGTGATGCGTCAGGAACTGGAATTGGGGCTATATTAATGCAAGAAGGTCATCCGTTGGCATTTGAAAGTAAACAACTCTCCGAGAAAAATTTGGGAAGATCAACATACGAAAAAGAAATGTTGGCTATTCTTCATGCAGTAGAAAAATGGAGACACTACCTAATCAGTAGCCGCTTCATTATCAAAACAGATCATAGTAGTCTCAAACATTTTCTTGAGCAGAGGTTTTCTTATCCAGAACAAAATAAGTGGTTAACCAAACTATTGGGTTATGATTTTGTTATCGAATACAAGAAAGGGAAGGAAAATGTAGCCACCGATGCGCTGTCCCAAAAATATGAAGACGAAGTAGTCATTAACGCTATTTCAGGTCCTTGCTCCCAATGGGTGACTCAATTACAAGATGATTGGTTAGCCAATAGCGAAACTGCTAAGATAATTCAAGAATTGTCTATCGGTTCCTCTAAACACCCTTTGTTCTCTTATGAAGATAAAATCCTCCGAAAGAAGAATCGCATTTACATTCCACACAATTCAGAACTCAAATCGAAGATCCTCGATGAATCACACGCTTCTCCATCAGCAGGACATTCAGGATTTTTGAAAACATATTTAAGAGTGAAACAATCATTTTGTTGGAAGGGATTAAAAGTAGAAGTCAAACAATGGGTAGCAAAATGCGAAGTTTGCCAGCGCAATAAAGGTGAAACAATCAAATCACCGGGGTTGTTACAACCATTACCCATCCCTGACTGACAGTGGGAACATATATCCATGGATTTTATTGAAGATCTTCCAAAATCGAAGGCAGGACAGTAATTTTTGTAGTCGTAGACCGGTTATCCAAATACGCTCACTTTCAGGCTTTACAACATCCATTTTCCACAAGCAAGGTGGCAAAGGTATTTATGGATTCAATTTTCAAATTACATGGTATGCCAAAAAATATTGTAAGTGATAGAGACCCCATTTTCACTAGTAACTTTTGGCGGGAATTATTTCGACTTAGTGGTACCAAATTGAACATGTCTTCACCCTACCATCCACAGACAGATGGTCAAACAAAAGTAGTTAACAAATGTTTGGGTACGTACTTAAGATGTTTTGCTCAAGATAAACAATACCAATGGAGCCAGTGGTTAGCATTGGCAGAATGGTGGTACAACACTTCTTACCATTACTCAATTAAGATGTCTCCATTTGAAGCATTGTATGGCACCAAGCCTCCAATCGTCATAGATTACGTACAAGGATCATCCAAAGTAGCAAAGGTGGATGATTGGTTCCAACAAAGGCAGTCTACACTCACCATCCTCAAAGAGAATTTAGTCCAAGCACAAAATCGTATGAAACAACAACAGGACTTGCACCGATCAGAAAGAACTTTTAATATAGGTGATTGGGTTTTCCTAAGGTTGCAACCTTACAAACAATCATCATTAAGGATAAAATCCAGCCAAAAGTTGGCTCCACGATTCTATGGTCCTTACAAAATTGTGCGTCGCATTGGAGAAGTAGCCTATCAGTTAGAGCTACCAAATTCATCACGAATACACCCAATATTTCATGTTTCATGTCTCAAAAAAGTAATTGGTCAGAAAGTGCGTAGTCAATCAGAATTACCAGTGCTCGATGAGGAAGGACGCATACATCTCCAACCTAAAGATATACTCCAACATAGAATACGAAGATTGAGATCACGTCAGATTCAA
The DNA here is from genome assembly GCA_028583015.1 of Wollemia nobilis. Classification (NCBI taxonomy): domain Eukaryota; kingdom Viridiplantae; phylum Streptophyta; class Pinopsida; order Araucariales; family Araucariaceae; genus Wollemia; species Wollemia nobilis. The sequence continues at coordinate 353,473 of JAQPPZ010002048.1, read as the reverse complement.
GAATTTCTCATCAAATGGCAAGATTTACCAGAGGAGGATGCCACATGGGAACCTGACAGTATTTTCCAGACATTTCCAGCTTTGAGGACAAAGCTTTTCGAGGAGGGGAGTCATGTTACATTCCAAACATAGCCTGCGTCGGCTATGTTTTCCAAATGTTTAATATTCACTATATATTTGATTCGCAATAGTTTAATGAAAATCATCTATCATTATTTTTCTAAATTCATTTGCGTTGTTCGCATTTGCCTATACGGCGAGGGTGTGCCCACCTCGAGTGGCGTTTGATTAATTTTATATTTTCGCTGCAAATTCTTATTCGATATCTTATATTTGTTCATTCTGTTTCGGAATATCCATCTCTGTATTTTTCATTGTGCAGAAGGATAGAAATATCCTTCCAAGTGAGACGTCCCATTTTGGGCATGTTATGTTGATATCAGAATTGAATATTGAAACCCTAGAGGTTCCATGAGTTGAGATTGCAGGTCTTGCTCATTCCCATAGTGCATTGGAGGTGCATGGTTGGGGTCTTGGAAATATCATTACAAGTGTTATTGCCCTAAAATATCAAAAATGCAAAAATAGGCATCTGTGAGGAGTTCGTGGTATTGTTGGGAGTATTTGTGTCATGTGTTTTAGATCTTTTGGAAGCCCCAAACCCTGCGCTTGTATTTGGGGTCATTTTTGAGGAGTTTTTGCATTTGTTCAGCCTTGGGGTTAGTTCGTCCCACTTGCAGGAGTTTGTATTTGCATTTTGAGTTCCTTGAGGACCCATTTGTCCATTCCAACTATTATATTGGTTTGGCAATATTTAATATATGATACTGGCTGATTTCTCCTCATACTTGTGTTATTTTATGAGAAAAAACTGAGTTATCTCCTTGCTGTACTTAATTTCTATATTTTCATAGTAAGGGTTTGCTGTTCCTAAAAAAATGGACATCACAGAGGATTCCATAGTTCTAGTAGATATTCCTATATATGGAAGACTTCCTTTGAAGTTGTTTCTTTCACTCTTGTTGCCTAGGGAATCATCCCTCCTATCATATCTTCATTGACTTCATCAACATAAATGATTTTTGTGTCTAGGTGCTCTAGGTCATATTTTTTTAAAACTTCTCATATTTATCTAATTGATCATACAGAGGTAATTCACATTAATTATTTATATTTTCTTATTTCCACCATTATCCCCTTAGGTATGTCAACTTAGTCGTATGAATGTGACAATTTGGGTTTATGTTGCCTTTATTTTCATAGGTCTCATAAGCCCTTTCTCTTGGTGTTGATGTTGGTGCTTGCTCTAGGAGCTACTTAAGATATAGTGTGCCTTATTCATTAGTCAATTTACTAAAGGCTTCTAGGGTTGTCCTTGACTCATGCTCAAACTTGGCCAAGTTTTTAAAGCTTGCAAGCTAGTCACAAAGTTATTCTTGGGGTCATATTTCCACTCCCTTGCTGCTACTTGAAGCTTAAGGTCCTTCAAATTATTCTCTAAAATATTGTGGATCCTACTCTTTATTAGATTAATCCCACCGAGGCTAAAGGGAAGTTTGTAGAAGTTGGTCTTACTTATTCAGCTCTTGAAATATGCATTAATGATGTCCATATGCATGAGAAATTCTAGTGTGAAAACCCGCTCAAACACTTACCTTAGTAACCAATAAGAAAAATTACCAAATCCATGCATTATAACAAGAGTGACATCCTTGATAAAGAATGAATATCCTTGGTGTTGGATCGACTAGCAATTTTCTAGGAGGAACTCAAGCCTTTGGTTAATTAGGGCTACCAATATTGGGACTATGATATTGATATCCTCAAATTCATAAGAGGAGGACCCTCTCAAACCCTCCATCCAAAAGATACAATACATGAATGACCATATTCATCTACAGGCCTTATAGCAAGTGTGGGGTATGTGCTAAGATTCTATAATAGAATCATATGAGTCAAGAATGCTAAATATCTAAAGTTTTGGAATTCATGGAATCTGAATAATTCTTCATGGATTATTTCAATAATATAGTCATCAAAGTCAAAAACCATCCTCTATTATTGGGTGTATGTTTTATTTTGTGTAAAATGCCAATGTGGGCTTGGAATAAATCCTGGCCTTCTCTCAAACCAAAGATGAATGTCAATATTCTTGCAATATCCTGGGTGCTTTTCCTCAAATTGTTGAGACAAGGGAAATTTTTGTGGTTTATCACCTCATATCAGATTCCCCTAAGAGATATTTTGATTTTTAGAGAATGGCATTATAGAGCTTAATGGTACATTCAAAACTATCAACAGTCTCACCTGTCTCCACCATTAACATCCTTGGCTTGAATGATAACTTTAAAATTTCCACTAAGACACCTAATCTCTATATTTTAAGGGTACTAGTTCTTCACACATGTGACTATAACCTCACAATAATTATGCACCCTGAGCACTAGGTATTGGGCCAAGATGGTCCAAATCTAGGCCAATTTGTAGGTGCTCTGGCCAAACTATTGTCTTACCATTTTTCTTAGATTCTTATTCCACTTTGATAGCTTAGGATCCATTACACCTTCTATAACATCCATTAAAAACTCACACTTTGTAGCTTGGGAAGCATGAGCTAATATCTCTTGTCCAAAGGTGGAATGGGAGGTAGCCATTGAAAAGATAAAAAGCCTAGCTCTGGTTGTAGGGTTGTGGGTGTTGCTTCTTCTCCTCACCATTACTTTGTAAACACTCTTGCATAGCCAAAATGTAGTTTACCTTGGTCTTGCTTCCATCACTTTGTTATTTTAGATTCCATAGACTCTTTGTTGGCTTGGATAATAAGAAAGGTTCTAAAGGTAGGGAGATCCTTTTTTAGGCTTTTATTTGGGGAATTGGTGTGCCTATTGGACTTAAATTATCCATGCACACATGATATTTCATTTTTGGAGAGGCAATGAGATGTATCCATTACCTCTTTGGTATTATATTTTGTTTTATTTTGAAATGATTACCACCCCTTTGAGCTAAAAAAATTCTATCTAGAAGTATTTGCAATCTTATTTGTCATGAATGCATGGTATTGTTGCTCATCCCTAAAATATCCAGCACTTGCATTGATGCACTACATATGCATGCTTTATCTTAAGAAAATAATTGATGCAATATTAATGTTCCTTGGACTTAAATTTACCTAATGGTAGATTGACATTTCATGCAGTTGGAATGGAAATATGGCAAGATCAGATGTTGCCTCCTAACTATTTTAAGTTTTTATTTGTACTAGAGGAATTAGTAACTCGTTACACTTTTTATTTTCTCATCGTGGGTTTGAATACTAATCCTTGCTACCTCTTTAACCTCTAGTTGCATTGGGTAAATTTTTTAACATAATTGGTGGTGCTAACACGACATTCCCTCTAGTACTATAAGGCCATAGGATTCAAACTAGGGTCTCCACAGTTCCACGGGAGTGCTTTGACCAAATGGCCTAGCCCTCAGGCCTTACAATCCTTTATTTTGACCATTCAGATGATATGCATGATTTCAAGGCAAATACAAGCACTTATTATTCATTAGATATGCATACTTGTTGTTTAAATATCCCAATTTATGCTTTTAGGTTTAGTGTGTTCACTTTAGGTGTCACATTTTATGGTCTTAGGAGTAATTTCTCTAAGGGTGGACACCATGGCGCTCCTAGTAGATGGATCACATGTCTTCTATCCTATAGCAACTTGATATTGGGTTGTGTGCCTTACTTAATACCGACCATTGGTGATGGACCTTTTGGTTAAGGTGGTTTTTTTACTATACGATGTTGGCCATAGATGACTTTTGATCTAATAATGAGCATTATTTCATCCTCAGACTTTTCCTCTCTAGCTTTGAGTTAGCATACACCCACCACGTATTTGGTCCTTTTGATGTTTTAAAGGTTGAAATTGCTCCATAGTTCTAGAGACATCCCTATATATGATACTATCCTCCCTCCATTGACATTTGATTAGATGACTCATGCAACACCAATTTTGGCCTTCCCTTTCACATGGTCTAATTCAATGAGATTGGGCCATATGTTTCTGAGCAAAAAAATACTTTCTCTCCCTTATTGATCAAATGGATACTAGGACCATTATAACATATATACCTCATGTATTTTATGGTTTGTATCATTTTAAAAAGGTCCTTCAAAATCTACAAGAAGCATGGACCTTTGAAATTCCCTAATTCCCCACATGTATTTTTTGTACACTATATACAATATACCTACAATGATGCTTCATCCCATTTTGACTTGGTCAAATGTTCCATAAGAATCTGACTCCCATATTTTAGTTTCCCACCACATGAGGTGGTCATCTGGGATGTATGGATGTACTTCATCCATAGATACATTTGACTCACTTGGTTCATCGTCAACTATATAAGCTTGATCTCTGCTTGGCTCTATGGAGGGGACTTGCTCCACATGATGAATGTGGAGAGGTTTTAAAAGAATTTTAAGCTTAGTGCCTTTACTGGTTCTAAGCAACATGTGAGTCTAGTATAAGGATAAATATAATCTTATCTTGGTGATGAAATTTATTGATAGGTATATGCTAAATTTGGCTAAAATATCAATTACCGTGATATATTGATGTACTATAATATCAGGGTAAGCTTGGAGGGATAAAGGAAGGTCCCATATCAATCCACAAATTTGCATTGGGGTGCCATCTAGATAGACTTCCTTATTGATAATAGGCTTAAATACCAATTTGAGTGCATTTTCTACCCTTTTGAGCATAACTAAACTATTGGATTTGGAATTGACCATACAATTGTGTATCAGCTTGTTCCCACATATCAATGTTAGGTAGAATGGCATGGGTTTAGTTTGGCTTACTTCTAGGCTAGATACTTGTAGGAATATGAGTGCCTTTTGTTTGCCTTATGCTTTTTTATTTTGTAAATATTCCTTTAAGTACTTCACTTGATCAAGCATTGTCAGAATATCTCAAAAGGACATTGCTATGATGGACCCTCTCAAATGATCTACCATAATGAATTATTTGGAAAAAAGGTGTTTTGTGTATTGCTTGATGGTGATGGGGGTTTGGCCTTTTCATTGATGGAAGGAGTCTCAAAATTTCTATCTTGTGATACTTTAGATTTTTTGGGTCTACTCTTACAATTATCAAAACTGCTGCTTAGACCTAGTTATTTGATGAAACTTGGGCCAGGGTATCCTTTTGAGTATTTTGTAGCTTACTCTTAGGATCCAACTAACTTGTCTTTCCTTATTCTTCAATTACATTCCTCTTAGTTCTAGCTATGTAATCTAGTTAGACTTATGGTCTCCCAAGAGTTGAGGGACTTGCTTAATTCGACACTATATAGACCTCTACTTTATCCCAAGTAACTTGGGTTTGTTCTAGAACTAAGAAGTTAGTCCTTAGGACATGGTGGGTAGTTGGATCAAAAGTCCTTGGTTTAGCACCTAAGTATTTGAATAGGAATATGGAGTAGGTGGTCAAGTTTATGAGGTATCTTCGACTACCTAAAACTCATTCCCAATATGAGAGTTAGAAGAATAAGACTCGAGAGCAGACTGGTATCACATATTGGGATATTCAACATAGTTATTTTATTTGCATAAGGGGTCGGACCCAAAATGTACTTGTAAAAAATAGGCAAATTCGTTTCGAAACCCTGGTGAATCTTGGTCAACTTCATGTAGGAGGACATGGCAAATTACCTTATTTTTCACCAAAAAATGTAAAACCTTGGCAAATTTGGTAGTTTTGGCCAAATTGGGTGGAAAACATAGTTTGACCTTGGACAGGGTGGAAAACATTATTTGACCTCGGACCGAGTGGAAAAATGGTTCGAACTCAAACCCGGTGGAAAAAACGTCTGGCCTTGGACTATAAATAAAAAATAAACACAAAAATAAAGACAAAAATTTGAAAAAAAAACCTTCCAAAAAACAACAACAAACATACACAAACCTCACAACCCCCCTAAAAAATACGGTACAACCTCGAATCAGGTGGAAAACCAAGAGTGTGTCTATAGACCTCATACAAGGGATGACCTAGTAGCATGGATGACTTGCGAGTGTGGATGACCTGGGAGCATGGATGACCTAGGAGTTTAAGAGGCTATTGGGAGCATGGAAGGTTGTTGGGAGTGTGGAAGGTTGTTGGGAGCATGGACAACCAAGGAGCATGAGAGGATGTTTGATATAGGGTGTTTAAAATGAAATAGGTATTTTTTTGGTCAAGGATGATCCTAGGCATATGTGCTTCTACCAAAGGGGGAGGTGCCATAGTTGATTGCCCTACTGTAAATCACACATGAAAAAAGGTAAATTTGGTGTTAAAGGGTATGTTGTTTCTATGTGATGTTTGATTTAGCTTAGCTTTTAGGTGAAAAATTCAAAGGGTAAATATTAGTTTCAATTTTAGTGCTAGGGTTTAATAGTTTATTTCCAGATTTCATGGGGATTTCATGGGATTTTGCATCTAGGGTTTAGTGATCTCTGAATCATTAATGGGGAGTTTTTTTATTGGATGTTGCTATATAAGATGAAAGAATCAGGGAAGTCTCCATAAGATTTTGAGGAAGTCCCCTAGTGCATTATCTGTTATGAAGAATTCCACTTGAGAGCATTAGTGACAACCATGCCTTGTCATCCTAACCACATATTCCATACTGATTGTATTTTCAAGTGGTTTGAGAAGAGTAAGTATAATTACCCCATCTATAGGGCGGTTCCCAAATTTTATCAAAATATAGGGTTTTAGTAACATCTTTATCATATATGAAATAGGACTTGGAATAAATGTAAAAAGTACCTTTTATCTATATTCAAATAGGTAACATTCTTTTGTAATATTTAGACATTTAGAATTAGCTATCAAGTTCTATAACATCTTCTTGACATTGTTTTATTACCGAACATATTCAAACATTGTTTTGTTTGCCAAATTTTAGTGTAAATTGTGATCTGGGTTTACATTGCAGCAATTTGGTCCTTGGTGGGGAAAGAGATGGCTCTCCCATCTAATCATTGGCTACTTAGGAAGATATGGGCTTGGAGAGGTTTAGTATTTATTCCTGCTATGAAAATTTATACTGTATATTTAATGCAAGCACTTATTGCTCTCTAAGCAAGTAATATGTTGTGAGAAGCTGCAAGTATATCAAAGGAGAAACACAGTCTCCATTATGCCAAAAGTTAAGGTTTTGTCTATACTCTTTGAAGAAGTTAAGGAATTGGAATGTCTGCTGCATCTTTCTGCACTAAAATCATGTAAAACATGGCCTAGCCTCGGACCTAGAGGAAAAACGATCCAACCACAGACTAGTGGAAAAATGGTCAAACCTCAAAAGTATTTTTGCTTGAAGATTCCTCAAAATTTTGTATTGTATTTGTTTTATCACTTGCATTTTCAACTGGCATATCATTTTGAAGAATATCTTCAAGTGTTTGTTGGATGTCATTAATAAAATATTGAAGAGATCTTACTACTTTGAGGCTTCAAGATAATATTGTAACAACAATAAATAGATCTTTGGTTGGTAGAAAATATATACCAGTTTTGAGGTAGGATTTATGGTGATTTTTTTAGTTCGTGCCACTACTCTATTTTTTGGATATAGCACTTGTAACTAATAAGAGCACAAAAATAATCAATATAAAAATTCAAATCAATTTAAGAAAAAGAACTTATATATATATATATATATATATATATATATATATATATATATATATATATATATATATATATATATATATTGAAATATAATTAGAGATACAAATGTGAAAAAATAGCATATTATAGTACTTAATGGACTAGAAACTCATTGTATTAGTGGAAAAAATAGAGGATGATAGTGTTGTAAGGGAAGTTTAGTTGCTAAAAATTCCATGAAAATAGCAACTCATCAAACCGGGAAGAATAGGGGAAAAAATATTCTCCTTGAACTCATATTCTTTAAAAATGAAGAGAAGTAGAGAATTACAAGGTATTACGATAAGCAGAGAATCAAAATATCCTTGGGAAAAAAAATATTTACCTATGTATAATTTTATGACAGAAAAGCAGATCTCAAGAGAAATAGAGAATCAAAGTGTGTTAAGGGGAAGAGATAATTAGCTAAAGAATACATAAAAAAACTCACATGCAAAATAAGGCAAGGTAGGGAAAACAATAGGAAATAGAGCATTGACCTATTTTCATTAAATGAGAAAAACACTAAAATATAAATCTTTGAATAGATTAAATAAAAATAGATCTTATTACTACACCTCGTTGAACTCATAATATCTCAAAAAATAAGAAAATAGAGGATCATAGATTCACAGATTCAAAACACTCAAATGTGGAATAGAGGAAACAAGGAAAAATAGAGGAAAAACAAAAAAATAAACCAGTAATTTAATAATGAAAAAATACATATTACTACTATAACAACTACTTGAAATCATATTCTCTAAAAAAAATTTAGAGGTAAAATTTTGTACCTTTGTTTTTTGACACCTGATGCACGGTTTGGATACGATTGAAAAGCAAAGTAGGGTCTAAAAATCGATTCAGATGAAAATAGGCTATGATAATAAGTCTAGGATGAAAACAGTATCTAAAATATGGCCTAGGTGCAAAATAGGGTTTGGTAGTCAGTTCGGGTGTAAAAAAGGGTCCAATAATTGATTTGGGTGTAAAATTGGTCCAATAGATGGTATGGGTGCAAAAAAATGTCTTGCAATAAATCTGGAATGAAAAAAGATTCGAAATATGATCTGGGTGCAAAACAGGGTCCAAAAATTGGTCCAAGATGAAAATAGGATCCTAAATATGGTCTAGGTGCAAAATAGGGTTCGGTAATCGATCTGGGTGCAAAATAGAGTTTGAAAATTGATCTGGGTGCTAATCAAGGTCCAGCCATTAGATAGATTTTTAAAAAAGGTTTGACCAAGTTTGGGTGTAGATATCTATCTGATTTTTGGTTCAAGTAGTAGTTGTATCTAGATAGACTAGTTTTTACACAGTCAAATTTTGATCTAATTCTGCAACAAATCGAATGTTTCAGTTATTTTCTATTGGAAGGTTTTAGTTTTTGTTTTTGGTGCTTGATTTTATAATAGTTCGTATATTTACATGAAAAAGTATCACTTGCATGTTAATTATATGTACAGGTATAATAGGTGAATGTGGCAGGATAATCTAAACATTTTAGATTTTTTTGGCAAAAAGGGTTCTTGATTTAGACGAGAGTGCTATCGAATTTAAAAAAAATCATAATATTATTATAATCGTGTGGTGAACTGACCCCTAAAAATTTTTTGTCCCAAAAATTTTGGGTGAATGGGCCAACGTCGAAGGTCCCTATTTTCGCCAATTTCCAATTTCAAAAATCTTAATATTCACTCAATTTATGAATCTTTGTCACTATGCATAACCTTGGTTTAGGGGAAATATATTGTAATTGTACTTGTATAAGTGTTATTTTATTAGTTATAGCTTGAGACTAATTAACATATATGTTAGTATGAAAATACCTTTGATACCCATTTAAGGAAGGTCAAAAGTTTTGATGACCTTACCAGAAGGGAGGATTCAAGAAATTTTGATAAGGGAACCTTTTGGAATTCTGTTGTTGCTTAATTATTGTGATCTCTTTGGAAAATATCCTTATCATATTCCTAATTTCTTCCGACTATGAAGCATAAGGATTGGGATAAGGATGCAGTCATCGTGATAGGAGCTTGGACCTTCTCTGAACTTGTAATAAGAGCGGGTTGTCCAATGATAGGTTGAATGACTAGAGGGGGCTAATAAAGAGGTTGAGTGGAGGGAAACAAGGGAAAATATGGCCAAGGGACTAGCCTTCTAATCTATATTAGATTTTTCTTAGCCTAAATAGCTATTTCATAGGTTTTTAACAAAGAGTTTCCTCCTTCAGATTTAACCATCATGGTTATTTCAGAATTAAAAATTTTCAAACTATAGATGAATTTCATACCCAAGGGAGGTCTAATTTTGTTAGAAATTCTATACCAGGTTTTGTGGATTTAAACATTGAAATCATTATTTTTTTGTGGGTGCCCTCTTGATGGTTGTTAGTTGCTCAAGGAGGAATGCATCGTTTTTCCTTTTTCTAAATGTATCGATCATGAGGCTTGCAAGCTAATCTCAACTTTTTATCAAGTATGGGGTGAGGCTAATGTACTAATATTTGAGTCTTTCATCTAAATAATGTAGCCAACAACCTCAAGGCTACATTATACTCTTTTATAAGATGCATCGTACACAATATTGCCATATGATGCAATTTTTTTATCAAGGTAATACCATATTATCCCATAAAAATATTAGGAAATTGAGTGTTGAGGCAAGAATCAGGTCCCATGCAATAGGTGGAGTGGAAAAAATCAAAAGATCTCTATCATTCCATACCCAAATAGAATAGGGGGTTGATTTTGTTGAGCTACTATGTTGTGTCACCAGTTCCTTCTTGCTCTTTGATCTAGGGGTGGTACCAACTCTTATGGATTAGTTATAGAAAAGGACCTAGTGGCATGTCTTCTACTCATATATTTCTAGGTCATTTCTTGGGAATACGTTTGCTAGGTGGGGTGTAGGTTGCTTCAACAAGCCAAGAGATATAGATCCCCACCATAATCTTAGTATTATATTTTATCGATCAAAATTTTCAAGGTCTTTCTTCTTTAGCAAAGTCACTAGGTGAATCTCTTGAAGCTTCAAAAGAAATGTTGACTAAGTCCTTAACCAAAGCTTTTGTTAAAAAAAAATCTTTTAGTTTTATGGGACGAATGTGTTATGCTCATCCCATTGGGCATGCCACTTTGAACTATTTCCTTCTTAGAATATCTTGGTTATCCATGGTAGTAGCCTGAAAGTCCAAGGCACTCATACCTTGCATTGTATAAGATAATGTAGCTCCATGGATAGTGAAACACCTACAAGGCAACCTTCAGGGTTCTATAGAGGCTAGCTCCTCATCAAATATGACATTCTATGCACTTTTTGGATCTTGTGTAGCTTTGCCTATACTATCTCAATGAAAAGGGAAAAGAATAGTAAAAAAATTATAAAAATGAAATCCTAAGCTATGGGGACAATGTGCCAATATCTAAATCCTCCTATTTGTTTAAAACAAGCTTAATTAAACACATTCACCATATTCTAATAGCTAGAAATTGAACACCTTTTATATTCATACCCCAATATTTAAAAACACATAACATAAGTAGCACAAAGTGAAATTAGTCATAAATCCCATATATGTATCATAAAATTATAAAGACATGAAGCTAGAAGTTATTTTATGCTCCTTAGCTAGTGGATCAAGGTTTGAGGCCTATTTATGAAAAATATAAGGGGTAAAATAAAGTGCATACAAGGCCAGATATTAGTAATAATAAAGCAACTCCCAATGGCTTACAATGAAAATATCATGCCCTTTTATAGGTGAAAAAATAAAGGGCTTCATTCCAAAATCCACTTAGAAAATATAGAACACTATCTTCCATTTATGGCTAACATCTACTTTCATTCAATAATCAAACACCTCAAGGTCTCTAGATCTAGAGCCATAAATATTGAAAGCTTTTAGGCCCTCATATGGGTGGTTGATACAACTATCACCCATAACTTCTATTAGGGATTTCCTTTGGATGTCACATGAGGGGCCTTCCATAATTAATTCTTTCTAGGTTTGAGGTTTTAGGCACTAAAGTTATCCTAGGCCATCACCCCCTTATTTGGAATGGTTCACCTACTAATATTGTTGGTATGGTCCCCTCCAATTGGATGACTAGTATGGTGTCTACTCATAAGGGCATGGGTTAGCAGGGTAGGCTTACTTGTGTGGTGAACGACTTGTTTAGTAGCCATGTGGGTGACTACAATAGGATTGTACACATAAGTCAACTTTGATAGCCAATAATGGATATGCGTTAATTGCTTTTCTATGATACCCCTTTTCATTTGTGAGAGACTACCATGTATTTGGTTATTTACTACAATGAAGCCTTTCCTTTTGCATTAACTTTATCTAAGGAAAGAAGCATGGGTCATCAAATATCCATTAAGGTCTTGTAGGCTTTGATGACCCTTAGCCATCTAATTTGGATATAAAAAGAACACTAATCATGGATGAAATATCCAATGACTAGTGTAGGCTTATTGTTTGTTCACCTTTACTTATGCCATGAAAATTAGCATCTACCCTTTTGATTGAAAATATGTTGTCTTTCAAACCTCTTTTGTTGGTCCTGCTTCCTTATAATTATTTTCTTGAGTGAAGCGACTATGTAGGGAAACTTCCCTACAAGAACATAATCAAAGGCTAGTCCTACTAAGAATTATTTATGGTCCTATGAGTAACTATCATACAAATCACTAAGCTATATTGCGTTTATCGTGAACCTGGGCTACCAACCGCCCACATAGGGTCTTAAAAATACTTGCACTTAGTAAAGAGTATATTATAGTGGGTTAGTATGAGTTATAAGAAGGTGCATCATTACTCCTCATGTACCATCTTGGACCACAAGCCTAGAGGGTCACTTCCACATAACATTGTTGTACAACATATCAATTGTCTCTCATGTATTGATGGGTATATAGAGAGTGATAAGGTATATAGGGATCTTTAGGTATATAGGTAGGATCCTAAGGTATATATGTCATATTAGGTATATCAAGGGAAGGGGATAGAAGTTCTTAAAAAATCTCTTTCTTCTTTCAATTACCTCTATAAAAGTTTAAAACTTAGTTAATTGAACTCCCTTTCCTACCAAGCCATGGCTGAGAGATGCTACTTCATCCATAGTGCTACTTAATTAGCCATTAACCTCAAAAATTTGGTGGAAGATCTTAAGGATCCACCCACCTTTGAGAATATTAAATTCAAAGATTATGAGGGTGCTTCACCCTTAGGTCCTCTAAACCCCATCCATGATGATCAAGAGAGAGTAGTTTTCAAATCCTTTGATCACATGGCTTCCTTCTTGTAGCAACATAGAGACATCATGTTAACCATACTTAAGGAAAAAGACAACTTAGGTGTTTTTGTAGGGGAGGGTTTGCTATTGTACTATCCCCAACAACATAGTTCTAATCCCTTGTCTTTTAGACAAGCAAGTCCACCTTTTGGACCCTTAAATACAAACCTTAAAAAATCAACATCTAATCTTGTTGATTCTAATCCTCCTATCATCACCATTTCCATGGATGGTGGGACACAAAATATCCCATCATCCTTGGAATATCATTCATCATTACCTCCTTTGGAAGAACTATTATAGGTCAACAAAAATTGCCTTGCATCTCAATAAGTGGGCACAAGCTATAGTCCTAACTAGGATGTATATTCTACTATTCCAATCTCTAATCCACTTGTCAACAATTTTTCTCCTATCTTCACAAGCATGATTATGGGTTCTACTCAAAATCTTGTTCCCAAAATCTACCATTCATCATCTTCTAATCCTTTCATTTTGAATAGCTTGGGGATCAGTCACATGATGACAAATTTAACTTCAAATGTCCCAATGCCTTATCCCTATCCTTACATCAATTATCAATTCCTCTTCTATCACTACACATGACTTATGTGCAATCATACCCTTTTTTGTCTGAACTTCAAACTTTAATATCATAGTTTGATTTGTTGAAATAACATATGGCCTCAATCCAAGGGTCTTCTTATAGACACAAGTACCCTTATGATGACTTGTGAAACCATCCCTTAGGTCATTTTGTAACTGCCACCCGTTTCTTCCCAACTTTTGAATGCCTAAGTTTCAAATGTATAAAGGGAAGGAAGATCCTATCAACCACCATAGACCATTTAGGATTATTTGTAGCAACATTTATTACAACAAAACTTTGCTACTTAAAATATTTGTCAAAATCCTTAGTGGCCCTACCTTGGAGTGGAATTACCATATACCAAGGCATTTCCTTGAAAGTTTTAGGGACCTTATCAAAATGTTTTTCAAGAAATTTTTGTCTACATATAAGAGAAGGTCATGATTAGTGACCTTTATAAATTAAAATAATCCAATGATGAAAATTTTGCTAACTTCTTAAAAATATGGCTATCCATGGTGGGGAAAATATAATACATCCCTCCACCAAGATACCTCCTAGATATATTTATAGGTAACCTCAATGAGCAATTGACCACCTAATTATAGATGCAATCGACATGGCTAAGAGAGTGGAGACTACCCTCCTCAAAAGAGGACAACTAAAAATTTGAAGCCCATACGGAGGAGACATCCCATACCAAGGTGAAATATAAAATATGCACATTGTGGATGATGAAGTTACAGGCTCCCACCAAACCAATAATGTGAGTGGTACAACAACCCTTTAAAATCTTACCACAAAAAAGACCCAACAATCAAAATACAAAAGGAAGTTCTTCCAACTAAAGCAACCTCCTTTAGCCATACTAGACCATCTCCTCAAAGCCAAAATGGTGGATTTATTTCCTATCAAACTTTTATATCCTAAAAAGAAAAAACCTCAATGGTTCTACCCCAATGAGAATTGTGCTTTCTATTGCATTGATGGTCATTCAACCAATAGGTGTGTGAGCCTTAGAAACCTCATCCAAGACTTGAACGATATAGGTAAAGTTATTTTCAATAGCTCTAACTTCTAATATTCTAACCAATATCTTAGTATCTTCCAAAATCCATTGCCAAATCATAATCATAAGGTAGTAAACAATATTCATTATAGGAACTTTCCACCCCCAAACCAAAATATGGTGGGAATAATCTATTCTCTTAATTATTTCTCTTCCATTTATGTTGTGACAAGGCAATGACACAAATTTATCATCTAATCAACCCTCTTGACCTCATTTTGTCCTCCACTTAAAAATAGTTTCTTCCTTTGGAGAACCACCATTAATTATATAATCAAATAAAAGCGAGGTTACTTTTGATTTTCCTAGTAGCTTGAAAGTACCCCAAAAAAAATCTTTCTTCTTGAACTTCTTAGGACCTCCTAAGTGCATACGAATATCTTGCTAAAATGTTTGAGTGAACATGTTTTTCCTCAAAACCTAAACCCTAATGACCTTAATTCTATTATGGGATCCATTGGGGTAATATCATTCCATGAGGATGGCATCCCATAACCTCTATGGTTGGAGATATATTATAGGCTATATAAATGACACCTTAATCAAGTGAATCCTTGTTGATAATGAATAAAATCTCAATGTTTTTAGCCTAAAATTCATTAGTAAGTTTGGTATAACCAAACAAGACTTGGATAAATCTGATTTTGTTATTAGGTCATTCAAAAATGGTGAGTGCGGGGCTAGTGGCATTATAGTATTACCTCTTAAAGTCAAACCCTACATTTTCAACACTCTCTTTTATTTCATGTCTTTTGAATTAGCTTACAACATTCTTCTTGGTAGTTCATGGATCCATGTGATGTGGGCCATTCTATCAACTCTCCATTAGTGCCTAAAATACAAAGATCAAGGTAAGACTATTCACGTCCCTACTAACCTAGATCCCTTTTTTTATTGCCAAGAGATCAAGATATGGAATCCTAAGGCTTGTATTTACCCCTCTATTAATCCATATTCATCAAATTATTCTTCTTCTCCCTAGCTTCCTACAAATTATGCAACCCTAGATAATCAACTTAATAATAAATCTAAAGCTCAAACATCTAAATAAAATAACATCAATACTAATAATCAACCTTTTTTGAACCTAAAAAAGCTCCCTGTATCTCCTCAAACCTTAAGCTTACCTTATAGGAAGGGTAAACTGGTGTAAATTAGAAGTTGCTTATTTATTTGTGTTGGTACTATTAATGATAATAAAATACAAGGTAATAATGCTTTCTTGGCTCAAAGATAACATGCTTCATGTTACTTTTCAAATTTGTATCACATCCCAAGATAGATGCTTTACAACATGGGATATTGAGGAAAAGGATTAGGCCTTCATGAACAATGCATTGAGGATCCCTTGGAGACCAAAGCCTAGCTAGGGTATTGTGGTATAGGTTACATATCCATCCATAGTGAGCCTCTTCCATATTCATATTTTTCCAATGATGAAGATAAAATTTACCTTCTCTTTAGGGAGTCCCATAACAACATTGTTTCCTTAAACAAATTAGATTAAGACAAGGATAATGACAATGGATTATTGATCCTCATAGATCTTAGCTCCTTTGAATTCACACACAATTCTAGTGTGAATTTTTTAACCTTAGTATAGCTTAAGCTAATTGTAAATGAAGATCATTATGAGATAGAGGACATCTCACACAATCCTCCTTGAGATGGTCCCTCAAACTATCTGGCTCAAAACAAATTTTAATTTGGTAGAAATTTCCTCTAAATTACCACTATCATCATATCTCATGCAATCAATCACAATTCAGCTCTTGAGAGCTTGGGATTGCCTGCTCCCCCTCAATTAAAAAATAATTCTTGTATTCTAACTAATAAAAATATGGACATCAGTCTTGGGACTCCTCACAATCCCATAATCCTCAAAAGAGGAAAGGTCTTAATCCCAAATAAGCATGAGAAGTATACCAAGATCTTGGTAGAGTTCAACAATATATTTTCTTGGTCCTATGTCAATATGCCAAGTCTCGATCCATCCCTAGTTGTCCACCACTTAGTTTTCAATCCTAATACAAAACCCTTCAAACAAAAGCTACAAAAAATACATTCAAAAGTCACCTTACTTATCAAGGAGGAGCTCAAAATGCTCCTTGCTATCAAATTTATCAAAGTTATCAACTACTTAGGCTAGATCTCTAATGTCATCTCTATTTCTAAAAAAGAGGGTAGAATTAGAGTCTACACAAACTTTCAAGTCATCAACAAAGCATGTCCTAAGTATGAATTTCCCTTACCCAACATCAATATTATTAGAGATTTCACTACTATATGTGGAATACTATCTTTAATGGATGGATTTTTAGGTTATAATCAAATAAAAATTGCTCCTAAGAACCAACAAAAACAACTTTCACCATCTTGTGGGAAACCTTTTGCTATCAAGTCATGTATTTTAGCTTGAAAAATATAGGAGCTACATACTAGTGACCCATGGCATACATATTTCATAATATGATGCATGACTTCATGGAATACTATGTCAATAATATTTTTGGTTGGTCTCTAAATTAAGAAAATAATGTTTGAGAATTAATGTGCATCTTCAAGAAAAAAAGGGAGTATATGATACACCTAAAGACTAAAAAATGTATCTTTATTGTGACTTTAGGAAAACTATTGGGATTCATCATATCCTGATGTGGCATCAAAGTTAATCCTAATAAAATATCAACTATCATCAATATGCCATCCTATCAAACTCCAAACTAGCTAGGCAAGCTTCAATCCATTTGGAGATTCATATCTCAACTTGTGGACAAGTGTTAACTCTTTTCAAAGCTTTCAAGGTAGGATGCAATATTTAATTTGGATGTTGATTGTCAAGCAACCTTTTATGATCTCAAGTCCTACCTTTTGTCCTTATCTATAGTATCCATCCCAAGCCTTTTTTGCTATATATAGCAACAACAAACCATGCCTTAGGTGCCACATTGGAACAATATGACAACCAACATAGAGTGTTAGCCATCTTCTACCTTAACAAGACTTTATTCAATTACAAATTCTACTATAGCCCTTTATATCAGATTTATATTTCCATAGTGTTTAATTATTATAATATTAGATATTACATGCTCATCCATAAGACCTTTCTCATAAAGAAGGTCAATCCCTTGTGGTATATTATATTAAAGCCCCACCTCTTAGGATATCACTAACTGGATCATCATCCTTAGTGAATTTGATATCAAATTCATCAACCAAAATTCTATGAAATGTCAAGATATTCCTGACCAAATAGTGACCACACCCTTAGAAGGTAGTCATTCTTTAGTCATAAAATTCCTAGATGAGTTAATATTTAGCCTAGAAGTTGATCAACCTGATTCTTAGAGCCTATACTTTAATGACATTTTATGTGTTAAAGGAGCAGGTGTGGGAGTAGTCTTGGTCTCTCCTTAGATGGAGCTTATCCCTTTACCCTTTAAGCTTTAGTTATCTTGTACCAACAACAACATGAAGTACAAATCCCTTATCTTAGGACTTCATGCAATATTAGCCTTGCAGGTTATGATCCTTTTTGTTTTTGGAGACTCAAATTGTAATAAACTACATCAATGATGTTTAAAAAACAAAAGATAAAAATATTAATCCATACAAAGACATCATCACTAAGCTAACGTCTACTTTTGATATAATCACCTTTGAAGCCATCCTTATGTCCAAAAATTACCATGTTGATGCTATGGCCACAAATACATACCATACCCCTTTAGAGTTGGATGAAAATTAAGCTACAATTATCATTTGATAAATTAGTAACCCCTCCATCTTAGAATCTAGATATCTTCCTCTTCGAGTATTTTTCATAGAGGCATCTCCTTTTCCTAATCCTTGGTACAAGGATATCTTTTCTTTTCTTAGGTATTATACGTTGCTTGATGATTTAAACCACGATAAGTGTGAGAACCTTAAGTAATGTCCTATAATTATGTCATCATTGAAAATATCTTATATCATAATTTCTTTTATTGAATTCTCCTTAGACGCTTGTCCTTAGCTGAAGCCCAAATAATCACCAAAGAGACCCATAATGGTTCATGCAGTAGTGACTTTAACAAAGTTGCCATCACCAAGAAACTCCTACATGTAGATTATTATTAACCCTCCATGAGAAAGGACTCTTACAAATTTTCTAGGAGGTGTGATAAGTATCAAAGGTATGATAATATTATCCACATTCAATCCCAATCTCTTTAACTCTTGATCTATACTTGGACTTTTTCTATTTGGAACTTAGATAGCATTGTGAAGATTAACCTAGTATTGTTTGATGGATATAATTTCATCATCATAACTACTAAATACTTCATAAAATGGATCAAATCCATTCCTTTAGCATTATTCACTAGAGCCCAAGTCTTCAATTTTATCCATAACTAACTTCTTTATCACTTCAGTGTTCCTTTTGTACTAGTCTTTGACAATGAAACATCCTTCGAGAATAAGGATGTCAAAAAAATTTGTGCTAAATACAAGATTCCACCAAAATTTCCGATGGCTTACTATCCTCAAGGTAACAGCCTACCTGAATCTTCTAACAATACTTTAATTAAGATCCTCAAGAATCTCATTAAAAATACTAGCCAACATTTACATCTTTAGATTTACCTTACCTTGTAGGCCTATCACGTAAGTGTTTAAACTTACACTAGTGCAAACACCCAATGCTTTGGTTTACAAAATTGAATATGTCTTCCATTTCAAGCTTGAGGTACTTTCCTTACATATTTTTCTATAGGAATCCTCTATTAGAGATGGATATCATCTTGCCTATCTTAGCTAGTTGGAATTACCCAATGAAAAGTGGATTCATTCCCTAGAGAATCTATGAGGCTACTAGAATAAACTTAAGAATACCTATAGCAAAGAGTATGATATAATTCCTTCAAGGGTGGTGATCTCAATTTCAAGGAGAATAAAAATAATACCAATACAAAAATTGACCTCAAAGGTAACTACCAAGTTTGGTTCAAAATATTACTGACTGGTTACACTTGGAAAATAACTTAAAGAACCCATAAACATAATGCATATCAAAAGGTATTACATCTAAGTTTACATTGACTACCTATTATTTCAAGTTCTTGTCACTACTTTCTTGCATTCTACCTAATCTTATATATACTTATATGCACATGCTTTTCATATGCCTAGATTGCCCATTGCATATCAACTTAGGTATCCATGATAACACAAATGATGATCCTAATTAGGTTAGTTTACTTTTATATTGTACTTTCACTAGGTGACCCAAATTTGGATTCACACAACCATATATCTCTATTGATTTAAATCATCAATTTCTATCTTCTATGTTATTGTAATTCATCATGTTCCCTATAGCCCTTTTGTACACTAGTTTGGGGTTGATTTGTCATATTCATTCCCCTACTTCCATACAAAAAGGCATAAGAAGTACAAAAATCCAATATCATTTATCTCAAAATATCATCTATAATGTCTTCTAAACTATAACTTCTTTGTTGCATGATGAATGCTATAAAATTTGCAAGTGTTGATGGAAAAAAATAAATTAATTTCTATCTCATCAATGGCTACCTGATGAATACTATGAGGTTTTTGTAGTTATCAATAGCCCTATCAATTTTACCATCTGTTATTTTCCACATACCATATTTCATGAAGACAACTAGTAAACAACAAGTGTGGCCTCCCCAACCGGGGTATCATTTGTTGCCACACCAATCCATCTTAACCTCTATGACACTTTTTTATGAGGAAAATTAGTAAATTCAAATGTCCTTTAGGTAGGTGCTTAAAGGTAATCAAGTTATCAAAATATGTCCTTTAAGAAAGTGTTTAAAGTCAATCAAACTATCAAAAGTACTTTAGACATAAGGCTTGGTCTAAAGGCAAATATTTTGTACAATATGTATATACTTGTACATATCTTGTATAATAGAAAGCTAACAAAAGTATCCTTGGCTAAGGTAATAGAATTTTTCTAGGCAAAGCCACATCACATATGTCTAAGAAAAAGTCCTATAAGCATTTTTCTAAAAGCAAGGCAAATAGGCATCAATTTAAAGATATTTATTTCAATATATAGTTGTACATATTTGTGTATACATTTAGAAAAATGGTAGAGTTTGTGTCTCTCCAATAGATTTTGGGTTCCTATACAGTAGATGGCTTAACTGTACTCATTAGATCCATATTATGAGTCATACTTTGTGTTCTTGGTCTTATAGAATAAATGTTTGGGATTCCATCTATCCTAGATGCTCTCAATGTACTAGTGTTCCATTTTGGTATTTTCGTTGTATGTTGTGTGGAGTAGATTGATCTACTCCATCATTGGTGTTGCTCATTTTTTTGCATTAGTAACTTATTCATTTTCATCACCTTCAATAATTATTGGAGTTGAGTTAGATGAAGATTCCAATGATGGCGATGAAGGTGATTTTTATTTTTCATAAAATACAACATCACAACTAGTATAGAGTTTCTTTTAGCTAGATCAAATAATTTGTAGGGCTTTGATTCATCACTATATCCTAGTAGGATACATTGATAAAAATTTTCATCTAATTTATGTCTCTTATCCTTTCAGATTTGCATATATGATATACAACCAAATACTTGAAGATAAGATATTAATGGTTTGTATTTGCCCCATGATTCTTCTAGAGTAATATGTTCAAGTGATGCAATGGGGGTATGGTTGAGTAAGTAAATTTTTGTATGTAATGCTTCTATCCAAATGAAGTGTCTAAGTTAATGATCCTTCAACATAATTCATACCATTTTCTTGACTATTCTATTTCTCCATTTTACAATATTGTTTTGTTGTGGTGAGTAGGTAGTTGTCAACTATCATCAAATGCTATGTTCCTTCAAAAGTATTAAAAATTCATTACTAGTAAATGCCTCCCTTGATTTTAGCACAAAACATGGATCCTTCTTCCTATTGAAGTCTTTACTTGGGCTTTAAATTTTTGAAAGTAGAAGAAATATTCATATTTATCCTTTAGAAAATATACCCTCATTTGCTGAGTATTGTTGGGAACTAAATTGTCATCAAGTTTTACTTGATAGTGCAACTTTTTATCTTCCAATTTTTTAGCTAGGCTTACACCTTAGAGTACAACTCAGAACTCAAAATTGGATGGACCAAATATTACTTCAATCCAACCTCCAGAGTAGTCTAGTTCCTTGTCAACTAAATAGAATGTTGACTCAATTAGTCTTAATAAGGGTTTTACGGAATAGGGTTATAAAAAGGTTTAGGGTTAAGAAATTGTGCATTAAAAGTGGCTGGATAGGGCTAACAACATAGGAATCCACTAGGAAAACCTCTAAAAAAATACTTCCAGTGTCCGAAACTCAGGATTAGCAACACCCAAAACCATGAAATTTTCATATAATAAGGCAAAAAAGAGATGTGTTCCAAGAAGCAATTTCAATATCTAATGTATTAACAATACAATTTAGTAGAATACATCAATAATTAGACTTTGCATAAATAAAATTTTTTCAAACATAGATCTAACTATGAACATATTTTAACTACCTTAACAACTAGTAATCCAAACTGTTATAACATTGATAGAAATGCAATTCACAACTCGAACCTCTTAATAAAAGATATCAAAGATAGCATATCTCAAGTCAAAAATATAAGTAATGAAGAACACAAGCTTATGTTGAGAGGGGGGTGAACAGTATAATACCACTTTTTACTTTTCTTTTCAAATCAATATTATGCAGTGTATAGATAGCAGTATCAATAGCAGTAATCAAAGAAATGCATAAAATACCATACACAATAGAGATACAAATTTTAACGTGGTTCACCCAATGTGGGCTACCTCCATAGAGAAAATATTTTTCTAAATATTTCTCAAATAATCTCTTGGGAATCCTTCCCAATTACAATGTTTATGGACCTCTATCCAAAGGAGATGCTGATATCCTAAATCTAGTTTGTGGATCTCTATCCACAGGAGAACTCCTTCTCCTATGCTCTGGCTGGTGATCCTCTAGAAGATACTACCTCCACTGCATTGACTGTGGATCTCTTTCCACTTGAAGACTCCTGTACTCACTCAAAATACCTATCCTCAATGTCTTGGCTGATGGATATCTATCCACTGGAGACTCTGTCCTCTCTGTTCTATCACCTCCAAAGCTTTGTCTCAATACTATACTAAACATAGTACAATCGTTCTAGCACAATTTTGCTCAATAATTTGCACTAAACATAGTACATTCGGTCTAGCACAAATATGCTCAAATCTTACACCAAACATAGTCCAGTCATTCTAGCACAAGTCCGCTCAAATTTATACTAAATATAGTTTATTAGGTCTAGTACAAATCTACTCAATAGGTCCACTCAGAACCTTCTCAAATATACTCAATATGTTCACTCATAACCTTTTCAAATATGATCAATAGGTCCAATCAAAATCTTATCAAATATTCTCAATAGGTTCACTCAGAACCTTCTCAAATCTACTCAATAGGTTCACTCAAAACCTTCTCAAATCTGCTCAATAGGTTCACTCAAAACCTTTTCAAATCTGCTCAACAGGTCCACATAGAACCTGTACAACTCTGCTCAATAGGTCCACACAAAACCTATACAACTCTGCTCAACAAGTCCACTCAGAACCTATACAAATATGCTCAACAAGTCCACATAGAACCTATACAACTCTGCTCAATAGGTCCACTCAGAACTTGTCCAAATCTGCTCAACAGGTTCACACAGAACCTGTACAACTCTGCTCAATAGGTTCACACAAAACTTGTCCAATTTATGCTCAACAAGTCCTCTCTAGGACTTTCTCAAATCTGTATTGTAAGCTTCCACAAAAGCTCACACAAAATCAGTCCACAAGCCTTCTCAAAGACTTGCCTCAAATCATCTTAACAAGTCCACACAGAACTTGTCCAATTTCATAGAAGCATAAAGAGAATTGTTAGAGACTCAATATGTTCTATACTCAATACTCAATTACTTTCTCAACTCAATCTCATAGAAGCATAAAGAGAATTGTTAGAGACTCAATATGTTCTATTATCAAAGCTCAATCTCAACTCAAATCAAAATATAGAATAGTTTGTTTCATGGAACTTGAAAAACCACTTCATACAACCACTTGACTAGGCTCAATCAACTCTAATCAACCTATCACCTCAAGGAACAACCATTTATCACAAACCCTAGTCCAAGCATATATCAACCAACTCAAAATGCTTCCAACAATGTTCAACAACAACTCTCACATAACAATGATACTCATGTTCTTTTCAAACCCTAGTCCAAGCATATATCAACCAACTCAAAATGCTTCCAACAATGTTCAACAACTCTCACATAACAATGATACTCATGTTCTTTTCAAACCCTAGTTCAATTTATTTGCATAACATCTCACTTCAATAACAATTCTAATAAAACATTCTTTATCTAACAATGATACTCATGATATTTACAGACCCTGACTCAGGTTTTTCACACAACCAATGGCTTCAACAACAATGCTAATAAAACACGGTTTAATCACAAATCTAAATCCAAAAAACCTTGAAGCATTAAAAAAACCACTTTCAAAAAGGATATCCTAATCAATTCCTTTTCACTCCAAACTTAATTTTAAATCAAGCCAATCAACCAACTCAATCAAAGAAGAATTTTATCCATACCTTTTCTTGAAGAGTAGTAGATCTCACAAATCTGCCACACTCACAATTACTTCTTTGTTTATCTCAATAAGGGTTAGAGGTTATTTTTCTTCAAAAAAATATATCACAAGAATAATATCAAAATTACACCTTATCACTCCAACTTAAATAATAATCAATATCCTCACAATAGTCAAAAACCCTTAATTCAAAATAACATAGCATTCACAAAGTCTTAACCTTTCAATATTCCACAATGGCAATTTAAGACTTTAAAAATAAAAATAGGATTTCTCCTTATAACTTCTAAAGGTATTTCTCAACTACCACACTTTAATATAAAGCAACCTTTCTAAACTTCAACCATAAAGCAACCTTATACCTCCAACTTAGGATTTAAAACAAAATTAAAATAAAATGTTACCTTTACCTTTGGAGAGTTTCGAACTCTCAATACAGCCCACACAAACGTCTTTGCCCATGGTGCAAACCACCATACAAGCTACACGCTCGTTGGGAAGGAAGAAGCACCTCGTGCTTCAAAACACTATGTCCTCCTTTGCCTTGCAAAAAGTGCACCTAACAATTGGCGCTAACACACCCACCGAAATGCTTTCGTCGAGATTCGAATGTTGTCCTCTTGCACACAAAATGTAAGCTTTGCAGCCCACTTGCCACTAGGCCAACATGCCTAGTTGGCTCTAGACCTTCCAACACTTTCCCTTTTGTTTCCTTTTGGTGGTAGGATGAACACGAATTTTGCTGCTTTATTCTCACGAGCTCCTTTGATTAAATCGCATGCAATCTAGAATTCGAGCAAGGATAAACTTAATGCCTTTGGGCATAGGTTTAAATATAAAATTTTCTCCTTTGCATTTAAAATGTCGGTGCTTCAAAACGTAATGACATCAGTGAGGAATATAACCCTTTGCAACATGCTTCAAATTTCCTTTGGTGATAAACCCAACCTTTGGGTTTAATAATATATCTTTGGACTTTATAAAACCCTTTTTTGCATTATAAAATATTATAATAAAAATTATAAATGTTTTTATTTGGGTTTTCACCATGGCACGTTTAATATTATAATAACCAATATTATAATATTAATCCTTTGATAAAGTGCCTTTAATATTTATTTATAAAATTTAAATTCATGCTGAATTTAAATAATTTATAAAATAAATATTACAACTCATTTTAACCTCTGTCTTTTGCACTGTTTCACTCGATATTTTGCCTTCTTGCTAGATATCAAATAACCATCTTTGTCCCATTTATTTCCTACTGAAATTACTGATGACTTCATTTGGTGACATCAATGACAACTTTGACTTAGGGACTCAAAATTTCCAACAAGTAATGCTCATTCCATTAGTTTGCAAAAAATATTACATAATGGGATAAGCAAACACACTAGAGCTAACCCTAAAAATTGAGGGTTCAACCTCTATTTATAGTTTACAATGAAAAATTAGGGGGAGATATTACAAGAAATTTGACAGCTCAGTAGAAAGCTATGCTAGCATCATTTCATTCGAATGTAGGATTTAAAAAATCCATTGGAGGTCATCTGCCATGATATCTCAACTTTGCAACCTGCTGGTCCAGTAATGGTAGTTGGGCCTTAGGTCATTAGAAAATAGATTTTGACCATTCATTCTTCTTAAATACTTCATCCTACCATATATCTGCAACTCCTTTGGTTCTTGGTACCATTGATGCTTTGACTACCCGCTCAAATTGACTGTTCTTCAATCTACCAAGAATTCTCCTTTGTATGCTTCATAAAAATATCAGTAAAATATCCACCATTAATGCTTTTTGTGGATGATTGTTGTTAAACTCAATAATACTTTATAGACAAGCGAGGTAGAAAGAGTTGCCAATTCGCTCAAAAAAATAACGTTGACATCATCTTGGATGGCTTCGGCCAATGGATTCGAGCTCTCAAGAAAAATACACTACTTGCTAAGCAAAATATCAATCCACTCTAAAAAGATCTCCGACGTCAGCTTAGATGGCTTTGACCAACAGATTCGAGACTTGGTGAGAAATACACTGAGTTTCAAGTGAAATCTAGTTTATCATCAATTCACTCCTTGATTCTCGCTCCACCAGCTTTGACTTGGACTGACTGTGGAATAGAGTGTATTGCCAATCCACACTTTAAAACATGCTGACATCATTAAAAATCAAATAGAATTATGGATTGGAAACTTCATGAGATGTCACTGTAAAATACACTAAACATTGGTCAAAATAGAATACTTTGCTTATGTTTGTAAAAAGCACTAAGTATTGAGCAGAATGAAACCTCTTGCATAGATCTTCTTTGAAATACTCTCTATCCTCAATGGATCAAAGCCCTTTTCATGCCTTAGAATAAAATTTTCAAAGTTTTCTAAGGATGTGGTCATTTTGGGCCTACATTCTGGCACCTCTCGAGTGGTTTTGCTCGCAAAGCCAACAAACTCAGAGTTTCATCCATTGGGTATCAAAAGTTAAAAAAATATAAATATTCAAACAATGCTTCATAGAATAACCTCCATATGATCATTACCCTCTAAAAAATTTATGGAACATCCTAGAGGATAACTGCTCACATGGAGATCATACTAGAAATACAAATATCTCCATCACTCCTTCAAAACTGCTCCAATGTTAAGCAAAAATAGAACTGTGTTCTCCCTTTTATGCTTCTTCAGAATGACATGAATGCCTTCATAAAAATTTCATTCTTTGCCTTTTAGCTTCATGCTTTTATTACTATCTTCTAAAAGTGTTAGAGTCAAAACAAATCAAAAAATACCAAACTTCTACATGACTACAAAATTGTACAACATAGAAAAAACACTCCATGCTTGTGCTTCTTCAGGGTTTATATTAACCTTACCTGGTTCTTCACCTTCCTACTAAAATTCTTCTTATTCAATGGGTGAATCTTGCTCTTCATCCTTCTCCTCAACATCCTTTTAAAATAACTAAACCATTAGCTTCAGAGCTTGCAAAGATTACTTCCAAACTGCTTCAAAGAGGTTGGATGTCTCCTTAAGCTGCTTGTGAATGTACTTCTACCCAAAAATGTCTTCATAATTTGTAGTACTTACTTTTTTTACTAAGTCCTCCATTAAGTCTCGGAGTTTGGTTAAATCAATAATCATTTGTGAAACCTGCTCCTGATCAATTGGCTTTTCCAGGGAATCAATCTCAGATTCATATTGGATGCTCTTGACAACAATTTTCTTAATATCTTCCTCTGATAACAATATTATTCTCCAGCCACAACCCTCTAAATCCATTTTGAACCATCTCTTTATTGATGTCTACTACATCTCAGATTGTATTTTCCACCTTATCAAACAACAACCAAGCCTTTTGCAGCAATATGTTCTTCTTCACTATGACCTTGGTAGCTAGTCTAGCAGTATTCCATTCTTTGTTAGGAATAGGCTTAGTAGTCTCATTGAGCCTGCTATCTGCCAACTTATAAATCTGCTCAGTTGGAACCACCATGGGTTGTAGTTCTTGAGTGAAGCTATCTAGATCTTCTTGGGTATTCTGAAGCAGGTGACTGGCATCATCCATGTAGTCAATGATGGGCTGCAGCTCTGAGCATTTATCTAGAACCTTAGACAATAGTTCTTTCCTTACTTTCTTCAGCCCTACTTTCGAGAAGCCTAAAGACTTAGCCTTTTCAATTTGAAGCTGCTACTTCAAGCTCTGTATTTCTTTGGCTTGTTCTTCATTTTTATTCTTTTGCTCCTCTACTTGCTCTTTAAGCTTATTAGCCTCTTGGAATTTGCTCTGCCAGTTTTTTGCTTCACTTCTGATAGCTTTCTCTATTTGTTTATGGTTATTGATTGTTTTCTCAAGATTTTCTATTGTTCACTCCAACTTTTTGACCTTCTCTTTTTATATATAAAATTTGACATAGAAAGTGTCCAAGTGGGTCTTAGCTATAACCAATTCATCTTTAGCAGGTAACTACTCAATATATTCTGTATATTCTTCCAAACGATAGTCTTGAGCAATCATTTCAGTTTTAAGCTTACTCGCTAGAGTAATAATGGATCTGGATGCCCTTTTCCTTGAAATAGGATCAACAAACATAGTACTTCTCTTGGTAGCCATCCTATTTGAAGGTTTGGACAACTTCTCTACCCAAAAATCTTGAATTTTTTGTGAAATTTCCTTCTCCTTTTGCAGAGTTGCCAATGTAGGATAACTTACAGGAGGAGGAGAGGCTATAATATAAGGGAGAGCAGACTCAGTAGCTAACTGTGAAAGGGTGGTAGTGACTATAGTTGAGTCTATAACTATTGCTATTGTTACAATGGGAAAAATCATGGGAACTAAAGTACAACTCACAGAAGGGTGAGTGGGTGTGGATGAAGTAGCTTGAATTTTAGATGATGTGGGTGGTTGAGATGGCAAAGGTGGGATTACATGAGATGATGGAGGAGGCATTTTAGATGATTATGGAGGTGATGGGTTGGCTTGGCCCTCAGTATTTATTGGTGAAACAGGTGGTGAATTGTGAGGGGGAGAGGGCACTTTTGTTTCAATATCTTCCTTAGAAGGGGAAGGAGTTTTCTTTGGGGAAGGAGGAGGAGAAGGAGAAGAGGGGATATAAATCATACCTTCACCTACAAATATAGGGTGTTCTAGAGCTGCCTCTGTGCCCTGTTGCTATATTGGTTGTACCTATTTTTCTACAACTGATACAAGGGTCTTCTCAATAATATTCCCCTTGTCGATATTTTATTTCTTACAGACCTCATTCTGAGCTCTTTTTGGTGCTTTTTTGGATTTTCTTTTAAAAACTATCAGCTTACATTATTTGTGTCTTCCCAAAATATGCATTCATGCAATGGTTCTTCTTGCAATGTCTCTTCAACAATAGGATTGAGCTCCACTATAATTGTAGTGGTGAAACTCACCAGTGTAAACACAAAGTTTTTATCCTTCTCATTCCAATCTATTTTTGTTGTAGGGGGATATCCACCCAGATCTAGATGCATGGGCTTGCTTACTGTCTTGATGACTTCTGTCCTAATGGCCCTCTCATCAGAATAATGCATTCTACTCATTAACTATGCCCCTTTAGGGAAATTTTCTAGTTGTTCTATTGAGGGCTCAAATGTCTTAAGAGCCTCAACAGTAGTTAATGGAGTACCAACCCCTTCTTCTTGAGCTTCTTCTTGCAAAGGTGGGGATGGAGAATATAACCCTAGTTGTGACTTCTTATAAATCAACACTATATTCTTTGGGTCCTTTTCCTTCCAAGTTGTGATGTTCTTATCATATCTATCAAAAAAATCATTGTCAATTACTCGTCCAAACTTAGATTTCTCTGTACTAGTTTCCACTCTCATCCTCCACTAGTCTACTATCTTGGATTCATTCCATTTCTTTTTATTCTTGACTTCTCTGATCGTAGACTCCTACAACTGATGGCTTTCATTCTTATCTAAATCAAAATCAACTATCTGGTCATAGAAATATAACCATGGAGGAAGTTGTTCCATCTTGGCAACATTCCAATCCAAAGGAGTATTTTATTTATTATTCCTACCCTGTTCAAAATGAGGCCTTAAGGTTTTCTCAAATTTTTAGGCCTTCTCTCCATTAAGGGCAATGTTCCTCTTATGGAATTTGTCGTATGGGTAGTACATACACCTCTGGGGGATGTAGAACATGCCCAACCTATCCAAATACTGGGTGATTTTTTCACCTTGGCCCTTTTTGGTGATAGTTATATCGTCAACACTACGGTAGGTCAACAAAAACTTTCTCTTCCTTCCAGATCCATAGTTCATATTAATAAACTCTGCTTGCCTCAAATATTCTAGAGCTAGTAATCTGTTTGTAACAAAATAAGGAAGTAAAAAAGGCTTACCAGTGAAGCCATATAGTCTAATCACCATGCCTTCTATAAGGACGTACCAATATCCTTCTTTGGCACCCTCTATTCTCAAAAATATTTTGGCTAGCGACGGTAACCTAGGGTATTTCCCATATATTATCTTCAGTGTTGGCCCTATAAATTCTAAGTTAAATCTATAAAAAGAATCAATGCTCCTCAAATGAGCAGTCTAGTAGTATACGAGGATAAGGTCTTTTTGGTTGTTCTTTTCCTTTATTAGAATCGAGGGCATAATATTCCTTACAGTAGTAAAGAACATCCAAACCAGACTTGAACAATGTTGAAAAGAGGGTGTATCAGAATCTCTTTCATTTTTACTAATTGTTCATGTATTCTTTTAGCAAGAAAAGTTGGCCAATCAAAGTAAATGACCTTAAAACCATTTTTATTTAGTTTTGGTTCATACATTTTCTCATTAGAAATGCAATAGGCAGTGTCTATCTGCCAATCTCTCATGATTTGGTCAGAATCCAAACCCTCCAAAAAAGCTAGCATGGAATAAAGTTTTTGGTGGACAAACTACTCAATGGGAATTGGGGTTTTGGGTAGTCCTCTCTTGGATTTAATGGTTTTGAATTGATTATAGACCCATTTTTTGAAAGGTTCACCCTCATGAGCGCACTACTACAAGGAGTAGTACCCCGCTTGTTCGAATGTGCTAAATTATTTTGGCCTTACGGGCGACTCTGCTCCTAGGATAAAAAGGTCATGATAAGCCTTGGCAATGATGCTAAATAATATTTTGCCTTTTACCATCTTTACCACTTTTGCTTCTAGATCATAAAATTTAACAATGGTCGATATAAACTCCAAACAAGGATGAATTGAATCGCAGATATAAAAAGACAAAAATGAATGAACAACAGATGTACCTTGGGGTGACAAGGCTACACCTTTCTTGTATTTGTTGTTGATGTTTTTCTAAGCCTAGTTCTCTTTGTGAGAATCAGTTTGGTGCCATCCATGGCTTCTGCTTTGTCAATGTAAGTTCCCAGATCTTCATTTACCGAGGGTTATGCTTCTTGAGTGTCTTCAAAGGCCATTTTTGCAAAAAAATCTTTAGAATGTTCTAGAATGTTATTGCTTTGCTGTTCTTCTGCTCATACTGCTTTGTAGGAATTGCTTTCATCGAATGAATGCATTCTATACTTTTGAGCACTTTTAATTTCCCATGCATGCACACCTTCCACCATTAATGTGGCCACTATGAGAACTGTCCATTTGCACACTTTTCAAATTAAAACTCATGCATCTCGGTAGCTTGGAGATGTTTCATCACTCGCTGATTGGCTAAAGCACAAGATACTTTTATACACTTGCAGCATCGCTCGTCATTTTTCTTTCCTTTGTAGCAGTGTGGGAAGCTCATGAGACAATTCATGAATATCTCCCTCTTTAGAAATGACATGGTGTGAGATTTTTCTTTCTTACTCAAAAATAGTCATGGACTCTGATGAATTGGAATATTTACAGTGATCCACTACCATCTCAATCTATTTAAGAGTGGAATGGAATGTGTGTGGCATTCCGCTGTCACCTTAGTTCATTTGAGCATGTATATAGACATACTGCTTTTTGTTGACACTTAGTTTATTTTGCCACTTATCACTTTAATTTTTTCTTGAAGCAAACCTTTTTTTTATATAGCATTTTATCAAAAATGAAAAACTTTGAAATAAAAATAAAAAAAGAATATGATACAAAGTATGTACATATGTTACAATGAGCTACATTTCAATCAAAATAGAGTTTAAGGTGAAAACCATTGACCGAAATTGGTTGTATGTTTCCTTTGAGATCTTCAAGCTGGAAAATATTGGTTTCCTTAACTTCTGCTATTCTGAAAGGGCCATCCTAGAAGGAGTTAAACTTTTGATGGTGCCCAGGTTTAGCTATTTCAACATTCCACTTGAGTATAGAATCTCCTACTTGGAATTTTTTGAACCTAGCTTTCTTATCAAACCATGCCTTGATGTCAACCGAATGCTTTTGAAAATCTTCATATGCCTGAGTTCTTTTCTCTTCTAACTACAGCAAGTGTGTCAACCTCAATTCCACTAGATTTTGCTCAGATTCCTCTTCTATGTTTATCAGCTTGAGTGTTGGAATTTCCAAATGAACAGGTAGCACTGCCTCCTTACCATATACTAAGGCATAAGAGGAGGTCTTGATGGACTTCTTGGTAGTGATTCTATCTACCCATAGATCTTGTTCCAAAAATAGATGCCAACTTCTCTTATTACCCTCTAGTGATCTTCTCAAAATTCTCAACAGATTCTTGTTAGTTGATTCTACCAGTCCATTTCCTTGGGGGTAGTAGTTTGAAGTATTCTTTATGGTAATGCCATACTTGCTAGAAAACTCAATGTATTTGGATCCTATGAATGCTGGTCCATTGTCGCTCACCAAAGCTTCTGGAACACCAAACCTTGTGATCAAGATTTCCATGAAATCTATCACTACTTCTTGGTCTAATTTATTTGTAGGAACATCCTCTACCCATATAGTGAGGTAGTCTATAGCAGTGGCCATCTGAGTAATTTGGATTTATAACTCATATGAAGTCCAACCCTTATTGCTGGAAGGGTTATTCCACTTGAATTGGCTTAAGGGGAAATGTGTTAGGGTAAAATAAGATAGTGTATTGCATTACACTACATGGGGTTATTACATTTAATTTTCTATGTAATTACCGAGTTTCCTGGTTAATTTGTTAGACTTAGGGGCCCCCGTAAAATGCAATTCCTTGTTCTTCCCACATACCACTGGCATTCATCACAGGCTCTAGTGACTTTAAAGGTATCAAAAAATATGGTAGACCAGTAATAGCCTACCCTGATAATCTTCAATGCTATAACTCTTCTTGAGAAGTGTCCTCCGGATAGTCCTCCATGGAACTCCTCTATGACCTTTTGTTGTTGATCATATTTTAAGCATCTTAGGAGGACTCCATCAAGGTTTATTTTGTATAGACCTTCTAGCAATAAGACATACTTCAAAGTCTAAAGTCTATATCTTCTCCTCTGTGATGGGTTAAGATTAGGAGGGTATACCCCAGTTTAAAAGTACTTAGTCATCTGATCTACCCAATCTGATTCACCTGACTATAATTATTTAGCCTGATCATCTATTGTTGACTAGCAAGCTACCACTTATGCTAAAATTACCACTTCTATTAAGCCTTGGCATAGGGCTCTGCCTCTGACCAGCTTGGTAGGATGGATTTCTACATCATATTATTGGATCTTAGTAATCCAACCAACTCTCTTATCTCCTAGTTCACCTTGTAAAATAAAGCTTCTCACATCCGGATGAACTACATAAACCAAGGTCTTGCTCTGAACCAAGTATTGCCTAAATTTTTCAATGATTTCATTACAAAAATACTTGTTTCTCAATGAAATTATACTTAACCTGATATTCATGAAGAGTCTGGCTCCAAAATAATATGGGGTGCTCCTCTCCTTCATCATTCTTTTGGGTGAGCATTGATGCATAGCTTTCCTCAACTCCATAAGCATAAAGAATGAAGTCTTTGCTAAAGTCTGGATTGACTAGCACTAGAGATGTAGCAATGGATTGCTTGATGATTTCAAAGGCTTTCTTTCTAACCTCGGTCCATTTGAAATTGGCATTCTTCTTCAGTAGTTCAGATATAGGCTTCACCTTCTAAGCAAAGTCATAGATGAATTTCTTGATAAAGTTTATCTGACCAAAGAAATATTGCAAAGATTTCTTGTTCACAGGCAGTGGAAGAGCAAGAATGGATTTGATTCTATCTGGATCAATGGCCATACCTTCTTTGGAGACCACATGGCCCAGAAAATTTCCCTCATGAACTACAAAAAATGACTTCTTAGGATTAAGGGAGATGCCAAATTCTCTATATTTCTGGAAGACTTGTTCTAGGTGTGTCAAGTGGTCTTGCTTGTTGTGGGAGAATACAGTCATTTCATCTAAATATATTAGAATGACCTTTTTAATCCTCTCCCCAAAAGTATAGTCTAAAAGGTATTCTTTGATATGCGATGTGGCTCCTACATTAGATAGCCCAAAAGGTATTCTTTGATATGCAAAGGTTCCCCATTTTGTGGTGAATGTTGTTTTAAATTGGTCTTCATCCTTCACCCAAATTTGGTTATATCTAGAGAAAAAGTCTAGCAGTGAGAACCTTTCTGCTCCTACCACAATATACAATATTTGATCAATCTATGGGAGGGGGTAGTGGTCCTTTAGTGACGCTTGATTGAGGTTTCTAAAATCTACACACAAGTGAATATCACCATTCTTCTTCCTTACAAGTACCAAGTTGGCTACCCAGGTTGAATGTTTGATTGGATAAATGATCTTAGCCTTTAGAAACTCCAATAGTTCTCTCATTATGGCTTCGATCCTAGGATTCACAGGCCTTTATTTCTGCTTGAATGGTTTTGCATTAGGCTCTAGCTCAATTATGTGTTGGATGACCTTCTTGTCATATACTTTAAGGTCCTCATATGACCAAGCTACAATGTCTTGGTACTTCAGGCATAAAGCTTTGATATCTTCCTCTTCTTCTAGAGAGCATCGAACTCCAACCTTGAGCTTATTTTCCTTTTCAATTTCAATTTATTTATAGATTTTCTCATTGATTTCCATGGATCTAATATTTTTCCTGTCTTCATTGTCAAATATGCTCTCTAGAGTAACCAAACCTCTAGGTATGTGATTTTTCTTGAGTTGAATGATATCCTGTTGATCAATATCCTCAGGGTTTTCCTCTTGAACAGTGGATAAACATGCTTCTCTCACTAGAAAATCAATGATTTGTTCATCACTTTCAAAGACCTACTAGAAAATATGCTTGTTTGGCACTGCAGGCCTAAAAATCATTTTGATCCCTTTGTCTTTCTTAACTCCTATGTCTGCAGAAGGGTTGAAGTTAGCTCCCCTCACTACTAAGGAATATGCCAAGGTATTATTTCTTCTGGGAAAAAAATTAATGTTTAGGGCATCAAAGGATTCCATCAAATCCCATACCCTATTTCTATATGCTTTTAGGTAATGATGCTTATTGCTGCACCTTTCCCTTACCTGATTTACAATCAATTTAGATTCACCATATATGTTTAAGATCTTGATGCCCATGTTTTTTGCTTGCATTAGCCCAAGGCATAGAGCCTCATATTCTGCAACATTATTAGTGCATGACCATGTTAGCCTATATGTGAAACTCTTTGTCCCTTCTGATTGGTACTGTAATACTACACTAGCTCCAACATCATTTCTGCATCTGGTACCATCAAATTGCATGGTACATACTTCTTTTTCTCTCAAGGACTAGTTAGATATAGCAAGAAATATTTTCTCTGTATCTGAAAAATATTGTATGTGCCCATACCTATCCCAAATTGACTATAATCCTCTCTGAAATGTAGTTCATATTCAATCTCCAACTCTTCAAAGTTATCCAAAAATTCAAATTCCTCTAGAGGAGTGAGATTGCACATGTCCTCTTCAATTTTTTCAATGTGGTAAGACATAGGCTTCTAGGGTGTTATTCTTATCCTATTTCCTTTGAAAGGAATCACCATGATGGAATAGTCCATATACATGCATCCACCCAACTTTGCAATGAATTCTCTTGAAAGGCATAAACCAAAATAGGGTTCTAGATCCACCACCACTATCTCTTGCACTATGGTTACCTCAGGTGCTCTATGTAGCCTCATCAAGACATATTTTATCACTCCAATTATCTTCACAGGTGTCCCATATAATTGCAAAACTCTAGGGTAGGATCTAGTATATTCCATACCCATCTCCTCGCAAACTACTTTAGGAATAACTATGGTGGATGCCCCTGAGTCAATCATACAATTACGAACAACCCAACCTTCCATCCTTAGAGATATGTAAAAAGGAGGGGGTTTATTCTTTAAAGTGGCAAGGGAAATTTCTTTATTTTTAGAGGGTATGTTGAGGATTGTGGTGGCCTGATTTTCCTACGGATATTTATTCAAAGAAGATTTTAACAGGTCTATTTGGCCAGGAATGAAGAGAGTATCATATAGACTAGCTTTAGATGGTATCTTCTTCATTTATTCCATAATATTGTATTCGGACTTGGTAGAGGTAGGTCTCTCGGACCTTCTCTCTGGCTCACCATAATTTATTTTATACTATTGTGTGGCCTCGATTCTCTATCTCTTGGTAATAGAAGGGAACCTAAGCCTCTCTTGAGCCTCATTCTTGGATCTCATTCTATCTCCTTCAGTTTCTTTCTCAAATATCTTGGGAAGACTGACCTCTTTTTCTTTGGCCTGGGGAATAGGGAAAGTATCATTGCTCTGGGAAGGTGGATCCTTCTTTTGAGAGGGGACTTCAAATTGACCCATATTTTGTGGATCAACCTACAGTGTTTTCTCCCCTGACATTGTCATGACAAAAATGGGTCCATATTCATCAAGATATTTTCCAAC
This sequence comes from Wollemia nobilis, assembly GCA_028583015.1. NCBI lineage: Eukaryota > Viridiplantae > Streptophyta > Pinopsida > Araucariales > Araucariaceae > Wollemia > Wollemia nobilis. The sequence continues at coordinate 316,747 of JAQPPZ010002048.1, read as the reverse complement.
CATGATTTGATCTGGTTTCTAGAGCATGTTCACCCTTCCTTTTTGTTTTCTGTCTGCTTTCTCCATAGCCTACTGTACATGGTGTTGGTACATAACACAAGATTGTGAATCATGAGGATCATTGCACACCAAACACCATATATTCACCAGACTGGTTTATGAAGAATACTCAGGCTCTTCATACACTGCATTTACTCTAACACTTATACTATTGCTGGGACCAGATATTTGATCCTTGTTAACATAAGGAAATATCCTTTGTTGAGACCTCTCCATCTCTCTCTTCTCCATTGAATTCATATTGTTGCTAAGAGTTTTCAAGGTATTTTGGATATCAAGGAGGACAGAATATTCTTGGGAAATCTGAGAAGGAAGGGGAGGGAAAGGAACTGCAATAGGTGGTGCTTTTGAATGTGAAATAGGAGTCATATGTGGGAATGGGAATGCCAAATAAGGAGGGTCCATATAATATGATGTAGTTGTTTGATCTTGGACATTAGAGATTTCCAAATTGTAGGGCAACACAACTTGTGGGAGTAACTTTCCCATATTAATCAAGATATTCTCAGCATGAACAACTGCATTATAAACACGTGGAAAGATCTCCACCCTATATTGTTGGGTTTGAAGGCCTAATTCCGATCCAAGGGCTCTGATATAATACATGTAAGCAAGGCTTACAATTGGTCTAGCTATAAGGGGAATTCTCTTCCAGGTCCTGCTGAACCTTAAGTTGAAATCTAAAATAGTTTCTTGTTGATGTTTCTACATAGATGTGAATTGATTACAAGGAGGGAAAAGGATCAATAGACTCATTAAATTCCTCCACAAATGGCTCATCCAATGCTGCCCATGAGGTAATAGTATTGTATTCAAGGGTTTTGAACCAATGTAGAATCTTTCCTCTAAAATATAGGGCTAGAATCTTGACAATATCATCTTCATTTTTTATATTGTGTATTTTTTCCAGATTCAGAATATATTGGTAGTGCTTATATGCAGTTTCACCAGATCATCATAGATGGGGATGGCCTTAGACACAACTTGGGGAATGTCATGCATCTAATCCAGTCTAAAGGGACCAACTATATTCTAGCTGGGATACTTTTGTAAGGGTTGATTTGGAACTATATTTTGTGCCATGTTTACAGGTGTAGTTCCTATTGGAGGGGGTCTAGGATGAACTATAGGATTCTCCTCAGAAGGATTTTATTCTGAATGGAAATCTTGATTCAAATTTTATATGATAGTAGACCTTCTATAAGGTATCTCATAGTAGAAAAATGAGTTAGGGTTATTCCTATTGAATTACCTAGTATACATAAAAAATATGAGCTATAGGGATAATTTTTTTGGATTCATAGATCAGGGAGTTTCCAGGTGAATTTTTTTATCATCGCTAAGTAAGATTAATATAATTCATCAATTCTTGATTCCTTTGAGAAAAAATAATAAAAAATATGATGGGTTTTAGTGTTTCTTGCAAATAGGTCCCACAAAACATGCCAAAATTGTTGGAAACTGAATTATAATCAAGTTTTACTTGATACTGCAACTATCTATCTTCCAATTTTTTGGCTAGGTTTGCACCTGATAGTCACAGATTAGAACTCAACATTGGATGGATCAAAGATTGCTTCACTCCCACCTCCAGACTAGGTTGGTTCCTTGTAAACTAAATATAATGTTGAATCAATTAAGCTCAATAAGGATTTTAAGGAATGGGTTTAGAAAAAAGGTTTAGGGTTAAGAAATTATGCATTAATAGTGGCCGAATAGGGCTAAAAACATAGGCATCCATAGGGAAAACCTCTAGAAAAATACTTCTAGTGTCTGGCACTTGGGATTAGAAGCACCCAAAACCATGAAATCTTCATATAATAAGGTAAAATAGAGATGTTTTCCAAGAAGCAATTTCAATATTTAATGTATTAACAATCCAATTTATTAAAATCTCACTTGTTGGTAACTGAACATTGACCTCAAAGTGAGAGCTTTGGAAGAGAAAACTAGGGCATCAGTTGGGTAGCCGAAGAGATTTTTGGTTATTGTGGATTTGAAGATAATATTGCTGCCCTAGGAGGGCCCAATAGGGACACCTCTAGATCCTCTTCTCGAGAGACAGTTATTTTGTATATTTGTTAAAGGATAAATCTCCATAAAAGACTGAAGAAGCACAAAAACTACATTAAAAATACTCTTTACGGTTGTTGGAAATATATCAACATCTCAACGAGTTAATGGATGCTTGCCACAGTCAGAATCAAGGCCAAAGATTGTCATTGAGAAAAGGATGGTCGAAGAAACAATTTTATATAGAGCCAATCATGATTTGATTTGTAAATTCATGGGTATTCACCCTACCTAGGTCCGAAAAAACTGGGAGCCTCTTGGTGAGTATTATTTGTGGTTTATTAGCAATGGATATTTTATTGTTATTTTTTCTTCACTTGTTGATAGAAATAGGGCTTTCAAATTAGAAAAGAGGAATCATGGTCCGGCAGGATTATTTGTTCAACCCTAGAGAGTGGTATTTGATCCTCAAATTGAACCCACTGCTTTCTTGGTTTGGATCCATTTGTATACACTTCCAATGGAGTTTTGGAGTGAGCAGGTATTGGAAATTATCGATAATTCACTTGAAAGACATTTAGGTGTTTCCAAAGATACAATAGAAGGAACACAACTGTTAATGCAAGATTATGTGTGGAAATGGATCTTAGCCATCCTTTACCGATAGAGGTGGAACTTGAACTTGCAGGACTATCTTGGATTCAACAACTAGATTATGAGGCATTGCCATTCAGATGCAGAGTTTGCCATAAATATGGGTATTTGGGCCGATATTGCCCAAATAATATGAACATAAAAATGGAGGCTCCTCTAGGAATTTCAAATCTTCTTAATGAGGGTAAGTCAATAATAAAAAAATAACCAACCAATATTTCTCAGGGTAAATAAGCATAGAGATATGGTTTTGAATAGCCCAAAAGAAGGAGAAGGCAAAAGAAAAAATATGGTAAAGAGCAAACCCAACTCAAGCCCTCCAATAGGTATGAGATATTTAAGATACTAATGGACCAAGAAGAAGAACAATTCATGGAAGGAGTGGATGGGAATAATAAAAATAATAACATCCATGTTCAAGCTCCTCTTTCATCTCCCCCTATCATAGAATAGGTAATTGAGTACAATGAGTTACTGCAGTCAGAGAGTGTAGGGGCATTGATAGTGCATAACCATGAGCAACCAATAATTAAGGATGTTAGCATGGGTATAGAAGAAAAGAAAAAAGAAAGGCCAACTCTAGGGATAACTCAGGTGGAAAAGAGATAAAAAAATAGCAACTCTCAAGGAGTGGGTAGAAAATCAAATAAGGAATTAATAGCAGTTTAAGGATACAAACTGATCACTAGCGGATCGGTGAGGCCAATAGATTTTTACTGCTCTCAAGGTAACCAATGATTATACAATCATGGAATGTTAGGGGTTTAAACAATAGAACCCATAAATTTGTTGTTCGAAGACTCTTAGAAAAATGTAAAACAAATTTTTTGCTTATCCAGGAGACAAAAATATCATTGGATCTTATGTGTAAAATAGTTAACAGACTTTGGAAGGGTGTTGGTCATATGGAAGTGGCTACCCAAGGGGACTCAGGGGAGATAGTTACTCTTTGGAAATCTCTTGAATGGATTGCAATAGAACATATAGCTTGGAGGGGTGTTCTCACATCACATTTTAGAAATAATGTCACAGCTAAACATGTTTTAATCACAAATTTTTATGGGGTTCAAAACCTAGATGGTTAGATGCATCAATGGAAAGTGTACATAACATGAGAGTCTCAAGGGAAGAGTTAGATTGGATTTTTGCTAGGGATTTTAATGCTAAATTATCATCTAGAGATCAGGAAGGGGGAACCCAAATTTTGGACCCAAGGTATCGACTTATGATTGCCCAAGTCCAAGCATTACACTTGGTGGATATTAAATTCTCTGGAACCAACTATACTTGGACTAATAAGATGAGGGAGCCACATAGCAGGAAGGTGAAGTTAGACCATTTTTTGGTTTTAGAGGAGGCATTTGTAAAATGGAATATAAAATTTTAGATTTTGGAGGGTCCAGTTTCAGATCACTTTCCCATTTTGTTGGAAGGAGGGATCAAGAGAGTGCAGCATCACAAACCATTTAAATTTGAAAATTTTTGGTTTCAAAAAGAGGAACTTCAAAAGAAAAATACATAGTGCTGGGAAGAAGGTCACCCAAAATATGGGACACAAATGTTTAGATTCCACAAACAACTTCATTATATCAAATATAAACTGAAACAATGGAGGGGAGCTAACAAGTCAGACTTCCAGGTCCAAAGAGCTCCATTGGTGGCCAAATAGGATGAGGTTCAAAAACACTTTAGGGAAGGAACAATTATAGAGTAGCTCAAAGAAGAGGATGATGCATTGTGTAAAGTGGTTGAGGACATTGACAACCAAGAGGAGACCTACTGGAAATAGAGAGCAAGAATCACTTGGTTATTAGAAGGTGATAAAAATACTAATTTTTTTTTTTTACCCAGGTGTTGTAGGTGAGTTGGAGAGGAGAGGGCAATCCTCCAAGGGAGGTCATAGGTTTGAATCTTCACCCTACCAGATATCTAAATTGGGTACTCAAAATCCAATTGATAATGTTGGTGCGGGCAGGGTTGGGTGCGACTCCCGGGTGACTTTGATGGTGTAGAACCCCCTGTTTGTGGTCTCTCAGACCAAGGCGGCCCCGCAAGGGGTTTTTTGCTTTAAAAAAAAATACTAAATTTTTCCATCAGAATGCTTATGCTAGGAGACATATGAACAACATGGAAGCTCTTCAAGATGAGAATGGACACTCCTTTGATACAATTCCAGGTATGCATTTCCATTCAATGGATTATTTTTATAAACTATTTAAGGAAAGTATGGTGCAAGATGAAGAGGCTCAAAAAGAAGTTATTGTTGTCATACCCTTTGTTATCTTTGAAGAAGAAAACTAGGCCCTACTTAAACCCATTGATAGAGAGGAACTGAAGAATGTAGTCTTTGGAATGATGGCTTTCCAATTGAGTTTTTTCAGGCCTTCTGGGATAACTTGGAGGAGGATGTAATGGTTATTATAGAGGAGTCCAAAGGTAGTAAAAGAATGCTTAAAGCATTAAATCATACTTTCATTACCTTAATTCCAAAATGGGAGGAGGGGGTACATATTTCAGATTATATACCTATTGTCTTATGCAATGTCATATATAAAATAATCACATAGGTAATGGCTTGGCAGCTAAAACCTCTTCTACATAGCATTATCTCCTCAGAGTAAAGGGGTTTTGTAGAGGGTAGGCAAATCTTGGATGGTGTGGTTCTAGCTCAAGAGGCAATCCGTTCAATGTAAACATTTGGTAATAGAGGAATGTTCATAAAATTAGATATGCCAAAGGCTTATGATAGGGTGGAGTGGAGCTTCTTGTCAAAGATGATGGCAGCATTTGGTTTCTCTCAAGATTGGATAGAATGGGTCATGAGTTGTGTTTCTACTCTAACATACTCAGTGTTAATCAAGGGTCTTCCCTCGCAACCGTTTGGAGCTACTCAAGGCCTTCATCAAGGAGATCCTTGATATCCCTATCTTTTTCTCATATTAGTTGAAGGATTGGGTAGACTCATCTTGGGGAGAAGACAACAAGGTTTGATAACATGTATCAATGTGGGTGAGGAAGTTTTGACTCACCTACAGTTTGTGGATGACACATGATTGGTGGGAGTGGCCAGCTTCAAGGAATCAAGAATGGTTAGAGATACACTTAATGTCTATATTAGGGCTACAAACCAAGTTATCAATGATAAAAAATCCAAAGTGGTCTTTTTCAATCTTGATCAAAGGCTTCAGGACAAAATTTTAAAGATCTTGGGATTCACAAGGACTTATCTCCCAATGGTATACTTGGGGGTCCCTTTGCATTTTTAAAAACTAAAAATAGATATATGGAGGAATTTTTTGGACTGTATCAAGGACATAATTAATCATTGGTCTCAAAAATGGTTAAGATATGGGGGTAGATTAACTTTTTTATAGTCAGTCATTCAGGCCATGCCAATTTATAAATTTTCTATCCTTGCTGCCCCACATACCATATGGAAAGAGTTGGACAAGAAGGCTAGAAATTTTTTATGGGAAGGAGTAAAAGGAGAGAGGAAATGGGCCTTAGTATTTTGGGAGAAAGTAAGCCAGCATAAGGTAAAAGGATATTTGGGATTGAGAAGATCAAAGTTAAATAATAAAGCTTTGGCTGGAAAGCTTTATTGGAGGTGGATTTCCCAACCAACTTCTTTATTCAGTAGAATATTAACTAGTAAATATTTGGGATAGGTAAACCCAAATGAGGTGGGTCATTTCCCTTTGGATGGTAATGGATCCTTAGTGTGGTAGGATCTCAAGTTAAGATCTCAGGTAGTAAAAGATGGATTATTTTGGAAAGTAGGGAGAGGGGAGAAGGCACGATTTTGGACAGATTCATGGGATCAATACCCACCTATCATTGTTGAATTTCCTGAGTTGCAACCAATAAAAACAACCATAGAAACCAGGTGATGGGTCCAAAATGAAAGTTATTTCAATACTAGTCAGTTGGGGGATTATAAGTTTAAGTAGTTTAAGAAGTTGGATGAGTGGCCAATTTCAATCCCTCCGGATTTGACACCCATCATGACTAAAATCTTGGCAAAAATATTTCTCACAGGTAGAGATGAGGAGGATGAATTAGCTTGGGGATATGGGAGCCTTGGTGTCTACATAGTGAATCATAGATATGATAAGATCGTTCTAGAGCCTCCTCCTTATACATATCATGTTGAGGATTGGAGAAAGATTTGGCAGTCCAAGGGTTGGTCGAAAGTAAACTTTTTTTCCTGGCAGTTCATGCATAATGGAATTCTTACTTTTGATAATATTAGATGTAGGGGAATCATTGGTCCATATCAATGTGTTTTATGCTACAAGAGTGAGGAAACAACTGATCACTTGATGTTTGAGTGCCCATTCACGCGTCAGATTTGGGAGATATGGTTTTTATGTTATAAAATTCAATTTAATGGTGATTTGAATCGGATTAATATTTGGGAAAGATGGAAGATGGGTATATTCAAATCTAAAGCTCTTTGTATTGGTTGGGAGCTTGGATTAAACTTCATTTGGTGGCAAGTGTGGTTGGAGAGAAATACCAAAATTATTAGGGAAACTTTTTCTTCTTTAGATGGAGTTTGGCAGGTCATTTGGAGCAAAGTCACAGAAACTGTGGCATTCTATGCTAAAGAGGAAACTCAGGTTGTTATTGGTACAATGCAGAAGGAAGTTGAAGTGCAAGAGGTACAGGACAAAGCTAGTTGTAAACCACCACCAGAAGGTTGGATTAAAATTAATACTGATGGAGTTGCAAAAGGCAATCCGGATAGAGCTGGAATTGGAGTGGTTTGTTGGAATCATGTTGGAACAATGCTCTATTGGGAACTGCAAGGCCTAGGAAGAGCCATAAACAATGAAGCAAAAGCCTTAGCTATCAAATCTTCTTCTATTTTGGAATTAAAAAAAGGTCACAGAAGGATAATCCTAGAATCAAATTCTCAAATAATGGTTGGAGCTCTAGATTGCATGAGAAACTTTGCTTTGAAAACATGGAGGTTGAGGATTCTTGTCACTCAAATTAAGGAATTATGAAGGGAATTAGATGATGTGATTCCAGTTTATGTGAGTAGAGATATAAATAAAGTGGCAGACTTCCTAGCTAAGATGGGTACTGAGAAGGAGGTAGGGGTTCAGTGGCATAGTGACATGGCTATTGAGGATGAGATGATTAGGCAGGTTGGTGAGCAAATCTAGTGCTTAGCTAATTTGGATAACCATTCTAGAAATACTGTTTAGGATATTTGTGCTTCAATGTAGATCTTCTTTTATAGTTGTAAACAGGTAAACAATCATTGTAGAAATATATTTTAAGATATTTGGCTCCAATGCAAATTTTCTTTTACTATTGTAAACATGTGTTCTCTTTGGCTAAGGTTGGGAAAAGTCTCATCCCAACTTGTAAATGATATTTGTTTTAATACAAGTTTTTTCAAATTATTTTTCAAAAAAATAATCCAATTTATTAGAATATATCAATAATCAGACTTTGCAAAAATAAACTTCTTGCCAACACATATCTAACTATGAATAGATTTCAACTACCTTAACAACTAGTAATCCAATACAAATAGAATGAACTAACCATTACAACATTGACAAAAATGCAATTCACAACTCAAACCTCTTAATGAAAGATATCAAAGATAGTAGATCTCAAGTCAAAAATCTGAGTAATGCTCTTTGTTGGAAATTTGAAGTTTTGTTGTCATTGATGTCAAGAGATTGTGTTTCAGTTTCGTCATCATTAATATCATCAGGTGGTTTTTCCAAAGGCAAGGAAGGTTTTAAAAGGAATAGGATATAATATTTATTTTTAATATTATATGCCTAAAAAGACCTAAAAGGTTGAAGACCCAAGGAAGGAGAAGCAAGTTTTAATTAAAATAATAATATTATAATATTTAATATTATTGGGAAAAATGATGAGGTGAAGAAAACAAGGTTCAAGGAATTATTAAAATAATCTATCCTTGAAAAGACCCTTTAAGCAACTCACAAAGGATTTAATTTAATTTATTTAAATTAAAATATTTTAACCTAAAGGTTAAAATTTTAATTTAAATAACCTCGGGCGCCAAAGTTAAAAATTAAATTCATAATTCAAAATTCTAAAGTCGTGTTTGAGCCGACGTCGAAGCAAAAAGAACAAGGTTTATTCAAAGGGAATTAATATTTTAATTTCCCCATCCATGCATTCGAATCCCAAATTTTATGCTAAAAATTATGAGGTGCTTTGTTGTGAAGAAGAAGAGGCTTTCACAGTTTTAAACACTTTGGAGGGTAGATGACTGGTGAAATGCATGTGGGTTAACCCAAGCATTTTATAATGTTGTTTAGCATAGTTTGTGGCCAAGGGAGTGTTAAGACATTTGCAGGGCAAAGGTTGGGGTTTCAAATCCCTATGTAGACATTTTTGAGAAGGTAGGAGGTTTTGTTTTTGTTCATTGAAGACTACAGAGGCAATAAGGAGGAAGGCGCTTGTATTAGTGCTTGTGTGGGCATGTGTCCCAATGACTGCCTAGATTTGGCTAGAGCATAGCGATGACAGTTGGTCGTAGGTTCAAAGCCCATCCAAGGCATGCACTATTATTTTACAAAATGGGCCAAGGTGTAAAAGGTAAGCATTAAATTTTTTATTTAAGTTTTTATGCCAAGGTTGGGAAGCGCATACGTTTAGGCCACATGATATTTTAGATAGCGCCTTGGTAAAATTTAGGGAGTCATAAGGGTATTTGGATATGTTATATTATTTTGTGCTTAGAAAAATAATTAAAATTTAGGGAGTCATAAGGGTATTTGGATATTTTATATTATTTTGTGCTTAGAAAAAATAATTAAAGGTTGGAGTAATAAGGGTTTAATTTTTTAATATTATTTTTGGGAGTTTATAAGGTGTTATAAAGGAACATGGTCTTCTATGTATTGAATGTTTTGAAGTTAACAAAGGAAATTAATTTTGATGTGTTGAGTGATATTTTAAGAAGCTTGGAGATAATAAGGTGTACTTGAGACTTGTCAATGTTTGTAATGGTGAATTAATTTTGAGGAGGATATTTGTGGAGATTTTGAGATAGGTTGTTTCTATCTAACCTTGAAATTAGCAAAGAGGATTTGATTGTGATTAAGACAGGTTTTGAAGACATATCTCCATAAAAACAAAAAGTATGGGCACATATTTCTTGTGAGTGAAATATTGTTGGATTGAATATTGAGATATGCAAAGTTGGAGTGAAAAGGATTCTTTGATAAGTATTGTTGGAAATGTTTGAGTGAGTTCTCATGTGCATGATCTAGGGTTTGTGAAAGAACATGAGTATCATTGTTATGTCAGATTGTTTGATAAGCATTGTTGGAAATATTTGAGTAAACCTTCATATGCATGATTAGGGTTTGTGAAAGAATATGAGTATCATTGTTATGCGATATTAAGAACTATATTGAGCTAAGTTTTGTGAAATATCATGAGTATCATTGTTATGTGAACTAGGGTTTGTGAAATAACATGAGTATCATTGTTATGTGAAAACTAAAATCATCTTGAGTCAAGGTTTGAGTTCCATAGTGTGAGTTGTTGGAAGTATAGTGAAACACTTGATTAGGGTTTGTAAGCAAGTTATGCTTCATTGAGTGAATGGTTGAGTGAAGTTGGATAAGAATTATTGATTAAAAGCATTGGAATGATAGTTAAAATTTTTTGAAATAAATTATTCCTTATTCTGAATTGATTTGAAAGAGATATTGAAATTGATAGAGTGATTTGTGAGTGTGAAACATATTGAGTCTCTTACCATTCTCTATATATTTCTCTAGTTAAACAAGATTATGAGCGAAACTTGTTTGTGTGATTGAAGAGGTTTTCTGAAAGAGATTAAGATGAGTTTTCGTATGCAATTTTTGTAATTGATTTGAATAAGCTTTTGTGAAAGCTTATGGGTAGATTTGAGTAAGTTCTAGAGGGGACTTAAGGACAAAATTAAACAAGCTTTTGTGAAAGCTTATGAATAGATTTGAGTAAGTCCTAGAGGGAACTTAAGGACAAAGTTGAGCAAGCTTTTGTGAAAGCTTGTGGGTAGATTTGAGTAAGTCCTAGATGGGACATAAGGATAGAGTTGTTTGAAATTTTTTGGAAGCTTACAAGAATATTTGAGGTAAGTCTTGGTGAAGACTTGTTGAGAAGATAAGATAAGTTCTTGAGAGAACTTGTGGATAGATTTGTGGTAAGTCTTGATGAGGACTTGTTGAGCAGATTTGAGGTAAGTCTTAGTGGAGACTTGAGAGTAGATTGAGCAAGTTCTTGAGAGGACTTTTGGACAGATTTGAGGTAAGTATTTGAGAAGACTTGAGAGCATAATTAATTGATTGATTTGTTCAAGCTTTGAGTTAAGGTTTGAGACATGTCTAAGCAGATTTGATTTATGATTGGATCAAGCTTTGTGTTAAGGATTGAGAATAAATTTGAGGAAAAAATATGGTGCATATTTTAGGATAGATTTGTGCCATAGCAAAGACAAATTTTGGTGCAAATTTGAGGGCAGATTTGTGCCAGACTAGAGATAGAATTGTGAGTAGATTTGTGCTAGACCAAAGGACAGTGTTTAGTGTAGATTTGAGATAGACATTGAGCAGAGTTGAGAGCAATATTTGGAGGTGATAGAGCAGAGGATAGTAGTCTCCAATGGATAGATATCCATTAGCAAAGGTGGTGAGGACACATATCTTCTAAGTTAGGATAGAGGTATTCTATGGAGAGATATCCACAAGCCAATTTAGTGGAGGTAGTAGTCTTCTAGAGGATCACCACCTAGAGCAAGAGGAGAAGGAATTATCTTGTGGATAGATATCCATGAACTAGTAGAGGGGAAATATTTATCCTATGGATAGATATCCATGAACTTGATTAGGGGATTGGTGTCTCCTTTGGACAAAGGTCCATAAATATTGTAATAGGGAAGGATTCCCAAGAGATTTGTTGAGAAAATTTTAGCAAAATATTTTCTCCGTGGAGTAGCCCACATTGGGTGAACCACATAAAATCAGTGTCTCTATTATGAGTGATGATTTGTACATTATTTTGATTACTACTGTTGATATTGCCATTGATATATTGGATAATATTATTTGAGAAAAGAAAATTAAAAGTTGATCTTATACTGTTCACCCCCTCTCAGTATAAGCTTGTGTACTTCACTCTTTCCATTATTTTACATAAAATATTACATAGTGGGGCAAGAAAATGCACTAGATCCAATTATGAAAATCAAGGGTTCAACCTCTATTTATAGTTTACAATGAAAAGAATAGGGGGAGAAATTACAAGGATTAAGAATATGATAGCTTAGAAGAAAGCTATGCTAGCATCATTTCATTCGCCTATAGGGTTTGAAGAATCCCCTGGAGGTCATCTGCCATGGCAGCTTGGCTTAGCAACCTACTGGTCCAGTAATGGCAGTTGGGCCTCAGACCCTTAGAAACCATATTTGAAACATTCCTTCATCTTGAATACTTCATCCTACTATAGATATACAACTGCTCTAGTTCTTGGTACCACTAACCCTTCGACTACCTGCTTGAACTGATTGTTCTTCAATATACCAAGAATCCACCTTTGTATACTTTATAAAAATGTCAACAAAATATCCATCATTGATGCTCTTCATGGACGTCTATAGTTAAAATAAATAATACTCTATAGGTGAGAAGGATAGAAAGAGTCACCAATTTTATCAAAAAAATAACACTAATGTCATCTTGGATGGCTTCGACCAACGGATTTGAGATCTCAATAAAAATACATTGTTTGCTGAGTAGAATCTCAATCCACTCTAAAAAGATTGCTGACATCAACTTAGATGGCTTTGGCCAATGGATTCAAGAATTGGTGAGAAATACATAGAGTTTTGAATGGAATATAGTTTGTCATCAATCCATTTCTTGATTCTCGCTCCACCAGCTTTGACTTAGATTGATCGCAGAATAGAGTGTATCGCCAATCTACACTTTAAAACATGCTGACATCATTAAAATTCAAATAGAATTGTAGATTGAAAACTTCATGAGATGCCACTACAAAATACACTAAACATTGGATGGAATAGAATACTTCACTTATGTTTTCAAAAAGCACTAAGTATCAAGCATAATGAAACCTTTTGCATGGATTCGCTCTAAAATACTCTCTATCCTGAGCAAATTGGAACCCTTTTCATGCATTTTTTCAAAATTTTCTAATGATGTGGCCATTTTGGGCCTACAAGTATGATGATAAAAAAAGAGTTGCAAATATCCAGATCCATTGTAACTTGGAGCCATGGGTTTGCATATATTAGTGTGGATCAAATCAAGAGATACCTTGGACTAATTTTTTATAGTATTGAAAGGAGCTCAATGTTACTTCTCAGTTAAGTAACAAGAACAAATCTATGTAGAATTATGTAAATAAGGAAGACCTTTGACCATATTTTTATTTTGTAATGCAATAAGGTGGCCATTACATAAATTACCATATCATCAATGCTAGAATGATGCAGATAAATTGGATTTGATGACTAATGCTAAGTTGTATTGATAAATTATGTGAACTTCAAACATATTTGATTTTTATTTTCCATATACAGTAATATTAGAATTCTTAGTTTTATCATGAATGAAGCATACCCGATCCTTGTTGCTTATCAAACTCAACCTTCAAATTATGGTCAAGTAATTGATTGACAGAGAGTAGATTCTTGGTGAGTCTTAGAACATATAAGACTTATTTGATTTTGAATGTGTGATCCAAGCCACAATTTTACATCACCTGTGCCTTTTATATCATAGGATGTGTAATCCCCAAAGAGAATTCTCCTATATTATGGGAGTAGTTCAAATTTTGAAATCAATGTTTTCATCATGTCATGTGTTTAGTTGCTCTAGAATCAATGTACCCAATATCAAAAGTTGATTTTGTTGAACATGTGTAGCAAATACATGTTTTTTCCTATATTTGTTTCTTACTGAAGAGAATTTTTTTTTTTTGAGGTCTTATGCCTCTTCTAAATGATGGCTTTATTTTTTTAAGGGTTATGTGTTCTTCTTCATATGTTGTATGTTGAAGCCTCTAATTTTTTAAGTAGGTTCACTAGCTTTTCAAAGCTGATTATTTGTTCAATGATATTTAATGGTATTACAAAAATATTGCACTTTAATGGGAGAGATCTCAAAATATTTGGAACTAATGTTTCATCAAATACTTAATTTCCTAATGTTTGTATTGATGCTTGTAACTCTACAATTCTCCTCATGAAATATTCTTATTTCTCTCCACACCTCATATCCACCTAAGTCTTTATTTACTTTTTTAGGATGGGTAATGGTCTCATTTACTACTTGCCATACTTCCTCAAACTTAAGTTGTGTTTTGAGTTTGGTTTTCTAAGCAATGTAATTATTCCCCCTTAGTAGTTGGGAATCGAGGCAACAAGAACTTCGATGCTCCACTAGCCATAGTAAAATTTCACAAAATTTTAATATTTTTATTTCATTGAATAAGCCTTGAAAAATAATTTTTGACAAGTATAGATAAACCTGTACTCGCTTTTCATTGATATTTCAAGTTGCAAGAAAATTGTTTTGCTAAGCAAAAAGAGATGAAATATTTTTATTCCTTTTCACTTGGATTTTTTTTTCCAAAAATATATCTCTTATTTTTCTTTTAATTAAAGTGAATATCCACTTGTAATATAAGTATGTTTTCTTTCTTTCAACTATCAATGTGGGATTTTGAATTTTCAAGGTTACCTTCTTGACCTTTGCTCCTTCTAAATTGTTGTCGACTTTTGATTGTTGTATTTTTTCCCTTCTTTTCGGCTATATGGAATTTTAACCTTTTATGCCAATTTTTGACTTTGAGAGGAAATACTTATACATCACTTTTGTGAGGTGAATAATTCATAGGCATCACATTTATGAGGTGAATCTTCTAATTAATTTGCAAGCATCGATTTTGTCATCCTAAGAATGTAGGCCATTTTTCTTTTGTTGTACTATGTCTTTTCAAATTTGAAGGCTTATGCTCCTCATTTTTGTTGGAGTTTCTTTGGTTGGATTATTTCTTGCAATGTTTGGGTGAGCATTGTCAGGTGACATCTAAGTGATTATCCGAATGACTTCCTTTGACATCTATTTGAGCATTGTTTGGGTGACTTCCAAATGAGCATTAAGATGATCTCCTTTGGCATTTGGTTGTGTTGTCTAGGTGACTTTTGAGTGAGCATCCAGGATCTAGTTTTTATGAGCTTTCTTTATATTTTAAACTTATTCCTAATTTGTGATGTACTTCTTGTGTGGATGAAGTTTTTTGTTTTTGTTTTGGGGCTTGTGTAGGGATTTTTTCCTTATGCTTATACACATCTATATTTTAGTTATATACCTAGGTCATCCTTGTATTCAATTTTAAAAAGTGATATATTTGCTTCTTTGATCTAGAATCTCCTTTAAATTAAATATTCTAAACTCTTTTTTTTTTGTAAATATTTCATTGGTGTAATTGTTACCAAGACCTGTGTTGTTGATTTTAACTTTAGCCTCTTCCCTTGCAACTTCTTCTTCAAATGCTTTGATGTTTGATATGTAATCTCCTTCTTGACGAACACTATCATACATTTTATCAATTGTAATAAGAGTTCTTGCCTTGGATGCTTGTTTATTTTTACGTATTCATAAAATGCTTGCACTTGTTAGGGTAAAATAAGGTAGTGTATTGCATTACACTACATAGGTTTATTACATTTGCTTTTCTAATAGTTACCATGAGATATTTATCTATGGTTAATCTAGGTTAGTAACTAAAATATCTTAGGATATTTTAGTCAGTTAATTAGCATATTCTATTTTTAATTTGGTTGGCTTATCCTACGCTAACTTGTTAGTGTTACTATTTTGTAACCTATATATTGGCACGATATTCCTAAGTCATGACTAATGTTGGAATCGATATATTATTTATTATTATTTTGAGCAACTATTTGGTTACATTGGTATCATCGACTAGGTTGGATAATATGAGCTTCACTCGCTCATTCCACCTAGACCTGCATGGATCCCGAGGAGCCCTATTGGCCCTCTGGCCCTACCTGGATCTGCTGACTGGATGCCCTGCTGCTAGACTAGATCTACTACTCGACCGGATCTGCTGACTAGATGATCGGATCTACTTTGTTGGATGCCCTGCTACCTGATCGAATTTGTTGACATGGCGCTCTGCTGTCACCTCGATCCGTTGATTGGACGTAAAAATTAGCAGCCACTGGAACAAAAATTTGATGACACGTGCCGCCCAATCGCACAATAGCAAGTCTTCATCAAATGGAGTATAGTCTCCCACAAGGGATACATCTCAAATAGTGCTTGTTAGCATTAATAAATGAATTTGTTAGCCATTTTCTCACACATGTGGGATATATGCCTCTACATACCCCCGTGAAGATGTCATCGAGCGAGATTCATTTTTCCTCTGCACTCGGATCTATTTGCCATTTTTTCCTTTGCATACCCCCGTGAAGACGTCATCATGCTAGAAAACACTCACATATCCTACACTTGATCAGAAAGCAACACTTAGATCTGCCTTTCAGCATGGATTAAAGGAGTAAATTCCTTCAAGCTGGTGAAGGAATTTTTTTCCCTCACACGCGGCCATGGAACAGTATAAGCAGTTATTTTAATCTGCTATCCTCAAATTTAAATGAAGTAGTCTGCCATTTAATTTGTGGGCTGACTGGTGACATTTCCTTTGGCCCTTAGAGCTTATGGATAGTAGAGCAAGTACCATAACTCTGTTTGTGAGGCCATAGGCGAGCAACTTTCCATCATAGTTTGTAGCACCATTATCCGAAGAAATAAACATCACCACCATAAAAATCTCATGCAAGCGGTGAGCAGAGTGGCGACTAGTGGAGCGACGCGGAGGTCGACTCGATGTCAATGGAGTGGACCTGAGCAGAGTAGTGCAAGGAGGAAGAGTTAGATCTGCCATCGCCCACAACCACCATCGACAAAGCGACAAACTTTATTAGCCCATCAATTGTGGGGGGGCTTTAAATTTGAGGCCCCAGCTAATATTTTTAGATCAGCCCACTAGCCCACTTGATCATGGGCTGAGCGGTGGGTTTTGGGAGCCCTGAGGGCACGATTTCAAACCCCCGTGTGGCCCAAATAAACCGTTTTGCAAGATAATACACAGGTTCCAAAAATATTTTTGATTTCACATTTTTCACTTTTATTTTGCCTTATGAAAATATTTTTTTTTTAAGTTTTTTGTTAATAATATAAAGTTTTAATATATATTGGTTTTAAAAAAAAAATTAATTTTTTTAAATTATAATTTTTTTTTCCATATATATAGCTTTATTATAATTTAATTAAAACTTTAGAACATATTTTTATTTAGAATTATTTAAGCTTAGATTTGTGAAACGAAAACACAAGAACCTTCGAAAACAAAAGCACACCTTCAACAATTTTTTTTTTTTGCAATACCTCCTCAAAATCCTATCATTTTCTCCCTCATTTCTTGGAGATAAAGAGACATAGGAATTCCTATTCTATTGCAAAATCAAGACAAACAAGTGATTTAGGAAGCATCAAAAGTCATCTCATTTTTTCTCAAAACAATAAATTATTGCTTTTGTTCTCTCCTTCAAGAAAGGGGACATAAAAACATAAAATAGCAATTTTATTTTTTGTTGTCAAAACTTGAGATCAAAACCATTTTTTTTTATCCTTCATGATAATTTGTTGAAGACAAAACCAAAGTCATGTGTCAACTGGTCTGGAAGCCTTTCAAATGTGGGTCGTATGTCGACTTCTCTTGAAAGGAGTGCTTGATTTTTTTTTCAATTTTGTAAAACATTAAGGGGGGATAGAAATTATTTTGTTGATTCTATTATTTGCAAAATTATAAAGAAACAGGGGGGATTTTCCAAAATTAAGAAAGGTGCAATATTGATTGTACTCGACACCTTTCTCAAAAATTGACTTATACTAGGTGCATTTTCGGTTGAACCCGACACCTAGAGTGATAATAATGTGGGTTGCTCTCAT
Source organism: Wollemia nobilis (assembly GCA_028583015.1). NCBI lineage: Eukaryota > Viridiplantae > Streptophyta > Pinopsida > Araucariales > Araucariaceae > Wollemia > Wollemia nobilis. The sequence goes on along the minus strand of JAQPPZ010002048.1, from coordinate 298,961 downwards.
GTTTTGATTATTTGCACTAACACTCATGTTTCTTATGTGCACTTAAACATTCAGATACAACATTGGTAGAAGCATATCACAAAACCCATATTTCACTCCAAAACATGCTAAATTTACACAGGTTGAACAACAGTCAAATTTTCTTACTCCCTCCAAAGGTCAAAATTCAAACACACCTTGATTACCTCTCTTTGTTTGGCTTAATTTCCTCCAACTTCTCATACTTCTTGAAGGGTGTTAAGGCAGGTGCCATTAAATATCCTAGAGAGCACAATCAAAATTCCGTCAAATAATCCCTTTTCATTTGCTCTATCTTGTTTGGCTTAATTTCCTCAAACTTCTCATCCCTTGTTAAGGGTGTTAAGGCAGGTGCCATTAAATATCTTATAGAGGCAAATTGAAAACATCTTCCATATACTCTTTTGAGGGTATAGTGCAAGATACAACCATATTAGTCCTATCAATTTGAAACCTTAACCATGGCCATGATACACAAGTATCTCACTGAGAGCCAACTACTCAAAGGTTAAAATTATTCAACTTGGAAGACTAAGATGAAATCTATCTTAACTGTAGAGGATTTTTGGTCAATAGTGGATGGAAGTGTAACTAGACCTCAATCATCTAGAGAAGATCAAACAAAATTTGATAAGAAGGATAAGAAACTATCCTTAATGATATTGCTAGCTATTACTGATGATATCCAACCTCATATCAGTGAAGCTAATAATGGTAAGGAGGCATGGGATGCCTTAAAAACCATCTTTGAGGGAAAGAATCAATAAACAATTCTTAATATCCAAACATAGCTTCATACTCTTCATATGAAATTAGGAGAAACAATAGAGCTATTCCTCTGCAGAGTCGCATAATTGAAAACAAAACTGCAATCCTTAGGAGAAAAAGTAGAATACCAAGTCTTGACCTATATAATTTTGAGGGCTCTTCCAGACTCCTACAGAATGTTGATAACTTCACTACAAGTCTCTGGAAGGGTAGTGAATTTTGTCGAGTTGGTAAATTTGCTTCAAACAGAAGAAGTTAATCAACTCCAATGAGATGAGGAATCAAACAATACACTTTTCTCACACAGACAAGGTGGTAAGAAAAATTGGAATCAACAGAAAGGTTCTTCTTCGAATAAAGACAAGGGTAAATCCAAAGAGATTCCAAAGAAGAAGTAGTATTGTAAGATTTGCGACAAAGACACTCATGAAACCAAAATATGTTGGTTTAAGAACAAACCGCCCAATGAACAAGGAAACAAGAAGGGCCAAGGCAAACCAAAGAACATAAAAAAATAGCAACGGGGACATGTTGCAGCTGAAGATTCTAGTTTGGATTCTAAGAGAGCACACAAGGTGCTCATGACACATACAGATTAGCCTCACAAGGACTTTGTGTGGTACATAGACTCAGGTGCTAGTAAGCATATGACTGGCGATAAATCCTGGTTTGCAACATTTGAGGCTTGAGAAGGTAGACCAATCACCATTGCTGATGATCAAACCTATCGAGTTCAGGGAGAAGGAAGTGTTTCAGTCTCCCTTCCAGATGGAGAATGTAATATTCAAAAAGTTCTTTATGTACCAAGATTGAAAAATAATATCTTGTCAGTTCCACAAATCCTGGACAATAACATGAATGTCAATTTCAAAGTGGACAAAGAAAAGAAATGTTGCTTTATCACTAAGAAGGAAAAACAAATAGCAACAGGTTCATACAAACATGGTTTGTTTGTCTTAGATGCAATTAACTCAATACATACTGCATTGGTAGTCACCACAAAGGAGGCCACTTCTATTTGGCATAAGAGATTTGGGAATTTAAGTTCAGGATATTTACTAGAGTTGAGTAAATATCAAATGGTGAAAGGGCTGCCTACTCTTTCATCTACTTTGCTAGTGTGCTCTGATTGCTTGTCAAGAAAGCAACATAGAGTACCCTTTGAACCTAGCTCCTTTTGAGCTAAGGTACCTTTGGAGTTGGTACACATAGATTTGTGTGGTCCCATATCTACAATTTGTGGAGGAAAAAGGTATTTTCAATTGTTTGTCGACGATCACTCACGAAATATGTGGGTCTTCTTCTTACAGTTGAAGTCTAAAGCATTTTACTATTTTCAATAGTTAAAAAAGCTTATTGATAAAGAATCAGGATGCTTTATTAAGACCCTCCATTCATATCGAGGGGGAAATACACATCAAAGGAATTTTCCTCATTTTTACAGACACATGGGATAAAGAGACAATTAAAAACCTATTCTCCTCAGTCAAATGGGGTTGTTGAGAGAAGAAATCGGTCCATTATGGAAATGGTTCGATGTATGCTTAAGGGGGCCAACCTTGAGCAAACTTACTGGGTTGAAGCTGTTCAAACTATAGTATATCTTCTGAATAGGGCACCCACAAGGGCTCTTGAAGGTATGACTCCTCAGGAATCATGGAGTGGTAGGAAACCCTCCATATCTCATATACGGGTATTTGGGTGTAAGGCATTTATGCATATACCCAAGGAGAAAAGAAAGAAATTAGATGAGAAGTCCCTACATTGTGTATTTCTTGGATATTATGAATTCTCAAAAGGCTATCAATTGATAGACCCACTTACCACAAAAATACATGTCAGCAGAGATGTAGTGTTTGATGAAGCTTTCACACCCAACACTACATCACTATACCTAGATGATGAGGAGCAATAGCCACTTCCTCCTCCACAATAGAAAAATCCTCCCAAATGGTATACAAGCACAATGAAAGATTCCAAACTCACTTCCCCACCTGATCTTACTCTCAATCATCCAAAGACACGAAGCATGACTCAGAAAGAAAAGAATGAAGAATCCACTTCAGTTGATGATCTTTGTGCATATTTTCAAGATCTTTCTATTGATAGAGAGTTACCAAGGGAAGATGATATGGAAATAGATGAGGAGAGGGTTTACTTGTCAGCATATGATGAGAATGAACCTTCTACAGTTGATGAAGCACTTAGTATGCCTCAGTGGAAGGTAGCTATGGATGCAGAACATAACTCCCTCATAAATAATAAAACATGGAAGCTGGTGGATTTGCCTAAAGGAAAGAAACCCATAGGCTACAAATGGGTTTACAAAGTAAAATATAAGGCATATGGCACCATATATAAGCATAAGGCCCATATTGTGACAAAGGACTATTATCAAAAGGAAGGGATTGACTATGAGGAAACCTTTGCTCCTACAGCAAGGATGACCACCATTCGAGTGCTTTGTGCTATGGCAACACAATTTGGATGGAAATTACATCAGATGGATGTAAAGAGCGCCTTTATAAATGGTGACTTAAAAGAAGAGGTGTACATGACTCAACCTCTTGGATTTGCAATGGTAGGCCATGATCAACAAGTTTGCAAGTTGGTAAAATCATTATACGGGCTAAAAAAATCCCCAAGAGCATGGTACATAAAAATGGATAGTCACCTACTGCAACATGGATTTAAGAGAAGTCCATATGACACAAATATCTATATCAAGAACACAAGTTCTGAGATAGTGATTCTTGTGTTATATGTAGATGATCTGATCATCACTAGAAATTTAGAGAACTTGATTAACGCCATGAAAGATAACTTGAAAGAGTCATTTGATATGACAAATCTAGTACTTCTCCACTACTATCTTGGCCTTGAGATAGAACAGAAGAAGAATCATCTTAGGGTGACTCAAAAAAAATATACCAAGACTTTAGTAGAAAAATATCATATGACTGATTGTAATCCCAAAGCAACACCGATGGAATCAGGGCTACAGTTATCATGATATGATGACTCACCACAAGTAGATGGCACACTTTATAGACAGATGATTGGAAGCCTCATCTATCTAACTAATACTAGACTAGATATTACTTATGCTATAAACTATCTTTCATGGTTCATGCAAGAACCAAAGGTCTCTCATTGGAAAGCAGCTAAGAGGGTTCTTCACTACATTCAGGGTAGTGCAGATTATGGACTAGAATATAAGAAGAATAACTCATTCTTCTTATAGAGTTACATTGACTCTGGTTATGCTGGATCCATAGATGACATAAAATCAACATCAGGTTGTGTTTCATCTTGTATCTGGTCCTGTCTCATGGCATAGTAAAAAAAAATAGGTGGTTGCTTTATCTTCAATTGAGGCAAAATATCATGTTGTACGTGGAGCTATGTGTGAAGTGATATGGCTGTCGCATCTTGGCTACCATGGGCTTGCCAAAGAAACTTCCCATTCACATGTTTTGTGACAACTCAGGTGTTTTTAACATGGTCAAGAATCCAGTACATCATGAACAAACAAAGCATATTGACACAGATTGCCATTTTAATTCGTGATGAAGTTCCTAAACACAGAATCAAGCTCCAACACATTCCCATCGACGAACAGGTTGCTAACATTTTTACAAAGGCACTTGGACGTGTCAAATTTAAACTGTTCAGGAGCAAACTTTGTATATCAAAGTAATGTAATAAATGGGGGATGTTAGGGTAAAATAAGGTAGTGTATTGCATTACACTACATAGATTTATTACATTTAATTTTTTGATAGTTACCATGAGATATTTATCTATGGTTAATCTAGGTTAGTAACTAAAATATCTTAGGATATTTCAGTCAGTTAATTAGCATATTCTATTTTTTATTTGGTTAGCTTATCCTATGCTAACTTGTTAGTGTTACTATTTTGTAATCTATATATTGGCACGATATTCCTAAGTCGCGACTAATGTTGGAATCAATATATTTATGATTATTATTTCGAGCAACTATTTGGTTACAACACTTTACCATTAAAAATGAATGTTCATGGGTTTCTTCTCCTGTTTGTTTCTTGACATCTTTATTTTCTTGGAATTTAGTTTATCAGGCATGTCAAAATTTTTCTAAATTTGATTTTGAGCTTTGGATTTTTCCTTTATACATGAAATGTATGTATTTCTTATTGAATCAACAATCATTCCAATTGAAACATTCATATGCCTTGAAAAAAATTATTTTCAATTGGTTGATGGCTTATGCTTCTTTTAATTTTGTAAGCCTTTTGGATGTTTAGAATTATACTATCCTACTTCAGGGTTTTGTTAATCTTGTTTGGACTGATTGCATTTTGTTTGTCTTTATATAACTTTGTATAATGCTACTTCTCTTTTCGTTTAGTGGATTCCTTGCATTTATGATAGGTTTCAATAACATTTTTATGTTTCAAATAATATGTATGTATCTAATAAGAAATAATTTGATCCTTCACCTTTAGCCTTGGAGGTTTTCTCTATTCTTTATGAGCTCTTTGACTTGACCACTTGAAAATTTCTTACAATTATTTGTGAAGCTTCAATGGCTTCCTAAGTCTTCTTGTAATTTTTAACAAGATTCTATGGCTTCCTTTCTTTTAATTTTTAAGGAGCTATTATGGATTCCTTAATGCCTCTTGAAATGATAATTCTTCAAGGGAAACTTCTGACCCATTTTTTTTCTTGCTAAAATTGGCCTCGTTGTAACTTGTAGGCTTATGACATTATTGGTTCTAGAAGGGATTAAGACCCTTTTTAATGCTTGAAGGTTTTTGCCTTTCTGGTCTTTTCCATGAAAGTTTTACCTTGATATCTTTGAATATACTATGGAATTTCGATTCACATAGATGATTACCTCTCTTTTGAGGTTTGTCTTCAATAATTTTATATAGGGTAATTTTATCCTTGAAACTACTTTTCTCAAGCATAGTGCTATTTGAGGATTTTATGTGTCAAAGCTAGAGAAGGATCAAATGTATAGTTTTTTCTTCCTTCTACCTACTATTATACTACATGTTAAAACTAAATGATTCGATGATTATATTATGAAAGTTAAGGATTTTTATAATACAATGGTTACCCAAATGTGGTATAACAACCTTTAAATAATTCTACAACTACCATTATCCCTTAGTGAACCTTACAAACCATGTGTTGAGTGGTTACTTAACTTACATTCACATTATTCATGATGTAATAACTCCTAACAATCCTCAAAGGCAATATATATTTGGTTATATCTGGAATAACCATCCATAAGGGATAATATTTTATACCCTACGATAAAATCTGCAATAACATCAATAGAGGGGAAAGGAAAGTTATCCTTAGAAGAAGGTAAGTTGATGTTTCTAAAATCACAACAAATCTAGATAACATTCTTTTATCTTTTTTCATAGGCATAATTTTAGATACCTATCCTAGATAAATTTAATAAAATTGCCATCTAACAACTTTTGAATTTCAATTTTGCATAGATCTTGAAATAGATGAGAGAACCTTCTTTGCTTTGTCAAATGGAAGTGATGTCCTTATTTGTAACAATATTATGGAAAACCAAATCCTCATCCATTCTAGGTATGCTATAATATTACCAAGCAAATACATCCTTATACTCCTAAGAAAGGCAATAAAGGTGGCTTGCTCTTCAGTGGATAAGCTAGCCTTAATTTTGACTATGCATGGTTGCTCAAGGGTGCCTGTGTTAACATCAATAGTATGTTCAACATTCATGATATTTCCCTCTTCAAAATGGTCTAGAGTAGGGGGAATATTCTCCAATTCAAAATTAATCTCAACTTTACAAACATAATCAAACCACTTTTTCCTCCCCTAGTTAGGATTAGGGTCTTGTAGAAACCCTCTCTTAAAGTATTATTTGGGGATCCTTTTATATATAGCATATAAATCCTCCAATATGGATTCATCATTAGGAAATGACAAGATAAAGAAGATATTATCAAGAATTTAAACTACTGGTTCTTCTACATGGTCCTTTCCCATAAGCGTAGAGAGGATATGAGCATGTGATTGGGTATTGAGAAATATAGAAATGTGTTTACCAAAATATGGTGTTGTTTAAAAAATTTCATTAAAGCCTTAATGACAAACCTAGTTTTTTAATTCAATAGAGAATTCAACTATGATCAAGTGTCTTACTAGACAGGAGGGTGTAGGATAAATTATATTATCAAGCCGCTTGTCAGAAAACCTATATAAGTATGAAAATATTATTAGATCTAGAAATAGACAAATAGGAATAATAAAAAATGCATAGGCATTCAATATTTTCTAGAAAAAAGAAAACTAAGATCATCACATTAGGTGTAATATTAGCAACAAAGAATTTTAATCAAAAATATCAAAGAATATAGGCACAATAGGGGTTCTATAGGTCAAACATTTATCCAAGACTATCAAAATAACAAGAATGAGCCTAGAAATATCTAAAGAAATAGTGTTGACTGGGGTTGCCAATTTAATTGGTGGTCTTGGTATTGGTATTATTGAATAAAATTTAGTAATAGGTAAGCCAATAGTGGATTTTGGTTTAGGATAGGTTAAGATAGGACAATAATTAATGTTTTCAAAAAAGTGCAATCAATTCATATATCTTCATAATAGTTATGAAACTAATAAATTTTAGCCTTTGTTAAATGCCTAAAAAAGGAAATAATTCTTGTTTTAACTAGCCTATGTGTAGCAATAGAATTTTGACACACCTCAAAATTCCTAGTCCCTCTAACAACATGATTCCCCTCCTTAGCGATGTAGATTCCCTCCCTCAATTACCCACCTCAATTTTTGTGCTCATTAAAACCTAATTCTATCCTTTTCCCCTATTTTTCGCAAATTTGAATGACCAAGTCAAATTCAAATGTTTAAAACTATGAAAATAAATTATGCTTCTAAATTAGTTAGTAGACCATTTGGATTTGCCTCTAATCTAGGCAAACCTAGATTCTTAGCAAATTCGAAATCGTTCGAATTCACGCAAATTGGAAAATTTTCTAATTTTCCCTAACAACTCCCAGCTATCTTCATCCTCCTCGATTTCCTTCAATATGCTCTGGTTCTTAAAAGTTGCAAGAGACTTTCAAAAGGATCGAATGGTGATTTTGTAGGAAATTTGAGTGAAGAAAAGCTTTTCATGTCTTGCTACAAATTTTGAGGGAAGATCTTGTTATTTCATCACCATTCCAGTGATCAGCTAAGATGAAAATTGGTACCATCGATCCATATGCTTTGATCTAGTGTCTTAATTTTATCATTTTGCATTATTAGATTAGAGTTTTATTTATCTTTAATGAATTTGAAAATTTGAAAATATTTTGTATTCACTTTGTAAGCTCTAAAATTGCACAAATAGATCTAAGAGATAAATTTTCTATTTAATGATAATCTTGATAATGGGTACTTTTGATCTTGACATTCCTTGAGTGCATATCTGTCAAATTGTAGGGTTTAAATGAATTTGGAGGACTATTACGGTCATCCAAATTTACTAAGGGATTTCTAAAATTGCTTTGCAACTTTCTAAGTTTGACCGTTGTAGATTTGAACAAGTTCAAAAAATACCCAAACATGTTTGAATTCATGCAGACACCTACTAGGGGTAAAATATTGCTCTCAGGTTTATTATGGTATTTTATACCCTACTTTTTGTACTTTTTTTTATCCTAGAAATTAGTATTTACTACATTCTATATTGTTTTGTTGTTTTCTTGATTGAATACATATGCTTGCATTAGATCTAGAAAATCGATCATTGTGTTTATGATTTACTAAAAGAATCGAGGGGATCTGATTGCCACATCATTGAGGATTAAAATTACAGTGGATTAATTAGATCTCTCACCACTAATTGCCATTTTGGTATCCCATGTGTAAAATTGTAGGTTTTAAACAAATTTGGACAGCTACAAGACATCTTCGAATTCGCTTTTTGAGATGAATCTGCTCTATGTTTCCAAATTTGCTCTGACAGATCTGAATTCATATGATATAGACCATTTAGATTAGATAAGGATATAATTCTTGATTATTTTTAGTTTTTTATATTTTAGTTTTGTACTAGTTTGTTTTAAAATCATTTTCATAAAAGAAAAATAAAGAAAAGACAAAATATAAAGTTAGTTGCATTGCTTTTGCATCTATTATATTAGTTGGAAAACATAAAAAAATACATATATACACATGATAGCCTATAATTTATCTTTTTATTTCAGTATCCATAAGAAAATTTGCATTTTAGTTAAGTTTACAAGATTTTTTTTGGTTTGTTAAATTTAGATTAAAGTGGGTTTTTATTAAGGGACCCAAATCCTCATTATAGCAAGTGACTAGACTTCATAACGAAAAGCCACAAGAAAGCCCAAGGATGGACTTCAAGAAAGGCTTGAGGAAAGCCAACAGGAAAACCTTCAGGAAGGCAAAAGGAAAGCCTTTAGGAAGGAAGAGAGGAAAATGCATGGGAAGCGGGAAACTAAAATTTGAAAACCCGCCTAGTGAGAAATATAAAAGGTGGAAATTAAAATGTCCATCCTACCTAAATACAAATTTTAAAAATACCATAGATGGGAAAAAGAAATAGGTACCAATCCACATCGGGGAAACCAGAAACTGGGAGAATTCAACATCCCATGCAGGGGAATACCAACATCTAGGAAAGAGCAACATCCCACGCAGGGGAGAACTAGAAATCAGGAAAAATCAACCGAGAAGCTTGAAAACACAAAACCTTTATTGAGGAATAGGAAGAGAATAGGAAACCACCACAAACCAATAGGGAAATGCTGGAAAACCAAAAGTATTACAAAAAAACCACCCTACACCACAGGGTGGAGCAGAGAAACTATAAATACAAAAAATCCTATCCAATAAAGGATGAGAAACAAGCAAGGATGCCAAAATATCAAATGAATTAAGAAGAAACTATATGCATGACAAGCCTGGAAAGTGGAACAACAATATGAGGATCTCCACAGGCCATGAGATCCTCTTGCAAAGAAGATAGGAGCCAACAAAGATGCCAGCTGAGCAGAGGAAGCAATAGAAACAAAACATCAGACCATAGGAAAGAGAGGAAATTTCTCAAGGAACCCAAAAGGAAGGAGTCACAAGGAATACTAGCTACAGATGTTAAAAATAGGTCATCCTAGACAAAGAGGATGCAGCCAAAAATCCCAGATAATATTTAGCACTGCCAACGAACAGCTTTAGGGAAACATGTGAGGAAGTCCAGCAGGAACACAGTAGGAAGAAAACCAGAGGCTCCTGGGCAAGCCCATGAAAGATACTGATAGCCCACCAAATCTACAATACCAATCCTAAAGAGAAAAGTCACAATAGAAAGCACATGGCTCCCCTAAAAACCAAAAAAGATGTACAAAACTACTCATGAAGCCACTCTCCCACAGCCACAACAATCCACTCTTGAAGAACCACTAAAAGCTAGCATCAAGAAGACACCTATAAAAAATTGGAAAAGCTGAGAACTCCAAGGAAAGAAATCCCTGAAGCAACCCAAAAAACCTAGGGAAGGTCCCAAGGAAAAACCCAAAACCATCCCAGAACCCAGACACTAGAAGAAAACCCCACCAAAGGGTAAGGAAAGGGGTAGAAAAATGGAGAAGTGACCTCCCACCCCAAGGAGATCATATGCAACATCATCCAACCAAGGAGGAAGGGTTAAGGAAGTGCCAGAGAAACTGGGACAAGATCTGGAACTTGGGATAGGGCCAGGGAAGGGTTGTAGGAAAATGGAGGACTTCCCATGGAAGTCCCTTGTAGAGCCCCTCTGTTCCCCAAAATCCATATTTTTGAGAAAAATTGAAATGCATATAGTTAGGTATAGCTACATTCAGCTAAACTCTAGGTGTGTGTAAATCAAAGAATCCATCAAACACTCACCCTACTTACAAGCTTTTTAATTAAAATACTGCTACTTTCATGGAAATTTGAAGTGCATATAGTTAGGTATAGCTATATTCAGCTAAACTCTAGGTATGTGTAAATAAAATAATCCATTAAACACTCACCCTTCCTGGGTGTGGAAACTGCCATAAAGTGTTTCTTGGTGAACCCCACCTAATTTATTGATAAACACCAAGGAGAGCACAACTCAAGTGCTTCTCATCTAAGGTGTAGGTACTTCATTTTCCCTCCCCTTTTTAGGTACAGACACATTATATTGAAAGAAAGGGATGCAAAAATTTTGGGTTTAAATTCTTTGGTGAACCCGATGTGAACCACACCATCACTTTGAATTTATGGCTTTTCTTTGTTGAAAAAAAACTAAAAATTCATTAAAAATTGTTTGCTTAGATTAGAAGAACATAAAAAGATAATTCTTTTTAATCTAGTTTGATTCACATTTTTCATTTTCTTTCACATAATTGTCCTAAAAAGAACCACATATGACATGCTTTTCCACATCTTCAGCTAGTCTAGACATAACAAGATATACAGTGAAGGCTTAAAGACCTTCAAAAAAGGTTTATCCTTTCACTTGTACCCAAAAAAATTAAAACTTTAATCAAGATTTTAAAATTCGGATGGTCCAAAAATCGTCATAGCTATGGAAAATAGCACACATCTCTTTGAGGTGTATCACTACCCATGTTGAACTGGGTGAGGACTAGTAGAACCTAGGATTCATCACGGCTTGGACTTCATCACCAAGCATCTGCATGCGAGCATCCAAGTGAAATCCTAAATTGAAAACAAGACAACTTGGCCTACAACTTTCAGACGGTTTGAAAAAAACACTTAGATGAAAATGTTTGTTGTTTTAAGATTTTTATCATTTTCACTTTTTACTTTGTTTTTTCTCTAATAAAATAATAATAATAAATAAATAAATAAATAAAAAACAAAAGAAAAATGAATATCAATTTTAGAAATAGTGAAGAGATCATGGGTCTTGTAAATAATCCAATTCAATATGAACCTATTTATGTTACTACCCTAATCATCAATATCGGGGGAATTCCACCAATTGCATTGGTTGATTATGGTCAATCCCATTCACAATTTCTTCCATATTCAACATTACCCTTATCACAACCTCATATTATTTCATCTCCTCATTTTTGATCAATACCTCCACAATTTTCCTTCCCATAGTCTTTCCCATTAGAATTTCCTCCACAACCACTTCCATATTCTTCTTTCCAAACTATATATCCACCTCAACAAAATAATCCTCCCTTTTTCAATCCTCTTCATAATGATGTTACCATTTCCACCACACATCCATGTCATGCTTTTCAATCTACATATAATTCTTCTCTACCATTATTGCAATCACAACCATTTCAACATTCTTCTTTCAACATAACACATTCATTTCAACAAGGAAATACTTCTTCTAATCCTATCATACACAAGCCTTCTATCCCATTTTTCATGCCTAATCACCTACATTGCATCATACTTATCTTAAATTTAATCAAAATTAATCTTAATATCGCACATTACTTATCATCAACTATATCACTTTCAAATAAAAAAATCTTAAATTACTTTCGGATCATAACCCTTCGATGTCAGCACTACAACAAAGCCTCACACAGGATCTGCGTCATGATCAATGCAAGGGGTGACCTCTATATAAATTTCATATACAAGCACACATCCTCGAGGTCTATTATGGACTGATCAAAATCGTAAGGGCATATTTCCCAAATAATCTTTTCAATCACTCTATATTACAAACTATAAATTACTTCAAATCACACTTCACTCTCCTATAATGGTATCTTGATTAAGCATGATAAAAACTACATTAAGAAATCAAACATGACCATAAGCATTATTATGTAGGATCATCGAACAACAAAAATATTTTACATTTTTGCATAACAAAAAAAAAAAAACAAAATCCAAAAGAAAACCAAAACAACATTATGGTATTACTCTCGATAAAAAGTACATATGAAATCATCATATATTTAGACCATTCAAAACATGCATCAAAATCAACATGCATTACCATCTAGATCATTTACAACATACATCAAGAAGCAAAAATTTGTAGACACAAAGCAATTATTGTTTTATTTTATAGCACAATTCCTTTTTGGCTACATCTTTCTTTAATGCATTTATTGTTCATAAATGTGCCAAAGAGGGGGTAAAATGTAGCCATGGAATTTTGACTCACCTCAAAATTCCTAGTCCCTCTAACAACATGACTCCCCTCCTTAGCAACGTAGCTTCCTCCCTCAACTATCCACCTCAATTTTTGTGCCTGTTAAAATCTAATTCTATCATTTTCCCATTTTTTTAGCAAATTCAGATGACCAAATCAAATTCGAACATCTAAATATGTGCAAATCAAATGTGCACCTAAATTGGTTAGCGAACCATTTATATTTACCTCTAATCTAGGAAAACCTAGATTCTTAGTGAATTCACCTAGATTAGAAAATTTCCTAATTTTCCCTAACAACTCCCACCTATCTTTGTCCTCGATTTTCTTCGATATACTCTGGTTCTTAAAAGTTGCAGGTGACTTTCAAAAGGAACTAATGGTGATTTTGTAGGAAATTGGAGTGAAGAAAAGCTTTTCATGTCTTGCTACAAATTTTGAGGGAAGATCTTGTTATTTCATCACCATTCTAGTGATCAGCTGAGATAATAATTGGTACCATTGATCCATATGCTTTGATCTAGTGTCTTAATTTTATCATTTTGTGTTATTATATTAGTTTTATTTGTCTTTAATGAATTCAAAAATTTCAAAATATTTTTGAATTCGCTTTGTAAGGTCTGAAATTGCACGAATAGATCTAAGAAATAAATTTCAAGTTTTGTGATAATCTTAGGGTGCTTTTGATCCTAATATTCCTTAAGTGTAGATATTTAGCACAAATCTCTCAAATTGTAGGGTTTAAACAAATTTGGAAGACTGTTACGATCTTTCGAATTCACTAAGGGATTTCCAAAATTGCCCTACAACTTTCTAAATTTGACCATTGCAGATTTTAACAAGTTCAAAAAATACCCAAACATGTCTGAATTCACTGAAAGCATCTGAATTCATGCAGACACCTATTGGGGGAAAACTATTTCTCTCAGGTTGATTACGATATTTCATACTCTACTTTTGGTTATCCTAGCAATTAGTATTTACTGCATTCTATATTGTTTTTCTATTTTCTTGGTTTAATACATATGCTTGCATTAGATCTAGAAAATCTATCATTGTGTTTATGGTTACTGAAAGAACCAAGGGTATATGAATACCACATCACTGATGATCAAACTTACACTGGCTTAAGTAGATCCCTCACCACTAATCACCATTTTAGTATCCCATGTATAAAAATGTAAGTTTTGAATGAATTCGGACAACTGCAGGACATTTTCAAAATTTGCTTTCTAAGATCCAAATATGCTCTATGTTTTTGAATTCACTTTGATAGATCCGAATTCATTTGATATCAACCATCCAAATCAGGTAAGGATTTGATTCTTGATTCCTTTTAGTTTTTCATATTTTAATTCTATACTATTCTATTTTAAAAACATTTTTATAAAAGAAAAATAAAGAAAAGATAAAAATATAAAGTTAGTTGCATTGCTTTTGCATCAATTATATTAGTTGGAAAACACAAAAAAAAATAAACATATATACACATGATAGCATAGAATTTACCTTTTGCTTTCAGTATCCACAAGAATCATTGCATTGTAGTTAAATTTACAAGATTTTTAATTAAATTGTATACTGTTGCTTTCATGGAAATTTGAAGCACATATATTTAGGTATAGTTGTATTTAGTCAAACCCTAGGTGTGTGTAAATCAAAGAATCCATCAAAAAATCACCCTACCTAGGCATGGAAAATTCCATAAAGTGTTTCCTTGTGAACCCCACCTAATTTATCGATAAACACCAAGGAGAGAACAACTCAAGTGCTTCTCGTCTGAGGTGTAGAAACTTTATTTTCCCTCCCCATTTTAGGTGTGAATCCATTGTTTTGAAAAAAAGGGATGCAAAATTTTTGGGTCTACACTATTTAAAGGTTTTGGTGTAGAGATAACAAAAACAATAGTTATTCTATGCCTATCTATACTAACTTTAAATTTATTACATTTAAAATTCTTAAGCATACAATAGGAAAACACATTACTATTATCTATTTTACAAAAAAATATAAAAAATTTATTATCATCATCTAAAATAGGAAATTCCATTTAGTCTACTTAATAATGCTTGACACCCACCTCAAAAATAGGAGTAGAAGGAATATTCTCACTTTTAGTGTTAAAGGTTTGATTAAAGTCACTATTTGTTTCATTGTCTATTTATTCCCCATGTTGTCATTATCTATGTAAAATGTTGTTTTGATTTGGTAGCATCCTCATGGGCTTTATGTAATTTGTTCAACCTTTGGTATAATAAAATAGGGTATTCTATCTAATTGGGTTTCAATAATGGTAGCAATTTGTAGCCTACCTCTTGATTAAGGGGAGTAGTAACATCCATATCAGGCTAATCATCTTTAGATTCATATCTATCTTGATGGTATTTTAATCAAAATTTAGGATGTCCCTTGTATAACTTCCTCTTAGAAGTCTATTGAGGCTCATGTTTGTAAATGATAACCTTTTGTATTTCATTCATAGAAGGAATAAAACAACTATCATGACTTGGATGAAGATACCCCCAAGGTTCTCTGTCTTTGTCTATGATGAAACCTTTATCATTGTAGGTATATTTAACCACCTTGCAAGTAGAGGAAGCTATGGCTATCAACTTACTAGTCCAAGGTCTACCTAAAAACATGTTATAGATGGTCTAAAAATCAAACACCATAAACTTTTACTTCTTTAGGCCCAGCTAAAATTGGCAACCAAATTCAACCCCTAGGATCTTGTGGTTTACCATTATAAGCATACCAAAAAATTCTAGTACAAAGGACATTATCTCTAGGAATATTTAGTTTATATATCAAGCACAATGGCATAACATATGTACCACTCCCTTCATCAACCAAATCCCTAAGAACTGTCATGTTAAATAAACTATTATCATCAATGGAAAATCATGTTGGGTTGCAGAAAAAGTGGATATCCCATAGAATATTGTGTATAGTGGTAGCAACAAAGGTAGGGATTTGAGAGTAATGTTAGCATAAAAATATTTTTTAGATGTTTAGGTATAATTTTGTGAGAAAATGAGGAAGTGAAGTGGGTATTAATAGCAGATAAAATAAAATAAATTTTCCTTTGGAGTTGAGGACTTATTTTTTTTCTTTTTTTGAGGCATAAAATTATAACCGTAGGTGTAAATGTGTTTCGTTTGAACCTTAGGTGTAAAAACATACTAAAATCATGATTATGTATTAAAAATCCTAAAATTAATTAGACAACCATGCTTCCCCCTTAAAGTGGAAGCCTTGGCACCATCATTTTTTGAATACATTGCTTGGGGGATGTGTGTCAAAATATCCCTTAATCATAACTCTATCCGTAATTTATGGTTTTGAGAAAATTAAGAAGCAAACATGTCAAGAAAGGGGGTGGAAATGTGATAATTTAGGTGAATAAATGTAACCAAAACCACCAACCAATATGTATTATTATAGTCCTAACCAAGGACTAAAAACGTTAGTCCACTCTTGTCCCATATATAAGAGGACGAGACTCTCCACCACCTACAAAGTTATTGTTAGTGCTATTTTTAATGTTAGATTTTATTGCATTATTTGTTGTATTCTTTTTTTTTTTTTTTCATTTACATGGTGGAATCGGTAGCTGCCATGAATCCGGGTAGGCTGTCCGACTTTTTATGGCCGCCATAGTATTCTGTGTTGTCCACCCCAGAAGCCGCCACACAGATCTTCGCATAGTCCACCCCTATAACCACCATGCCACAGTAATTTTAAACCTTTTACGCCACTAAAAGCACCAAGAAAGGGACAAGCGTTCAGTATGGCAAGGCCCGAGATTTGAATTATTTGTTGTATTATTACATTAGTTTATTTGATCTATTATTAGGGGATATTTGATTATGTCATATCATGCAAGGTTGTATACTCACATCTCCCATGAGAATATTGAAAATATGAAAATACATTTTGAAGGTTAAATGCAAAGAGTCTAAATAAAAGACACCATATTGTATTAAATATGTATATTATATGGTGGTGAAGGCTAATAGATTATGAAGAAAATATATTGTGGAAATATTGGTTGAGGTATATCTTTGTGTTTGATATTGTGTTTCCATAATAGCTTTGTAAATTCTATTATTTTACTTTCCCCATTGCCAAATTATGGTATCAAAAACATCAAGAAAGTTTGTGAGAAGGGATAATTGTCACCATTTGACAACATGCCCTTACATTTTGGTCTTGAATTTTGGGAGAGTTCCAACATATTCTATGAGAAGATGGCATCCAATGGTTGGTGATGCTTGAGGATAAATTATTCTACAAATATAAGCTATAGAATCCTAGATAACAACCAACTACTTTTGTATCTTCTATAGCAACCTTGGCCATTAAATTCCTTTTACACGATATCTTTCAGTCATCCCCTCTAAACAAGAATAGGCTACATGATTCTAAAATTTCTCCTTCGAACTGTGTATATGCTTCCACATTTAGAGTATAGAAGCTTAGAAGAGTCTATTATAATCAGGGTTATGCATAAGGGGTTGGACTCAAAATGTACTTGTAAAAAAATGGCGAATCCTAATCAAAATCAAGGTGAATCATGGCGAATCCAAAGCAAATCAAATCAATCATCTTCACACCAAAATTTGGGGTATTTGAAGCCCTAAAAAGTAAGGTCATATTTGGGATAATGTTTGACCTATTAAATCATATTATAACTTCATAAAATTACCACCATTAGATCAGGCTCAAAAATAGCTTTCCAACGAGTACAAATATGCCTATGTTTGGATATATATTGTGGCGAATTGACCCTAAGAAAAAATTGGTCCTAAAAATTTTAGGCAAATGGGCTGACATCGAGGGTCCTCATATTTGCCAATTTTCAATTTTGAAAATCCTAATATTCACCCAATTGGTGAATATTCGCCACTATGCATAACCTTGATTATAATTTTACTTATTACTCATTTTTTAACCTAGAAGAGATGTCTCATTCTAAGATGTTATTTGAATAATTGAAATTACCTACATTCACTAAAAAATTTGATTTATTTATGTAGTCATACATTTATCTTACCTTTATTTTTCATTGGCAACATGAATTAAAAAGAAGTGTGTGACAATAAATTTTTGCCAGTTTCCACTTTTGAAAAATTTATCCCACCAGGTTGAAAGCATGTTTATCCATTTATGCCAATTTGAGAAAATTTGGAGGAACTAAAGCCACTCTTACACATAAGCAATGGTGTTAGAAGAAGGGTGCTTTTGTTATGACATGGACTTGGGCAAAAAATATAAGGCTTGAAGATATCTCCAGTGCACCCAACCTCAAAGCTCATGCAAATTATACAAAGGTGACTTGACACTATCACGAAAATGATGAAGGCACGTGGAGGCAACAAAGGTGACTATAATGTGGAGGCTGATGATTCACATTCTTACTGCTCTATAAGCTCATTCCCAACAAATAATCCAAGGTAGAATTTGCATATCATAGCTATTTTACAATTTTCAATAAAAAATGAACAGAGATAGTTGGTGTTTAAAAGAAAGAAAAAGTTTTTTTAAAAGAAAGGCCACATGTTAAATTCTCATAGGGGGTATATTTATAAATAAAAAATTAATATTTTGTTCAAAGGAACTACTTGTGAGTTAAAAGCATTAAGTAGGAATTTTTATGAAAAATTGGAAGTTGATATTCTTAAAAGAAAAAGGGGGATTAAATAGTGGAAAAAGAAATTAAAGTTTATTTTGGAGTCCTATAGTTTGTATAAAAATATTTTGTAAGATAGAAGATAGTATTTATTTTGTTATAAAAGTGCATTTAGGGAGTTAAAAGATGTAGACACATTTTTTTAATGGGTACTTTTTACAGTTACAAAATAAAAGTGGCATAAGAGGGAAATCATATTTTGTATAAAGGTGCAATTTCAATAGTGATCAACACCTTATTTTGCTCAAATAAATATTGCATCAAATTTTTTTGTATACAAAAAAAATCAAAGCATGTGATTTGCATAGTTGAAACATTTTGTATAAACAATGCCTATAACTTGAATTTACAGGTATTGTTGTTATGTTAAGTTACTACATATAAAGCCTAATATAATTGCTATAATGATGTCTGGACATCAACCCTATAAATTTTTGGGGAGAAATAAGGATACATTTTTATCATATATTGTTTCACTTTATCATTTACCCCATTTGTTACTATCGTTAGACGTAAATCCTAAAATTGAGAAAATCCAAGTATATAGAGAAGTTATGCCCATGTATGAGGATTTCTCTTTAAGTGTCATTTCTGGAACAAAAACTATTTATTTCCATTTATTAGTCAAAATAAAAGAATCATTTTAGTCTTAGGTCTTTGTGTGTTGCCTTATTATGTGTATATCATAGATAAGGTTAAAGTCAAGGCTAGATAGAAGGAATATTTAGGTGACACATACAAGTGGCTAGAAGGGGATACATGTAAAAGTGCTTGGCATACATGATGAGCCCATCCAACTCAACTTCATCCATTGTTTGTAATATTATTAGCCTAGATAAAAATAACTCCTTTATGAGATATGGACTAAGCCATTTTTGTATAAACTTGCCCTTGCACTTCTTATGCACATTATCGAGCTTGAGGACAAGGTACCTGCCTTTGAAATCATGATGATTATCTTTCTTATTATACTACTTGGCAACATGACTCTTATAGGCTCTATTAAGCTCAAAAACACATTTATGCCTCTCATAAATAGTAGTAAGCTCTATAAGATAAGCCTATTTATATTCTTAATGGTACTCATCATGACTTAACAAATATTTCAAAGAAATATGCAAAGAAGGAAATTCAATTTTAATCGACAAAACAACCTCAATATCATAGACCAAAGGAAAAGTGTTACCCCTATAAAATTTTGAATATTGATGTGCCATGCCTATAATGTGGGATATAAGTGCCAATATTCCTTTGATTATTTAACTATATTTTTCAAAATGTTTACCAAAATTTTATTGCTAGACTCAACATGACCATTCCCTTGTGGATAGTAAGGCATAAAAAATTGGTGTTGAATCCCTATTTGATAAGTTTACTCTCGTATTTATTTATTTTTTAAAGTAGTACCATTATCTAAAATGAGATTAGATGGGAAACCAAAGTGACACACAATATAATTAAAATTAAATTTAGAAAAATGAGAGTTATTTGATTTTTCAATGGCATAACTTCTATTCATATTGTAACTACTCTATGATAGTGATAATAAATTTGTGCTGATATGAGAACAAGACAAAATAAGTCCAACAAGTTCAACACCCCAAGTGGAAAGGGGCCAAGGAGACTCAATTGGATGAATAACATAGGTAGGTGGATGAATTTTATCCTTGTGAAACTCACACTCATCACAATATTTAGCATATTTATTAATATCAAGTTCCATCATTAGTAAAAAATAAACCATTCTTAGCAGTTTACATGTTGTGGAATGACCACTAAAGTGTCATATACAATCACCATTATGAACACCAAAAATATATTTGGCACCTTAGTTTCCTTAAGGTATCATAAGATAATACCATCAAGATTATGGTAGTATAGGATACCACCAACATATCTAAATGCCCTTTTATGAATACAAGATTGCTAGTTAGTAGTAGTCATAGATGGACATGATTAGTTATCAAGAAAGCATAAAATATTGCCATATAAAGGATCATTAAGAGGGAGCCATCAACTAATTCAACTAGGCAACTAGAGTGACTCTGCATGCATTCTCAGGAGAGGGTCGTGGTTTTATGGCAGGAAAAGTTTATTCCTATAGAAATGGGGGGAAGACTTCAACCCTAAAATCTAAAATATTAATTTTACCCGCATTTGGATTTTTCTCTTGGATCTTCCCATCCACTTCTATCATGAGGACATTCTGCATGGGATCACAAAACACATTGAAGATCTTGTGGCAATTGATCCTACAATAAGGGCCTAAACCTGCATGGCTCATGCCAAAATATGTGTAAATTCCAATTTGGATTCCCAGCTTCCAAATAACATAAATATCATCTATGGCTTCTATCAAAGGTGTTAAGAAATACAGTATGAGAAAAAACTAGCATTTTGCATAGAATGCCAATGCCAAGGGCATCTAAAATCCCAATATCTATCTCTTAAACCCTGGAAAGAGATGACCAATTTAAAGCATCCTCCTTCATGGAAGAACAACACCCAGGAAGGAAACTAGAATGAGATATTCAAAGCTCCCTTAGATAACAAGTAGGAAAAGGAATACAAAGGAAAGCAAATTGCCATCCAAGAGTCGTCCATCCAGGAGTTGTCTACATATGCAGATAAGGTATGTTCCATGTTTGCTTTTCCTAATAGGTTTGGACCCATATCCAAAACCAATGATGAAATTATTTTTCTAGAATATTCCCCTCCCCCCCACCTCCCCCCACCTCCCCACTACTCTTATAGGTATGGTCCATCCTTTCCCTCTTAGAAGGCCCTATTTCCCCAACCAAATCTGTCTTTGAATCCCTGAGAGAAGTGGTGAGTCCCTCCTTCCACAAAGCGGATCATAGTCCTATCATTACAAGAAGCTACAAAAAAATCCTTGTTGATACAGGGAGTGAGAAAAAAAGAGGAATACCATCCTTAGCTGAGCAAAATAAAAAAGACACTAAATATCAAGTTGCCAATGGAGTGCAAACAACCTTGTTCCTAGACCTGTTCAATCAGGCTAAGGATGAAACAAAAAATCCCAAAATTCCCCTACAACAAAGTAAGGAAAGTAAAAAAATCCTCCAAAGTCTCCAAATGAAGATTCTTTCATGGAATATCAGAGGTCTAAATAGTTCTACTAAACAGAGGTTGGCAAGAACCATAAGGAAAGATCATAAACCCACTATTTTCATTATGCAAGAAATGAAAGTTGATGCATCTAAAATAAATAGTATTGTCAACACTATGTGAAATTTTTTCTAGTGGGCCCTCTTCTCCTACCCAAGGCTCATCAGGTGGCCTTCTGTGTCTTTGGGATCCTGAGAAATTTGAAGGAAGGGTGATTTCATCTTCTGAAAGAACTTTGAATCTAGTGTTTTTTTGCAAAGACAAACACTTCACTTGGGTTTTATCCAACATTTATGCTCCAAATAACCCTCTTGAAAGAAGCTCTCTCTAGAGGTCCCTTTCCCACATGAAAGATGCATTCTCTAACTATCCCTAGATTTTAGCAGGTAAATTTAACTCCCCCATATTTCCATCTGATAATAAGGGTGGTAGTTCCATCCCTTCTAAGAGAATTCAAGGGTTTCATGACTTTGTAACTAAAAATGAGCTAATGGATGTTCAAATAAAGGGGTGCTAATTCACATGGAGCAACAGGAGAGTGGGTCCCAATCATATTCAATTTAATTTGGATAGAGTCTTCCTTTCCCAATAAGATATTCCCATATTTTGAGATTCCTCTATTATTTCTCTCTCAAGAATAGGTTCTGACCATTACCCCCTTCTTCTTGAAGATAACATAGCTCCTTCTTTCAAAACCCCTTTCAAATTTGAAAATATGTGGATTCAGCACACTGAGCTGAGGAAGAGGATTTTTGAGTCATGGCAACTTCTTTTCCCTGGTACTTCTATTTTCCAAGTTTCTCAAAAATTGAAAGTCATCAAAGAAAATATCAAAATCTGGAACAAAGAGGTGTTTGGGAATATTTTTGAAAATAAAGAACAAATTTTGAGTAGACTTAAAACTATTGAGCAACAGATCCAAAATAACCAATTGACTCTCCAAATTAGGGAAGAAGAAAGGCAACTCCTATCCGAGTACCACAACATTCTTGCCAGGGAAGAGATCTACTGGAGACAGAAATCCCGAGCCCTTTGGCTAAAATATGGTGATGCTAACACAAAGTTCTTCCATGCTTCCACTTTGCATAATAGGAGTGCAAACAAGATCAAGGAGCTTATTATGGTTGATGGCACCTCTTCTAGGGATATTTTCAAAATCAGGGATGAAGCTTCCTCCTTCTTTAGCAACTTGATGGGAACCACCTCCCCAGAACATCATGAATCTCAAGAGATTCAATTACAAAATATTCCCCTTCTGGTCACTCTTGAAATGATTTCCTCTCTCATCCAACCCCTATGCAAAGAAGAAATTAAGCAAGTCTTATTCTCCATGCAGGTTGATAAGGCTCTTGGTCCTGATGGGTTCCCTCCCCATTTCTTCCAAAACTTTTGGGATATTTTAGAGGAGGATATCTGCAACACCATAAAAGAGCTTTAGCTAACCAAGATCATTCCTAGAGGAATGAACTCAACCTTCATTACCTTGGTCCCCAAATCTCCACATTATAAATCCCTAACGAACTTCAGACCCATCAGCCTGTGTAATATCATATACAAAATTTTAACCAAATCCTTAGCCATGAGGCTCAAGAAAATCCTCCCCCACATTATAGACCCTTGTCAAGGAAGTTTAGTAGAAGGCAGATCTATTACTGATAGCATCATATCTTTGCATGAAACTCTCCAATCAGTCTCATGCAAAAAAATAATTACCATCTTCCTAAAGTTGGATATAAACAAAGCATTTGACAAGGTCAATCAGGATTTCCTCTTAAAGGTCCTTCTCAAGTTTAGTTTCCACAAGGACTAGGTCAACCTTATTAAAGGCTGCATATCTTACCCTTGATTCTCTATATTGGTTAACGAATTAGTAGTAGGATATTTTCCTACTTTAGAGGCATCAGACAAGGAGACCCTCTCTCCAAAAGAGTATTGGTTGAGAAAGTTCTATATAACCTGTTAAGAGGAACTAATCACTGCTCTTGAATTCTTGACTATACTTAATAGTGTATCTTATATATCTTAGAAATATTTTTATTTGCTTCCAATGTGTCAAATTTGGTTCTTACATGAATTATGAAAGATTCCTGCATGAATTATGAGAGATAACTCACTAAAAAAATAATATCTAGTCTTGTGTAAGTTAGGTAAATAAAACTCCCAACTAACTATCGATAGAGAGTTGCATTTGTTGGAGGAGAGGAATCAAAATGTGAGTGTTACAATCTTGATTCCATAAGAGTCACCATAAGCTTGCAATATTCCATATGATATTTATCAAGGATATTCTTGGCATATTTTCTTTGTGAAACAAATTTGTGATGGTTCTAATTTACTTCCAGTCCTAGGTAGTAATGGAATAAAACAATACGAGTCATGTCAAAGTATTTATTTAAATCTTCCTTGGTAGATTGAGTAATTATTTTAGAACTTTTTGTGATGACCAAATCATCTATACACATTGATTAATACAATATCATTCCTTGTCCTTTGTGATTCAACCTTGGGTTATGCAAATTTCTTTTAAAACCATGCTAAACCATGCTCTACGAGCTTGTTTGAGACCTATTGGAAATTTTGAGTATATTGTGTTTTCATTGATGTCAAAGGATTTTTGTCATAGGTTGATGTCATTGGTTGTCATTGATGTCAAAGATAGTTTGGTATGGCAAAAATATAAGGTTTATAAGTTGGATAATTATGCAAGGCAAGGTTCATCCCAATGCAAGGAAATTGATAAAAAGAAAAGGTTATAATATTTACTTTAAATATTATAAGCCAAAGAGGTTTAAAAGCACTTGGGATAAAGTTCTAAGTAATTGAATAAAAGGTTTGAAGGCCCAAGTTTAAGACCATGGTTCAAAAAGAAAGCAAGTGACTAAGGCTTAAAATAAATAATATTATAATATTTTAATATTATAATATTTGGGACAAAATTTTGAAGACAAAGGTTTAAGTGTTGCAAGGGAAGTTAAAAAGTTTATTATAATATTTTTATATTATAATTTAAACCCAATATGGGTTTGGCACCAATGTGTTCGAAGGTTTCAAATGAAAATTTTAATATAAGCGCCAACATCAAGAAAAGAAATGAAATCCATATAAATATGGATTAAAATCATTCACTTGGAGTGTGTTTCATTTTAATGCAAATTGATCTTCCTCATGTGCAAGTGTGATAAAGAAAGGAAGGAGAATATGAAATTTCAAAAGGAGTGAGGACGTGTGATTAAAGAAAATATCGTGGGCATTTGTTCTCAAGCAAGCGACTGGCCTAGAAACAGTCTAGGCAGCACTAAGGCGTAGGATATGTAGCAGGTATTAGGGTCAAAACTCGATAGCGACGATTTTTATGTTTTTTTTACAAAGATAATTTATTGAAATGTTTAAAATTCAATTCTTGCATATTCGATTCTATGCGGGCAACTGGCCTAGTGACATCCCAAGAGATGCTAGCGCGCAGTAGGTAGGAGGTGTCGTGGTTGATTCTCACCCGCAATGGTTTTGGTAAGCGCAAAAATTAATTTTTTGTTGACTAAGGTTGAATTATTAGGAGGTATAAGTTGTGTTTGGTTATTGTGTGCACTATTTGACTTAGGGAGTCATAAGGGCAATAAGTTTTTATTTTGGCAAATATTTTAGAAGAAAATAAAAATGAGGAAATTGCAATCTTTTAAGGTGTTATTTTGAGGAGTAATAAGGTGTAATTAGTGGTTAATTAATTTGTATTTTGTGTTGTTGAAATATTGTTTTGGCTCTTTAGAAAGGAGAAATAAGGTGTAATTTAAGTCTATTTATATTTGTATTTTGGCACACCTTAGAAAAGAGAAGGTTGAGGCTTTAGTATAAAAATTCAAAGCTTTATCTCTACAAGAGTAAATGGAAATTATAGAGTATCTTTGAGCACATCTTTAAAGAAAATATTTGTGATTGTTTTGAAAAGAATATTGGCTAACCTCTTGAAGTGGCAAAAAGGAATTTTATTTTTGAGATAGGTATTTGAGGGCACATCTTCATCAAGCATTTTGAGGTATGGTGATTCATATATTTATCTAGGTGATTGTGTTTTGAGAAAGTAATTTTTTGAGGTGGAGTTAAAAGGGTTTATTGGTGTGAATTGTTGGAAATATTTAAGCTAGGATTTGTGAAACAAATTATGCATCATTGTTGAAAGAAAGTGGAAAAATTTGTATTAGGATTTGAGATCTACATGTGCTTCATTGTTGAAAGAAATCTAAAATACTTGTGCTAGGGTTGAGACCAAGTTTGTACATCATTGTGAAATATTTTGAGCATTGGTTTGAAAGACATTGAAAGTAATTGTGAAGTGTTTGAGATCAATCTTGTGAAGGAAATTTGTGCATTATTGTGTTTTAGCATTGAGAGTAAATGTGAAAAGAATAGATATCAGTTTTGTGAAGTGAAGTTATACACTAGTTTGATTTAATTTGAGAGGGATTTACAAGAGGTAGAGATTGTATTGGATGAATGCAATATTTGTGAATGTGAAGAACATATTGGGTATTTGATAATACATATCATTATCTATATGTTCCAGAGGTTAAATGAATTTTGGGTAGAATATGTCTGAATTACTTTGATTGAAGAAAGTATTTCTAAAAGCAATATATTCATTGTTGTGAGCATTATTTGTGTGCAAGTTTTGGGAAAATTTGAGCATGTATTATGAAAAATTTTGAGCATGTGTTAGAGTAAAGTTGAATTGGGTTTAAGGAATATTCGAGCAAGTCTTATGAGAAGAATTGAAGTAGGTTTAAGGCAGATTTGAGCAAGTCAAGTGAGAATACTTGAAGCAAGTTTAAGGTAGATTTGAGCAAGTCTTATGAGAAGACTTGAAGTAGGTTTAAGGCAGATTTGAGCAAGTCTTGTGAGAAGACTTGAAGTAGGTTTAAAACAGATTTGAGTAAGTTTTGTGAGAAGACTTGAAGTATGTTTGAGGCAGAATTGAGAAAGTCTTGTGAGAAGACTTGGGATAAAGTTGAGAACATATTTGTGCATGTGTGCAGATTTGGATATATTTGTGAGCAGAGCTAGAGCAGATTTTTAGTAGCCTTGGGAAGAGTTTTGGTGTATATTTGAGATAGAGTAGAGAGAAGGATTTGGAGCAGACTAGAGTAGAGGGGATGAATTTCTCCTATGGAGAGAGATCCACAAACCAGAGCAGAGGGGATAGAGTTCTCCTATGGGGAAAGATCGAAAAACTAGAGAAAAGGAGATAGAGTTATCCTATGGAGAGAGATCCATAAACCAGAGTAGAGGGGATAAAGTTCTCCTATGGAGAGAGATCCATAAAATAGAGCAAAGGGGATATAGTTATTCTATGAAAAGAGATCCATGAACCAGAGTAGAGGGGATAAAGTTATCTTATGAAGAGAGATCCACAAACTATAGTAGAGGGGATAGAGTTATCCTATGGAGAGAGATCCACAAACTAGAGCAGAAGGGGCAGAGTTCTCCTATGGAGAGATCCATAAACTAGAGTATAGGGGATAGAGTTATCCTATGGAGAGAGATCCACAAAGTAGAGCAGAGGGGATTGAGTTCTCCTGTGGAGAGAGATCCACGAACTAGAGAAAAGGGGATATAATTCTCATGTGGATAGAGATCCATGAACTTGAGCTTAGGGGATTGAGTTCTCTTTTGGATAGAGTCCCATAAACATTGTAATAGGAATTTGGTTTCCAAGAGATTTGTTGAGAA
Organism: Wollemia nobilis; assembly: GCA_028583015.1. Lineage (NCBI taxonomy): Eukaryota > Viridiplantae > Streptophyta > Pinopsida > Araucariales > Araucariaceae > Wollemia > Wollemia nobilis. The sequence continues at coordinate 271,452 of JAQPPZ010002048.1, read as the reverse complement.
AATTTAGAAGATATATTTTCTTCGTGGATGTAGCCCACATTGGGTGAACCATGTTAAATTTGTGTCTCTCATGGTGATGATTTATGCATTGTTTATTTCACTGCATTGATATTATTATTATTATCATTTGGAAAGAAAAGTAAAAATTGGTCTTATATCGCCTCAACAAGAAACTTGCAGGTTGGAAAAGCTCAATGCTCAGTCAGGCAGCCAAAGCCACTTTGGTCCAGGCTTGCCTGCAAAGTATTCCCATTTTTTTCTTATCCATATTCAAAGCTCCATATTCCATCTACCAAAGAATTGAGCAAATTCAACATAGATTCCTTTTGGCGAGAAATGAAAACAAGAATAAATTTTCACTTGTTGCCTGGGATAGGGTCTGTTCAAAGAAAAAGGATGGAGGACTCAGATTCAGAGACATCAAGCGGATGAACATGGCCCTCATTGCCAAGTAGTCCTGGAGACTTACCATCAATGAAAAATTCACTTGGATTGACATCATCAAAGCTAAGTACCTCCATCAGGTTTCCTTTCTTGGAGAGCACAACCTTCCTAGTGGATCCCATTTTTGGAATGGCATCACCAAAACAAGGAAGATCATCATGGAAGGCTTAAGGTGGTGTCTTGGAACTATAACAAACATTCATTTTTGGGATGACCCATGGATCCATGATAAACCTCTCAGCCAAGATTCGCATCTTGCTGTGCTCAAGACGGTTACCAAAGCCACCTTTGGAGATAAGGTATGCCATTTCATTAACCCAGGTATCACAAGACCTGAATGGAAACACCTGACTCTCAATAGGCCTAGGCATATCATCGAGGTGCTCAGGTGGTTACAAAAATTGCTGAGGACTTGCATCATCCCCAGCTCACACAAAGATGATTCCATGGTTTGGAACCTTGAAGATTCGAGGAATTTCATTGTTAAATCAACTTACTATAGTCAAGAAACTCCCAATGATGGTTAGGAATTATCTAATCAGGTCTAGGTTCCCAAGATCATTCCCAAGGTCAAATTATTTTTTTGTTTGGCCATACAAAATAGAATCCTCACCACTGACAACTTGATAATCAAAGGGTTACTCATTCCCAACTGGTGCATCCTTTGCAAAAATGCCTGTGAGTCAACTTTGCATGTTTTTTTGGAATGTCCTTTCTCTCTAGTAGTTCTCAACCAGGTTCTTAACACCTTCAACATCTTCGCAGCCCTCCCTCATTCCATTCCCCTCCTTTTTCAACAATGGCCCTGGCCTTTCAAGAGCAATCAAATTAAATTCATGTGGCAAGCTTGCCTCCACCTTTTCTTATGGCAGATATGGCTTGAGAGAAATGCTAAAATTTTCAAAAACCAAGCCACTAATAAGAAGATTATTGTTGCCAAAATCTTGGCCCTTGCTGTGGAGAATGCCTCTCTTGTTTCGTCTTCCAAACCCCCCCTCCTGCCCTTGAATCGAACCTAACAAATTTTTTTAATATTTCTAATTTCTCTGCCATGCCTTGTACTTTTGTTGACAGGTCTGTCATCAAGTGGGTCATACCACCTACTGGGTGGCACAATCTCAATTTCGATGGTGTGGCCAAAGGCAACCCAGGAGCGGCTGGAGGAGGAGGAATTCTTAGAAATCATAGAGGAGAAATAATTTTGGCCTTTGCCCAGAACCTGGGAATTCAATCTAACAATATGGCAAAGGCTCGGGCTCTACTCCAAAGCTTGATCCTCTTGGAAGGTTTGACCATCAATAAACTTATCATAGAAGGAGACTCGCTGCACTGTATCAACTGGCTCAATGGGACTTCTGTGCCTCCCTGGGCCCTTGCTTCGATTTTCCAAGATTGCAAGGCTCTAATTGGCAAGTACCCAGAATTAGTCATTAAGCATCAGTACCAGGAAGGAAAAAAAGCTACGGACTGGCTTGCTAACAAGGGTGTAGGCGAACCTGACATTCATGTTTGGAGAGAATCCTTCCCCATTGGCCTAAGGAACGATTCTATAAGTGTCAATGTTTGCATAATGTGAGTGGTTGGCAGGGGACCAATTTAGTTTGCTCGTGGAACTGGTCGAGTTTTTGCGTCTTTTCTTCCTTCTTCTCCTCCTTCGGCCGTGTTTTGGCAACATGTCACGATATCGCGACATCCCTTTCCCCTCTAGCCATGAGGTTGCAACTTGTCATGATATCGTGACACTTCTTTCTCCTTCAGACACGGTTTTGCAACATGTCGTGATATTGGGACACTTTTTCTCTTCGATCGTGTTTTTGCAACATGTCGCGATATCGTGACACTTTTTCTCTTCGATCGTGATTTTACAACATGTCATGATATCGCGACACCTTTCCTCTTCGATCGCGTTCTTGCAACATGTCGCGATATCGCGACACTTTTTCTCTTCCGACGCGGTCTTGCAACATGTCGCGATATCGCGACACTTTTTCTCTTCCGACGCGGTCTTGCAACATGTCGCGATATCATGACACTTTTTCTCTTCGGTTGCGGTCTTCCATCATGTTGCAATATCGCGACACTTTTTCTCCTCGATTGCGGTCTTCCATCATGTCGCGATATCGCGACACTTTTTCTCTTTGGCAGCGGTCTTCCATCTTGTAACGATATCACGACACTTTTTCTCTTTGGCTGCGGTCTTCCATCATGTCACGATATCATGACACTTTTTCTCTTCGACAGCAATCTTCCATCATGTCGCGATTTCACGACACCTTTTCTCTTCGACAGCGGTCTTCCATCTTGTCGCGATATCACGACACTTTTTCTCTTTGGCTGTGGTCTTCCATCATGTCGTGATATCGCAAAACTTTTTCTCCTCGGTAGCAATCTTCCATCATGTCATGATTTTGTGACACCTTTTCTCTTCGGCCGTGATGTCTCTTCTTGTCGCGATATCGCGACACCTTTTCTGTTCGACCGCGATTTTGCATCATGTCGTGATATCGCAACACTTTTTCTCTTCGGTCATGATTTTGTAACATGTCGCGACATCATGACACCTTTTCTCTTTGGCCTTGATGATGCAACATGTCGCGATATTGTGACACTTTTTCTCTTCAGCCATGATTTTGCAACATGTTGCGATTTCATGACACTTTTTCTCTTCGATCGTGTTTTTGCAATCTATCATGATTTCATGATACCTTTTCTTCTTTGGTCATGATAACGCTGCTTGTCGTGATTTCATGACTCTTCTTCTCTTCTGGCACCAACCTTGCAACATGTCGTGATATCGCGACACTTCTTTTCTTCTAGCAGCAACCTTGCAACATGTCACGATTTCGTGACACTTTCTCTCCTTCGGCTCTGATGCCGCTTCTTGTTGTGATTTCACGACTTCTCTTCCTCTCTTGGATGCAATGGTGCAACATGTCATGATTTCGTGACATCATTTCCAAACTGGTCATGATTTCGTGACACCTTTCCTCATGTGGCATTTTGCTCGTTCTTTGATATTTATTTCTTAGACCACCTCGATCGATCTGGAAATCATGTAATCTCTTGTACAAGGTTCAGGGACCTTTCAACACCCTTTCTACCAATCAAAAAAAAAATTGGTCTTATATTGTTCACCCCCCTCTCGGTATAAGCTTGTGTTCTTCAATTGGTATCAGAGTGGGTTCCTTCAAAAATGTCTAATAGCTTGAAGGAAGATATTACAGGAACACATATGGCATCTCAGAATGGATCTTCAACAAATAAGGCTCCATTGTTTGATGGGAACAATTATGTTTTTTGGAGTATAATGATGAAGACTTATTTGATGGCACAAGGATATAAAACATGGCAATCTATTGAGAATGGGTTCATACCTACAACTACTCCTACCACAGCTAAGGATGGTAATAAATTACATGTGAATACTGCCAAGGCTATGAATGGAATCTTAAGTGTATTACGTGAATCAAAATTTGTGAAAGTTATGCAATGTAAATCAAGAAAAGAGATATGGGATAAATTGAAGCAAATATATGAAGGAGATAGCAAGGTCAAGTTGGAAAAATTGCAAACTCACAGGAGGAGGTTTGACGAGTTGAATATGGAAGATGAGGAAGACATTGCTAAATACTTACTTCATATTGATGAAGTTGTTAATACCATGCATGGACTTGGAATGGATATTGAGGACTATAGTGTTGCTTAGAAAGAATTAATATCACTCCCTATAAGATATTATGCAAAGGTTTTAGCTATAGAAGAGATGAAGGATATTGATAAGTTGGCTATAGATGAGTTACATGGAATTATCACAACTTATGAGATGAGAATAGAAAAATATTACAATTCCAAGAAAGAAGCATCTTTAAAAGCTTTAAAGAAGACAAAAGATAAGAAACCAAAATCAAGGGGTGAGTCAAGTAGTAATGAAGAAGCTAACTATGTGAGAAGAAATGAGGACTCAAGAAAACACAAAGGTATGAAGACTGTGAAATGTTTTAATTGTGGTAATTTTGGTCATTATGCATCTAATTATCCACAAGCCAGAAGTAGAAGCAATGAAGAGAAACAAGATTATAATAAAAAGGAAGAAGGAAATTTAGGCATGAAATGAAAAATAGGTATGGTCAAGGTAAGCATGGAAAGAAGTTATTTCATAGGCACAAGAAGATTTTCTATGTTAAAAAGGTAAGCAATGCTTCAAGTGACAGTGATGAAATACTATTAGATAGTGAAGAAGAAAAGATTCTATTTTTGGCAATAGAAGAGGAATAAAATGCTCCTATTGAAGATAAAATAGAAGAGTATGAAGATGCTCTTGAATACCAAGAGAAATATTTAGGAAAAAAAATAAGGTACAGTCAATCTAGAAGAAGAACTTATTATTGCTCTCAGAGAGTTTAAAATATTTAGAAAGCAGAATTCAAGACTGAAGGCTCAAGTTCAAGAACATGAGGAAATAAAAGAAAAGCTTCTACAAGACCTCATAAACTCAAAAGCTAAGGCAAGGAGATTCAAATAAGCCATGGTGGAAAATTTAGAGGTAAAATTTTTAGAATGTGAAAGATTAGAACATGAAGTAGTCTCTCTGAAAGATATTAAGGATAAACTACACAAGTTTGGAAAAAGTTCAAAAGATTTGGATACCATTATCAAAGCACAAAGATCTTCATTTATCAAAACATAACTTGTTTTTGAAGGACAAGGGAAACAAGAAGAAGGGTCAAGCTCAAGCTCAAAATAAAAGGAATTTTCAGAGGAAGAGATTGAAAGGAACCCAAGACCTATATTGATAAGTTGAAGAGTGGAAGCTTCACTAAGAAAGAAAATAATGCACAAACCATAAACAAGGATCATCACAAAGAAGGAAAATAAAGGACTAAGAGACCATATGTTTCAAGACAAGATGAATATTTCTTCAAAGGGCATTGTTTTTCATGTAATAATTTTGGTCACAAAGCTATGCAGTGTAGGGTTCATGGGAAGGATTATGGCTTCACTAAGAGGAACTTCAACTCATTCAAATATGGATATTTATTTCAAGGTTATTGCTACTCATGTAATTTATTTGGTCATAAAGCAATCCATTGTAGGATTCATGACAAAAATTATTATGGCTTCACTAAAAGGAACTTCAAGTCATTTGCACCTTTCAAGAACTAGAACATCATGTGTTACAATTGTAATAATCTTGGGTATAAGGCCAAGTGGTGTAGAACAGAGTTTCCATAACTTCCAGAGTCAAGCAAGAACATGGATACTCAAAAGAATCAAAAGGGCATGATTACAAAGGTGTTGAAAAATAAGGTTGACAAAGAAAAAAAGTATTGTATGTTGGGAGTAGATTTACTCCCACCCCAAAATTAATCACATCAAGGAGACTATGTGGGAGGGGGATGAGCTAAGAGTATTATCCTTAGCCCTAAAGGATTCCCTTTACCATTGATGTCAAAGGGGGAGAGCATTCAGTTAGGAGGAACACTTTCTCAAGGGGAGCAGTTTTAGAATCCATTGGTTGGAAAAGAATTTTTTAGAAAGGGTTGCCATCAATGACAAAGGGAGAGATTGTTGGAAATTTTGAGCATATTGTGTTGTCATAGGTTGATGTCATTGGTTGTCATTGATGTCAAAGGATTGATGTCAAAGATAGTTTGGTATGGCAAAAAGATAAGGTTTATAAGTTGGATAATTATGCAAGGCAAGGTTCATCCCAATGCAAGGAAATTGATAAAAATAAAAGGTTATAATATTTAATTTAAATATTATAAACCAAAAAGGTTTAAAAACACTTGGGATAAAGTCATAAGTAATTGAATAAAAGGTTTGAAGGCCCACGTTTAAGACCATGGTTAAAAAATAAAGCAAGTGACTAAGGTTTAAAATAAATAATATTAAAATATTATAATATTTGGAACAAAATTTTGAAGACAAAGGTTTAAGTGTTGCAAGGGAAGTTAAAAAGTTTATTATAATATTTTTAATTGAAATTATAATTTAAACCCAATATGGGTTTGGAACCAATGTTTTTGAAGGTTTCAAATGAAAATTTTTATATAAGCATTGACATCAAGAAAGGAGGTAAAATCCATATAAATATGGCTTAAAATAATTCACTTGGAGTGTGTTTCATTTTAATGCAAATTGATCTCCCTCGTGCGCAAGTGTGAGAAATAAAGAAGGGAGAAGATGCAATTTCAAAAGGAGTGAGGACGTGTGAATAAAGATAATATCATGGGCATTTGTTCTCAAGTAGACGGCTGGCCTAGTGGTAGTCTAGGCAGTGCTAAGGCACAGGGCAAGCAGTAGGTCTTAGGGTCAAAACTCGATGGTGATAATTTTTACATTATTATTAACAAAGAGAATTTTTTGAAAGGTTTAAAATTTAATTCTTGCATATTCAACTCTGTGCAGATGGCTGGCCTGCAACAACCCAAGAGGTGCTAGTGCGCAGGCAGACAGGAGGTGTTGTGGTTGATTCTCACTTGTGGTCATTTTGGTAAGCGCGAAAATTAATTTTTTGTTGACTAAGGTTGAATTATTAAGAGGCATAAGTGGTGTTTGGTTATTGTGCGCACTATTTGACCTAGGAAGTCATAAGGGCAATAAGTTTTTATTTTGGCAAGTATTTTAGAAGAAAATAAAAAGGGGGAAATTACAATATTTTAAGGTTTTATTTTGAGGAGTAATAAGGTGTAATTAGTGGTTAATTAATTTGAATTTTGTGTTGTTAAAATATTGTTTTGGCTCTTTAGAAAGGAGAAATAGATGTAATTTAAGTCTATTGATATTTGTATTTTGGTAAACCTTAGAAAAGAGAAGGTTGAGGCTTTAGTATTAAAATCAAAGCTTTATCTCTACAAGACTAAAGAGAAATTTTAGAGTATCTTTGAGCATATCTTTACAAAAAAGTTTTGTGATTGTTTTGAAAAGAAGATTGGCTAACCTCTTGAAGAGGAAAAAAGGAGGGGCCTCTAAAGGTAACCCTGGCAAAGCAGGGGCTGGAGGAGCAGTGAGAGACCATCAAGGCAAGCTGGTGATGGCCTTTTCTGAGCAGCTGAGAACAAGGACTAACAATGAGGTGAAAGCAAGAGCATTATGGAGGGGTCTTCAGTTGGCTCAGGAGATTGAAGGTAAACTAATTATTGAAGGAGATTCGATGCATGTCATAAACCTTCTCAGCAATGGGAAAAATCCTCCATGGCATATTAATATTGTCATCAAAGAGGCTAGGATCCTCTACCAAGCCATGAATGATCGGAAGGCCCAACACATGTTTAGGGAAGAAAATAAAACAACTGATATCTTGGCCAATATAGGGGTGGAAGCCGATGGTCTGGTCACTTGGGAACATGGGGTCCCAAGTGATGTGGACAAAATTATTCAAAATGACCACCAAGGATGATGAAACTATGGGGTTCGGAAAAAGGGAGAGGAGTTTCATTTTTGTTTTGTCAGTATTGCTTCGGTCTTTCTTGTGACAGTTTTAGTTTTCTTTGCAATGAGGGAAGGATCCAGGTGGCATGGCGGTCTCATGTTATGGGGTTAGAGGCAAAGGCAGCTGCCAAGGACCGATGTTGCGATTTCGTGACATGTCGTAGTTTAAGGAAAAGCAAACAGCAAGAAAGAAAAAGTGTCGCGATATCGCGACATGTTGAGCAAGAAAGAAAAAGTGTCACTATATCGTGACATGTTGAGTAAGAAGGAAAAATTGTCACATTTTGGTGACATGTTGAGCAAGAAGGAAAAAGTGTCACGATATCGCGACATGTCGCAGTTTCACGACCAAAAGAGGAGAAATAGCAAGATGGAAAAAGTGTCGTGTTATCGCGACATGTCGCATTTTCACGACCAAAAGAGAAGAGAAAGAGTAAGAAGGAAAAATGTCGCAATATCACAAGAAAGAAGGAAAAGCAAAATACAACAAGAAAGAAAAAGTGTCGCGATATCGCAACATGTTGAGCAAGAAAGAAAAAGTGTCACAATATCACGACATGTTGAGCAAGAAAGAAAAAGTGTCACGATATCGCGACATGTTGAGCAAGAAGGAAAAAAGGTCACGATTTTGCGACATGTTGAGCAAGAAGGAAAAAGTGTCACAATTTCACGACATGCAGAGCAAGAAAGGAAAAGTGTCACGTATCGCGACATGTTGAGCAAGAAGGAAAGAGTGTCACGTTTTGGCAACATGTTGAGTAAGAAGGAAAAAGTGTCACAATATTACGACATGTCGCAGTTTCGTGACCAAAAGAGAAGAGAAAGAGCAAGAGGGAAAAAGTGTAGCGATATCGCGACATGTCGCATTTTCATGACCAAAAGAGAAGAGAAAGAGTAAGAAGGAAAAATGGCAATATCGCGACATGTATTTTCATGACCAAAAGAGAAGAGAAAGAGTAGGAAGGAAAAAGTGTCACGATATCGCGATATGTCACATTTTCACGACCAAAAGAGAAGAGAAAGAGTAAGGAGGCGAAAGTGTCACAATATCGCGACATGTTGGATTTTCGCGGGCAAAAGCCAAGAAAAGGAGCAAGGAGGCGAGTGTGTCGTGATATTGCGACATGTTGCCTTTTCGTGTCCAAAAGCAAAAAAAGAGGACAAAGAGGCAGAAGTGTCGCGATGTCACAACATGTCGCATTTTTGACATGTCACAGTTTCATGATGATCCAGAGCAAATGCAGAAAAAGACTCAAGGACGACGCAATTTCGCAACTTGTCGATTCTTTGCGACTGGAAGCAGCAAGAGAACAAAATAGGAAACGAATGTCACAATTTTGCGACACGTCCCAGTTTCATGACAGGCAGTGGCAAAGGAGCAGAATGAAGGCAGATTGTCATGATTTTGCGATAGGTCTCATTGTCGCGACATGTCGCATTTTCACGACTATCCAAAGCAAATGAAGGAAAAGGCTTAAGGACGTCGTGATTTCATGACATGTCACACTTTCACAGATGGAAGCGAAAAGAGTGCAAAATGGGAGACAAATGTCACGATTTCGCGACATGTGTCATTGTTGCGACATGTCGCATTTTTGCGACATGCAACGGCAAAGGAGCGAAACGAAGGTAGAATGTCACGATTTCGTGACATGTCTCTTTTTCACAATAGGTCGCATTTTCGTGACTATCCAAAGTAAAATATGGAAATGACTTAAGGACGTCACGATTTCACAAAATGTCACATTTTCGTAGCTGGAAGCAGAGAGTGCAAAATGGGAGACGAATGTTGCAATTCCGTGACATGGCTCATTTTCGTGACATGTCACATTTTTGTGACTTAGAGTGGCAAAGCAGAAAAACGAAGGCATAATGTCACGATTTCATGACATGTCTCATTTTTGTGACATGTCACTATTTCATGACTCTCCAGAGTAAATGAAGGAGAAGACTTAAGGACGTCGTGATTTCATGACAGGTCGCTTCTCATGGTTGGGGCAGCAAGAAAGCAATGCAGTGGGCCGCTGCCTGTGTTCTAAGGTGTTTGTTAAATATGTGTAAGGGGCTATGCTCTTTCTTGGTAGGGTGGCCTCAAAAGGGTACTAGTAGCGAAGGACAGACTATCCCTATTAAGGTTTTGATCCGTAATAGCATAGTGCTGATTTTTGTAAAAGGTTTTGGGTCAACCTAGAAAACTCGGATGTAATGAAATTGTACCTTAATTACCAAAAAAAAAAAAGAGGCAAAAAGAAATTTTATTTTTGAGACAGGTATTTGAGGGCACATCTTCATCAAGCATTTTGAGGTATGGTGGTTCAACTCTTTATCTAGGTGATTGTGTTTTGAGAAAGTAATTTTTGAGGTGGAGTTAAAAGGGTTGATTGGTGTGCATTGTTGGAAATATTTGAGCTAGGGTTTGTGAAACAAATTGTGTATCAAGAAAGTGGAAACAATTGTATTAGGGTTTGAGATCTACATGTGCTTCATTGTTGAAAGAAATCTGAAATACTTGTGCTAGGGTTGAGACCAAGTTTGTACATCATTGTGAAAAATTTTGAGCATTGGTTTGAAAGACATTGAAAGTAATTGTGAAGTGTTTGAGATAAATTTTATGAAGGAAATTTGTGCATTATTATGTTTGATCATTGAGAGTAAATTTGCAAAGAATAGAGATCAGTTTTGTGAAGTGAAGTTATACACTAGTTTGATTTGATTTGAGAGGGATTTGCAAGAGGTAGAGATTGGATTGGATGAATGCAATATTTGTGAATGTGAAGAACATATTGGGTATTTGATAATACATATCATTCTCTATATGTTCTAGAGGTTAAACGAATTTTGGGTAGAATATGTCTGAATTACTTTGATTGAAGAAAGTATTTCTGAAAGCAATATATTCATTGTTGTGAGCATTATTTGTGTGCAAGTTTTGGGAAAAATTGAGCATGTATTATGAATAGTTTTGAGCATGTGTTAGAGCAGAGTTGAAGTAGGTTTAAGGAAGATTTGAGCAAGTCTTGTGAGAAGACTTGAAGCAGGTTTAAGGCAGATTTGAGCAAGTCTTGTGATAATACTTGAAGCAGGTTTAAGGTATATTTGAGCAAGACATGTGAGAAGACTTGAAGTAGGTTTAAGGAAGATTTGAGCAAGTCTTATGAGAAGACTTGAAGTAGGTTTAAGGTATATTTGAGAAAGTTTTGTGAGAAGACTTGAAGTAGGTTTGAGGCAGAATTGAGCAAGTCTTGTGATAAGACTTGGGACAAAGTTGAGAATAAATTTGTGCATGTAATGTGTGCAGATTTGGATAGATTTGTGAGTAGAGTTGGAGCGGATTTGTACTAGCCTTGGGATAAGATTTGGTGCAGATTTGAGATAGATTTGAGAGAATATTTGGAGCAAACCAGAGTAGAGGGGATAGAATTATCCTATGGATATAGATCCATAAAACATAGTATATGGGATAGAGTTCTCCTATGGAGAGAGATTTTACAAACCAAAGCAGAGGGGATAGAGTTCTCCGATGAAGGGAGATCCACAAACCAGAGTAGATGGGTTAGAGTTCTCCTATAGAAATATATCTACAAACCAGAGCACAGGGGATAGAGTTCTCCTATGGAGAGAGATCCACAAAATAGAGTAGAGGGAATCGAGTTCTCCTATGGAGAGATATCCACAAACAAGATCATAGGGGATAGAGTTCTTCTACAAAGAGAGATCCACAAACCAGAGAAAAGGGGATAGAGTTCTCCTATGGAGAGATCCATGAACCATAGCAGAGGGGATAGAGTTATCCTATGGAGAGACATCCAAAAACTAGAGCAGAGGGGATAGAGTTCTCCTATGGAGATATATACACAAACCAGAGTAGAGGGGATAGAGTTCTCATGAGGAGAGAGATCCATGAACTAGAGCAAAGGGGATACAGTTCTCCTATGGATAGATATCCATGAGCTTGACCTTAGGGGATTGAGTTCTCCTTTGAATAGAGGTCCATAAACATTGTAATAGGGATTTGGTTCCTAAGATATTTGTTGAGAAAATTTAGAAGAAATATTTTTTATGTGGATGTAGCCCACATTGGGTGAACCACGTTAAATCTATGTCTCTCATGTGCGTGATGATTTGTGCATTATTTATTTCACTACATTGATATTATTATTGTTATCATTTGGAAAGAAAATTAACAGTTGGTCTTATACTGTTCACCCCCCCTCTCAGTATAAGCTTGTGTTCTTCAAGACCATATTGAAATTTGATCAATTTACATAGCTTTGTTTCTCGTACAAGTATGATTATTACTTTTGGTTCGGTCTTATAAAAATATTTTTAAATCCACATTGAGAAAGGAAATTTTCACATCCATTTAATGAATTCTCCATCCAAATTGTGTAGCTAATACCAAAAAAAATTGATCGATTTTATTTTTGTTGTTGGGGAAAAATTTTCTTCATAATATATGCCTTTTTTGTGCATACCCCTCCATTTGCAACAATTCATCATTTGTGTTTTTCAATAATGCAATTTTATTTGTTCATACCCCTTAGCTAGAATCTATTTGCATCCAATAGCCTTTTTTCTAGTCTAAGATCAATAAGAATCTAAGTCTTGTTTTTAATAGTGCTTAATATTCAATGTTTATGGTATTTTTAGATTCTTTATATTGAAGGGGTTCCTATATAGTAGATGGCTCAACTGTACTCATTAGAGCCATATTATGAGTCATACTTTGTGTTCTTGGTCTTATAGAATAAATTTTTGGGATTCCATCTATCCTAGATTCTCTCAATGTACTAGTGTACCATTTTGGTATTTTTATTGTATGTTGTGGTGGAGTAGATTGATCTATTCCATTATTGGTGTCGCTAATTTTTTTGTCAGTAGTAAATTATTCATCTTCATCACTTTGAATCATTATTGGAGCTAATTTGGATGAAGATTCCAATGATGGTGATGAAAGTGATTTTTATTTTTCATCAAAGGCAACATCATGACTAGTATATAATTTCTCTTAGCTAGATCAAATAATTTGTAGGCTTTTGATTCATTTCTATATCCTAGTGGGATACATTGATAATATTATTCATATAATTTATGTCTCTTATCCTTTTGGATTTTAATATATGATATACAACCAAATAATTGAAGATAAGATATTAATGGTTTGTGTTTGATTCATGATTCTTCTAGAGTAATATGTTCAAGTGATGCAGTGGGGGCATGGTTGAGTAAGTAAATTGTTATATGTAATGCTTCTACCCAAATGGAGTGTCCAAATTAATAATCCTTCAACATAATTCATACCATTTACTTGACTATTATATTTTTACATTCTACAATAATGTTTTGTTGTGGTGAGTAGGTAGTTTTCAACTCTCATCAAATACTATTTTCCTTGAAAAGCATTGAAAATTTATTACTATTAAATTCTTCCCTCGATTTGAATAGAGGACATGGATCCTTCTTCCTATTGAACTCTCTACTTGGGCCTTAAATATTTGAAAGTAGAAGAAAGATTCATCTTCATCCTTTAGAAAATATACCTACATTCGTTGAGTATGATAATCAACAAAGAGTTGAAAATATCTATATCCATGTAAATTGGATCCATGGGTTTGCATAGATTAGTGTGGATCAAATAAAGAGAGGCCTTGGCCTAATTTTTTGTAGTAATGAAAGGAGCTCAATGTTTCTTCACAGCTAAGAAACAAGAACAAACTATGTAGAATTTTGTAAAGAAGGAAGACCTTTGACCATATTTTTGTTTTGTAATGCAATAAGGTGGTCATAACTTAAATGACCATATCATCAATGCTAGAGTGATGCAGATATATTGGAGTTTATGACTAATGCTAAGTTATCATGATGAATTGTGTGAAGTTCAAACATCTTTTATTTTTCTTTTCCATATGCAATAATCTTAGAATTCTTAGTTTTATCATGAATGAAGCATACCTTGGATCCTTGTTGTTTATCAAACTCAACCTTCAAATTATGATCAAGTAATTGATTGATAGAGAGTACATTCTTAGTGAGTCGTAGAACATATAAGACTTATTTTATTTTGCATGTGTGATCCAAACCACAATTTTACATCACTTATGTCTTTATATCATAGGATGTGTCATCTCCTATATAATGGAAGTAGTTCAAATTTTAAAACCAAATTTTTCATCTTGTCATGTATCTAGTTGCTCTAGAATTAATGTACCAAACATCATAAGTTGATTTTGTTGAACATGTGTAGCAAATACATGCTCTTTTCCTAAAAAATTTCTACTACTAAAGAGAGTTGTTTTTTGTTGAGGTCTTATGCCTCTTCTAAATGATTACTTTATTTTGTAAGGGTTATTTGTTCTTTTTCATTTGTTGTATGTGAAGCCTATACTTTTTTAAGTAGGTTCAATAGATTTTCAAATCTTAGTGTTTGTTCAATGATATTTAATGTTATTACAAAAATATTACACTTTGATGGGAGAGATCTCAAAATAATTGGAACTAATGTTTCATTAGATACCTAATTTCCTAATGCTTGTATTGATGCTTGTAACTCTACAATTATCCTTATGAAAGATTCTAGTTTCTCTCCACTCTTCATCTTCAAAAAATGGAGCTAGCTCTGGAGGAATATAATTTAATTTTGATTCTTTGCCTCAAAGACTATTTTTATCTTCTTCCATGCATCTTTGGTCGTGGTTAAATCCCAAATGTATGCTTGGAATTTAGCTACTACTTCAAATATGATGATTAATATAGCCTTTTTATCTACCTTGTTAAACTTTATTTGGTCTTTATTTGCTTCTTTAGGATGGATAATGGTATCATCTACTACTTGATATGTTTCCTCAAGCTTAAGTTGTGTTTTGAGTTTGGTTTTCTAGGTAGTGTAATTATTTCCCGTTAGTAGTTGCAAATCGGGCAACAAGAACTTTGATGCTCCACTAGCCATAGTAAACTTTCACAAAGTTTTAATAATTTTATTTCACTAAATAAGCCTTGAAAAATATTTTTTGACAATTACATATAAGCCTATACTCACTTTTCATTGATATTTCAAGTTTCAAAAAAATTGTCTTACTAAGCAAAAAGAGATGAAATATTTTTATTCCTTTTCACTTGATTTTTATTTTCCAAAGATATATCTCTTATTTTTCCTTTAATTAAAGTGACTATCCACTTGAAATATAACTATGTTTTGTTTATTTTGACTATCAATGTGGGATTTTGAATTTTCAAGGCCTCTTACCTTCTTGACCTTTGCTCCTAAATTGTTGTCAAATTTTGATTATTTCATTTTTTTCTCTTATTTTTGGCTATATGGAATTTTAACGCTTTATGCCAATTTTTTACTTTAAGAGGAAATATTTATGCATCACTTTTGTGAGGTGAATAATTTATAGGCATCACTTTATGAGGTGAATCTTCTAATTAATTTACAAGCATCAATTTTTTCATCCCAAGAATGTAGGTCATTCTCCTTTTGTTATACTATGTCTTTTCAAATTTGAAGGCTTATGCTCCTCATTTTTATTGGAGCTTCTTTGGTCAAATGATTTCTTTCAATGTTTGGATGAGAACTCTCAAGTGAATTCCAGGTGAGCATCCAAATGACTTCCTTTGACATCTAGTTGAGCATTATCTGGGTGACTTCCAAATGAGCATTAATATGACCTCTTTTGATATTTGGTTGTGATGTCTAGGTGACTTTCGAGTGAGCATCTAGGCTCTTATTTTCATGAGATTTATTTGAATTTTAAACTTATTCCTAATTTGTGATGTACTTCTTGTGTGGATGAAGCTTTTCTTTTGTTTTAGGGTTTGTGTAGGGCTCTTTTCCTTATGCTTAGACATCTCTACATTTTAATTCTATACCTAGGTCATCCTTGTATTCAATTTCAAAAAGTGAAATGTTTGCTTCTTTGATCTAGAATCTCCTTTAAATGAAGCATTCTAGACTCTTTTTTTTTTAAATCTTTCATTGGTGTAATTGTTACCAAGACATGTGTTGTTGATTTGAACTTTAGCCTTTTTTATTGCAACTTCTTCAAATTATTTGAGGTTCAAAATGTAATCTCCTTCTTGACAAACACTATCATGCCTTTTATAAATTTTAATAAGAGTTATTTCCTTGGATGCTTGTTTATTTCTAAGCATTCATACAATGTTTGCACTTTACCATTAAAAATGAATGTTCATGGGTTCCTTCTCTTGCTTGTTTATGTTGGCAATTTTGGGTACCTTGAGTACATTGCCTTTGCCTAAGTTTAGTTGTTGTCATTGATGTCAAGGAGCTATTGGTAGATGTTGTTTTTGATGTCAAGGAGTTCTTGGAGCAATTTGTTTTTATGTCTAAGGATGTGTTTTGATGAAGGTTTCAGTTGGTCAGTAAGTCTCCAAGAAAATCAGAGTAGCCCAGTTGCCAAAAATCCAGAAAAAGATAAGTTAGAAAAAGTTTGCAGGCTGCTGGAAAAACTGTCACAATTTCGCGACATGTTTGAGGAGAGAGAAAGTCACGATTTCGTGACATGCAGGAAGGCAGAGGCAAAGTGGGAAAAACTGTCATGATTTCGTGACATGTTTGAGGAGAGAGAAAGTTTGGCCAAAACTGTCACGATTTCACGACATGCAGGAAGGCAGAGGCAAAGCGGGCAAAAGTGTCACGATTTCGTGACAAGTTTTGAAGAAGTTGTACGGATGCAGAAAGTGTCACGATTTCACGATAAGTTGAGTTGGCAGTGTTGAGTTGCAAGAAGTGTCACGATTTCATGACAAGTTTCGAAGAAGTTGTACGGATGCAGAAAGTGTCACGATTTCGTGACATGTTCCAATTTCACGAGCAGTTGACAAGAAAGAGCTTAAGGCAGTGAAAGCGTCACGATTTTGTGACAAATTTCATGATGACGTCAGCTAAAGGCAAAGGTGTCACGATTTCATGACGATGCAGAGAAGAAGGCTTTGAAGTCCAGAGCATCACGATTTCATGACAAGAATCATGATGACGTCAGCAAGAGGCAAAGGTGTCACGATTTCATGATAGTAGTAGAGAAGAAGGCTTTGAAGTCCAGAGCGTCATGATTTCGTGACAAGAATCATGATGACGTCAACAAGAGGCAAAGGTGTCACGATTTCATGACAATAGCGAAGAAGAAGGCTTTGAAGTCTAGAGCATCACGATTTTGTGACAAGAATCATGATGACGTCAGCAAAAGCTGTAGTATCACGATTTCGTGATAGCAACAAGAGAAGAAGGCATTGAAGTCTAGAGCATCATGATTTTGCAACAAGATTCATGATGACGTCAGCAAAGGCTGTAGTGTCATGATTTCGCGACAACAAACCAAAGAAGGTGTACGACAGACAAAGGCGTAGCGATATCACGACATGTTTGAGTGTCACGTGAGAAAAGCTACAGAACAACAGAGGCGGTTGAAGCCAACGAAGTTAACCTTGGTCGACGAAGTATAAGGTTTTACAACCGACGTGTTAGAAGGTTGAACAACTGACTAAAGAACAAGATTTCATCTTGAGATTGTGAGTATTTAAAGGAGGACTGTTTGAGCAATTTTGGTGTATCGTTGAAGTGTGCATTCGAAGTGTGGCGTTCGCAGAGTGAGTGCGACAAGTGAGGTTCGATCATCAAAAAATAGAGAGAGTGAAGTTCGACTGTAGCATTAGAGTGCATTTCATTGAATCTTCTAAGTGTCAAAGACTGTGGTGTTGTTTGCACGAAGAATGTGCTATTGTTCATGAGAAGACTGTGCAAAGAGAATGAGTTGTTGTGGTTGCACATAGGCTGTGTAAAAGAAAGCAAAGTGTGCAAAGTAGATGCTGCTGTAATTGCGAACGGTTGTGAAGGACGAACGGTGATATTGCTGCTATAATTTTTGCGAAGATTACACTACTGTGTTTGCAGAAGTTGAGAAGATAGTGCGGCTGTAATTTAAGAAGACTGTGCTGCTGTAGTTGTGCAGACAGTGAAAATTTGTTCTCCAACCAAGTGCAGAAAAGAACAGAGGAAGAGGACAGAATTGTGCCAGACCGAAGGACTATGTTTTGGTGCAGAAAAGAGGACCAGCTTGCTGTGACAGAGTTGAGGACAGAGATCTCCAGCCAGAGCAGGGAAGACAGGTGTCTTCCATGGAAAGAGTTCCACTTGCTAAGGGCAAAAGAGATAGAGGTCTTCTAGAGGATCACTAGCAAAGCTGATTTAGGGGAAGGTGTCTCCTTTGAGCTGAGGCTCATAAACATTGTAATCGAGGAAGGATTCCCGGAGGTTTTGATATAACTTTTAGAGGAAAAGTTTTTATTGGCTGGCAGCCCCCTTGGGTGAACCACGTAAATTGCTGTGTCTCATTGTGGATTGCTTCTTATGCACTATTTTACTCGTTGTTATTACTGCTATCTTATTCTGCATGTTAATGGTTTGAAAGCTGTATTGATAGATAAAGTTAAAAAGGGTCTTATACTGTTCACCCCCCCTCTCAGTATAAGCTTGTGTTCTTCAATTGGTATCAGAGCCAGTGCCTTCGGAAAGTTTAACAGCTTGAAGGAAAAGTTTACAAAGAACACAATGGACTACTCGAGTGGCAATGCAGCACCTATTCTTGACGGATCAGATTTTGGTCTGTGGAGTGCAAGAATGAAAGTCTATCTAATGGCACTCGGTAATGAGGTATGGGAAGTTGTTGAAGATGGGTATACCATTCCTACAAATGGTCCTTACACTAAAGAAGACAGGCTTCTACATCACAACAATTCAAAAGCCATGAATGCAATCTTGAAGGGTTTACAAAAGGCGAGATCTCACTAAAGTTATTCACTCGCAAGACAACTAGTGAAATGTGGAAACAATTGCGAGTTGTTCATACAGGTGATGCAAATGTTCGAAAGGCCAAGTTGAGACATTTTAAAGGTATGTTTGAACAACTCAAGATGAATGATGATGAAAATATTAGTGACTACATGCTCCGGATGGATGAAGTTGTTAATTCTATGAAAGACTTAGGTCTTGAACTTGCTGAAAATGATGTGTGTGATAAGATTTTAAGATCCCTTCCTAATAGATTTAGTGAAAATATTTCTGCTATTGAGGAAGCTAAAGATTTAGATAAATTGAAAAAGGATGAGCTCCATAGTATTCTTGCAGCATTTGAGCTGAGAACTCAAGTAAAAGTTGATGTAAAGAAAGAGGCAGCTTTCAAAGCTATCAAGAAATCGAAGGGCAAACAGATTCAAGAAAGTGATGAGTCTTCTAGTGAGGAAGAGGCATATTACAGCAGGAAAGGCAAGTTTTCCAGAAAGCACAAAAGCAAGAAAAATATAAGATGTTTCAACTGTGGGAAATTTGGTCATTATGCTACTGACTGTACTATTTCTAAAGATGAAAGTGATGAAGATATACAGGATGTTAAAAGCAAGGATTCTGAAAAGCACAGGTATTACAGAAAGAGCAAAAATGAGTACAACAATCACCAGAAAAGCAAAGATGAGTACAACAATCATGGAAAGAGGCATTCTCACAAGAATAAGAAGAGCTTCTACTTAGACAAA
Organism: Wollemia nobilis; assembly: GCA_028583015.1. Classification (NCBI taxonomy): domain Eukaryota; kingdom Viridiplantae; phylum Streptophyta; class Pinopsida; order Araucariales; family Araucariaceae; genus Wollemia; species Wollemia nobilis. The sequence goes on along the minus strand of JAQPPZ010002048.1, from coordinate 252,027 downwards.
GCAAGTAAGTGTTCTAGCAATGAAAGTGACAGTTCTTCTAGTGATGATGAAAATGAGATGCTGTTCATTTCAGAAAAAGAGGAAGAACCGAAACATAAATTCATTATCATGAAATGTTTTAGATGTGGAAATTTTGGGCACCTTGAGGATGATTGCAAAAATAATGATTTGTCTGCTAGTATGTATGAGGATGTTTCAGAAAACCCCAATGAAGATGCATGTATGGTTTTTGAAAAAGGTAGCACCTCTAGTGATAAGAAATCTGAAAAAGGCTGTGATGATTCAAAGTGCCATCAAATAGAGGATCTTGAATGCGAACTCAATAATGCTCTTAGTGTTTTGAAAAAGGAAAGAAAGAAGAATGATAGACTCAAGATTAAGTTAGATGAATGTTGTATGGAGATAGATGAACTTGTAGAAAATCTTGAAGTATCTATGGCTAAGTCACAAGAACTCAAGAATGAGTTAGATTCTAAAATTCCGGAGTATAGTGAGTTAGAACAGGAAATGGCTTCTTTGAAAGAAGAAAATAAAGAGTACAAGGATAAGCTCTACAGATTTCAGGATAGCTCCAAGAAGGTTAAATTTCTCATCGAAGGACAAAGAAAACCAACCAGATAAAACAGGTCTCGATTTTGTTGAGCCGCACAAGGAACAGGTTGGGGAATCTAGCAAGAGATTTCAAAAGAAAGAGAGTCCTGTTGAAGAAAGTACTTCAGATCATGAGTCCGTAAGTGATGAATACGCAAAAACAGAAAATGATATTCAGATTGAGAAGAAGAAGTTTTTGGGACCCATGAAGTCGAATAAAAGAAAATTTCACGGCAGATGTTATGCGTGTCACATATTTGGTCACATGGCTGTACATTGCATGACTCAAATGAAGAGAGTAAATGACAGTTTTAGGAGACGTAATTTCTTTCAAGGGTATTGCTACTCTTGTCAACAATTCGGGCACAAGGCAATTTTTTGCAAGGCAAATAACAGGAACTGGGTTAGTCAGAACAGGCGAATTCAAAGAACAACCATGACTAATATTGTTACCTGCTATAAATGCAACAATGAAGGTCACCTAGCTAGACAGTGTAGAGCTGATCTTCTGAGATACAGGAACAGAAACAACAGCATGAACAAGTCCAAGGATCAAGGCATGGATAAAAATAGGAATGATAACAAAAATAGGAAAAGTGATATGAACAGGTCCAAGAATCAAGGTATGGATAAGAACAGAAAAGATAATAGAAACAGGAACAGTAGTATTAACAGGTCCGAGGATCAAAACAGTGGACGGAACAGAAATACAAGAAAAGAATTCAAGAGAAGGCCCGACAAAGAAATCTTAGACACTAATGATGATGAGTGTCTAATGGGAGTGTCACTCCCAACCCTATTTTAAATCACCTCATCAGGAGGTGGGGGAGGGACTAAGCTAAGAGGCTCATTCTTAGTCCCAAGCCCCAAAGGTGACCCTTTGCCATTGATGACAAAGGGGGAGAGATTTAAGTAAGGGGGAGAGTTTTCAAGAGAAGAGGAAAGCTTCAAGTCGGGGGGAGCAAAACTTGAAGAGATTGATTTCAGTTTTGGCTCTTGAAAGATGTGTTTTAGTTAAGGGTTGCCATCAATGACAAAGGGGGAGATTGTTGGCAATTTTGGGTACCTTGAGTACATTGCCTTTGCCTAAGTTTAGTTGTTGTCATTGATGTCAAGGAGCTATTGGTAGATGTTGTTTTTGATGTCGAGGAGCTCTTGGAGCAATTTGTTTTTATGTCCAAGGATGTGTTTTTGATGAAGGTTTCAGTTGGTGAGTAAGTCTCCAAGAAAATCAGAGTAGCCCAGTTGCCAAAAATCCAGAAAAAGATAAAGTAGAATAAGTTTGCAGGCTACTGGAAAAACTATCACGATTTCGTGACATGTTTGAGGAGAGAGAAAGTCACGATTTCGCGACATGCAGGAAGGCAGAGGCAAAGCGGGCAAAAGTGTCACGATTTCGTGACATGTTTGAGGAGAGAGAAAGTTTGGCCAAAACTGTCACGATTTCGCGACATGCAGGAAGGTAGAAGCAAAGTGGGCAAAAAGTGTCATGATTTCGTGACAAGTTTTGAAGAAGTTGTACGGATGCAGAAAGTGTCACGATTTCACGACAAGTTGAGTTGGCAGTGTTGAGTTGCAGGAAGTGTCACGATTTCGTGACAAGTTTCGAAGAAGTTGTACGGATGCAGAAAGTGTCACGATTTCGTGACATGTTCCGATTTCGTGAGCGATTGGCAAGAAAGATCTTAAGGCAACGAAAGCATTCTTGTGATTCATGTTTCATTTTGCTAGTGCTAACCAAGAAAAGGATGAAGAAGCAAGAGGTGTCACGATTTCATGACAGAGTTGCGATGACGTCTAAAGGCAAAGGATGTCAGATTTGGGGAGAAGAAGGTTTGAAGTCGAGTTATGATTTGTGACAAGAATCATGATGACGTCAGCAAAAGGCAAAGGTGTCACGATTTCATGATAGTTGCGGAGAAGAAGGCTTTGAAGTCTAGAGCATCGTGATTTCGTGACAAGAATCATGATGACGTCAACAAGAGGCAAAGGTGTCACGATTTCATGACAATAGCGGAGAAGAAGGCTTTGAAGTCTAGAGCATCACGATTTCGTGACAAGATTCATGATGACGTCAGCAAAAGTTGTAGTGTCACGATTTTGTGACAACAATGAAGAAGAAGGTAGTGAAGTCTAGAGCGTCATGATTTCGTGACAAGATTCATGATGACGTCAACAAAGGTTGTAGTGTCATGATTTCGTGACAACAAATCAAAGAAGGTGAGAAGGTGTACGACAGACCAAGGCGTAGCGATATCACGACATGTTTGAGTGTCGCACGAGAAAAGCCATAGAACAACAGAAGCGTTTGAAGCCGACGAAGTTAACCTTTGTCGACAAAGTATAAAGTCTTACAGCCAACGTGTTAGAAGATTGAACAGTTGACTAAAGAACAAGATTTCATCTTGAGATTGTGAGTATTTAAAGGAGGATTGTTTGAACAATTTTGGTGTATTTTATCAGAGTATGCATTCGAAGTGTGGCATTCGTAGAGTGAGTGCGACAAGTGAGGTTCGATCATCGAAAAAGCAGAGAGTGAAGTTTGACTGCATTAGAGTGCATTTCGTTGAATCTTCTAAGTGTCAAAGTCTGAGCTGTTGTTTGCGCGAAGAATGTGCTGCTGTTCATGAGAAGACTGTGCAAGGAGAGTGTGTTGTTGTGGTTACACATAGTCTGTGTAATCGAAAGCAAAGTGTGCAAGGTGGATGCTGCTGTAATTACGAACAGTTGTAAAGGTCGAACGGTGATAGTGCTGCTACAATTTTTGCGAAGATTACACTACTATTTTTGCGTAGAAGTTGAGAAGATAGTGCAGCTGTAATTTAAGAAGACTGTGCTGCTGTAGTTTTGCAGACAGTGAAAAGTTGTTTTCCAACCAAGTGCAGAAAAGAACAGAGGAAGAGGACAGAATTGTGCCAGATCGAAGGACTGTGTTTTGGTGCAGAAAAGAGGACCAGCTTGCTGTGACAGAGTTGAGGACAGAGATCTCCAGCCAGAGCAGGGAAGACAGGTGTCTTCCATGGAAAGAGTTCCACTTGCTAAGGGCAAAAGAGATAGAGGTCTTCTAGAGGATCACTAGCAAAGTAGATTTAGGGGAAGGTGTCTCCTTTGAGCTGAGGCTCATAAACATTGTAATCGAGAAGGATTCCCAGAGGTTTTGATATAACTTTTAGAAGAAAAGTTTTTATCCGTGGATTAATTTGCTGTGTCTCATTGCGGATTGCTTCTTGTGCACTGTTTTACTGCTGTCATTACTGCTATCTTATTCTGCTTGTTAATGGTTTGAAAGCTGTAGTGATAGATAAAGTTAAAAAGGGTCTTATACTGTTCACCCCCCCCTCTCAGTATAAGCTTGTGTTCTTCAATTGGTATCAGAGCCAGTGCCTTCGAAAAGTTTAACAACTTGAAGGAAAAGTTTACAAAGAACACAATGGACTACTCGAGTGGCAATGCAGCACCTATTCTTGACGGATCAGATTTTGGTCTGTGGAGTGCAAGAATGAAAGTCTATCTAATGGCACTCGGTAATGAGGTATGGGAAGTTGTTGAAGATGGGTATACCATTCCTACAAATGGTCCTTACACTAAAGAAGACAGACTTCTACATCACAGCAATTCAAAAGCCATGAATGCAATCTTGAAGGGTTTACAAAAGGTAGATCTCACTAAAGTTATTCACTGCAAGACAGCTAGTGAAATGTGGAAACAATTGCAGGTTGTTCATACGGGTGATGCAAATGTTCGAAAGGCCAAGTTGAGACATTTTAAAGGTATGTTTGAACAACTCAAGATGAATGATGATGAAAATATTAGTGACTACATGCTCCGGATGGATGAAGTTGTTAATTCTATGAAAGACTTAGGTCTTGAACTTGCTGAAAATGATGTGTGTGATAAGATTTTAAGATCTCTTCCAAATAGATTTAGTGAAAATATTTCTGCTATTGAGGAAGCCAAAGATTTAGATAAATTGAAAAAGGATGAGCTCCATAGTATTCTTGCAGCATTTGAATTGAGGACTCAAGTGAAAGTTGATGTAAAGAAAGAGGCGACTTTCAAAGCTATCAAGAAATCGAAGGGCAAACAGATTCAAGAAAGTGATGAGTCTTCTAGTGAGGAAGAGGCATATTACAGCGAGGAAAGGCAAGTTTTCCTAGAAAGCACAAAAGCAAGAAAAATATAAGATGTTTCAACTGCGGGAAATTTGGTCATTATGCTACTGACTGTACTGTTTCTAAAGATGAAAGTGATGAAGATATACAGGATGTTAAAAGCAAGGATTCTGAAAAGCACAGGTATTACAGAAAGAGCAAAAATGAGTACAACAATCACCGAGAAAAGCAAAGATGAGTACAACAATCATGGAAAGAGGCATTCTCACAAGAATAAGAAGAGCTTCTACTTAGACAAAGCAAGTAAGTGTTCTAGCAGTGAAAGTGACAGTTCTTCTAGTGATGATGAAAATGAGATGTTGTTCATTTCAGAAAAAGAGGAAGAACCGAAACACAAATTCATTATCATGAAATGTTTTAGATGTGGAAATTTTGGGCACCTTGAGGATGATTGCAGAAATAATGATTTGGCTGCTAGTATGTATGAGGATGTTTCAGAAAACCCCAATGAAGATGCATGTATGGTTTTTGAAAAAGGTAGCACCTCTAGTGATAAGAAATCTGAAAAAGGTTGTGATGATTCAAAGTGCCATCAAATAGAGGATCTTGAATGCGAACTCAATAATGCTCTTAGTGTTTTGAAAAAGGAAAGAAAGAAGAATGATAGACTCAAGATTAAGTTAGATGAATGTTGTATGGAGATAGATGAACTTGTAGAAAATCTTGAAGTATCTATGGCTAAGTCACAAGAACTCAAGAATGAGTTAGATTCTAAAATTCTGGAGTATAGTGAGTTAGAACAGGAAATAGCTTCTTTGAAAGAAGAAAATAAAGAGTACAAGGATAAGCTCTACAGATTTCAGGATAGCTCCAAGAAGGTTAAATTTCTCATCGAAGGACAAAGAAAACCAACAGATAAAACAGGTCTCGATTTTGTTGAGCCGCACAAGGAACAGGTTGGGGAATCTAGCAAGAGATTTCAAAAGAAAGAGAGTCCTGTTGAAGAAAGTACTTCAGATCATGAGTCCGTAAGTGATGAATACGCAAAAACAGAAAATGATATTCAGACTGAGAAGAAGAAGTTTTCGGGACCCATGAAGTCGAATAAAAGAAAATTTCACGACAGATGTTATGTGTGTCACAGATTTGGTCACATGGCTGTACATTGCATGACTCAAATGAAGAGAGTAAATGACAGTTTCAGGAGACGTAATTTCTTTCAAGGGTATTGCTACTCTTGTCAACAATTCGGGCACAAGGCAATTTTTTGCAAGGCAAATAACAAGAACTGGGTTAGTCAGAACAGGCGAATTCAAAGAACAACCATGACTAATATTGTTACTTGCTATAAATGCAACAATGAAGGTCACCTAGCTAGACAGTGTAGAGCTGATCTTCTGAGATACAGGAACAGAAACAGTAGCATGAACAAGTCCAAGGATCAAGGCATGGATAAAAATAGGAATGATAACAAAAATAGGAAAAGTGACATGAACAGGTCCAAGGATCAAGGTATGGATAAGAACAGAAAAGATAAAAGAAACAGGAACAGTAGTATTAACAGGTCCGAGGATCAGAACAGTGACAGGAACAGAAATACAGGAAAAGAATTCAAGAGAAGGCCCGACAAAGAAATCTTGGACACTAATGATGATGAGTGTTTAATGGGAGTGTCACTCCCAACCCTATTTTAAATCACCTCATCGGGAGATGGGGGAGGGACTAAGCTAAGAGGCTCATTCTTAGTCCCAAGCCCCAAAGGTGACCCTTTGCCATTGATGACAAAGGGGGAGAGATTTAAGTAAGGGGGAGAGTTTTCAAGAGAAGAGGAAAGCTTCAAGTCGGGGGGAGCAAAACTTGGAGAGATTGATTTCAGTTTTGGCTCTTGAAAGATGTGTTTTAGTTAAGGGTTGCCATCAATGACAAAGGGGGAGATTGTTGGCAATTTTGGGTACCTTGAGTACATTGCCTTTGCCTAAGTTTAGTTGTTGTCATTGATGTCAAGGAGCTATTGGTAGATGTTGTTTTTGATGTCGAGGAACTATTGGAGCAATTTGTTTTTTATGTCCAAGGATGTGTTTTGATGAAGGTTTCAGTTGGTGAGTAAGTCTCCAAGAAAATCAGAGTAGCCCAGTTGCCAAAAATCCAGAAAAAGATAAAGTAGAATAAGTTTGCAGGCTGTTGGAAAAACTATCACGATTTCGTGACATGTTTGAGGAGAGAGAAAGTCATGATTTCGTGACATGTTGGAAGGTAGAGGCAAAGCGGGCAAAAGTGTCACGATTTCGTGACATGTTTGAGGAGAGAGAAAGTTTGGCCAAAAGTGTCACGATTTCGTGACATGCAGGAAGGCAGAAGCATAGTGGGCAAAAAGTGTCACGATTTCGTGACAAGTTTCGAAGAAGTTGTACGGATGCAGAAAGTGTCACGATTTCGTGACAAGTTGAGTTGGCAGTGTTGAGTTGCAGGAAGTGTCACGATTTCATGACAAGTTTCGAAGAAGTCGTACGGATGCAGAAAGTGTCACGATTTTGTGACATGTTCCAGTTTCATGAGCAATTGGCAAGAAAGAGCTTAAGGCAAGCGTGAAAGCGTGACATGTTTCATTTTTGCTAGTGCTAAACCAAGAAAAGGATGAAGAAGCAAGAGGTGTCACGATTTCATGATAGTTGCTGATGACGTCAAAAGGCAAAGGTGTCACGATTTCATGATAGTTGCGGAGAAGAAGGCAGTTTGAAGTCTAGAGCATCATGATTTCATGACAAGAATCATGATGACGTCAAAGAGGCAAAGGTGTCACGATTTCATGATAGTGGAGAGAAGAAGGCTTTGAAGTCTAGAGCATCACGATTTCATGACAAGATTCATGATGACGTCGGCAAAAGTTGTAGTGTCACGATTTATGAGACAATGGAGAAGAAGGCTTTGAAGTCTAGAGCATCGTGATTTCATGACAAGATTCATGATGACGTCAGCAAAGGCTGTAGTGTCACGATTTCGTGACAGCAAATCAAAGAAGGTGGGGTTTGTAATAAAGGTGTACGACAAGACCAAGGCGTAGCGATATCATGACATGTTTGAGTGTCACGCGAGAAAAGCCATAGAACAACAGAAGCGTTTGAAGCCGACGAAGTTAACCTTTGCCGACAAAGTATAAAGTCTTACACCGACGTGGTAGAAGATTGAACAATCGACTAAAGATCAAAGATTTCATCTTGAGATTGTGAGTATTAAAGGAGGACTGTTTGAGCATTTTTGTGTGTTGTTGATGTGTGCATTCGAAGTGTGGCATTCGCAGAGTTAGTGCGACAAGTGAGGTTCGATAATCAAAAAGTAGAGAGTGAAGTTCGACTGTAGCATTAGAGTGCATTTCGTTGAATCTTCTAAGTGTCAAAGTCTGAGCTGTTGTTTGCGCGAAGAAAGTGCTATTGTTCGTAAAAAGACTGTGCAAGGAGAGTGTGTTGTTGTGGTTACACATAGTCTATGTAACCGAAAGCGAAGTGTGCAAGGTGGATGCTGCTGTAATTACGAACAGTTGTAAAGGTCGAACGGTGATAGTGCTGCTACAATTTTTGTGAAGACTACACTACTATTTTAGAGAAGTTGAGAAGATAGTGCAGCTGTAATTTAAGAAGACTGTGCTGCTGTAGTTGTGTAGACAGTGAAAAGTTGTTTTCCAACCAAGTGCAGAAAAGAACAGAGGAAGAGGACAGAATTGTGCCAGACCGAAGGACTGTGTTTTGGTGCAAAAAAGAGGACCAGCTTGCTGTGACAGAGTTGAGGACAGAGATCTCCAGCCAGAGCAGGGAAGACAGGTGTCTTCTGTGGAAAGAGTTCCACTTGCTAAGGGCAAAAGAGATAGAGGTCTTCTAGAGGATCACTAGCAAAGTAGATTTAGGGGAAGGTGTCTCCTTTGAGCTGAGGCTCATAAACATTGTAATCGGGGAGGATTCCCAGAGGTTTTGATATAACTTTTAGAAGAAAAGTTTTTATCCATGGATTAATTTGTTGTGTCTCATTGCGGATTGCTTCTTGTGCACTATTTTACTACTGTCATTACTGCTATCTTATTCTGCTTGTTAATGGTTTGAAAGCTGTAGTGATAGATCAAGTTAAAAAGGGTCTTATACTGTTCACCCCCCCCTCTCAGTATAAGCTTGTGTTCTTCAATTGGTATCAGAGCCAGTGCCTTCGAAAAGTTTAACAACTTGAAGGAAAAGTTTACAAAGAACACAATGGACTACTCGAGTGGCAATGCAACACCTATTCTTGACGGATCAGATTTTGGTCCGTGGAGTGCAAGAATGAAAGTCTATCTAATGGCACTCGGTAATGAGGTATGGGAAGTTGTTGAAGATGGGTATACCATTCCTGCAAATGGTCCTTACACTAAAGAAGACAGGGCTTCTACATCACAGCAATTCAAAAGCCATGAATGCAATCTTGAAGGGTTTACAAAAGGCAGATCTCACTAAAGTTATTCACTGCAAGACAACTAGTGAAATGTGGAAACAATTGCAGGTTGTTCATACAGGTGATGCAAATGTTCGAAAGGCCAAGTTGAGACATTTTAAAGGTATGTTTGAACAACTCAAGATGAATGATGATGAAAATATTAGTGACTACATGCTCCGGATGGATGAAGTTGTTAATTCTATGAAAGACTTAGGTCTTGAACTTGCTGAAAATGATGTGTGTGATAAGATTTTAAGATCCCTTCCTAATAGATTTAGTGAAAAGATTTCTGCTATTGAGGAAGCTAAAGATTTAGATAAATTGAAAAAGGATGAGCTCCATAGTATTCTTGCAGCATTTGAGTTGAGAACTCAAGTGAAAGTTGATGTAAAGAAAGAGGCGACTTTCAAAGCTATCAAGAAATCGAAGGGCAAACAGATTCAAGAAAGTGATGAGTCTTCTAGTGAGGAAGAGGCATATTACAAGTAGAAAGGCAAGTTTTCCAGAAAGCACAAAAGCAAGAAAAATATAAGATGTTTCAACTGTGGGAAATTTGGTCATTATGCTACTGACTGTACTGTTTCTAAAGATGAAAGTGATGAAGATATACAGGATGTTAAAAGCAAGGATTCTGAAAAGCACAGGTATTACAGAAAGAGCAAAAATGAGTACAGCAATCACCAGAAAAGCAAAGATGAGTACAACAATCATGGAAAGAGGCATTCTCACAAGAATAAGAAGAGCTTCTACTTAGACAAAGCAAGTAAGTGTTCTAGCAGTGAAAGTGACAGTTCTTCTAGTGATGATGAAAATGAGATGTTGTTCATTTCAGAAAAAGAGGAAGAACCGAAACATAAATTCATTATCATGAAATGTTTTAGATGTGGAAATTTTGGGCACCTTGAGGATGATTGCAGAAATAATGATTTGGCTGCTAGTATGTATGAGGATGTTTCAGAAAACCCCAATGAAGATGCATGTATGGTTTTTGAAAAAGGTAGCACCTCTAGTGATAAGAAATCTGAAAAAGGTCGTGATGATTCAAAGTGCCATCAAATAGAGGATCTTGAATGCGAACTCAATAATGCTCTTAGTGTTTTGAAAAAGGAAAGAAAGAAGAATGATAGACTCAAGATTAAGTTAGATGAATGTTGTATGGAGATAGATGAACTTGTAGAAAATCTTGAAGTATCTATGGCTAAGTCACAAGAACTCAAGAATGAGTTAGATTCTAAAATTCTGGAGTATAGTGAGTTAGAACAGGAAATGGCTTCTTTGAAAGAAGAAAATAAAGAGTACAAGGATAAGCTCTACAGATTTCAGGATAGCTCCAAGAAGGTTAAATTTCTCATCGAAGGACAAAGAAAACCAACAGATAAAACAGGTCTCGATTTTGTTGAGCCGCACAAGGAACAGGTTGGGGAATCTAGCAAGAGATTTCAAAAGAAAGAGAGTCCTGTTGAAGAAAGTACTTCAGATCATGAGTCCGTAAGTGATGAATACGCAAAAATAGAAAACGATATTCAGACTGAGAAGAAGAAGTTTTCGGGACCCATGAAGTCGAATAAAAGAAAATTTCACGACAGATGTTATGCGTGTCACAGATTTGGTCACATGGCTGTACATTGCATGACTCAAATGAAGAGAGTAAATGACAGTTTTAGGAGACGTAATTTCTTTCAAGGGTATTGCTACTCTTGTCAACAATTCGGGCACAAGGCAATTTTTTGCAAGGCAAATAACAGGAACTGGGTTAGTCAGAATAGGCGAATTCAAAGAACAACCATGACTAATATTGTTACTTGCTATAAATGCAACAATGAAGGTCACCTAGCTAGACAGTGTAGAGCTGATCTTTCGAGATACAGGAACAAAAACAACAGCATGAACAAGTCCAAGGATCAAGGCATGGATAAAAATAGGAATGATAACAAAAATAGGAAAAGTGATATGAACAGGTCCAAGGATCAAGGTATGGATAAGAACAGAAAAGATAAAAGAAACAGGAACAATAGTATTAACAGGTCCGAGGATCAGAACAATGGATAGAACAGAAATACAGGAAAAGAATTCAAGAGAAGGCCCGACAAAGAAATCTTAGACACTAATGATGATGAGTGTCTAATGGGAGTGTCACTCCCAACCCTATTTTAAATCACCTCATCAGGAGGTGGGGGAGGGACTAAGCTAAGAGGCTCATTCTTAGTCCCAAGCCCCAAAGGTGACCCTTTGCCATTGATGACAAAGGGGGAGAGATTTAAGTAAGGGGGAGAGTTTTCAAGAGAAGAGGAAAGCTTCAAGTCAGGGGGGAGCAAAACTTGAAGAGATTGATTTCAGTTTTGGCTCTTGAAAGATGTGTTTTAGTTAAGGGTTGCCATCAATGACAAAGGGGGAGATTGTTGGCAATTTTGGGTACCTTGAGTACATTGCCTTTGCCTAAGTTTAGTTGTTGTCATTGATGTCAAGGAGCTATTGGTAGATGTTGTTTTTGATGTCAAGGAGTTCTTGGAGCAATTTGTTTTTATGTCTAAGGATGTGTTTTGATGAAGGTTTCAGTTGGTGAGTAAGTCTCCAAGAAAATCAGAGTAGCCCAGTTGCCAAAAATCCAGAAAAAGATAAGTTAGAAAAAGTTTGCAGGCTGCTGGAAAAACTGTCACGATTTCGCGACATGTTTGAGGAGAGAGAAAGTCATGATTTCGTGACATGCTGGAAGGCAGAGGCAAAGCGGGCAAAAGTGTCATGATTTCGTGACATGTTTGAGGAGAGAGAAAGTTTGGCCAAAAGTGTCACGATTTCGCGACATGCAAGAAGGCAGAGGCAAAACGGGCAAAAGTGTCACGATTTCGCGACAAGTTTCGAAGAAGTTGTACGGATGCAGAAAGTGTCACGATTTCGTGACAAGTTGAGTTGGCAGTGTTGAGTTGCAAGAAGTGTCACGATTTCATGACAAGTTTCGAAGAAGTTGTACGGATGCAGAAAGTGTCACGATTTCGTGACATGTTCTAGTTTCATGAGCAGTTGGCAAGAAAGAGCTTAAGGCAGCGAAAGCGTCACGATTTCGTGACATATGTGACGTCTAAGGCAAAGGTGTCACGATTTCATGATAGTGCAGAAGAAGGCTTTGAAGTCCAGAGCATCGCGATTTCATGACAAGAATCATGATGACGTCAGCAAAAGGCAAAGGTGTCACGATTTCATGACAGTAGCGGAGAAGAAGGCTTTGAAGTCCAAAGCATCATGATTTCATGACAAGAATCATGATGACGTCAGCAAGAGGCAAAGGTGTCACGATTTCATGACAGTAGCAGAGAAGAAGGCTTTGAAGTCTAGAGCGTCATGATTTCGTGACAAGAATCATGATGACGTCAGCAAAAGGGAGTGTCACGATTTCACGACAGTAACGGAGAAGAAGGCTTTGAAGTCTAGAGCGTCACGATTTCGTGACAAGATTCATGATGACGTCAGCAAAGGTAGTGTCACGATTTCGTGACAACAAACCAAAGGTGTACGGTAGACAAAGGCGTAGCGATATCGTGACATGTTTGAGTGTCGCATGAGAAAAGCTACAGAACAACAGAGGCGGTTGAAGCCGACGAAGTTAACCTTGGCCGACAAAGTATAAGGTTTTACAGCCGACGTGTTAGAAGGTTGAATAGTCGACTAAAGAACAAGATTTCATCTTGAGATTGTGAGTATTTAAAGGAGGACTGTTTGAGCAATTTTGGTATCGATTGAAGTGTGCATTCGAAGTGTGGCATTCGCAGAGTGAGTGCGACAAGTGAGGTTCGATCATCAAAAAATAGAGAGAGTGAAGTTCGACTGTAGCATTAGAGTGCATTTCGTTGAATCTTCTAAGTGTCAAAGTCTGTGCTGTTGTTTGCGCGAAGAATGTGTTGTTGTTCATGAGAAGACTGTGCAAGGAGAGTGAGTTGTTGTGGTTACACATAGTCTGTGTAAAAGAAAGCAAAGTGCGCAGAGTAGATGCTGCTGTAATTACGAACAGTTGTGAAGGACGAACGGTGATAGTGCTGCTGCAATTTTTGCGAAGATTGCACTACTGTGCTTGCATGAAGTTGAGAAGATAGTGCGGTTGTAATTTAAGAAGACTGTGCTGCTGTAGTTGTGCAGACAGTGAAAAGTTGTTCTCCAATCAAGTGCAGAAAAGAACAGAGGAAGAGGACAAAATTGTGCCAGACCGAAGGACTGTGTTTTGGTGCAAAAAGAGGACCAGCTTGCTCGTGACAGAGTTGAGGACGAGAGATCTCCAGCTAGAGCAGGGAAGACAGGTGTCTTCCGTGGAAAGAGTTCCACTTGCTAAGGGCAAAAGAGATAGAGGTCTTCTAGAGGATCACTAGCAAAGCAGATTTAGGGGAAGGTGTCTCCTTTGAGCTGAGGCTCATAAACATTGTAATCGGGAAGGATTCCCAGAGGTTTTGATATAACTTTTAGAGGAAAAGTTTTTATCCATGGAGTAGCCCACCTTGGGTGAACCACGTAAATTGTTGTGTCTCATTGTGGATTGCTTCTTATGCACTGTTTTACTGCTGTTATTACTGCTATCTTATTCTGCATGTTAATGGTTTGAAAGCTGTATTGATAGATAAAGTTAAAAAGAGGTCTTATACTGTTCACCCCCCCTCTCAGTATAAGCTTGTGTTCTTCAGTTTATTGAAGTCTTTATTGTATTGGAATTTAGTTTCTCAGGCACCTCATGGTTTTTCTAAATTTGATTTTGAGTTTTGGATGTTTCCTTTGTACATGCAATGTCTATTTTTCTTATTGAATCAATAATCATTCCAATTGGAACATTCATATACCTTTAAAAAAATTATTTTCAGTCAGTTGATGGCTTATGCTTATTTGAATTTTGTAAACCTTTTAGATTTTTAGGAATTTACTATTCTACTTCAAGATTTTGTTAATCTTCTTTGGATTGATTGCCTTTTTTGAACTGCACATTGTTTGTATGTGCTTTTCTTCCTATAAATTTTTATAATGCTACTTCTCTTTTCCTTTAGTGAACTCCTTGCAATTATGAAAGGTTTCAATAACCTTTTTATGATTCAAATAATATGTGTGTATCTACTTGGAAATAATTTTATCCTTTACCTATGGCCTTGTAGGTTTTCTCTATTCTTTATAAGCTCTTTGATTTGACCACTTGAAAATTTCTTGCAATTATTTGTGAAGCTTCAATGGCTTCCTAAGTCTTCTTGTAGTTTCTAATGAGATTCTATGGCTTATTTTATTTTAATTTTTAAGGAGCTATTATGGCTTCATTAATGCCTCTTGAAATGATATTTCTTCAAGGTAAACTTATGAACCCTTTTATTTCTTGCTAAAATTGACCTCGATGTTACTTGTAGGTTTATGACCTTATTGGTCTTAGAAGGGATTGAGACCCTTTTTAATGCTTAAAGGCTTTTGTCTTTCTGGTATTTTCCAAGGAATTTTTACCTTTATATATTTGAATCTACTATGGAATTTGCTTCATGTAGATGATTACCTCTCTTTTGAGGTTTATCTTCAATAATTTTATATAGGGTAATTTTATCCTTGAAACTACTTTTCTCAAGCAAAGTGCTATTTGAGGATTTTTTATGTCAAATATAGAGAAGGATCAAATGTATAGTTTTTTCTTCCTTCTACCTACTATGATACTACATGTCAAAACTAAATGCTTCAATGATTATATTATAAAAGTGAAGAGTATTTAAAATACAATGGTTACCCAAATAAGGCATAACTTTCTTTAACTAATTCTACAAATACCATTTTACTTGAATGAACCTTACAAACCATGTTTTGAGTGGTTACTCAACTTACATTCACATTATTCATGATGTAATAACTCCTAACAATCCTTAGAGGCAATATGAATTTGGTTATATTTGGAATAACCATCCATAATGGATAATATTTTATACCCTACAATAAAATATACAATAACATCAATAGAGGGGAAATGAAATTTATCCTTAGAATAAGCTAAGTTGATGTTTCTAAAATCACAAAAAATATAGATAACATTCTTTTCTCTTTTTTCATAGGCATAATTTTAGATACCTATCCTAAATAAATTAAATAAAATTACCATCTAACAACTTTTGAATTTTAATTTTGTATAGGTCTTGAAATAGAGGAGAGAACCTTCTTTGCTTTTATTATATGTAAGTGATGTCCTCATTTGTAACAATATTATGGATAACAAAATCCTCATCCATTCTAGACATGCTATAATATTCCCAAGCAAAGACATCCTTATACTTCTAAGCAAGGCAATAAATGTGGCTTGCTCTTCAGTGGATAAACTAGCCTTAATTTTGACTATGCATGGTTGCTCAAGGGTTCCTAGGTTAACATAAATAGTATGTTCAACATTCATGACATTTCCCTCTTCAAAATGGTCTAGAGTCGGGGGAAGGTCCTCCAATTCAAAATTAATCTCAACTTTGCAAACATAATCAAACCATTTTTACCTCCCCCAATTAGAATTAGGTCCTTGTAGCAATCCTCTCTTAAAATATTATTTGGAGATCCTTTTATACCTAGCATATAAAAACTCCAATATGGATTCATGATTAGACAATGACAAGAAAAAGAAGATATTATCAATAATTTAAACTATTGGTTCTTCTACATGGTCCTTGCCCATAATCCTAGAGAGGATATGAACATGTTATTGGGTATTCATAAATATAGAAATGTGTTTACCAAAATATGGTATTGTTTAAAATATTTTATTAATCCTTAATGAAAACCCTAGTTTTTAATTCATTAGAGAATTCAACTATGATCAAGTATCTTACTAGATGTAGGATCAATTATATTATCAAACCACTTGTCAGACAACCTATATAAGTAGGAAAATGTTTTTAGATCTAGAAATAGACAAATAGGAATAACAAAAAATGCATGAAAATTCAATATTTTTTAGAAAAAAAGAAACTAAGATCATCACATTAAGGTGTAATCTTAGAAACAAAGAATTTTCATCAAAAATATCAAATAATCTAAGCACAATAGGGGTTATATAGGTTAAACATTTATGCAAGACTATCAAAATAGCAATAATGAGCTTTGAAATAGCTAAAGAATTAGTGTTGATTGGGGTTAACAATTTAAGTGGTGGTATTGGTATTGTTGAAGAAATATTAGTAATAGGTAAGCCAATAGTGGAGTTTGGTTTAGGATAGGTTAATATATGACAAGAATTAACGTTTTAAAAAATGTGCAATCGATTCATCTATCTTCATAATAGTTATGAAACTAATAAATTTTAGCCTTTGTTAAATCCTAAACAAGCAAATAATTATTTTTTTAATTAACCTATGTAAAGGTTTTGGTGTAGAGATATCAAAACAATAGTTATTCAATGCCTATCTAGCCTAGCATTGATTACATTTAACATTCTTAAGCATACAATAGGCAAACACATTACTATCATCCATTTCACAAAAAATTCTAACAAATTTATTATCATCATCTAAAATAGGAACTTCTATTTATTCTACTTAATAATGCTCGACACCCACCTCAAAAATAGGATTAGAAGGAATATTCTTAGTTTTAGTATTAAAGGCTTGATTAAAATCACTATTTGTACCACTATCTGTTTATTCCCCCATGTTGTCATTATCTATGCAAAATGTTACTTGTTTCGATATGATAGCATCCTCATGGGATTTATGTAATTTGTTCAACCTTTGGTAGAATAAAATAGGGCATTCTCTCTTATTGGTTTTCAACAATGGTGGCAATTTTTCTACTACCTCTTGAGTAATGGGAGTAGTAACACTCATATTTGGTTAATCATATTTAGATTCATACCTATCTTGATGGTATTTTAATCAAAATTTAGGATGTCCCTTGTATAACTTCCTCTTAGAAGTCCGTTGAGGCTCATGTTTGTAAATAGGAACCTTTTGTATTTCATCCATAGAAGGAATAAAACAACTATCATGAATTGGAGGGAGAGGCCCTCAAGGGTCTCTATCTCTATTTATGATGAAAAATTTATCATTGTAGGTATATTTAACCACTTGATAAGTAGAGGAATCTATGGCTCTCAACTTACTATTCCAAGGTCTACCTAACAACATGGTATAGTTGGTCTAAAAATTAAACATGATAAACATTTACTTCTTTAGGCCCAAATAAAATTAGTAATCAAATTCAACCGGTTTGGATTATAAGCATATCAACAACTTCAAGTACAAAGGACATTCTCTCTAGGAATATTTAGTTTAACTATCAAGCACAATGGCACAACACATGTACCACTTCCTTCATCAACCAAATCCCTATGAACTACAATGTTATAATCATCTATTATCATCAACGGCAAATCACATTATGTTCACCAAAATATTTGCGAAAAAAGTGGATATCTCATAGACTATTGTGTATAGTGGTAGCAACAAAGGTAGGGAGTTGAGAGTAATGTTAGCATAAAAATATTTTGTTGATTTTTAGTTATAATTTGGTGAGAAAATGAGGAAGTGAAGTGGGTATTAATAGCAGATATAATGAAATAAACTTCCCTTTGGAGTTGATGACTAAATTTTTTCCCTTTTTTGAGGCATAAAATTATAACCGTAGGTCTAAATGATGTGTCGTTTGAAACCTAGGTGTAAAAGCACACTAAAATAATTATTATGTATTAAAAACCCTAAAATTAATCAGACAACCATGCTTCCCACTTAAAGTGGAATGAGTGGCACCATAAATTTTAGAATACACAACTTGGGGAATGTGTATCAAAATATCCCTTAATCATAAATCTATCCTTATTTTATGGCTTTAGAAAACTTAAGTAGCAAACATGTCAAGAAAGGGGGTGGAAAAGTGATAATTAGGTGAATAAAGGTGACCAAAACCACCATCCGACATGGATCATTGTAGTCCTACCCAAGGACTAACAACGTTAGTCCACTCTTATCCCATATATAAGAGGATGAGACTCTCTACCACCTACAAAGTTATTGTTAGTGGTCTTTTTACTATTAGATTTTATTAAATTATTTTTCGTATTATTACATTACTTGATGTGATGTAATTATTAGGGGATATTTTATTATATCATCTCATGCAAGTTTGTATAGTCATATATCCCATGAGAAGATTGAAAATATGAAAAGACATGTTGAAGGTGAAACACCAAGAGTCTTTTAAATCAAAGAGACACCATATTGTATTAAATATGTATACTATATGGTGGTGAAGGCTAATAGATTATGAAGAAAATATATCATGTAAATATTGGTTGAGGTATATCTTTGTGTTTGATATTGTGCTTATATAATAGCTTTGTAAATTCTATTATTTTACTTTCCCCATTGCCAAATTAGGTATCAAAACCACCAATAGAGTTTGTGAGAAGAAATAATCGTCACCATTTGACAATATGCCCTTACGTTTTGGTCTTGAATGTTGGGAGAGTTTCAACAATTTCTATGAGAAGATGGCATCAAATGGTTGGTGATGCTTGAGGAGAAATTATTCTACAAACATAAGCTATAGAATCCTAGATAACCACCAACTACTTTTTGTATCCTCTATAGAAACCTTGGCCATTAAATTCCTTCTACATTATGTCTTTCAGCCATCCCCTCTAAACAAGAATAGGCTACATGATTCCAATATTTCTCGTTTAGACTATGCATATGCTTCCACTTTCAAACTATAGAAGCTTATAGGAGTATACTATAATTTTACTTATTACTCAATTTCTAACCTAGAGAAGATGTCTCATTCCAATATGTTTTTTGAACACTTGAAATTACCTACATTCACTCAAAAATTTAATTGATTTATGTAGTCATACATTTATCTTACCTTTATTTTTCACTGGCAACCTAAATTAAAAATAAGTGCGTGCCAATAAAGTTTTGCCAATTTTCACTTTTGAAAATTTTATCCCACCAGGTTGAAAGCATGTTTATCTATTTATGTCAATTTGAGAAAAAATCAGAAGAACTAAAGTGACTCTTACACATATACAATGGTATTATAAGAAGGGTGATTTTGTCATAACATAGAATTGGGCAAAAATAATAAGGCTTGAAGATATCTCTAGTGCACCCAGCCTCAAAGCTCATGTAAATTATACAAAGGTGACTTGACTCTATCACAAAAATGATGAAGGTACGTCGAGTCAACAAAGGTGACTATAATGTGGAGGCTGATGATTCGCATTCTTACTGCTCTATAAGCTCATTCCTAACAAAGAATCCAAGGTAGAATTTGCATATCATAGCTATTTCACAATTTTCAATAAAAAATGAACAGAGATAGTTGGTGTTTAGAAGAAAGCAATTTTTTTTAAAAGAAAGGCCACATGTTCAATTTTTTATAGGGGGTATATTTCTAAAGAAAAAGTTAATATTTTGTTCAAGGAACTACTTGTGAGTTAAAAGCGTTAGGTAGGCATTTTTATGAAAAGTTGGAAGTCGATATTCTTAAAAGAAAAAGAGGGATTAAATAGTGGAAAGAGAAATTAAAGTTTTTTTAGAGTCCTATAGTTTATATAAAAATGTTTTGTAAGATATAAGATAGTATTTATTTTGTGATAGAAGTGCATTTAGGGAGTTAAAAGGTTTATATACACAATTTTTTAATGGACACTTTTTAAAGTTACGAAATAAAAGTGGCATAAGAGAGAAATCATATTTTTTTTAAAGGTGTCATATTTTTTTTAAAGGTGCAATTTCAATAGTGATCAACACCTTATTTTGCTCAAACAAAATTTGCATCAATTTATTTTTGTATACAAAATCCAAAATCAAAACATGTGCTTTGCATAATTGCAGCATTTGGTATAAATGATACCTCTAACTTGCATTTACATGTAATGTTGTCATGTTAAGTTACAACATCTAAAGCCTAATATAATTTCTATAATGATGTATGCGCATTGATGCTATAATTTTTCAGGGATAAATAAGGATAAATTTTTATGATTTATTATTTCACTCCATAATTTACCCCATTTATTACTATCATTAGACCTAAATTCTAAAATTGAGAAAATACAAGTATATAGAGAAGTTAATAGTTGCAAACTGTAGTGGTAAGGGATTTTGCGTCTCTTTGAGAGGTCTAAGGTTCAAACCCCACTCAGTATGAGGGACCATGACCCCTTATAAAAACATGTGTAAACATATTTAAAAAATGTATATAGAGAAGTTATGCCCATGTATGATGATTTATCTTTAAGTAGGTGTCATTGATATAATGCATCCTTTTTAGTACTACATTTCTACCACATATTGATCTCTTTCATGTATCTTAAGGTCTCTCTCATATATGGTCATGTATATTGGGAGGACTACCTTCTTATATATACTAACGAGTATATTGGAAGGGCAGGTATATCGAAAGGATTGGTATATAGGACTAGTGGCAAATATAAAAGGAGACCATTTTGGGAGATATAAGGAACCTTTGCCATATCTAAATTAAAATTTTCCTCATGGAGTCTCAATTACTAAAGGGTCTAAATTTTACACCATGGAAAATAAAAATGAGAATAATACTAGTGGTCAAAGAATTTTAGGATATTATTATTGGTGATGAAACTTGTCTTGAAGAAATTACAGCTAGGCAAACATATGTTGAAGGAAATGTAAGGGAATTTATGCTCATCATATTTGGAGTGGTTGATGAAATACAACCATATATCAGTAAGGTAGAAACATAAAAAAATACATGGGATAAACTTTGTATCATATTTAAAGGGATAATTGAAGCCATAATCCTTAATATTCAATCACAAATACATATGTTAAGGGTCCAAAATAGAGAATATTGAACATTCCCTTAGTCAATTTTTAAGGATTCACTCAAAATTAATCTGCAAACTTGAATTGGCCTAGGCTAGGCTGGGCTGGCTTCTTCTTAGAAAGCTCAAATACCTATATATCAAAGGATATTTCTCCAAAATATTCTTTCCTCTTTTGATAATACAACTTGGATCCCATAGCTTTAAACCTACCTTTGACCATCAAATCAAATATGAGTAACTTGTCTTTCTAATTGCCAATTTAGAGGTGGGGTATTTATGCACTCTTAAGCTAGGGAGGTACTTGTTGTTGTGATAATTTCTTCAAAGAATCACTAGCTTAAAGTCAAGGTTGAACACCATAGGAGAAAAGGTTGAAGATAAGCTCTTAGTATTATTTGTGTTTAAATATATTCCTAAATAATTTTAAACATTGGTGACAAATCTTCAAGTATCAAATAGAAGTGTGTCACTTTAAAAAGTTGGTAAATATCTTTCAACAATATGAAGTAGAGAATAAGTTTAGATATGATGTGTCCAATAACGTTCTTCTCTCCATAAATAAACCACATAAAGGTTCAAAGGGTACTTCTGCCCCATCTTCATAACAAATTTAGACTCAATGAAGAAGGAGGTATTGTCATATTTATAAAAAAAGGGACATAATACAAGTTTTTGTAAATACAATTCCTTGGTTTAAAGGAATCAATTTCAAAGACCTTCTCAAGGGAATCAACAATATCAACAAGGGAAACAAGTACAAGGGTAATATTAAAGAGGAAAATCTCAACAAAGGCCATAAAAAAAATGATATATTGCATAGGAGAAATAAAAACTAGATTGTGAAGAAGAGTTTGAAACAACACATAAGGTCCTCAAGGTCAAAGAAGTGTTTAAACCAAGAAATAAAGGCGATAGTAAACAAGACAAGAAAAAAGGTGAAATTCAAAATTTTGTGTCATCAAAACATAGTGAGGATGACAAGTTTTTAAACATAAGGTTTTGTTTATAGGAAATACTCAAAAAAGTTACTGAAGGTTACCTTGAAAATGGTGTGAGAATATTTGTTGGTGTTGTGAGAATAATGTGCATGTTACTATTCACCCTTGACATTCTTGAGGTATAATGTAAAAAATAAATTGAAATACATAAAAAGGATAAACCCATGATGAATTATGTTGGTTATGGCACATGGTATCTTCTTCAAAGGATAAATTTCAATTATCATATGGGTTATTTTAGGCCCATGAAGGTATATGGTTGTTGTGATACATGTGGACTTGTTCAAAGGGAAGATATAGCTTATGATATAAGATATTTTAATATTATTGATGAAACAAAATATTATGTAAAATTTAGTTGTTTTGGCCATGATAAAGGCCATATTGTCAGAGTTGATAGTAGCATAGACACTTCAAATTGTGTTGAAGGTCATTGTGATGATGATGTAGGATATTTTAGTATTATTGGTGATAATGGTAGAGACCATAGAAGAAATAATAAAATTAGGTGTTTGAACATTGTTGATGATGTTGATAGCAATCAAAGTGGTGATGCAAAAATTAGATGCTTTGAAAAGCATACCAAAGGAATAGGTTAAAAAATAATGAAGAAAATAGGATATGATGGTACATGTTTGGGAAGATATGGGTAAGGTATGAAAATATCCATGATACCAGATATAAGACCAAAGAATTAAGGCCTTGGATGTACAAGTTAAATGAAAAGTAGCAATACCAATTTTGTGAAGAAAGAATCATTTGTAAAAGTTCCTAGGGTGGGTTTTTGCAGTCATTGTAAAATATCTAGACATGTGATAGCTAGGTGTTGGAACCTACATTCTTGTGAAATTTATGGAGGTAACAATCACTCTAGAAGAAAGTATTGACATAAAGAGAAATTTACCAACAAAATGTATTTGAATTGTGGATGAATGAATGTCTCAGAATGGGATAAAGCAAGAGAAATATTGAATGATTTTTACAAAATAAGAACAAATTTGGTTGTTGAAAAACATCATAATTTATTGAATGTGAAGAATGATTGGAAAATTTGAGGTAAATTATTTAATTATCAAAATAATATGACCCAAGTGATGCTTGGAAGACCTGCAATTTTGGGACTTGTAGATGAAATATTCTATAGAAGATTTCAAAGATGTGTAAAATTCCAATGATTTATTTAGTGGTAATTTCCTAGAGACAATGACATAATGGTAGATCTAAAGGCTAGCCCCTATGTAATGATGACCCAAAGGTGACCTAGAGGAAAAATACCCAAAGGAAACCTAGATATGATGGTGACCTAGAGGTAATGATGATCCAAAGATGACCTAGAGGTAATGATGACCTTGATGTAAAAACCTAGAGGTAAGAAAAACTTAGTGGACTTTATTTAGAGATACAGTAAATCCAAAGCTAGAGTGAGAGCTAAAGCCAAAGTCAAAACATAGTTCTATTATACCACCCTTGGAATCATGGGGGTATTAATATTTATACCAAATAATGTAATAAGAAGGGGAGTGTTTGACTTTATTGCACTATTTGTCACATTACTATATTACTTGATATGATGTAATTATTAGGGGATGATGATGTTACCTCATGCAAGGTTGGATAGTCACATCTCCTATAAGAATATTGAGAAGATGAAAAGACATGTTTATGGTGAAACACCAAGAGTCTCTTAAATAAATAACACACTATATTTAGTTAAATATGTATGTTGTTTGATGATGAATGTTGGTAGATTGTGAAGAAAATATATGTTGCAAATATTGGTTGAGATATATATTTGTGTTTGATATTGTTATTTCATAATAGTTTTGTACTTTTTATTATTTGTTTTCCCCGTTGCCAACATTTATAAGTACAAAATCCATATAACTTATGAAAAAATCATTCTAAATAATGAAAAATAAAAATTTAAAAGAACATTAAAATTTTATTATAATGGTTCTTGATTTACCCAATAATGGTCATCCAAATCCATGTTGCTTCTAGTATATGTGGCTTCAAGACCCAAATTTCTTCCATATGGTTATGTTATGATGGGATGCAACAAATTTTGAAGGATCATATGTGTACAATATTGTTCAAAAGATAAAATATTTAGAGAAGCAAATGAAATTTTGGAATGCCAAATATTTTGGTAACATTTTTAAACAAAAAAGGACATTAAATCCAAACTCAAAACTTCACAAGATATAGTAGAAATCAATAGAATGGATTAGGATTATTATGTTCAAGAAAAAAATTGCTCTTTGACTTTTTTAATTAGGTGGAAGAGGGGGTTTTGAAAGGGCCTCATAACATTTTACAATGGGATTTTATAAAAGACACCAAACCTATATTTTTTCATAAGTATATTTGATGAAAATCAAATAAGAACATAAATAATTCAAAAAAAAGAACATAAATGAGGTTTTCTCCCCCAGGGAGAATTAATCTTACATATAACAAAAGATATCTAGCATCCAACATCCAAAATGAGGATCTAGCATCTAACAGAGATCTCACCAATATGAAATTTAAAAACTTGGCACTCGGATTTGGCATTTGAAATTCTCTCACCCATTTGAATATTTCTCATCCAGCACAATAACCTGCTAATATGAAATAAAATTGGATTCTCAAATTTGAAATTTAAAAATTTCCTACCCATTTGAAAAATCTCGTCCAACAAGAGAACCAGATACATTAGATACTAGTAAGAAAATTAGGTTTTTAAAGGAACCCAGAATTTGAACACAAGGTTTTAAAAGGGAATCAAAACCTTAAAGTGAAACAAGCCTCTAACAAAGGACTGTAGGGCTTTGAAAGGAACCTAGAACCTTGGAAAAAATAATTGAATCTAAGCACTCAAAATGAAAACAAACAAAAATAAAATTATAGAACACTCAAAGTAATATGGAAAATTCTACTTAGCAGGAGAACCAAACCAAAAACCCAACCACTAGCTAAGATAAATCTGCCCAGGTTAACACATTTTCTATAAATAATGAAATTCAAAACATTCCACCTAAACTAGGAGATCAAAATCACCAGCCACAAAAAAATTGCTCAGGTTTGTGCTTTAGCTGAAAATTAAAATTTGAAAAATTTCACTAAAAAATGAGATAGCAGCACAATCAACCAAGATATATGTCCATAAGGTTAAAAAAACTACTAGAATCTACCAAAAGACACTAATGAATAATACTGCAAGGTCAAAGCAACCCTACTCCCTTGAAAGAGCCAAATTCAAAAATTTAAAACTCAAGCCTCAAGGATTTCACATGTAACAAATCAAAATCTAGAACATCTACAATAATCACAATCTATAGTTGGAGCCCAACAGGAAAGACTGCCCAAATTTGAAACACAAGGTAGGAAAAAAGTCCTGCTCAAAAGGAGCTCTGCAATTGAAACTGCTAACCACAAATCGTAGGGACACAATCTACAGTTGGATCACCAATTTAAACTTTTCTAACTAAAGAAGGAACCATAAATTAGGAACTTTGACCCCCAAAAATAAGCATAAGCTTGTATCAAGAACAATCACCAATAGGAACCCACGATCTGGGATAGAGACTAGAAAAAACCTTCACTAGTCCTGAGGAAAATAGATTCTAGCACCAAATTTTGCCCAAGATCCACAAAGGATACCAAACCCATAATATTTGGAGAAGACTTGGAACAACAATAGGACCCTAGAAGCATGACAAAGCCAAAAATTGCAAAATCAACACCTTTACCACATGCAATATCACTCACAAGTAGGAACTAAAATTGTAGCCCAAAAAACCATGGGAACTACCAAGGAATTCTCAAAGGTAATCCTCACCTAGCAAAGAGCTAGGGAGAAAAACCTTGATATCCCCAAAAGGAGATAAAAGCACCCTCAATCCCAATGGGTTATAACCCTACTAGAACACAAAATAAATAAACAAAGCCAAAAAGTCGACCAATTATAACAACTTGGACAAACATACCAAAGTTACCACCCGCACCAGTCCATCCAGCTCCTTAGCCTACCAACCATCGGAGTTGAGGAGAGAGAATCCACCATAGAGTAGGTCTAAAAACTAGGAACAAACAGTTCCAAGGGTAGAAAAGCATTACAAAGAGGAAAATCCTTTAGGCCTAGGAGTGAGACAACACCACCCATAGTCTTGGATTTGACCACTTTTTTGGTTGCAACATCCAATAATCTATCCAAACCTTTAAAATCAAATAAAAATGATGACCCACTCTTCATCAAAACATAGAGGGTTTCTAGCTTAGGAGGAAAAAAGTGAGCATCCAAAGAGAAATCCACTGAAACCCTTGAAGGAGGTTCCCCTAAAGCAAAAAGGGCTTCCTTGCTCCGCACCTAGTGACAATAAGGGTCATATCTTCCCAATATGGAATTCAATCTAGATCTTGTGATCTTCATTGTAGCTCCCTCTCCTAATTGAATCAACAAAATATGAAGAGCAACCTTTTGAATTTCCAAAAAAATCCTAGATTTTTAGAGCAACTTATTTATTATCATAATGCATTGAAAAAATAGTTATATTGGTTCCAAAAATCTAAGAAGGAATGGCTCAAGGAAGGAGATAAAAAATATATTTTTTTTCATGTTACAACAAAAATATATATTTTTTCATCGCATAAAAAATATTTTAACTCTAGAGGGAATAAATATTAAGGAAGAAGAAGATATAAGGAAGAAAATTAATTATTTCATAAATATTTTATCAAATATTGGGTAAAATAAGAAGGCACAAAATAAGCTTTTGCAAAATATTCTATCAACTATCACACAAGGACAAAATGAACGCTTGATGAAGAAGATATCTATGGAAGAACTACATGAATCAGTTTTCTCTTTCCATTCTAATAAGGCACTTGGCCACTTGCAATTTTCTTTCAAATGTTTTGGGATTTATTGAAGAGTGATACATTGGTTATAGTTGAAGAGGCCTAGAAAAAAAAGGTTATGCCACTTTTATTATATTGTTTTCGAAAAAATATAAGATAATATTTTGACAATTTTTGTTCGATAAGGATTTTTAATATGATTTATAAGATCATTTCCAAAATTTTGGCAAATAGGTTAAAAGGCATTCTAGATTGTGTTATCTCAAAGGAATAAGGTGGTTTTGTTTATGGTAAACCAATTATTGGTGTATTCATTACATGAGAGGCCATACATTCTCTTTATTCCATAAAAATCAAGTACAATTATGAATAGATATGAGCAAAGCATATGATAAGATTTCATGGATTTCTCTATATGATATTCTCAAAAAAATTGGTTTTGATTACAGTTATGTGACTAGATTAAATGTTGTTATAGCACTACAAACAATTCTATTTTGATCAATGGTTCTCCTGCTAGTTACTTTAATTCATCTTATGGACTTTGTCAAGGTGATCCACTATCTCCTTATCTATTAATTATTCTTGTAGAGGCATTAGGAAGAGCTTTCTCAAAGGCAAAAATGGAAGAAAAATCAAAGGTATTCATATTGTAAAAAAAATCCCTTTGAATCTCATCTCCAATTTATTGATGATACTTTTTTTTGGGCCATCTATTATTCAATGAGGCCATGAAATTTAAATAAACATTATCATAAATATTATCATGCTATGAGAAGGCTAATGGAAAATTGGTTAATACTACAAAATCCAATATTTTTTCATTAACATTACCCTAGATTTACAATAAATTATTATGGATATTTTATGGTTTAAAATAGAAAAAATTCCATCAACCTAATTGGGCATTCCTTTGTCTCATAAAGGAAATAAAAAAGGAACATTTGATCTCTTGTTTGAATAGAATACATTATTTTTATCATGTTGGAAAGGTAAGTTATTAACCATGGCAAGAAGGTTGCAATGTACAAAGACTACATTGCAATCCATCCCTATTTATATGAAGTCACTTTCAAGATCGCTAGTAGGTATATAATTAGAATTTGATAAAATTTAAAGAGAATTTCTTTGGAAAGGTTGTGAGGAAAATTTTAGGTTTTCTATTTGTAAGTGGGATAGGGTTTGCAAAGGAGAGAATATCAGAGGAGCAAGCTTGTAGAATTGTAGACTTATGAGTTTTACCTTGGAGGAAAATATTGGGTGGATCAAGGAAATAATTGGGTAAAAATATTATTTTATATATATATATATATATATATATATATATATATATATATATATATATATAAGGTTCTCTTGATGTGATAAAATTATGTAGGAAAAGAGAAATCTACTCAAAGGAAATAATTGGGAAAAAACGTTATTTCAAAAATATACAAGTTCTCTTGATGCAATGAAATTAAGTAGGAAATGAACTCTACCCAAAGGTTCATCAATATGGAACTTCATATCATATAGTTTAAAATTGATAAAGAAATATATTAGATGGTCATTAATGAGGGAAATTATTCAAATTTTTAGTTTGATTCTTGGTTGAAGCCTTATCTTCTTATCCTTAACTCAAAATTCCATCCATTAGCTTAGGCATGCCTAGATTATTAGGATCCAAAATTCAAAGATTATATTAATATGAGCAACAACTCTAGATCTTGAATTTCTATTGGTAACCTCATTGAAGGAGAGGAACTCAAAAAAATTGGAGATGAAATTCAAAAGATGCTTCAAGATTTTTATTTATCAAAATTTACAAAAAAATATGAGTTGGTTTGAAATCTTGATGAGGATTGATATTACCATATGTTTTATTTTTTGGTGTTCTAGACTTTAGTTTATCTTATTAGGCTTTATTTTGTTGTTTTATCCTATGTAAAACCTATGTAATACGTGCAAATGAGCTTCAAGTGAGAAGCTAAATTTTAATTTCTAAAAGGTAGAATGTTAGCTTAAGTTAGCTAGTTGTTTGGTTTAGTTGATTTATTTTCTAAAGTGCACTTCCAATACAATTTGATCTTCTAATTTGCACCTCATGTGAGATTTGGAAGATTAGAAAATAATGTAATTTAGGCATAGCTTATGCCTATATAAACTTGTACATTTTTGGCAGTAAGTAATACAATTTGCATTGAAACTTAGTTCCATATCATTGATATCAGAACTTCATTTTGATCATGGATTTGGGTGTCGGTCCAATAATAATTTGGGTTTTTGAGGTTTTTTTACTATAATATCTTTGTGAGGGATTGTTTAATTACACAAGGTAAGTTTTTGATTTCACAAAATACCTTCGACAAACCAATAGAATATTGGTTTAAAACACTCATAGTTTGGTCCTCCTTTGCATGAGGTGATAGTTGTTGCATAGGGTAATTGCGACACTTGCATGGTAGACCACTATCATTATAGTGGAGTTCAAACTACTACATTATCCATGTGAACAAACATATAAATTTATTGCCACTCTATGTCTCTCTATTATATAACAACACATAAAGAGAAAATGTACTAGTATGTCCTGCTTGATATTTTTTTAATGACACACCACCACTAGAGTTGTATCCCACTGTTGCATTCATAGAAATAGAAGTATCATGCTAAAAATGACCTATTTATTAGTACTATTATTTAACACCCTTATAAGGATGTTCCAATTTGTCATGTTATTCACATTCAGATTGGTGATCATTGCTTCCTATGTGAAGACATGATAGCACACCACCTTCCTGTATGTACTTTAGCATTGACGTTGCCCAATTTAGATGCAACTTATTATTATCGCTCGACATAATGAAGAATTCCATTTCATATGTAGATTTATCTTGGACATGTCATTTTGTGTGGAACATGGATAGGTCTAAGACAATAATTTTAATATTTTCATCGATGTACACATCCTATGTCAAACCTGCGTAACATTTATGGTGCAATAAAGCCATTGTAACAATAGTTGAGAAAATCCTATAAAAAATCTTGACTCGAGCTAATTTTTTTTTATTCACAACCTAGCTAATTTTTGTTGGTTTTTTCCAAAAAACTATGATATATATGAAAAAATCTTTTTTCAGTGAAAATTTTATTTTCTTTAATTTTTCCAATGAAAATTGTTGATTATTTGCCAAAACTCTATTTTCTCGATTCTTTTTCCATTTTTATTTTGATCCAATTTTGATTTTCTTAACTATGATCATGATTATTCATGAACATCATTATATACATTTTCTTGCCTTTTTCTAAAACCAACATGCTCTTTAGATGTGGTTTCTTGGTGCATCATCTTAACGCTTATTTTTTGCTATGATATTTTTTTTATCGTGTCCTCCTGATGTTATTCTTTAGTTGTGGCATATTTTCTCATGTTATCTCAATGTTATTTTATTTTCTTCATTGCTATATTGACTCAATATCTAGTATTGACATTGTTCCCTATTACAAATTATCTTGATGAATCCACAAAAGCTGATAGCCACCATTTTGTTGCCTATGAGTCCCCTATGGAATGCCTACATGTTTAGAAAGGCCTTTTTCAAGAAGTCATGGTGCTTAAATGACACAAAGAGCTGCTACCTCTAATTTCAAATAAATAACTCATCTTACTCAAGATGCATAACAAAGATAGACATGGATGTAGATACTCAAAGTACACGGGCATGGATGTTATTTCTCGCATGTACTCTACCCTACCATCCTGAGTTTATTTTTCATTAACTTGGATGCTCTCGATTATTGTTAGAATACTAAGACTTGTGCATGCTAATGGATTTGATTTTTACTTATTGTCTCATTGCTAAGAAACTATATTTTAATGTTTTGACATTCACTCTTCCATCATAACTTTATTTTTTAAAGGCTCAATACTATGGGGCCATTATTGTTATAAAAAATTCAACCCTCACATATCCATTTTTGGATAGATTCATGAAAACGTGAAAACATGCACCATAAAATAGACAAAGCAACATGATGCACAAAGAAACCAAATGGCAACAAATATGACTATATAAATTGCATTGATCTCTTTTGAAATGTGTTACAATGAATCCCGTTTTAAATATTTTTACAAATAATACGATATTAAATTAAGGTGCAAGTCAAACTATCTTTGTACCCACAACAATATATTTAAAAGTGGGTTTCCTTGATATTGCAATGTGAGGGTGAGATCAAAATCCTTTCATTGCCTTGAATCCTGTCACCTGCATGTAATGAAACAAAAGAGATCAATAGCATTTACAAGGACTAATGAGGTTGGACCTGTATTGATCAAGAAGTGAAACTAAATGAAATGAATGCATATTTGACATATAAGGAAATTTAAGATATTTTAGTAAAGCAAAATACGTAAAAATATGATACCTATTACTAAAAATAATATGCCAATGTAGATATGAAAAGAAAGTGTAGAAAAAACTAACAAGTGGATCACCTAACCTAGGCCATATTGGCCAAGACGATCTTGTCTATGGGATCGTCTCAGCAGAGATGATCTTAGCACAAACCTATAACTTTTTGAAACCAGGTCGAGGTGATGTTGGGATGATCTGAGGATATGTTTTATTGGTGAATTGGTGGTGATCGACAAAGTGTGTAGATTCAAGCATTTTAAAACCATGGTGTTGATCGAGGTTCATAGATGCAATGTTGAAACTTGCATGGTGAAGCAATGACATTGATTCGAGTAGTGAAGAAGCACGATGGAATTTTAGCAGCACTTCGTTGCTGAAGAAGATACATTTTGAATATTTTAAATTAGTAGGGGAATCTTCATTTTATAGCCTTTTTATCTAAATACCAAAGAGGCAAGTGGCAATTAGGGTCAACCTTGATTTCTAATTTGTAGGTGGTAGGGACAACTATAGGTCACTAGAGATAACTATAGGTTGTTAAGGATGGTTGAAAACCTGTAGCCACGCTGATAGGTAGTCCCGATACTTGATTATTATTTTTGTAGCTATGCATGCATGGCCATATTTATTGAGATGGTCCCAACTCTAAGACCATCTCGATAATGATGGCCTTGACTCCTATGATGGAAAAGTGCACTTTTTGCTGAGGAAATGCACCAAATAGCCCTGAGGCTGTCCTAGGTGGGTTAGAAGGTTAGAATTAGGTATTTTTGGGAGTCTCCTTATAATTACTCATTTTAGGTGTCTATATTTTAATGTGATTTGAAAAGGCTATTTTATCACCAAGTTTCATTGTCAAAATTGGCAACATCTTTCATCAAAAATATTTATTTTCAACCAAAATCTATGGTTTTGGATGTTTGTGTCCTTTTTGTATGGTTTTATCTAGTGCATACCATAAAAATGAAGCCATTGTGACATTCAATTTATTTTTTTATTATTATTATGGAGTGTAGGATGTTAGAAATTTGAAATTTTGAGTGTGTAAAATTAAGAAAAAATAAAACAACATACATTTGTCCATGAGTAGTTGTAATGGCAAATATTATTGGTCATGTCATGCACATATTAAACATTCCTAGGTGTAACAATAGTGTTAGTCCCTAACTAAAATATACAATGCCATGGCTACTAATTTGGCTAAGATAATGACTAAGTTGGATACTATGATTAGCACATTGACCGACAAGGTCAATGACATCAATATGCAAACCATCCAACAAGATGTTAAATATTTTGACAATCACTCAAAAGCAAAATGTAAGGTTAAAATATATAATGGCTCTAGGTATACTAAAATACTTAACATTTATACTTTGTACATGAACACTTGGTTTGCATATAGTTAGATTGATGATGATGAAAATGTGTCCTTTCCCAAGTTGAAGCTTTTTGGTGTCACTAAAGTCTTGGTTACTAAATGTCAAGATACTTAGGATCCTATCAACACTTGGGATAAAATTTTCATAGTGTTGAAGGAAATATTCTATCCTTCAAACTATGATAAGGATTTTATTATCAAATGGATTCATTTGCAATAAGGAAGCTACATGGCTATACAAGACTATGTTTTCTAGTTTAACTGAGTGTAACTTTTACTTTATGTGTTTGATCCAACTGCCACTCTTATTTTCAAGTTCAATAGTAGATTACATAAGCACCTATTTAGGAAGTTGAAATACACTACCATTACAACAATTGATGCTACATTCAATAAAGCACAATTGAGAAAAGAAAAAATTGTTGCCAAATCTCAAATATCTCTACCTTATTTTATCAGAGGATCATCCAAAGCCTCAAATCCTTAGTCTTAGCAACATTCAAAAGCAAAGAAATATTTTTCTTCTCCTTTTCCTCCTCCTCATTCTCATTCTTCTTCTTCTAATGTTATAAAATGTAATAAGTTTTGTACTTATTGTAATAAGAAGGGACATGAAAAGTCCAAATGTTTTAAGTTGAAGAAAAGTATGATTGTATAGTCTCCTAGTGGGAAACCAAAGAATGCTCCCATGAAGACTTTAGGTTATAACAACATATATGAAGAGTTAAAAGGTAGACTCAATTAATTCACCTTAATGAATAATTATTTTTTATAGGGGAACATGACTACTTGTTTGTCACTCTTGCTCATCTAACACATAATTTTATTGTGAATTTTATCATCGATAATGACTTGCACGAAAAATTAATCGTAAGGTCTATTGTTGATAAATTGTATTTAATGATGAATCTACATCCTCATCCTTATTTACTTAGATGGAAGGATAGTGGATCATCATCACAATCACACACACTTACACTACATCTTTTATATTTGGTTCCAAATTTGTTGCTTAGGTCACCTATGATGTCACCAATATGAATTTTTGTGGTTTGTTGCTTAGTAAAACCTATCAATATGATAGGAAAGCTCACTATGATCCCTTTAATAATACATATAATTTACAAATTGATAACAAAGCATTCTTAATCAAATGTACTAAGACCACCATGAATATAGTATTCAGTAATAGGCACATACATAAAGAAATCAATAATTCATAAGATCTTGCATTAATATTTATTAGACCACAACATGATGATTCACAAGCAAAAGTCACTAGGCATGCTAATCTTGACAAATTGTTGCAGTCATATTCACATGTTTTAGGATCCAAAGCCACTTTTTTCTGACATGAACAATCAATCATAGCATTGATATTCTTCTCGCTACACCTCTTCCTAATGCCCCATTGTATTGAAAATTGTTCAAAATTATGTAATCAAATGGAAAATTTAGCTTAGAAGGAAACATGGCGTAGTAGTACTCTATTAAAAAAAACATGTGCTAGTTTTTGATTCACCATATCGTATTACACGGCAAGTGAAGAGCATACTACTAGTGCTGGAGTATTTCTAGTTCACCAGATCGCGTTACGCGGCAAGTGAAGAGCATAATAACCACAACAAAATATTTTCTAATGGGGTTTTTAGATAAAGATAAAAATAATGAGTTAGGAAGGAACAAAAATGCTGAAAAAGAATTTTTATTTCGAAAAAATGAATTATACAACTAAAAAAATTTGAACATGTTTCAACCTTTTGGGTCTCATCAGCGGAGTGTGAGTCTTAGAGGGGTACAATATCCTCTTTTTATAATCCTAACTATAGGGAGGAGCCAAAAAAAATGCATGTGGGATAAAAAATTATTCCCAAACATTAAATACAAACCGCAGGTTTATAGACCAAACGATAAAAAATACATATTAAATATTCCCAGGCTCAACCCCCAAAAAAAACACCCACCCTGTTACAAAGGTGCATTAAAAAATGTGATAAACAAGATGGAGAAAAAATCCCTTTACAAAATTTTATTCTTGCAAAGATAGGATCTGAGAGGTTTGTGATTCCTCCAGCAGATGATGGCTCGTGCAATATGTTTAAGTTGCCTATCCTTACTCCACTTTTTAAATATGGGAGAAATAACATTTTTTCCCAAGTGCAAACTCCTAGCAAAATCACAATTGTCTAACTTCAAAATAAGTGGAACATGTTTGAATTTGGTGCCTTGTCTGCATGTAGCTCTTTCAAGAAATCTGGCTAGGAGAGAGGGTCTTCCATAAAATTTGACTTTTTCAAATAGTGAAAGAAAAAAATTAATCTTATACCCTCTAGCTCTAAGTCTATTAAAAAACTTATTTTTAACATAAATAAAGCTCTCTCTTGAGCTTTCCTTGACTAAGAACCTGTTGAGATCACTTAAAATGAAGGCCTTTTGCTGGTGGATAGGATGATGAGAAGAAGCTAGAATGTATTGATAGGCGTTCATTGGTTTCTGGAACAACTTTGTACACAAAATCCCTGTATGAACAAAATTAGGCCCTTTAAAAAATATAGTATCCAACAAAGTCACTTCTGAATCTGAAATAAATGCTGATATTTTAATGCTCGGGTAGAAATATCCATAAGTGGCCAAAAATCTGTCAAGTTTTTCCCTTGAGCCATGCCAAACACCAATGGCATCATCAATGTATATTTTATAGAACAAAAGATTGTCCATAGAAACATGAAC
Source organism: Wollemia nobilis (assembly GCA_028583015.1). Lineage (NCBI taxonomy): Eukaryota > Viridiplantae > Streptophyta > Pinopsida > Araucariales > Araucariaceae > Wollemia > Wollemia nobilis. The sequence continues at coordinate 216,733 of JAQPPZ010002048.1, read as the reverse complement.
AAAAACTTGCTTCTCAAGATGGCAAAGAAACAGGCAAGCATAAACTACTGCAAAGTTACTCCTCATGGTTGTTCCTATGTTGTCATTGATGTCACATGGATCACTAATGTCACATGGATCATACAAGTCATCCTCATCCTCATACCCTTCTCAACTTTGTGTCTTTGCATTGATTTTTTAATATTGAACAAGATCACCATCAAAAACCAATATATACTTTCTTGCATTGATGATCATTTAGGTTAAATTCAAGGTGAAAATTTTTTCCCAAGATGGGTCTTTTTGAATGGCATGTGATACCTTTTAGTCTCACCAATGCTCCTACCACTTTCATGCGATTGATGAGTAAAGTCTTCAAATATTGTTTAAATAAATTTGTAATCATCTATTTAGATAATATTCTCATCTTTTCTCATACTTGGAAAATACATCTTCAACATTTAGAACATGTTGTTTGCACTCTATAGTAGAACAATTTGTGTGTCAACCTTTTAAAGTGTTCTTTTGGCTAGATAGCCATATCCTATCTTGGTTTTTTTATTTGTGCACATGGCATTTGAGTGGATCTAGCAAAAGTGGATGTTCTCTCAACTGGTCAACTCCTACAACCCTCACAAAACTATGGAGTTTTATTGGCCTTGAAAACTTCTATCCAGGGTTATGCATAAGAGGTAGGACCCGAAAGGTACTTATAAAAAAATGGCGAAACTGTTTCGAAACGACGATGAAATCTGTCGAACTGCATGTATGCTGGCATGGCGAATGATTTTAATTTTTCTCAAAAAATTGGCAAAAAAGGGCGAATTTTAAAGTTTTTCTGGACCAGGCCAAAAAGATACCGGCTACGTTTAAAATCTTGGCAAAATCTTGGACGCGAATTGCGGTCCGGTCATGGAACGGATGCATAATATGATCCGATTTCGAACGGGTTGCAAAACATGAAACGGTCTCGAGCCGGGTGCATAATAAGTACCGGATATTCGAGTAAGAGATATGATATGGCGTCTAGTAAACATAAGGATTGTAGCACGACGCAACTTATCGCTATTGACGTTGTTAGGGGAAAACACATGCAATATTGGCAAAGTTGATCCCACATAACTATCTATCCCACATAACTATTTATCCCACATGATTTAGTGTACTCTAATTTCAAAGCTTAAATAAGAAACTTCCTTCATAGTAAAGTAGGTGAAGATTCAAGACAAGAAGGGTGGCCTCTTTCTGATGGGTGTAGTAGGCAAGAAATCAACTACACCCATCAGGAAGAAGACCAACGTGTCTTGTCCTGGATCTTGGCCTTTTATGACCACGAATCGGATGCAATGGATGGATGCATTTAATGTCATGATGGTACAATGGTCCTAGACATCGGGTGAGTGCATTTATGCATTCGGGAGGATGCATTTATGCATTTATTAATTGATATGTGGAGTGCATAAATGCATCGAAGTGGGGGGATGCATTTATGCATCTAGGTATGAACGGTTGCAAATTATGCAACCGATTTAAAATTGGAGCATATTATGCATCCGGGTGTCGTACGGGTGCATTTTATGCATTCGGGTGTCGGAGATGCAAACCATGCTCTGACATTAAATCGGTTGCATAATATGCAACCGCTCGGTGCCTCGATGCATACTATGCTCCATCATTAAATCGAATGCATATTATGAATCGATAGCATAGTTTAGTCTGACCACCATCGTACTGCCACGTGTCTAATACTGCATGTCCCATCCTGCATGTCTAATACGATGTTGCCACGTGTCAAATATGTTTCAAGTCTATAAAAGGGCATCAACAAGTCATTTTCCCATTTCTTTTCTGTGATAACTACAACCAGAGCTAACCTTTCTGATCGACCTTTCAGTTTCCATTCCCAATCCTTTTTCTTCCACTTCCAACTACTTCCAATGGATACCCCTTCCACAATCCAACCAAAATTCAAGAATTTTGCGTGCACTTTGATTTCAGATCTCATGACAATGCTAGGGATGAACTTTCAGTGGTTGTATAACGTAGGTTTATCAACCCTCATTTCCATGCCACATTTCAAAATAGACAAAGTGCTCCTACAACATATTATCTCTGGTTATGACCATGACATGGGTACTGTAAGCATTAATCTATGATCTAAAAATGTTGTTTTCAGCATCACCCCTAGAGATATTCATAGATTGATAGGTCTTCCATTTATTGGTTTTAATCAAGTGTCATCGAGGTCACAACTTTCTCCAGATGACAAAGAACACCTCGATAACAATTACGGTCTTTCATCAGAATATTTGGCAGGTATAAATCTTGTTAAATGTATTTTATTAATTTTCAATGTTTTAAATTTCTAAATTGACATCGAATTTTTTTATGCAGCTTCTAACGCCAAAACAAAAAGAGGTTTAGCGATTAACGATGTTAACCATCAAACTCTGAAGGCCATTATCGAGTTTTTCCAGGCCAGGCTTATTCTATTGGGAAGACCAAAAATTCTATTTTGGGCACTGTATTATATTGTTCAGTCTGAAAAAAATGAAAAGTTCGATTGGTGTACATATATTTCTGATCGAGTCAGGACTGAGTTGCACGCGGTCAAACTTGCAACCGCCAAGACTCAGCCCCCCAAGACTCAACCCATTGTGGGCAGTGTAAATTATATTTTAGCTTTATATTTTGAGTCTTTTCATAATTTGTCAACTACTCCTGTACCAACTGTTATGCATTCAAAACTATTGTCTATTGCCATGACACCAGAGGAATTGAGGGTAATAACTACATCATTGTCTTTGACATACTATTTTATAGTTTACAATATTTCTTTTTTTAATTTTTTTCATCTATATGCAGGCGAAGGCAAAAATTTCAAGGACTAAACAAATTGCTGCCAATAGGGGTCACAGGCCGGAGCAAACAGGTGATTCTGAAGATACGGGCTCTGAAGCAACACCTGTTACTATGCAGAGGTCACACAAACGTGCCAGGCAAGCAACTACTCATGGGGTGTCTCGTACACCTAGGTTTGCACAAAATGTGCAAGCCGAATCTAGTGTGGCCAACCCCTCCCCCAATGTAGAACAATTGCATCACATTTCATCTGGTAAATCTATGATTCTATGTGTAGTTAATTAAAATTTAGATTTCTTTTTATTTTAAGCAAAATTATAACAAATTTTTTGACTATTTTTAGTTGATTCTCGTGATCAAGTAGTAACATCACAAGTTAGAGGGCATATGCCACCACCACCTCCTCCACAAGCATCACACTCACCGGTTACATGCAATCAACAATAGGGATAGTCACCCTTTACACGCAATCAACAACAGGGACAGTCACAGCCTCAGCCTATGCGAGGGCAAGTCGGTGTTGGAAAACATTTGTTTTCACAAGCCACTTCGCGAAATTCTGGGCATGGGATTTCACAACCATAGACATCACAAAGACCAACACCAAGTTTGGCGGGAATTGGATTCTCTCAGTTTACATTTTCTTCAAATTCATAGGCACTTGAATGTTCTGGATAGGGATTGGACAATATTCCTCTTGATGATGATTACATGATGCAGGGCCCGATTGAAGGCTTCAGGGCAACATATGTGCTTAAATATAGAGCACGAGAAGAAGTCCCTATAGCTCAGTAGACATCAGAACCACCCATCCAAGGAGACAACCATCATCCTCAAGGTCCTCAAACTGAGGATGATGTTGTCAATTTTAATGAAAATATTTCATTGGCAACCAGTACCGAGTCAACAATTCAGGAGTTTGTTTTGAAAGATTTGCAAGAGTTGAAAGAATGGGAATATCGGGCAAAGGTCCTTATTAAGGAAATTAATGCCCGATATAAAAATTATGAAAAAAGAGATTCTATTTATTCTTTAGTCAAATATGAACCTGAAAAACTTGATGGCTTGCTAAAACAGGCTACTTCAGGAATAGTTAAATCTGATTTTATTTATGAGGATGATGTCTTAAATGTTGTTGTTGGTAGATTGGAGAATGTTAATGTTGAAGCCCAAGCATTTTACAACTTATGGGCTTCTGATAAGGAAAGGGTTGCAGTTGTTGAGGCTGCAAAAGAATTGGCTGAGGTAAAAAAGTTATATATATTCCAATTTTCTATTGCATTTACATTTTTATATTTCTTGAAAATTTGTAATAATTTCAATGTATCCCTTTTGAATAAAGTTTTCAATTTGTTTTGCAGTCAAACTTTGAAAACTTGAAAACACAGGTTAAGAGCATGGATGTCAATATTCTTACAACAAAATCATGTTTGATGAAATCAATGGAAATGAAAAAGAAAATTCAATCAAAGATTGCAGAAAACAATAAGTTAAAAAAATTCATCAGAGAGAAGTTGCATGAAGATCCGAAAATGGTGCTTGATAAAATGAAAGAAACACTTCCAACAATACTTGAAGATCCAAACAAAGAAGAAGTTGCATGTGTGTCAAGTATTGTGAAAGTACGTGACAACCTTGTTAGAGTTGGAGCACTGCCAAAAGAAACAGAAGTTGATAAAGGAAAAGAAACGACAACTCCAAACACTAGTGAAGCATCCATGCACCAATCAAAAAATTGAAATTTGAAAATGTTGACAATGTTTTTAAAAGACTGAAATATGTTATTTCTATTTGAATTTGGTATGTGATATTTGAGACTTGAGTTTGAAAATATTTTCAAAATACTACAATATATTAATTTCTCTTTGAAAATTTTATGTTATATTTGAGTTTACAAATGTTTGAACGATGTAATTTCTGTTTGATAATGTTTTAAAAATATTGGAATATTTATTTTCTGTTTGAAAATGTTATGTAGTAGAGTTAGAAAATGGTATGTAATATTTGGGTTTAAAGTGTTTGAAAGATGTGATATATGTCTTTTTGAAATAGTTAATTTGTAGTTATGATGCACAAAATTTGGGTTTAAAAATGTTATGTAATATTTGAGTTTGAAAATGTTATCTAATATTTGGGAATTTTTGTTTGAAATTGGTATGTAAAATTTGAGATATGAGTTGGAAAATGTTTAAAAAAATATTGCAATATATTAATTTATGTTTGAAAATGTTATGTTATATTTATGTTTACAAATGTTTGAATGATGTAATATGTTTCTTTTTGAACTAGTTGATATGAAACATTATGTTTGAAAATGTCATGTAATTTTTGTTTGATAATGTATTAAAAATATTGGAATATTTATTTTCGGTTTGAAAATGTTATGTAGTAGAGTTAGAAAATGGTATGTAATATTTGGGTTTAAAGTGTTTGAAAGATGTGATATATGTCTTTTTGAAATAGTTAATTTGTAGTTATGATGCACAAAATTTGGGTTTGAAAATGTTATGTAATATTTGAGTTTGAAAATGTTATCTAATATTTGGGAATTTATGTTTGTAATTGGTATGTAAAATTTGAGATATGAGTTGGAAAATGTTTAAAAAAGATTGCAATATATTAATTTATGTTTGAAAATGTTATGTTTCTTTTTGTACTAGTTGATATGAAACATTCTGTTTGAAAATGTCATGTAATTTATGTTTGATTTAAAAATATTGTAATATCTAATTTTGAACGATGTAATATAAATCTTTTTGAACTAGTTAATTTGAAATTTTTTGTTTGAAAATGTTTTAAAAAGACTGCAATATCTAATGTCGGTTTGAAAAAGATATGATGCACATAATTTGGGTTTGAAAAAGACTGCAATATCTAATATCTAATTTGTAGTTATGATGCAATATCTAGTTTTGTTTGAAAACATTTTAAAAGGACTGCAATAGCTTATTTCGGTTTGAAAAAGTTATGATGCACATGAAAGTTATGAAAAAAATAATTCATTTAAATAATATAAATCTGGAACAATATACAGAAACCTGCTATCAAACCAATTTGTGTTTATCATTGTCAATGAAATGAGAGTTCAGAAACTAAGACCCAAACATAAAATTTTACAATCTACAAAAATGATTTAAGCCATGTAATTTTAAAGCAATAACGTGATTTAAAAAAAAATTCATTGAAATAATATAAATCTGGAACAATATTCCGAAATCTGCTATCAAATCAATTCGTTATTATCATATTCCATGAAATGAGAGTTGAGACACTAAGACCCAAACATAAAATTTTACAATCTACAAAAAATGATTTTAGCCATGTAATTTTAAAACAATAATATGATTTAAAACAACAATTCATTGAAATCATATAAATCTGGAACAATATTGAGAAATTTGCTATCAAATCACTTCGTGTTTATTATTGTCAATGAAATCATGGAAAATTATCACTATGGAAGCTGAAACATATCAGCTTGTCCAGAAATCTGTGTCTCCACCATCTGATCACTGAAAGCATCATCATCATCGTTATCAATCGTATTCAACGTTCCTCTTCTGTCTACCAAGGAACTCCAGTATTCCAACGCCCTGTCATATGAAAATGTATCCAAATGATATGAGGACACATAAATTCTTAAACAATTTTCTAAATTCTTGTCAAGTCTGTTGTGGATTTTAGATTTAACAAAAGCAAGTGCATTGAAAACTCTTTCATCTTCGACTGACCCCAAAATCATTGTTTCACATAATTCATATAAACGAAAGTATTCACTTATAGTATCTTTTAAGACTGTGCTTGGATACAATTTTTGCCACAAACGTGTAGTGGAACCAATCTCATGGATATCTGTCATAAGTGATGTTTGCAAAACCATTGTTCTTCCAAAATGCGATGATTGTTCTTTCAAAAGTTCACTGTTGAGTAGACCATTAATTGCTACACCATTGACTTCCACACTCTTACTAAAATGGTCAATGAGATTACCCATATATTTAATAAACAACTTATTTGCAGAATTGTATTCAGTACAAGGCCCCCAAAACATGGGGTTAACCACACCCATGGACTCAAGCAACTCATCTCTCTGAAACCGTTCTCTTATCTCACCTATCAAAGTTTTTGCTATATTTGACAAATTACTCTTTGTTTTCTGTATTACAACATGAAATCTATTATGTGTTACAGGAACTTCTTCAAAATCTTCCACAACAATACTTGATTGCCTTTCAAAACAATAAACATGTATCATCTTTTCATGAACATTAATACAGAGATGATCATTGATGTCAAACTTCAAAAAGCTTTTTGGATTGTTCACGTTTATCAATGTATTCCAACTATCAAATACAGGTTCTATAAAATCTGCATTAGACACATATAATGAATCAAGAAGCATGCATATTTGTTTTCTCATCCTCATAAAATCAACGATATAGATAGATCTCTCTTGTGCAAGATTAATTAATCTGTTCATTTCTTTTAACATTGGAAGAATACCACATAATGTCAAAAGTGTTTCCAAGTCAGTCAAACGGAACAACATATCTTTTGCCTTATCAACTATTATGCGATTTGCATGCATAAACCCTATCAGTGATTGATATTCTGCCAAAACTCTCTAAGCAGGTTGAAACAGTGAAATCCATCTTGTATCCACATCTTTTAACAATTTTTTCCCTTCTGTAACTCCTAGTGCAAATTGTTGAAACTCTGCAAATATTTTCGGACTTAATGAGAAATAAGAATGAATATCACGAACAAGGTTTTCAACTTTAGCAACATTTGAAAATGTGCTCACAATTTTATATGCAAGATTTACTCTATGAGCCATACAGTGAATGGGGATCATATATGGTGCAACTATGGTTTGGATTCGAACACACAGACCAGACCTGTGACCTTGCATAATAGCAGCTCCATCAGCTCCAACACAAATTAACTTTGTTGCAATGTCTATATCATTCATTTCCACAATATTCTTTAAACTTTTAACAACAACATTATAAATATTTTCTGCATTTGAACTTTCCAACATCTTATGTATTCCCAACAAAATAGGCCTTCTAACATGATTTTGAAATGTGTACACATGCATGCAAATCCAAGAAGTGTTATCCACAGCTGTTACCTCATCAATAGAAAGTGAAATGAATTTGGCAAGTTTTACTTGCTGCCTTAGGTCTTCTTTCTCAACCAAAGATAAACATTTTGCCATTTCCCAACCACTTTGGTCTGACCAATGAGAACTAGGAAGGTTTTGCACATTAAAAAGGCATAATAGCTGCTTATAATCAATAAAATCGGACATTGGTCTACCTTTCTTGAGAATATTGTAAACAATGGCAAACTGCTTACTTTTTGAAGCAAAAACAGTCTTCTGTAATTTGTCAAATTGGGCTCCAATTGTTCCACCTTTCTCAACAAGATATTGTTGTTGCTTTAAGTGATTGTCATATTCTATAGCATATCTTAAATGCATACATTCTGATGCATCCTTCCACTTAACTTCTTTACTAACTTCACCATTACTTTTTATAACTTTAACATAACATTTGCCAGCATGTTTTTCAATTGTATCAATCTTGTTTTGAAGCCTATGATCCTTACCAAGTCTCCAACTGCAAATTTTGCATCTACATTCTTTTTCATCAATTTGGTTATCCTCAGTCATGACAGGCTCAAGCCAGGGAAATATTTCTGCCCATTCTTTCCTAAATCCCCTTCCAAGTATCCAGAGAGATGCTTTTCTTTTTTTGAATTTTTGGTTGAAGATTCAATTGACGCTTGTAATGATTTTGATTTATCACTTTCATTTTCAATTGTGATGTCATTTTGCGTGTTGTCATCAGGTGTTTGTTGGATATCATTTCTAAGGGGATTTTCAATGAAAGTCATCTCTTCTTGGGGAATATCTTCAAGTGGAGGCATATCAGGATCGACAGGGTATTCTGCATAGTAGGATACCATAATATTTTTTATCACTATTGGATGAAAAAATTTACAAAAAAATATACAAATCGTCAATCAAGCACATACTAGGAAGTAAAAAATCATTTGTACCTTGAATTTGCATAGATGTCGTTGGCTCATCGCATTTCAAAGTTTGGCTAAAATATTTGAGGATACTCTTTTCAACAGAAGATTTGGTGCCCTTCTTTCCATCACTGGGTGACAATTTACTAGTGACAAAATAAAGTTAAAGAGGGTGTATTTTCTGGAGGCCTTTAGATATTATTGTAAATAGAATAAACAATTGTTGGGTAGTAAATTATACATACTTTTTTCCAGCCATTCTTTATTGTGAATTTATCAGTTTATGCCACTAGTTATTATTCGGTGAAAGCACTCTAACAGAGAAAAAGAGCATCAATATGTCAATAGAGAACCAAAGCATTTACTTATGTATAATCTTAGCAATAAAAAAATATCTTAATTAAAACTAAGAATCAAAGCAAAATAGAGAAAACAAGGGAACAGACTCAACAGAGCAATGACAAAATAGAGAAAAAAAGGGAACACACTCAACAGAGCAATGACATTCAAAACCTGGAAAAATAACAAGCAGAACATGGCAATATAAAGAAAAGTAGAGAAGTGACAGAGAACCTGGTGCTAAAAGATAGTATGTCCGTATGCAGAGATATTGGTTTCGATCGGAGGCAGACAATGATCCTGGTAAACACAGGTCCATCCGATTGCACGAAAGTGTCCGGACTCAAAAATGGTTTCGTTCGATTGCAGGTTATAGATACAAAAGTGTTCGGTCGGGTGCACAGTAAATTGGTTGCATAGAATTAGTCTCGTAGAGCAGGACACTATTTCGATCGGTTGCAGAATTAGTTTCATGATATAGAGCAGGACAGGTGTTGAGGTGATTTAGGATTAGTTTCATCTAGCTACAGAGCAGGACACTATTTCGGTCGGTTGCAGAATTAGTTTCGTCCGACAGTAGAACATGACACTATTCCGTTCGGTTGTTGAATTTGTTGCGGTCGGTGGCAGAAAAGGTTTCGATGTTGTGACGAATTGTGTAGGTATTTTCCCTAGGGTTTTAATTATATATAGAGGTATACTTGGCGAGTTTGGCGGGATAATTTAGAAATTCTAAAATTTTAGGGCTAAAAGGGTACTTTATTTAGGCGGGATTACTTGCGAATTTTTTAAAATATTCGTGATACTCTCATCAAAGGACGGCTAACCGACACCGAAAATTTATTTTTTCCCAAAAATTTTGGCTACATGGCCGACGTCCGGGTCTCAAAAATTTCGCGAATTTGAATTTTTGAAAATGGGTTTTTTTGCCCCAATGGCGAAGTTTCGCCGCTATGCATAACGCTGCTTCTATCACAAGTTCATCCCTTGATACTTAGACATTGTCCCACCTTTGCATCATTTGATGAAGATCCATGTTGTATTTTTATGGATAGAGGACCACGCTCATGCCTTCAACACAATAAAGCAAAAACTATGTTCTACACTTGTTCTTTTGCTATTCAATCTCTCATGATATTTTGAGGTTGAAATAGATGCTTCACAGTTTACACTTGGAGCCATTTTGAAGTAGAATGGTCATCCAATGGTCTATATTTTAAAAAACATCTTTGTTACTAAATGAAAATACTCCACATATGACAAATATTTCTACGTATTGGTCCAATCCATCAAGTATTAGAGGCACTATATTTAGGGCAAGTCCATACAAATCATTTACCTCTACAAATTTTTTAATCCAAAACAATTGAAGAAGCTAGGCACATGAAGTGGGCCTCCTATTTACAATAATTTCACTTGGTCATTAAGTATAAGAAGAGGAACACCAACATTATTAAAAATTGTTTGAGTCATCCTCCTACAACACATGCCTTAACTATTGTAACCATTTCTTATTTGGGATTTTAGATTTGACCATCTTAGTATGCTCATGATCCTAATTTTGTACTAGTTTATCATTGATTTTAGGGCCTTACCTCTTCTAATTTGGCTTATTTTTAGGATTTTCACATCAAGAAAGAGTTTCTCTATAAGTTGGATAAACTTTGTGTCCCTTGTGAGCATTGTCCATCCCTTCTCAATAAGTCACACTCTACTCTCTATGGTAGTCACTTTAGCAATCAAAATACATTACATTATTTGCAATATTTCTTCTATTGGCCTCAAATGCAACATAATATTTTGTGCTTCTTATGTCAATGCGCCATTTTTTGCCACTCCAAACCAAAAAATAGGAAGTTGGGCTTAAGTGTTACTTTACCCATTCCTTCTCCTCCTTGGGAGATGATTTCCATGGACCTATTAGTGACTTTCCATTGATAGTTCACCAACATGATTATGTTTTTGTGGTTGTCGATCACTTCAGTAAGATGGATTTCATTCCATGCTACAAGATGAGTTTTACACATGAATTAGCCCAACTCTTATTTGAATCTATTGGTGATCCTTTAATCTGCATACCATCATTATTTCTGACCATGGCTCATGTTTTATGGGTTATTTAGTCTTCCTTAAATTTTCCACCATATTTTATCCTTAGTCAAATGGTCAGGCCAAAGTTATGGACCTCACTCTTATGTAGAGTTTGAGGATCTAGCACTACACTTATCCTTCCAAGTTGTATTTGAGCCTAACCCATATTAAACATGCATATAACTCAACAAATTATTCTTCTACAATCCATTCACCTTTCAAAGTTTATCTTGGTTTTAAACCCTTGGCTCTATATGAGTTGTTCCTATATTTTCCATCTCCAACAAACAAGCACATTCAAAAGGAGCAAGATAAGACCCATTGTTTCATCCAACATTTGTAGAGTCTTCAATCCAAAGTTATTCAAAAATTTTATAAGATAGCAACAATAAAAACAAAAAATTGATAATGAGGTCTATTTCATCATATCAAGAGAACCTATATATTTAAAAAAAAAATTACCCAATTCTTTCCTTGATATCTAAATAATATCCACCCAAGCTTTGCCCCTAAGGTCAAAGTCATAAGTCTATAATTTTGCAAGCTTGCTTCTCTAGTATTCTTTCCTTTTCAAACCCTATCCCACTTACAAAGATAAAACCTAATTTTTTTCTCACAATATTTCTAAATAAAGTCTCTTTAAATTTTATCAATTTTTGATTCCATACCTACTAACAATATTGAAAGTGACATCATATAAATAGATATGGATTAAAATGTAGTCTTTGTGAGTTGTAGCCTTCTTACCATGGTTAAGAACTTACCTTTCCAACCTACCAAAAAAACTTTTATTCTATCCAAACAAGAGATACAAATCTCTTTTGTATCCATTTCCCTATATGAGACAAAGGAATGCCTAAGTAGGTTGATTGAAATTTTATAATTTTAAATCCTAAAATATCCATAGTAATTAGATATAAATGTAGGGAAATGTTAATGAAAAAATCTTGGATTTTATAGTATTATCCAACTATCCAGTAGCCTTCTCATAGCATGATAATTTTAATTTAAACTATATGGCCTCACTGATTGAGGCATGATCCCCAAAACATAACATCAAAAAATTATAGATGAGATTCAAAGGGATTGTTTTTTTGCAACATGAATACCTTTGATTTTTTCTTCCATTTTTACCTTTGATATTTTCTTCATTTTGACAAATTTCCAAACCAAGATAGTAATGAAGTAATCCTAGATCCGTCATTTCAAAATCCTTTTCCAGGTCATTTTTAACTTCATCTATAAGAATTTTTAAACTTCCTATGATTATTATATCAACATATACTACAAGAATTATTCTTTTAGTTTTAACATTTTTTGTATAGAGTTTTGGATCTGATGTACTTTTTTTGGAATTATATTTTAACAGATGATTATTGATCTTTATGTACCATTCTCTTAGTGCTTGCTTTAAACCATATAAATATTTATTTACTTTACAAACATTGTGTTCCTATCCTTTGATAACAAATCCTTTTGGCTAAGACATATATACCTCTTCTTCAAGATCATCATTGAGAATTGCACTCTTTACTTCCATTTGATAAATTTTCCATCCAAGTTGTGCTATTAATGCATAAATTGTTTGAATAATAGTCATTTTTCCTATTGACATAAAAGTTTCTTCATAATCCATACCTTATGTTTGAGTATATCATTTTGCAACTAATTGTGCACCCTTGTATTTGTGAAGATAACCATCTACCTTGTATTTTATCTTGTAGACCCATTTACACCCTACCACTTTCTTTCCTTGTGGTAAATCAACTAGATTCCATGTTTTATTTTTCATTAATGTTGCATATTTTGAATCCATAGTTGTTTTCTATTTTAAAAGTCTTAGAGTAGATTTAAAAGTTGTAGGTTCTACTATTGAACTCATTAATCCCACATTTGTTCTTTTTAAACTACGAGTTTGAGATCTCATAGTGGTAAGATATGATATTTGTTCTAGCTTTGAGTCTTTAAGTGTATCTTTATACCATATTGGCTCTTTCCTTTGAGGTGTTGTTGCAATTTCAACTTATTCATTATATGCTTTAATCACTTGATGAGGTTTCATTGTTTGATAAATTTAGAATTGGTCTTGAATCAACCTTTTGATCTTTAAAAACTTTTTTTTTTTCCTTCATTAAAAAACACATCTCTGCTAATATGAATTTTCTTTATAATTGGATCAAGTATTCTATATACTATTGAATCATCATCATAACCAAGAAATATTCCATAGATGGTTTTATCATCCAATTTTGTTATTTTTTTGGAATATATACATATGCCTTACATCCAAAATTTCTTAACTATTTTATTGTTAGTTTTTGTCTTGACCATACTTCTTTAGGAGTAATATTTTTTAGTATTTTTGTGTGTGAGCTATTTTGTATGTATATTGTTGTTTTAACAGCTTCTACCCAATATTGATGGTTAAGATGGACTTATTTTAGCATACAAAAAACCATTTCCATAATAGACCGATTTCTTCTTTCTACAATACCATTCTATTAAGGTGAATATGTTGTAGTAAGTTGTCTTTTTATACCATTTGATTTTTAAAAATAATAAAATTCTTTTGATAAAAATTCACCACCTCTATTTGAACAAAAATTCTTGATTGATTTTGTTTTTTTTTTCCTAATTGTTTGAAGTGTTTAAAGCAACTAAATGCTTCAGATTTAAATTTTATAAAATACACCTACTTTTTTCTGCAATAGTCATCAACAAACAGTTGAAAATATTCACGTCCTCCAAGACTAGTAATGTTCATTGATCCACACACACACACACACACTTATATAAACTCTAATGGTTCTTGAGATTTGTAGTTATTGAGTTCAAAAGGTATTCTATGCTATTTTCCTACAAGACATTCTGCACATATTGTTGATTCCTATGAAATTTTAGGTAAACCTTTAACCATTTGATGTTTACTCATCTCATTTAAAGAGGATGCACTTATATGTCCTAGTCTTTTATGCCAAAGTTCTTTAGTTTCTGAAATGCTTGTTGATAGGGCTACATTTGATAATGCATCTAGATCAAATAGACCATTTTTGTATGAACCAGAAGCCACAACTTTTCTTTATTTAGAAATAAGACATATTTTTTGTTAATAGTTTTGAACTCAACTGCTTTTTTGATCCATTAATTGAGATACTAAAAAATATTAGCAATTAATCCAAGTACATATAGTACATTTCTAATTATACATTTTTCATTTGATAAATTGATCAAAATATCTCCTACTCCTTTTACTTCATAAGTCATATTATCTGCTATGACAATTGGTTTTTCATATTTTTCTTGAAATATATTGAACCATTGTTTATTTCCTATCATATGCCTACTTGCTCTTGAATCAACATACCAATAATTAATGATTAATTTCCTTTGAGATAGAAATTTGTCCCCCCCAAAAAAATAGTAGATTCTTTTAATCTTCAAATTTCTAAATTTTAAAATTTTCTAAATTTTTATTTTTGCAGTAGAAATCTTTATCTCTCCAAAATCTAATTTATAAAATTTTAAAAAATCAAAAGTTTAAAATAGATTGCAAAAAACTACTTGCAAATATATAATATCAAAATTTTAATTTATTTTCAAAAATGGTTGAAGTTTCTCCCCTCTTAAATTAAAGTTTCTAAGTTTCCAATTCACCAACTTTAATCTTAACTTAGGACTTTAGCTTTAACACCAAATTATTTTACCAGTATAAAGGTAATGTTGCTTACCTTTTTTTGCCTTGTTGAATATGTTGATCATGGTGCATAAGGAAATTAAATTGCACTAATTTAAAATGTTCACTATGTAATAATGACTAATGCCCTCTACTAAGCTCTAAATGTAGCACACTAATAAGACATTACACTATGTAACATTTAACCATGCAAACGTTTCTTAAAATCACTATTTCCTTATCTTACCTATTAATATTCCTTTATTTCACAATAAATAATGGTGCTTCAACTAGTTCTTTTAATGTCTCCTAGCAGGCTTGGATCACCAAGCTTCAAAGAATGGTAATTCAGCTAGTATAGGGAATAATGCTTTTGATTGAACTCATTCACTTCGTGATGATGCTCTGTTTGATCTGGTTCACCTTGTGAATGACTCTGACTTATTTGGATCAAATTATTCAATGGTTCTTTGACTTATATGGTTCACCTCACAAATAGTGCACTGGTTTGTCTAGTTCACCTCACAAATAGTGTATTGTCTTGATTGATTCACTACCTCTAGAAACCTGATGCTTTGAGACTGAAAATTCCTTCTTCTGAATGTGTGGAAGCTTTTAATGCTTCTCTTTCAATGTTTTCTCAAGATTTTTCTTCCTGAAATTTTTAATACTTTGTCTCTTAGGTTCTTCCCTAATTTTCTATTTATCTTCTCAGGTTCTTGCCTGAGTCTTCAATTTTTATCTTCTTAGGTTCTTGTTTTAGTTCTTCAATGCTATCACAACATTCTTGATACTAAAGCCTTATATGTGTGCTATCTTGTTAGGATCTAATATACCCAAAATTTAAAGCACTATGTTTTATTTTAGGTGGCTTTGACCACTCAATATGTCCTCTTTCTTTAAAGAGAATCCAAAATATTAGGGTGACTTTTGATTTGTCCCCTCAATAAATTCTTCAAGTTGAGTCCTAGTCTTCACTTCTTTTTTAGAGTGGATAGACTCCAACATATAATAACTTTATCATATATCAATATGTAAATTCAAAATTTGTAGCAATATGAGTCTATGTTTTCTTCATGTGACTCTTAATATAAATTTACATCGAAGACTTCCTCTAATGCTAGCAATAAATACTTCCTCTTGATATACTAATGATCTTCTAGGGGTAGTTCAAATTTACAGGATTTAATCTAACTATAATTTATAGGTTAATGCTTTGATTGTAGATTTGAAGAAATAGTGTAGGTTAATGAAACTAAATGAAAAATATTCTCCTATTTTTTTTTGTTGGTTCATAGATGAAGATAAATGATTACTTTCTTGAGGATATTAAGCAAAGTATTGAGAAGAAGTTTTATTCTTGTAATATGATACAATTGGCAATAAAAGTTAGTTTTTAGATGTGATGTAGACACTAGAAATCATGACTCATAAGCCTAAATGACAAGTTTTTTGTAACTTATTACCAATCGTTGTAATTTTTCTAAGATCTATGTTCAGACATGATAAGATATGCTAGTTACTTTTGATGTAATTATTTTTCTTTCTTTTTAATATAAGGCATTTACAACATATTTAAAAGAAACTTGACTACTTCCTCCACTCCATGATTGAAGGGTAAAATATAGAATTTAAAATTTTTATGGACAATTTATATTTTACTCTTCTTTGAAGGGAAAATAGCATTTCAATTGTTCTAAATATTTCAATTTTGTTTTTTTCTTCATATTATAATCCTAAACCTTAAAATTCTTAGTTCAACAAGTTTGGAGCAAACAATAAGAAGTAATAAGTGTCATGTCATAAACCAATATTCCTATCCTACAAATGAAGCTCATTGGCTTAGGACAATCAACTAGCAACAAAGAGTTTAACATTATAATCCAAGATCCACTCCCGTGGGTGGACCTTAATTATTTTAACCTAATGGATTTGTGATAAGTAATGAGAAATAAAGAATTAAACACCATAAGTCAAAGTTACAAGGCACTATGAGGAAGTGTAAGCCAAGAAGGAGTGTGAGCCAAGAGGAAATGTGAGCCAAGAGGGATTTTAATCCAAGAGTAAGTGCGAGCAAATATTTAGTCATGGAATAAGAGTCACAAGTTAATCCAAAGTGCATAATTGCTTCAAACCCTTACCATGAATGTGTGGAATATTATTTCCAAAAAATTATAGAAGTTAAGGAAAGCCAAAATAAAGAAGAGATAGGGACTATTACGATTCAAGAGAGAGTGCAAGTTTAGAGTGAGTGTGAGGCAGGAGAGAGTGCAAGCTAGGTGTGAGTGCAATATGAGAGGGAGTGCGATCCAATAGGGAGTGCAAGCCAATAGTGAGCCCAATTAGCTAGTATGGAAGGAAATTCATATTTGAAAGCCCTCATGGGAAGTCAAGATGCTCTAGTTAGAAGTATGAAGGTCCAAGTTGGAGATAAGTAGAAAAGTGAATACATGGCAAGTTCAATCTAGGTAGCAGATATTACACTAGAAGTAAGTATCAAGGATGAGATGATTGAGCATGATATAATGGTTCTTAAAAATAGGGGTTTAATATGTAAGTTCCACATATCACGACCAGGGTTTTTGGAGATTCAAAATTGGATCAAGTGGAAGTAGGGATTAAATTCAAATTACTCTATGACTTTTCTTCCTAAAGGTTTTTTCCTCATCATGTTTTCTATTTTAGAAATTAGGGATAAAATAATGGTTGATGGTCCATGTTTTAGGGAAGATATGTACTTTATTTGATATCATGGAATAATTTTTTTCTATTGAGACATAAACTATTAAGAAGCTTCCATTATGGGTTAGGCTTTTTGGACTTCTTTATCAACTTATAAATAAGGATGTTTTAAAGAATATTAGAAATACCCTAGGGAAATTCATCAAGGAAGGACTAACGACTAAGGAGCAAAACATGCTATATATACTTGAATATGTGTTGTTATGGATATTTCAAAACCTTTGCCACAATTCATTAAGATTAAATCGAAATTAAGAGAATGGCATCAACAAGTAGATTATGAAAATATCATATTTTGTTACCATAATTGTTATGATATTTGACACATGGCGAGAGTTTGCAAAGTGAAAACTATGAAAAAAGAGATAAAAAAATTCTAACCATAAGATAAACTTCAAGATAAAGCAAGGAAATCATACAATAATAGAAGCTAAGATCAGATCAAGGATATTCCACTCCAAAAGAAGAGGTAAAGAAAGTCTATCTACAATATCATTTGGCAAGTTCAGAAGGAATTAAAGGTGCAAAGGAATATGTGGAGAGAAATCCTAAAACAAAGATGACAAAAGAGGTCAAGTTTATTCTAGGTAAATCATCTTCATTTTTCTCAAGTAGTATAAAATCCTCTTTAGGTAATAAAAGTGAAAGGGGTGAAGATGTTATCCCTTGCACTTTAAGGTTTCAAGAGCAACATAATAAAGAAACGAGGATGGAGGAAACCCATAACAGTTTAGGTTTTTTAAGATAAAATAAGAAGATAATTGCTATAGAGAGCATCCTTGTACATTAGGGTTTCTAGGGCAACATATAAAATATTGTGCTTTTGAGGTTATTCCTTGTACTTTAGATCTTTTAGAACAAGGTAAACCTAATGATGATAAGTCTTACTATGAGCAGTGTGAGAAGATTGGAGAGATTGATGAAGATGAAAGTATTGTTGGGAATAAAAAAGAGAGAAAGACCCAAGAAGCAAAAACAAAGAGAAAAAGAAACCTAGAGGGATATTGATATAGAAAAACAAAATCAAATATCACAAGTGGTAACAAGAAGTGGGGCTAAAACCACAAATAAAAACAAAAAATAACAATGAAAATAATATCTTGGAATATTAGAGGAATGAATAAGAACCCTAAAAAAAGGTATTAAGAAATTATGAGGTTGTTATACATAAGATATTTATAGATATAGAAGTTGGAAAACAAATATTTTAGTCATTCGCGATGTTGAATTTCATCTTGATAGAATTTAAATTTTGGAAGGCATCTTATATAAAAGGAGTTGATTATGGAAACTTAGCAGTTTAAGGAAGATGAAAAATATCTTTGATAGAAAGGCAAATGAAGAATATCTTTAATAATCAAGTGACATTAACTCAACCTATCAAATTCCTTAACATTTAAGGAGGAGACCAAGGTTCAAATTTTGCCAAGAAAAGAAATTTATAGATATAGAAGTTGGGCAACAAATATTTTAGTCATTCGCGATGTTGAATTTCATCTTGATAGAATATAAATTTTGGAAGGCATCTGATATAAAAGGAGTTGATTAAGGAGTTGATTATGGAAACTTAGCAGTTTAAGGAAGATGAAAAATATCTTTGATAGAAATACAAATGAAGAATACCTTTAATAACCAAGTGACATTAACTCAACCTATCAGATTCCTCAACATTTAAGGAGGAGACAAATCTTGCCAAGCAAAGATATTTATAGATATAGAAGTTGGCTAACAAATATTTTAATCATTCGTGATGTTGAATTTCATCTTGACAAAATTTAAATTTTGGAAGGCATCTGATATAAAAGGAGTTGATTATGGAAACTTCGCAATTTAAGGAAGATGAAAAATATCGTTGATAGAAAGGCAAATGAAAAATATCTTTAATAATCAAGTGACATTAACTCAACCTATCAGATTCCTCAACATTTAAGAAGGAGACCAAGGTTCAAATCTTACCAAGAAATACATAGATAATATTCAGACTTTGTTGTAATACCACTATGTGGTGATGATGTAATATGGGTGGGGTTAATATCAATCTCATAATAACCAATTGAAAAAAGAAGAAAAATATCTTTAATAAAAAGGTAAAGTTGAATATGCTTGTAATATTTTATTTTTGTAATGAAAGTGACCCTCAATAGAAGCAACACATAACTTATTAAAAAAACAAAAAAGTTCCAAGACATTACCAAGTAATTGTAAAGAGGATGTACGTGATGGACACTTCATATAATTTGTTGTAACACAACCAACTAAAGTTATTAAAATAATGTAATACTAATGATATTCATTTGAATCCCCACGGTGGATGTGTATAAGAAGTATTATTCAAAAAAAATTCAAGAAACACTCTACCTTTTATTATAAAATTAATAATAAAAATATAAATTAAATGATGAATGTCAAGTCTCTATTTTTGTCCATCTTTGAATGATACGGACAATGCATTTCATTCTTCACATCCTTCTTTCTCACTTCAAGAAAAATCATATATCAACATTAATATGATTTGTTATAATACCACCTAATAATTTATGAAATAATGTACTACTAATAATATTTTTTTGAATCTTTTATATATTTAATTTAAAAAATAATAACCCTCTAATAATTTAATTAAATGATGTGATAAGGATTTTATACTTTTTCAAAAGTTAAAATAGAATTTACCTTTTATAAAATAATAATGACAATAAATACAAACTAAAATGACACATCAAATGTAAAGTCTTTGTCCATCCTTGAATATCTTTGTCCATTCCATCAATAACATGGACAATCAATAAATAATAATAATAATAATAATAATAATAAAAGCTTTATGGATGCTTTACTCTGGCTAACACTAAAATATTGTAATATTTCGGTTGATGAATAAATATAATCTAGCTTTTTAAAAAGAAAAATACATGAACAATCTATTAATATAATATTAATATAATATATTAATATATATTGTAAAGTCTTTCTCCATCCATAAATGATCTTATATTAATATAATATATTGTAATACAATCAAATAATTTATTAAAATAATGTAACATCTTAGTTTCAATTTATATATTTAATTTAAATCATAATAATCTTTTAAAATATTTTTAAAAATCATATACTATTTAAAATATAAAAAAAAATCCCCTTTTTATAAAAATTTTATAATAATACCGTGGATGAATGAGCATGTAAAAAAATGAATGTATATTTATTAAAAAACAATAATAATACATCAGATGTCAAGCCTTTTATCTTTGTTCAACTTTAAATAAAGACAATCACTTCAACCTTCACATCCTTCCTCCTTTATAAAGTCCACAATCTGATCTTAAAACTCATGAAAGATCCTTAATTTTCACCTAATATCTTTCCGTATATTTTAAAGATTTACTTGCTACATTCATTCATATGGTATAATGCCTATGTGCCATTTTCCATATTAACGTCGTAATGATAAAAGTATTGAATTTAAAAATAAAAATTATAAAAATAAAATTTTCATGATAAAAATATTAAATAAAAAATTATTAAAAAATAAAATTTTTCTAAATTATACTTCACATCCTTCCTCCTTTATAAAGTCCACAATCTGATCTTAAAACTCATGAAAGATCCTTAATTTTCACCTAATATCTTTCCTTATATTTTAAAGATTTACTTGCTACATTCATTCATATGGTATAATGCCTATGTGCCATTTTCTTATTTCCCAATTTCCATATTAACATGGTAATAATAAAAGTATTGAATTTAAAAATAAAAATTATAAAAATAAAATTTTCATGCTAAAAATATATATTAAAAAATAAAATTTATCTAAATTATATTTTAAAGAAAAATAATCTTAATATACCTCAAACTTAAAAAAAAAATCATTAAAAATTAAAACTTTCATACATTTTAAATTATATTTTAAAGAAAAAAAAAATCATTCTATTTGAACCCGGGTACATAGCGAAAGAACGTTTTCTTAGAAGCATTGACATTTTTTTTTATTTGGTTAGTGTGAGAAACCCTTACGACCAACACAGGGCTGAGCAGTCTCCTCTAATCATGACCCCTCGTAAAGTTGAAAAATTTAACACACAACTACCAAACAATCACCTCCTCACATACTCACCTATGTCACGGTTTGAACCTTAAACCTTTCGAAAAAGAGCCAGAGCCCGAAACGTTGCATTGTCCCTTGCATTTTAAACATTAGTGCAACTCGATCTTAATGATGTCACAAGTGGATTAATCTATCGTCAAAATCTTGGCAACTATCCTAGCATAAAAGTAACCTTTATGGTAGCATGGATAGTTCTTTTAATAATCTTATTAAATTTGTTTTATTGGGACAACACACTCGTAAGAATTTTGAGTTTTTTAAAAGAGAATTAGGTTCAAATTACAGTATATTCAAAAAGGGATAAGTTAGTTGATAGCGGTTAAGTGTATATCAGTTGATTGTATTTGATTGTCCTAATTCAATTCCCTAGAGAATTGGGATCTTAGGCATAGCTTATGCTTATATAAATTTGTATATTTTTAAAAGTAATAAAATGTGCATCAAAAATTTGTTTCATATCATGATATCAGAGCTTCATTCCAATCAAGGATCTTGATTTGGGTTTTTGAAGTTTTTTTACTGTAAGCTTTTTGTGAAGGATTGTCTACTTGCATAAGACAAGTTTCTACCCTCATAGAATCCCTTCCATAAACCAATAAAATATCACTTTTAAATGCTCATAGTTTAGTCCTCCTTTTCATGGGGTGATAGCCTTTGCCTTTACATACGGTGATTGTGATATTTACATGGTAGGCTACCATAATTGTAGTGGAGTTCAAACTACTGCATCATCTATGTGAACATGCATATAATTTTCCTTCCACTCTATGTCTATCTACTACATAGCAACACACTGAGAAAAAACTTATTGCTACATCTCACTTGACATTTCGTTTGATGATGTGCCAACACTAGATCTGCGTCCCACAATTGTGTTCATAGAAATAATAACATTGTGCTAAAAATAACCTATTTCTTGGCACTATTGTTCGATGCCCAAACAAGTCCATTAGAAGCATGTTCTAATTTTCCATGTTATTCATATTCAAGTTGGTGAATGTTGCTTCCTCTGTGAAGATGTGACAATGCACCATCTTCCTGTGTATGATCTAGCATCGAAGTTTCCTGGTTTAGATGTAACATATTATTGCGACTTGATATCACGAAGACTTCCATTTTGTGCATAGACATATCTTGGACATGTCATTTTTTGTGGGACATGGATGGGTTTGAGATGACCATATTTAGATTGCCATCGATCTATACATCATGTGCTAAACCTACATAACACGTCTGATGCAATGAAGTTATTGTGACTATTCATGAACATCATTGTATGCAATTTTCATACATTTTCTTGAATCCTATGTGCTCTTCAAATGTGATTTCTTGGTGCATCATCCTAACGATTATTTTTGGCTACAAAATTTCTTTACCACACCCTCCAAGTGTTGTTTTTTAGCTACGATATTTTTTCTTGCATCCTCTCGATGTTGTTTTATTTTCCACATTGCTAGTTGGCTCAATGACTATTATTGACATTGTTCCCTATTACACTCCATCTTGACAAATCCACCAAAGTTGCACACCACCATGTCATATTCTACGAGTCTCCTATAGGATGACTATGTATTTAACAAGGTCTTTGTCAAGAAGTTGTGGAACTCAACGAACATGAGCTATTATCTTCAACGTTAGACATACAACTTATCTTACTCAACACAAAATAAATATGGACGTGGACATATACTTTCAAAGGATGTGGACATGGATGTTCTTTCCCATATATATCTTGTCCCACCATCCCGAGTGCATTTTATCATCAACCTGGATGCACTTTATTGTCATTAGAAGACTGAGACCTATGCATGCCAACAAATTTGGTTTTGCTTATCGTCTCATTGCTAGAAAACTAGTTTGTAAGATCTCAATGTTCACTTTTCTATCGATGACTTCGTTTCTTGGAGGCTTAGCACTATGGGACCATCATCACTATTGAAAATTCTATCCTTACACCTCCATTTTGTATAACTCAACTTGATTTGAAAATGTTATTTTATCACCAAAATTCTTCGTCGAGATTGACAATGTTTTTTATCGATATTATTTTTTTTAACTCAAATCCATGGTTTTGGATGTTTATGTCCTTTTTGAATGGTATTGTCCAGTGCATACCATAAAACAGTCATCATGACATTCAACTTCTTTGTTTTAACTCTTATGAGTGCATGATGTTAGAGCCTTTGAAAAATTGAGTGTGTGAAATTGAATAAAAATAAAACACACCTTTATCCATGAGTAGTTGTAATGGTAGAGATTGTTGAGTCTATTGTGCACATCTTGAACATTCCAAGGTGTAACAATAGTGTCAGTCCATGATTTTAATCCACAATACCATTGTTTTCAATTTGGATGAGACAATGGCTAAGTTGACTACTGTAGTTAGCACATTGACCAATAAGGTCAATGAAATCAATATGTAGATCAACTAACAAGACATCAAACCTTTTAACACTCACTCAAAAGAAAAATGCAAGGTTAAAGTCTATGATGGCTTTATGGATCTTGACATCCTTAATATTTGGATTCTGGACATGGACACTTGTTTCATGTATAGTTAGATTGATGATGATGAAAATATTTGTAATGTCTCCGTCCTAGTCAGTCTTCAGTTGCAGAGTGGACTTGCCTACTCACAGGTTCCCGTAGGCAGTGTCGGATGTGTGGGAGCCCACTTGGGATGTTGATCTTAAAAAATTATTGTAGTCATATTCATGTGTTTTAGGATCCAAATACATTTCCATCAACTTGAGCAATTAATCACAACATTGACATTATTTATACTACATCTCTTCCAATGCCCCACTATATCCACAATCAATTGTTCAAAATTATGTAATCAAATGACAAATTCAGGACTTTTTGTCCAAATATTTCTTCAAACCAAGTGTGTCCTCTTGTGATTCATCCATTTTTCTTGTACTCAATAAGGATGAAACTTGGTGTCTTTGTATTGATTTTTAGGCATTAAAGAAGATTACCATAAAAAACCAATATCAAATTCCTTGCATTGGCAACCTCTTAGGATAAATTCAAGGTGTCGAGTTGTTCTCTAAAATTGATCTCAACAATGGATATCATCAAGTCCAAGTTCAAAATGAGGACACATGGAAGACAATTTTCGAGACCAAAATGGGTCTTTTTGAATGGTTTGTGAAGTCTTCAAAGATTGTTTGGAAAAAATTACAATCATCTATTTAAATGATATTATCATCTTTTCTCAAACTTAGAAGGTACATATTCAACATTTAGAACATGTTCTTCTCACACTACAACCAAACAGTTTATATGCCAACCTTTCTAAGTGTTCTTTTGGCCAAACATCCATCTCCTATCTTGGTTTTGTCATTGATGCACATGGCTTTTGGGTGGATCCACCAAAAGTGGAAGTTCTTCTCAAATGACCATCTCTTACAACCCTCACAAAATTGTGGAGTTTTCTTGGTCTTGCAAACTTCTACCATAATTTCATCCCTCGGTACTCAAACATTGCCACCTTTGCATCATTTAAAAAAAGTCCCATGTTATGTTTTGGTGGATAGAGGACCATGTTTATTCCTTCAATACATTGAAGTATAAATTGTGTTGTGTTTGTTATTGTGCTACTTGATATCTCAAAACCTGTTGAGGTCAAAATATTCTTCTTAGTTTACACTTAGAGCCATTTTAAAGTAGAATGGTTGTCCAATAACCTATCTTTTAATAACTTTCTCTATTGCTAAACATAACTACTCCATATATGACAAAGAATTGCATGCATTAGTCTAAGCCATCAAGTACTTGAGGCACTATATTTTGGCTAAGGAACCAATTATCCATATGGATAATTTGCCTCTATAGTTTCTTCAATTCCAAAATAAAACTGGACCTCCTATTTACAACAATTTCACTTGGTCGTCAAGTACAAGAAGGGGAACACCAACACTATTACAAATTATTTGAGCCATCCTCCTACAACACATGCCTTGACTATTATAAATACATCTCATTTGGGATTTTAGACTTGGTCATCTATGTATGTTTATAATCCTAATTTTGGATAAGTTTATCATTGAATTTAGAGTCCCGCCTCTTCCAATTTGGCTCCTTTTCAAGATTTTGATATCAAGGAAGAGTTGCTCTACAAGTTAGATAAACTTTGTGTCCCTCATGAGCATCAACCATGTCTTCTTAAGGAGGCAAACTCTACTATCTATGGTGGTCACTTTAGTAAGCATAAGACACTACATTATTTGTAGAGTTTCTTCTATTAGCCTCACATGCAACACAATATTTTATGCTTCTTATGCCAATGCATCATCTGTTGCCACTCTAAACTAGTAAATAGAAAGTTGGGCTTAAGTGTTTTTTTATCCATTCCTTCTCCTTCTTGGGAGAGCAATTCCATATATCCAATCAATGACTTTCCATTGATAATTTGCTAGCATGATTGTGTGTTTGTAGTTGTTGATTGTTTTAGTAATATGGTTAAGTTCATTTCATGTCGTAAGATAAGTTCTACATATGACTTAGCCTAACTCTTCTTTGAATCTATTTGGTGATCCTTTGGTATGCCTACCAACATTATTTTTTATTATGATCACATTTTGCAGGTCATTTTTGGTGCTCTTCATAGAATATTTTAGAAGTCTCCCTTAACTTTTCCTTTACCTTTCATCCTCAATCGGATGGTCAAACCAAAGTTGTGAACCATACATTTGTGAAAATTTTGAGGATATACCACCACACTTCTCTTGCCAAGTGAGATTTGAGACTAACCCACATTAAGCATACACATAACTGGGCAATTCATTCATCTACAATTCATTCAGTTTTCAAAGTCTGTCTTGGTTTTTAGCCCTTGGCTCCATATGAGTTATCCTTATATTTGTCATCTCCAACAACCAAGCACATTTAGGAGTAAGATAAGACCCACTATTTCATCTAGCATTTGTAGAGTCTTCAATCTAAAGTTGTTCAAATTCTTTAGAAGACTCGACAATAGTAGAAACAACTCATCAACCATCATTGAGTTCCTCATAATTTTTGGGTTGGAGATAGAGTTTAGTTGTACTTGGACAAACATTGTTTTCTTGAAAAAGCACACAATAAAATCAATCCACTTTAGAATGGCATTATACCATTCTTTATTAGGTGCCAGTGAATGTTTTTTGTCTAAATCTTCCTACATACTTGGGCATCCATGACATCATATTGATCTCCTCAAGCACTACCATGAGTCTACATTGGAGTCTAAACTTGCTATTAGCCATATTATTGATATTATTCCTATTTTTTAGCTCCCACTAGATTCTGACTAAGTTTTTGATATAGGGTTCCACCACTTCCTACCTTGTTGCTAAACATGGTCAACTTTTCCTTCTCAAAGTTTTTGATATAAAGACTAGTAGGAATCACCAAGGTTCCACCACTTAGACTTGATGGATATCTCACCATCAAACATCTCAAGATTTTCCTTCTCTTTTGAAAGCATTGGAGTCCAATGCTTCTATTATTGTGAAGAATGGTGAGGATTGATGTTAGCATATGTTTTATTGTTTATTGTTCTTGAATTTAGTTTATCTTATTAGGCTTTATTTTATTGTTTTATCCTATATAAAACCTATGTAACATGTGTAAATGAGCTTCAAATAAGAAGCTAAAGTTAGCTCTTTAGAAGTTAGTTTGTTAGCTTAAGTTCGTCAACTATTAGGTTTAGTTGATTTCTTTTCTAAATTTCACTTCCATTATAATCTAATATTCTAATTTGCACCTCATATGTGATCTACAAGATTAAAAAATAATATAGTTTAGGTATAGCTTATGCCTACATAAACCTATATGTTTCCAACAATAAGTAATAAACTTTGCATCGAAAGTTTATTCCATATCAAATCTATCAATAGATGGTGGATACTTGGTCAAATTGGGATTTGATGATTTAGAGCACTACAAATTTTTCACTTCAACAACATTTCCTTGAAAGAATGTTTGGTCACTAGATGCTTTCCTTAAGGCCTCAACATTACTTTGGTTAACAGTTCAAAGTAATATTCTTACAAGAGAAAATCTAAAAAGAAGAGGATGTCATAGACCTTTTATATGTGCCTTGTGTAAGAAGGATTTAGAAACGTCAGACCATTTACTTCTTTATTGTCCCTTTGCTAACACAATTTGGGGTTACCTTTTTAAAAATGTAAAAATAGACTGGGTAGCTCCATCAAAATTAAAGAGTTGATAAAATGTTGAATTAATTACTTCAAAGCTAAAACATTATGCACTCTATGGAAGATTGGTCCTACCATTGTTTATTGGAATTTATGGCTTGAATATGGAACTTCAATTAACAACTATGTACAGGCTAGGACACTTCTTAGAGAGATTAAAATTGCAATTAAAAAAATATGGAAATATATTTCAATTGAGGAGATTGACAAACTATTATTAATGCTATTAGTAAAAATAACTTTGGGGATTAAATAAAAAATAATATTATTGTTTATGTCCAACCTTTGTTATTGGAGGTAATCTCTTAGAAATGCGAGTATATCTATGAAGAAGAAAATTGGGTAGTAAACAATTTAACTAATTGTGTTATTGATCTTATCTTGGTGAAATTCAAATTTTAGAAAGTAATTGGCTAAGTGAGATATTTTATTAATGAAAATGATATCAAGGAGACCCAGGTACAAACCTTGGAGGTAAACCTTGTTGGGGCAAAGGTAGTAGTATGACCTAAATCCACTGAGTGCATGCTAGCCCGATGACGATGGTATCAATCCCAAGACACTGGTGGTCCCCCTCAGGTCGACTTGTTAACAACGAGGTGGTATAGGGGTTATAGGGGCAACTCCAAAATTTAAACCTTGGTTGGTAGTAAAAATAAATGGGATGTATCCAATTCTCTGTTTATCAAAAAGAAAATGATATCACGAAGCTAATTGTGGAAACATAGCACTTTAACAAAGATAAAGAATATATTTAATTTAAAAAATGAAAAATATATGTGATGTCCTTGTTGAGACAACACAATGGTTAGGGTTTTGGATTCTCTTCTAAGAAACCCAGATTCAAACCACGACGCAGTGTGTTGCCACAATGGTCTTTAATTCTTATAATGAAAAACAAACCATAATTGTATGTGTAAGTGTGTAAAAAAAAAACTTACAAGAAAAAATATAGTAAATATAATTTATTAACATAACAAAAAAATATAAAATTTTAATATTGATACAAGTAACTCAATAAAAATTAATTATTATATATATATATTTATAATTCAATTAAAAAAAATTAATATAATGATTCAACTTCATATAATGTTTTTACTAGAATTAAATACACTATTTAATATCTTCCTCTACTATACCATATAACAATTATTCTTTTTTCTTAAAGAAGTTGAAGAGTGGAGGCACATCCGGGCCACCCTCCTCGTGAATTGAACTTGGTCTTCCCTTCACATAAATTAAACTTGGATCTCCTCCAGAAAAACCCGCCCCTCCTCGTGAATTGAAACTTGGTCTTCCCTTCTCATAAATTAAACTTGGATCTCCTCCCGAAAAACCCGCCCCTCCCCGTGAATTGAACTTGGTCTTCCCTCGTCGTAAATTAAACTTGGATCTCCTCCAAGAAAACCAAATGCTTTTTACCATTATGGTGTCCCTTTCAAAACATATAACAATTATTATTAATGAGTGTAAGAAAAACATATCCATCGGGGCCACCATCCTTGTAAATTGAACTTGGGTCCTATCTCCCATATAAATTAAACTTGAATCTTCCCTAAGAAAACTAAATACTTTTTTACCATTATGATATATAACAATTATTATTTTTTGTTTGGTTGAATTAAGTTATATCCGCAACATGCATGTGAGGAGAAGAGTTTTGAACATGGAACCTCTTTTCTTGAGAGTTTTACACAACCCACTTTCTATCCAACTCCTCACACGAGCGGATTAAAAAAATTATTAATATAATTCATATATATATATATATATATATATTTTGGTTGAATTAAGTTATATCGACAACATGCATGTGAGAGGAAGAGTTTTGAACATGGAACCTCTCTTCTTAAAAATTTTACACAACCCACTTCCTCTTCAACTCTTCCACATGAACAAATAACATATATAACAATTATTATTAATGAGTGTAAGAAAAACATATTCATCTAGCTAATGTTTTTGTCCAAAATTTAAGAACTACACATGCTACCGTAAAGGTTTCTTGTATGCAAGGATAGTCATCATTACTTTGATGATAGATTAATCAATTTGCCTTAAATATTTCATCAATGTTTAAAATGCAGGTCTATTCATGTTATAATAAAAAAGTTAGTGCTCCTAGGAAAACGTTCTTTCACGGTGTGCTCGGGTTCAAATCAAATAAATTTTTATTTATTTAAAAATTTATTTTTAAATATAAAGTTAACAGTTAAAGTATACGGTTTAAGGTGTAAGAATCATTTTTATTGTAAATCGAAAACGTTCTTTGACGATGTGCTCGGGTTCCAATCGAATAAATTTTTATTTATCTTTAAATATAAAGTTAACTGTTTAAGTATACAGTTTAGGTGTATCAGAATTATTTTTATTGTAAATCAAATTTGGGTAAGAAGAGGTTAATATTTGAATTTAATACTTTTATTATTATGGTATCTTTGATAAGAATCAAATGATATGATTGAGTTTCATAGTCTAAAAAAAAAAGCTCAATCGGTAGGGCTGAGTCTAATACCTTTAGATAAGGAGAGCTGAATACCTTTACTACTATAATATCTTTGATAAGGATTAAATGAAATAATTGACTTCCATAGCTCAAAATGGATAGACCGGTTGATAGTATTGAGTGCTCTCTAATGTCTTGAGAGAGAGAGTCGGGTACCTTTGAGTCACTTACGCTGGACATCTTTATTCAACCATAACCTCTCATAAGAAAGAGAGATAAACTTACCAATAAAAAATTTAACACATAAATATGTAGGCACAATTTATACGACCATAACCTTTCATAAGAAAGACAAACTTACCAATAAAAAATTTAACACATAAACATATACCCACAATTTATACTTTAAATCTTAAAAAAAAAAACAATTATAAGCATTATACTATCCTTGAAGGGGTAAAGAGCATCTTAGGCATGTACCATATAAATAAATGCCCAAGCAAATCTTTAGAATGTAAGGAAAGAGACTAGGTGAAAAATAAGGATCTCTCGTGGATTTTAAGATCAGATTTTGGACCTTATCAGGGAGAAAGGATGTGAAGGGTGAAGTGACTGTCTCACTTATTCAAAGTTGAACAAATACAAGGGCCTGCCATTTCATAAAAAATGTTTTATATTTATTATTATTAATTTTTAATATTTTTTTAATATGTTTTTAAAAATATTTAAAAAAATTATTGTGTTTAGAATTAAATATACACAATCATAATTGATATTGATGTTATATTATTTTAATAAATTATTTGGTGGTATTATAATATACCATAATAATATAAGGTCATTTATGGATTGAGAAAGAAGGATGTGAAGGGTAAAATAGATTGTTCATGTCATTGATAGATAAAGATTATGAGAGATAGACAAAGACTGATGTATTATTTTAGTTTGTATTTATTAACTTCAAATTTTTAATAAAAGGTAAATTTTTTCTTGAATTTTGAAAAGGTATGGAATTCTTTTCACGGGTTGCAACCATTTGAATTATTATTGGAGGAATATTATTTTTAAATTAAACATGTAAATATTCAAACAAATATTAATAGTAGTAATATTATTTCAATAAATTATTTAGTGGTATGGAGTGCTCAATACGAGGGAACTAGGATTCCTAATAAAAACCAGTGTAAACTTATTAAAAAAATAAATTATTTAATGATATTATAGCAAATCATATTAATATAAGATCACTTTTGAAGTAAGAAACAAGGATGCTAAGGATAAAATGCATTGTCCCTATCATTCAAAGATGAACAAAAAAAAAAAAAAACCAAAAAAAACAAAGAGTTAATATTTATGAGGGATTTTAATTTATATTTATTATTATTAATTTTTTAATAAAAGGTAAATTCTTCTTGAATTTAAAAGTATGGTATTCCTTTCAACATTTATGGTTACAAGTTATTATTAAAGGCATGCTATTTTTTTGTTGAGTAAATACTTCTTATACACATTTGTCATGTGGATTGACCCAGGGCCACATTACCGATAATGCAAGTGGCGTCCTTGCCGGTTGACCACATCACACGGATAAAGGCATGCTATTTTTAAAATCAAGGATATGAGATTTAAATGAATATCATTAATATTATATTATTTTAATAAAATTAATTGGTTGTGTTATCAATTAATGAAATCCAAAACTCCTTTATTTTTTTTGTCAGACAAAGGAATATCCAAGTAGATTGATGAAAATTTTCAATTTTAAATTTCAAAATATTCACAATAATTTGTTATAAATTTAGGGCAGTATTAATAAAAAAATCCTGGATTTTGAAGTATTGATTTAAACTCCATGGCCTCATTAACCGAGGGATGACCCAAAAGAAAAGTATCATCAACAAATTGGAGATGAGATTCAAAGGGACCATATTTTGCAACTTGAATACCTTTGATTTTTCCTTCCATTTTGCCTTTGAAAATGCTCTCCTTAATGCTTCTGCCAGAATAATGAATAGATAAGGAGAAAGAGAATCACCTTGACGAAGTCCACAAGATGACTTGAAGTACCCAACAGGAGAACCATTGATCAAAACAAAAAAAATTGCAGTGCTATAACAACATTTAATCCACTCACACCAACTATAATCAAAGCCAAACTTTTTGAGAATAACATGTAAAAAATTCGAGGAAACCCTATCATATGCTTTGTTTATATCTAATTTCAAAAGCATACCTGATTTTTTTATGGAATGAAGAGAATGCATGGCCTCTTGTGCAATAATTATACCATCAAGAATTTGTTTACCCTGAAAAAAGCCACATTGTTCCTCTGAGATAATACACCCTAGAATGCCCTTCAACCTGTTTGCCATAATTTTTGAAATGATCTTGTAAATCATATTACAAAGGCTTATTGGATAAAAATTATCAAAATATTTTGTGTCACCCTTCTTGAGAACCAAGGTAATAAAAGAAGCATTGATCTAACTTATTATAACCTTCCTTTTTTGGGCCTCTTCCACTGCATCTAACATATCACTCTTCAATAAATCCCAAAACTTTTGAAATAAAATTGTAGGAAATCCTTCGGGGCTAGGTGCCTTGTTAGGATGGAATGAGAAAACTGCTTCATGGAGCTCCTCCATAGATGTCTTCTTCCTCAAGCTTTCATCTTGTCTTTAAGTGATAATTGATAGATTTTTTCGCAGAAGTTTTTCTTGAGCCTCCTTATCTTGCATAGAATATGATAAAATATTTTTGAAATAATTTAATGCTTCCTTCCTTATATCTTCTTCATCCTCAATATTTCTTCCATCCGGAGTTATAATTTTTTGATATGACAAACAAAAAAATTTGTTTTTGTTGTAGCATGAAAAAATTTGTATTTCTATCTCCTTCCTTGAGCCATTTCTCTATAGATTTTTGGAACCAATATGACTCCTCCTTTTTCAATGCATTATGGTAATAAAAAAGTAATTGTTTTTCTTTCACATAAGAATCCTGGTCCATTCCATTAATTTCTACTATCTCTTGTAAATTTGGGAGTTTGGATTCAATTTTTTTTTCTTTAAAAATGTTACCAAAATATTTGATATTCCATATCTACATTTGCTTCTTTACATGTTTCACCTTTTGAACAAACCTGTACATACATTATTCTTAAAATATTGATTTATCCCACCATAACATAACCATCTGGAAAAAATCAGGGTCTTGGAGCCACATAGACTGGAAGCGAAATGGCTTTGGATGACCATTGTTAGGTGACTCACAAGTCAAAAGAATGGGTTTGTGATCTAACCCCGCTCATAATAAAATATTCGAAGAGATTGTATACTTTGTTTGCAACCAATTATTGGATAAAAAGAATCTATCCAGTACTGCTATATGATTTTTTCCAACGCGCCCGTTATCCCATGTGTATTGAAATCTTGAGGGACTAACATCCCAAAGGTCATTTGAATTGACAAATGAAGAAAACTATTGCATTTATTTGGACCATCCTAGACTGCCACCCTTCATTTCCAAAGGAGATATAATAGTATTAAAATCACCCCCAAGAATCCATAGATCACAATGAATCATCATTGCATTTGACAAAAATATACTAAGGTCCTTCCAACATCTTTCACATATTGAGTAACTATAGTTGGAGCATATACATTTATAACCCCAACTTTGATGTTTTCCTCTTTCTTGCAAAATAATCCAGCAACCCAATTACTTTTTGCTTCTAATAGTTCTCCATCCCATTTACATTTATCCCATATTATTGCAATACCACCTGAAGCTCCTGTAGAAGAAATTGCTAAACAATCACTTGTCTTCCAAATATTCTTAAAAGCCTCCTTACATTCCTCACTGCTTAATTTTGTTTCTTGTATTAAAATAAACTCAGGGCTATAACAACCTATTAATTCCTTAATAACTCTTTTTTTAGGGGTTTTATTCATACCCCTAATATTCCATGATAACATTTTCATCATCAATACTTTTTATTTTTGTTAGTGGGCTTAGCCCCACTTCTTGTTAGTGATATTTTTTTTTGGCTTCCCAAACCAATATCCTTCTGAGTTTCTTTTTCTCTTAGATCGTGGTTTGATGGCCTTCCTCTCCTTCTTCCATTCTTGCCAACACTCTCATCTTCATCAATCTCTTCCATGTTTTCATATTGTTCAAAATGAGACTTATCTTCTAAAGGTTTATGTTGCCTTAAAGAGCCAAAAGTGCAAGGAATAGCCTCATTAGCATTTTATTCTTTATGTTGCCCTAAAAAATCTAAACTACAAATATGATCCTCCATAGTCATCACTTTCTTATGTTGAATTGAAAACCCTAAATTTCCTTGGATATCCTCCATAAGATTTTCTTTAATATACTGCTCTTAAAAACCTAAAGTGCAAGGAACACACTCCATACTACTTGGAAGGAGAAAATTTTAAGCTACTTGAGAATAGTAAGGTTGATTTACCTGGATTAAGCTTGATATCGTTCTCCTTATTTGATTTAAGATTCATCTCCCCATTTTCCTTTGTATTAAAATTTTCCTTCCCCTCTTCCTCCGCACCTTGAGCTCCTATATTTGAACTTGCGCAATGTACTTCCTCATCTTCCATACCATTTTTTTCTTCTAATGGCTAATTCGAGTGAATTGTAATTGCCTTTTCCATTTGATGATGTAGAGGGATTTTTCTTGCCACTTTCTTAGGAGTGGAAAATCCTTGATTTGACCTAGCTTCTCCTATGATATGGTCTACTTATTTCAAATTGAAATTACCCTCATACCCAAAAAATATCATCTCTTCCTCCATTTTTACTTTGCAATATTTTGCCATGTGCCCAATTTCATGATATTTGTGACATCGAAATGCAATGTTTTCATAATCCACCTACTGATCCCATTCTCTTGATTCAGTTTTAATCCTAATCGATTACGGTAAAGGTTTAGAAATATCCATGGAAACACATATTTGAGTGTATACAACATGTCTTCTCTCCTTAGTAGATGGTCCCTCTTGGATTAATTCACCTAGAGTATTACCAATACTCTTCAAAACATCCTTATTGATGAGTTGATAAGGAAGTCCAAAAAGCCTAATCCATACCGAAAGCCTTTTAATAGTTTTTGTGTCCATAGAAAAATTCTCACTCCAAGGTCTTAAGTATAATGCATCTTTACCCCTAAACCATGGGCCTCCATCCATTATTTTATCCCTTATTTTTGAACTGGAGAAAATAATGAGGAAAAATCCTTTCGAAAGAAAATTCATGGAGTAATTTGAATTCAATCCCCACTTCCACTTAATCCAATTTTGAATATTAGAAAAACCTAGCCAATATCCATGAAACTTACAAATTAACCCTCTGGTTTTAAGAATCATTATATCATGCTCAATCATCTCATCTTTGATAATCACTTTTGGTGTAGAATCTACTACCCGGATTGGGTTTGCCATAGATTATCTCTTACCCTTATTGCTAGCTAGGGCATCCAAACTTCCAACTTGGCCATTCATACTTTCAGTAAGGACTTTCACAAATGATTTTATTTCCATGTTACCTAGGTTTTTTTCAAATGAATCCTCTAAATTTTCCTAAGATATGGAACAAGAAGTGATTGGTCACACTTTTCTTTTTACTATTTGCTTTCCTGCTCACACTTCCTCCTCACTCTCAGCTTGCGCTCACACTTACTTTTGGATGCACTCACTCCCGATTGCACACTCGATACCGATTGCACTCGCACTCGGTTTGCACTTGCACTCTTATTTTTGGCTATATTCACTCTTGGCTTATGCTCACACTTGCTTGTGGCTGCATTCACTCCTAACTTGTGCTTGCACCTACTTTTGATTGCCCTCACTCTTAGCTTGTGCTCCCACTTGCTTTTGATTATAATTACTTCTGGTTGCGCTCACTCCTAGCTACCCTCTCATTGTGTAAATATTCATTCTTTTTATTTAGTAATACTTTGAAACTTTTTAGTTTTCTTGATAAGAGAGTTGGTTACAACCACATTCTTTTTCGTTTCTAGCAAGCACAAGGTTCAAACCACAAGGGTTGCATCCACAAAACTTATTCCACCTTGTTGTTTTATAGCTCGGTATGAAATGAACCACCCAGTGCTTGGAATTTTATATCGTTGTCATCAATTTGGTGCGCACTCAGAGGATTCAGATCAAACTACTACCTTTACAACAAGCTTACCCCAAGGTTTGAACCTGGATCTCTTCTTGGTAAGTGCCCAACCAGACTAGCACTTACCAATCCACCTAGCCCTTGGGGGTATGCCTTGGAACTTTGACTAATATTATTTAAGTCTTTATTTCCCATTGCTTGACCCAAACCCATTAGCTTAAAATAATTAGGCTCCATCCATAGGAGTGGACCTTGGCTTATAATGTTAAAATATTTGCTCCTAGTTGATTGCCCTAAGCCATTGGGCTAAAAATGTTAAGCTTAATTTACGGGATATGAATCTTGGTTTATGATGTGACACTCATCGTTTCTTAGTGTTTTCTCTAAACTTGTAGGACTAAGAATTTAAGGTTTAACCATGTGATTAAAATATTGTATTGAAACATGAAGCAAAAATTAAAATTGAAATATTTCGAATAATTAAAATGCTATTTTTTCGTTAGAAAAATTAATATTTAGAATAAAATATGTCCATAAAAAATTCAAATTCTATATTTAATCCTTCAATCATGAAGTGGAGTAAGTAGTCAAATTTATTTTAAATATATTATAGAAGTTTTATATTAAAAAGAAAGAAAACTAATTACATCAAAAGTAACTAGCATGCCTTATCATGTTTGAGCATACATATTTGCAAAATTATAAAATTAGCAATAAGTAACAAAACTTACCACTTAGGATTAGGAGTCATCATTTCCATAACATCTAGAAAATAGACTTTGATTACTTCCAACTACCTCACATTATGAGAATCGAAATTCTTCTCAATCCTTTGCTTAATATCCTAAAAAAAGCTATTATTTATCTTCATCTATGACCCAACAAAAAACAAGATAATATTTCTCTGGTTTAGTTTCATTAACCTACACTCTTTCTTCAAATCTACGATCAAAGCATCAACCTATAAATTATATTTAGAGAAAATATTGTAAATTTGAACTACCCCTAGAAGATCATCAGTATAAAATACATTATAACATCTATCAAATTAAATATGAGCGAAAATGACATGTCTAAATGTCTCAGATAGTTTATCTAACTAGGAAAAAGAACCAAGCATGACCTCTTTTCACCCAATTCAATGAGCAAAAAACCATTAGAAAACTTCTCTTAAACCTACTCCAAATAGTTTTGACAACTTGACAAGCTAAAAAAGGTGTTTAACTATATTAGGTATTCAGGTTAGTCATTGGACTTATAGATGGTTGTCTTTTGTTGATCGGGTTTTGCTCCTCAAATCTGTAGTTCAAGCGTTACATGTGTACGGGTGCTTAATTCAGGTTGCTCCGACGAGTTTTCTTCATGATCTTGATTCTCTTTCACAAAGATTTTTGTGGGCTGGTAAATTGGATTCCTCTAAATGGAGCTTGGTGAAATGGGAGTCTCTTTGTAGATCTAAACAAGAGGGCAATTTGGGTCTTCACCTGAGTTACCTTTTTGGACAACCTTTGGCTGCCAAAATTTATTGACGTTGGTATACTAATCATGACCAAACCTGGGCTAAAATTTCTTTCTTATAAATATCTCTGTGGGGTGGACGGTGCTGAGCTTACTCGTTATAGTTTGTATGGGAGAGGCTCTTTTATTTGGAACACTTTGAAGAAGGGAGCTTCTCTTATAAAACAGAGGATGCTTTGGATTTTTCATAAAGGCTCTAGGGTTCTCTTCTGGCACGATTCTTGGAATGGTTTTCCTGCTATTTTAACTGAGTATCCTCATATTCTTGATCTTGCTTAGCACTTTTTGGTTGTTGGTTGGTCTAGAGTGATGGATTTTAAAGTTGTTAAGAGAATTGGTCATATGAAAATATTCCAATGGAGGGATCCCAATGAATGTCCTGTTGGAGGCTCTATGGAGAATAGAGAGGAGTTGGCATGCATTTTAGCTTCTAGAGAATGCTCTTATTTGTAATATGATGATGTGTTGGCTTGGGATTAGGATAGTAGAGGGACTTTCTCAGTTGCATTTGGATACCATGAATTGGATCGCCAATGTTATGGTACTGAAGATGTTCCATGGTGGAAGCAAGTGTGGAATAAATTTGCATGGCCTGTGTAATTTTTACTTATGGGTTGCCATTCGTAATCGATGTATCACTTGGGATAACCTTCAAAAGAGAGGTATTCATGGTCCTTCCTTTTGTTTCCTATGTGAGAATAGTGAGGAATCTATTGGTCATTTGCTTCTTCAATGTGGTTTTGCGCATCAACTTTGGCATTTGTGGTGGGGTGTGTGGAAATAATCTTGTGTTCATTCTTCTTCTCTTTTGTATTTCTAGAGGAGTTTTAGAAGGCCTTCGGCTAAGGTATTCTTTTTACAGGTTTCTTGGTATATTGGTCCCTCGTGCATTTTATGGTAAATATGGCTTGAAAGGAATCAAATATTTTTTTAAGGGAGATAATTATCTGCTTATCAAGTTTGGCAAAGAATTTTGAGAATGCTCCAGGAAACAGTGTCTACTAAATGTCAGATTAGTATTCTTGTGGACACAGTGGAGGTTCAAATTATGCATGGTTTGGGTTTGATGGTGTCTGGTCCAAGTGCTACTATTTATTTTAGCATGAGGATATTCAATAACAGAGTGCAGAGAGAGGATGGATGGCACCCACCTCCTAGGGGAATTCTTAAGATTAATACTGATGGGTCTTCAAGAGGTAATATTGGAAATGCTGGTATTGATGGAGTGGGATGTGATTGCAGTGGTGCAGTATGTTTCTTTTTCTCATGTTTTAAAAGAAGACATATCAATAATTATATGGAAGCCCTTGCTATTCTTTATGCACTGGAACAAGGACATGTTTTGGGTTGGTGCAAGATAATTTATGAATCAGATTCTAAAATTCTCATTAATTTATTGAATACCTGTAATATTACCAATGTTAATTAGAGGCTGGTCGAGGTGGTTAGGTGGATTCTCTATTTTTGTTGTCATATGGAGTTCATTGATTTTAGGCAAATTCTCTATTTTTGTTTTCATAGGCTGATTGCTTGGCTAAATGGGCCTCTAAATTTTAGGAAGGTTGGGATGTTAGGGAGTGGTATCAGCTTCCTTCAGTGTGCTCTCAATCTCTTACTAGTTTGCTAAAAGACGATATGCCTGGATGAGGTAATTTTGTTGTAATCTGATTCTTGGGTCTTGTATGCCTTTCTGATTTCAATAAAAATTTTACCTCTTTTTTAATGAAAAACTATATACAACCCATATATTATCAACAAATCCAAATTTGGCTAACAACATCCTAGATGAGATTTTCAAATATAAAACCCTCCAAGCCAATAACTTATTGGCCGTAAATAAATTTGATTTTAAAATTCTACAACTAAGCCTTCTCCAAGTCACCTTATAGAATGATATCTTCCATCTATCATTCAACCCAAGATAAACAACAATAGGAAGCACTAAGGACCTATAAATAATTTCCATCATTGGGGAAGATATTTTATTTTTGTCAGATCATTTTCAATACTTCAAAAAGTTACAAGATAGCATGGTGGAAAGTTTCACTTAAAAATTAAAATAACAAAAAATTGAATCTATGTTATCATCCATCAAAAACTAAAAATTAATAATTATTGTATATCATAACAATACTAATAAATAAATATTATTATAAAATTAGGAAGTATAAAAAATAGACAATTGTTTGGAGTACAAGATTCAAATATTTAAAGGAAGTAAACAATTGACCAAGAATAAATATGAGTTAACATAAAAATGTATTATAAGATTGATTACAATTAGAAAGTACACGATATCAAAAAATAACATGGGAAGTATAATTTTATTTGAGTATATGTATATATTTTTAATAGGTTATATGGGCTTGAAAAAGGTCCCACATATATTATATCATAACTACATAGTGATATTATAACAACTTGGTAATTATGCATGCATTGCATGACAAGATTCAAACCTAAGTCTCTTTCTTGAAAGTTGTGGAATTTAATATATTGAGTTAATGCCATTTGATTATGTATATGCATATTATTCAAGTGGATTTCTTAATATACCTCTTGATTTAGGTAAAGTAAAATACATAGAAAAAACATTTTTTTAATAAATAACATATTTTAGATGGAATTATTTGTTGGAATTCATACTACTTTCTAGAAATTACGTGAAGGGTAGCATTCATCATAAACCATATGCAAAAGAACAAAGAAGAAAAATGGAAATATCAAGAAGACAAAATAGGATGGGTGGGTGCCCAACAAGGTCACCTCCAACACTATCTCATATAAGAATATCCCAATACTCATTGATTCAATGGATTAGTGATGGAGGGGTATTTATAGTAGATGGCTAATCCCCAAATTACAGTTACACAATAACCAAGGTTGGCTTAAGGCTCAAAGTTAAGTTAAGTTAATAAACCATTAATTAAGGTTAACAATCAAGGTGTTTTAACCAATCCCACAAGGGTTGAATACAACAATATTACTTGTAGGATTATATCAAAGGTTGCTTGAAGGAGAATGTTATCATATCAAAATTGAATGATAATACCAGATTATCATATCTTACAACACATACCTATAATATAATATTAAAGAAAATGAGAAAAGACATTAGAGATGCTATCATCTCATCCCCATAATGTATGCTTAATTAGAATGAAGAATATCTAAACTACTAGGTCTCCCACACAATTTAGAAGATTATAAAATTTTCAAGTAATGAGCCTTCATCATCATCTATAAGATTATTGAGATGTAAAAAAGTAAGCCTTCATCTCCATATGGAACACTACAAATTTCCCATAAGAAATATACTATCAAACCAAGATACTCCCACAATTGCTCTTTATGACACTTTGGGCATGATCTAGGTCAATTTTATCCACTAATTGGGGACAATAAATCTGGTAATCTTCTCTTTCCAAAAGTGCATGAGTTAGATCAATCATTCCTTAAACATGAAGTCATGACTCCACATTATGAATCCAAGATGTTGATATTGGAAATTTGAGCATGTTTTGTTGTCATTGATGTCAAGAGGTTTGATGTCCTAAGTTGATGGAATTAATGTCAAGAGGTTTAATGTCCTAAGTTGATGGAAATATTTGTGAGAATATTCTTCATGGTGGCACATGAGGTATAAGGCAGCAAGAAGAAATGAAGTCTTCTCCATGGTGTTTATTTTGCAAAGGTTAAAATATTCATTAATGGTGGCAAAAGGTTATCCTTAAGAAAATGCCCAAAAGGATTTTTAATATTTAAATTATAATATTTAAATCCATAGGATTTAAATTATTATAATTAAATATAATATTTATTTCAAAGCACCAAAGTTTGAAATCGAGCGTCGACGTCGAAGACTATGCCAACGATGGCATATTTATAATGCAAGTTGAAATGGTAAAAGTGGTTTGTTCATTGATTAATATTAAGCCCTGTTCGTTGATCGATATACAATAAAAAGAGAGGGAAACGTTTCAATTTCGAAAGTTGGGCAGGTTAAATACAAGAAGCAGAGGCTCAAAATTTTAATCCCATATGGATAGACATCCTAGATGGTTGTGGTCATGGCACTAGGGTGTAGCAGTTTATAGGACTTGTGTTCAAGTCATGGTAGAGGCAGTATAAAGTTTTGCATCACTTTGCTTTGTGCGATAGAGGATAAGGACAAAGTAGAGGCAGTAAGGGTTTGGTTTTGTATGGGTTTCTAGCCCACACAATGACCTAGCCATGGCTAGGGCACGGGGCTAGTAGGTAGCGCGGTTTTGATTCTCAGCAGAGGCGACAACAAGAGATTAATTTTTTTATAAAAATTAATTTATGCCCAAAGTCCAAAGTTGCTAAGGTATGCGCTAGCTAGGGAGATATAAGGAGTTTTGTGTTGATTTTATTTTTGCAATAAAAGGGGTTATGAAATGATTTCTTTTTCTTGAGAAAAATATTAAGTGGGTTTGTTTGCTAGTGCCTTGGGGTAAAAATTGAAGTGGTGATTTATTTATTCTTTTGGAAATGCATTAATGTCAAGTAGGAGATATAAGGTGTAAAATAAATATTTGCTTATGTAATTTGTGATCCTTGTTGATGAAATTTAATTTTCAAGATTAGGAGTCATAAGGTGTAAAAGTGGTTTGAAAAATTTATTGTACCTCTTGCATTGTGAAAAGAATTTTGTGGGGTGTTGTTAAGTTTTAATGAATTTTCCTTGAGATCAAAATAAGGGTTCTAGAATATTTTTTTGATTTCATTGAGCACATTTTGGAGGGAATATTCATGTGGATGTTTTGAAATAGATCATTGCTATCTAACCCTTGAAGTGGCACAAGAAGGATTGGTTGTTTGTGAGATAGATTTTGTGACATATCTTCATCAAATCAAATAAGAGGTATGGGTATTTTTCTCTTTATTTGAGGTGTGTTGTAGAGCAAGGTTTTCTGGAATATAAGGTGGAGTCAAAAGGGTTGTTTGGTAAACACTGTTAAAAATATTTGAGTTATGGTTTAAGACCTACATTGAGCATATTTGTTGAAAAAAAGTAAAACATCTATATTAGAGTTTGTGAGTAGATTGTGTGCCATTGGTTGAATAATTGTGCGAAGATTTTGAGTATTAGTTTGAGTGTTTTTAATGTGAATGAGTAAGTCTTTGAGAAGGCTTGAGGATAGATTTGTGAGCAAAGTTAGAGTAGATATGAGACAGAGTTTGGTATAAATTTATGAGAAAAGTTAGAGCAGATTGGAGATAAATTTTGATATATATTTGTGAGCAGAGTTAGAGCAGATTTGAGATAGAGTTTGGTATAAATTTGTGAGTAGAGTTAGAGTAGATTTGTGCTAGACTTAGGATAGAGAGTGGTACATATTTGAGATAGAATTGAGAGCATAATTTGTAGGTGACAGAGCAAAGAGGACATTAGTCTCCTGTGGAGAGATCCACAAGCTAGAGCAGTGGGGGCAGAAGCCTTCTAGAAGATCACCAGCCAGAGTAGTGGAGATAGAGGTATTCTGTGAAGAGATATCCACAAACCAGTACATAGGGAATTGGTGTCTCCTTTGGAAAGAGGTCATAAATATTGTAATAGGGATTTGATTCCCAAAGATTCATTGAGAAAAAATTGTAAGGAATATTTTCTCCATGGAGTAGCCCACATTGGGTGAACCACACTAAATCATGTCTCTCATGTGTGTGATGATGTGTACACTATTTATTTCTTTGATGTTATTATTGTTATCATTTGGATTAATATGCAAAAAGTTTTATCTTATACTATTCATCCCCACCTCTTAGTATAAGCTTATTTTCTTCAATTGGTATCAAAGCAAATTCCT
Organism: Wollemia nobilis; assembly: GCA_028583015.1. NCBI lineage: Eukaryota > Viridiplantae > Streptophyta > Pinopsida > Araucariales > Araucariaceae > Wollemia > Wollemia nobilis. Next base: position 172,761 of record JAQPPZ010002048.1, on the reverse strand, counting down.
TCATGAAAAGACTAACATATTGAAGGAAGATCCTACAAGAACATACATGACCTCAAAAAATAGATAAGAGACCATGATCGATATAAAATATGATTTTTTTGCTACTCTCAAAAACTTGGAAAAGGTTAGAAAAAAGAATTCAAGTTTGAAGGATCAAATCCAAGAGGATGAGAAAGCAAAGGTGGAACTTCAACAAAACCTCATAGAGCTCAAGGTAAATGTTGAGGGAAAGAAAATTGAACATGATATGATAGAACTATTAAAAGCAAAAGAGTTAGAATGCGAAATATTAGAATCAGAAATTGTCTCTTTAAGGAAGGAAGTTGAAAAGACTAAAGGTAAATTATAGCAAGACATAAATTTAGGGAAACAAAAATAGGAGTCAAGCTCGCAAGAAACAAAGATATCAAATGAAGAAGAGCCCATGATTTATGATAATACACTAGAAGGAAAAGGCATCATGAAGGAAGAAGGTAAAGAAGATCCATGGAAAAAATTCAATTGCAAGAACAACAAAAAAGAAGCACACCACCATATTATTCAAGGAACCCCAACAGGTTACAAAATATCTTCCATGGTTATTATTTTTCATGTAAAAAATATGGTCATAGAGCTATACATTGCACTGATTATATGAAAGATAATGTTGATAGAAATTTCAATTCTTTTGCATCTCTCATGAATGACAATATCATATGTTACAAATGAAATAATTTTGGACACAAGGCCAAATGGTGTAAAACGATATTTCCTAAATTAAGCAAAAAAAATACAACTTCAACAATTAGGAGAGAGAGAAAAGAGCAAGAGAAATAAAAATCAATGTTAGTACAAACAACTCTTCATGTGCAAGATTAGAGAAAATAATGGTTTCTTGATAGTGGTTGCTCTAGTCATATGATAGGAGACAAGAGCAAATTTCTTGTATTTAAAGAAATCAATGGAGGATCAATAAAGTTTGGTGATAATGGTTCAAAATAAATCCGTGGTAAAGGAACCTTGAGTTTAGATAATGGAAAAACAAAGATAGAGAATGTATTGTATGTCAAGGGATTGAGGCACAATTTACTTATTGTAAGCCAATTTTGTGATCAGGGGCACACGGTTACTTTTCATCAAAATAGATGCGAGATCAGAAAATCTAAAACTTGAAAGCTCATTACATATGCCAATAGTAATACAAACAATATCTACATTCTAAGTGAGATTAAGAAAGAAAAGTATTTCTTATCACAAGAAGATGAGAGCTGCTTGTGGCATAGAAGAATGGATCATCTGAAATTTGACAACATAGTTAAAATAAGCAACAAGTAGGCAATCAGAGATTTACCCAAGATAAAAAGGCCACAAAATACAATTTGTGCACAATGTCAACATGGGAAGCAAACTAGAACAAGTTTCAAGTCAAAAGAATTTATGTCATCTAAACCATTGAAACTAGTTCACACTGACCTATGTGGTCCTACAAGGACAAAGAGTCTACAGGGTGTTAGTTATAGATGATTTCTCCATAATTACTTGGGTAGCCTTCTTAAAAGAAAAACCAAAAGCCCTTGATAAATTCAAGGTATTTAAAGAATTAGTAGAGAATGAAACAGGTAGAAGGATTACGTGTTTAAGATCAGATAGAAGAGGAGAATTTACTTCAAATGAATTCATAGAATTTTGTGGATGACATGGGATCAAAAGAGAATATTCAGTAGAAAGAACTCCTAAAAAAAATGGAGTAATTGAAAGGAAAAATAGGACTATTGAAAATATGGCCAGAGCTATGTTAAATGAGTCTAAGGTTTTAGATAGTTTTTGTTAGAATAAATATTTATTCTCTTAAGTTCTACTAGGATAGACTTACTTGAGTTACCACTCTTCCATGAGTCAGGTGAACTCTCAGTTTAGACTAGTTCAAATTTGTTGAGTTGTTGTAATCCAATGGCTCTCAATGATCAACTTTGCTATTTATACAAAGTTGATCCATGAAATAAATCAATCAGTTCTTGATCTTCTTAAGTAATGCTTTGCATATCTAGTTTCTTGGTTTAATATTGCTTCTCAATATTTCTAACATGGTATCAGAGTGAGGCTAGTTTTACGAGCGTTCAACTCTTCATAGATCTGGTTCAGCTTGTCCTCTAATTTTGGATAAGTCTCCTCTGACTATTTCAGCTTTGTTAAAGTCATTTTTTTTATCTATACTCCCATATTATGTCTTAAAAATAATGTTGCATATAGATCATTATTCCAATTGTTATGAAGGATAAGAGAGAGTTTTTTCTTTCTTTGAAATATTTTTTGAAGAAAAGTTAAAGACAGGCAACAACTGTTTTGCTCCCTATATTTTTTATATGGTGTTACCTATAGTTTTCTTGAAAACACCACCCTCTTCATATTTAGATTTTTTCCTTTATAACAGTGCAGGAATTCATTCCTTTTTTGGACGAATCATCTCCCTTCACACTCATTTTGTGCAGGGAATCAAAAGATATTTTTTTTCGTTCATCAAGTGTCGAAGTGTTTTTCTCCAAGCAACCTTTTTTGCTGCCATCTCATGCTTCCTCCACTGACGTCTTCATGCTAGAAAGCCACGCGACCTTCACTAACGTCTTGGTGCTGGAGCCACATGACTTTCACTGACATCTCAGGTCGAGCATCTACCTTTCACTAGCTTAAAAGGGTCAAGCTCTCTGAATACATTGACGTCTTGGTGCTAGAAGGCCACGCGACCTTCACAGACGTCTTGGTGCTAGAGCCACACGATTATCACTAATGTCTCAAGCCGAGTGCCTGCATTTCGTTGGATTGAAAGGAACACAAATATTGCGCATGGTAATAGTTATTACTACCTATACAACATCAGAGAGAGTATCTACCTCTCCATCTCATTCATGCCATCAGTTTGTGAGCACTATCCGTTCACTTCCAAAATCTTCGGACTCCATCTGAAATATTGCATATCCGTTGAAGAACTGATCATAATTGAGACACTGCCATCAATTTCATGTCGAAGTCCAGTTCAAAGCGAAGTCCAGTTCAAAGTGAACATAAGAAGGGCACGCCAAGACTTGAAGACATCACCTCAAAACTCGCAACGGGCATAAGAAATTTCTTATATAACATCAGCAGTTGAGGATGAAGACCCATTCTTTTTCAAGCTTCCTCATTGATTCCCACTTGTGTCAAGGAGTTTTCATACGTTGTTGATCCTTTTTACATTGTTACCTATTCTCTAGAGCCAAGGCGGTTCATGGATTCTGGTTCGTCAGCAGCCTACGAAGGGATAACTGGGTGTAAGGTCGCACACTGGACGCAGAAGAGACCTTGGTATCTGTATCGAACACAGTCGTGTTGATAAAATTGGTGGATCCAAATGGAGTAGTTGCGCTCAAAATCTCTTGGTAACTACGTCGAACAAGCTCTCTTATATTCACCTCTGGAGGAAAAACACAGTGTACAATGAGTCCAAGACTTTAGTTCGAAGCTCCTTGGTGTCATTGCTTCACTGGTTCATGATGGTGTTCGACTATTCCAAATGATGGCCATTGTTTGAAGCATGCTCGTGTGCCAACCTCTGCTCGACGTCGTCAACAACATCATTGGAAGCTAAGAAAAATTATATTTTTTTATCTACTTTGGGTTAAAAATATATATCATCATTTATGTCATAAGTTGCAGGTTTCCAAAGGCACGATCCTTCTAAAGAGGCCAGCGACATTGGAGGCCAAACATTTGGTATAAAATTGGAGGTTCGAAAGCAACAAATTTTTTTTTAAGATATATTTTTTTACAAAAAATCTCATTTTTGTAAAAAACACTTCTTTGATTCTAAAAAAAATCTTATCATATTGTAACAGAGTCATTTCTTCTCAAAAGAAAGCTCTTCCTCTTAAGTTTTTTCAAAACCAAGTGGTTTAAAGGCCCCTCAAGGACTACTGTCATCTTTTTTTGTTGATTTGTGCCTATTTTGAGCACTCAACAAAGTGACAAGTCCATTTGTAAACTCTAATACAAATATTTTTTTGGGGGGAGGTTTTTTGAGAGGTGCTACTTCTTGCACCAATTTTGAAGAGTTAAGGGGGGATTGTTAGTGCTGGTCCTTTTTTTTCCTTGGATTGCTTCATAAGTTCCTTTTTATGCTCCATTCCTTTAAGCAAGCAAGTATAAAGAATAGTTTGATGGAGGGATCTAAATGTGGCAGATTTTTTGCCACATCATATCGTAGCTTACATCTCAATTTTATCTTCTTCTAAATGTTCAACATGCATAAATGTTTTTTAAAAACACAAGAAAAACTTGAAAAGAGTACATCAAATCACATACATATCCTTGTAATAGCCTATGTTCCACGTATCGTCCTTCTCATTAACTTATAGTTTCCCTCACGTAAGGGCGGGTAATTGAGAAGATTCGATATAGAGGTTTGGTTGATTACTCTTGCTTCATAAGCCTAGGTTCCACGTATCATTTCTCCTCATTTACTTATAGTTTCCCTCACGTAAGGGTGGGTAAATTGAAGATATTGGTATAAAGGTCGGGCTTCTACTGCCTCCTTAAAAACAAGTGTTTTTGCTAGAGCAAAATTGTATTCTCTAAGAGGTTCTTGAAGTTAAAGGGGGGATTATTGGTTCACTTCAATTTTTCTTTGGAAAAATGAATACAATTGATCCACTCACCCCTCATAACTATCACACATGGAAGCCAAAAATATTAAATCTCATTTCTCAAAAAGGGCTCACACACTTGCTAGAAGAGAAGCAGCCTGAATTTGAAAAAGAATATGAAATATTTGTTCATAAAGGGAAGATGTATGAAACAATGGGTATTATAAGCACAAATGTAAATGAAAGCTTATGGTTTCACATTTCAGAATGTAAAACTCCATATGAGAGTTGGCAGAAACTAAAGGACTTGTTTGGAAAAGTGGATCAAATAAGGTCAATGCAGCTAGAGGCAGAATTAACAACATTGTCTCCTGAAGACTTCAACAATATTGTTGACTTTCTCACCAAATTTAAAGAAGTCCTCACTCAATTCAAAGGTAGTGGCAAGAATAAAATAGAAGAAGAATGCATCTATCTAATTCTTTCCAAATTAAATGGTGTATTTCAAATTTTTGCAACCACCTTTTTATCTACAAAAGATGCTCTTGGTGCAAGTTTTAAAATGCCCTCTTTAGAGGAATTTTGTGATAGGCTTACTAGAGAGGAAACAAAACTTGCAAAATTTGAGATCTCTCCCTCTTCCTCAAAAGCCTTAGTAGCATCCACTTCCACTAAAGAAAAGTTCAAAAAGAAAGAAAGAAGTCCTATAACTTGTACACATTGCAAAAAGGATGGTCATTCTATGAACAAATGTTGGAAAAGACTACAACAACTAGAGGCAGCAATGAAGGATCACAAAATAGACATCAAGAAGCATATAGAAAAAGCCTTAAATGTTCAAGGCAAAAATACAAAAACTTCATCAAAATATTGGGTTCTAGATTCAGGAGCAACTCATCACATGACTTCCTCAGATGAGTCATTCACTTCAATCTCCTCAAGTTCAACATGTAGCATAGAAGTTGGTGACTCATCCTTTATCCCAATCAAAGGAAAAGGTGACATATCCATTGATGGTGGTTATATCAATAATGTTCTCTATGTCCCAAACATAGCTACAAATATCCTCTCCGTCTATCAAATTTGTACTTCTAAAAAAGGTAAAATAGTTCTCTTCTCACCAATAGGAGTTGAGATAAGAGACTTTCAAAAACCAAACTCTCTCATAGCAAAAGGATATATTGATCATAACACTCACCTATTTCACTTCAAGGGATTCAAAAATTCAGAAGGGGCCTCCTATTTTGTTGCACATGGAGATCTTGAAAGCAAAATTTGGCATGAAAGGTTTGGACATCTCAGTTATAACTATCTAAAGGAGTTGAACACCCATGAAATGGTAACAGGGTTGCCAAAAGTCTCTTCTATTGATGGAGTATGTCTTGGATGTGCTCTTGGAAAGCAACATCAAGATCCTTTCCACCCAAGTGGTTCTCAAAAAGCCTCATCCCCTCTAGAGTTAATCCATAGTGACTTGATGGTCTTCCCAGAGCCTTCTTTCAAAGGAGCAAAATATGCCTTAACCTTCATTGATGATTTTTCCAGAAGAACTTGGGTCTACTTTCTAAAATACAAAAGTGATGTTCTATCTCACTTCAAAATCTTCAAGGCCTTAGTTGAGAATCAAGCCACTTGCAAAATCAAGCAAATTCATACAGATAATGGGGGGAATACTTCAGTAATGAGTTCTCAAATTTTCTCTCAAGTCATGGCATAATTCATCAACATTCAGTCTCCCATAATCCACAACAAAATGGCATTGCAGAAAGGAAAAATAGAACTTTAAAGAAAATGGTAAATTGTATGCTTCACTCAAGAGATCTTCCAACAGTTTTTTGGGCTGAGGCAATTAACTGTGCAAACTATATTCAAAATCGCACACCTCATAAATCTCTTGGCCATTTGACTCCCGAGGAAGCATGGACTGGCTCAAAACCTGATGTCTCTTTCTTCAAAAATTTTGGGTGTACTGCTTGGGCACATATCCCAAAGAAGAAAAGAAAGGCTCTAGATAAGAAAAGCAAGCAACTCATATTTGTTGGTTATTGTGAGGAAATGAAAGCATACAAGCTTCTTGATCCCACAACTCATGAGGTATTTTTTCACATAAATGTTCAATTTGATGAAACATTCCCTAATAAATATCCTCAACCATCCTCTTCCAACATTAATTCTCTTGAGCCATCTCCAATATTAGAGCCTCAATATAATGAAGATCCCATTTTTGAGATAAATGATCAAAATGACCAAAATGAGGATCCTATTCTCCAAACTCCAACTCAAAGTCCTACCACACAAATTACTCCTTCCACAATGCCAAAATGGGCCCACACCATAGTTGAAGAAGCCACTCCTTACATCCAAAATCTTCCATCATCCAGATTAGGCAACTCCATAGGTTCTGGTCTTGTTTGTCAGTCCATTTCCACAGATCCTCAATCCTTCAAAGAAGCAAATGGTATAAAAGAATGGGATGATGCCATGGAGAATGAATTCTCTTCCTTAATCAAAAATAAAACTTGGGATTTAGTTCCTCTACCTAAAGGAAGGAAGTTAGTTCATTGTAAATGGATTTACAGAACTAAGTATGGACTTGATGGAGAAATTGACAAACACAAAGCTCGCTTGGTAGCTAAAGGTTTCTCACAAATTGAAGGTATTGATTATTCTGAAACCTTTGCACCAGTTGCCAAAATGGATTCTGTTAGGTTGGTACTTGCACTAGTTGCTTCCCAAAAATAGCATATTTTTTAGATGGATGTTAAAAGTGCTTTCTTACATGGGGACTTAAAAGAGGAGATATTCATGGAACAACCTGCTAGATTCACTCAAGACTCCTCCCTTGTTTGTAGACTAAGGAAATATCTCTATGGACTCAAACAAGCTCCTAGAGCTTGGTATGAAAAAATGGACTCCTTCCTTCTTTCCTCAGGTTTTTTACATTGTGAGTCTGATGCCATAGTCTACATTTGGAGAGATGAAGAAAAAATCACCATACTTGTTCTCTATGTTGATGATCTACTACTCATTGGTAGTGACATTTCTCACATTCAGACTATCAAAGACTCCCTTTCTAAAATTTTTGAAATGGTTGATTTGGGTTTAGCTCATTACTTCCTTGGGATTCAAATAAATCAAATAGATGCAAGAATTTCATTGTGTCAACAAAAATACACTCTAGACCTTCTTCAAAGGTTTAAGATGACTAATTGTAAGCCTTCTTCTACACCTTTTTAGTCTGGAGTCACTCTAAGTACTTCCTACAAATCCCCTCTATGTGATGCTACTCTATACCGATAGCTTGTAGGGAGTCTATTATACCTCACTCATACTCACCTAGATATTTCATATGTTGTTGGCTTGATATCTAGATTCTCACATCAACCTCATTTCAGCCATTGGCAAGCAACAAAAAGAATCCTATGCTACTTGCAAGGAACTACTCACTTTGGGCTCTTATATGAAGGAAAATCCATGGATATCATTGGTTACACAAATTCTGATTGGGTAGGTTCAGTAGAAGACAGATGTTCAACTTCTGGCTATATTTTTATCTTGGTTCTTCACCAAGCAGTAGCATTATCATCTACATAAGTAGAATACAAGGCAACAGTTTTTGGCTAGTCAAGAAGCTCTTTGGCTTCGTCAGATACTAAGGGAATTTGGTTTTTTCCATGACAAACCTATTACTCTTTGGTGTGATAATCAGAGCACAATTCATATTGCCCGCAATCTAGTTGAGCATCAGCGCACCAAGCACATTGAAATTCACATGCACTTCATTCGGCAACATATTTAGAAAGGGGAAATACACTTGGACTATATTCCCACAGAAAATAAAATTGTAGACATCTTCACCAAATCCTTTCCTTCTCCGTGTTACATTCAGTTGCAAGAGAAACTTGGAGTAAGGCAGATACATTAGAAGGGTGCACAAAGGTTTTCACCTCTCCTTTCTTCTTATTGTTTTTTTTGGAAGATGGTTTTTTCCCATGTGGTTTTTTCACCATCTCTCCTATATATAATAACATTGTACATGAGTACCTCATCAGGCCTAGTTGTCGGGACTCATTTCATTTTTGTTCAATGAGGACAATCTTCACCATCCGAAGACATGCCTCTTCTTTTTCATTTTTTATGGTTTTTCCCATGTGGTTTTTTACCATCTCCTCAATAAGAATCATTGTACATGAGTACCTCATCAGGCCCTATTTACGGGACTCATTTGTTACATTCACCCCTAGTATCACTTAAGGGGGGTGTTAGAATAAATATTTATTCTCTTAAGTTCTACTAGGATAGACTTACTTGAGTTACCACTCTTCCATGAGTCAGGTGAACTCTCAGTTTAGACTAGTTCAGATTTGTTGAGTTTTTGTAATCCAACGACTCTCAATGATCAACTTTGCTATTTATACAAAGTTGATCCATGAAATAAATCAATCAGTTCTTGATCTTCTTAAGTAATGCTTTGCATATCTAGTTTCTTGGTTTAATATTGCTTCTCAATATTTCTAACAATTTTTGGAGAGATGTAGTTTATACAGTAGTGTATATCATCAATAAAGCTCAACTAAGAGTAAATCACTACAAAAATCCATATGATATTTGGAAAGGAAGACCAACCACTGTAAAATATTTCAAATTTTTTTGAAGCAAATTCTACATAATATGGGAAGAGAAACATTTGGGTAAGTTTGATTCAAGATGTGATGAGGGCATTTTTCTTGGGTATTCCACCAAGAGCAAAGCCTATAGGTACTATAATAAAAGGACACATACAATTATGGAAAGCATAAATGTGATAGTTGATGAACAAACAAGGTCAAAATAATCAGTTCAAGAAATTGAAGAAGAAATTTTCTAAGAAGAATTAGGTGAAGACTTAGAAGAAGAAGAAACTCAAAGAATACTACCTAAGAATCCATCAAGGTATGTGTAGAAAAATCATCCAAGAGATCTAATTATTAGAAATCCAAATGAAAGACAAACAAGGAGGAAGATAATAGGAACTAGTGAGCATGCAAATATTTCTTTGTTATCTAAAATTGAGCCCAAGGATTTCAATGAGGCAAGAGAAGATAAGTTTTGGGTCAAGGCAATGAATGAGGAATTAGATCAAATAGAAAAAGTGAGACTTGGGAACTTGTCCCATGACCAAAAGATAAGAATGTAATTGGCACTAAATGGGTTTTCAAAAACAAGTTAAATGAAAATGATCAGGTAGTCAGAAATAAAGCAAGATTAGTATGCAAAGGTTATGCATAGGTTGAAGGGATTGATTTTGATAAAAAATTTGCTCCTATCGCATGAATTGAGGCCATAATGATATTTTTAGCTTTCTCAAGCTTCAAAAACTTCAAATTATATCAAATGGATGTTAAATAATATTTTCTCAATGGTGTCTTGGAAGAAGAGGTTTACATTGAGCAACCTGAGGGATTCAGCCTAACTGATAAACCAGATTATGTATGTAGATTAAAGAAGGTACTCTATGGACTAAAGCAAGATCCTAGAGCTTGGTATTCAAGGTTGGATAAGTATCTTCAGGAATAGGGTTTTAGGAAAGGAATAGTGGATAATAACTTATACATAAAAAATGAAGTAAATAACTAACTAATGGTAGTTTTTTATGTGGATGATATCATTTTTGGATGCAACAATGATAAGATGTGTTAGAAATTTGCAAAGAGCATGTAGAATGAATTTGAAAAGTTAATGCTTGGTGAGTTGTCCTTTTTTCTTGGACTACAAATTTCACAATAAGAGAAGGGTGTATTTCTCTCACAAACCAAAAATATAAAATAGATGTTGAAGAAATTCAAGTTAGAATATTGTAAATCAGTAAGTACCCCCATGATTACTGGATGCAAGTTGAGTAAAGAGGATGAATCTCTTGAGGCAAATCAAATATTGTATAGATATATTATTGACAACTTACTACATATCACATCTACAAGACCAAATATAATGCAAGTAGTGGGACTAGTGGTAATATTTCAAGCAACACCAAAGGAAACACATGTAATGGTAGTAAAGAGGATTTCTTATGTATTTAAAAGGGACTATGGATTTGGAATTTGGTATCCCAAAAGTGACAATTTCACCCTCATAGCATATACAAATGCATATTGGGAATATAGTATTGATGACAGAAAAAGCACAAGTGGAGGAGCGTTCTTTCTTGGAGATTGATTAGTCTCCTGGCTAAGCAAGAAATATGCATCAGTATCCTTATTCATAACAGAGATAGAGTACATTAAAGTAGTTGTTTGTTGTACAAAAGTGTTATGGATGAAGCAAACTTTAAAGGACTTCAATATAGAGCATTATCATCCTATATCCATACTATGTGATAATACAAGTGCCATAAACATTTTAAGTAATCTAGTGATGCACTCCAGGACCAAGCACATTCTGATCAAATATCATTTTCTTAGAGAACAGGTGATGGATAAGCAAGTTATATTAGAATATGTTATTACAAAGGAACAAATTGCGGACATTTTCACTAAGCCACTTCCAAAGGAGACTTTGAGTATCTTAAAGGAAAATTAGGAGTAGTTTTACTCCCACCCCAAAACTAGTCACCTCAAGGAGAGGAGGTGGGGAGGAGGCTGAGCTAAGAGTCTTATATTTAGCCCCAAAGGAGTCTCTTTGCTATTGATGTCAAAGGGGGAGAGATTTGAGTAAGGGGAAGAGTATTTAGTCAGGGGGAGCAGATTTGGAAAAAGGAAAAATGAATTTTTAAGGAAAAAGGGTTACCATCAATGACAAAGGGGAAGATTGTTGGAAATTTGAGCATGTTTTATTGTCATTGATGTCAAGAGGTTTGATGTCCTAAGTTGATGGAATTAATGTCAAGAGGTTTAATGTCCTAAGTTGATGGAAATATTTGTGAGAATATTCTTCATGGTGGCACATGAGGTATAAGGCAACAAGAAGAAAGGAAGTCTTCTCCATGGTGTTTATTTTGCAAAGGTTAAAATATTCATTAATGGTGGCAAAAGGTTATCCTTAAGAAAAGGCCCAAAAGGATTTTTAATATTTAAATTATAATATTTAAATCCATAGGATTTAAATTATTATAATTAAATATAATATTTATTTCAAAGCACCAAATTTTGAAATCGAGCACCGACGTCGAAGACTATGCCAACGATGGCATATTTATAATGTAAGTTGAAGTGGTAAAAGTGTGGTTTGTTCATCAATTATTATTGAGCCTTGTTCATCAATCAATTCAAAGTGAAAAGAGAGGGAAACATTTCGATTTTAGAAGATGGGTAGGTTAAAGACAAGGAGTAGAGGCTCCAAATTTTTTACCCATATGGATAGGTAACCCAGATGGTTGTGGTCATGGCACTAAAGCGTAGCAGCTGACAGGACTCGTGTTCGAGTCGCGGTGAATGCAATATAAATTTTTGTGTCATTTTTATTTGCATGACAGAGGATAAGGACAAAGCAGAGGTAGTAAGGGTTTGGTTTCGTGTGGGTGGCTAGCCCATACAGTGGCCTTGCCGTGGCTAGGGCATGGGGCCAACAGGCAGCATGAGTTCGATTCTCAGTGGCAAGTGGTAGCAAGAGATTAATTTTTTTATAAAAATTAATCTATGCCAAAAGTATAAAGTTACTAAGGTATGCACTAGCTAGGGAGATATAAAGAGTTTTTGTGTTGATTTTGTTTTTACAATAAAAGGGGTTACGAAATGATTTCTTTTCTTGAGAAAAATATTAAGTATGTTTGCTTAATAGTGCCTTGGGGTAAAAATTGAAGTGGTGATTTATTTATTCTTTTGGAAATGCATTAATGTCAAGTAGGAGATATAAGGTGTAAAAGAAATATTTGCTTATGTAATTGGTGATCCTTGTTGATGAAATTTAATTTGCAAGATTAGGAGTCATAAGGTGTAAAAGTGGTTTGAAAAATTTATTGTACCTCTTGCATTGTGAAAAGAATTTTGTGGGGTTTTGTTAAGTTTTAATGCATTTTCCTTGAGATCAAAAGAAGGGTCCTAGAACATTTTTTTTGATTTCATTGAGCACATTTTGGAGGGAATATTCATGTGGATGTTTTAAAGTAGATTTTTGCAATCTAACCCTTGAAGCGGCACAAGAAGGATTGGTTGTTTATGAGATAGATTTTTTGATATATCTTCATCAAAGAAAATAAGAGGTATGGGTATTTTTCTCTTTATTTGAGGTGTGTTGTTGAGCAAGGTTTTTTGGAATATAAGGTGGAGTTAAAAGGGTTGTTTGGTAAACATTGTTGGAAATATTTGAGTTATGGTTTGAGACCTACATTGAGTATATTTGTTGAAAATAAAAGTGAAACACCTATATTAGGGTTTGTGAGTAGATTGTGCGCCATTGGTTGAATAATTGTGTGAATATTTTGAGTATTGGTTTGAGTGTTTTTGAATGTGAATAAGAAAGTCTTTGAAAATGCTTGAGTACATATTTGTGAGCAGATTTAGAGTAGTTTTGATATAGAGTTTGGTACAAATTTGTGAGAAAAGTTAGAGTAGATTGGAGATAGAGTTTGGTATAGATTTGTAAGTAGAGTTAGAGCAGATTTAAGATAGATTTTGGTATAAATTTGTGAGCAGAGTTAGAGCAGATTTGTGCTAGACTTGGGATAGAGAGGTATAGATTTGAGATAGAATTGAGAGTAGGCTTTGGAGGTTACAAAGAAAAGAAAATATTAGTCTCATGTGGAGAGAGATCCACAAGCCAAAGTAGTGGGGTAATAAGTCTTCTAGAAGATCACTAGCCAAAGCAATGGGGACATAGGTCTCATGTGGAGAGAGATCCATAAACCAGAGCATAGGGGATTGGTGTATCCTTTGGACAAAGGTCCATAAACATTGTAATAGGGATTTGATTCCCAAAGATTCATTGAGAAAAAATTATAAGGAATATTTTCTCCATGGAGTAGCCCACATTGGGTGAACCACATTAAATCATGTCTCTCATGTGTGTGATGATGTGTACACTATTTACTCCTTTGATGTTATTGCTATTATCATTTGGATTATGAAGTAAAAAGTTTTATCTTATACTGTTCACCCCCCCTCTTAGTATAAGCTTATGTTCTTCAATTTGTATCAGAGTGGATTCCTTCGTGAAAAGCCTAACAAATTGAAGGAAGATGCCACAAGAACATACATGACCTCAAAAAATAGAGAAGAGGCCATGATCGATATAAAAGAGGTATTTTTTTTGCTCTTAGAAACTTGGAAAAGGTTAGAAAGAATAATTCAAGTTTTAAGGATCAAATCCAAGAGGATGAGGAAGCAAAGGTGGAACTTCTACAAAACCTCACAGAGCTCGAGGAGGGAAAGAAAATTGAACAAGATATGGCAGAACTGTTAAAAGCAAAATAGTTAGAATGTGAAAGATTGGAATAAAAAATTGTCTCTTTAATAAAGGAAGTTGAAAAGACTAAAGGTAAATCACAACAAGACATAAAGTTAGGGAAATAGAAAAAGGATTCAAGCTCCCAAGGAAAAAAGACATCAAATGAAGAAGGGCCCATGAATTATGATAATATATAAAAAGGTAAAGGTATCAGTAAGGAAGAAGGCAAAGAATATCCATGGACAAAATTCAATTACAGTAACAAAAAAGGAAGAAGCATGCAACCATATTATTCAAGGCACCCCAAAAGTTTACAAAATCTCTTCCATGGTTATTGTTTTTCATGTAACAAATATGGTCAGAGAGTTGTAAATTGCACTGGTTATGTGAAAGATAATGTTAATAGAAATTTTAATTCTTTTGCACCTTTCATGAATGACAATATCATATGTTACAAATGCAATAATTTTGGAAATAATGCCAAATGGTGTAAAACGGTATTTTCTAAATTAAGCAAAAAGTAAACAACTTCATGGAAAAAAAATCAATGGAGGATCAGTAAAATCTGGTGATAATGGTTCAACAAAAATATGTGGTAAAGGAACCTTGAGTTTAAATAATGGAAAAACAAAGACAGAGAATGTATTGTATGCCAAGGGATTGAGGTATAATTTACTAAGTGTAAGCTAACTTTGTGATAAAGTGCAGATGGTTACTTTTCATCCAAATAGATGTGAGATAAAAAAATCTAAAACTGGAAAGCTCATTGTAGATGTAAATAGAAATACAAACAATATCTACATTCTAAGTAATATTAAGGAAGAAAAGTGTTTCTTATCACAAGAATATGAGAACTGGTTGTGGCATAGAAGAATAGGTCATCTAAACTTTGATAACATAGTGAAAATAAGCAACAAGAATACAGTCAGAGATTTACCCAAGATAAAAAGACCACAAAACACAATTTGTGCATAAAGTTAGCATGGAAAGCAAACAAGAACAAGTTTCAAGTAAAAATAATTTACGTCATCTAAACCATAAAAACAAGTTCACACTGACCTATGTGGTCCTACAAGGACAAAGAGTCTATAGGGTGAAAGTTACTTCATGTTGTTTATAGATGATTACTCCATAATGACTTAGATAGCCTTCTTAAATTAAAAATCAAAAGCCCTTGAGAAGTTCAAGGTATTTAAAGAATTAGTAGAGAATAAAATAGGTATAAGGATTAAGTGTTTAAGATCATATAGAGGAGGAGAATTTACTTCAAATGAATTCATAGACTTTTATGAATGACATGGGATCAAAAGAGAATATTCATAAGCAAGAACTCCTAAAAAAAATGGAGTAGTTGAAAGGAAAAATAAGACTATTATAATTATGGCCAAAGCTATGTTAAATGAGTCTAAGGTTTCATATGGTTTTTGGAGAGATGCAGTTCATACAACAGTGTATATCATCAATAGAGATAAAGTAAGTGTAAATCACTACAAAAACTCATATCAGCTCTGGAAAGGAAGACCAACCATTGTAAAATATTTCAAATTTTTTTGAAACAAATGCTACATAATACGAGAAGAGAAAAATTTGGGTAAGTTTGATTCAATATGTGATGAGGGCATTTTCCTTGGGTATTTCACCAAGAGCAAAGCCTATAGGTACTATAATAAAATGAAACATACAATTATGGAAAATATAAATGTGATAGTTGATGAACAAATAGGGTCAAAAGAACCAGTTCAAGAAATTGAAGAAGAAAGTTGCTAAGAAGAATTAGGTGAAGAATAATAATAAGAAGAAAATCAAAGAATACTACCTAAGATTCCATCCAGGTATGTGCATAAAACTCATCCAAGATATCTAATTATTGGAAATCCAGATGAAAGACAGACAAGGAGGAATATAATAGGAAAAATTGAGCATGCAAATCTCTCTTTTTTATCTAAAATTGAGCCCAAGGATTTCAATGAGGCAAGAGAAGATAAGTTTTGGGTCATGGCAATGAATGAGGAATTGGATAAAATAGAAAAATTGAGACTTGGGAACTTGTACCACGAACAAAAGATAAGAATGTAATTGAAACTAAATGGGTTTTCAGAGAAGGGTGTATTTCTCTCACAAACCAAGTATATAAAAGAGATGTTGAAGAAATTCAAGTTAGAAGATTGCAAACTAGTAAGTACCCCCATGATTATAGGATGCAAGTTGAGTAAAAAGGATGAATCTCTTTAGGTAAATCAGACATTGTATAGATATTTGATTGGCAGCTTAATATATGTCATAGCTACAAGAATAGATATAATGCAAGCAGTGGGACTAGTGGTAAGATTTCAAGCAGCACCAAAGGAAATACATGTAATGGCAATAAAGAGTATTCTCAGGTATTTAAAAGGGACTATGGATTTTGAACTTTGGTATCCCAAAAGTGACAATTTCACCCTCATAGCATATACAGATGTAGACTGGGTAGACAATATTGATGATAGAAAATCACAAGATGAGGATCGTTATTTCTTGAAGATTGTTTAGTATCTTGGCTAAACAATCTCTAAGAAATAATGCTCCTCCACTTGTGCTTTCTGATCAAATATCATTTTTTGAGAGACTAGGGCATACTGCACTTAGAGGTTTGCTATTCCTAGCAGCGACTAGTGAAACCTAAGAAAAAATACCTAGGGACTCAATGCATTTCATATTTTTCGTTGCATTCCCTAATTATGCTAGCATTTTTACACATTCTAGAAAAACACAGATAGATAAAATAGGAAAACTAGGGGGATATGGGTCCTACCTCAGGTCCACATCTGATGAAGATTTGGTTCTCTATTGTACGACCTGTTTGATGCTGATCACAACTCTATGACACAGTGAAAATTGTTGCCCATGGGTCTGTGTCGTGGTGACAACTATTAACTACGATAGTCAACAACGACTAGCACCTCTCATCACAAAATACAAAAATTAGTGATCTATGGTATTTAATGTAGATTTCCCATCGTGATCGCCTTCTATAACATTGTAAAAGGCTAACACCTAATGCTGTAATAGTTGTAAATCATATAAAAATGGGCATTCATACACAAATTGACAAAAAATAATATTCAAATGAAGTTAATGTATCTTCCATTAATTTGAAACTAATCCATGTTACAAATCCATACCTCTTAGGGATACCCATTTGATACAACAATTACAATATGAAACATCCCTCGCAAGGGTAGGTGTCTTTCAGTGCCTTCTACAATGACATGAAATGCTCCAAGGTGTCGATGACCTTCTTCTCCATGATTAGAGGCATTTGTTGCCTTGAATGTCAAGACCCTGTTGATCCTACATTCAATAAACAACAAGAAACAAATTAGTAATAAAGGAGGCCTCTCTTGATGAGGCTTTTAGAAGAACATTGCACAAAAGATGCCATAGCAACATGAAATCAAGAAAATGCAAGAAACATGTTAAACTACATTAAACATGATAATTCTACCATCAAGAATGTAAAGGAAACATCAATTAATCTATCTAATGCCCTAATTATGAAATCAAAAGCATGAAAACATGAAATGTAAGCATTCTTGTCCTACTTACTACAAATGCCAAAATGAGAAGAAAGATGCCTAAAATCTTAATTCTACCAGACAAATGTCTCTAATAATGCAAGTATACACTAAATATATCTAATCTAATGCAAATGAAATAAAACCTACGACTAAAGATCAAGGAAATATGGAAATTGAACCTGACCACGGGTATTTTATGTGGTGAGCACTGTTAGCCATGACTGACAGTCATGGCGGAGCCAAAAATTCACTTGCCCTCCAAATGTGGCCTAGATCTCCGATTTCCTTGATGAATTGATGGTTCAAGGGTCACCTCTGTGTCCTCTGATAGATTTGGTGGTTGAATTGCTCAAATTATTGATGAATTACTCGTAATCTCATTTCTTGGCTCTTCTAGCCTCCTAGGACCTCCATGGCTTCAATTGCCATTTTGATCTCTCAATGCTAGCAACAAAGCTTTCTCTCAATGCAAATAGGTGAGTAATGAACTCGATAGGGCTTCACCGCTCAAATTCACCTATGCATCTCTCTCATTTCCCATTTTGGATGGGGGTCTTATAGCACCTAGGAAGGCTATGTCTTAGCTTCATGGAGAAGCCAAGATCAAGAAAGGGTAGCTGGAGCAGTTGGAGGGAAGCTTCTAGATCTTTCCACCCCTAAACCGCTCGGATCTGCAACCAATTGGCCATTATAACCGATTTTGGATCGGCCAAGGTCCAACTAATTTTTGAGGCTAGCCGCAGCTCTGAGGCACGGTCAGCTCTGTTAACCATGGGTGTCAACCACGGCTAACATTGATTAGGCCAAACTACCTAAATGAGTGGTTAGAACCACTGCTATACCTTGGAATCTATCCAAGATCTTCCATATGGTCTTCTAGCATGTCCCATATGAGTAGTCACCTCGACATGACACGTTTTAGGTGTCTACAGATGCCCCTTTTGAGATGCATTGTGAGATCAAACAACGTTGAGCAAAAATAGACCTCCTAAAATGATGTCGTAGGTTGGATGATGATCATTAGTCTGATCAACATTAGATGCCCCAGGTCCTAAAAAAGGATGCGCATCCTAGAATCATTGCTTCCAACTAGATGGAAGGCTTAAATTGAAAGAGCTTGCACTCGTCATCAGACATTCGGGTAGCTTCGGTGCTACAATAGGAGTTCGAGCCTATATATCCAAAAGGAAGAGAGCTACAAACTAAACTATCATATTTGCTTTTTGCCCCAGCAAAAGGGTAAGCTTATGATAGTCATTGGCAATGATTCATAAGACGAACGTAATTTTGACAAGATCAAGGGATCTACGATCAAGGGATATTCTATTGACTTTGATTATGATTATGATATTATGACTACCCCCTCAAGCGACGAGTCGATGAGGGTAATGACAATTAAATGAAGCGACGAGTCGCTTGACCACTATGAATGACTTTGAACAAATTAAGATTTAGCATTTGATACTTGATTAGGCCTAATCAGCTATGATTACAACTGTTAATAGTAATTGCATATTTCTATCCCATGGAGCGGTCTAGCCTCAATGGCCTTCTTAGGGAATCAAGATGATAACAATTCCAATTAGGCTTGTGTTGAATCATATTGTCGATGATCTGCTAAAAATGTCATAGGAGAATTGACATGAATACCTCATTCCCGTGGAGCAGTCCGACCGTCTGGGCCTTCTTAGGGATTGAAATGAAGCATATCAATTCCACGATGATTAAT
Source organism: Wollemia nobilis (assembly GCA_028583015.1). Lineage (NCBI taxonomy): Eukaryota > Viridiplantae > Streptophyta > Pinopsida > Araucariales > Araucariaceae > Wollemia > Wollemia nobilis. The sequence continues at coordinate 153,520 of JAQPPZ010002048.1, read as the reverse complement.
TTACCCCAAATGTCCTTATGGTAATTTACTCATCTTGTCGGATTGCATGGAGTGCAAGTCATTGCAACCGCCAAGTGTATAGGGTAAATAACTAGATACGAGGCACATTTGGATTTTGAATTATCTGATTTTTTTCTTATTTTGTGAATTTTAATTTTTTGACAATTTTGGTCAGGTGGGTATTTTTAATTTGGCATTTTACAACTCCTCACGATGGGATTTTAGAGCATTTATTATAGATTGCTAACCGTGCTTGTCAAAAGCAGCTAGATTTTCAAATTTTCCTAGCCGTGACTGTGACCCGCGATCGAAAAACCCTAATTTTGTGCCCGTGGGTGCCAACCGCAATCAGGAGAAAAATAGGAAATATTTAAAAAATTTTTGTCATTTTTCGATGTCATTTTCAACCTGACAACTTTGCAAACCTTGAGTGCTCTGAGAGGTGATTGAACAAGTCTGATGCGAAGTGCTTTTGCAACTCGACCTCACTACCACCTGCATTAATGGCAACCCAACCTAGAGGAGCCGGTGCTACTAAGGTAGAAGCACACAAAACCCTCGACCATTATTTATTTTTATCGGTTTTAAAATTAACCTCACTAAGTAATGGGTCAAATGAACATCATTAAACCATCGGTAATGAACCTCACCCTAGTTAGGTTTAGCTTAGGTTAGATTAAGGGGAGGGTTTAATTTTTTTTATTTTCTTCTTTTGGGGAATCTCGGGATGAGGAATGACCCTGAAAAGGTCATCCCTCCTAGCCATGGTTGGCAGACGTGGTCCCCAATTGGCAAATTGAGGGCCACGACTGTTGGTTGTGGTGGGATTTAAATCCCAACGGTCACAAAATTGACCGCCATCCCGACCGTGGGTCTAAGCCACAATTCGACACCCTTAGGAAAATTTTTTTAAAATTTTCAATTTTTTTTTGAATTTTAAAAGGCATTAATTGATGATTTTTTTTTTTTGTATTTTTGAGATTGTGATTTTTTATTCATTTTTGCCGTATTATCTTGCTATCGACCAAAATTTGACTATAATGGTGAGGGAATCAAAGATCCTTCGCAACCTATGTGGTTCCCTGACTCAAGTGGAGCAGGATTGGTTTGGGGCTATGGGATTTGGCTATGTACTATGCCTCCCCACCATTAGGGTCGATCAGGCCTACATGATTGCATTGGCCTGACGTTGGGATACACGGACCAATACCTTTCACCTATCGATAGGTGAGATGACTGTGACCCTTGAGGATGTATATCGCATCTTCAGACTCCCTCTGGATGGTGAGGCCATCACATCTTCATCGATGGAGGTGAAGGATGTAGTATTCTCCATGATATTTGGTGACCATAGTGATGCATAGACAATGACACTTGGACCACGATGACATCCACATTGAGCATTGGTACACACAAAGGGTTTTCTCTCGATGAGCAACCATATTTATGCATCTGATTATGCAGATCATCCTATCGAACACTTCTGGAGTGAGGTTCCCTTGGAACCTCTTAGCTAGGATGTAGGATGTCCTAGCGAGCAGCATTGACCATCCCTTGATCCTGTCCTAGGGGAGTGCCCTACTAGCATAACTCTATAATGAGTTGTACCAGATTACGTAGAGGAGCAGAGTGGGCATCGATTGCAGCTTACTACTTCATATCTAGGGGTGGTAGCACATTAAGATTGAGCATCCCACTGGCTTACCACTCGAGATTGGCACCATTACGATAGTGCATCAGTGCTATGCAACATGCTGGCCTCGTGAGCAGGAGGGCTTCTAGAGCAGGTCTCACACAGGGGACCTAGACTACTACATTGGGTAGTTTGCATGACTGTAGGTAGACTAGATTGAGTGGCACTCCTACCTAGATTACCCTCCATGGATGGAGGTTGATAGATACCTACAATAGGTACGTAGAGATAGATGGCTCCTCGAATGCAAGTTCAAGGTATGAGAGTTCTTTTACTTCTCTCTTGCATCACCAGATAGTTTGGCATTAGGTAAGATATCCTAGAGTTGCCTACCATCTACCATCACCTCACTCTAGAGAGGGACTTGACATGGCCTAGGGTGACTCCACTGGGTGATGAGGACGATGACTTTTAGGAGTCAAGGCTGACAGATGTAGGGACTACTCCTGACTATGACACCTGGTGGACGACCAGGGTATGGTGGGGCATGGAGGGCCCCTTGGGTAGGATACTAGATGATGTAGCCGAGGGTGCATAGGGAGTCAAGGTCGATCCTCATGATTATCAAGTCTATTAGAGGACTGAGGGTGGATGGGGTGAGGGAGCTACAAAGGAGGCACCTCAGATTGAGGAGGAGGGTGACACTCTCAAGGAGGGCGAGGTAGCACTTGATAGTGAGATTGGGCAGCTCAGGGCCCAGGTTGCTAGCCTACATACTCAGGTAGGCACTCTCCAAATATAGATACTAGGGAGGGATACCACCATAGCTACCTTAGAGGCATGAGATAAGGATCTATAGAAACATAGCTCACAGTATGGTAGTCTCAATGGTACAGCTATGAGGAGGAGAAGACTACTCTCCAAGCATAAGATTGCCTCAATATAGACAAAGATATAGAAGATTATATGGCAGTGTATCCTTCTACAGTACCAACTAGATGCTATGATGATAGAGCTTAATGCACTCAGGGTTGGGAGGGGAGACCCCTCTTCTTCATAGGTTGCTCTAGCACCTCCAACTACTCTAGTAGCTCCAATAGTACTAGCAGTGTAGGAAGTACCAGGATTTGTAGTGATGGACTCGATGGTAGATATCAGGAGACTACGAGCTTTAGTGTAGTAGCACATCAGTGAGCATGCATCATATGTTGCCTACATCTCTACCTTGAGAGGAGAGATTGAGCTACTTGGAGGTGAGGTTCCTAAGAGGCCCATGGCTTTAGGATCTCAGAGGACTCACACTCGGGAGATAGGCCAGTCTTCATCTCGCTCCAACCATAGGACTCACAGGTCTAAGAGGACCTCAGGTGCCAGCTCCAAATGGACTCACGAGGAGGGTGGAGGTGAGGGTAGAGCCTCTTAGACTAGGGGTGTAGGCCCTATTTAGTACATATCTATGATAGATTCTATTGTACCATTTTTGTGTGTAAGGTCGAGGACCTACACAGTTGTAGCCTATGGGTATTTTTGACATATGTCGATGTACTGTTTATTATATATTTTTGATACACACACACACACACACACACACACACACATATATATATATATGATCTAACATTTTAGACTCATTATATGTGTAGTTTATTATTTGTTTTATTATTTTTATGTTTATGAGATGCATATGGATGCAATGCTTAGATGTGATGTTTATTTTATGCTATATGATGTGATGTATGGATGACATGCACTAGCTAGATGATGGATGTATGATTTTAGATGCAATGATATACATGTGTAGATGGACTACTTATGATGAATGTATATGAATGCAATGTTTGTTGTTAAATGCATGTGTAATTTACTATACTTGTATGCATTTAATTTATGTTGTTATGACATAATTTATGCCATGTATGTATTGCATAATTTTTCATGATGATTTATGTAAATGGACATGTATGCTTTAATCACTTAAAACATAATGTATGAATGCAATATGAGTTTGACAATCTAATGGATGACACCACAAAATGTATAACAATCATGGACTGTAATTGCTATATCTTTTTATGAAAATTGATAAATTGTACACCCATATGTGAGATGCAATGATATATGGTTTCTATTCATAAGCTTTTATAAATTAAAAGAATATGGATAACATAGTCAGTGGCCATTTAAATATCATTTTTGACATCCATCCGGTATCTAACCTATATTATAAATAATTCTAATAAACAAACTCTCATAAAAGAAGTTGATATTTGATGATTGCATTGAAAATTGGTTGTTGCTATTTGGGAATTTTTGAGGTTTTCCATGAGACTCAAACACCCTAGTTGACTTATCAAAAGTTGTATACTGACCATACTAGACTTTTGAAAAATAAGGTTTTCGCTAGGATAGACCCAACTATTCATTACCCCTGTGTGTGCAAATGAGTATATTAGATAAGGCATAAGCATACCCCAGTGCCAGGCGGGATTCATTCAGCCCATTGCTATATTGGGGATCCTCAAATGTCTATCCAATCCTAGGTTTGGATTTCAGTTGGACTAGACCACTAGGCGATACAGGACACCTGAAGCTAGCTCTTCCACATTCAAACATTGGTCTGCACAAAAGCAAAATGCTAATGTATCAGACATATCATCGTGCGTAAGGTACAGTAGTGCTAACAATTCTAGGGATTCAAGTTCACTCCCTTCTTTTCTTCAATTTATCAGGATACTTGCTCATGTAAAGTGATAAGAATCACTGTTTATTTTGTACTATAGTGATAAAAACCACTATTTATTTTGTACTCTCTTTTTTTCTTTTGAGCAAGGGATTTGATACTGATTTGATTTCTGATAAAACTTGATCTTGATTTGATTTTACTTTGAAATTTCACTTTGGGATATTGCTCCTTCATTTGTAAGCAAGGGATTTATATGGGTAGGGAAAACTTGTCCTTTTGCCAATTGTCAGCATTTCCTGGACCGTCCACACAAGGGGATAAGCAAGAATAAAATTTTCACCTCAGGATACCTGGTCCCGCTTCGTAGCGTTCATATTTCCCTTGTCCTAATTAGGATTGTTTAATTTGTTGATTAGTGATAGGATTTTGATATGCTAAGTGCTATCAAAACTAGACCTTATCTACAAAAGCAAAGCAATCTTTCTACCAAATCTTGAGAAGACCACTAGGTATGGTTGAATGATCGAAAAACCCTAGTATATTCTTCATAGCAATAGGAAGGGTTGTGTTGAAAAACACAATTACTCACAAGGGTGAATGGATGATAATGATAGTGCATAGATGCATGATTGAAACACAAATGTGGTGTCGTTTGTCAGATTGTAAACACAACCTATCCTAATGCAAGTGCGATGGATGGATATGCCTAATGCAATGCAAAATGAAATGCATGTGCAAAATGAAAATGCATAATGCAAATGAAATGCAATGATGCAAATGAAATGTTTTTGAATTTTTATATTTTTCAATATTTTTTAGATTTTATTGCTTTTTAATTTTTTATGGATTTTTGAAATTTTGATTTGACCAAAGGGCTTACAGATGCCTTTGGAGCCTTTTAATGGGATGACCAAAGGGCTTACAGATGCCTTTGGAGCCTTTTAATGGTTTTAGGCATAGAACACTTTAATATGAAGGATGTTGAGAGGTTCAGGCTCTTCAATACCTTCAAGTGATGTCAAGCGATATGTCCTAGGTCCAATCTTCTCAGAGATGATATAAGGACCTAACCAATTAGCCATAAATTTATCTCACAGTTATGGTAGTATATTTGAGTTCTGTTGGTTCTCTTTCAGCATAAGATCACCAACCTCAAAGTCTCTCAGATGGACTTTGTTATTGTAAGCTTATTTTAAGCACTCTTGATAAACATGGAGATGCTCAAGGGCATTCACGCGATGTTCATCAAGTAGCATCAATTGATCTAGGTGAGCTTGTCATGTAGTGTCATCATCAATGAACTCTTTCAATGCGATGCACAACATTGGAATCTCCAACTCTAAGGGCATAATGGCCTCAGTGCCATATACTAGTGAAAATGGAGTTGCCCTAGTGGGTGTCCGAATGCTAGTCCTATAAGCCCATAATGCAAGGGGCAACTGGATGTGCCAATATTTGTGGTGCTCTTGTACCATATTTTTCAAGATGGATACCACTATCTTGTTTGAAGCCTCAGCTTACCCGTTTGCCTATGAATAATATGGAGTCACAAAATTGTGTTTGATCCTGTACTTGGACGTCAAAGCCCTCACAGTTTTGTTTTTGAATGATGTTCCATTATCCAAAATTATCTTGGATGGTATCCCAAAATGACTTATGATATTGGTGAGTATGAACTCAATAATACGTGCTCTAGTTGTCATTGTTAAGGGGATTGCTTCCACCCACTTAGTAAAATACTTAGTAGCCATAATAATAAATGTATGTCGGCCTAATGATGGAGGAGAGATCTTATCGATTAGATCCAAACCCCACTGAGCAAATGGCCAAGCCGCTTGAATGGGTTGTAAGGCCTGTGATGGCAGGTGCACAAGATTAGCATGATGTTGACATTTAACGCATTTCTTGACATACACATTGCAATCCTTCTCCATAGTAGGCCAATAATAGCCCATGCAAAGGATGCACTTGATGATAGCCATGCTGCTAAAATGGCCATCGCACGTACCATCATGAGCTTGCAAAATTGCCCAAGCTGATTCTTGGGGCTCAAGACAATGAAGGAGAACTCCATCGTAGCTTCGATGATACAAAATATCTCCTAACAAGACATACTTTATCACTTTCTGTTTAAATGTGCATTTTGCAACACGTGATAATCCCTGAGGGATTACACCAAGCTTTAGGAAGTCATGTATCTATGACATCCAGTTTTGATAGACCTCAGCCTCAATTGTCAAGACATCATGTTCCCCCTACGGTTTAACATTTGCAAATGTAGACTGGGAAACAACCTTATGGTGAATGGTGGTACCATTCCCCGTAGGACCCTACGAGATCAATGACCCCCAAGGTACCCTCTTGAGAAATTCTCTAGCTCTATAGAACCATTCATGGTTTGGTTCTACATGAATCATGTTGATTGACTCTTTGTTATCCAAAGCTTCATGCTGCATAGCAAAGTGTGACAATATTTTGACGTGGATGGTAGTAAAATCGGTAGAAGGATTCTGAGGGATTAAGGATCCCAAAGATGCCATAGTGTCTATGAATCTGTTTGATGAATGAGGGATTGCCTCGATGTCATACCACTCCAACTGAGCTAGATAAGTATCAACAAGATCTTTGTAGGCCTTCAGGATCGGACACCTACATTGAAAAAGTCCCTTCACTTGGTTGACAATGAGAAGGGAGTCACCAAAGATATTTAACCTTTTAATCTTCATGGCGATAGTTGTTTGGAGGCCCAAGATTAGGGCTTCATATTCAACATTATTGTTAGTGCAAGGAAAGTCCAACTTAAACGACAAGGGCATGGGAGCACCTTGTGGCATGAACAACACTATTCCTACACCACCCCCTTGCTCACACTTCGAACCATCAAAGAACAAGGTCATGTCAGCTTTGTTATCTGGTTCTTCAGGTTCGGGTGCTTCTAATAAGGCAAAGACTGCATCATCAGGAAGCTCTATGGTGAGGGGCCTACTATTCTCGAGAGGTGCCTCAACTAGTTGATCAGCTATGACTTGTCCCTTGATGGAATTTTGGCTAATGAATTCCAAATCAAATTCTATCAATAGCATGATCCACTTTGTAGTACGTGTATTATGATACATCTTACTCATCATATACTACAAAGGATTTTGTTTTGATATGACATACGTCGTATGACTTAACATATAATGCCACAATTTCTTTGTAGTGAACACTACTTCTAAACACAACTTTTCCATGTAGGCATATCCTAGCTCGTAACTCACCAAGGTTCGGCTAATGTAATATATGGCTTGCTCTTTGTCTTGCACATTCTTTTGGGCTAACATGGTTCCCAATGCAAAATTAGTAGTCGATATATATAGCAAGAATGGTACATCTGGTCTTGGTGGAGCTAGCACTGGTGGCATCGCTAGGTAGTGCTTAATCTCAGCAAAGGCTGCTTGATAGTCCTCATCCCAATTGAATGGGACCCCCTTGTGTAGAAGTCGATTCATGGGTCAACATTTATCTGATAACTATATGATAAATCACTTTATGGATGCTACTTTGCCCTGAAGGCTTCTTAATTCCTTGATATTCGTGGGGGATGCATTTCTAAAATAGCCTTGACCTTTGTTGGATCTACTTTGATCCCTCACTTTGAAATGATGAATCCTAAGAGCTTTCTTGAAGTTACACCAAATACGCACTTCTTAGGATTCAACCTGACATTATGCTCTATCAGGCGATCGAAGACCTTCCTTAGGACCTCTACATGCTCTGAACGTAGCAATGACTTTGCCAACAAGTCATCGATGTAATATTCTAATATCTTATGCATGTAGTCATGAAAGATATATGTCATAGCCCGTTGATATGTAGCACCAACATTCTTAAGGCTGAATGGCATAACCTTGTAGCAAAATGTCCCCCATGGCGTTATGAACGTGGTCTTATGCTGGTCTTCGGGCTTAATCTAAATTTGGTTGTAACCAAAAAAATCATCCATTAGGGAGAGCATTTCATGACCCGTAGTTGCATCTACGAGAGCATCTATGTTTGGAAATAGAAATGAATCTTTTGGTGTTGCCTTATTGAGGTCTCTGAAATTCATACAAATATGAATCCTTCCATCAGGTTTTCCTATAGGCACCATGTTTGATACCCATTTTGGATAGTCGATGGAAATGACAAACTCTACATCCAACAACTTTTGCAATTCATATTTAACCATTAAGGCTACTATTGGATGCATCTTCCTGAGTTTCTGCTTGATTGGTTTCTTTGATAGATCTAGCGAAAGGTTATGAGTAACCAATTTTGGATCTAGACCCGGCATGTCCTTATAAGTCCAAGAAAAGAGATCAGGTCTCTCTTTCAGTAGAGGGATGAGGTTGGCATGCTCATCAAGAGATAAAGTTTCTCCAAATTTAACCTTCCTTGGATTGGTGGGATCATCACTGATATCCACTTCAAAGGTTTCCTCTACTGACATATGGGATCCCTCCTCAAGCTGGTGAGGCGTAGGGATCAAATGGATGTCATCTACTAGGTTTATGGGTTCCACGTTGGAAGCATCCTCAACATGATAAACATCATGTGCACAGCCTAGTGCAAAATGAAAAGGTTGCAATATTTCTTCATTGGGGAAGAAATCTTCAGGCTCTAGTGGTGAGTCAACGCGATCCCAATCAATAGCATCTACATTAAGATACAATGGTTTGGATGGATCGGCTGGATTGTGAAGTGGAGTGGTCAAATCAATGGAGATCATATTGATGGAATGAATTATGTCTCTAGGACCACGTGCATGTGACTCTACATTTGTATAACTTCCATCCCCGAGATGTGGTTCTGGGGGTATGGGGATCTCTGGATCCGGTCTATGGATAGACTCAAAATTAGGTGGTCTTCCTCTGAGGCGAGGATGAAGATTGATATCTCTATACATATCCTCTACAGTGTAAGGTGCATTACGATGATGCAAGTAGGGAGGTCCCAAATAGGCTCTCTCCGTTTCATCTTCTTTATCACTATCGTAATGGACACCTTCACCGCTACCTACTAGAATTGGGCGATTAGGAAGATGGGGTCCCATGTAAGCCCACTCTTGATAACCACTATCATCAATGGAGGATTGCTCATCCTCAATGACTATCTCCAAAGGTAATAGATGACGTAAATTAAGAGGGCCTAGGTAAGCCAACTCAGTTTCATCCTCAGATTGCTCATCGTTTGAGGACTCATCATCATCATCACTCTCATACATGCAACTCGGTCCACCTATCTCAAATATGGACTCTACTCTATCCTCATTAGAATGATCTTCTAAAAGAATCTATCGCTAAGCTAGCATTTTGAACCTATAGGCCTGTGTCATCGGCTACCTCATGGATTTGTTCATCCAAGTTGTCTCTTGGTATATGCTCTGGATCGGTATCCACCAAGATGTCTTCATGATATATCTTAGGTGGTTCTATAGTGACATAAGACACTAATCGATTATCCCTTCGAAAGGCGAAGGGATTGGGGTGATAAGGATTGAAGTCGACTTCACCCTCCAAACTGAGGTATAGGTGGTCTAAAGATGCCACGATGAGTTCATCCTATCCTCCAATATAATATCCTAACCCGAACCTATCAGTAGGAAAATGATATTATGGTTCATAAGGCCTCCTGCACCCTTGCTCGAATAATTCAGAGTCCGTAACCATGCCAATGGTAGCGCTCAAAATATCGTAAGGTGTACTTTGGGTTAGAGAGATAATGAACATTCACAATGAATGGTTCATCATCATCTTCATCCATGGGGGTGATAGATGCAAGTTGGTCAAGCCCTCCATAGATGAAATTAGTTTGGTTAGGAGGTACCCCCAGTGGTACCATCATCCCTACAAGAAGGCAATGGGCTTGTGGTCAGCCCATATCCTATGCAGTCTCGATGATCGATGTAAATGTCACATTCTACATGATATATTCCCCCAATATGGGATTAACCAAATGAATGGTCACCTGCGATGCACAAATGACCCTACTGAAGACGTAGGCGAAGTAGGCTGAGGTGCCTCTTCGACTTCTACTTGAGCATTCTCTACTTCCATGGGAGTAGGAATCTCAACAACAACTGGTTTGGGTGCTTGCTTCATCTCTTTTTTGCCCATATTTACTTTTAGCTTCCTATCATCCCGATGCATCATGGATGCAGATGGTCTAGTAGAAGCAGTTGTCGTGTGCTCCGATCATTGAGATGCGGATGTTGTAGGTTTTGCACACACTTCTTTTATTTTACCTCTTGGCTCTTTGATCGACAATGCTGGCCGTATGTCCAGGTGCATTGAGGGGAGCATGAAATCCCCTGGAAAATCTGCTAGATTCACGTACTTGAATGGTTCTTCATTTGAAGGTACCACGTGAACTTGTCCCTCATGCATGTATTTAATACATTGATGAAGAATGGAAGGGACACAATGCATTTCTCGTATCCAAGGCCTCCCTAAAAGGATGTTATATTGCATAGCACCTTCAATCACATGACACATCACAGGGATGGTCTTTAGTCCAACCTAAATTGGTAGAACTATGGTACCTACCGTCGAGCATAATGCATCATTGAATGCTCTCAAGGTGAAAGTGGAAGGTACAATATGTGACTTCGGTAACTTCAAATATGTCAATGCCTTGGTCATGATAATATTGATTGATGATCTTGTATCAATCAAAACCCACTTGAACGGTATGTGATTTACACACGCAATGATGTGGAGCGATGGGTCCACTGTGACAGTGGAAACCGTCTTGACTTCATGATCATGAAATTGTATGACCGGTTCTTGACACTGTTGTACATGTCCCATGAAGTGTGTGAACACTTTAGGATCTTGAGACTGCACTTCTATGGACCTTAGAATATCCATAAGTATCTCCCTGTGCTTGGGAGACTGCTGAATCAACTCATAAATTGACAACTTCGTTGGAGTCATCTGTAGGTTTTGAACTAACCTACTCCTTATTGTCACCATCGGTCTAGTTGGTGGGCCTGGAACATTTTGGGCTGGCCTTGGAGGAGGCGCAACTTGGACTCTAATGGGAGCTGGAGGTTGATTTGGTATTTCATACCTCGCATTTCTTATGACAACATTGACCATTCTGATGAACCCGTGGGTTGGTGGTTTGATGCGTACTTGATTGACTTGGCCAATATTGTTCCTTGGTACCTCATGGTTAGGCAAAGAATTTTTGTAAATCCCCATATTTTGATTATCTGGTGCCTGAGGGTTGTCCACAGTTAGCTCACCTCTTTCTATCATGTTCTGTACTAAATTTTTGAAACTCCAACATACTTCGATGTCGTGTCCCTTTGCTCTATGGAAAATAAAGTACATCTGGTCCCTATACCCCTTTGGTTTGGGTTGATTAGGGTCCTGTTGGCATTTTTGCCACATTGTGTTGATTATTGATTGTTCATGCATAAGCTGTTGAAATTCTAACTCCTCTACAGGTTTTGATGCAAAAAACAAGCTAAGTCTGAAGGCTGTCGTGAAATCGCGACAAAAAATAGCATGGAGAGCCAAAGTTAAAAACCGTCGCGATATCGCGACATGTCGCGTTATCGCGGGTCGGATGAGGAGAGAGAAAACAAACGCAAAGTCGTCGCGATTTCACGACGTGTCAAAAAATTGCGGTCAGCATAGTCAACGACAGTAGGGGGTAAAATCGTCACGATTTCACGACGTGTCAAAAAATCATGGTCAAAATGGTCAACGAGGGAAGCGCAGCAAAATCATCGTGAAATCGTGACATGTCGCGTTTTCGTGACTTACAATGGGCATGGAGCAGAGCAGAGAAAAAGGTAGCGAAATCGTGACATAATTGAGCGACAGGCGATGAGACTCAACTTGGTAGCGAAATCACGACAAAATATGGCACATAGCCCGAAAGGCAAAAGATGTAGCGAAATCGCTACGTGTTGCGTGGTCGCGGTTCAGGTGGATGAAAAAGTTGAAGGCATGAACGGCGTCACGATTTCGTGACACATGAGACCAAGGCACAAAGACGTCGCGAAATCATGACAGGAAGTGGGAACAGTGGAGAATGCAAGCAAACGTCATGATTTCATGACACAGTGAGCAAGAAAGGCTTAAGGCAAAAAATGGTAGCGATTTCGCGACATTTGCAGGATGGAGCTGAGCAAGACAGAACTTGTCGCGATTTCACGACATTGTTGAGGCTAAGGGCAAGAAAGAAGTTGGCGTCACGATTTTGCAACATTCATGGAGATAAAGGCTAGCAGCAAGGAAATGTCGCGATTTCACGACACATTGTTGAAGAAAGACTAAGTGCAGAGAATTGTAGCGAAATCGCGCAGTGTCACATTTTTGCGGTTGACGAACAACAAAGTCCAAGGAAACAGAACTTGTAGCGAAATCATGACATGGTGGAAGTTGAAGAAGCACAGAGGCAAGAGTGTCACGTTTTCATGATTTGAAGCAGTGAAGAGAACAAAAGATGAAGAATGTCACGAAATCACGCATTGTCACATTTTCACGGCAACAGGGCAGAGAAAGAGCATAATTGTACGGACGTCGCGAAATCGCGCAGCGTCGCCTTTTCGCGGTTCAAGGTTGCGAAGGAGATATGGAAGCTGAATACGTCATGATTTCGTGACATGGATGATTTTCATGGTTTGAAAGTAAGAGAAGCGTATGGAGCAGAGATATGTCGCGATTTCGTGACATGTCGCGTTTTCGCGACCTGTTACAGTTTCGCACCAGAAAGCATTTCAAACGGTCCGATAAGGTTTTGCGATTTTCGATGATTAAAAGCGCTCCAGAATTAAATGTGTTGCTGCTTTTCGATGCGGTCAAGGTAGAAGAACGCGCCCAAGCTACCAGAATTGAAGATTTCCATTATTCGAAGCTGTTGTTCATGATTTTTCTAACGGTTTCAAGCATATTTTCAAGAACAACAATTTAATGAAGATGACCGACTCCTCCTTATGGCATTTAATTTCTGGTTTCTTCGAGGCTGTTTAAGGATATCATTTCCTTGTTTTCGTTGCATAATTTGTAGATCTCGAGGAGGTCCGTTTCATATTTTTAATGTTGCAAAGAGGCAAGACCTCTATATAAAGCAATGTAGATCTCAGAAAAAGGGTCGGGAGTTTGAGAGACAGATTGTGTGAAAGCTTTCAAGTTGTCTTGCATGAATGAAAGATATTTGGCCTCTGATTTTGAAAGCGTCTTTTTGTGTAATGATTTCCTTCTATTTCCATGTATTTCTTGTTAAGCTTGTCTTTCTGATCTGCTGTTAGATTTAAATTCTGCATTTGAATTTAAATATTGCTTGTAAGAAAGTAAGTTCTGGAATGCAATTTTGGAGGTAGTTTGCGCAAGGTCGTAGATGAATTATGTTGTTTTCTGTTATTATATGTTGTTCATACACTTGAAGGTCCATCTTGCTGAGTTTCTTTTCCCGATCTAACAAATTCGGCCTACGGCTATATTTCCCATCTCTTTCCATGTATTTCCTGTTTCTTTCTGCACATTTATAATTCCTTTCCTGCAACTTTAATCTGAAATCAAACTTAGATTTAGTAAGGGAACCAGCCCTCTCTGGAGATTGGTCTGGGAGACATCTCTTTCTCCCAGCCTTTCAATGTTGGCCGGGTCTAGGGTGCATAGTTTTAGAAAATCCTTTCCTGTGGCAGATTCGTGACCAACAGTTTTTGGCACGCCCGGTGGGACAGACTTCTTCTGTCTCAGAAAGATCCCATAGTATTGAAGGTTTAATGTTCGCCTTCATGCCATAAAGTTAGAGCATTTGGTGACTCTGCAGTACTCAGAAATCTCTGAACGTGGATGCAGTGAAAGTTGTACTTCATGATCACGAGATCAAAGTCTAAAAAAGTTGAAGATCTTGTTGAGTTTTTTGAACTTGACATCACAAAAAGAGGTGAGCATTCTAGGTTGGTTTCCCCATCGCTTGCATCATCTGCCATATCCACACAAATCCCTGGTATTGTTACTAGTTTTCCATCTTCTCAGTTACATACACTAGTTCCAATGGCCCAGTATCCTCCACCCCGATAGTTTTCAGCATGGAACAGCTCAGGGGCCTTGAATTTGCAGGCTCAAAATCCAGTTCCCCAGGCTGCTTTGAAAGCATTGCCAACCTATGATGGTATGGGAAATACTGCATACGAACATATTCATGATGTAGCTTCTCTGGCAGCCATTCACGATATAACAGATGAAGATGTAATGGTGAAGTTACTAGTGTTATCCTTGAGAGGAAAATTGTTGTACTGGTATCGATCTCTGCAACCAGGCACTATTGCATCCTGGGATCAGCTAGGAGAATTGTTAGTTAAGAATTTTCATGAACAGGCTGACCCATTTTCATTGTTGCACCAGTTTAATGCAATCCAGAGGCACCCGTAGGAGGCAATAGCAGATTTCAATGTTCGTTTCACCAGAAGCTGGCAGCGAGTGCCTGAAGGACTTCGCCCTACCCCTGAGCAAGCTACGTTTTACTACCTCCGAGCGTTCAATACAGATATTGGCTTGGCGATCAGGCAATCCAATGTGATGACTTTCCCAAAACTATTCGAGCAAGCACAAAAGGCGGAGGCAGACTTGATTGCAATCGGTAGGCTTCCCCCAAAGGTAGCAATGCCCATTTTACCTGATATTCCACAGCATTTATATCCTAGTTCTTTTTTGCAATCTATGTCTTCTATGTACCCTGTCCCATCATGGAATTCTAGTGCTCCTCAAATTGCACCCATCCCAGTTCCTCAGTTGTCTACTTCAACAAATCTCCAGTTGCCTGCACCCAGCATTCTGCCATTCCCCGCTTCCACTTCATTCCCAGCATTACCGGCACCACCAGCACCTTTGCCCTTACCAGCACCTCCTGCACCTATAAATCCTGATCCTTATACAACACTCCTGCAAGAGGTAAAATCTGCCAATTCTGCAATAAGAGCAATGGGTAATAAGATCACGCTTATTGAAAGGAAGCAAGCTGAGCGAGATTTCCAGCCTAGGAGATTTCAACCCCCACCGATTACTAGAGAACAAGCTGCTTCAACAAGCAAAGCACCCGAGAAGAACCTGACTGTTTTGGCAAATGAAGATGCAGTCCTTGCTGAAAGAACATATTGGTGTTCGACATGCAATGATCCCCATGGAGAAGACACCTGCATGGTTCATTTGAATTATGTGCAGACATTGGCTGCTAGTTCTTCGGGAGGGCAAGTCAATATGATCTCTGAGGTAGGCCATAGCTTAATGACTCCACTGGAAGAGCAAGTTTCGGTTCTCACAAGGACTGGAAAGAAGCCTGTTACAGTAGATCCTGCTGAGTTAGAGCCATTAAAAGTGCCAGCTGATTTGAAGAAACCAGTGAAAACTCCTGTGCCAGCATCAAAGCTAGATGCGCCTGTTTTACCGAAAGATCCTGTTCCACACAGAGTACAAGAAAAGGCCACAACTGCACAGGCAAGATCAGAAGCAGAGGAGCAAGCTAGAGAAAAGTTGAAGTATCCTTCATTGACGAAGAGGCTGAGAGTGGAAGCCACTCAACAGTATCGAAGCAGATATGAGCATCCTGTTGAAAAGAAGGAATCTTCTTACGGTTGCATACAACATTGTCGAAGAACTGAAGAAGACCCCAGCTAAGGTTAGTCTTTATGATGCATTGCAATTACCTGGGCGGGTAGATTTATTGCAAGAATCTTTAAAATCTATGAAGGATAGTGAAAAGGGTCCTACCCAGACAATTTATGCTCAAGCCTTAACCACTTCTATCACTGGTAAAAATAGACCACCCCCGTTTTATCTATCATTACAAATAGAGGGTTGGATCGTGCATAACTGCATGATCGACTTCGGAGCCGCTACAACTGTCATGCCAAAGGCAGTTTGCGAAGTTATGGGTATGGAATACACACGAAGTAGCCCTGGAGTCTTGCAGTTAGATGGTACTCCTATGAAAATGGTGGGTGTAATCAAGGATGTCCCGATTGTTTTACACACTATGCCTCAGATTACAGTCATTCAAGAGATTGTTGTGGTAGATTTAGAACCCTATTTTAGTATGTGCTTATCCAGAGAGTTTACTGCAAAGTTGGGAGGTTACCTGGCACTGGATTATTCCCACTTAGAAATCCCTTTCAAAGGAAAAAGACTCAGGATCCAGAATGAAAAACCTTCCTCTTTTCATATAGAGAAGCTGGAAGAAGCAGGAAAAACCATGCAGTCTGTTAACATGCTAACCGAAGAGTTAGAGGGTTCTGATTTGATGAATGAGGTTTTAGATGAGCTCCAGTTGGAAGATGGGTTTTCCATGCTTGATTTCAATGCCATGCTGGAGACCGAAATCGGCTGTTATTCTATCCAAAAACCAGAGGGTGGCACAAGGCAGGTATTTCCTAACCAAGATGATCAGAGTTCTGTCACAGATCAACTATGGAAGTTATATTTTGATGGGGCTAGATGCAAAAATGGTGCAGGAGCAGGTATTGTTTTGATTTCTCCTTCTGGTTTACAAAGAACATATTCATACCGTCTTACTTGGAATTGTACTAACAATGCTGTCGAGTACGAAGCATTATGCTTAGGCTTGAAAAAGGCAAGGAAGTTGGGAATCGAACAGTTATAGATTTTTGGTGATTCTGAGCTGATTGTAAACCAAGTAACAAACAGGTGTATTTCCAAGCAGCATTATCTCAAAGCATACCGCAACCAAGTTTGGGACCTGTTTGAGTTTTTCACAGCTCTAAATATTCAGGCCATTTCTCGAGAGCTGAATAAGCATGCAGATCTCTTAGCATCCCTTGGAGCAAATTTTTCTCCCATTGAGCAGGTAGTCAAGAAACCAAAGATAGTAAGGATGGTGTACAGGCCTAGTGTCCCGGATAAAGATACTTTCTGGTAGGTCTTCGAGAGTGATGAGCAAATTGTTAACTTTTTGATTCAAGAAGCTGCCACCATCGAAGGAAGAACCTTGGAGCACGAAGAAGCTGAAGGTCTAATTTAGTTACAGGAATAATCATATTCCAAAGGGTCTTATCACTCTAGAAAGTTTGTTTGATCAGCATGATCGGTCCAAAAAACATCGGATTGAGATTGATAAGAAAGAGTACATGGAGTTGCAGTTGGAACCCAATAAGGTCATTAAGATTGGGACTGATTCTACTCCTGATGAACTGCAAGAAATCAGGCAACTGTGTCAAGAATTTTTTGATATTGTGGCCTGGAGTTATGAGGATCTGAAGGGATATAATAAACAGATTGTTCAGCATACTATTGAGTTGGAAGAAGGTGTCAGACCCTTCAGGCAAAAGCAACGACCAATAAATCCAAAGATTGAGACTCTAATGAGGGCCGAACTTGTGAAAATGCTGTAGGCCAAGATTATATACCCAGTTAAGCACTCGACTTGGGTTGCTAATCTGGTCCCGGTTCGAAAGAAGAATGGAGACATACGACTGTGTGTAGATTTTCGAAATCTGAACCGTGCATCTCTGAAAGATCACTATCCCTTGCCTCGTATAGATCAGATACTGCATGTTGTGGCTAGGGCTCAACGTTTCTCATTGCTGGATGGATTCTCTGGATATAACCAGATTTGGGTTAGGGATGAGGACCAGTACAAGACAACATTCACAACTAAGTGGGGCACTTTTGCTTATCAGCGAATGCCTTTCGGATTATCAAATGCTGGGGCTACGTTCCAGAGAGCCATGGACATTGCATTCGAGGAACTCTTGAACAAGATTATTGTTATTTATCTTGATGATATGACTGTCTTTTCACATAGACGGGAAGATCACGGTTCGCATCTGAGGCAAATTTTTGGAAAATGCAGAGAGTTTGGTATTTCCATTAATCCAAAGAAGTCAGTGTTTGCAGTGAAGGAAGGTAAACTCTTGGGGCATGTGATTTCAGAAGATGGTTTGGCAATTGATCCATCTCGAGTCGAAGCATTGAAGAAACTTTCACTCCCTGCCAACAAGAAAGAGCTGCAGTCTTTCTTTGGATAGATTAATTTTATCAAGAAGTTCATTTCTGATTTTGCCCAGGTTGTCAAGCCCATGACTGAGTTGTTGAAGAAGGATGCAGAATTTAAATGGACAACTCAGAGGAAGGAGGCATTCCAAGAAATTAAGGACAGAATAGCGCGGGCTCCTGTATTAATTAATCCAGATTATTCAAAAGATTTCATTCTGTATGCAGTTGGGGAAGATGAAAGCTATGTCATAGTGCTCACACAAAAAGGAGATGATGGGAATGAAAGACCCATTGCTTTCCTTAGTCAGATTATTTTACCTCATGAGGCAAAGTATAATTTCATTGAAAAATAGGTGTATGCTGTCATGAAGTCTCTTAAAAAATTCAAGCATTTCATATCTCAGAGTAGGACAGTCATATATGTTATTCATCCATATGTAAGAAATTTCATCATTCAGGGTGAGATGGGTGATAAACGCACAGGTTGGGTCACCAAAATTCAAGAATTTGATGTTGAGATTCATCCGGCTAAGCTAGTGCGGGGTAAAGCCTTATGCCAGCATTTAGCAAAGACTGCAGCATCTGAAATAGTTGATTATCAAGTAGATGATTCTGCTAGAGATAACAGTCTGATGAACCTCTTAGTACAGGAACAAGATTGGGCAGATGACCTCATTGATTACTTCACAACTGGTAAATGCCCTTCACAGTTAAATGCCTCACAACGGAGAAGGTTTCATCTGCAAGCTCTCAGGTATGTGTTGCTGCCTGAAGGATTGTTTTTTAAGAACATTGATGGCGTTCTTTTAAGATGTGTCAAGGAATCAGAGAAGGCTAGACTCCTGGAGGAGTTTCATTCTGGCATATCAGGAGGACACTATGCAGGTAGACCAATGGCTTTAAAAATCATTCGGGCTGGGTATTATTGGCCAACCTTGTTCACAGATGCTTTCAGGATTGCCCAAGCATGTGACAAATGTCAGAGGTATACAGGAAGGGTTAGAAATGCATCATTGCCCCTGCATCCAATTCAGGTTGAAGCACCTTTTCAATAGTGGGGATTGGACTTTATTGGGATTATTGATCCAAATTCTTCAGCTGGACACAGGTATATTTTGACAGCTACAGATTATTTTACGAGGTGGTCTGAAGCTATTCCAACCAAGGTTGCAAATCAGAATGTGGTGATTTCTTTCATTGAAGGGCTGATTACACGTTTTGGCATTCCTGATGCTATTATTACAGACAATGGAACTCCGTTCATTGGAGCTGAGCTAGCTGAATTTGCAAATAAATATGGTGTTTTTCTGAAGACATCCTCTAACTATTATCCTCAGGGAAATGGCTTGGCAGAGTCCACAAATAAAAATTTGCTCCGGATTTTAAAGAGGTCTTTGGGGGATAACAAGAGATCATGGCACCTTCTATTGAATCAAGCTTTATGGGCAGATAGGATTTCAATCAAGAAGTCTATCAAGACTTCACCATACGCCCTGGTATATGGAAAAGAGGCAAGGTTGCCTGTTCATCTAGAGTTGCCAGTATTGCAGCAGTTGCAGGAATTTTAGGATGATGAAACAGCTATAGATTCCATGGATATGCGGTTGGCTCAGTTGTTACAGTTGGAAGAGCAACGTTCCTTGGCCTATGAGGAGTTTGCTAAGCATACACAAGTTATTTCAAAGTGGTTCCATAAGAATTCTGCTGATCGTCCACTCAAGGTGGGTGATTTGGTCCTGAAATGGAATGAAAACAAAGCCAAGCCTGGGAATCACAAGAAGTTTGATGCTCTATGGGAGGGTCCCTTCCGCATTGTCAGTGTTGGTGCAACAAATTCGTTTCATCTGGAAGATTTGGATGGCAGCCCACTTCCTATTTCAGTGAACGACTTTCATCTGAAAGCCTACACTTCATGAACTGTCAGTCCAGTATCACCTTGTATATAGCAAAAAAAAAAAAAAAAAAAATAGAAAAAGAGAAAAAAAGTATTGTTTTCATTTGTCCACTTCGGCTCTTTTTGCATGCGAGCCCGTAGGTACGTGTTTCTTTCTTTTTCTTCTTCTTTCCCAGCAGTTAGTGGCTTCCTCACTATTTCTTCCCTTCCCCTCTTCATTTCCCTCCTTCTCCTACTCCTTTTTCTTCTGCAGTAATCAAGCCACTGTTGTTGTTTCTTTTCCCCTTTTCTAATATTCTCGGTTCTTCTTTTCCTTTTCTTCTAACTACATTGTTGTTTTAAGCATTTATCTACAGTTCATTTCCCCATTCCATTCTCATTCCATAGCCTACACATTCATTGATCATCATTCTGTTTATTCCATTCACCTCCATTTTCCTTTCATAGCAGCTGGTAGCACAGGAGCACTCTGTTACTGTATCTACCGCATCACTCCTTCCATTCCATTATTCCATCATTCATCATTTCCATTCCATGGTCAGTTCAGCCAAATACAGAATTCCTTGAAGTTTCAGTCATTCAGCAAGAGTTGTTGCAGCAGTCTGTCGAGATGTACCCCATCAGCCAGCTTTCTATTCTCAGTTTTTCTTGACTCTGTTGCCCAATGGATTCAGGCCTGGGATTCGTGCATACAGTAGAACTGTATACCCTACGAGCCACCAAGAATGTTGGCATTTTTGCCACATTGTGTTGATTATTGATTATTCATGCATAAGCTGTTGAAATTCTAACTCCTCTACAGGTTTTGATGCAAAAAACAAGCTAAGTCTGAAGACTGTCGCGAAATCACGACAAAAAATAGCATGGAGAGCCAAAGTTAAAAATCGTCACGATATCGCGACATGTCGCGTTATCGCGGGTCGGATGAGGAGAGAGAAAACAAATGCAAAGTCGTCGCGATTTCGCGACGTGTCAAAAAATCATGGTCAGCGTAGTCAACGACAGCAGGGGGTAAAACCGTCGCGATATCGCGACGTGTCAAAAAATCATGGTCAAAATGGTCAACGAGGGAAGCGCAAAATCGTAGCGAAATCGTGACATGTCACGTTTTCGTGACTTACAATGGGCATGGAGCAGAGCATAGAAAAAGGTAGCGAAATCATGACATAATTGAGCGACAGGCGATGAGACTCAACTTGTAGCGAAATCGCGACAAAATATGGCACATAGCCCAAAAGGCGGAAGATGTAGCGAAATCGCTACGTGTTGTGTGGTCGCGGTTCAGGTGGATGAAAAGGTTGAAGGCACGAATGGCGTCATGATTTCATGACACATGAGACCAAGGCACGAAGACATCATGAAATCGTGATAGGAAGTGGGAACAGTGGAGAATGCAAGCAAACGTCGTGATTTCGTGACACAGTGAGCAAGAAAGGCTTAAGGCAGAAAATGGTAGCGATTTCATGACATTTGTAGGATGGAGCTGAGCAAGACAGAACTTGTCACGATTTCGTGACATTGTTGAGGCTAAGGGCAAGAAAGAAGTTGGCGTCACGATTTCACGACATTCATGGAGATAAAGGCTAGCAGCAAGGAAATGTAATGATTTCGTGACACATTGTTGAAGAAAGACTAAGTGCAGAGAATTGTAGCGAAATCGTGCAGTGTCACATTTTTGTGGTTGACGAACAACAAGGTCCAAGGAAATAAAAATTGTAGTGAAATCGCGACATGGTGGAAGTTGAAGAAGCACAGAGGCAAGAGTGTCATGTTTTCATGATTTGAAGCAGTGAAGAGAACAAAAGATGAAGAATGTCGTGAAATCGTGCATTGTCACATTTTCACGGCAACAGAGCAGAGAAAGAGCATAATTGTACGGACGTCACGAAATCGCGCAGCGTCGCCTTTTCGCGGTTCAAGGTTGCGAAGGAGATATGGAAGCCGAATACGTCACGATTTCGTGACATGGTTGATTTTCGCGGTCCAAAGTAAGAAAAGCGTACGGAGTAGAGATATGTCGCGATTTCGTGACATGTCGCGTTTTCGCGACCTATTACAGTTTCGCGCCAAAAAGCAGTTCAAACGGTCCGATAAGGTTTTGCGATTTTCGATGATTAAAAGCGCTCCAGAATTAAATGTGTTGCTGCTTTCCGATGCGGTCAAGGTAGAAGAACGTGCCCAAGCTACCAGAATTGAAGATTTCCATTATTCGAAGCTGTTGTTCATGATTTTTCTAATGGTTTCAAGCATATTTTCAAGAACAACAATTTAATGAAGACGACCGACTCCTCCTTATGGCATTTAATTTCTGGTTTCTCCGAGGCTGTTTAAGGATATCATTTCCTTGTTTTCATTGCATAATTTGTAGATCTCGAGGAGGTCCGTTTCATATTTTTAATGCTGCAAAGAGGCAAGACCTCTATATAAAGCAATGTAGATCTCAGAAAAAGTGTCGGGAGTTTGAGAGACAGTTGTGTGAAAG
This sequence comes from Wollemia nobilis, assembly GCA_028583015.1. Lineage (NCBI taxonomy): Eukaryota > Viridiplantae > Streptophyta > Pinopsida > Araucariales > Araucariaceae > Wollemia > Wollemia nobilis. The sequence continues at coordinate 130,837 of JAQPPZ010002048.1, read as the reverse complement.
CTTTCAAGTTGTCTTGCATGAATAAAAGAGATTTGGCCTCTGATTTTGCAAGCGTCTTTCTGTGTAATGATTTCCTTCTATTTCCATGTATTTCCTAAGTTAAGCTCGTCTTTCCAATCTGTTGTTAGATTCAAATTCTGCATTTGAATTTGAATATTGCTTAGAAGAAAGTGAGTTCTGGAATGCCATCCTGGAGGTAGTTTGCGCAAGGTCGTAAGTGGATTATGTTGTGTTCTGTTATTATATGTTGTTCATACACTTGAAGTTCCATCTTGCTGAGTTTCTTTTCCCCGATCTAACAAATTCGGCCTACGGCTATATTTCCCATCTCTTTCCGTAATTTCCTGTTTCTTTCTACATTTATAATTCCTTTCCAGCAACTTTAATCTGAAATCAACTTAGTTTTAGTAAGGGAACCAGCCCTCTCTGGAGATTGGTCTGGGAGACATCTCTTTCTCCCAGCCTTTCAATGTTGGCCGGGTCTAGGGTGCATAGTTTTTAGAAAATCCTTTCCTGTGGCAGATTCGTGACCAACAGTTTTTGGCACGCCCGATGGGACAGACTTTTTCTGTCTCAGAAAGATCCCATAGTATTGAAGGTTTAATGTTCACCTTCATGCCGTAAAGTTAGAGCATTTGGTGACTCTGCAGTACTCAAAATCTCCTGAACATGGATGCAGTGAAAGCTGTACTTCATGATCACGAGATCAAAGTCTAAAAAAGTTGAAGATCTTGTTGAGTTTTTTGAACTTGACATCACAAAAAAAGGTGAACACTCTAGGTTGGTTTCCCCATCGCTTGCATCATCTGCCATATCCACACAAATCCCCGGTATTGTTACTAGTTTTCCATCTTCTCAGTTACATACACTAGTTCCAATGGCCCAATATCCTCCACCTCCGACGATTTTTAGCATGGAACAGCTCGGGGGCCTTGAATTTGCAGGCTCAAAATCTAGTTCCCCAGGCTGCTTTGAAAGCATTGCCAACCTATGATGGTATGGGAAAGACTGCATACGAACATATTCATGATGTAGCTTCTCTGGAAGCCATTCATGATATAACAAACGAAGATGTGATGGTGAAGCTCTTAGTGTTATCCTTAAGAGGAAAATTGCTGTACTGGTATCGATCTCTACAACCAGGCACTATTGCATCCTGGGATTAGCTAGGAGAACTGTTAGTTAAGAATTTTCATGAACAGGCTGACCCATTTTCATTGTTGCACCAGTTTAATGCAATCCAGAGGCACCCGTAGGAGGCAATAGAAGATTTCAATGTTCGTTTCACCAGAAGTTGGTAGCGAGTGCCTGAAGGACTTTGCCCTACCCCTGAGCAAGCTACGTTTTACTACCTCCGAGCGTTCAATACAAACATTGGCTTGGCGATCAGGCAGTCCAATGTGATGACTTTCTCGAAACTATTCGAGCAAGCACAAAAGGCAGAGGCAAACTTGATTGCAATCGGTAGGCTTCCCCCAAAGGTAGCAATGCCCATTTTACCTGATATTCCACAACATTTATATCCTAGTTCTTTTTCACAATCTATGTCTTCTATGTACCCTGTCCCATCATGGAATTCTAGTGCTCCTCAAATTGCACCCATCCCAGTTCCTCAGCTGTCTACTTCAGAAAATCTTCAGTTGCCTGCACCCAACATTCTGCCATTCCTCGCTTCCACTTCATTCCCAGCATTACTGGCACCTCCTGCACCTATAAATCCTGATCCTTATACAACACTCCTGCAAGAGGTAAAATCTACCAATTCTGCAATAAGAGCAATGGGTAATAAGATCACGCTTATTGAAAGGAAGCAAGCTGAGCGAGATTTCCAACCTAGGAGATTTCAACCCCCGCCGATTACTAGAGAACAAGCTGCTTCAACAAGCAAAGCACCCGAGAAGAACCTGATTGTTTTGGCAAATGAAGATGCAGTCCTTGTTGAAAGAACATATTGGTGTTCGACATGCAATGATCCCCATGGAGAAGACACCTGCATGGTTCATTTGAATTACATGTAGACATTGGCTTCTAGTTCTTCGGGAGGGCAAGTCAATATGATCTCTGAGGCAGGCCATAGCTTAATGACTCCACTGGAAGAGCAAGTTTCAGTTCTCACAAGGACTAGAAGGAAGCCTGTTACAGTAGATCCTGCTGAGTTAGAGCCATTAAAAGTTCCAGCTGATCTGAAGAAAATAGTGAAAACTCCTATGCAAGCATCAAAGCTAGATACACCTATTTTACCAAAAGATCCTGTTCCACACAGAGTACAAGAAAAGGCCACAACTGCATAGGCAAGATCAAAAGCAGAGGAGCAAGCTAGAGAAAAGTTGAAGTACCCTTCATTGATGAAGAGGCTAAGAGTGGAAGCCACTCAGCAGTATCGAAGCAGATATGAACATCCCGTTGAAAAGAAGGAATCTGCTGCGGTTGCATACAACATTGTCGAAGAACTGAAGAAGACCCCAGCTAAGGTTAGTCTTTATGATGCATTGCAATTGCCTGGGCAGGTAGATTTATTGCAAGAATCTTTAAAATATGTGAAGGATAGTGAAAAGGGTCCTACCTAGACAATTTATGCTCAAGCCTTAACCACTTCTATCACTGGTAAAAATAGACCGCCCCCGTTTTATCTATCATTACAAATAGAGGGTTGGATCGTGCATAACTGCATGATCGACTCTGGAGCCGCTACAACTGTCATGCCAAAGGTAGTTTGCGAAGTTATGGGTATGGAATACACACGAAGTAGCCCTGGAGTCTTGTAGTTAGATGGTACTCCTATAAAAATGATGGGTGTAATCAAGGATGTCCCAATTGTTTTACACACTATGCCTCAGATTACAGTCATTCAAGAGATTTTTGTGGTAGATCTAGAACCCTATTTTAGTATGTGCTTATCCAGAGAGTTTACTGCAAATTTGGGAGGTTACCTGGCACTAGATTATTCCCACTTAGAAATCCCTTTTCAAAGGAAAAAGACTCAGGATCCAGAATGAAAAACCTTCCTCTTTTCATATAGAGAAGCTGGAAGAAGCAGGAAAGACCATGCAGTCTGTTAACATGCTAACCGAAGAGTTAGAGGGTTCTAATTTGATGAATGAGGTTTTAGATGAGCTTCAGTTAGAAGACGGGTTTTCCATGCTTGATTTCAACGCCATGTTGGAGACCGAAATCGGCTGTTATTCTATCCAAAAACCAGAGGATGGCACAAGGCAGGTATTTCCTAACCAAGATGATCAAAATTCTTTCATGGATCAACTATGGAAGTTATATTTTGATGGGGCTAGATGCAAAAATGGTGCAGGAGCAGGTATTGTTTTGATTTCTCCTTTTGGTTTACAAAGAACATATTCATACCATATTACTTGGAATTGTACTAACAATGCTGTCGAGTACGAAGCATTATGCTTAGGCTTGAAAAAGGTAAGGAAGTTGGGAATCGAACAGTTATAGATTTTTGGTGATTTTGAGTTGATTGTAAACCAAGTAACAAACAAGTGTATTTCCAAGCAGCATTATCTCAAAGCATACCGCAACCAAGTTTGGGACCTGTTTGAGTTTTTTGCAACTCTGAATATTCAGGCCATTTCTCGAGAGCTGAATAAGCATGCAGATCTCTTAGCATCCCTTGGAGCAAATTTTTCTCCCATTGAGCAGGTAGTCAAGAAACCAAAGACAGTAAGGATGGTGTACAGGCCTAGTGTCCCGGATAAAGATACTTTCTGGAAGGTCTTCGAGAGTGATGAGAAAATTGTTAACTTTTTGATTCAAGAAGCTGCCACCATCGAAGGAAGAACCTTGGAGCATGAAGAAGCTGAAGGTCTAATTCAGTTATGGAATAATCATATTCCGAAGGGTCTTATCACTCTAGAAAGTTTGTTTGATCAGCATGATCGGTCCAAAAAACATCGGATTGAGATTGATAAGAAAGAGTACATGGAGTTGCAGTTGGAACCCAATAAGGTCATTAAGATTGGAACTGATTCTACTCCTAATGAACTACAAGAAATCAGGCAACTGTGTCAAGAATTTTCTGATATTGTGGCCTGGAGTTATGAGGATCTGAAGGGATATAATAAATAGATTTTTCAGCATACTATTGAGTTGGAAGAAGGTGTCAGACCCTTCAGGCAAAAGTAGCGACTAGTAAATCCAAATATTGAGACTCTAATGAGGGCCGAGCTTGTGAAAATGCTATAGGCCAAGATTATATACCCGGTTAAGCACTCGACTTGGGTTGCTAATCTGGTCTCGATTCAAAAGAAGAATGGAGACATACGACTATGTGTAGATTTTCGAAATCTGAACCGTGCATCTCTGAAAGATCACTATCCCTTGCCTCGTATAGATCAGATACTACATGTTGTGGCTGGGGCTCAACGTTTCTCATTGCTGGATGGATTCTTTGGATATAACCAGATTTGGGTTAGGGATGAGGACCAGTACAAGACAACATTCACAACTAAGTGGGGCACTTTTTCTTATCAATGAATGCCTTTCGGATTATCAAATGCTGGGGCTACGTTCCAGAGAGCCATGGACATTGCATTCGAGGAACTCTTGAACAAGATTATTATTATTTATCTCGATGATATGACTGTCTTTTCACATAGACGGGAAGATCATGGTTCGCATCTGAGGCAAATTTTTGGAAAATGTAGAGAGTTTGGTATTTCCATTAATCCAAAGAAGTCAGTGTTTGTAGTGAAGGAAGGTAAACTCTTGGGGCATGTTATTTCAGAAGATGGTTTGGCAATTGATCCATCTCAAGTCGAAGCATTGAAGAAACTTTCACTCCCTGCCAACAAGAAAGAGCTGCAGTCTTTCTTTGGACAAATTAATTTTATTAGGAAGTTCATTTCAGATTTTGCCCAGGTTGTCAAGCCAATGAATGAGTTGTTGAAGAAGGATGCAGAATTTAAATGGACGACTCAGAGGAAGGAGGCATTCCAGGAAATTAAGGATAGAATAGCGCAGGCTCCTGTATTAATTAATCCAGATTATTCAAAAGATTTCATTTTGTATGCAGTTGGGGAAGATGAAAGCTATACCGCAGTACTCACACAAAAGGGAAATGATGGTAATGAAAGGCCCATTGCTTTCCTTAGTCGATTATTTTACCTCATGAGGCAAAGTATAATTTCATTGAAAAATAGGTGTATGTTGTCATGAAGTCTCTTAAAAAATTCAAGCATTTCATATCTCAGAGTAGGACGGTCATCTATGTTATTCATCCAGATGTAAGGAATTTTATTATTTAGGGTGAGATGGGTGATAAACGCACAGGTTGGGTCACCAAAATTCAAGAATTTGATGTTGAGATTCATCCGGCTAAGCTAGTGCGGGGTAAAGCCTTATGCCAGCATTTAGCAAAGACTGCAGCATCTAAAATAGTTGATTATCAAGCAGATGATTCTGCTAGAGATAACAGTCTGATGAACCTTTTAGTACAGGAACAAGATTGGGCAGATGACCTCATTGATTACTTCACAACTGGTAAATGCCCTTCACAGTTAAATGCCTCACAACGAAGAAGGTTTCGTCTGCAAGCTCTCAGGTATGTGTTGTTGCCTGAAGGATTGTTTTTTAATAACATTGATGGTGTTCTTTTAAGGTGTGTCAAGGAATTAGATAAGGCTAGACTCCTGGAGGAGTTTCATTCTAGCATATCAAGAGGACACTATGCAGGTAGACCAATGGCTTTAAAAATCATTTGGGCTAGGTATTATTGGCCAATCTTGTTCACAGATGCTTTCAGGATTGCCCAAGCATGTGACAAATGTTAGAGGTATACATGAAGGGTTAGAAATGCATCATTGCCCCTACATCCAATTCAGGTTGAAGCACATTTTCAGCAGTGGGGATTGGACTTTATTGGGATTATTGATCCAAATTCTTCAGCTGGACACAGGTATATTTTGACAGCTATAGTTTATTTTACGAGGTGGTCTGAAGCTATTCCAACCAGGGTTGCAAATCAGAATGTGGTGATTTCTTTCATTGAAGGGCTGATTACACGTTTTGGCATTCCTGATGATATTATTACAGACAATGGAACTTTGTTCATTGGAGTTGAACTAGCTGAATTTGCAAATAAATATGGTGTTTTTCTAAAGACATCTTCTAACTATTATCCTCAGGGAAATGGCTTGGTAAAGTCCACAAATAAAAATTTGCTTCGGATTTTAAAGAGGTCTTTGGGGGATAACAAGAGATCATGGCACCTTCTACTGAATCAAGCTTTATGGGCAGATAGGATTTCAATCAAGAAGTCTATCAAGACTTCACCATACGCCCTGGTATATGAAAAAGAGGCAAGGCTTCCTGTTCATTTAGAATTGCCAATATTGCAACAGTTGCAGGAATTTTAGGATGATAAAACAGCTGTAGATTCCATGGATATGCGGTTGGCTCAGTTGTTATAGTTGGAAGAGCAACGTTCCTTGGCTTATGAGGAGTTTTCTAAACATACACAAATTATTTCAAAATGGTTCCATAAGAATTCTGCTGATCGTCCACTCAATGTGGGTGATTTGGTCCTGAAATGGAATGAAAACAAATCCAAGCCTGGGAATCACAAGAAGTTTTATGCTCTATGGGAGGGTCCCTTCCACATTTTCAGTGTTGGTGCAACAAATTCATTTCATCTGGAAGATTTGGATGGCAGCCCAATTCCTATTTCAGTGAACGAATTTCATCTGAAAGCCTACACTTCATGAACTGTCAGTCCAATATCACCTTGTATATAGCAAAACAAAAAAAAAAAAGAAAAAACAGAAAAAGAGAAAAAAAAGTATTGTTTTCCACTTCGGCTCTTTTTGCATGCGAGCCCGTAGGTACGTGTTTTCCATTTATTTTTCTTCTTCTATCCCAGTAGCTAGTGGCTTCCTCACTATTTCTTCCCTTCCCCTCTTCATTTCCCTCCTCCTCTTACTCCTTTTTCTTCTGTAGTAATCAAGCCACTGTTGTTGTTTCTTTTCCCCTTTTCTAATATTCCCGGTTCTTCTTTTCCTTTTCTTCTAACTACATTGTTGTTTTAAGCATTTATCTAAAGTTCATTTCCCCATTCCATTCTCATTCCACAGCCTACACATTCACTGATCATCATTCTGTTTATTGCATTCACCTCCGTTTTCCTTTCATAGCGGCTGGTAGCACAGGAGCACTCTGTTACTGTATCTACCACATCACTCCTTCCATTCCCATATTTTATCATTTTTCATTTCCATTCCATGGTCAATTTAGCCAAATAAAAAATTCCTTGAAGTTTCAGTTATTCAACAAGAGTTTTTGCAGCAGTCTGCCGAGATGTATCCCATCAGCCAGCTTTCTGTTCTCAGTTTTTCTTGACTCTATTGCCCAATGGATTCAGGCCTAGGATTTGTGCATACAGTAGAACTGTATACCCCATGTTCCGCCAAGAATGTTGGAATTTTTGCCACATTGTGTTGATTATTGATTGTTCATGCATAAGTTGTTGAAATTCTAACTCCTCTATAGGTTTTGATGCAAAAAACAAGCTAATTCTGAAGGCTGTCATGAAATCGCGACAAAAAACAGCATGGAGAGCCAAAGTTAAAAATCGTCACGATATCATGACATGTCACGTTTTCGGATGAGGAGAGAGAAAACAAACGCCAAGTCGTCGCAATTTCACGACGTGTCAAAAATTTGTGGTCAGCACAGTCAACGACAACAAGGGGGTAAAATCGTCATGATTTTGCGACGTGTCAAAAAATCACAGTCAAAATGGTCAACGAGGGAAGCGTAGCAAAATCGTCGTGAAATCATGACATGTCGCGTTTTCGCAACTTACAGTGGGCATGGAGCAGAGCAGAGAAAAAGGTAGTGAAATCATGACATAATTGAGCGACAGGCGATGATACTCAACTTTGTAGCGAAATCACAACAAAATATGGCACATATCTTGAAAGGCGAAAGATGTAGCGAAATCGCTACGTGTTGCGTGATCACGGTTCAGGTGGATGAAAAAGTTGAAGGCACGAACAACATCGCGATTTTGCGACACATGAAACCAAGGCACGAAGACGTCGCAAAATCACGACTGGAAGTGGGAACAGTGGAGAATGCAAGCAAACGTCGCGATTTCGTGACAGAGTGAGCAAGAAAGTCTTAAGGCAGAAAATGGTAGCGATTTCATGACATTTGCAGGATGGAGCTGAGCAAGATAGAACTTGTCGCGATTTCACGACATTGTTGCGGCTAAGGGCAAGAAAGAAGTTGGCATCACGATTTTGCAACATTCATGGAGATAAAGGCTAGCAGCAAGGAAACGTCGCGATTTCGTGACACATTGTTGAAGAAAGACTAAGTGCAAAGAATTGTAGCAAAATCGCGTAGTGTCACATTTTCGTGGTTGACGAACAACAAAGTCCAAGGAAACAAAACCTGTAGCAAAATCGTGACATGGTGGAAGTTGAAGAAGCACAGAGGCAAGAGTGTCACGTTTTCATGATTTGAAGCAGCGAAGAGAACAAAATATGAAGAACATCGCAAAATCGCGCATTGTCACAATTTCGTGGCAACAGGGTAGAGAAAGAACATAATTGTATGGACGTCGTGAAATCGTGCAGCGTCGCCTTTTCGTAGTTCAAGGTTGCAAAGGAGATATGGAATCCGAATACATCACGATTTTGCAACATGATTGATTTTCGTGGTCCGAAAGTAAGAGAAGTGTACATAGCAGAGATATGTCGCGATTTCGCGACATGTCGCGTTTTTGCGACCTATTACAGTTTCACACCAGAAAGCAGTTCGAACGGTCCGATAAGGTTTTGTGATTTTTGATGATTAAAAGCGCTCCAGAATTAAATGTGTTGCTGCTTTCCAATGCGGTCAAGGTAGAAGAACACGCCCAAGCTACCAGAATTGAAGATTTCCATTATTCGAAGCTGCTGTTCGTGGTTTCTAATGGTTCAAGCATATTTTGAAGATGACCATTTAATGAAAACGACTGACTCCTTATTGCATTCAATTTCTAGGTTTTTTTGAGGTTGGTTCAAGGGGATCATTTCCTTTTTTTCGTTGCATAGTTGTAGATCTTGAGGAGGTCCGTCACAAGTTTTAAATGACTGCAAAGAGGCAAGACCTCTATAAAAATCAATGTAAATCTCAAGAAAAAGGGTCGGGAGTTTGAGAGACATTTGTTGGAAACATTCAAGTTTTTGCATAAATAAGAAATATTTGGCCTCTAATTTTGCAAGGGTCTTTATGTGTAATGATTTCCTTCTACTTCCATGTATTTCCTGTTAAGCTCGTCTTTCCAATCTGCTGTTAGATTCAAATTCTGCATTTGGGTTTGAATATTGCTTAGAAGAAAGTGAGTTCTGGAATGCCATACTGGAGGTTATTTGTGCAAGGTCGTAAGTGGATTATGCTGTGTTCTGAAATTATATGTTGTTATACACTTGAAGTTTAATTCTTGCTGAGTTCTTTTCCCGATCTAACAAATTCGGCCTACGACTATATTTCCCATTTCTTTTCATGTTTTTCCTGTTTCTTTCTGCACATTTATAATTCCTTTCCAGCAACTTTAATTTGAAAACAAACTTAGTTTTAGTAAGGGAACCAGTACTCTCTGGAGATTGGTCTAGGAGACATCTCTTTCTCCTAGCCTTTCAATGTTGGTCGGGTCTAGGGTGCATAGTTTTAGAAAATCCTTTCCTGTGGCATATTCGTGACCAACAGGTCCAATAATTTGATATTCAATAAGTGTATGGGCTTGGTCTCGCACAGTTGATGGAATATCAAAGTCATCAATTTTGAAAAAGGTGTGAACTGGCAAGGTGGATGTTGTTACTTATTCTTACCCTTCTAATTGTTGTTGTGGTACTCATATTATTGCAGAGGAGGTTGGGCTTGATAATTTTGTTGTTGTTGCCCCTTATCCCCTTTCTTAAGGTTCAAAACCACCTGATTAAAATGGGCTGGCTTGGCATGTTGTTTCTCAATTCTTTTCTTGTTCCATTCCTTCTTATTTTTGAGCTTCAAGTTACCCTCTTGTGACTTGATATCCTCAATAAATTTGGCTTGCATCAAAGCCTCTTCAAATGTTTGATATTACTGTAACTAAAACAATAGTGAAATGTGCTTGGCACAAATTTTTGTAAAAATTTGAGTTAATTCAAAGGATAGTATGGAAAATGGCAGCTTGGCCATCATATTTCTCCATAATTTCTTGTAATCTATAACTGGATTGTCATCATGTTGCATTAAAGCAACTAGGTCAGATAGGTTCACCTTTTTCTTGATGTCAAAGGAGAAGCGTTCAAGAAATGCATTAGCCAATTGCTCAAAATTGGTGATGTTGTGCCTTTTGAGTTGATTGAACCACTCTCGAGGCTAGGCCTAAGAGGGTTGTAATGAAGGTCCATAGGATCAAGGCATCATTGCTTTTGATCTGAAATCACATGTCTAGAAAACTTGTAACATGCTCCTGAGCATCCTCCTCTCCTTTAAACTTTTCTAGCCTAGGCATATCAAAATGCTCAAGATAGGCTGGAATAGGCATTGATGGGCATAAAATTTCATTATGAATCTTATTCAAGGTAGGATTTTGATAAGTCATTCCTTATTTATCAATAGCTTTGACCTTTTCTACCAAGGATTTATAAGCCTACAAAGATAAGAACTCTTCTTCTCTAGATTTCTTGGGAGGCACCTTTGGAGGAAGATTCCTCTTTGGTCAAGGTGAAGGACTAGGCTCATCCTCATATTTGACTTGGAATATTTTAGGATACTTTTGATCTAGTTCATCTCCCACTTCTTCTTCATACTGCCTATGCCCATGGTGTTTGGATGCGGAGCACCGATCTCTATGTTGGGTTATATGGCAAGTACGATTGTTTATATACTTAGGGTGCAAATCGGGCTATGAAGCATCTCATCTATCAATGCACTCCCTATGGTCACTATAGGGATGTAAAATAACACTGGTCAATCATTCCTCCCTCTCAATACACTCCTTTTGATCCAAGATACATTGTTCACATATGCGTTGTTCATATAAGCGTTGTATTATGAACCTTTGCCTCTAAGTGTTCTTATTTTTGAGGTGTTCCCACTCTATGCGAACATCCTCTAATTTATCTTGGAGGATATGACATCTCTGCTTTAACACCAACCTATGATATCTATTTATGTGATCAACCATATGATTCCTCTAGTATGTGCGCTCTATTCGAGCAACTTTGTGGGTGTGTCATCCAATGGACTGATTTGCTACACTCTTGCCCTTGTATGTGAATATGGCATTCACATCTAGTTGTTGCCTATACTCTATGCTTGCATGAGATGCAGGGGCACACATATCATGAGAATGCTTGGAGCACTCTCCAAGTTCTCTAATAGTCCTAATGGTACTATCACTACACATGCTCATAGAATGAGAAGGTACAAGAGTAGGCTTGTAACCTAGCTATCCTAGGACTCTTTCTATACCATCTAATTGTCTACTATGCCATGGATCATGGGGTGGCATACCATTTAATCCCACTTTAGACATGTCTATGGTGATCATACAAGGCTCAATTTTTTTGGGAGTTTTTATGGGTCTATTCTTGGAAGCGGACCTCTCTGTCCACCCCTAAATGGATGAATCCCGAACTCATCTATACTCATATGTTGAGGGCCTCAAGCCTCCCCTAGACACAGGATGAAGGGTTAGCAATCTAGATCTCTCGATGACAAAATCTTCAATAGATCTCATGGATGCATGTGGAGTGCAGTCATAGTAAATGCTAACATGTTTGGAACCCCTATGAGGGGAAGCTCCATGCTCTGATCTATGTCTCAAGGAGTGTCTAGTGGCTCCTCTAGCCGGGGTATTCTCAATAGGATCTCCATGCATAGAATTGTCCCCTCTAATACTCGTATAATGATGTTCAAGAGGATTATATGGTTGAGGGTCCTACACATCTTACTATGCATTTGGTGGAGCTTCGACCTTGACCTCAGGTCTATGCCTGGATCGATCTCTTCGTGTAATCACCATAATGTTATATTATCTCATATGTATATTTTAAAGCAAACAAAGTAAGCAATAGTGATTATCTATTTTAAAGTTTTAATGTGAGCCCTAAATTGTTTGATGTGTTTTGCAATTTGTTGTATCAATAAGTAACTCTCATCGTGTTTTCAATATGTTGATGATATACTCAATTGTTAAAGGGCTTTCACCTGTATGCTCGTAGCTCGACAACCTAGCTATGAACTCCAGGTCATGTAATCCCACCTATAATGTGTGGTAATAAAGTCCACACATGGTTAAGGAACACAATTTCTTCCAGAACCTCACCCAATATCACCCAGTTAGTGTTATACCTTTCAAAGAGAAGTACATGCAAAATTTCTAGGCTACGGATGACTATTGGGTCCGGTATTGGTCTAGTAATAAAAATGATTGAGGGAGTTGGGCCAACGGATGGAAATCCTACCACCATAATTGAACCCTACTAGTGGTTGGATATGACTTCCAACTCACTAGCATTTAATGTGTGTCATGGTGTGTGTGGGTTCCTTTTATTTTGCATGAAAATTAAATGCATAAAATAGCATCCATGATTCTTCTACATGCTATGCAAAAAGGAACGTTTAATTTTTAGAAGTATGCATGATTAAACTACATGAATTTCAGAAAATGCACACTAATGATGATGATGATATGGCCACTGGATTGGGCCTCATACAAGCAAACAAACATACAAAAAGGTCCTAGACCACTGGAGACTAGGGTGGACTGCACTTAGAGGTCCACTATTCCTAGCAGCGACTAGTGGAACCTAAGAAAAAGGACCTAGGGACTCAATGCATTTCATATTTTTTTGTTGCATTCCCTAATTATGCTATCATTTTTACACATTTTGGAAAAACATAGATAGATAAAATAGGAAAACCAGGGGGATATGGGTTCTACCTCAGGTCCACATCTGGTGAAGATTTTGTTCTCTGTTGTACGGCCTGTATGATGCTAATCGTAGCTCTGTGATGTGATGACAACTATTGCCTATGAGTCTATGTTGTAGTGACAACTGTTGACCGTGAAAGTAAAAAATGACTAGCACCTATCATCACAAAACATAAAAATTAGTTATATATGGTATTTAATGCATATTTCCCATCATGATCACCTTCTGTAACATTGTAAAAGGTTAACACCTAATGCTATAATAGTTGTAAGTCATATAAAAATGGGCATTCATAAACAAATTGACAAAAATAAATATTCAAATGAAGTGAATCTCTTATTAATCTTTAAACCAATTCATATTATAATCCATCCCTCTTAGGGATACCCATTTGATACAACAATTACAATATGAAAATCCCTCGCAAGGGTAGGTGTCTTTCAGGGCCTTCTATAATGACACGAACTGCTCCAAGGTGTAGATGACCTTATTCTCCATGATTAGAGGTATTTTATGCAATGAATGTCATGACCATGTTAATCCTACATTCGAGAAACAATAAAAAATAAATTAGTAATAAAGGAGACCTCTCGTGATGAGGCTTTTAGAAGAAGATTGTACAAAATATGCCATAGCAACATGAAATCAAAAAAATGCAAGAAACATGTTAAAGTACATTAAATATGATAACTCTACCATAAATAATGTAAAGGAAACATAAATTAATTTATCTAATTCCCTAATTATGAAATCAAAAGCACGAGAACATGAAATGTAAGCATTCTTGTCTTACTACAAATGCCAAAATGAGAAGGAAGATGCCTAAAATATTAATTCTCCTAGATAAATGTATCTAATAATACAAGTATACACTACATATATCTAATCTAATGTAAATAAAACAAAACCTATAGCTAAATATCAAGGAAATATGGAAATTGAACCTGACCATGGGTCTGTTTCATAGTGAGCACTGTTAGCCGCGACTGACAGCCATGACAAATCTAAAAATGCACTTGCCCTCCAAATGTGGCCTAGATATCTAATTTCCTTGATGAATTGATGGTTCAAGGGTCACCTCTGTATCCTATGACAGATTTGGCAGTTGAATTGCTCAAATTGTTGATGAGTTACTCATAAGCTCGTTTCTTGGCTCTTCTAGCCTCCTAGGACCTCCATGGCTTCAATTACCACTTTGATCTCTCAATGTTAGTAAAAAAGCTTTCTCTCAATGCAAATAGGTGAGTAATGAACTCGAAAGGGCTTCGTCGATCAAATTCACCTTTTCATCTCTCATTTACCATTTTGTATGAGGGTTTTATAACACCTAGGAAGGCTACGTATTAGCTTCATGGGGAAGCCAAGATCAATAAATGGCAGTTGGAGTAGTTGGAGGGAAGATTCTAGATATTTCTACCCCTAAAATGCTCTGATCTGCAACCAATTGGCTATTATAATTGATTTTGGACCGGTAAAAGCTCAACTAATTTTTGAGGCTAACCGCAGCTCTGAGGTGTGGTCAACTCTGTTAACCATGGGTGTCAACCATGACTAACATTGATTGGGCCAAAATACCTAAATGAGTGGTTATAACCACTACTATACCTTGGAATCTATCCAAAATCTTCCATATAGTCTTCTAGCATGTCCCATATGAGTAGTCACCTCGACATGACGCGTTTTAGGTGTCTACAGATGTGTCAACAATTTTCAAAGAGCATGTAAAATAAATTTGAAATGTCATAGCTTGATGAGTTGTCCTTCTTTCTCGGACTACAAATTTCACAATCAGAGAAGGGTGTATTTCACTCACAAACCAAGTATATAAAAGAGATGCTGAAGAAATTCAAGTTAAAATATTGCAAACCAGTAACTACCCCCATGATTACAGGATGCAATTTGAGTAAAGAGGATGAATCTCTTGAGGCAAATCAGATATTATATAGATATATGATTGGCAGCTTACTATATGTTACAACTACAAGACCAAATATAATGCAGGTAGTGGTACTAGTGGAAATATTTCAAGGAACACCAAAGGAAACACATGTAATGGCAGTAAAGAGGATTCTTAGGTATTTAAAAGGGACTATGGATTTTGAATTTTGGTATCCCAAAAGTGATAATTTCACCCTCATAGCATATACAGATGCAAATTGAGTAGGTAGTATTTATGATAGAAAAAATACAAATGGAGGAGCATTCTTTCTTAGAGATTATTTAGTCTCCTGGTTAAGTAAGAAAAAGGTATCAGTATCCTTATCCATAGTAGAGGCAGAGTACATTACAGTAGTTTCTTGTTGTACATATGTGTTATGGATGAAGTAAACTTTAAAGGAATTCAAGATAGAGCATGATAATCCTATCTCCATACTATGTGGTAATACAAGTGCTATAAACATTTCAAAGAATTCAGTGATGCACTCCAAGACCAAGCACATTCTAATCAAATATCATTTTATGAGAGAACATGTGATAGATAAGCAAGTCATATTGGAATATGTTACTACAAAGGAGAATATTGTGGATATTTTCACTAAGCCACTTCCAAAGGAGACTTTTGAGTATCTTAGAGAAAAATTGGGAGTAGTTTTACTCCCACCCCAAAATTAATCACCTCAAGGAGAGGAGGTGGTGAGGGGGCTGAGCTGAGAGTCTTATCTTTAGCCCCAAAGGATTCCCTTTGCCATTGATATCAAAGGGGGAGAGATTTTAGTAAGGGGAAGAGCATTCAGTCAGGGGGAGCAATTTCTCAAGGGGAGTAGGTTTAGAAAAAGAAAAAACGAATGTTTAAGGAAAAAGGGTTACCATAAATGACAAAGGAGGAGATTTTTAGAAATTTGAGCATGTCTTGTCATCATTGATGTCACGAGGTTTTATGTCCTAAGTTGATGGAATTAATATCAAGATGTTTAATATCCTAAGTTGATGGAAATATTTGTGAGAATATTCTTCATGGTGGCACATGAGGTATAAGGCAACAAGAAGAAAGGAAGTCTTCTCCATGGTGTTTATTTTACAAAGGTTAAAATATTCATTAATGGTGGCAAAAGGTTATCCTTAAGAAAAGGACAAAAAATATTTTTAATATTTAAATTATAATATTTAAATCCGTAGGATTGAAATTATTATAATTAAATATAATATTTATTTCAAAGTGCCAAAGTTTGAAATCGAGCGCAAACATCAAAGACTATGCCAATGATGGCATATTTATAATGCAAGTTGAAGTGGTAAAAGTGTGGTTTGTTCATCGATTATTCTTGAGCCTTGTTCATCAATCAATTTGTAGCATAAAGAGAGGAAAAAAATTTGATTTTAGAAGTTAAGCAGGTTTGTGAGATAGATTTTGTGCCATATCTTCATCAAATCAAATAAGAGGTATGGGCATTTTTCTCTTTATTTGAGGTGTGTTGTTGAGTAAGGTTTTTTGGAATATAAGGTGGAGTCAAAAGGGTTGTTTGGTAAACATTGTTGGAAATATTTGAGTTATGGTTTGAGACCTACATTGAGCATATTTTTTGAAAAAAAGTGAAACACCTATATTAGGGTTTGTGAGTAGATTGTGCTTCATTGGTTGAATAATTGTGTGAAGATTTTGAGTATTGGTTTGAGTGTTTTTTTATGTGAATGAGTAAGTATTTGAGAAGGCTTGAGGATAGATTTGTGAGCAGATATGAGACAGAGTTTGGTACAAATTTGTGAGTAGAGTTAGAGCAGATTAGAGATAAATTTTGGTATAGATTTGTAAGCAGAGTTAGAGTAGATTTAAGATAGAGTTTGGTACATATTTGTGAGTAGAGTTAGAGTAGATTTGTGCTAGAATTTGTATAGAGAGTGGTACATATTTGAGATAGAATTGAGAGTAGACTTTAGAGGTGACAGAGCAAAGAGGACATCAGTCTCCTTTGGAGAGATCCACAAGCTAGAGTAGTGGGGGAAAAAGTCTTCTAGAAGATCACCAATCAGAGTAGTGAGGACAAATATCTCCTATGGAGAGAGATCCACAAACCAGTGCATAGGGGATTGGTGTCTCCTTTTGATAGAGGTCCATAAATATTGTAATGGGGATTTGATTCCCAATTATTCATTGAGAAAAATTTGTAAGGAATATTTTCTCCATGGATTAGCCCACATTGGGTGAACCACATTAAATCATGTCTCTCATGTGTGTTATGATGTATGCACTATTTATTGCTTTGATGTTATTACTATTATCATTTGGATTAAGATGTAAAAAGTTTTATCTTATACTGTTCACCCCACCTCTCAATATAAGATTATTTTCTTCAATTGTTATCAAAGCGGATTCCTTCGTGAAAAGACTAACAACTTGAAGGAAGATCCCACAAGAACATACATGACCTCAGAAAATAGAGAAGAGACCATGATCGATATAAAAGAGGAATTTTTTGTTGCTCTTAGAAACTTGGAAAATGTTAGAAAAAAGAATTCAAGTTTGAAGGATCAAATCCAAGAGGATGAGGAAGCAAATGTGGAACTTCTAAAAAACCTCACAGAGCTCAAGGTAAATGTTGAGGGAAAGAAAATTGAACAGGATATGACAAAACTATTAAAAGCAAAAGAGTTAGAATGTGAAAGATTGGAATTAGAAATTGTCTCTTTAAGGAAGGAAGTTGAAAAGACTAAAGGTAAATTACAACAAGACATAAAGTTATGGAAACAAAAATAGGATTCAAGCTTGCAAGAAACAAAGAAATCAAACGAAGAAGAGCTCATGATTTATGCTAATACACTAAAAGGCAAAGGCATCAAGAAGGAAGAAGGCAAAGAAGATCCATGGATAAAATTCAATTATAGTAACAACAAAAGAAGAAGCACACGACCATATTTTTCAAGGCACCCCAAAAAAATATCTTCCACAGTTATTGTTTTTCATGTAACAAATATGGTCAGAGTTGTACATTGCACTGGTTATGTGAAAGATAATATTGATAGAAATTTCTCAAATATGATCATAACACATGCTCAAATCTACACATGTCCACACAATTTAGAAGATTATAAAGTTTTCAAGTAAGGAGCCTTCATAATCATCTAGAATATCATTGAGATGTAAAAAAATTAAGCCTTCATGTCCATCTAGAATACTACAAATTTCCCATAAGAAATATACTATCAAACCAAGATACTCCTGCAATTCTTATTTATGGCACTTTGGGCATGATCTAGGTCAATTTTACCCTCTAATTGGGGACATATTACCATCTTCTCTTTCCAAAGGTGCATGAGTTAGATCAATCGTTCCTTAAACATGAAGTCATGACTCCACATTATGAATCCAAGATGTTGATCTTGAAGAACACAAGCTTATCTTGAGAGGGGGGGTGAGCAGTATAAGATAAAATTTTACTTTACTTTGTAATTTAGTATTATCCAATGTTATCAATTGCAATAACTTTCCAAAGTAGTATTAACCAATATCATCAATAGCAATAATGAGACAATGCACAAATCTCACACATATGAGAGACAAAGATTTAACATGGTTCACCCAATGTGGGCTACGTCCATGAAGAAAATATTTCTTATTAATTTTCTCAACCAATCTCTTGGGAACCAATTCCAAATTACAATGTTTATGGGCACCAACCCAAAGGAGATACCAATCCCCTATTCTCAAGTTCGTGGAACTCTATCCATAGGAGACCTCAATATCCTTTGTTTTGATTCTTGGATATCTATCCATAGGAGACCTCAATCCCCTCTATTATGGTGCATGGACCAATATCCATAGGATAAATCTATCGCCTATGCTCTAATCTACTTAAAGCCTTTACACAAGGCTTGCTCAAATCTGTTTACCAAAACTAGCTCTTAACTTTGCTCATATCTAACTCAAGTCTTTATATAAGACTTGCTTAAATCTACTTACCAAAATATTTTCTTAACTCTGCTTAGATCTGCTCCAAGTCTACACAAAAGACTTACTCAAATATTCTTACCAAAACCTGCTTTAAATCTTCTCACAATACTTGCTCAAATCTTCTTACGACAATCTAATCATAACACATGCTCAAATATGATCATAACACATGATCAAATCTGATAATAACACATGCTCATATCTGATCATAAAACATGCTCAAATTTGGTGATAACACATGCTCAAATCTACTCATAACACATGCTCAAATCTTATCATAACATATGCTCAACTCTACTTCAACCCTGCTCACAGAAACTGCTTAAACATTCCCAATTATTGCATACAAACAATTTCATATATCATTCCCAAAAGTGCTTTTATTGACTAAATTAGTTTAGATATATTATACCCAGAATTCGTTTAACCTCTTGAACATATAGAGAATGATATGCACTATTAAATACCCAATATGTTCTTCACATTTACATGTCTCACCTTTATTTCATTTTAACAGTAGCTCTAGTTTAGCACTTTAATAACTGACCTTCTTATGAATTTTCCACAATAAAAAATTGATGCACACACTTGCTTCACAAATTGATTTTTAACACTTGCACATTCACTTTTCAGTGTCACTCAAACCAATGCCTAAATGCTTTACAAATCCATTTAAAAATGATGCACAAATTTATCCTCAATCTCTAGCACATATATTTCCAACAATGCTCATGAAATCAATCCTTTTATCTCCACCTCATATAACAACACAAGTATTCTTTCCAAACCAAAATATCTTGAGAAGGAGTTAAAACACCATACCTCACAAAGATGCCTTGAAGAAGATGCGCCCTTCAAAACATGTCTCAAAATAATTTTCTTTCTTTGCAACTTCAAAATAGGGTTAGAAAATATTCTTTTCAAAACATTCACCCTAAGACCCTTTCTCAAAATATATGCACAAGAATGCTCAAGAATAATACTCTATAACTTTCCTTTTAGTCTTACAAAATAGATCTTGTATTAAAGACTAAAACATCAAATACCTCTTTTCTAATATGTGCCAAAATACAAAGAACCATGAACATAGATACACCTTATATATCCTTTATTTAAGTGACAACCAACCTTATAAATATTTCACTCAATGTGCAAAAGCTATTTTCAAATAATCATAAAATAATTTATATCTTCTTCAAAAATAATTCTCTCACACTTTATAAAAAACATAAATTTCAAGCAAGTCTAATACACCTTATAACTCCCTCTTTAAACATGCAACCTCAACCCTTTTACACACTAAACAAATACAACTTTTAAACTCTCAAAACACCATAAAAATTCTACTTTAAATTCAATGCAAAAAATAATAATTTCACACCTTATGGTCTCTAAGGTAAAAATAAAATCAAATTATTTCAATGCACCTTGTAAACTGTCGTGACCACCTCAATCAATGCAAAGAAATTTAAAATTTTAGTACCTTATGCATGACGTGAATCAAAACCATGACCTCCCTAGTGCAGTGCTTACCCAAGCGCCTTTGGCTAGCTGCACTACCACGATGGTTAGAGCCAAAAGGAATGCTCACAACTTTATCTCTACCCTCTGCGCACATCGAAGGGAATGTCCTACATTTTTCTCTCTACCTTTTGTGCACATCAAAGGGAATGCCCTACGTTTTTCTCTCTACCCTTTGTGCACATCAAAGGGAATACCCTACGTTTTCCTCTCTACCCTCTATGCAATCAAAATAGAGTGCCCTAAATTTTCCTTTTTCCCTCTACGTAAATCAAGATGAATTGCTCTACATTTTCTCTCTACACACTTCTTAACAATCATTGAATTTCTCACTTGCCATTCGCATCATTTTTCACAAAGTTTTTTGGTCAAAAATCCACTGGATATCTCTATCATTTGCATCAATATATCAATCAAAGTTCACTAGATATCTCTCTACCATTCGCATAAGCACACACATATATTTTAATATCAATGCTTACAC
This sequence comes from Wollemia nobilis, assembly GCA_028583015.1. Classification (NCBI taxonomy): domain Eukaryota; kingdom Viridiplantae; phylum Streptophyta; class Pinopsida; order Araucariales; family Araucariaceae; genus Wollemia; species Wollemia nobilis. Next base: position 110,019 of record JAQPPZ010002048.1, on the reverse strand, counting down.
CCTTAATGGAGGAGAAGTGACTAATATTTATATTGCATAAGCCAAGAACCTTCAAAACTTTAATAACATTAGTGCATCCTTGAAAAAAAATGTTGGCCCTTCAAACCTTTGGAAATTTATAATATTAAAAAAATATTATACCATAGTCTTATATGTTGGAGCCTAAATCCTTTATAAAGTTGAGTTATAATATTAGAACATAATCCTTTTAGGCCCATTAAAATATCTTAAACCTTTTGGATAAAATAATACAAAATTGTGGCCCATGTAAATCTGGTTCTTCATTATATAGAGTCCTTTTATCGCATGCCTTTAAACCTCTTTGTTCCAAGCCTCTTAAATATTTTCTTTTATAATATTTAAACAATATATTTAAATATTATAGTCCTTAAGAATTTTTTCCTTGCTTTGTAATAAACCTTGTAATATGTGTCTTGAACACCATGCTCTCTTTATCATCCAATTATAACTACCTCATGTAACTTTTGACATCAATGACAACTCAACTACTCAATATTTCCAACAATATTTCCCTTTGTCATTGATGGAAACCATTTCAAAAATATTATTTTAGTGCAATTGGATACTAAAATTGCTCCCCCTAAGAAGCTGCTCCACCTCACTAAAATATCTCCCCCTTTGACATCAATGGAAAAGTTCTCTTTGGGACTAAAAATTAAACATTTAGCATAGTCCCCTCACCACATTATCTTGAGGTGATTAATTTTGGGATGGGAGTAAGGCTACTCCCAACTTATAGTGCTCTTCTTCTCTTCCAGTATTTTTTTGAAACTTTTGAAGCTATACTTCTTTGAACATTTTGACTATTCTTCTTCTTGCTTGTCTTTGGAAGTTTCAGAAATTCTATTCTACACCACTTTGCTTTATGCCCAAAATTATTGTAATTGTAACATCTGATACTGTAATTCTTGAGAGGTGCAAATGAATTAAAGTTTCTCTTGAAGAAGCCAAAATCATTCCTACTATGAACCCTGCAATGTATATCTCTATAACCAAAATTATTACATGAGTAACAATGTCCTTGAAAGAAGTATTTGTCATGTCTTGGAGAGTGTGGTCTCATAGTTATTTCCTTGCTCTTTCTGTGATGATCCCTATTCCTTTTTTGTGCATTATTTTCTTCCTCTTTAATGCATCCACTTCTCAACTCACCATCATAGGTCTTAGGTTCTTATTCAATTACTTCCTTTGAAACTTATTTTTCTTTTGAACTTGACTCCCCTTTTTACATCTCTTGGCCCTCTTCATAACCTAGTCCTATCTTGATAAATGAAGATCTCTGTATTTTGAGAATGCCATCCAAGGTTTTAGAGCTTTCCTTAAACCTAGTTAACTTATCAAGATATTTCCCAAGTCATTTCTTTAGAGAGATAACTTCATCTTCTAGTTTTTCACACTCTAACTATTTTGCCTCTAATTTTCAGCCATACTTTCTTTAACTCTTATTTCCTCTTCAACCTGGATACTTAAATTAGTGAGATCTTGTAGAAGCTTTACTTTCGTTTTCTCTTCCTCTTGAATTTGAGCCTTTAATCTTAAGTTCTCCCTTTTAATTCTTTCTAATTATTCAAAAGTTGTAGTAAATTCCTCTTCCATATCAACTATGGTTCCTTTATTATTTTTTGAATTCTCTTATTTTTCTAGGTCTTCAATTATAGGAGTAACTTCTTTCTCTTCTACTTAGTCTTTAATGGAAGTATCATTTTCCTCTTATATTACCAAAAATAGAATCTCTTCTTTTTCACTATTTGAAGAAATTTCATCACAGTCACTTGAAGCACTGCTTGCTTCTTCAACATAGAAAATTTTCTTGTGCCTTTGAAAAATATTCTTCTCATGCTTGCCTTAACCATGTCTATCTTTCTTTTCATGCCTAAATTTACTTTCTTTATTCTTCTTGTAATCCTATTTATCCTCACTGCTACTATACCCATTTTGTGGACAATATGCTGCATAGTGACCAATATTACCACAACTAAAACATTTCACATTTTGCATAATATTTGGTTTCCTTGAACCCTTATTATTTCTTTTCACAAAATTAGCCTCTTCATCACTGTTGATTCATCACTTGTTTCTGATTCTTTATTTTATTTTCTTTGAAGCTTTAAATGTTGCCTCCATTTTGGATGTTTGATCCCTTTTTGTTCTTATTTCATAAGCTATGAGAATCCCATGTAGTTCATCTATCCTCAAAGTTGCGAGATCCTTTATTTATTCTATTGTTGAAACCTTTGCATCATACCTCATGGGTAGTGATCTTAAAATTTTATGGACAATAGTAGAATCCTCCATATTTTCTCCAAGTCCACGAATGGTGTTAACATCTTCATCAACACGAAGTAGATACCTAGCAATATATTCCTCATATTTCATTTTTAATTACTCAAACTTCCTCCCGTGAGTCTGAAGTTTTACCTTCTTAACCTTATCATCTCCTTCATATGTATTCTATAATTTTTCCCACTTTATTTTGCTAATACGTAGTGCATAACCTTCACAAATTATATTTCTTGTAAGCCACTTAAAATTGCATTCATTTCCTTGGCATTATATTCATAAAGTTTCTTACCACTTATATCCATTGGAGGAGTTGCAGGTGTTGTGTACCCATTCTCAACTGATTGCCATGTATCAATTACCTATACCATAAAAAATATCTTCATCCTGAAACTCCAAAAATCATAGTTAGTCCCATTAAACAATGGAGATATGTGTGTTAAAAATCCTTCCTGATGAGCCATCTGTATTCTTGTAAGATATTCCTTCAAGATTTTAGGCTTCCTTGAAAGAACCTGATCTGATACCAATTGAAGAACACAAGTTTATACTAAGAGGGGGGTGAGGAGTATAATATAAAATTTTACTTTTCTTTTTAATTTAGTATTATCCAATGTTATCAATTGTAATAACTTTCCAAAGTAGTATTAACCAATATCATCAATAACAGTAATGAGATAATTCATAAATCATCACACACGTGAGAGACACAGATTTAACATGGTTCACCCAATGTGGGCTATGTCCATAGAGAAAATATTTCTTATAAATTTTCTCAACCAATCTCTTGGGAATTAATTCACAATTACAATGTTTATGGGCACCAACCCAAAGAAGACACCAATCCCCTATACTCAAGTTCATGGACCTCTATCCGGAGGAGATCTCAATACCCTCTGCTCTAGTTTATGGATATTTATCCACAAGAGAACTCTACCCCCTCTGATCTACTCTTCTTCAAGCCTTTACACAAATATTGTTCAAATATGTTTATCAAAACCTGCTCGTAACTCTACTCAGATCTATCTCAAACCTTCACATAAGACTTGCTCAAATATTTTTATCAAAATCTATTCTTAACTCTGCTCAGATCTGCTCCAAGTCTACACACAAGACTTACTCAAATATGCTTACCAAAACATACTTTAAGTCTTCTCACAATACTTGCTCAAATCTACCTCAAACCTAATTTTAGTATTCTCACAAGACTTGCTCAAATATACCTCAAACCTGCTTCAAGTCTTCTCACAAGACTTGCTCAAATCTGCTTACCAAAATCTAATTATAACACAGGCTCAAATATTATCATAACACATGCTCAAATATGATCACAACACATGCTCAAATATTATCATAACACATGCTCAAATTTTCTCATAACACATGCTCAAATCTAATCACAACACATGCTCAACTCTACTTCAATAATGCTCAAAAAAACTGCTCAAACATTCACAATTATTGCATACAAATAATTTCATATATAATTCCCAAAAGTGCTTTTCTTGACTAAAGTAGTTTAGACATATTCTACCTAGAATTTATTTAACCTATTGAACATATAGAGAATGATATGTACTATTAAATACCCAATATGTTCTTCACATTTACACATCTCACACTTATTTCATTTTAATGGTAGATCTAGTCTAGCACTTTGATAACTAACCTTCTTATGCATTTTCCACAATAAAAAACTGATGCACACACTTGCTTCACAAATCGATTTCTAACACTTGCACATTCACTTTTCAATTTCACTCAAACCAATGCCTAAATGCTTTACAAATATATTTAACAATGATGCATAAATTTATTCTCAATATCTAGCACATATAGTTTCAAAAATAATCATGAAATCAATCCTTTTATCTCCACCTCATAACAACACAAATATTCTTTCCAAACCAAAATACATTGAGAAGGAGTTAAAACACCGTACCTCACAAAGTTGCCTTTAAGAAGATGTGCCCTTAAAAACTTGTCTCAAAATAATTTCCTTTGTTTGCAACTTCAAATAAGGTTACCAAATTTTCTTTTCAAAACATTCACCCTAATATCCTTTCTCAAAATATATGCACAAGAATGCTCAAGAATAATACTCTATAACTTTCCTTTTAGTCTTAATAAATTGAGCTTGTAATAAATACTAAAACATCAAATCCCTCTTTTCTAATATGTGCTAAAATACAAATAACCATGAACATAGATACACCTTATATATCCTTTATTTAAGTGACAACCAACCTTATAAATATTTCACTCAATGTGCAAAAACTATTTTCAAATAATCATAAAATACTTTATATCTTCTTCAAAAATAATTCTCTCACACTTTATACAAAACACAAATTTCAAGTAAGTATAATACACCTTATAAATCCCTCTTTAAACATGAAACATTAACCCTTTTCCACACTAAACAAATAAAAATTTTAAAATCTCAAACATCACAAAACTTCCACTTTAAATTAAATGTAAAAAATAATACTTTCACACCTTATGGTCTCCAAGGTAAAAATAAAATCAAATTATTTCAATGCACCTTGTAAACTGTCATGACCACCTCAATCAATGCAAAGCAATTTAAAATTAAGTACCTTACGCATGATGTGAATTGAAACCATGACATCCCCAACATAGTGCTTACCCAAGCGCCTTTGGCCAGTTGTGCTACCGTGGTGGTTATATCCAAAAGAAATGCTCACAACTTTATCTTTGCCCTCTGTGCACATCGAAGGGAATGCTTTATATTTTCTCTCTACCTTCTACATACATCAAATGGAATGCCCTACGTTTTCCTCTCTACCCTCTACGCACATCAAAGGGAATGCCCTACGTTTTTCTCTGTACCCTCTACACAATAAAAATGGAGTACCATAGGGTTTTCTTCTGCTCTTTGTATAAATCGATATGGAGTGCTCTATATTTTATCACTACAAATTTGTTAACAATCACTAGATTTATCACTTATCATTTGCATCATTTATCACAAAGTGTTTCAGTCAAAAATCTACTAGATATATGTTTGCCATCTGCATTAATATATCAATCAAAGTTTTCTGGATATCTCTCTATCGTTCACATAAGCACACACATATATTTCAATATTAATGCTTACACTCTTAATGGAGGAGAAGTGACTAATATTGATATTACATAAGCCAAGAACCTTCGAAACTTTAATAACATTGGCGCATCATTGAAATCAAAAAACGTTGGCCCTTCAAACCTTTAGAACTTTATAATATTAAAAATATATTATACCATAGTCTTATATGTTGGAGCCTAAATCCTTTATAAATTTGAGTTATAATATTATAACATAATACTTTTAGGCCCATTAAAATATCTTAAACCTTTTGGATAAAATAATACAAACTTGTGGCCCATGTAAACCTGGTTCTTCATTCTGTAGAGTCCTTTTATCTCATGCCTTTAAACCTCTTTGTTCCAAGCCTCTTAAACCTTTTATTTTATAATATTTAAATAATATATTTAAATATTATAGTCCTTAAGAATATTTGCCTTGCTTTGTAATAAACCTTGCTATGTGTGTCTTGAATACCATGCTTTCTTTATCATCCAATTATAATTGCCTCATGTAACTTTTGACATACATGACAACTCAACTACTCAATATTTCCAACAAATATTCCCATGAGAAGGTCTTCAACATACAATATAGTGACCATCGTCTATCCTTATATGTAAAAAATAAAATAGCTAAATCATAAAACAATAGTTAGATTTCTAAATAATTAGTCCCTGTGGTTATAGATGGGCCCATAGGGACAAGACATGCCTTACACTGATCATTTGATACCTACCATTACATCCAAAAACCTTTACAAAACTTAAATAGGCCCTTGAATAAATGCGATAAATGTGGTCTACAATGTTCTAGTTGTAACAACCCAAAATTTTCCAACCAAACTCGAGAGGGAATTTTTTTATAATTATTATAAGCATTCCTACCCTCACCATACGTAAGTCCATCTACGGAGGTTGAGCAAATTGTGGAAGGCATTTTCTCTTTATCTACTCTTTCTTATAATTAATATCCATGAACTTAGCCATTAAAATATACAAGATTAAACATATAAAAACCATTTACATGTTTTACATTATTAATTACAATCAATATAACCATAATCCTCTTCCACAAATTGGAGCAATACATTCATAGCAAGCTATCTCAAAAACCATGGTATAAAGACATGAATGAGCAATAATCATCACACATTAGACACAAGATATATACTGGGAACCCTCATGGGGAATAAACCTAGTCTCCAAAAGTATCAATTCCTTTTCATTATCTTTAATTGCCTCAAGTACAATTGTATAAAGGGAATCCATAATCCCTTATGACCCATTCATCATCATATGAGCCTAGGAATCTTTGTTTCCCTACATTCTCCTATACATGAATAGGTCCATTAATCCATGTCACGTAGTCTTGAGAGAACCACATAAATTCCTTGGATGAAACTCTATGTTCATCCTTCGAAGGATATCTTCTTCCCTCGGTCCATACTCAAGGGTAACATCATCCCCTTGAATCTAAAATAGTTGCACTTCATTATAACAATGCACAAGATAACCCATTCAAGAGAACCCCACAATTCTCCCAACGAATTACCTGTACAAGCATACTATATAGGAGAGAACCCTCTCCCTCTTAAGCAAGTAATATTCAATTACAATTACATCCTAGCATAATATATGCTATCAATCAAATGGAACTCAATGTAGCATACTAACCATTGATACATTTATGTCCCCAAGTGATATATTCTCCTACTAACAAATTATTTCAAGTAACATTTAACATATTACATTCCATCTAATCAAAGAAAGTAAACCACTAATGCATAAACATTATCCCATTCTAGCATAAATAAGTTTATACTCTAACCTCTACCCAACAAGGGTACTTTATCTATCCATATTCTATATCCAAACATAAATGATTCAGTTAATCTATCCCTTATCCAAACATAAAACAATTCATTAAATCTATCTCTCTCAAAGCATAGATGCATCTCTTGATCTATCCTTCCAAAACATAGGTTATTCATTTACCCTATTCTTCCAAAACATATAGATTCATCAATCAAATCATCCTATCCAAACATAGATTATTCCTTTAATCTATTCTTTTCCAAACAATGCTTGTTTATCCAATCTAATCATTCAAAAACACATGGACTAATCATTTAATTTATCCAATCCACAACACATACCTTTTCCTATTTCCTATCTCAATGCAAATGAAATAGTCCTTTAACTCTTTAATACAAAATTTGGTTCAACATATTAAACCAAAGGCTCCACATAATGCCATCTAAAATAATCTTCCCCTAAAATAAAATCACATTTATATCTTTCCATCGCTAATCACAAACAAGCCATATAACTTTTCAATTATAGATAGACCATTAAGGCTTCAAAATGTGAACTATTAAAGGTCCATTATTTCCTTATCAGTTCTTTTATTGGATCACCATTAGGAGTCTCATATTCCTTTAGATGCTCATTCATTCTCACAAAACATGCTAAAGAAAAACCACTTACAATTTCTCCATGAAATTGTTCTTTAGTTCCCTTACATCTTCTCATAAGATGTTTTTGCAATACCTATCAAATATTTCCTAAAATTAGGTCCATGAATGCATTCCAAAATGTCTTCCCCATTAGCAATAAATTTACCTATAAGAATTGATCTATGGAACATAATTTTTACTTCCCAAATAAATAAATAAATCTCTCTATTATCCATAGGTCACCCAAAAACCCGAGAGTAAACAAATCAACTACACGGTTCTCAAGAAGTGAATATGCCAAACTTAGGTTGCATCACAGGAAAATAAGGGAAGTGATAGATCTATTTGGGCTTAGGCACTTGGCTATGAACCTCTAGGTGATAGGCACCTTTTAAATTACCTTTATCCCACCTCCTTGTGCATGTGGGACAAGGGCCATTTTCTAAAAATAAAGGTCTATGCTACCTAAACTTATTAGGCGTGACTCAAGTGAATGTAAAGGGCTTCACTTCTTTCCAAAACCACTTATGGAAAAACCTACCACCCATATTCTTGCTAGCTGGGGTCTTAATGTTGTATAACATATGCTCGAAACCACCCAAAAATTATCATCAGACACTGAAATCAGAATAACCCTATATGGATTAAATAGAGGTAAAAATCATCATTTGAGCAAAGGAATCTCAATCTAATACCCACCACCAATAAATCATTTCCCAATATAGGAGAGAACCTTCTCTCTCTTAAGAAAGTACTATAAAGGAGTCATTACTTAGACTCTCATTTTCCTCTAATGTGAGGCCTACACTATTTCTATAAAAGACAATAAATAGAATTTCACAATCGGAGCACACTCAGTGCCCATGCATAACGCATACACATAATAGAAATATATAAACTACCTTCAAGAAGCACAATGTTTCCATTTCCAAATCAATTCATTAATCCCAAATAGAATTCACAAGATCAGTATTAAAGCAACCCACTCACCTCAACACAACCAGCATACCAAAACACAACACCCATCTTCAAACTACGACATTGAGCTATCTAAGATTTCTGCCAATGCATACGTTCGAAGACATATAACGTCTTAGGATTGCTCACAGATCAAACCAGTAGGTGGGTGTTTAGGTAAGGTCATTTGAGTTGGGTTCAAAGCACTGTCCATCTATCTTTGTCTTAGGTTAATTTACCTACAAAAGACGTACGACTCAAGACACTCAACTGACAACACCAAGATATGTTCTTGGACACACATTTTAACCCAAACCCAATCTTCTATTATGGGAAGACCTAACTCACACACTGGTACAATACTAACAGAGGGCTCGGTTCAATATTTGGTCAATCTACAACTTTTAATTCCATTCCAATAATTTCTAGAACAACAATTCCTAAAAATAGAACATTCATTGCTCTTGAATAGAATCATTCAGATCAACCAAAATAAACATACACGCATACTCTTTTCAATAAAACAAGAAGTACACATAAGACACTTGCATATCCAAATCAAACGAGTCTACCTGAACTTGCTATATGAATTCCTTCCAGCCAAGTGAAGCTTTCATTTCTCTATCCAGTTGCACCTCGGTCCGCCCTCCAAAAACCACCCTCCAAAAACATCTTTTCCTTGGCTATCGACTATCCATCCTTCTCGTACGGACACCATGAGTGTATTCATGGGGCCACTCTTCACTAATTTTTCTCCCCACAATGTCTGCAATCAAGGTAACTAACCAATATTTTGAATCCCCCATGATTCTTTTCGAAGGGCATTCCATTTATCAACATGAACTTCATTTAAAACAAGCCACTCCTAGTTGTAACGTATTCAAAGCTCAAACAACATTTGAAAATAAATTAAATTAAAGCCTTTTTAAACTTTTAATGAAGTTTTCCATTACTTCACCGGATACATGATCTTAAAGAAAAGAATGACAAGAAGACATGAAAGCAATCTCTAGCTAACGTAATCTCAAACATCCCTTATGCAACAAAGAGAAAATTATTTTTAGATATCAAAGCAAGCATCACACATAACCCATTGACTCTTTTGTTTTGGTCTCAACAACCTCACTGTCGATGGTTCATTCCATGCACCAATTAACCATGCAACTATAAATTAAGGAAATCTATCACTTCTTGGAGCTTTCATCCTTAAGGGTAATCATCATTTCCCTTTTTAGACATCCCATATGTAGTGGCTAATTCTTTCTTCTATTCATAAGAATGGTTGTTCCTGCAACACATGTTTCTATTAGCAACATCATATCCTTTTATAAACAATTTCTTGAAACAATAAATCATTTAATTGTCAAACACCAATTCATTAGAATGTATCTTATTTCCTACAAACCATCCATACTTGCATAAATACAATATAGCATGTCAATCATTCCATTGAAATATATCTTAGCTAATAAAAAATCCATCATGTGCAAGAGCTTGCCAAGGGAGGGTCATGACACTAGTAATATTTCTAAGTTTTGTTGGTAGTGTTGTGACCACTTCACAACTTCCCCAAAATTGGGGACCCACTGAAAATTTTTAGATTTTGATATTTTGGTTTTCATGATCTTGATTGTTTGATTAAAAATCAAACCTTTCTTTACTTTATTTTATATTTTGTTGGGCCTCTTTTGAAAATTTTAAGACTTGATAAGTGTGATTTTAAATGTTTTAATTTTTATGTTTAAAATAAATCATTTAAAATCATTAAATAAAATACTTTAGAGTATAATTTTAATGTTTTAAATCATTCATTTTAAATTTTAATTAAAATATTTAAAGTTCATTTTGAATGTTTTTATTTCAAAGTGTATTGTAAATGTTTTAATTAAAATATTTAAAGTACAAGAAATATTTAATTTCTTTTGAATGTTTTTTATATTGTATGTTTTAATTAAAATATTTAAAGTACATAATTTTAATGTTTTAAATCATTCATTTTAAAGTTTAATTAAAATATTTAAAGTTCATTTTGAATGTTTTTATTTCAAAGTGTATTGTAAATGTTTTAATTAAAATATTTAAAGTACATTATTATAAAAAGTTTTGTGTTGGTTTTGCAGGTTTTCAATATGAATGAATGAACAAAGGAGCGGAAAGCAAAGAGAATAATATGGTTATAAAATATGTTTTAAATTGTAGAATGGAATGAACAAACACAATGTTAAATTATAAATAGGCCATTGGAAACCAAGAAAAGGGGTCGAACGGATTGGAGAAAAAGGATAGATTAAAGGAAAGAGGAGAAAGATAGGTTGCAGAGGGTTTTACACAACATTGGACATGAGCTTTTTGAAGAAGATTTATTGTGAGATCTATAAGTTTTATATCAAGTTATTTTTGTTAAAACAAGCATGAATATGGTGTTTTAATTGATTTAATAATTTGGTATATTTCCCTTTCTTTGAATTCCATAGAAGATAACATTCAATTTATATTTGATTGAGTCATTGTTGATCGATAAAAATTGAGTTTAGATTCGAAGGTTCTTTTTTATTTGCCAACATAAGTTTATTATTTTATTTCATTACTCCAAACCCTATATTTTACTTTTATTTTAAATTTCAAAGTTCAAAATCATAAACCCTAATCTATATTATAAAATTGTAAATTTTATAATTAGGGTATATATATTTATTTTCCATTAATATTTTTACGTAGATTTACATTTGGGAAAATAAATATTATTGTTTTAATAAGGGATCATAAACCCCTAATTCATATTATAAAGATTGAAACTTTATAATTAGGGTCTTATGCTTATTCATTTTCCAAATATTTAATTTAATTGATATTTGGATGAATAAGTATTATATTAATGGAAATATCATATAAATCTTAATTTTAATATTATAAAGTCACAAACTTTATAATTAAGATTTATATACATTGGTTATTTAAAGCAATTTCAGTTTTGGTTCAGAGAAAATTTAAAATTATAAAATTGTTCATAAAGTTCACGTTTTCAATGAATTTTATAATTTTAAAAGTTTTCATTTTCAAACAATAAATAAACTTACCTTAATGAAAATTAATTTCATTAAAGGTAGTTATTTATATGGCAGCAAAAAGACCATTATTTTCAAAGCATATAGATTAATTTCCCTTAATGAAAATTAATTTCATCAAAGGGGGGATTAATTTATAATTTATTTCAAAGGATATTATATTTGAAGGTTTAATCATTTGGATTATTTTTCTTTCATGTTTAAAGCAACCTAAAGATCAATTCATTCATCATTTCATTAAGTTTCATGAACAATCACTTGCATAGCATCATAAAATATTACCAACACAGACCCCTTGTTAATAGTTATTTGCAAATCACTAAGGTATTCTAAGCATTTATTTGATACATTTTTATAATACAAAAACATGCATTAAGTGAAGGAACCTTGGAGAAATGTTTATTTCTTTACAAGAGAGGGTTTTCATTTTAAAATCCTAACTGTGATGGGGATTTTGCAATTGGGCAAAATTTCCACTCAACAGAATTGATGCTAGAAGGAGGGCCTAAAAGGTAATATTTTTAATTTTTAGCATTTGAAATTGTTCAAATTTGTTACTTAAAAAAAAAAAAAAAAAAAAAAACAATTGTGAAATTTTTTGATTTATGTTGTATTAATGTTAATCTGCTATAAATTCAGAAAAATGGTTATGATTCAATTGTTGTAAAGTTTTTCATACATAGCCTTGCATGTTAAAATTGATTCAATGGCAGAAAATTATTTACCCTATTATAAGCATGATGGAACGATTACGATTGAGGAACATATTCAGGCATATAAAAACATTATGTTTCACTTTCAAATTATGCATGAAGTTGTTATCTGTAGAATGTTTCCATACACATTGGATGAATTTGCTCATAATTGGTTTATTAATTTACCTGTAGGTTCTACCACTTCTTGGGATCAACTAGAAGCAACATTTCTTGAACATTTTGGAAAATTGGTTGACATGGATATGATATCAAATCAATTTGCCTCTATTTGTAAAGAGCCTAATGAATCCATGAGTCAATTTAATGATAGGTTTCATAAGTTGTATACTGAAATAGAGATACATTTCATCATTTTAGAAGAAGTCATTCAAATATACTTGGAAGCCTTAGATCCTTTTACTGTTAAGTTTCTAGAAAAGCTTCTTAAATATTTATCCTTGTCTAACGCCTATGGTGGGGCAATAGCTGTAGAACAATGGTGGATTTCTAAAGGGATTGATGTGGATAAATTATCATTACTTAACCCTAAGGTTTCAAATCAAATACCACCTATGAGTCATGATACATGTTTTTATTTCATGTTAAACTATTCTTCAGGAGTTATGGATTCCAATTTATTACTAAACACCCGAATCAAATGATTTTCAATATAAACAATCAATGTCAATCATCTAATATGACACCCTCTAATCAAATGATGTTCAATGTAAAAAATCAATGTGATGAAATTGAATGTCCTAGTTTTACAACCACTTTCGATATTTTCCAAGAGGAAGTGCAAGTTTCAAAGCCAATATCCATCAATGAGGATTGTGGTAATCAAGTTTATCAAAATGTAGAAATGCATGAGTTTTCAGATATTAGAGAAGTTCTAGATCTAACTAGCTTTGAAACATATGATAGAATAAAATCTTCCATAGAGTTGAATGAAACAATTAAAACTCCAGAATTGAAAGATTCTAGATGTGATGTCATTATGACTGATCATAAAAGTTTGTTACTTGAGGAAGATGAATTTCTTATTGAAGATAATTTTTTTGAAATTGATGAAAGTGAATTTGAAAAGCATTCGATTGTTGATCCTACAAAGTATGAAGAAGTGGTTGAACATCACACCCTAATTTTAGAAGATGATTACTTCTTGGTGGAATAAATGGAAGGATTTTGCCTCTCTTTCTAATGAAGTACTCGCTTCACCTAAAATGCAGGACAAGTTGCAAAGGTTAGTTCTATAGATTAAAAGAAACAACGATCAAGTATAGGGACAAATGCATCAAGATGCATATCTTGATAATTATATAAATCATCCTCATGAGACAAATATCAAAGATACTAAAAGTGATATTCTTTTAGACAATGGAAGGGTCCTAGAGTGGACTAGTTTTGAAATATATGATAAATCAGGACCTTCCATAAATTTGGATGAATTTGTTGAAAATGATGATCAAAATTTTTAGTATCCTCAAAATAATGATCAAGAAGAAATGAAGGAAGGGATACAATCTCATCAAATATTTTAGGAAGATGATTATTATAATGGTTGGGGAAGATATGAGGAATTATTTGTTTCTCACTATCCTACTGATGAATTTTCCATTTCACTTGATATGCAGGATGTTGAAACCTCTATCTTGCGTGAAGATCTAGCAATTTCTATCCAACTGGAAAATGACGTGTCAATTTCAAAAATAGAGAAGGTTCCAAGATTTGATCATTTTGAACATGAGTTTGTGGAACATCTTGTTGAAATAGAAAAATAAGAAATGGTAAATATTTCTTATGATTCATTTGTTTTAGATGAAGAAGAGGTAAAATATTTTCTTTCATTCTCGAATACTGAAGATTTGAGTGAAAATTTTCATGATTGTATTGAATATTCAAATGAAGAAACTTCATGTATGGTTAATAAAGAATTAGAATTTTTTATTCCTCCTAAAGAAAATATTGTTTTAGGGTTTGAAAAGGATAGACATATTCTTGATTGGATGCCTAATTTTGATGCTTTTGAAAACCAGGTCATTGATGAAGGTAAAGAGATACGAATGATGATGATGATGATGATGATAGAGACCATGAAGAGAAAGAAAAGACTACAATGGCTCATCAAGTAGTGGTAAATAAAAGTGTACAAAAGGTAGAATCTTATCCATTATGTCTAAACATCCAAGAATCAGGTAAAAGTTTGCATAATCATTTATTAGATTTAGATGTTTATCATGAAATGCCATTGGAGGATGATGAAGAACTAAAGTGGATTCCTATTCCCACTACAAATAAGATTGCTTTTTTAAATTAAAGAAAAGTAGATATGCTTGAGTTTTTGAACCAAGTTCATCAATAGCTAACAATTCAATCTAGGATACAAAATTATAATGATTCTCATTTTGTAAATATCCTAGATACTTGTAAATTGTTGCATGAGTATGATTGGCTTAAAGACATGGATGATAAATTTGCTTTAAAATTTTCAGAAATAGCCTCCTATTTGAAGGAAATCCTATATGCTTATGAAAATGAAAACTTAAGTCAAAGTGAAAAATCAGATTTTGAAAGTTTCATCTCATTAAATAAGCAAAAGATAATCGAAAATCATGTTTTCACTTGTAAGTTTAATGAATCAAATCTTAAACATGGAATTGCTTATAAACTTGAATCAAATTGGTGGGATGAGAAAGGCAAAATAAAATTTGCATTGTTTGGTTTAATCTTACTTTGGTTGGATTTCTATAAAAATTGGCATGCATATCATGATATATGTCTTCTAAAGTGTGCTAATCGTATTTGGGATCCAGGGAAGTGATAGCATAAATTTGGCATCATCTTGTATATAGTGTATATTTTTGTAAATAGTTTTTTGGGTTTTTGTGTTTTTGTTTTGTTTTGTACATAATTTGTTGTTTCGTGAAATTTTGTTATTTGCTTGTTTGTTGATGTTTTGGTTTTGTGAAATTATTGGATGTGTTTCCATTGTTGTTTTTCAATAATACTGGCTTATGCCACAGTTTTGGTATTCAAGTTGTCATTTTGTTGTTTGGGAGAGTTTTGGTATTTTTTATTCTATTGAGGTAGTTGTGGTAGTTACAATAAACACTTGAAATTTTTGTTTGGTATTTGTTCTTGTGTCATTTAGGATAAAATTACCTATTTTGAAAACATCTAAAACTTGAAGAAAAGGAAAATGAGATGGTTAATATATATCCTCATGAATTTGAATCAAGATAGTAAAGTTTGAAACACTAAAATCATTTTGCAAATGCTCCACAAGTACTACACATCTTAAAGGAATATTCCTTGAAATCTTGAAGGATGAAGTTTTTCAGTTTTGCAAATTAAGGTGAAAATTCAATATTCTCAATTTGTTTAGCCTTATTTGATCTCTAACCCAAGTGGTAGGTGAATTTTGCAAAAGCAATAAAAAGCTTGAATAAAATGTAAGTAAAGCAAATACAATGGAAAGTAAAGTCAAATCAGTCATTATAGTCTAGATAACCTTCATCGGGGCTATAGACGCCTAACTGGCAGTGGAGCCATGTTTAGACCAAAATAAAGAAAAGATGCAAAATGTAAAATTTACCTAATATTTGGGAGATTTAGATAATCTCTACCGGGGCTATAAACGCCTGGCTAGCAGTAGAGCAATGTCTTGAAGAGAGAAATGCAAAAGTGCACTTAAAAGAACAAATTTTTATAGCCTAGTTGTAAAGCTGATAATCAAAATCTGGATAGTATCAAGAAAATAAATGAATCACAGAGCACACATCGAGCAGAAGCAAATGTTTTAGCTATTTTAGTTTGAACTTATCTATTCACATTCTTTGGATATTATTGATGCTCATTTGTCTGATGTTTGGGTTTTGTTGTTTTTAGTATTGGGTTCTTAAGTCCAAAATATTTAGGAACATTTCCCAACAGAGTCACCATTCGTTGTGACTGTTAGAGTAGGTTGTTTACCTTAGCTCATGTTCACGTAGGTAATTTATTTTCCTTAAATTTAGTTATTCCATATGTTTTCCCCACTCACTTATGTGTGGATATTTCATTTATCTTATTTAGATATTATGAGATGTTACATATTTATTTCTTAGATATTATGGGGATATTTTTAGGTTTGACTATTCATAGGAGTTATGGGGATATCTTTAGGCATATTTGGAGGGTTGATATTCTTTCTCCCCATAGCGATTACAGATGTAAGGACCATATCACTTATTCCTTTTGTATGGTGGATATTTGTCCTTAGATTGATCCTACCACTATGGTTGATCATCCTTGCCTATATAAGCAAGGCACCTTCATTGTACTCAGAGTAGAGGAAGCTCCATTTTTAGATCTAATATATGATATTGTTTCTCTCTTGTTTGCATATCTATTTGTAAGCTTATGCTATCAATTTTCTTTTAGATTCTTGTTTTGGTTGAATGTGGTGTTTCGTTAACACTTGAGATCCTTGCAACTTGGAATAATTTGATTATCATTCCTTTCTGATGTAAAAATGCAAGGCTATATGATGTTGATATGAGTGTGTTGATATAAATTACTTCAGGTTGGAGTGATTCCTTTCTTAAGGAGTATCATTGGTGTTTCCCTACCTCAAATGTATTATCTATATCTATGTATCATTGTGTAGATTGCTATTATAATTTTTTTTTTTGAAAAAGGTAAAAATTGTATTAAAAATATAAATTTAAAGTTACAATAATTGGCCTACCACTTTTTGTCAATCCTAAGATCCTAATAAAATACCTCTAATATCTCCTTGGACCACAAATTTCTTAGTGCGATCCAAAGAGCAAAAAATTCTATCTTGATTATAATTTTTATTAATACTTGTTGTGGCTGATCCACAACACACCCCAAAATTAGGGACCCACCTTTTTTGCATGCTTTCAAAGAAGACCATAGTGGCCTAGATGCTAAAAATCAAGGAAAAGAGCAAAATATCACAAAAGAGAAAAGTTGTCACGATATCGCGACGTGTTGCTCTATCGTGGCCAGGAATGAAAAGTTGTCGCGATATCATGACGTGTTGCTCTATCGCGGCCAGAAATGAAAAGTTGTCGCGATATCGTGACATGTTGCTCCATCGTGGCCATAAATGAAAAGTTGTCGTGATATCACGACATGTTGCTCCGTCGCGGCCAGAAATGAAAAGTTGTCGCAATTTCGCGACATGTTGCTCCGTCGCGGCTAGAAATGAAAGTTGTCATGATTTCGCGACATGTTGCTCCGTCGTGGCCAGAAATGAAAAGTTGTTGCGATTTTGTGACATGTTGCTCCGTCGCGACCGAAAATGAAAAGTTGTCGCGATATCGCGACATGTTGTTCCGTCGCGGTCGAAAATGAAAAGTTGTCGCGATATCACGACATGTCACATTTTTGTGGCCCAGACAAGCGAAATGCAGTGGAACGAAAAAGGTGTCGCGATTTCATGACATGTCGTGTTTTCACGGCTAGGAGCAGCAGAATGCATCATGAAGAGAAAAATGTCGCGATATCATGACGTGTTGTGAAATCGCAGGTCATAGAAGAGAGAGAAAGATAGAATGGAAAATTATCACGAAATCGTGACATGTCACAAAATCGCGGTCAAACTAGTCAAACAGGGCAAGGCACTAAAGTTGTCGCGATATCGTGACATGTCGCGTTTTTGTGACCTAAAGCAGTAAGACATGCCAAATGAAAAGATGTCGCGATTTCATGACAGGAAGCAGCCAAGGGGTATGAAGATGAAAAGTGTCGTGATTTCACGATAGAAAGTAGCCAAGTGGTACGAAAAGAGAAAGAATCACGATTTCGCGATAGGAAGCAGCCAAGGGGTACGAAGATGAAAGGCGTCATGATTTCACGACAGAGTCGCCAAAGTGAACGAAATGAAAAGGTGTCGCAATTTTGTGACATGTCACGTTTTCACGGCTGAGTGCAACAAAACACAGTGAAGGAGAAAACGTCGCGATTTCATGACAATTTGCATCCATGCGCTCCGAAGCAAAAAAATGTCACGTTATCACATGTATCATTTTCGTGATGCATGATGAAAAACAAGGCTGCTGACAGAAAAATGTCGTGATATCACGACATGTCTTGTTTTCACGATACAGGTAGAGGGGCAAAGTTGCATACATAAAAACGTCACGATATTGCGACATGCTATTTTTGGTCGATTTATAGGGGACCGTTACGGAACATGCAAAAAAGTGCAAAACATGTGGCATAAAGGTGTAAGGGCTACAGAAGCGTTACAGGTCATAGAGAAGATCAAGCGTCTCGATGTTGAACATAAAGTCAAAAACAACAAAAAGGCAGGGAAGGTGAAACGAAGCGATCTGGGAGATGAAGCGAAGCATCACAGGGCAAAACAGAGAGCATTGCCAAAAAGTATAAAAGTAGCACAGATTGGTACAAAGGTCAGAAAACCACTGTGGGTAGAGTTGCAGAGCCAAAGGCAATAAGCCATTCTGGGCCTGCTTTTGTGGTGTTTTTCTTCCACTTTGTCTGGATATTTCCTTTACATTGGACTAGGTAGGAAATTGCTGTAAGCAAAGTTGCAGTGCTGAAGGCCAGAGGGCCATTCTGGGCCTGCTTTGAGGCTATTTTCTTCCATAGACTGGGTTTGGGAAACTAGAGATTTTGTTGTTGTAGAATGACCAATTTTTAATACGAAAAATTCAGAGAGTTGCACCTCATTGGCAAGAAAGGAGTTATTTTTTGCATGCAGGATTGAATGTTTATCTTTCCCCTTTTCAGATTTCTAGGCTTATAGGTGAAGTTTAATGCAAGTTCTCTTGGTTGCTTCATGCGAATGTCTAAATCTAAAAAATCATAGTAAAACCCCAGAGACTAGCACTTAACTTATCTGGATTGTGCATGTTTTGTAGGTTCAATAGGTTAGGTTGTATGCAGAAAACCTCATTGTCTTCGGTTTTGTCAGAGCAGGATAGCATCATATTGAATGCACTTTTCATTTTCCTTTTGCATTTTATTTTCATTTTTTCTGCACTTTATTTTCATTTACAGTCATTAAAATAAAAAAATAAAAAACTAAAAATTCCAAAATCCGAAAATAGAAAATTTCCATTTCAAGGCCAGAATTTCATTTTTAGTTTTGTTTTTCATTCATGAGCAGATGATGATATTCCATTCATAAAATTTCAATTTCATTGGAGGGGTTATGTTTTATGACATTTCATAAATTTCATTTTGAAGTTACAGCTTGGTCATACGAAAACCAAATCACATTTGCTTTATTCGGGTTCAACGAACAATCATTTACAGATTTCACGAGTAAAATAAACCAACATTGCCCCTTGTTTTCGATTACTTGCAACCACTGAGGTGTTCCAAGAATTTTTATTGAATATCTTTATTTGAGATTATTAATACACAGATGTAAAATGATAACATAGCGGAGACCTTGGAGAAGTTACTTGTTTAATTTCTTTGCAAGCAGAGGATTTAAAACCCAAATCCTATCGAAGAGTGTGTTTTCACAATCGGGTGAAAATACCACTCAACAAATTGGCGCTAGAAGGAGGGCTGGACGAGTTTATTTTAGTGTGATTTAAATTTAAAATTTGTATGCTTTAGTCCTCTAAAACTCAGTAGATTGTTAAAAGGATGACCTAAATTGGTTTACTTTATGCTATTTTAAGCAATTCAGGTATGCTATATATTATTCTAACACTTTTCTGATTGTTCACGCAGAAACATTGTGATTTGATTTAATTTTGAAAATTTTTGTTTTGACTAACAAAGTGTTGTTTCATGCAGTTACTTTTCATTTGATTTTAATGAATACATCTCTTAGTTGATGCTAACTTGATTTTCTTCTTTTTTATATACATTGCAGGTTGAATATTCAACAGATTTAGTTCTAAATTTACATTCTGAGTTCACTAATGGCAACATTTGAGGAACAAATTGTATCCCTAAGAGCTGAAATAGCATATCTAAGAGAAAGAATGGTATCTACAATGGAGGATCATTATAAGGGTTTGTCTATACATGTGATACCCTATCATATTCCTAAAATGTTATTGGATTTTTTACGGTGTTTTAATCAAGAGGTGCCACTAGAATACTTGCAAAGACTGCATGTCTACAAGAATACATTATGTCAATTCCAGGTTTTCTATGAGGAGGTAGCTTGTAAGTTATTTGCATACATTTTGGATGATAGACCATTATTTTGGTATAGCCAACTACCCATGGAGGTTAGGACTTCTTGGATACAACTAGAAGCAGCCTATCTTTATCATTTTGGTAATCAGGTTGACTTAGAAATCCTAAAAAATCAGTTTATCTCCATATGTAAGGAGCCTAATGAATCCTTGAGTCAATTCAATGGGAGATTTCATGAGTTGCACTCCCAAATGTGGGAAAATTTTAACACATTAGAAGAGGAAGCCATGGAAGTATACCTGGGAGCCATACACCCCACACTTGCTTCACTCATTGAGGAAAAACTGAGTGGTTTGTCTCTAGAGAAAATCCATGAGATCTTGGAAGAGATAGAACGACAAGGTCTTGAAGAAGAAAAGGCACAACATGTTCACATGAGAAATTGTTCTTTTGATGCCAACCTACACCAACCATCAAACATAGCACCCTCCACTCCAATGATACCTAAGGTGAATGATCAAGGGGATGAATTTGAATATCCAAATTTTACGACCACCTTAGATGTAGTCCAAGAGGAGGTGCAAATTGCTAAGACAACATCCACTAGTGAGGAGTATGTAGAGATACATGATTATCTAGATGAAGGGGTTCTAAATTCAACAATGTTTGAAATATGTGATAGGACGGAAGCTACCATAGAATTGAATGAAGTGGTTGAAAGTGAAATTGGAGAAAAACCAATAAATGAATTTGAAGACATGATAGAGTTTCACCACTTGTTCTTGGAAGATACTGTTGATGAGATGCATAAAATTAATGATCAAGAAATTCTTCACCCTCCAAATTATGATAAAATTGAATCATGGGTTACTAATTTGGACGATGATAGCCTTACAAATTTGAATTCAAGAAATGACCCACTTTTGGAAATAATTGAACCATCTAAGGAAGGTGAAGATGAATTTGATGAGAAACACATTGATGAATTGGAAGATGTTGAAGAAGTAGTTGAACATTATGAGGCTTGGAAGAAGTGGGAAGACTTCACTCACTCCAAAACTGCTAATGAAACTTGTGTGCCAATTGATATACAGGACAACATAATTGCCTACTCAAAGGAAGATATTACAACTCCTGTACAATTTGAGGATGTTTTGGAAGAGGGTTTCAAATATCATCAAATTTTGGAAGATTATAATGATTCTATTACCAAGGACAAAGAAGAAAAATAATTTATGAATGAATCAAAAGATCATGCCACAAACATCATAGAATTTCATTCCATGGATCTAGATGACGATTTTTCCAATGGTTGGGGGAGATATGATAATGCATTCTTTTCTCACATCCCTATAAATGAAACTCATATTTCACTTGATATGCAGGATGTTGAACCTTCTACATCATACAAAGATCTCATATTCACAAGATTTGAGAAGGTTGCAAAATTCGACCATGTTGAACATAAATTCATTGAAGATGCAGATACAAGTTTGCATGATGATTTTGAGGATTCAAATGAAGAGATACCATGGATTGTGAACAAAGAATTGGAACCAAATGACAAAGAGATTGATCAATTGGAAACAACTCAAATGAAGGATCATCAAGATGAGTCATGGGACATACACTTTGACCAAGAATGTTTGAGGATTGAAAAGGATGACCATATTTTGAATTTAAATAATGTTTATGGTGAAATGTCATTAAAGATAAATGAAAAACAGGGTATGATTTCTAATCACACCTTTGATAACATTGTTTTAATGAATGAAAAGGAAGTTGATGCACTTGAATTGTTAAATAAAATTCATCAACAATTACTAATTGAATCTAGGGTAAAAAATTTTAATGATCCTAATTTAGTAAATATCCTAGATGCTTGCAAAATGCTGCACAAATTTGATTGGCCTACAAATTTGGAAAATGATTTGGCTTTAAAATTTTTAGAAATAGGCTCTTGCTTACAAAGTCTCATTTTGGATAAAGAAAGCCTAGTTCTAAGTCATGAAATGGATACTTTAAAGAATGGACAAGATAAATTTGAATATCATTTATTTTCTAATCATTTTAGTAATTTGATGCTCACCTATGGGAATATTATTGGAACTAAATCTAATTGGTGGGGTGAGCGAGGTAAGTTAAATGTTGTTGCATGGTGTGGTATAATATTATTTTTTTTGGATTCCTACAACATTTGGCATGCACATCATGTTATATTTTTGTTGAAATTTTCTAACCATGTTTGGGATACAGGAAAGTGATAATCCAAGCTTTGCATCATCTTGTATTATATTGTACATTTGTATATAGGTTTTGATTTTTGGTTTTGGTTTTTGTTTTCAAGTTTCCTTTTAGGGATTGCTATTTGGATTTGGATTTAAGTTGTGTGTTGGTCCTTTGGACATTTTTGGTTTGTTTATGAAAAAAAAAAATTGTTTTTTGAGATGTCAACTTATGCCTAAGATCAGGAGTGTATGAAACATTGGAATTGTGTTGTAGAAAGCTCCACAAGTAACACAAACACATTAAATGATATCGTTTGAATCTTGTAATGCATGAAGTTGTCAGTTTTACACATTATGGTAAAGTAGATGATATATTCCATCCACATTTCAAAAGAAGCAGTGCACATATCTCATGTCACATTCCTCATTGCATATATACATGTCATCTCAAGTTACATTTTCATTTCATGTGCAATCATTGAGAAGGTGTCGAATCCTCTTAGGGTTATTCTATAACATAAAACATAAAAAATCCTAAGGTTGGGAACTGATGTCCGAACTATCTTGAACCAAGCACATTCTATACACATTAAAAGGAATCTTGAGCAAAATGATCAAGACCATGCTTGGAAGAAAAGGTGGGGTGAAAAGAATATTTCATGTCTGTCCTATTATGCAACATAATCCTTAAAACAGTGGTTTTTACCACTTCCATCAAGCTTAAAGTCTAAAACCAGAGTAGTAAGGATAGGATTAAATCCTCATCAAACTTAGGTTGAGGATCCAATTCCCCAAAGCTCTGATTTGACCTTCATGGAGTAGTAAGGATAGGGCACAATTCTCATCTTACCCAGGTTGAGAATCCGATTCCCCAAAGCTTCCATCTTTCATTTTAGCATAAAACTTGGATGGGAAGGATCGTACTACATGTCCTCTGCAAAGGATGGGTAGTCATCCCAAAGGTCCAAGAAATAAAATTAACTAACATTTCCCATTTCATCTTAATATTAGATTGGAGGGGTCATACTACATGTCCCTAGCAAGGATGGGTAGTCATCCCAAAGGTCCAAGAAATAAAAAAAAAAGAATGAATGAAGCCAAGTCAAGGATTATGGGGTTAAGTATGCTCATGCGTGGCAACATGTCTTGTCTAAAAGCAAGACCACTAATTGCTCATATGGATAGACTAACCTGACCATTTCATCTATAAAAGGTTAAATTATTTTGTTCAATATGAGATAATGAACTCCAAATCAGAATAGTAATGATAGGGTTAAATTTCCATCTCGCTTAGGTTGGGAATCCTATTCCCCAAAGTTTTGATTTCACTTACACTTGCACATGGGTTCAAGATGGTAGTGACACATAACCAACTTTGGGATCTAGTAAATTAATTTAGTAGACATATATTTGGTCCTAAGAGGGTTTGACAACTTTAATATGTTTGTTCATGATATTAGAAGGGTTGAGCCTTTGTAATGCAGGTTGTCATATCTTTAGCATCTTCATCATGCATCAAATCCTGCACAAATTATTCATAGCCTTGTATACAAATCATAAGTGAAACTGACAATGGAATGTTGATCAAGTTCAAGCGATAGGGAATGAAAACACATTGCATACACCGAGCTGATACTTAATGATTCTGATGTTTCATGTATTTTTGATCTATCGGTATTTGTTTATCTTTTATGTGCTGACACCTGTATCTAAGCTTATATATTTTAGGTTGGGTTCTCACCAAAATGCTCAGGAGCATTTGACAACAGAGTCACCATTTGTTGTGGCTGATCCACAACACACCCCAAAATTGGGGACCCACCTTTTTTGCATGCTTTCAAAGAAGACCACAGTGGCCCAAATGCTAAAAATCAAGGAAAAGAGCAAAATATCACAAAAGAGAAAAGTTGTCACGATATCGCGATGTGTTGCTCTATCACGGCTAGGAATGAAAAGTTGTCGTGATATCACGACGTGTTGCTCTATCGTGGCTAGAAACAAAAAGTTGTCACGATATTGTGACATGTTGCTCCATCACGACCAAAAAAAAAAAGTTGTCGCGATATCGCGACATGTTGCTCCGTCGCGGGCAAAAATGAAAATTTGTCATGATTTCGTGACATGTTGCTCCATCGCGGCTAGAAATGAAAAGTTGTCACGATTTCGCGACATGTTGCTCCGTCGCGGCTAGAAATGAAAAGTTGTCGCGATTTCACGACATGTTGCTCCGTCGTGACCGAAAATGAAAAGTTGTCATGATATCACGACATGTTGCTCTATCGCGGCTGAAAATGAAAAGTTGTCGCGATATCGCGACATGTAGCATTTTCGTGGCCCAGACAAGCGAAATGCAGTGGAATAGAAAAGGTGTCACGATTTTGTGACATGTCACGTTTTCACGGCTAGAGGTAGCAGAATGCATCATGAAGAGAAAAATGTCGCGATATCGTGACGTGTTGTGAAATCGCGGGTCATAGAAGAGAGAGAAAGATAGAATGGAAAATTGTCATGAAATCGTGACATGTCACAAAATTGCGGTCAAACCAGTCAAACAGGGCAAGGCACTAAAGTTGTTGCAATATCATGACATGTTGTGTTTTCATGACCTGAAACAACAAGACATGCCAAATGAAAATATGTCATGATTTCATGACAGGAAGCAGCCAAGGGGTACGAAGATGAAAAGCGTCACGATTTCATGACAGAAAGCAGCCAAGTGGTATGAAAAGAGAAAGCGTCACGATTTCGCGATAGGAAGCAGCCAAGGGGTACGAAGATGAAAGGCATCGCGATTTCATGACAGAAAGCTGCCAAAGTGAACGAAATGAAAATATGTCACGATTTCATGACATTTCGCGTTTTCGTGGCTGAGTGCAACAAAACATAGCAAAGGAGAAAAACGTCGCGATTTCGTGACAAGTTGCATCCATGTGGTCCGAAGCAAAAAAATGTCACGATATCACGACATGTATCATTTTTGCGATGCATGATGACAAACAAGGCTGCTGATAGAAAAATGTTGCGATATCGCGACATGTCTTGTTTTCACGATACAGGTAGAGGGGCAAAGCTGCATACATAAAAATGTCGCGATATCGCGACATGCTATTTTTGGTCATGATTTACAGGGGACTGTTATGGAACATGCAGAAAAGTGTGGAACACATGGCATAAAGGTGTAAGGGCTACAAAAGCGTTACAAGTCACAGAGAAGATCAAGCGCCTTGATGTCGAACATAAAGTCAAAAACAACGAAAAGGGGGGGAAGGTGAAACGAAGCGATCTGGGAGATGAAGCAAAGCGTCATAGGGCGAAATAGAGAGCATTGCCAGAAAGTATAAAAGCAGATGCACATATTGGTACAAAGGTCATAAAACCACTGTGGGCAGAGTTGCAAAGCCAAAGGCAATAAGCCATTTTGGGCCTACTTTTGTGGTGTTTTTCTTCCACTTTGTCTGGATATTTCCTTTACATTGGACTAGGTAGGAAATTGTTGTAAGCAGAGTTGCAGTGCTGAAGGCCAGAGGGCCATTCTAGGCCTGCTTTGAGGCTATTTTCTTCCATAGATTGGGTTTGGGAAACCAGAGATTCTGTTGTTGTATAATGACCAATTTTTAATACAAAAAATTTAGAGAGTTGCACCTCATTGGCAAGAAATAAGGAGTTATTTTCTGCATGCAGGATTGAATGTTTATCTTTCCCCTTTTCAGATTTCTAGGCTTATAGGTGAAGTTTAATGCAAGTTCTCTTGGTTGCTTCATGCGAATGTCTAAATCTGAAAAATCATAGTAAAACCCCAGAGACCAGCACTTAACTTATCTGGATTGTGCGTGTTTTGCAGGTTCAATAGGTTAGGTTGTATGCAGAAAACCTCATTGTCTTCGGTTTTGTCAGAGCAGGATAACATCATACTGAATGCACTTTTCATTTTCCTTTTGCATTTTATTTTCATTTTTTTTGCACTTTATTTTCATTTACAGTCATTAAAATAAAAAAATAAAAAACTAAAAATTCCAAAATCGAAAATAGAAAATTTCCATTTCAAGGCCAGAATTTCATTTTTCAGTTTTGTTTTTCATTCATGAGCAGATGATGATATTCCCTTCATAAAATTTCAATTTCATTGGAGGGGTTATGTTTTATGACATTTCATAAATTTCATTTTGAAGTTACAGCTTGGTCATACGAAAATCAAATCACATTTGCTTTATTCGGGTTCAACGAACAATCATTTATAGTTTCACAGTAAAATAAACCAACATTGCCCCTTGTTTTCAGTTACTTGCAACCACTGAGGTGTTCCAAGAATTTTTATTGAATATCTTTATTTGAGATTATTAATACACAGATGTAAAATGCTAACATAGCGGAGACCTTGGAGAAGTTACTTGTTTAATTTCTTTGCAAGCAGAGGATTTAGAACCCAAATCCTATCGGAGAGTGTGTTTTCACAACTGGGTGAAAATACCACTCAACAATACTATTCTAGAGGACCTAAAATTGTTTCTCTCCCTTACCATGACTTTGGTTGCTATCTGAAATTAGGATTAAGAACACTACAAGCAACAACATTATACTGGACCAAAGTCTAATCATCATGAACATCTACCCTTGTACCACACACTTCATTGCACAAATTACTATTGGCTAGTAATAAAACTTGTTTGTTTACCTCCATCCAATATACAATATCCCTATTGTGATAAGATTTCAACTAGTATCTAACAAGATGCTCACTTCCCTTTTTAGCCAAAAAATTAGTTCTTGCATTCTTTCCTCTACCTACATAAACTGGAATGACATCCTCAAACTAATGCCAAATGGCTTTAATTTGACCCACCATGTTCTTGATCTACCATGCACTTAGTCTAAAATTTCTAATATCATCTAACAACCCCTCCAAAATTTGAGAGTCAAACTCAGTTATAATATTCCAAACTCCATTCTTCCAAGCATTTAGAGAGCCCTATCTTATTTTCAAAGCTTCTACTTCATTTTATATTGCTACTCCTAGGCCTTCCAATTCTCAATAAAAAATCATTCTCTTGTAGTATCTTCTAAGGAAACCAATGCATGTTGCCCCTGGGTTATTCTTGGTTGCTCCATATATGTTGATTTTTTCACATCCTAGGGGTGGGGGTTTCCAAAACCCATGAGCTTACCTCATGAAAATATTTTTTTCTTTGATAATTTTCTTGCTCTCCCACATGAGATTTTATTGTTTTTGTCACCTTGCTTAATACTTATTATCAAATTAGTTCTATTGGAGTGTATTCCTCTCTAAACATTTTTGCATTTATTTCTAGCCATATGTACCACTAGATAAAGCTCAGACCTAGAGACCAATCCAACTAAACTAATTTATTTTTTTAACCTTTATTTTTAGACTTCCCATATATTAGTATGTGTGAATTTTTGATTGAGACGAGCCTTAAAGAGATCAACCCACCAGTTCCATAACTTCAGGGAAAAGTCACACTGGAAGAGCAAATGATCCATTATCTAATGCATAATTTTCTAGGTAAAGAAATTGAATTTTGACCAGATATTTTCCAACCATACTCAATCCCATAGAATATATAGCCACACTAGAGGGGTAGGGAGAAATTTAATATGACCATATCAAACTATATATATGCCTAAATTCCCATAACCCTAAGCTATCTTATAATATTCCTTCTTTCTTGTAAGGTGACATTGCCTTAATATCCTCTCTAAAAGTGGTAACACATTCTAAGAGATTAATATTGTCCACTCTTCTGACTATTTTACTTGCATAAGAGAGAAGGTCCTAATATACCTTATCTGTAGATAACATGTTGTCTTAATCCAACCTGTAGCCTCCAAGTTCTATTGAAGGGTTGTAGATCTAGAAATTCTAAAATTGCAAGGGCATATTGGTCCCAAGAATTGACCAAAAAATTTGCTTTATATTGTCTATCCACTCTCTAAAATAGTCTTGGTTTTATCATTTTCTCTCCTAATTTCAACACTTTATATACACTAAAACCTTTGACACTCATAGAAATACAACTTGTTTCCTCATGGGGAATTCTACCCAAATACTTACTAGTAATAAATTTTCTAAACAATGCTTCCTAATTAGAGATGCATCTCCAATAAAGCTTACCTATTAGAGCTTGGTTATTCAATGTTGCTTTTGAATTTTGAATCCTCTACATGCTTGAGGTTCAAAAATTTTGTACCAACTTACTAGAGCCCATTACTTACCCATCCTTAGGCCATCCCAAAGAAATTTTTTTATAAGTGAGTCTAGCTCCCTTAGGATTCCAATTGGAGGTACAAGGATAGAGAAATTATAAATTGGCATTGCTTAAATTATTTATTGAATAAGAGTTACTATTCCTCCAAAAGAAATCCATCAATGCATCCAATGATTTACCCTCCCATCAATTTTTATCCACTAGTATTTTCCATTCTACCACCTTCAAATTATTATAATAGAGTGGAATCCCTAGGTATTCTAGTGGGTGGGAGCCTTGAGAGAAACCTAATATATCTAGAATGATCTTGGATCCTCCTTTTGGTATTAAAAAACACTACATTAGACTTGACTGCATTCACTTTCTGGCATGTGGCTTCCAAATAAGTATTTATGGTAATATTGAGTGCTCTTACCTCCCTTAAATTGGCCACCCCAAGAAACCGTATATCATCCAAAAATTATACATGGATCAAATTCAATACTCCCACTTACACTTCTAATATAACTCCTTGTTGCATGTTCCTTCAAAGAAATCTTCCCAATAATTTACCAAGAATAATAAATAGGTATGGATCTCCTTGTCGAATTCTTGTAGATGTCTAAAAAGGAATCAAGAAAATACCATTGAAGAGAACTAAAGAGGCTAAAGAGACACAAATCATGATACACTCTCTCTAGAATAGAGAGAAACCAAAGATCTCTAGCATTTGAACCAAAAATTGCCAAGGGACTCTATGATAGGTCTTAGACATATCTAATTTGATAAACATACCTCTTTGACATTTTCTATGGAATGCATGAATTGCTTCTTCTACCAGTATTACTCCATCCAAAATTTGTCATCCTTCCACAAATCCTCCTTGCTTTGGAGAGATAACACTATCTAGTACCTTTTTGAGCCTTTCAACCATCACTTTGGTAATGATATTATAGACTATATTGCAAAGTCTAATTGGGTGAAAGTCTGCAAGGTTGGCAGCCTCTCCCACTTTAGGAATTAAAGTAAGGAAAGTATGGTTCATAGCCTGTAACATGATTTTATTTGCATGATATTCTTCCACTGCCTTGGTTACATCCTCCCCTATGTCATCCTAAAAATGCCTAGAAAAATTTAATTGAGAACCTATCAGGCCCAAGGACTTACCATTTATCATGTTGAAAACTATGTCTCACCTCTTTTAGATCCATAGTTCTAAAGAGGGTTTAGTTTTTTTCAACTATTATAATATGTGGGATACAATTAAGTATCTCTTATTGCATTGCAATATTATGATGGGAAAAAATAGAGAAAATATTTTCAAATTAGAAATTTGCAGCTTGGTGCATACTTGGGATAGCGTCTATCACATTACCATGAATGTATTTTAGGATGGGTAGTGTGTTTGAGTGTCTTCTTTCTAAGGCCAAGCAATGGAAGAAATTAGTAATTTAGACCCCCTATAATAACCAAGAAGTTTTGGCTCTTTGTTTCCAATACATCTCCTCTTGTTTATCTATACTCTCTAACTCTTTTTTGACCAGTTCATCTTCCTATTTCAAATCTTCTATGTTTTATTTACTCTAAAAGAGTGTGGCTAGATCCTCCATCCTTGCAACTAGTTGAACTCTTTGAACCTAGAAGTCCGATTTATTATTTATTTTCTAGACTTTTAGTTGAGATTTGACATATTGGAGTTGTTTAAAGAATCTAAACAAAGATGTGCCATGAGAAAGGCATCCCTCCTCCTGCAAATTTAATATTTTACTCCTAATCTCCTCATTTTCTAGCCAAAAATTCTCAAACTAAAAATGGTTTAGAGAAATATAAATGGTCCATATCCCATTCTAAGAGAATTGGAAAGTGATGTGATTTTGTATGAGTAGGAATTTCTAGCCAGAGTGACCATCTTAGAAAAGCCTCCTCGGACACCAAGAATCTATAAAACTTTACCTTAATATTTTTCAACCCTACTTATTTTTTTTTCAATGTATGAGAAGGTCCTACACACTAGACACCAATAAAATTAAACTAATTTACTCTATAGATCATAAATTTATCACCCTGATCCAAATATGGGATACCAAATTCTTGATTCCTAGCTAAAATATTAGTGCTAAAGTCAACAACCACTATCTAATTCATCTTTCTTTACTATCCTACTTGATTGTAAAATTACCCATTGGAGGTATTGCTCCCCAAATATTTTTGAACCATAGAAATTTAAAATCAATAAAAGTTCTCTTGAACTCTTACTCTTGAATAAAGATGTAAGAAGCCCCCTTCCTACAATATGTTTGATAGTTTTCCAGTTCATAGGATTCCAAAAATTCATTATACCCATGAAGCATCTTGGGATACTACAACCATATGCTTTACCTGTCTTCATATTTTCTTGGATATTCTATCCATCAATTGTATTGAATATTTATCTCTTGAAGGAGAATAAAATATAACTGATGAATTTCAATTAACCTATGAACAACAATTTGATGAGACTTGTTGTTTAAGCCTCTAATATTCCATGATTGTACAATCATTGGGAATCTAGAACCCAGTAAGTATAAATCTACTTTACTCTTCCCTAGTTTACTAGCTGGTCACCCTCCATTGCCAATTGCTCCTAGTTTAACTTCTATCCCACACTCTTGGCTTGGGAGTTTTTAATAATTTCTTTTCTTATTGAATTCCATGTTAGAGTAATATTCCATTCTTTGGGATATTTAACATATTCCTACATTAGGTAGATTGTACTTACCATAGGGTATATTATTTCTTTCAGTATTTGCTTTATTGATATTTGTTATGTAGTATCTTTATTATTGTTAATGATATTTTTATGTTAGCGATATTTGTTAGTTGTTAGCATATATTAGGGATATTATTCTTATCTAGGCTATTTTAGCCTTATACATTGTATTCAATCCCTATGTTAGTTAATGAAATCTATGTTATTCGTAATTCCATAATATGGTATCAGAGCTACTATCGACCGCTCTTGTGTCGATCAAAATTCTATGGACTTATGGCAAGCTCCTGAAGGCTTGAGATTCATCGACTAGGTGGTGGACTAACTGACTTTGATATATGAAGCTAATCCATCTAATTTTGATTATTTTTAGTCATATCTCAGATCTGACACTGACCCTGGATATCTTAGGAACTATGATGGAAACAATTCCCTAATACAGACACGTAGCTGGACAAGCTACTATCATAGGTGATACCTAGATAGATAAGATGCGATGATAGGCAATGGTAGTTGACTCTAAGCTAGCGACACCCATATTTGACAAGACTCTTCCAGATCGGGATGCGATATAGCATTGGTTAGATGGGTATGTGGACCATCATGTTGGTCAAAGCTAGTACTGACACCTAAGGAGGCCATCTTGATGACTACATGGATAGGATGGTCGCATGGTGATCATGATTGACATGGAACTCACCCTATCTCAGACTGAAGGGACCTCACTGAACAACTAGGATGCAGCCCGAGAGGATGACACATAGGATGTGATACCCAGATGACATTGAACCTTTAGATGTTGACTGACATAGCACCAACCCAAGATCCTAGATGCAATCGCTCAACAATCATGATGGCACATAGACTAGGGCCTGACATAACATGAACCTATATGAACAACGAATACCACTAGTGGATAAGCTAGATGCAATGCAAACCTCTAAGCAGATATCTACTGGTGACTAGGAGGACCGAAATCAAAGGAACACAGATTGACATGGCATAGCACTAGACAATAACTGAACAAAATTTTACCTAATGTGGCACTTCAAACATATGCAAGGGCTCTTTTTGGTTTGGTATAGTCTACCCATAAGTAGACAAGTGATTATATGTGTGTTTTTCCTTTTAAACACCACACATATTTTTGGCCTGTCCCATGTGGGACTAAGGGCACTGTGAAAAACATCAAATAATATCATTGCAGGCCAAATCAAACATCAATGCTCTGAATGTGAGAGTAGTTACAGGCAGGTAACCAGGCATGAACCATGAAGATGCAATATTTTACCACTGATGAAGAGCCCTATTGTTGTATAGATTATTTATTTAGGCTAGCTACGGGGGAAAGTTGAAATATTCTTTGGTTTGGTGCTCCTATTGGGATGTCATGGGACACAGGCAGATGGATGTCATGAGACTAAGTGTAGCCTAAGCATATTTGTAGGTTTACAGAGCACTACAAACCTTCAGTCAAATGAGACAGTAGCAAAATATTTTTTGCCATCACCGTATGAAAAAAATCAATCGCTATGACAGAGAAAATGAACATAGTGTGTAGTGATTGATGAGATTTGCAGACGTAATTGATCTGTTGCCCTAGAGGATTACATATCATTTGTATTCCACCTACATGTATTTAAAAATACATAAACAAGTTGGTAGAAGTAGAGGTAAGGGTGTAGGGATAGTTCAGTTGAGAGAGCATCAAACTAAAAATTAGTAGGTATTTAATTGTGGATCTGGAGGAATCAACTATTTTCTCTAAATTTACAATGTAGAGGTGATGCATTTACAGCATAGATAGACACATTCCCAGATATCCATAGGATCACATAGCAGAACAAACACTTATAGGCTGCTACTACAACGTTTATAGATTACTACTATAAAGTTTTTTGACAATCCTTCAATGCACATATCACTGAGTGTAGGTGCAAGTCGATCGTAGATAATCATTGGTGATAAGAGTTGGTTACAAGCTTGACCATTCACCATTGCACATTGATAGGAAATGAGGGTAATAAAAATTACCTCTGGTTGCTGATAATCATAGCAGACATGAGCGTAGATCTAAGTGATGTAGGGACAATATAGTGTAGTGGCTAAGACAGTGTAAAGGACCTTGTTCTATTTATAGATATCACACGATATGAACCCTGCATCGAGGTTCATGAGCATTATAGAAGAAGGAGCCACCACATAGAAGAAATAACCTAGAGAGGCAAAATTGAAAGGACTGCTTATCACCCATAGATGGAAGCGCCGCCATGCAAGAAACATAGTGGGTGGAGGATACATGCCATCGTGGAGTGTTCTAGCAGATGAGCACGAAATAAATTACCCATAGTTCTCTTCCATTCCCATGGGTAGTGGTAGCCTAGTTGGATACTAAGCCAGGCGCTAAGGCGTAGAACCGATAGAGGTCATAGGTTCAATACCCCCCAAATCCAACACAAATAGGGTAAAAAAAATATTTTTTTCTTGAAAAAATTTGTTTTGCAAAATTAAAATTGACCAATTTTTTTTTTAAATTTGCTTCCCCAATTGTTTTTGCAAAATTACAATTGCCATTTAAAAAAAAAAATGCTTGTCAATTTTTTGCAACTTTTTTCAACATACAAAGTTGCTTGTCAATTTTGTAACTTTAGTCAAAACAACAAGTTGCTTGCACATTTTTTGCTATCCTACCAAAGTTGCTAAATTGGGTGAAAATTGCTTCTTTTTTAGAGCAACAAACATTTTAAAAGCCCTAGAGGCTTCCAAGTTGCATTTATTTGCACTAAGGGGGGAACCTTTAAGCAATTGCCTAAGAGGTAAGATTTGTAAAACTAGGGGGGATATTTTTGCAAAAAGGGGGGATACATTTTTCTCCACCATCTCATATTTTTTGCAACAAGGGGGGATACATTTCTCTCTCCACCATGTCCTATTTTGCAAATAGGGGGGATACATTATAATTTTTCAAACCAAAAGGGGGAAGACTTATAAGGGTGCATTTTTAGCATTTATCGACACCTTAGTCAAATTATTTTGCAAAATTTCATTGTAAAAGGTGCATTTTTGGCAGTGATCGGCACCTTAAAAATGGGTACATCAAAGAAAAAGAAAACCCCAAAACAAACTAATGATATTGAAAAATTAGTTAAAAATCCCTACTTTCCACCAGAGATGGATGGGGCAAATTTTTATGAGGATGGCACATTTCTTACACTATGTAAAGGTGTAGATACCATACTTGATGATTCTATGTCTTGTGAAGACATTCAGACAAATGGTGTTCTAATCCCTATTGGCATTGTAAGGGTAATATACATGTCATTGGTTTCTCTTGACATTGCTCAAGGTAAAGTAAAAAGAGACATTAGTGAGGAAAAAAGGTCAAACCCCTAATGGTCGATGCTTGTAGTGACACAAGTGACCTTTAGCCCATGGTGGTGAATGCTTGTTGTGACACATGTGACCTTGAGCCTACTATAGCCAATGATTGTTGTGATATAGGTGATCTCATACCTTCTATGGTAGATATCAGTTGTAGCATGGGTGATCTCATCACAGTAGCAGATTTTGCTTGTGGTACTAGTGACTTAAAAATTGAAACTCCTAAAAAAGTGCTCCTTAATCTCATCAATAGTGACAAATGCCACATTGTTAAAAGCATTGATGAAGATGATGAAATTGGGTATTTTTAAAAACACACCAAAGGTTTTGGATCCAAACTGATGAAGAAAATGGGATTCAATGGTGAGAGATTAGGTAAATAGGAACAAGGCATTAAAACTCCTATAATGCTAAATGTCAGGGCACAAAATGAAGGACTTGGCTATTATGGATATGCAAGTACCGGTAAAACTATGTTTTTAAACCCTAAATCTACTCCAACTACTAAAAATAATTATTGTAATCATTTTGGAAAGATAGGACATGTTGTAGCTAGGTGTTGGAAATTACATCCTTGTGATTCATGGGGATGTACAAATCACACTTCTTCAAGTTGTTGGTACAAACTGAAAATGGCCAAAAATATTCATATAGATTTTGGATGGACATATCTCACACAATGGACCATGATGAAAGAAATATTGTATGGCTTCTATCGAAAAGGTAAAACCTATGGTAGACCCTGAGGCAAATCTAGTGATAGACCAAGTGGCAGTCTCAGAGATAATGACCCAGAGATAGACCTAAAGATATACCCAAAGACAAAGTTCCAGAGGCAATGATCTAGAGGCATATTTATAGGTAGATCCCAAGATAGACCCAAAGATACAAATATAGAGGTACGCTTAGATCTAGAGCTAGAGATATGAGCCAGAGCCAGAGCCAAAGACACAACAAGAGCCAACATTCTTTCATTTCTCTTCTTCTTCACTGTATTGGGACAATTATATTATTACCCAAATAATGTAATAAGGGGGGATGTTAGAGTAATATTCCATTCTTTGGGATATTTACCATATTCCTACATTAGGTAGATTGTACTTACCATAGGGTAGATTATTTCTTACAACATTTGCTTTACCGACATTTGTTATGTCGACATCTTTATTATTGTTAGTGATATTTTTAGGTTAGTGATATTTGTTAGTCATTAGCATATATTAGGGATATGATTTTTATCTAGGCTATTGATAGCCTTAGACACTGTATTTAACCCCTATGTTAGTTAATGAAATCTATGTTATTCGTAATTCCATAATATTTCAAGAGTAGGTTTCCCTCTGTATTTATCTCTATCTTTCATTGAGACATCCCTATCAACCAAGACCTTAGAAATGTTGAGGTTCTCTAAATTTTTTATGGCAATATGGTTTGGGGTGGGTTGAATATTATTTTCCAACACTAGTTGAGTTATCATTTGCTAGACTACTACATTTTTAGAGAGAAAATTGTTCCCTTGTGGTTCCCCCATTATACTTATCTCATTTTCCATGTCCATTAGGGTATTAAGAATTTCATACTTGTTTAGGTTTCTCTATTTTGTCTGGTTTGATCGTGCCACCTTATTTTTTTGCATTTTATTCTCTAAGGTTCTTTAAAACCATCTTCTGGTATATGTAGGCTTGAGGTTATGGGCTGAACTTATACCTTCTTCTTAGGCATATTATCATCATTGCCATTAGCCTTTGGTGGGATGGACTTATTTTGGATATTCTCAGGGTACAACCAAGCAATATGTCCATGCTTATGATAAATATTACATCAAAATGGGATTGCTTCATAGTCTATTTATTGGACCCAAGTTAAATCCCCCATATCTAAAACAACTGGCAATGGGTTATTAAGATCCATCTCAACATAGATCCAAGAATAAATGGTTGAAGATACCATCACCATATCTATGGCTACTCCTATATAGCATCCTAATAAATTACCTAATCTTTTAAAAAATAATTTCCACCAATATTCAATTAGAAGAGCATATAATTAAACCCAAATAGCCATTGCAGTGGGTTCCATTCTTGGATCAAATCCTAGCTTGTAGGGCTACACAAATCCATAAATTTTGTTCTTCAATTCAAAATCTTTGTACCTATATTCTCATGAAGATAAACTCACTATATAAAATCCATTACTAATGAGGAATATTGAAATATCCCCTAAAGACTCCCAATTATTTCAAATCCATGAGGTCATAAATCCTAGATATGGTCTGATGCCAATAGACTTACATATTTGATCATGGTTACTCTTGTACAAAATATTTTCATCCATCACTTTGTTCAATAAAAATTTTGGGATGGTGGGCATCTTGGGGAAGACAACCATAAACTTTGGATGAGAAGCCTTTATCCATTATCTTCTTATCTATAATAGAGAAGATAGATTTTAAGGCATCATTACTCAAATATTCATGCTCAGCTTCTTGTCTTTCTCTCATTGTGTCTACAAAAGTCCACTTGGGAGAAAGGGGCAAAGGGAGGTCCTATAAAGGCCCTTCATTAGAAACCATGGATAGGAAGAAAGAAATTTTAAACTATAATGATTATGTGACAAGATACAAAAATAGAAATTACCTACAATTTTTAAATAGTGTTGGATATGAAGAAAATCAAACCTAAACCTTGCAATCCATATCTATTCCACCTTATTGAGGCTTCTACATGCAATGGTGGTGTCACTATGTGTAATACCTAGCAGAGCTCTATTATACAACCCATTCCCCTACTACGTTTAGAAAATCAACGTCGTACAATGAAGGTATCAATTGTTATTATAATTATTATTTATGAATAAATTATTTTATATTTATGTATATTAATAAATAATTCATTATTAATAAAAATATAAGTTCTTAACAAATAAAAATCATATGTAATTTAAGGACCAAGCGTTGAATTTTTTTCAAAGGAATAGGGCATTTTTTTAATGTCTCATCTTTTAGGAGCCATATATTCATGAATAGTTATCTAACTTAGTTGATTATTGGACCAATTTGTGTGAAATTTGAAGAGATTCAAAATAAATAGTCATATGAATAAATAGAAGCATTATTGACGGAGATATGACCCTATGAAGTAAGTAATCCAGAACAAAGGTGGTGATAATTTTTCAAGTTGCAAAAAATAAAATTGCAAAAATTTGTCAACTAGGGTTCGGATTATGGGAGGACCAATGCAGGCTTAGGAATTTAATGAGGCAATAAATTCTACCTGAGCATATAATTTTTTAGCTAAGATTATTTTTCCCTTATTTATCTTCGAAATTATGCATACAAATTATTATATTTTTTTATAAATTATTATATTCCTATAGGATATTCTAGTAAATTTAAGTAGATTTTGAGTTTTAGTTTTCTTACCATGGATTGATTTATAGCTAGATCCTTATAATAATATTCAATAGTAGAGGTTACTGAGTGCACCATAAAGGATCAATCTGTGTTCTCAAAGATAGGGTATTTTTTGGTAAATTTAATGGGTATTGGCTAGGGGCTTTAGCCTTGAGAAAATGGATTGATAGGAGTTGGACGTATCTAGGAATGATTCTATTCTTTATTCCCAAAGATTTTGTTCTAGAGAATAAAGAGATAGAATCCTAAAAGGAGGTTCTTGGTTTATGGGAAGAGTAGGATTCTTTCTTACTCATAGGTATGAAGGCTTTTCACCTAAAAATATGAATCTATCCCTAGTACCAGTATGGGTTAGGATATATGGGTTTACCATTGAATTTTAGGATATGGATACCTTAAAGGCAATGAAAATACTCTAGGAGAATTTATTGATATTTCAAAAACTATAAAATATGGATTCTTGGCTATTTATGATCGAATATTGGTCATGATTGAGATAAGTAAAGCTTTACTAGAATTAGTCATTCTTAAGTATGGGAATAAGATGTGAAACTAAACCATATATTATGAAAATATATCATTTATATTTAGAATATTTCATGATGTGAGGTATATTGAGAGATCATGCCATAAGAAGAGTCCAATAGAATCATATCTAGAAAACCATAAGAGAAACCTACAAATAGATATGGATGATGATGGTTTTCAACTTTCAAAAATAGATCTAGACAAATGAAATCAAGTAAACAATGGAGATCAACAAGGAATGGCATTGGAATAAATACCAACTCTTTTGAGGCATTAGTCTATGAAGAAAAAGTATATCAAAGCTTAGAGGACACAATACAAGAGGTTCAACATATTAATAAGGAACCATCTATTCAGTGTGATCCTGATTTAGGAACAAATATTCTTGATGAACCTAAGGAATGTGTATCATAAAATTTTGAAGACTCTCTTGAAGCACCATGTACCATTTAGGAGAAAAAATTGGTAAAGAAAATGCAGTGTTAGATGTTAATACCTCTACCATTAATAAGGAAATACCATAAAATGAGAAAGACAAGTCAAAAGCTTTTATAGTAGAGACAAGAGAAGATAAATATGATAAAAAATAAATTTGTGAAAGAATATCGAGGAATATAATAATATGACCTACTTCTGATATAGGCAAGGTAAAAATAGAAAAACCCTCAAATTATTGATTGAGATTTAGGGAAGCAACAAAAAACATAGAGAAAGGAACACAAACTAACTTGGTTGAACTTCTCTTTACAAAACAAAAAAATGGTATTGGTAATTTGTAGGTAGTGCCAATAGCCCCTAATGAGACATGATCATCATCTAATAGAATATAAGGGGTACTAATGTCCCATCAAAGCAAAGGTGTATCGAGGACCTCTATTTAAGTAATAAATCTAATATTCTTTATATCCAAGAAACTAAAATGACAAAAAAAAATTTCAAAACTATGAAAGTAGTATGGGCATGGTGTGAATGGGATGTTATGGATTCTAAAGAAGTGGCAAGGGAAATTCTAACTTGTTGGAATCCTATTAGAACCTCATGTGTAACCATTCATAAAACTAGGCATTGGATAATGTCTTTAGTCACATGCTACTTTGCAGATATTTATTTCATCCTTATCAATGTCTATGGACCTATAAATAAAGACCAAGAAACTCGATTCATGATCATAGGATATTTTAATTCCATAACCAAGCTAGATGAAAATTTTGGGGGAATTAGGAAATTAACCCAAAGTATGAGAGATTTATTAGCTTTTAATCAAAATAATAGTCTATGGAAGGTTGAGTTTGAAGAAGACAACTATACATGGACCAACAATAGGAGAGGCCTATACCTAATAGCAAAAAATTAGATAGATAAATATTCTTAAATGATTGGCTATATGAAGGGACGTGAGCTAAAATTAATATCTTGACAAGGATTGGTTCAAATAATTCACCAATAAGAGTTAAAATACTGGTAAGTGAATTAAAAAAAAATTATTTTTTAAATATGAGAAAATGTGGGAAGACCATTCTTAATTTATTGATATAATAGCACAAATATGAGATTATTTAGGAAATGATGAGTTGTATACACTTCCAAAACAAATGAAATAAATGACATCTAGATTAAAAGAATGGAACAAGAACACTTCTGAAAATATTTTTGAGAAGAAAGAACTAAAAGATAAACTTTCCAAATTCCATAAAGGTGATCATAATAATCCAAGCTCAGAATAAAGCGAGTTGCTTGGTGAATATCATAATATTTTGAGTAAGGAAGAAAATTTTTGAGATTAAAATTGTGACTATTTTTTCATAGGATGACTATTGTATAGAGATCAACATTTAAAAATAGTAGAAGGATTTTGGATTTAAGACCAGAGTGTAATCAGAAAGGAGACAAGGTATTTTTATCATAATATTCTAGGATGAGAGGAGTTTGAAGTTCCTAATGATAAACTTCCTCAATAAGTATCTTCAATTATAATAGATGAAGAAAATAGGAAGTTGATGGAGCTTATTACTCTATAAGAAGTTCATTTAGCTCTTTTCACTTTTGATAAGGATAAATCCATAGGTCTAAATGAGCTCTTTGCAAAATTATATCAATATAATTGGGATATAATGAACTATTTTTTATTGATGGCAATGGAATAGTCTAGGGTAAAACAATACATACCTTATACAATAAATGTAATATATCTTACCCTAATTTCAAAAAAGAAGGATGTAAAATTGTTTGATTCTTTTAGACCCATAAACCTATGAAATATGGCATATAATATTATCTCCAAAGTGGTGGAAAATTAGTTAAGAAGAGCAAGGAGTATTTTTGAAAGGGGATAGATTCTTGATGTGATCACAATATCTTATTAAGTTATGCATTCAGAAACTTTAAGAAATGAGAAAACAATGATATTAAAAATTGATATGTGTAAAGTCTACAATATGGCTAAATGGGATTTTCTTTTTGTAGTATAAAAAAAAATGGATTTGAAAAAAATGGGTTATATGGATTAGAGCTTGTGCCTTTACAATTTCATATATAGTGTTGATCAATGGGTTAGTAACAAAATAATTTAAATCCAAGAGAGGTCTTACATAGGAATATCCTCTATTACCATATTTGTTCAATATTATGGCAAAGGTTTTGGGTTTGAACTTGAAGAAGGCTAACAAATATGGGCTTATAAGTGGAATTAATTCTAATAATAACATAAAAAACATCACTCATCAATAGTTTGTAGATTATATGACCATTTTTAGGAGGGTAAGGATAAACAAGGCTAGAGCTTTGAATGACTTATCAAAGGAATATGAAAAAGCATAAAGAAAAAAGTTAATAGGACAAAATCCAAAATTTACTTCCTAAACATCCCAACTAAAATCAAGTAAAGGATATGCAAGTTACTTCAAATGGAGGAAAATTTACCAACAACTTATCTAGGGATACCCTTATTTGAGGGAAGAAAGAGGATAAAATTATGGAATCCAACTATAATTAATGTTTAGAATAAACTACCAAAATGGAAAGGTAGATGGTTATTTTTAGTAGGGATAATGTAATTAATTAAATTAGTCTTACATACCATTCCAACTTATCATATGTCCTTGTATGCTATGCCAAAATCGATAGAAAAATGTTTAATTTATATTATGCAGTTATATTTGTGATCATTTTGCAGTCATTTTAATTTATTGTATACTATGCCAAAATCGATAGGAATTTCCTTTGGTGAAATGGAGCAAGGTGTGTGATGATAAAACTAGGGGAGGTCTCGATTTAAGATTTATTATGAATGCAAACTTAGTTCTTAGAGGAAAATTAATTTGGAGATTGTACAAAGAGTCAAAGACAATGGGAAAAAATTCTTCTAAGTAAGTATGTTGAGTCGAACGACCCAAGCTTAATATTTACTACATTATAACTATAAAAAGGTTTTGTACTATGGAATGGTTTAAAAATATCAATTGATATAGTTATTAAATATTTAATATGGGTGGTGGGAACTAGAGAAAATATTTCTCTTTGGATTGATACTTGGTGTGATAAAAAACCACTCAATATAGATTTAATTTTGAAATCATGGATGAGATTACTTCAAGATAAATATGGTGATAAGGTTTCAAAAATTTTGTATAAGGATCAAGAAGGAAGATACAAATGGAAGGAATATTTTTTTTATAAGTATACAAGACGTTGATGCTAGGAGGTAGTTGAGTAGCAAGATAACAACAATGATTATTTTGAGGGGCACCAAGGATAAGTTGATTTCAAAGTTGACCAGCTCAAGAGAATACACAACAAGAAGTGGATATAATATAAAACACTAACAAAATATGAATATTTCAAGAATATGGAGAGATATTTTGGATATCTAAAGCATTCCTAAAGTCAAAATGTTTGTTTGGATAATAGATAATAGAAGAATTTTATCTTGGGATAACCTTATGAAAAGGGATTTTCATGGCCTCTCACAATGTATTCTTTATAAAAAGGAGTAGGAGAGTATAGATCATATCTCGAGACACTACTTAATAGTATAAAAAAATATGACTATGGATTATTAATATGTTTGGTTAATGCATGGTGATGAATGAAAAAATTGAAGAATGACTAAAGTAATGGCATAGCACTTTTAAAAGTAAGGATTTACAAATAATCTAGGATATATCAAAAGATACAATACTTTGGATTGTATGGCTAGAAAGGAATAGAAGAATATTAAAAATAAATTAAAAAAATTTAGAGGTAATGAAAAGGAATATTTTTTTAGCCATACAAGAGTTTAAACCAACCTATAAACTCACCCAATACCTAATATGAAAGTATAGAACCTTGATATATGGAGTCAAATCATCAAATTGAATCATGATGTTGGGTATAGTAGAAATATAAATAAAGAAAATAATATAATGTGGAAACCACTAGATGTGGAGTTGGTCTAAAGCAAATCCAGGACTAGCAAGAGGAGGAATAATTAGAAATAATCGAGAGATTTTATCTCATTATGCTTTCTATAGTGTATTTAAGATAAATAATGAAGTTGAAGCTTGGATGGCTTTGCAAAGGTTAAAAATATTCAAACAAATGAAATAAAATAGATTATGGATGGAAGGTGATTCATTCATAGTAATAAATACAATTTTGAGGAAAGCAAAGACTCCATGGAACATAAAAGAGATAATTGTGGAAATTCAAGATCTTGTTATAGAGTTTGAAGAAATCAAGTTTATATAAATGTGCATATATGCTAGCCAATAGAGGGGTTTTAATTGAGGATAGTGAAGTTAAATTCACTTCTCCATGGTTAGAGAAAGTAGTAAGTTTAGCTGAAGTTGACAAGAAAATATTGATTGCTTAATTGAAATAATGATTACAATTTACGTTAATATTTTCTGATTTGTTTTATATCATTAATGTGCTTTCATATAATCTATTTATTATAATTTTTGTGGTTGCACTTGTTCTTTAGGAAAGAAACTAGCAATTCAAATTTGGTAAAGA
This sequence comes from Wollemia nobilis, assembly GCA_028583015.1. Classification (NCBI taxonomy): domain Eukaryota; kingdom Viridiplantae; phylum Streptophyta; class Pinopsida; order Araucariales; family Araucariaceae; genus Wollemia; species Wollemia nobilis. The sequence goes on along the minus strand of JAQPPZ010002048.1, from coordinate 65,817 downwards.
AAACTATAATAGTGTGATTTGAAAATATTACTCTACTAAGATGCAATGCATAGATAGTAGAGGTGACATTTTGGTATTATGAAGGATTCTATAAGAAAATTTCAATAAGTATGATGAATTCTATAATATTTGTATTAACACAAAAATTTGAAAAAGATCTAAAAAAATGAAATTCAAGAATTTAGACATTTTATATAAAATGATGTAGGTTTCTAGCTATATCAACACAATTGAGATGATAATTGAATATATTTGTAAAATCATAAAATATAAAGAAGAGAGTTGTGATTTATCAAGGGTAGAGACTTTAGTACAACCCCTTTTTATCCAACAAAAAAAAATCATATATAATTTACTAAAAAAAATAATATAATGGTTTTAAAATGGTTATATAGTAAAATCTACTAGGATTAAATACAACATTTAATTATCTTCCTATAAAATATTTATTGTAAATGAGATTAGGAAAACTATATATATCTTCCCAAAATTTAATAAGATCACTTAAAGGACTACACAAGCTACCATAAAGGTTACCTTCATGTAAGGATAGGCTCGAATACTTTGATGATAGATTAATCCACTAGTAAGATTGTTAATATCAAGTCACCTAAAATAATGTTGTTATATTTAAAATGCATGTCTATTCATATTATATTAAGAAAGTTAGTACTTTTAGGTAAACATTTCTATCATGGTGTGCTTGCATTGACTTCCATATAATATGGAATTTTACTATTATAATAGTAATGCCTTGGAACTTTGGAACTTTTACTTGTGTGTATTTTTTCATTTGTTCAAAATTTGTTAGATTAAAATAATTAAGGCCCATATATGGGAGTATTATTGTTCAAAATTTGTTATATTTCTTTAAGCTATTGATAAAAAAATGTTAAGCTTTATTTATGGGATTAAAATTTTAGTTTATGATGTGACATTCATTGTTTCTCATTGCTTGGTTCAAACTTGTTGCACTAAGAATTTTAAGGTTTAATCGTGGGATTAGAACCTTGGATTATAATAGGAAACAAAAATCAAAAATATATTTTTTAAAACAATTCAAATGGTATTTTTTCCTTTAAAGAAGGGTGAAATAAAAATTATCCATAAAAATTGAAATTATATTTTTTACCCTTCAATCATGAAGTGAAGGAAGTATTTTTTTTTTTAATATAATGTAGATGATTTATAGTAAAAATAAAGAAAATTTATTACATTAAAATTAATTAGCAAGCATTTACCATCTTTGAGTATAGTTCTTATCAAAATTACAAATATTAACAATAGCTTATAAGAAAAACTTGTCAATTAAGCTTAGGAGTCAACATTTTTAGCTTTTATATCACATCTAGAAACTAGACCTTGATCATTGCCAACTACCTCACATTGTGAGAATCATTTTTTTTAATCCTTTGCTTAATATACTCATGAAAATTATTAATTATTTGGATCAGGATTCAGGAATGGTAGCCCTTGAGCTCGTGATTCATACCTAGACAAATATTTGAGCCTTAATCTTATTGTTATAAGAATTTCTATCTTTGGTGTAAGTCAAGTTTCACTAAGGGTACTTTAGATATTTATCCTAAATATATGTTTGATGAGTTGATTCAACAATCATTTAAGTTTTGACTTATAGGAGAGAATGCAAAAGATGATGCTAAATGCAATGCACAAATGAAACCAATATGTAGCAAACAGTTTCTAGCTGATATGAACTTTTAATTTCTTTATAACTAGACTAATACTTTGATTTACAAGACATAAAAATTTTATTCATTTAGCATACAAGAGAGTAATGCATACAAATGAACTTAGCCTAGATATAATTTATATGCCTTTCTAGATATAGTGCCTAATAAAAAATCATAGAAGCCTAGGTTCTTTTAATTTCAATCCTTTTATTGTGTTATGCTAAAGCAAACTTATATTCCTTGATTTCATTTTAAATATGTGAAAAACAAGAAAAAAAGCAACAAACAAGGCACTTTTAAATTTAAAATGTAGAAACATAAATAAATAAAAATACCTAGGATTTTTTAGTTGATGGATATGAAAACAAAAATCTCACTTACCTTATCCTTGAAGTTACCACCATTAGAACAAGATCATTGCCAATGAACCCTATGGATTGTGAAATTGTAGAGATTATCTAATGTATAAAACTTGAAATCTAAATCATCACTCTATAAATTTGCTACCAATGAACCATAATCATTGTTGGTAAATTCTATACTATAGCTAGAGAACCTACAAAAAGATATTGAAATGAAGAAAACAAAATATCAGTTAGTTTTAGGGGGTTTACTATGATCTTGGGGAAGGTATTTATCTTCCTTACTAATAGGCATACCCCTTGTTATTTTGACAAAAGTGAATATGAACCTTGGAATATGATCTTTATTGAAAATACTAAAACTAAAATGCTATGAAAGCTAATATTCATTGATACAAATATGCTAATGATTAATTTAAACTTGAAACATGAAAATATGAATAGAAAAATGATTTTTTGACCATATAAACTAAAATTTCTGCGTATAATATAGGTTGACCACCATTAGAATAGATTCATAGCCTACAAAACCTATGATCAATGATTTTTCTTACAAAGGTGTAAGAAGAGGGTTAAGCCACAAAAATGATGTTAATGGACTTTTTAATGTTAATGATCTAGATGGAATATAAATTTCATTGATCTTGTAAAAAAAGAGTGAGAAAATCAAAATTTTTACTTATTGGTCTTGTAAGTGGTGATTTTATAGGGAGTGTTTGTAAAGACAAAAACAATGCCAAAGTTGATAGGTGATAGTACAAATATGAAGATGATAAACTTTGATTATTCCTACAAGTCTTGTAACAATATTTGAAAAACAAAAAGCAAATTATGAAAAGTATGAGGTTAATATGATAAAAATTATGAAAAAGATACAAAAAATAAGCATAATGAACTAAAATAAGCATAATGAAGATAATAACAATGGGAGAACTTCAATTTTTGTTATGTAGCCAACACTCTTTCATGCAAGGTCTTAAGTTTCACTATTTATGGTAGGGGTGACACTTAAGATAGACAAAGGTGTGTGTTTGAGTTATCCTTATCTAAGGATTGGTAATAAGTGAAAGGATTAGGATTTGTTGGGATAGTGTAAAGTTGTCCTTGATAATAAAATTTTAAACATTGATGATACATAGAAGAGGTTGATTACATGGCATGAATCCATCATCATCCTAAAATAATATTATATTTTAAATCACATGTTACAACATGGATTAAAGTTTTGAGTATGTGGGGCCCTACCTTTATAGGGAGGACTAGTGTTCCCACAACTCCTCACTCTTCATTGTTGTATGACTTAATTTCAACATCTAATTTTCCCAATATTATTTGTTTAATCTGATATAATTTTCTCAATCTTAAGGATTAGGAATTTGATATTATAGATATTAAGAGAATATCGATTGTTTATTAGGACTCTTTTAACATAGTTATCATTGATATTATAAGTAATATGTAATGGGCATTCCCCAAGCATGGATGGTGGTGGGACATATTCTTCGTAGAATATAATAGTTATGTGATTAACAACCATAGTTCCAACTACATGGGTCAAATTAGATGGACTTAAGTTTTAATGAACCACTTGCTCATTCAAAAGTTTGAAGAGCATTTCCCTATGAATAGGGAAAGTATTTAGTAACTTGAGTAAGGATATTTTTGTAGGTATATCTTCAAGTTGTCATTGAAGGTTGAGAGTTTCCTTTCCTTTCTCCTAAGTTTTAAAAACCAAATTTATTTTTTTAAAGGAGGGTTAGATTTAGACTATGGATTTGGATAAGGGTTATTAGATGAATATGACATCTGAGCTTTATATTGTCTTGTAAGTACATGGATTATTCCAACTATATTTTGGTAAGGTGGTGGAAAATTTTTATATTCTATGTTTTTGGTGGCCTTTTGTTCATTGTTGGGTAAAGGATTTTGGAAAATACCTAAATCTTGGTTGGAAGAAGCAGAAGGTTTAGTGTCACTCAAGGTGACTCATCCTTGGTAAAAAATCTTGAATGATACCCATAATACTTTTGCATCTATTAGTTAAATGTCCATTAAAATGGTGATAAGCACATTGTTCAACAACATTAAATCCAAGTTATTTTACTCTTTTTGGATTTAAAGGTTATATAGGTGGTAGTTCAATCAGTTTTTATTATAAAATTTATTCCAAGATCACAAAAGGAGGTACATATAACTTAGTGTATTGTCCTCTAGGCACCTCTTGTTTATTCACAATAAGCTTTTGGAGGGCAACCATAGTACCTCCACTATTGTTATTTGGCCTAGAGTCAGTGACTCCATCTCCTATGGCATGTTTATTTTTATATTCTCCTTTTTAATTAGAAGTTTTTTTTTAGATATCCCTTTCTAACAAGGGTAGTCTCTACTTGCTTAGCCAATTGAATGACATGTTTGAAAGAGGGTACTATGGTCATTTAAAGAGGATAGGAGAGGTGCTCATTGAGGTTTTTCTTGAAAATGTTGAGCATCTCTTTTGGGGGAGGCTTGTATTCTAGTTTTTCTACCAATTACCTCCATATTTTCAAAATAATTGAAAGACTTTCTTCCTTTCTTTGTTTTAGTTGATAGAAGTTGGTAACGGTGGTAGTTTATTCTATGTCTATAATGAATTATTGAACTTATTTTCACCTAATTACCTAAATTTTTTAAGAGAATAGTGTGGTAATTGGAAATATCATTCTAACGATGATCCCACAAAAATTTATGAGAATACCTTTGATAGTAAAAGTTTTTCATATGCTATTCTAATCTAAGAAAGCATAAAAAGCTTTATGTGGTTTATACAATTACCCAAATAAACACATTTACGAATCTTAAGAACTTCAAAATTATGGGGGAAAGGCCAATTATGTATGAGTGTATCTAAAGGTTGGTTGCATATATCATCAAACTTGTAAATTTATTTTGAGAACCCTTGAAGTGAAGATACTTGTTGGGTTAATTGTTGGAACTATGACATAAGGGCTTGAACCTCAGGTAAAAGTTGATTTGCTGAGGTTGAGGGATTATGTGAAGATGGAAAATGGTTTGGAATGTTGACTAAAGGATTGGTTTGAGTAGGTTGAAATAAGAAAGGATTTGAAGAAGTGTTGAATGGGTTAGTTGAGGGATTTATTATATTTGGTATGATTGTTATTCTAAAGTTATTAATATTGAATAGTTCTACATAATTAGAAGTGGGAGGAGCCCAATTATATGTGGTTCCTCCTTCAATGTTTGAAAAAGGTATTTATTATTGAAATAATAGCTAAGGCATCAGTTTACTAGAAGGAATTTCTAGGTGCCTTGCTTCTATGGTGGAAGATAAAACATGAATAGAAATATTTAACTCCTCTATGGAAGTTGATGAAGCTTGGTGTCCTATAAATGATGTAGTGTTAAGGATTCCTTGTTCTATAGTAATAATCCAAGGTTTTGATCCTAGGGTATTAAATTCCATGTTTAAAATCCTTGAGAAACCCCCATGGATTTAGAAGCCAAAGTAGTTGACCTAGGTTTTGTATTCTGAATAAGAAGTCCCTCTAGAAAAATAAGATGTGTTATCTAGATGTTTTAAATTATCTACATTGATGATCATCAATAAAGAATATTTATTTTTTGTAAGAAAAAATAGCCAAGCGATCCATGGATCCAAAATCCATTTTGCCCTTTTCATTATGTACAGGAGAGAGATCTCCAAATGAAAGAAGTTATTCATATTATTCATATACAATGTTCTTGAACATTATAGAATTTTCTTAAATTGAGGATAATGGTTCAATATTATGTACTATTTGACGTGTTACACTTCTAGTTATGTAATGAGGTGATTAAGAAGTCATACTTGGGAAGAGGGAGTAAATTTTACTAGATATTTTTTATAGCATTGATTAAATATGAAAGAGAGGATGTTTTAAAACCCCCTTATATTCTATTTAGTGATAGAATAGTCCCTCCTTATGACTCAAACTAGCCCATCATTTTATACTAGACAAGAGGGATAGCCCTAAGGTTTCGTATGATAGTTTAATCAAGGGGTCATTAACCTTCCCTCGATAAGATTAGTACTTGGTATTGTTATTGTTATCTTGAATTAATCTGAATTATACTAGTAAAAAAATTAAATGATCTAAACTAAAAGTGTGGTAAATTTTAAGTTGTATTAAGTCAAGGGTTTTTGGCTTGAATGGTGTTTGAGGCCCATGTTGTGTTCACATTGGGTTCACCAAATATGTCGACCAATGTTGGAAATTCTGAGTATATTGTTGTCATTGATGTCAAAAGACTAATGTCATAGGTTGATGATATTGGTTGTCATTGATGTTAAAGATAGATTGGCATATCAAAAAGACAAGATTTATAAGTTGGTTAATTAATGCAAGGAAAATACCTCCATTGAAAAAGGAAGACAAGGTAGACAAAAATTCATTGAAAAAGATTCATTATTTGCAAGGTTGAAAAATATTTCAAAGGCAAAAGACAAAGGTTTTAAAAGATAAATTATAATATTTAAACTAAAGTTTAAATATTATAATAAAATAAATTTGAATTTCATATGGTGCCAAAAAATTCAAATTTCCAATTATGGGGCAAAGCGCTAATATTTTCCTAAGTGTCAAAGTGCATATATAAGGTGGAACCCAAAAATCATTTCAAGGTGTATTGAAAGTTTTAAGTGATGTCGATATAGAGCATTTATCCTTTTGTGAGTGCAACACACATATTTCAAGTGAAGGTAACAAGGAGTAAAGGAGATGCACATGTTTTGAATATAGGTGGACGACGCATGAGACTCAAGAAGGAGAAGCACATGATTAATTTCTAACTAAGCAGTTAGCTCAGGTGGTAGGCAAATCTTACGTAAGGTGTGGCATGGAGGAGGTATCAAGGTCGAGACTCAGCAATGATATTTTATTCAAAGTTTTTGTTGACCAAAGGAATGTGATAGGTTTAAAGCAAATATTGTGCATCAAGGTTCTTGTGTGGGATGTTATCCCATGCAGTGCTCTAGCACATGCTAGAGTGTGGGCTCCATGACATCGCGCGCTTGATTCCCCACAAAAATAGAAGTGGTAAGGAAATTTCATTTATAAATTTTTATTTGGTATTTAGGGAGTCATAAGGGTGTAAGTTTGATAAAGTATGCCATAAGGGTTAAGTTTAATAAAGTATGTTTTTGCTATTAGGGAGTCATAAGGGCTGAATTTAGTAAAGTTTAATTTTGCACTTAGGGAGTCATAAGGGTGTGAATTAATAAAGTTTTAAGTGCAAGGATATGTTTTAAAAGCTTTCTATATTGAAAATCCAAATTATAAGAGTGATTTATATAGTAGCTGATGGATTTGTGTTATGCTAAATAAAACTTAAATTCCTTTTAAATATATGAAATGTAGAAATAGAAATAAATTATAACACCCAAGATTTTGTAGCTGATGGATTTGAATATATGGACCAAAATCTCCTTATCCTTGAATTTATTGCTTGCAAACAAAAATCATTGCTAGTGAACCCTTTGACATGTGAACTGGTAGAGAGTATCTGATATCTAAAACTTGGAATCTAAATTGCCACTCTGCAACTTCGTTGTTGGTGTTTTTTGCACTATAGCTAATGAACTTGCAAAAAGAGACTAAAATAGAGAAAACAAAAGATTAGTTAGTTTTAGGGGGTCTTCTATGATACTAGGAAGGTATTGATATTTCTTAATAGTAGTCAAATCCCCTATTATTTTGAAAAAAAGTGAATATGAATCTTGGAAGATGATCTTTGTTGAAAATATTGAAATTGAAATGGTATTATTGATAATATTCACTGATAAGAAGATGCTTATGATTAATTTAAACTCGAAATAATAAATTCTAAATTTGAAAATGATTATTTAACCATTTGATCTAAAATTATCGCTTACAATATGGATTCATTGCCCTTATAATAGATTTGTATCCCATAGAACCTAAGATCAATGATTTTTCTTATAAATGTTTTAAAAGAGTGTTAAGCCACAAAAAATATATTAATGAGTTTATTTAATATTTTTTTTATTGGTAAAATGGATTTTGAAAGGGTTCCATAACCTTTTACAATGAGGAAAAAACAAAATAAATTACCTCCCATAAATAGGGAGACAATCCCCAAAGAAGACACCCAAAGACAATCTCTTTAGAACCATCTCTAGACAAGAATAGAAATGAAAAAAGGTTTCTCGATACACCAAGAAATACCCCCACACAAATTGAAATAGGTATTCCCATTGAAGGAAAACCTCACAACCATGGAGATAGGCTTCCTCGTACTCTAAATTTTGAAAAAGGTTTTCTTGCCCAGGAGAAAACCAAATAGTCCCATACACTAAAATTTGAAAAATATTTTCCCATATAGGAGAAAACATAACAGTCTCGTATACTAAAATTTAAAAAAGGTTTTCCTACCTAGGATAAAACCAAACAGTCCAGACTAGAGAGAAGACACTTCACAGGCCTACCCGTTAGAACATAGAAAGACTATCATCAAGTAGATCAAAGTAAGCAAAACATAGGATCTGAAAGATAACTCACATTAGGTCTTTAGAGGCCTAGAAATAAAATAACCTGAGAAAGGATCCATAGGCTACAAGGTCATCCTATAGATAAGGTGATGCAAAACTAGATCCAAAAAACTATGGCCAAGAAACGATACCCATGAATCACAAATTAGATCATACACGGTGTTAGATTTTAGTAAGCCCTCCATTGTAGCAAACAATCAACACATGATCTCCCCCAAGATCTAAAAAATTGCAAGAAGGTCCATCAAAATAAACACCAATAGATCTGCAAGAAGCCCAAACCCACCATGGAATAAGAAGAAACTAGCATAATACTTTTCCAACACGATAGAGCATAGGGTCCTCCCTCCAAGACCAGAATAATGAAGAGGAGGGGACTTCTAGGAATTCCCTAAACCATAACCACCACTAAAATATTGAACCAAATTCAACCACAAGAGCCTCTCATCTGTGGGTAATAAGACTATGGTCTCATTCCAAAGACTAAAATGAAACACAAAGAAATACCCTCTAGGAAACAATAGAATGGGTGAATAGAAGCCCACCCCAAAAATGAAGCAAGGCTAAAGAAAATACTCTAGATATCTCTTTTTGCCCCTTTTCCAATTTACATTTATGAAAAAATCTTCTTATGAGAGCCTTTTAGATTTTAATATCCATTTCAATGGAATATGGAGAAGAATTCCCCAAGAATATCAGTCCTCCCACCCCCAGGCATATCTCTATTATATCCATGCATTTCCTCTAGATCTCAGTATTCTAATTCAGTGGTCCTAAGAGAGAAGATTTCCTCATATTTTCCAAGAAGCTATCCATGCTGAAAATATGTTAATTATGGCTAGAAAAATCCCACCAAAAAAATTAGCCCTTCTTTTGGACTTACTCCTAGCCCATCACATAGTCAGCCCTTTGGAGAGCCAATGTCATGGTCAAAGGAAAGGATAAAAGATAACATTGTTTGCACTAATTATGATCATTAGTTTTGGGAGAGCAAGGACTGAATATGGTGGTGCAAACTACTAATCAAGAGGTAAAATAAATATAAGCATCATAAGCCAAAGAGGAAGATTTATATGATGCTAAATGGAAGTTCTATCAAAATTATGGATAACAATCCATCGGGGGTTGTTTTGACTGGAAGAGAGAAGTGTAATAGAGTTTTGAACATGACAAAGAGGAGATTTATGTTATGCAAAATATCTCCCCACTCTTATCACATGATGAATTTCAAGAAAACCAAAGAATTCTGATAGCATCAACTTCGATAGATAATGTGATAGTGCTTAACATAATAGTCCTCAATAAGGAAGACGATAATAATGAGCATGATTTAATCTCTGAATCTCAGGTAGGAGAAGTAGAGGAAAGAACTGGTACTCATAAATAGATCCAAATAAGGGAGTCATTGAATCAAAACATTTCAAATATTTGGATTTATTTTCCATCCATATCCCAAGAAGAGAGAAAAGAGAGGGTATTACAATTCCAAAATATATCCAAAGAGTCTTTCTCACCAAAACTAGATCTCAAGGAGGATTTAATGGTATCCCTAGAGGTGAGTTTGGTCGATTTATCCTTGGAAAATTGATGGAAAAGGGTGTTGCAATTACTGAAGATAGAGTTCTAAATTTCTAGAATGAATATCTTAGCCCATGCTACTTGCCATGTTTTTTAAAAAAGGTTATACTACACAATTGTGTGATTGATCTATGAATCAAGATCTTAGTGATGCTACTTGAGATCTATAATAGTTAGGGTCTAACTATGAGAAACATAGGATCGAAATGGTTGTAATTCAAAGGAAGAACTATCAAAAGGGTTGGCATTTTAAAGCAGTTGGTGATGATGTCATATGGTCACCGAGATCTAGTTGTAGTGCTAAATGTATTAGTCATAGATATCCCTCCATTATTTAGTGTTTGTCTATCTAAAGAAGTTCTCTAAAAATCTAGGTTCTATCTAAATTATAAGCTCAATTAGATAAATATTTTTGGGGTTAGGGATGCAATCAATATATCCAGCCAAAGAGTTCACCGCTTCTTCATTGAAAAAATTGAATGGCTAAAAATAACTCTACTAGGGAGAGATAACCAGAAGACAATGGCAGAAACATATTTTGAATTATTTCTAAGAGGAAATTTGTCAAAATTCTATCAAAACTATTTAGAATAGAAGGAGAATCCAGCTACTCTTACCTCCTATTAGGGTACACAAGATCTTATTTCCTCCTATTCTTGCTTAGGTAAGGAAATTGGATTAATTTTTCAAAAGCATTCATCAAATGAAGAATATTTGTAGAATGTATATAGAGACACAACACTTAGTTGGGTATCATTCAATGAATATTTGTACATCATAAGATCCACTCCTATCTAGATTATACAATATTCAACTAGAAAGAGAAAATAAAAATGCTTATAGGAAAATATTCACACCATTTGTGAGTCGTTGATTCGAGAATATGAAGAAAAGCATAAATTCGATACTATCCGGTATAGACATTGGTTTTATAGGATAAATCTTGAAAAAATCCTTTGATCTAGGTGTGGGCATACGTGCCATATTTTTGTGTACATAGTCGACAAGTAAATAAAGTGGTTGACTATAATCATAATAAATAAATGGGGAAAGCCCATGGAAATACGTACATATTTGGTGCCTCTTAGGTAATTTTGCTTTAAAAATCTTAGAACTTAGATAGCCTTATCATAGAGCCAACACTTTATAAAGAACAAAATATGAAAAAAAATGTTGATAAGAAGTGGCTTCACTACAAGATGAGACTATCAGATTTTCTTAAAAATGGCTAAGTGTTCATAGTAAGATCCAAAACCATAAATTTTTCCAAATCCATGGCAAAAGTACAAGCAAGTCCATCTGAAAGTAAAGGCATGTGGTCACACAAATTATTGACCTCAAATCCATGATAAATTCATCTAAGGTGACTCAAAAAGACCATTTTGCCCCACAACCACCAGATTTCTTTTGTTAATCGTAGCACTAAGAGAAGTACAAAAAAGAAATCTAAAATCCACTAAAAAGCATGACTCTATGGTAAGAATGGCAAAAGTGAGCCAATTTTTATTTTTGGAGTATGGTTGCCATTGTTATAAATGTAAAAATGAGAAAAGCACTTCCAAGCATAGGCATAATAGTTAGAGCAGCATAAAGTTGTTGATTTGCTTAAATCAACAATAAAATTAACCAAAATGGGATCGAATACAAATAGAGGCATGACTAACAAAGCCTCTTTGTTAGCATCATAGCCTAGATAAAATAGTAAGCATAACCCCAAATCTATTGATTTTCATGAAATCATAGATTTCCTCATAGTCATGGTCAAGTCATGTAAAAGGTTTTGAATCTCAAAATCATGCATGATTGCAAGGAAATATGAATAAGGTTTCCCAAGACCATGGGTTAAATAGTACAAAATAAAGCAAATCTCAAAACCATTATTTTCTCCTTTTTTGCACCTAGAATTATCAAATGCTATCGAAAGTGAAAATTGAGTATGGTTTCAATAAATATAAAGGCTAAGCCATATTTATGAGCTAAGTCATGCATTAGTTGATCATAGTCATCCACCCAAATCAACAGCAAATGTAAATATTGCTCTAAACCTCAAATTCTTAATGTGATTCTCATGCGGTTGTGTTATAGAGTAAGCTAAAGGGATCAAACCAGATGCCATGGAAGCTAAACCGTTAGGAAGAGAACGTTGCAGTCTAGAAGCTTCTAGAATTCACTGACCAACTAACTCAGTTGTAGATCTACAATCATAAAGATATTGCAAGAACAAGGAATGACTGAAAGTGAGACTGTCTAAGATTTATTGTAACTATTTCAAGAAAATACAACTGGATGTCACCATTGATAAGCAAGTTGCATGAAAAATGGTATCCAAATACGCATGATCACACTGAACAACATCCATACATGCTACCTTATATAATCCTATCTTATGTAGCCATTCCCACTTCACATCATCCAAAAACACCTGCAAATCATTCATGAAGGGCAAAAATTGATGACAAGGCTTCAACTCGACCTGCATAATAGCAAAAACAAACATCCAAAATCTTACATATTCATCTTGCGTTTAAAAAAAGAAAATTGTATGGATCTTTATGATCTATAAAAAATGGGTGTGCCCATCTATACTATTTCTAAGAAAAGGGTATTTTCAGATACCCTTTTATCCCAAACACAAAAATATTAATTTTTTTTCAAGAAAATGTACAAAAACAACAAAAAAACTGAAAATAGGGTTCATTTTATTTCAAAAATACATGAAGGTAAAAGGTCAACTTACCACCACTGAACACCCTCTAATGCTTACTCCTGCATGAATTTGGGCCATATCGTCACTCAGGTTCCAATATTTAGTAGTGCTCTACATCACACACTCACTCTCCCTCGCTCCTCTTCCCCTAATTTTTGAAAGTGCACATCAAGAATAAAGCACATGCCCCTCCACCTACACTTTTATAGGTGCCAACTTGAAAATTGTATGGATATGTATGATTTTCCCAAAACATATGGATCCATACGGTTTCCTAAAAATATATGGATCCATATTATTTCTAGATGCACCCATCCATATGTTTCTTTTGAAAACACACCTATCCATGTCTTTGAATTTTTGGCTGCCAAAACATGCAAAATACCAAAATTCACCCTTTTCAACCTTTTGGTGATCTTAAAATTCATCTTTATCAAGCAATTTGCCATCATCATCATATTCTTCACCTATCGAATAATCACTTGAGGGGGTAGATATCATATATAAAAACCACCTTGCACATGATCAATATTCAAACACTCAATCTTGGAAATTGCATTTGTCTAAGAACCTTTTCTGAAGACTATCACAAGCCCTCTTTTGCTGGGATAAACAAAAGCATAATTCTCTTCTCAATAAAATTCTAATTCTCTTCTCATCAAGACTTTAATTCTCTTCTCAACAAAACTCCAATTCTCTTGTCAACAAAACTCTAACTCTCTTCTCAACAAAACTTCAATTCTCTTTGATCTCATCAATCTGTCAAAGGTAAAGTTTCAAGGATATGTGTCCCTTCCATAATTGGGGCATCCTAAATTGACCATGAATTATAACAATATTATATATACTTCTCTCAAAAAATCATTTACCATCAACCACAAATCCATTCTCTCCCATAGTAAAATACCAAATAAGTGTCATAAGTTTTTTTACTGTATCATGTCTTTACAAAACACAGTACAAAATGGGGCAACATGTAGACACTTAAAAATGTCACACCCAACCTCATGCCACAACAATTAACGATCAAAGAATGAAACATTCAAAAATTAGTTCAATTGCCCTAAACCCTAGGTAAACCTATCCCATAAAATCCATACCCCACTCACACTCCTCTACAAACTTCCCTATGAACCCATATTTCTTCACATAGCATCCACCCCCCCCCCCTTTAAGGCATTTAAAACAAATTAATTAAAAAGATATTTTCCTTTCCTTAGGCCCTTTGTTCTTCCCTAGGTGATTAATGGTTATGGGACACCCATGACCACTTCAAACCTATAGGAGGAAGGCCTTATCCACTCACCCAACATATTAAAGGATCTCTTCTCTCTCCTCCATTTTCTCCTACCATGTCGCGTACCCATTTTCCTTCCTAGAAAGGCTATAAATAAACCATGTTGCCTAAATACAATCTAAAATATTCCTAAATATTATGAACACTCAACACTCATCCCATCAAGCTTTATTTGTAGGTCCTTGTGTTTGTAGGTGTAGAACAAGTAATAGCAATTCTTGGATCGATCTCAAACTACATCGATGGACTTTATAATCGAAGAATTGACCAATAAAAGCAAGAAATATAAAATCACATGGACCAGTGTGACCACATAAAAAATGAATTGATAGGTGCGATTTCTATTTTTAGGCTACCAAGTCAACTTTCCAGGTAAACCCTTCCTTTCACATCAATTTTAGCTCATTTTTGTACTTTCTTGATGCATTTCTACTTGATTTTGAGTCACCCAGTCTATGATTACAATAACTCTAATTGAGATAGTCCTCCAATTGTTCTAACATCTTTTGTAGGATTACACAGGGTTCAAGGATTGGTGTAGCTTATAGTGGCATACATAATAAACCCACTCCCTTTTGAGTATCTAAAGGAAGACTCCTGTGATGTCACAAATAAGTTCGATGCTAGGGTTCATCCTTATGGAGTCCATAATTTGTAGCCCTTGAAACATATTGTAAAAGAATATCAAAATATCTTTGTAACACGTATATAAATTATCAATGAAATGTGACATGTTTTTCTTTATTTAAATTTTTATTAATAAAATAGGGAGGATTTTGTCATTTTTAAAACATGAAAGATATAATAATCAAGAATATTAATGATGAGGGGTTTATCATTAATGATTGGAGCTTCTACAAGAAAATCTGCAATTACTTACCCCTTTATGAATTTTTTATGGAAGAATTCAAGATAAAATTCTAAGATTAACATTAACCATTTGAGGAACACCATTAGGAAGTGGTGAACTAGGGTTTCTGGAGCTAGGGAAAATCTAGGGCATCAGTTGGGTTGCTGAAGAGATTTCTGGTTACTATGGATCTGAAGGCAAGATTGCTGCCCCAGGAGGGTCCAATGGGGACTTCTTCGGATCCTCTCCTAGGGAGAAATAGCTCTTATGCAGATTTGCTAAAAGATAAATCTCCATCCAAGAATGAGAAAGCTCAAAGAACTACATTTAAAATGCTCTTTACGGCTGCTGGAAACAGATCAACAGCTCATCGAGTTAATGGATGCCTGCCACAGTCCGAATCAAGGCCCAAGATTGTCATTGAGCCAAGGATGGTTGAAGAAACAGTCTTATACAGAGCCAATCACGATTTGATCTGTAAATTCATGGGTATTCACCCTACCCTAAATTTTTTGCACTCCTGGGTCCGACAAAACTGGGAGCCTCATGGTGAGTACTCTTTATGGTTTATTAGCAATGGGTATTTTATTGTCAATTTTTCTTCTCTGGCCGATAGAAATAGGGCTTTCGAATAAAAAAAGAGGAATCATGGTTCGACAGGATTATTTGTTCAACCCTAGAGAGTGGGATTCGATCCTCGAATTGAACCCACTGCTATCCCAGTTTGGATCCATTTGTATGCACTTTCAATGGAGTTTTGGAGTGAGCAGGTCTTGGAGATGATCGGTAATTCTCTTAGAAGACATTTGGGTGTCACCAAAGACACAATAGAAGGGAACACAACTGTTTATGCAAGAATATGTGTGGAAATGGATCTTAGCCAGCCTCTACCGACAGAGGTGGAACTTGAACTTGTAGGACTATCTTGGATTCAACAACTAGATTATGAGGCTCTGCCCTTTAGATGCAGAGTTTGCCACAAATACGAGCATTTGGCCCGATTTTGCCCAAATAATATGAACAAAAAAATGGCGGCTCCTCTAGGAATGTCAAATCTTCCTAAGGAGGGTAAGTCAACAATAAAAAAATAACCAACCAATACCTCTCAGGGTAAAGAAGCTCAGAGAGATGGTTTTGAACAGCCCAAAAGAAAGAGAAGGCAAAAGAAAAAATATGGTAAAGAGCAAACCCAACTCAAGCCCACCAATAGGTATGAGATATTTAAAACACTAGTGGACCAAGAGGAACAATTCATGGAAGGAGTGGATGGTAATAGTGAAAATAATAACATCCACGTTCAAGCTCCTCTTTCATCTCCCCTCGTCATAGAGTAGGTAATTGACCACAGTGAGTTACCGCAGTTAGAGAGTGTAGGGGCATTGATAGTGCATAACCAAGAGTAGCCAATAATTAAGGATTTTAGCATGGGAATAGCAAAAAATAACAGAGAAAGGCCAACTTTAGGGATAACTCAGGTGGAAAAGAGATAAAAAAATAGCAACTCTCAAGGAGTGGGTAGAAAATCAAATAAGGAATTGCTAGCAGTTCAAGGAGACAAAATGATCACTGGAGGATCGGTGAGGCCAATAGATTCTTATTGCTCTCAAGGTAACCAATGATTATACAATCATGGAATGTTAGGGGTTTAAATAGTAGAACCCATCAATCTACTGTTTGAAGACTCTTAGAAAAATGTAAAACATATTTTTTGCTTATTCAGGAGATAAAAATGTCGTTAGATCTTATGTGTAAAACAGTTAACAGAATTTGGAGGGGTGCTGGTCATATGGAAGTGGCTGCCCAAGGTGCCTCGGGGGGATTGTTACTCTTTGGAACTCTCTTGAATGGACTGCAATAGAACATATAGCTTGGAGGGGTGTTCTCACATCACATTTTAGGAATAATGTCACAACTGAACATGTTTTAATCACAAATTTTTATGGGGCTCAAAACCTTGATGGTCATAGGATTCAATGGAAAGTTGTGCATAACATGAGAATATCAAGAGAAGATTTAGACTGGATTATTGCTGGGGATTTTAATGCTAAATTATCCTCTAGATATTAGGAAGGGGGAACCCCAATTTTGGATCCAGGGGATCGACTTATGATTTCCCAAGTCTAGGCTTTACACGTAGTGGATATTAAATGCCCTGGAACCAACTATACTTGGACTAATAAGAGGAGGGAGCCACATAGCAGGAAGGTAAATTTAGAACATTTTTTGGTTTCAGAGGAGGCATTTGTAAAATGGAATACAAATTTTCATATTTTGGAGGGTCCAGTTTCAGATCACTTTCCCATTTTTTTGGAAGGAGGGACTAAGACAGGGCAGCATCACAAACCGTTTAAATTTGAGAATTTTTGGTTACAAAAAGAGGAACTTCAAAATAAAATTCCATAGTGGTGGGAAGAAGGCCGCCCAGCATATGGGACAACAATATTTAGATTCCACAAACAACTTCATTATGGCAAAGCTCAACTAAAAAATTGGAGGCGAGCTAACAAGACAGACTTCTAGGTCCAAAGAGCTCCTTTGGTGGCCAGATGGGATGAGGTTCAAAAACACTTTAGGGAAGGAACAATTACTGAGCAACTCAAAGCCGAGGATGATGCCTTGCGTAAAGTAGTTGAGGACATTGACAACCAAGAGGAGACATTTTGGAAACAGAGAGCAAGAACCACTTGGTTATTAGAAGGTGATAGAAATACCAAATTTTTCCATTGGACTACTTGTGCTAGGAGACATATGAATAACATGGAATCCCTTCAAGATGATAACAAACACTCCTTTGATACACTTCCAGGTATACATTCCCATTCAATGGATTATTTTTCTAAACTTTTTAAGGAAAGTATGGTGCAAGATGAAGAGGCTCCAAATGAAGTTATTGCTGTCATACCTTCCATTATCTCTGAAGAAGAAAATCAGACCCTTCTTAAACCCATTGATAGAGAGGAACTAAAGAATGTGGTCTTTGGAATGAGCACCGAAAAAACTCCAAGTCTAGATGGCTTTCCAATTGAGTTTTTTTAGGCCTTTTGGGATAACTTGGAGGAGGATGTAATGGCTGTTATAGAGGAGTCTAGAGGTAGTAAAAGAATGCTTAAAGCATTAAATCATACTTTCATTACCTTAATTACAAAAGGGGAGGAGGGGGTACATATTTCAGATTATAGACCTATTGCATTATGCAATGTGATATATAAAATAATCACAAAGGTAATGGTTGAGCAGCTAAAACCTCTTTTACATAACATTATCTCCTCAGAGTAAGGGGGTTTTGTAGAAGGTAGGCAGATCCTAGATGGGGTGGTTCTAGCCCAGGAGGCAATCCATTCAATGCAAACATCTGGTAATAAAGGAATGTTCATAAAATTAGATATGTCAAAGGCTTATGATAGGGTGGAGTGGAGCTTCTTGGCAAAGATGATGGCAGCCTTTGGTTTCTCTCAGGATTGGATAGAATGGGTCATGAGTTGTGTCTCTACTTTGACTTACTCAGTGTTAATCAAGGGTCTTCCCTCACAACCATTTGGAGCCACTCGAGGCCTTATTCAAGGGGATCCTTGCTCTCCCTATATTTTTATTATATTGGCTGAAGGACTAGGTAGACTTTTCTTGAGGAGAAGACAACAAGGTTTGCTAACAGGTATCAAGGTGGGTGAGGAAGTTTTGACTCACCTACAGTTTGTGGATGATACTGGATTGGTGGGAGTGGCCAGCTTTAGGGAAGCAAGAATGATCAAAGATACTCTTAGTGTCTACCTTAGGGCTACAAACCAAGTCATCAATGATAAAAAATCCAAAGTGGTCTTTTTCAATCTTGATCAAAGGCTTCAGGACAGAGTTTTAGAGATCTTGGGTTTCACAAGGACTTCTCTCCCAAGTGGTTTACTTGGGGGTCCCTTTGCATTTTAAAAAACTAAAAATAGATATCTGGAGGAATCTTTTGGATTGTATCAAGGATAGAATTAATCATTGGTCTCACAAATGGTTAAGCTATGGGGGTAGATTAACTTTTTTACAGTCAGTAATTCAGGCCATGCCAATTTATAAATTCTCTATCCTGGCTACCCCACATACTATATGGAAAGAGTTCGATAAGATGGCTAGAAAATTTTTATGGGAAGGAGTAAAAGGAGAGAGGAAATGGTCCTTAGTAGGTTGGGACAAAGTAACCCAGCCCAAGGTAAAAGGAGGTTTCGGTCTGAGAAGATCCAAGATAAATAATAAAGCTTTGGCTGGAAAGCTTTATCAGAGGTGGATTTCCCAACCAACTTCCTTATTCAGTATAATCCTAACTAGTAAATATGTGGGACATGTTAACCCAAATGAGGTGGGCCATTTCCCTTTGGATGGTACTGGATCCTTAGTGTGGCAGGCTCTCAAGTTAGGATCTTAGGTAGTAAAAGATTGATTATTTTGGAAAGTGGGGAGAGGGGAGAAGGCATGATTTTGGACAGATTCATGGGATCAATACCCACCTATCATTGTTGAATTTCCTAAGTTACAACCAATAAAAATAGCCATTGAAACCAAGCGATGGGTCCAAATTGAAAGTTATTTCACCACTAGTCAGTTGGGGGAGTATAAGTTTATGCAGTTTAAGAAGTTGGATGAGTGGCCAATTTCAATCCCTCCATCTTTGGCACCCATCATGACTAAAATCTTGACAGAAATATTTCTCACAGGTAGAGATGAGGAGGATGAATTAGCTTGGGGCTATGGGAGCCTTGGTGTCTACACAGTGAAGGATAGATATGAAAAGATCCTTCCAGAGCCTCCCCCTCATACTTATCAGGTTGAGGATTGGAGAAAGATTTGGCACCCCAAAGGTTGGCTAAAAGTAAATTTTTTTTCCTGGCAATTCATGCACAATGGAATTCTCACTTTTTATAATCTCAGATGTAAAGGAATCATCGATCCTTCTCAATGTGTCTTATGCTACAAGACCGAGGAAACAATTGATCACTTGATGTTTGAGTGCCCTTTCACACGCCAGATTTGGAAGAGATGGTTTTCATATTTTAAAATTCAAGTTAATGGTGACTTGAATCGGATTAATATTTGGGAAATATGGAAGAGGGGTATATTTAAATTTAAAGCTCTTCATATTGGTTGGGAGCTTGGATTAAACTTTATTTGGTGGCAAGTGTGGTTGGAGAGAAATGCTAGAATTTTTAGAGAAACTTTTTCTTCGTTAGATGGAGTTTGGCAGGTCATTTGGAGCAAAGTCACAAAAACTGTGGCCGTATATGCTAAAGAAGAAACTCAGGTTGTTATTGGGGCATTGGAAGAGGGAGTTGAAGTGCAAGAGGTACAGGACAGAGCTAGTTGGAAACCACCCCTAGAAGGTTGGATTAAAATTAATACTGATGGAGCTGCAAAAGGCAACCTGGGTAGAGCCGAAATTGGAGTGGTTTGTCAGAATCATGTTGGAACAGTGCTTTATTGGGAACTGCAAGGCTTGGGAAGAGCTACAAAAAATGAAGTAAAAGCCATAGCTATCAAATCTGCTTCTATTTGGGCAGTTAAACAGGGCCATAGGAGGATAATACTTGAATCAGATTCTCAAATAATGGTTGGAGCTCTAGATTGCATGAGAAACTTTGCCATGAAAGCATGGAGGTTGAGGATTCTTGTCACTCAAATTAAGGAATTATGGAGGGAATTAGATGATGTGATTCCAGTTTACGTGAGTAGAGATTTAAACAAAGCGGCAAACTTCCTGGCTAAGATGGGTGCTGAGAAGGAGGTAGGGGTTCAGTTGCACAATGACATGGCTATTGAGGATGAGGTGATTAGGCAGGGTCTTGAAAGGTCCCTGAGCTAATGATCAAAGAAAAAGCAAAGGGTGGAAAGGTGTCGCGATATCATGACATGTTGCTTCATCATGGCCAAGGGAGGAAAGGTGTCACGATTTCATGACATGTTGCTTCATCGCGGCCAAGGGAGGAAAGGTGTCACGATTTCATGACATGTTGCACCATCGCGGTCACTGGATGAAAGGTGTCACGATATCACGACATGTTGCTTTGTCATGGCCAAGGGAGGAAATGTGTCACGATGTCACAACATTTTGCTTCATTGCGGCCAAGGGAGGAAAGGTATCACGATATCGTGACATGTTGCTTCGTCATGGCCAAGGGAGGAAATATGTCACGATTTCGTGACATGTTGCTTCATCACGGTCAATGGAGGAAATATTTCATGATATCACGACATGTTTCACCGTCGTGACCAAGAGAGAAAAACTGTCATGATATCGTGACATGTTTCATCGTCACGACCAAGAGAGAAAAGTGTCACGATATCGTGACATGTTTCATCATCGTGGCCAAAGGAGAAAAAGTGTCATGATATCGTGACATGTTGCTTCATCACGGCCAAAGGAGAAAAATGTCACGATATCACGACATGTGGCTTCATCGTGGCCGAAAGAGAAAAAGTGTCATGATTTCACGACATGTTGCAACATCGCAGCCAAGAGAGAAAAAGTGTCGCGATATCGCGACATGTTGCTTCATCGCGATCGAAAGAGAAAAAGTGTCACGATATCGCGACATGTTGCTTCATCGCAGCCGAGAAAGAAAAAGTGTCGTGATATCGCGACATGTTGCAACATTGTGGCCAAGAGAGAAAAAGTCGTGATATCGCGACATGTTGCTTCGTCGTAGTCGAAAGAGAAAAAGTCTCACGATATCGCAACATGTTGCTTCATCGTGACTGAGAAAGAAAAAGTGTCACGATATCGTGACATGTTGCAACATTGTGGCCAAGAGAGAAAAAGTGTCACGATATCGCGACATGTTGCTTCATCACGGCCAAAGGAGGAAAAGGTGTCACAATTTCGTGACATGTTGCAACGCCGTTGCCCAAGGAGAAAAAGTGTCGTGATATCGCGACATGTTGCTTCGTCATGGCCAAAGGAGGAAAAAGTGTCACGATATCGTGACATGTTGCAATGTCACGGACAGAAGAGGAAAAAGTGTCACGATATCGTGACATGTTGCATTTTCGTGGCCAAAGGAGAAAAGTGTCACGATATCACGACATGTTGCATTTTCACGGCCAAAGGAGAAAAGTGTCGCGATATCGCGACATGTTGCATTTTTGCGGCCAAAGGAGAAAAGTGTCACGATATCGCGACATGTTGCATTTTCACGGCCAAAGGAGAAAAGTGTCATGATATCGCGACATGTTGCATTTTCACGGCCAAAGGAGAAGAGGGTAAGAGTGTCGCGATATCGCGACAAGTTGCATCAACAGACCAATCTGATCCCCCTGTTAGCTAGTTAATGGTTCAAGAGATTTGGCTCCGTTGCAAATATTCTTTTACTATCGTAAGCATGTGTTCTCTCTAATTTCGGCTGGGAAAATTCTCTTCCCAAATTGTAATTGATCTTTGTTTTAATACAAGTTTTTTAAAATTTTCAAAAAAAAAAACATTAACCATTTGACAGTTCTAAAATTTTGATATGATCGATCCATCATATATCATAATGGATTTTCCCTAGAAACCAAATAAGTAGTGTGATTAATAAGATAATATTAGAGTTTCTTAGTAGTGAAGACCAATGCTAAGCATACATTTTCAATATATTTATATCGATTTTTGTAACTAACCAATGCCTAACTAATGTGATAGATGGTTTGTTCTTGTCAAGCCTTACTATTTTAAGCTAAAAAGGTACCCAAGGCAAAATTAGTTGTAGATATGTACAAGCGAAATGGTAGCTCTATTCGAGGTGGAGTTGTTGGTCTAGAAATATATCTAATGGAAATGTTGTACACCCACAACCTTGACCAACATTGAATGACCAGGAAGTTGGGAAGCTTGGGTGGTCAATCTTCAAAGGAGGCCGATTCCTTTGAAGTTTGAGCTAACTATCCCTAAATATGGGGGAAAAATGTGCTGAAAGAAGCAAATGGAGTTGAAGCTAGAACTTATGTTGGTGTATATTAAGCAACATCAAGACACATGCACAATAAAAGACTATGCAAATAAATAATCAATTACATAATAGACAAGCTAGTTTTACTATCAACCAAAGAACATTTAGTTTCAATATAATGTAGCTTATTAGACTACTAATTCCAGAACAAGTGAATGAACATAGCATAAATTTATAATTCAAAGTAAACACCATGAACATTCAATAGGCTAAAATTAGAAAGAAGTAGTCATCCATACATACATGTTCTGCAAATGAATTGAACCAGAGGCCAAACAACAATCACTTTGTATTAAGATGTAAGTCTTATGTTCTTACATATGAAATATAAAAACTCAAGAGCCAACCCTTTTTCATTTTACATCTTAGTATTTATAGAATTTTTACAATCTTACAGTTGTCAAAACATCATTGTATTAGAAATGGATTGCTATTATGTTAGAGGGAGTTCCAGCTGATTGGACTCCTCAAAAGTATGGTTGCTCCAACTACCTAATCATGACTTACTAACCTAGCCAAAATCTATGTCATGTTGACTCGTACTGAGCTTGCTACTTGCATTTGGTTCATTGTTTTTCACTAATTATTTTTAGTTGAGCCACCCTATAACCTATATGATGGCCCTAAGAATAACTTCAATATTGAGATTCTTCTGACATGTGAATATATCCAATAGGTGTCACAAGATTATGATAATCCCTATGTAGGTTGGTCGATGCTAGACCTCGATCGATCGATCCATCCAATCCATATGATGTGATCTCATTATGCCAGGTATTTAGGATTCTAATAGAATTCGATCAGATACAAAGCCTTTGACAATAGCACTTGGCTATCCTTTCAATCAGGAAACTTCTAATATTGAGATGGAGATTTGGTATTCCACTGGGCTCTAATAAGGTACAAATATTTTGGTGCCTTCTACAAATCTTCCCACAACAGGTTGAAGATTTGGTACCCTACTAGGTTTTGAATCCTCTGATGACCTCCAGACTTAGCTTATTTTATTTTAATTTGCTCCTATTATATTTTTGTCCCTAGATGAGGAATTGAACCTATGGTAGACTCTGATCGGGTGTAATTCCTCCAACAACATCAATACTTACCCCTTTTCTATGATTAGGTGTCTTCCATCGATAGGCCAAAAATTTGGTACCCTATCAATATTCGATCAGGTACAAATATTTTGGTGTATTCTAGACTTAGTCATTTTCTCCTACTATTTCCTACTTACACCGAGCCTTTGGTACTCAACTAGGCTTTGACCAGGTGTAATTATTCTAACACCCTTCACACTTATTTTTGTAATCAAGCAACTTTCAACAATAGGCTAGACATTTGGTACCCTGCTAGGTATAATTCCTGCAACATCATCAAACCTTAGCTATTTTTCTTATCTTACTCTTGAAAACCTCCAACATTTGGATGGGGAATTGGAACCCTGGAAGACTCCAAATGGGTACAAATATTTCTATGACTTCTACTCTTAGTCATTTTGCCCATCTCAAATCCATGGTAGTGGGATGGAGATTTGGTCCCCCGTCGATTTTTGATCGGGTACGAATCTTCCAATGCTCTCGACTTGGCCATTTTGTTGAGACTACAATGTTCTGATCCATAGTGCTCAGTCCCTTTTTTCTAACTTTGTTGTATTATCCCCTTTTTTACACTTTCTTACTGAAGTGCACGTGGATCATGATCTATAAATATCCACATTCTTGGTGACTCATAGGGACTTTTGGAAAGAGAACTTAGACCAACTATTTATATACTATAAACAGATAGATTTGACCAAAATAGGGCTAATATAGGAGACACACGACTGAGGCCTATGTAGATAGGATTTTCTTAATCGAACATACAACTGGGGAGGAAAGAAGAAACAAAATTATGGTGATAAAATGGATAGTGAATTTTATTTCAAACTTTATAGGTTGTTGGTGATAACAGGATAGAGGTGATGAAACCAAAATATTTCATGGGGATACCTGTAGGATGAGACATTTCCAGGAGATCTAGGCTAGAACTCGTAGGATAAACTATAAAAATAAAACTAAGTACAAAAATAGAAAAATGGAAATATAAAAAAATGGGGAATACCTAAAATATGAGATGCACCCACAAAAATGGAACTCCATGAGTAAATATGGTTGCAGTTGAAGGCTATTTCAGACCCAAGTTGGGCATCTTAGGAAATCACCATTCTTTCGCTTGTTGTGCTTCCTATATTTTCCTCTTTTCTTGACCCAACTTAGTAATAAGTCATTCATTACATCATCTACCAACCTCCAATTCTTCGATCTCTTCCTCATCCTACCATATCTTAATGGTGAAGGATGCTTATCCAAATGTGGCCTAAAATAGGGATATGTCCTGAGCTGATTTGTGTGAATTATCCCTTCATAATTATTTGTGATCTAGGCAGATCATGCCAATGCCATTAATATAGTTTAGAGTGGCACAAGAATTGGTGTGCATTCAATCTTAAGTACTGATGATCTGATGGCAATTATTATTATTGGTCCCTTATTCATTATGCTAGGTATATATTTTATAGCTACCTTTCAATCTTATTTTAAGCTAATCCATTGGGATTTGTAGTCATCATCTCTAAAAATATGTTATGGTACAACTGTACAAGAAAAAAACCAATATAATACAAAGAGGCGTTATTTTTCATACTTCCCTAATCACCCTCTATTGATGTATGTTGTTGTAATCCTTCTTCCTATGGAGGCTCCCTCTATATAGTTGTTCTTGATGATTCCCCATACTTTGAAACAACCTTAGATAAAATGACTATTTGGAGTTGTTGGCACATATTTTTCCAAACATCTAGAGGGGGGTCTAGAATTCCTCTTAGTTTTGAGATGACTCCATTTAGCTTGCCAATGTGGTAATAAGGAGGGTCACTGTACTTCTTAGCCAAATATTCTACTTTTACTAAGATATGAGAAAGCTTATAGAATAGTGCAGAGACCTTCTCTGCATCCAGTTGTTTAGATAGTGAGTTGATCTCACTTTGGTCTTTTATTCGCATTTCAAACAACTAGGTGAGTGCTTCTTGCTTATGCCAAACTGAGTTGTCATCCCAGAAGCTTGGTGGACCTAGGGTCTTGAGATCCTATGCAATGGTGCTCATTTCATCAATATCTTTTCTAATGATGATGAACATCTCTCATGCCATATCAATGAGCTCATTTTATTGATAGAAAAAAGTCTCTAGTATTCTATATCCTTGTTAGGCTGTGCTTTCAAGGTGAGGAAAATATCAGGATATCTTAGCATTTTTCTAAAATTTTATACCTCCTAAAATTTGGATGTTAGAACCTTTTTCGCCCTTTCTATCTCCTTTTTGGCTAGCTTAGTAGCAACACCGATATGTTTAAGCTTTGTATAGAAGAGAGAAAATTTGGTAAAATCATTCCTTTTATTTTTCCTTAGTAAAAGTCCTAGACTTGTTTGAGCTAGCATTTAGATATTGCTGAGCTAGGTGGCTTGTCCCTTTTCTACTACAACTCATTCAAAACGATGGATAAATGTTCCTCTTAGTTTAGCAATTCATCCTTCAACTTTATCAATGTTGAACTTTATTACTCTTTCTCTTCTTGTACCATTTTCAAATCAACCTCTAGGTGTTTGATATATTCAAATTTTAGCTACAAATCCTTCTCAAAGGGGACCTTATCGATGATGCCCTTCAAATTGATGATTTTATTCTTCAGAGCACTATTGCTCAATCTTTCCTTAACGAGTTTGGTCTCAAGGGTATCAATTTTATTTTTAGCAGTTGCCAAAATCCCATTTGTTTTTCTTGTTTCTAAAAGTAGTGTGTTTGTTTTTGCATGGATAGCTTGGATGGTTTCCATATTTGATATCATGGAGATATCCCTTCTATATTATTCTATATTAAAATATTATGATCTCATATAAGAGATAAGATTTTTCACTTGTGGTTTGGCTACCACCTTAATCCTCTCTTACTTGATGGGATCCACTGTATCATAGCCCATGGTGACAACTTCTTATTTTCCTTGCAACTATTCAAATTGTTCCTCTTCCTCCCTCCATATTTGTTGGTTCTCTTCTGCTAGCTATATGGTAGAGAAATTTTTTGGTAGTGGCTCTTGGGTAGCAACTAGGAGGACCGAAGTAGCCAAGAAGACTGGTAATGGGGTAAGAGGATAGGAAAATATATATTTCATAGGCAGAGTACTTCCTTGTACATTTTGATATTTTTGGGCTAGGTGTGGAGTAGAGAAGGATAGAGGTCATGTCGGTGAATTTTGTAAGGCGTAATGCTAAGACAGTTGGATGGACTCATTGAATGGTGAGGGAGTTGATTGAGTAGGTGGGACTTGTGAAGTGGTAGGTAGATTGGAAAAAGGGTTTTATTCTACTTCAATTTTAGCTATTGTAGGAATCATTTCTAAAGAAGGCCAGATTTGATGAGGAGGGGAGGTTAGGATTTCAGATGGGGGGATTGAGGGAGAATACAGTTTAGGAGATATATCTGTATCTTTTACTCCTAGCTTTGGTACCTCAATTTACATAGCTTGTGCTAATTCAGATTTGAATTCATTCATTTGTACTTGCTCAACTTATACCTGTGCAATTGCTATCTCACAACTTAGTACTTCTTGTTGCAGTTCTTGCCTCTTTCGTGTCTGATTTTCCTTTTCTTCCTCTAGCCTTTGATTTCTTGCAACCTTATTTCATATATCCTTGGACTTGAGAAATCCTTTCACTTCTTACCTGATTTAGAGCTCTAACTAGAATATTAAAGCTAAACTTTGAGGGTATTTCAACTAATTTGGGTGGAGTTGGTCTTGTGATATGGCCCATGAGTGGATTTTGAGGTAATGATTCTTCTTCTTCCTTGATCTCTTCTTCTAACCCTTCCTCTTCCTGGTATCTTATATCTTTAGCTATTTGTATCCTTAATATTTTTGAGAAGATTTATTTTTCATGTTTCTGTTTCCAACTAATATACTTAGCATCAAATGTATCATTGAACTGCTTGTCAATATTTTCATTGTACTTTACCTTTTTGATCAGATTTCTTTCACAATGCATTACCTACCATTTTTTAATTTTTTAGTCTTCCCAACCAGTGCTATCACTAACTGTATCAATAATACTGGGATAAAGCAACTAATTTGTATTTCTTTTAGGGTCATAAATTCGCTCATACTTATAACAACTTCTCCATGGTGGTCATTCTTGCATCTTCATATATTTGAGTGGTGCCACCTGATATTTAGCTAAGTTTTTATGCCTTTAAATATTTGACCAGGAAAAATTCCTGAATCTAAATGCTTTAACATTTATTTTCAAAATTTTAGCCAATATACTGTCTGGGTCATAATACCACATGTGCAACACTACTGACAGCTTCAAGGCAGTAAGCTTAGCCTCCAAATTTTTGTACTATAGAGGGTCCCTTTTGGATATTGTGATATGTTCAAATTTGATAGGAAACCTGAATACTGAAGCCTTTTTGGCTCCTTGACCAAGGCTCTACTCTATTGTGTAGGCCTACCTGCAGTATTCCAATCCAAACACCCAATCGATCACATAGTATGATAGTAAGGGAATTTGGAGAAACTGAACAGTTTGACGATGGTGCCTTCCTCCAAAAAGTACTAGTCCCATTGTTCTCATGATTTTCCTCTCAAAAAATCTACAAATTTTGGTGAAATGCAAGGGCAATTGCCATAGATTTTTGCTAGTGCTGGTCCCAAGAACTTCCTGTTAAATTCAAGATATGAACCACTATCCCGTAATACAGGAGTCCAATATAACACTGAACGGTCCATACCTTGTTTAGTTGTCTTATACATCTTAATGTTGTGTCAATTTATAAAAATCATATAAAATAGGAAGAGCCAAGCCATGTAGGAAGGGCATGCGAATATATCACATTTCTTGTTCTTCATATATTTCAACTGTTCATGAATGTTGAAGGCCAAAAATTTAGCCCAATACAAAGTGATATGCAGGAAGGCAACCATAACTATGTTGGCCATACCCATATAATAAGGTTACACCACTGCATCCATAATCATGCCTAGTATTATCACCAACATAAAGAATATTGGTTGTGCTTCATCACTAAATTCCACAAGATTTCTATTTTTTGTCATGAATCCATTAGATAATTTTTCTCCTATACCAATGAACCAATTCTAAATTGGCTTATTTTTAGGTATAATCTCTGGTTTTAAAACCCAATTTCCTTTAGCATGGTTTATAAGGATTCTTCTACCACAAACACTTTCATTAAGAGTGCCATATTGATGGTGAAAAGTGGCTAAGACTAGGAATTACAAATCATGGTTGTACCAACATCTTAGAACTTCACCACAACATGGATGAGTTTAGAAAATGGGTGCACTACTTTAGGTATGAATTTGTTAAGGTTTGAGTGATAAGTAGCACCATATTGATGATTCTTAGAAAACTTCTTCCCTTTTTCTTCACAATCGATTCTAGAAATCTACAACTTGGACCTAATTGTGAGTACTATGTCATGGATTACTACCAATTCATTAGTGAGTTCACTTAAAAATTTCTACCCAATGATGCTCTTATTTCCTCTACCCATTTTCTAATTCTACTTCTGTTACTGGCCATTGGTTCACCTTAAAATCCATAGGGCTCTCTGTTGCACTTGTACTCAAAATTATAGCAAGGGAAAGAATACTTGGAGGGATGTAGTCAATTTATAATGTTTGGATAGTCACTTTATTGCTTAGAGATATTAAGAAGCTCATGTGATAGATTTGCACATGCCAAGGAGAATCTACTCAGGGAATTTTTACCCATTTTTTTATGTTTAACACATATAATTGGTAGAAGCACTGCCAACCTGTAACATTCCATTGCAATTTTTGACAACCAATAGTTTCATAGTTTAGAATACGTTTCGTCATAACTGCTCTTGAAAGTCATGGTTGTGGATGCATAATTTTGTGAACTTACAATTTCAAAAATATCTTGTCAGGATCACTAACCATTATGAATTTAATGCTACATGGTGTACTTGGAAGTTAATCTGGCTAATAATGATACTGAGTTTGTTTAATCATGGGCAACCTACAGATTCTGATAATCATTAATCTAACCACCACCTTGTGAGATGTACCATCTAATACCAATTATTTTTTTAACCTTTTGATTAGGGGTTTAGTCAAAATATGGTGAAGGATTACACAACCCAAGGTTCCAGGTAGGTAGATGATCTATCCCTCTTTGGGCATTTATTTTAATAAGCACTACCTTATCTAGAAAAAATAAATATCATATTTACAAAAATTGTACATGCACCATATTTACATATGTACAAGGTGAGCACCATTTGTCCTAAGCATAGTGCTTCAGGTGCTAACCGTTTATTAGAATTGGTAGTAGACGACCATCTAAGTGTTGCAATTGAAAGGCATTCAAGTCTTTCTTGTATTTGATCATGTATGGTCTGAACCATATAGAATCAAACTTTTCATGTGAGCCAGGTTTCACTCTATTCACATCCTATTTGAGCACCAGGTCACCTTATTCAAATATATTTTCCATGAACCCTTTGTCAAACCTGTGTTTGATAGTAGTATGATGGTTTCATGTTTTACTTCTAGTTGAACCAGTTTGGCCATCCTTTTATCTATCGACTGTAGATCATCCAAACATTTTTTCTTAATGAATATTAACACTAGAAACTCTAGATTAATTGGTAGCACAACTTCCTTACCATAAACCAGAGCATAAGGGGAAGTTTTTAGGGTTTTTTATTGTGATCCGGTCAACCCAAAGTGCTTGATCCAATAATAAGTGCTAGTTTCTAGGGTTAACTTAAATATTTCTTCTGATGATTTTCAATAGGTTCTTGTAGGTGGACTCTACAAGGCCATTCCCCTATGGGTACTATTTTTATGAAGCATTCCAATATATTACATACTTTATTTCAAAAAATTATAGTCTTAGTTATGGACTATATCGCAGAACCTATTGGTTCCTTATATCACCAATTGGTACCCCTTTCGATATACCTTTTGCTAGGACGTTATACCGTACAAAATACCCGCCCTTACGTGAGGGAAACTATAGGTATTTAGAAAGATCAACAAAAATCACCCGCCCTTACGTGAGGGAGACTATAGGTGAGTTTTAGAGATCATACGATATGTGGAACATAAGCGGTACTGAAAGGGAATCGCCTTGTTGATGGCACCTACCATAGAAGATTCTTCTCATGCGTGGGGCGTAACTTCCCCTAAACACTATGAAGAATACTTCGTCAGGATTTACGCCTAAACACAAGTGCGATAAAGGGTAGTGGATGGAGTAAAAAATGCAAAAAAAATGGCAAACTTATCTCTCCCCGATGATTTATAGAGAACAAGCTCAGACGTCGTTGTAGCAGCTATATTAGGCGGCAGATAAAATAGCCAAATCACGACAGCTTTACCTGTAAGTGCTGTCCAGAGGTATCACAAATACCGAGCACTGCGAGTGCAATAAATTGCACGGATGGGTTTTAATTATTTCGAGGACTTAGGGAGTGTTTTGATTTTAATTTTTAATGTTATAGTGCAAAAATGAAATATGCAACATACAACAAAAAAAATGCCCACAAGAATAACCCACAAGGTGTCGGTCATAGCCGAAAATGCACCTTTTACAATTCGCCAAATTGCTATTTCAAAAAATTACTCACAATCCCCCTTTGATTTTTTGAAAAAAACATCCCCCCTTAAAAAAAATTTCTTTAACAAAGCATTTTAATAATTATTATATATTTAAAATTAAAATAAATAATTTTAATTTATATAGTTTTAAAACTTATGAAAAAATAAATTAAAAATTAAATTTTAATTTATAAAGTTTAAAAACTATACAAAATAAATTAAAATTAAAAATTTTAATTAAAAAATAATAATTATTAAAAAAACTTTGAAAAAAAATTATACCTTAGGGGGGAGTCGACGGGATTTGAACCCCCGACCTGCAGGCTCCCTGAGCCTTACCGCACAGCTCACTACCAAGTGAGCTAGCGGGCTGATCCGGAAGGATCAGTGGGGCTGCTCCTTTTTCAACCCCTGCTGCTTCTCCTCTGCAACGCGCTCCTCCGCTGCTTCCTCCTCCGCGGTCTCGCGTTTCTCCCCCGCTGTCTCTTCCCTCTCTTTTTTTTTTTTTTAAATTCAGCCCGCGGGGGGGGTTGTGCACTTTCGCAGTGGGGGGGAGGGTTGGGCACTCCTGCGATGCAGCGCGCCGAGCGGAGCGCTGGACGGGGGGGTCCCCGTCAGCCTGTGGACGCACCTACAGCACATCACGCAAGGTCTACAGGACGTCTGGCAAGCGTGCGAGGTCTGCAGGACGTCTGGCGCGCGCGCGCGGTCCACTCAACCGGGGGGGGCTACAGCATTCCCTCCTGTAGCGGACGCACGTATAGCGCGGGACCTCCTTCCCTCCTGACACGCACGTCACGCGAGGTCTGTAGGATGTCTGGCTACGCGTGCGGTCCACTCAACGAGGGGGGGGGCTCCTCCTACAGCGGACGCGCATCTAGCGCGGGACCTCCTTCCCTCCTGACGCGCTACGTTTAGCGCAGGACGTCCTGCGCACGCTTTAGCGCGGGACATAGCCTGCTGCTGTGTTCCTTCCCTGCTTCCAGCGGGGGGTCGCGCGGCTGCGTCCCAAAAAGAATTGTTCTTTTTTTTTTTTTTCTTTAGCTACGGAGAATTGCGGACTGCATCCGCTAAATTTTTTTTTTTTTTCAAAAAAATTTTTGCTGCTGTGTGCCGTAGTCACGCCCAGCGAGGAAAATTTTTTCCTTCGCTTCCAGCACCAGCTCCTTCCTCCGTCTGCGCACGAAAAAAAAATTCCTCTGCAAATCAAATTCTCTGCCCAGAAAAAAATGGCTTTGATGCAATGATAGAAAATGTGAACTAGTTTATTATTCAAATGTGCAGGTTATATAACGTTTACAATGCCGGGAATAGCACACCGGCTGAACGGCTGAACTGAACTGTTACGAAATTGTAACAGTGTAACAATATGTCTAAATAATTAAATAAAGACAAAATAGCTATTAAGTACGCTAACATCCCCCTTTATTACATTATTTGGGTAATGTAATAACTAATAGCTATACTAGACTACTAACATCCCCTTACATTATTTTGCAATACAAAGTGAGCTGCGAAACAATTCAAATTTGACACGTCCAAGTGCCTTAGTGAAAATGTCCGCAACTTGAGCATCGGTGGGAATGTCTTGAAGCTGAATTTGGTGCTTTGGAACTTCATCTCGAATGAAATGACATTGTGTGTCAATGTGCTTTGTTCTTTCATGATGGACTGGATTCTTGACGAGGTTCAGAACACCCTGATTGTCGCAAAACAAGTGTATTGGAGATTTTGATGGATGGCCCATACTTGTCAGAATGCGACGTAACCATATCACTTCGCACACAGCTTCACGTGCGGCACGATACTCTGCCTCTATTGATGAAATAACAACCACCTGTTGCTTCTTGCTATGCCAAGAGACAGGATCAAATCCCAAATGAAAAATGTATCCAGAAGTTTACTTGCGATCATCAAATGATCCGGCATAGTCGGAGTCCGTGTATCCTTGCAAGAAGAATTTGTTGTTCCTCTTGTATTCTAGGCCATATTCCATAGTACCACGGACATAGTGAAGAACACGTTTTGTTGCTTTCCAATGAGTGGTCTTAGGGTCCTGCATGAACCTCGAAAGATAGTTGACAACAAATACGAGATCTGGCCTAGTATTGGTCAGATATATGAGACTCCCAATCAACTATCGATAGAGAGTACCATCTACCTGAGGTGAATCATCATATCGTGATAACTAAAGTCCATTCTCCATTGGAGTTGCCATTGGCTTGCAATCAGTCATGCGATATTTTTCCAGCAATGTCTTGGCATATTTTTTCTGAGACACTTTGATGGAGTGCTCCTTCTGGCTGAATTCCAGACCAAGACAGTAATGGAGAAGTCCGAGATCTGTCATCTCAAAATATTTGCACAAGTTTATTTTGACAGTAGAGATCATAGTTTCTGAACTCCCTGTAATGAGTAGATCATCCACATAGAGTACAAGCAACACTATCTTAGAACCCTGTTTCTTGAAATAGAGGTTTGCATCTGACGGACATCTCTTAAATCCATGTTGCATAAGGTGATTGTCCATTTTTATATACCAAGCTCTAGGAGCTTGTTTCAGACCATATAAGGATTTGACCAATTTGCAAACCTTTTGCTCTTGGCCTTCCACTTCAAACCCTTCTGGTTGAGTCATGTAGACTTCTTCTTGGAGATCACCATTTAGAAAGGAACTTTTGACATCCATTTGGTGAACTTTCCACCCATATTGTGCTACCATAGCACACATAACTCGAATTGTGGTCATCCGAGCAGTAGGTGCAAAAGTTTCCTCGTAGTCAATGCCTTCATTTTGAGCATAGCCCTTTGCAACAAGATGGGCCTTATGCTTATCAATTGTTCCATCTGCCTTGTACTTGAATTTATATACCCATTTGCAGCCAATGGGTTTCTTTCCATGCGGCAGATCAACAAGCTTCCAAGTTTTATTTTTCATCAAAGACTCATACTCTGTATCCATAGCGGCCTTCCACTGAGGCTCACTAAGAGCATCTTGCACTGATGCAGGTTCAAGATCATCTATTGTAGACATGAACGCCTTGTCATCATCAATATCCATATCCTCTACTTCTGTACTTGGAGTTACAGAAAGTTCCTCAAAATATTGACAAAGATCATCAACCTCACCAGTTTCTTTGGCTTCTTTTTCCTTTTGAGCCATACTGCGTGTACGAGGTCTATCCAAGTTCAAATTGGGAGGAGTGGATAAATTTGCATCTCTGATTGTATTTGTACACCATTTAGGATTATTCTTCGATGGAGTTGAAAAAGATGTAGAAGGACCTCCTGTCTGTGTTGACGAAGGAATCTTCTCTTCCTTAGATTCCACAATATCTTGGTGTACTTTTGATGTGCTCTGTGATGTGAAAGCTTCATCAAAGACAACATCTCTGCTGATATGAATTTTCTTGGTCAAAGGATCTATCAAATGATATCCTTTAGAGTGCTCATCATACCCAAGAAAAATACATCTCAGTGTTTTCTCATCTAGCTTCTTCCTTTTCTCTTTCGATATGTGCATGAAAGCGTGACACCCGAAAATACGTAGATGAGATATGGAGGGTTTTCGACCACTCCATGCTTCCTGTGGAGTCATTCCTTTTAGGGCCTTTGTGGGTGCCCTATTCAACAGATATACTGCAGTGGTGACAACTTTTGCCCAATATTGTTGCCCAAGAGTAGCTCCTATGAGCATACAACGAACCATTTCCATGATAGAACGATTCCTTATCTTAGCAACTCCATTTTGCTGAGGAGTATAGGCAGTTGTTAACTGTATCTTGATTCCATGCTTATCTAAGAATGCAAAAAATTCATTAGAGGTAAACTCTCCCCCTCGATCTGAGCAGAGGGTTTTAATAGAAGCTCCTGACTCCTTCTCAATGGATTTCTTGAACTGCTGGAAGAATGCGAAAGCTTTAGATTTCAGTTGGAGAAATAAAACCCACATATTTCGTGAGTAGTCATCTACGAATAACTGAAAATACCTCTTCCCTCCGCAACTATTGGGTGTGAAAGGACCACACAGATCGGTGTGAATTAACTCCAGAGGTTTTTGTGCTCTTGTTGAGCTCTTCTCAAATGGTACTCTATCTTGCTTTCTCGCTAGCGGTCGGAGCACACTCGCAATGTGGCAGAAAGGGAAGGAATACCCTTTACCATCTCATACTTGCTGAGCTCAAGTAAGTAGCCAGAACTAAGATGCCCATATCTCTTGTGCCATAGGGAAGTTGCCTCCTTGGTAGAGACAGTCATGGCAACATGTGGAGTAGAGATAGCATCTAGTGCAAATAAGCCGTGCTTATATGAAGTTGTTGCAATTTGCTTACCCTTCCTGGTAATGGTACAACACTTCTTTCCATTCTCAACACGAAAGTTGACAACCATATTTCTGTCCAGGATTTGTGTCACTGACAACAAATTATTGGCCAATCCCGGAACATAGAGGACTTTGTCAATCTGACACTTGCCATCAGGAAGAGTGACTGAAACTGTACCCTCTCCCTGAACCCTATAGGTTTTATCATCGACAATGGTGACAGGTTTGCCCTCTTTGGCCACAAATGATTCAAACCATGATCTGTCGCTAGTCATATGTTTGCTAGCTCCAGAATCGACATACCAAATGGGATCCCTCTGTGTGGAATCTGTGGTAGTCATGAGCACCTTATGTGCCCATTCAGAATCTGAGTCAGATTCTTCAACAACAACATTCACCTGGGGTTGCTTGTTTTTATTTTGTGGTTTGTTTTGGCCTTTATGCTTGTTCTTATGCCAACACCTGTTGGTGTCATGGTTGTATTTCTCACAGATCTTGCACCACATCTTCTTCTGTTGAGGTTGTTTGCATTTTACTTTCGTATCTTGTTGAGAATTTCCTCATTTTTGAAATTTGCCTCATTTTTGCCCATTACCTTTCTTCCTAGAACCCTGTCTGTTGGTGTATAGGGCTGTATTGGAAGAATCATCCTTGTGAAGTTGGCATGCCTCCTGTTGTTGAAGCAGATTGACCAACTCAATGTAGGTAATTTGTCATTGAGACACCTGGATGGAGGTGATCAACATATCAAATTAAGAAGGTAAAGCTCTCATCACAAGTGAAATGAGAAGCTTTTCGTCCACAGTATCTCCCAAAGAATTCAATTTCTCTTTCAATTCAGACACTCTACATAGAAAGAGTTCAACTGTTTCACCCTGTCTCAAACTCAAGTTATGAAGTTGTTGTTGAAGATGAAGAATGGTTGAATCATTCTTTCCCTCATAGATGGTTCTAAGGGCATCCCATGCCTCCTTACCACTTGCTTTTTTAGCTATATGAGGTTGAACTTCATCTGAAACAAAAAACAGAATGAGCACCTTTGCTCGACTGTCTTTCTTGTCAAAAACTATCTGATCTGCGGAAGGACCTGTGGATCCTACTATTGGTGAAGGCCTAGTTGCTACTCCAGTAACAATATCCCACAAATCTTCCATTTGGAGAACTGCCTTCATCTTATGTTTCCATGGTGTATAATTTGGACCTTTCAATAACTGATGCGGATCAGTCATCAACTTTGCAACAACGGCCATAGTGAAGGTTCCTTATATCACCAATTGGTCCCCCTTTAGATATACCTTTTGCTAGGCCATTATACCATACAAAATACCTGCCCTTACATGAGGGAAACTATAGGTATTTAGAAAGATCAACAAAAATCACCCGCCCTTACGTGAGGGAGACTATAGGTGAGTTTTAGAGATCATACGATATGTGGAACATAAGCGGTACTGAAAGGGAATCGCCTTGTTGATGGCACCTACCATAGAAGATTCTTCTCATGCGTGGACTGTAACTTCCCCTAAACACTATGAAGAATACTTCGTCAGGATTTACGCTTAAACACAAGTGCGATAAAGGGTAGTGGATGGAGTAAAAAATGCAAAAAAAATGGCAAACTTATCTCTCCCCGACGATTTATAGAGAACAAGCTCAGACGTCGTTGTAGCAGCTATATTAGGTGGCGGATACAGTAGCCAAATCACGACAGCTTTACCTGTAAGTGCTGGCCAGAGGTATCACAAATACCGAACGCTGCAGTGTAATAAATTGCACGGATGGGTTTTAATTATTCCGGGGACTTAGGGAGTGTTTTGATTTTAATTTTTAATGTTATAGTGCAAAAATGAAATATGCAACATACAAAAAAAAAAATGCCCACAAGAATAACCCACAAGGTGTCGGTCACAGCCGAAAATGCACCTTTTACAATTCGCCAAATTGCTATTTCAAAAAATTACTCACAATCCCCCTTTGATTTTTTGAAAAAAACATCCCCCCTTAAAAAAAATTTCTTTAACAAAGCATTTTAATAATTATTATATATTTAAAATTAAAATAAATAATTTTAATTTATATAGTTTTAAAACTTATGAAAAAATAAATTAAAAATTAAATTTTAATTTATAAAGTTTAAAAACTATACAAAATAAATTAAAATTAAAAATTTTAATTAAAAAATAATAATTATTAAAAAAAATTTGAAAAAAAAATTATACCTTAGGGGGGAGTCGGCGGGATTTGAACCCCCGACCTGCAGGCTCCCTGAGCCTTACCGCACAGCTCACTGCCAAGTGAGCTAGCGGGATGATTCGAAAGGATCAGTGGGGCTGCTCCTTTTTCAACCCCTGCTGCTTCTCCTCTGCAACGCGCTCCTCCGCTGCTTCCTCCTCCGCGGTCTCGCGTTTCTCCCCCGCTGTCTCTTCCCTCTCTTTTTTTTTTTTTTTTTTTTTTTTTTTTTAAATTCAGCCCGCAGGGGGGGGCTGTGCACTCCCACGACACAGTCGACGCGTCAGCGGGGGGGAGGCCTGGGCGCTCCCGTGACGTAGTGCGTCGAGCGGAGTGCTGGACAGGGGGGGTCCCCGTCAGCCTGTGGACGCGCCTTTTGCACGTCACGCGAGGTCTGTAGGACGTCTGGCATGCGCGCGAGGTCTGTAGGACGTCTGGCGCGCACGAACGGTCCACTCAACGGGGGGGGATGTAGCCTTCCCTCCTGCAGCAGACGCGCGTCTAGCGCAGGACCTCCTTCCCTCCTGATGTGCATGTCACGCGAGGTCTGTAGGACGTCTGGCTATGCGCACGGTCCACTCAACGGGGGGGCGGAGCTCCTCCTGCAGCAGACACGCGTCTAGCGCGGGACCTCCTTCCCTCCTGACGCGCTACGTTTAGCGCAGGACGTCCTGCGCGTGCTTTAGCACGGGACGTAGCCTGCTGCTGCGTTCCTTCCCTGCTTCCAGCGGGGCGTCGCGCGGCTGCGTCCCAAAAATAATTTTTATTTTTTCTTCTTCAGCTACGGAGAATTGCGGACTGCGTCTGCTAATTTTTTTTTTTTTTTCAAAAAAATGTTTGCTGCTGTGTGCCGTAGTCACGCCCAGCGAGGAAAAAATTTTCCTTCGCTTCCAGCACCAGCTCCTTCCTCCGTCTGCGCACGGAAAAAAAATTCCTCTGCAAATCAAATTCTCTACCCAGAAAAAAATGGCTCTGATGCCATGATAGAAAATGCGAACTAGTTTATTATTCAGATGTGCAGGTTATATAACGTTTACAATGCCGGGAATAGCACACTGGCTGAACGGCTGAACTGAACTGTTACGAAATTGTAACAGTGTAACAATATGTCTAAATAATTAAATAAAGACAAAATAGCTATTAAGTACGCTAACAAAAATATCTAACATTATTTGATACAATGGTTGTTGGGATTCTAAATCTATTGATCAACCATTTCATAAATTCAATTATAGTATCCTGATTAGCATGCTTTGTAGCTTCTACCTCAGTCCATTTTGTGAAATAATTTGTTGTTGTTAAAATGTATTTGTGTTTGACATATGGATTTGGGTTAATCACACCAATAAAATCCAAACCCTACACTAAAAAGGCTCTTCCATAATTATTGGTTGTAATGGCATTGTAAAATGTTTACCTTTTCCTACAAACCTTTGATAATTTTCATAGGCTTTGGCCCATTTAAATGCATTAGCAAAAATGGATGACCAATAGTATCCGATCCTTAGAATCTTTGCTATAGTAGTCTATCTAGAATAGTAGCCTCCTAAGAAGCCTTTGTGAAACTCTTCGAGTACCTCTTCAGTTTTCTCTGGAGGTAGGCATCTTAGTAGTATTCTATCAAAGTTTCTCTGATACAAGACAACTTCAATCAACATATATTTTCTAGCTTGCAACCTAAATCTTCATCTTTGGGATGTAGTCAAGCCATCTGGACATATACCTGAAGCAAAGTAATGATGCAACTATTCCATCTAGTTCTCTAGATGCCTTGTTTCTATATTCGACCCAATATCATATTCCACCTAATTTGACATATTAACATTTTGAGATGTTGATTCTGCTAAATTTTGGCATAGGGCTCTACCCCTTATAAATTTTGTTGGTATGATATTAACATCATACTCCTAAATTTTAGTCACCCACCCGACTCTCTTATCACCAAGTTCCCCTTGAATCACAAAATTACATACATCCGGATGTACTACATATACCAAGATCTTGCTTTGAGAAACAAAATGCCTAAATTTCTTCAGAGACTTCATGACAACATAGAATTGTTTTCAATGAAATTATACTTTTCTTCATGGTATTGAAATTTTTGAATTTAGTCTTTCACTATCTTGCTCCCTTTTTTAAGTTAGGATAGCTGCATAGCTCCCTTATACTCCAAATGAATAGAGAATAAAGTTTTTGGAGTAATCTGGATTAATGAGGATCGAAGCTTGAGATATTGCCTCTTTGATCTCCCTAAAGGCCTTCTTCTGGGCATTCATTCATTTGAATTCTACTCCCTCCTTCAACATCTCAGTCATTGGTTTTAAAATTTGAGCAAAATATGAGATGAATTTTTGGATAAAATTAATCTATCCAAAGAATGACTAGAGTACCTTTTTTTTTAGTGGGAGAGAGAGAGATCAGATGGATTTTACTCTATCCAGGTCAGTTGCCAATCCTGTTTTTGATACCATATGCCCTAATAGTTTTCCCTCATGCACTGCAAATATGGATTTCTTAGGATTTAAAGACACCCCGAATTCTCTACATTTATCAAATACCATCCAAAGATGCTCAAAATACTTGCTCTTATCATAAGAGAATACAATCATGTCATCTAGATAGATCAAGATGATATTATTCATCAAATCATAAAATGCTAAATCCATAGCCCTTTGAAAAGTGGCACCTATATTTGAAAGCCCAAAATGCATTTGTTGATATGAAAATGTACCCCATTTTGTGGTAAATGTTATCTTATATTTATCTTCATATTTCACCCAAATATGATTAAAACCAAAAAATACATCTAAAAGAGAAAACCTCTTGGCTCTAGCTATGGTATGTAAGATCTGATCAATTTGTGGGAGGCGATAATGATCCTTTAGGGAGGCCTAGTTCAAAATATGAAATTCCACACATAAATGAATATCTCTATTTTTATTCCTGACCAAAACCAAATTAGCAACCCATGTAGAGTGCTTGATGGGATATATGATTTTGGCAGACAATAGCTTTAGTAGTTATTATTTCATTAGTGCCTCTATCTTGGGATTTACTGACCATTGCTTCTACCGAAAGGGTCTTACATCTAGCATAAGCTCAATAGTATGTTGAATAGTGTCTTTATCATATACCTTGAGATTCTTGTATGTCCAAGCTATGATGTCATTAAACTCTTTGCACATTTCCACATTCTGATTGAATTCTTCCTCTGAACATCATAAACCAATGTTGATATTTTTTTTGGGTTCAATATGCACCCCTTTATAGCTTTTACTATCAACCTCAATTCTGAAGGCAGCTGGTCTATCACTATTGTAAAACAAGATTTCCAAAGTTATCAAACCTTTGGGGATATGATTGTTCTTTAGCTAAATCACTTCACCTTCTTCATCTTATTTTGATAGTTGATCACTTACGCAATTCATTTCCTATATTAGAAAATTAATTATTTATTCATAAATTCTCAAATGCCTTCCAAAAGATATATTTATCCTGTACATATGATCTTTAAATGAGCCTCACTATCTTAGCTTTATGAATGATGTTAGATACTGGACATAAGTTTACTCCAATAGAATTTAAGATGTTAGCATGAGTGTTGTGTTCTTTAGGAATGGATTTGATGTGTAAGGCTTTAAAGAACTCTAATAAATCCCACACCCTATTTCTATAAGCCTTGAGGTAGTGTTGTTTGCTACTACATTTTTTATGAATTGATTAACTACCAGTTCAAAATCACCAAAAATTTGCAGTTGTTTGATTTCCATTTTTTAGCTTTCCTCAGCCCCAGACATAGTGCTTCATATTTTATTGCATTTTTTGTACAACTCCATGTTAGCCAATATGAGAAAGTCTTTTTAGTTTTCATCGGTGACCCCAAAACTACACCTTCTATAATACCATTCTTGCATCTGGCACCATCAAAGAACAACTTCCAAGTCTAATTTTGATTAAGAATCTTATCTGCAAGAAGCATGATTTTTATATCTTTTGGTTTCATGATTGAATAAGTACCTATTCTTGTCTCAATCATGACATTAAAATTTCTTATAGAAAATTGATCCTTTGTTTGGAGATCCTCCAATACTTCTTCCATCAAATCTATCTTTTGAGTGGTAACGTTGACAATGTCAACTTGTCGCTCTTATTCTAACTTCTCTATATGGAATGAAGATGGTTTTTTAGAAAATATCTTGACTCTTTTTAATTTTAATGGAACATCAATATGGGATTAATAAAGGGATAAATAGCCACCCAATTTAGTAGTGAATTATATTGACAAGAACATCCCAAAATAGGGTTTTAAATCCACCACTACAATTTCTTGAATGACTATGATTTAAGGTATTCTATGTAGCCTCATGGGGATATCTTTGATTACCCTAACTATATTCACAAGTGTCCCATCCAATTGCAAAACTCTAGGACTGCTTCTTGTGTATTCCATGCCCATTATTTCATAAACCACTTTGGGCATGATAGTGATAGCTGATCCAGAGTCAATCATACAATTATGTACTATGCATCCTTCCATTTGTAAGGACAAGTTAAATGGATATGGCCCGTTATTTTTGGTTATCAAAGTAGGGTGTCCTTGAGATAGATTCAACTCATCCTATCCCTTCTCTTGACTCTTTATTGACTTGAGAGAGGCCTACAAAAGATCAATTTATCTCAAAATGAGGAGTGCATCATACATGCTAAATTTTGATGGGATCTTCTTCAATTATTCTACAATGTTGAAACTAGAGGAGTCCAACCATTTTATAAGTAATTTTACAGATGCATCATATTTAGTTCTATAATCCTGGGTAGCCTCAAGTCTCTGTTATTTATTTAGGGAAGGATATCTTAGCTTATCTCTTATCTATTCCTTCCTGTCACTCTCTTTAGTTTATTTTTCCTACTTTTGTGTTGTATTTTGAACTGGGGCAGGCAGAGGCAAATCCTTATTTCGACTATCATTTGATTTAGAAGGTACTTTGAAAGGGTCTAAGCTTTGAGGATCAATGAGCAAAGGTTTCTTTTTGGACCTTGTAAGGACCACCACTTGTTCCATAGATGGCATTATGCAATTGTAATCCTCTAATTTCCTCATCATATTTACCTACTCCTTTTGTACCTTCTTTGTCTTTTCAATGATAATTCTATGAATGTAATGTTGATGCATCATACATGAACTCTCACCATGTGGGTCATTGTAGGTTGAGCACCAATAGTTAGACTTATATATTAAGGAAGAAGGATATTCCTCTTGATTGGTGTATATACCATTAGATTTTTTTGAAGGCTTGCTGGTGGAGGTAGCTTGATCCTTTGTGATATATGGAAATCTTTATGGTTGAAAATTTCTTTCAAATTCTCTTTATTTCATGTCTATGACTTCATTTGTGAGGTTCTTCATAGTTGTTTCCATTTATTGGAGGGAAACTATTTGGGGGTTAGGGGTTGGTAATGCAGGGATAGCAACATGTAGTGGGAGTAATGGAAGTGAAGGTAGAGTAGAGAGCATCTACAAAATTGGTGTGAGTGACTAGGATGGGAAGTTGACGAGAGGAGTATTTGCCAGAAAAGAGCTTGGTGGGGTAGATACTAGTGTTTGTTATTGAGGGAATTATGTGTATATAGGTATTATCATCTTTGAAGGCAACCTACCAATAACAATTAGATATTTTTCAACTTTTAATGCTTCTTGAAATATTTTTGGGAATGTTCGCACATTGGAATGCTTTATGGACATACCCAAGTTTGAATGAAAAGCCTTCAAGTAGTAGTACATTACTTGTTTATTGGTTGGGTGCAGACCTTGACGTATCCATGTATGGCTAAAAATGATGTTGAAATCTATTATTTCTTCTTGTGGATGCCTTTGAATTATAGTAAATTGTTTCAATAGGAAGAAGGGGTCTGCTTGTCCATTGAATTATTCAATCAACTTGCCAACCAGCTCATTCCATGAAGTTATGATTAAATACGATAGGGTTCTATACTAATAGGACATTTTCCCCTTAAATGATATTACTAAAAAACTTATCATGACAT
Source organism: Wollemia nobilis (assembly GCA_028583015.1). NCBI lineage: Eukaryota > Viridiplantae > Streptophyta > Pinopsida > Araucariales > Araucariaceae > Wollemia > Wollemia nobilis. The sequence continues at coordinate 21,551 of JAQPPZ010002048.1, read as the reverse complement.
CCTCATCCTGAATATTATGTATGGTATCTAACTATGTCACATATTGACAATTATCATATGCAGTATTGCCAATGCCATCATACATTGGTAATGCTTTCAGAGCTACCTAGGGAATAGGATTCTGAATCGATAAATTTAGAGGTCCCATATGATTTTAGGTTGGGTAGTTCTAAGCATTTTATTTTGATTTGTGGCCATTATTGTTTATGCCAGAGGAGAGGTTATTGAAGTCATATTGGTAATAATGGGATAAAATTCACTAGTTAGATATACAATAAGGACTAAAGGTGCCATTGAAATAGATGGAAATATTGGATGTATCCTAAAGTTACCAAACTGTAATTCTAGAAACTCAATATATTCCTTTGATTCTCTGACTACTTGTCTTTTGATCATATATCTAAAAATATTAGTAAGGTAGCTTAATTAAAAAGTGGATATGCAAATAATTATGGATATCGTTAGACAAAGTCACCAGGTGATAAAAATAAATATTTATAATGAGTAGAGGATCACCATGTATTTGATATTATCAAAATAATGGGATTAGGTCCCATTGAGCATGCCAAAAAATATTGGTCTAGAAATCTATCTAATGGAAAGTTGTGCACCCATAGACCTTGACCAACATTGAATGACCAGGAAGCAGGGAATCTTGGACGATCAATCTCTAGAGGAGGCCAGTTCCTTTGAAGTTTGAGTTAAATATCCCTAAATATGGGGGGAAAAAGGTGCTGAAAGAATCAAATGGAGATAAAGCTAGAACTTATGTTGGTGTATATTAAGCAACATCAAGACACATGCGCAATAAAAGACTGCAAAAATCAATTACCTAACAGACCAGTTAGTTTTACTATCAACCATAGAATACTTAGTTTCAATATAACATAGCTTATCGGACTACTAATTCCAGAACAAGCAAATGAACATAGAATAAAATCATAATTTAAAGTAAACACCATGAATATTCAATAGGCTAAAATTAGAAATAAGTAGTCATCCATACATACATGTTCTGCAAGTGAATTGAACCAAAGGCCAAACAATAATCACTTTGTATTAAGATGCAAGTATTTCTTTCTTACATATGAATTATGAAAGCTCAAGAGCCAACCCTTTTTCATTTTACATATTAGTATTTATAGACCTTTTACAATATCACAATTGTCAAAACATCATTATTTTAGAAATGGATTACTATTATGTTAGAGGGAGTACCAACTGATTGGACTGGTCAAAATTATGGTTGCTCCAACTGCCTAATCATGACTTGTTGACCTAGCCAAAATTTGTGTTATGTTGACTTGTGTTGAGCCTATTGCTTGCATATGGTTTGTTGCTTTTCACTAATTATTTTTAGTTGAGCCACCCTGTAACCTGTATGATGGCCCCGAGCATAACCGTATTATTGAGATTATTCTGAAATGCAATCCTATCCAATAGGTTTCACGATATTATGATAATCCCTATGTAGGATGGTTAGTATTGGATCTCAATTGAGCTGTCCATCCAATTCATATGCTATGATATCATTGTGTTGGGTATTTAGGATCCTGGCAGACTTTGACCAGGTTTAGAGCCTTCAGTAACATCAACACTTGGCTATCCTTTCAATCAAGAAACTTTCAATATTGGGATGAATATTTGGTATTCCATCAGGCTTCGATCAAGTACAAATCTTTCAATACTTTTTACAAATCTTCCCAAAATAGTCCAAATATTTTGTACCTTGTCAAGCTCTAGTCAGGTACAAATCCTCCGATAACATCTAAACTTAGCTTATTTTATTTTGATTTGGTCCTGTTAGCTTTTGATCCCTAGACAAGGAATTGAGCCTCCAACAAACTCTGATCAGGTTTAATTCCTCCAGTGACATCAATACTTACCCTTTTTCTATGATCAGGTGTCTTCCATTGGTAGGATAGAAATTTTGTACCCTATTGGGCTTCGATTAGGTATAAATCTTCTGGCATCTTCTAGAATTAGTCATTTGGTATTGGTATTTTTTTTATTCTCCTTGAGAACAAGATCACCCAACTCAAAGGAGTGAGGTCATACCTTTTTCTCATAGGCTTGCTTAAGAATTTGTTGGTATACCTATAGGTTTTCTAAGATATGGATCTACTTTTTGTCAAATAGTTCCAATCAACTATGATATCTGAAACAATATTTGTCTCCTATAAAGGCATCCTATTATAGAATGTGCAAAGAATATACCTTAAGCTTTAAAGGTAAGATGAGTTTAGTTCCATAGACCAAATAATAGGGTGTCACACTAGTGTAAGTTTTAACATTAGTACAATAGACCCACAAGATAGGGTAAATCTAGATATTTCAATCTTGACCAATTTTGCTAAAAAATATCTTGAGAATTTTAATTAGGGTCTTTTTGGAAGCCTTTGGTTGACCATTTCCTTGAGAATAGTAAGGTGTTGACCATTTTTTCTTGATATTGTATTTAGCACAATTTTATAAACATACTTTATTCTTGAAAGGTGTCCCATTATCAAATATTAGTATGGAAGGTATATTGTAACAACAAAAAAATTGGTTGAGGTTAAACATGGGGATTTACACTCTAGTGATTGAGAAAAGAGGCATGGATTCAACCCATTTAGTGAAGTACTCCATAGATATGATGATGAAATTTTGTCCATAAAATGACACCAAATTGACCTTCCCAAAGATGTTTAAGCCCCAAATGGAAAAAGACCAAGGAGAGGTAAAGGTTTGGAGATCTTGGAATGAAGCATGGATAAGGCTATCATTTTTTAACACTTATAACACTTCTTTATGTAGTCTCAAGAGTCATTATCTATGGAGGGCCAATAATAAACTGTTTTCACTAGCTTCTTGGTGATGGTGAATCCACTAAAGTTACAAGTGCACTATCTATCATGGGCCTCTTTAACAAATACTTAGGCTTTAGCTAAGAAAATATACCAAAGGATGATGCCATCGAAGGAATGGTAATACAATATATTATCAATGATGATTTAGTGACATGTACACTGCTTGAAGTTTTTATGCTTATTATACTTTAAACCATCAAGTAGCATGCCAAACCTAATAAAATAAAAGATATCCTTATACCAAGTATTAGAATGCAAGGACATGTCTATGGAAAATAATTCCAAAGAAAACTAGCTAGATTCTAGGATTGTAGGTTTCCTAAATTGTCAAATGATGATTGTCCCTTCTTGTCATCCAACTCTAAGGGGATACAATATGCAACTATAACCATAGCATCAAAATGATGATTTATAGACCTTGGGATAGTGTCAATAGTGATATTATGAAAAGAAATCATTAGCTTGGTGACAATTTCCTTGCATGGCTTGAGCTTCTTGTATTTTTTGACATACACCATTAACCAAAGATGAATAGAGTATTAACCTATAAAGCTAGGATTGTATAGAGTCCTAAGAGAAGAGTCTCATACTCTACGATATTGTTGGTATGAGAGAAACTAAGCTAAAATGATAGGAGGATAAGTTGATACTTAGGAGCAACTAAGATGACTCTTGATCCTACTCCTATGGCATATTGAGCACCATCAAAGTATAGGGTCCATGAGTCATAGTGACCATCATTAAGATCAAGGATTGGCTCATCTAGAAAGCCTACAAATAAGGGATGCCTAAATTTTAAGGGTGTGATTGCTAATTTATTAGCAATGGCCTAACCTTTCATAGAATTTTGGCTAATAAAATTAAGATCAAATTTGCTAAGGGCGATGACCCACTTTGTGGTTTGTGCTAAGATATAAGGCTTCATCATGAGATATAATAAGGACTCGACTCCTATGATGAAAAAGATCTTGTGGTTAAGCATATAATGTCTAAGATTATAGGAAGCAAACACTATGGCTAGGCAAAGCTTCTCTAGAGGGGCATAACAACCTTCATAGTTGACTAAAATCCTGCTAATATAATAGATAACTCTCTCTATGTTGGTCATAGTATTATGCAAATATAGCACCTAAGACATGGCTAGTTGTTACTATATATAATAACAAATATTTGGATAGATTAGGAGGGACAAGGATATGAGAGGATAAGAGATAAGACTTAAGAGAATTAAATATCACTTGATAATATGCATCCTAGTTGAAGACCTCATCCCTACTCAAGTGTTTGGGAAAGGGTTGACACTTGTTAATGCGCTAGGATATGAATATTTGAATGGCTTGAAGCTTGCACTGGAGACTCCAAATTTGGATTAATATTTGAGGGGATGGCATGTTAATAATTATTGATACTTTGTTAGGATCAACTTTGATTCTATTTCAAGATACAATAAATCCCAATAGTTTTCTAGATGTCACTTGTAATATGCACTTCTAAGGTTTGAGGCACATCATAGACTCCCTCACCCACTAGAAACGTGTCTTAGATATCAAACATGATTTTTATGATTTAAATACTAACAAAGGAGATTATCAACATAGTCTTCTCTGATGTCATGCATCATGTTGTGAAAGATATATGTCATGTATCTTTGATAGGTTTCTCCTACATCTTTTAATACAAAACACATAACTTGATAATAGAAAGTATCCCATGGGGTAGTAAAATTTGTTTTGGGTTGATCCTAAAGGATGATTCTAATTTTATTATATCCTAAGAATCCATCCATTAGGTACAATATTCTATATTTGATAATTAAATTGATAATCAAGTCAACATTCAACAAGAGAAAATCATCTTTGGGATATGCTTTGTTGATGTCTTGGAAGTCGGTACTAACCCTAACAATACCCTCTTTCTTAGGAATAGGGACAATGTTCAAAATCTAGTTGTAATAGCTGATTGCTTTAATAAATCTAATATCTAAGAGTTTTTGTATCTCATATTTGACACACAAGGTAACTTTAAGATACATTTTCCATAGCTTCTCCTTAACGATATTGGAATCCAATCTCATGACTAAGTGGTGGATAACTAGAGAAGGGTCAAGTTTGGGCATGCTAGCATAGGATCAAGCGAAGATGTCACTAAACTATTTTAAAATATTAGTATACTTTTCAAGTTTAGTTGGGGTAAATACCTTACGTAATATAAGGATTTTATGATTGTCATGAATTCCAATATTGACATCCATAATTTTATCAATTAGAATATGAGATTCATATCCTAATTTAGGGGGAGAGGGCAACACTCCCAATTTTTATAGACTATTAGGATAAAGAGATGTTGTTCATTATTAGATAGCTATGAGATATCAATGTTTCTAATTTGGGAAAATGAAAAATTCACCAAAATAGAAGTATTTTTGGATAAAATAGTCCAAGGGACCATCTTGAGGAGGATCATATTGGACATCCTTTACCTCATAGTAATTTGTGTCAATGATAAAATTAGGTTAAACCAGGGTTAAAAATTCACTCTATAAAATCATGTGAATCAAAAGGAGCTAGGAACTAGGAGGAGCAATAGCTCCTCCTCTCCTCACCCCAATAAAAATTATTTATAGAAACATTGTCATCATGAGATTCATAAAAGATGATACTCGCTTTATCACCACTATTAGAAAAAAGTGAAATGGATAAAGGCTCACTATAGCTAGAGATATATCCTATCCCATAACATATTGGTTAGGATTTGCCTCCAAGGGATCTTTGATTCCCTACTCATAGAGGAATAATCCTTTCCTTGGTACCCCATGTCTGAAAGTAATTTTTTTTTATATATAGGATACATGTTTGACTAAATCATATTATCATTTGACCAAGAAAAGGTTATTGTCATGAAGTTGATCATTGTTAGTAGTACCAACACAAATTAAGAAATAAATTATTATTTGTACTATTTTGCCCTTCGTAAAGGGCAAGAATATAGTCTAGGGAGAGGGAAGGAGCTTTGATAGGTCTACGAAAGATTAATTGCTTTATTGATTATTATTGTTTAAATTTGTTGAGTTATCAGTTTGAAATTTGAATTTATTATTTTTAGATTCATTACTTAAGGTTAATGACCTTAATGCATCTATGATTAGGATAATAGAAGAAGACAAAGAATATAAAGATGGATTTAGAGAAGTGCAAAGATGAACTTTTAGATTCTTGACCTTGATTGCTTGAAAATAAGCAAAGAGATTGAGGTTAGTTGGGATGTGGATTGTCTTAACCTAATATTCATAATTGAGGTATTGATGGAAATTTGATGAAAAAACTCACATCATATGGATCCATGGCCATCATAGATGAATGTTGTAAGATAAATTACAATATATGACATAAAAGAGGGTGTTAAAGATGTGGGGGCCAATATTAAGGGGTAAAAGTATAGTATCCATAGCCTTGTGCTCCTCATTATTGAATGTATTAATGATAAGATCAAACTTTTCCAAGTCCTATTGAGTTAGCCTAAATTTGCTAATGGATTCTATACTACATATTGAGGGTCAATCCATTATCAATAAGGATTCATTTCATAAAAGGGTCACTAATATAGCACATGATGTAGAGAGGAAGTTCTTTAAAAATAAAGGTGGATGTAATATCATCCTCATAGAATGATATTTTGCATGATTCACCCCAATGGACCCCACTACAAAAGTGATACCATTATGGTTTAAGTCTTGAGGAACAACCTATTTACTCAAAAGTTTGAGGATGTCCTTATGCATCAGAGAGGTCCTTAGGAGTTTTAGGAGAGAATTTTTTTTTAGGGTATTTTTGAATTAGCAAAACTTATGAGTACACCTTTATTTGTTATTTGATTATATGATCAATGGTGGTCCTATAGAGGAATAATTTCTTTTCAAATGAAGGACAAAAAGAGGTTGAGAGGGTTAACCAGATGAATGATTCTTGTATTCTTGTTTTATGACAACACAAATGGAGGAGGATTAACTAGGAGAATAGATTGTTCCCACCATATCCTAATTTTATAGTGGAACATTTCTATACTGAATATTATTGGTCACCTTTTGCTCATGGTTTGGAAATAGCTCCTAGAAAATCCCAAGATGTTTATTGGAAGAGGATTGGGAATATGAGCTATTGAAGACAACTTGACCATTATCTATGAGGTTTTAAATAATGTTTCTAAGACTCTTACACCTATTTCTTGAATGACCATTAACATTTTGAAAGGCATAGTGCTCCTTGGGGTAGAACCAAGGAGATTTCTCCATTTTATGATCTAAGTGTTTGATAAGTGGAAGATCCATAATTTTATCTTTAAAAATCTATTTTAGGATAGCTACTAGAGGTTGGTATAGTAAGGTGAACTTCCTATTAGGTTTTAACATGTTGGGGCTTCCCTATAATAAGCTTTAGAAGGGTTGTTGCAGTATTCACATTATTGGCTTGGCATTAGTTAGTAAATCCATAAATTATTAGTTGGATTGGTATAAGTTAGTAAATCCATCTCCTCATTGTTGAATTTGGATTTTAGATGCACTCTTTTTAGGAGGGCAATTTCTACTTTCTTGGCTATTTCTAAATCTTCAAATGAAGACACATTGACCATCTCTAGGTAGAAGTCCAATTGTTCATGGAGATTACCCATGAAAATATCTAAGAGGTCTTTGTGGGGGGTGTATTGAAGTATTCCCACTAAGGCCCACCACCTAGCTAAGAAGTTCATAAAAATCTCAACTTTTAATTGCTTAAGCTTATATAGGTCACTATGTCCTTCTCGATATAAAAAAAGAACTATTGGACAAATATATCAACAAGGTCCTTATAATTCTTAAAGATATTCCTTTGTATTTTGTAATACCACCCCAAGGCAAGACCAATAAGACTCTTATAGAATATTTTGAGTAGCAATATTTTATCATATGCAATGTCACTAAAAGTAGTTCAAAAAAACCTAAGATGATTAATGGGATCCTTCATTTTTTTATACAATTAAAACTTAGGCATATAAAATTATAATAAAAGGAGTAGAATCTAAAGGTGGGTTACAAAAGTCCTCATAGAATTATTTATGACTAGAAAAATAACCTTGGATTAAGGCCATTTTTTGTTTCAACTACTCTAATTTTGAGGTTAAGGTTTGAATTTTAGAAGAAAGGGGATTTGATGACACATGAGGTATGTGCTAAGGGATGAGAGTAGTTTTATAGCTTATGAAATACATGAGATATTACAATATATGATGTTGAAGTGGGCATTGTATGACTTACCCCCAAGTTATTCAAGACAAAATAATTTTAGGATGTAGGATGTCAGATTGTAGAAATAAGGTTTTGAGTGTAACCTACATTCATGCTTGAGATAGGATGAATATTGGTAACATAAGGATAAGAAGGTGGATCACTAAGGCATCTCAAGGATAAGGAGGAAATGGGACAACTCACATTGACCCATAAAAGCTCCTTAATAGGAAGCATGAATGAATGGTATCTCAAGGATAATGGGGAGTTCTATGCCCCATAATCCATATAATTAGTGATAATTAGAGGATTAGAGTTGGTATTATTAGAGGTAGATGCATTAAGGTTTATGATTAAGGACCCAAAGGAGGGGTTCACTTGATTAATGGCTAAAGGTTTTGAGTTTGGATGTTGGGGGTAATACAAGAGTGAATCCTCTCTAGTAGTGACATCTAGGTTATAATTACCATATTTAAGAATGGTTGCTATGACTTCCTTATCTCTATAAGTATTGATCCATGTGATCAAAAGATTGAAAAACTACTCTTTCCTGATCATCATGGATAGGAGATAGAGAAACTTAGGGATAATCTTCCTCATATTCCTCTTCAAATATTGGATTCTAGAAGGTGGATTGGCCCTAAATAACATTGACCAAAGGATGTTGGTTGAGGTTCAGCTTATAAACAACACTATGGATGATGTAATGTCTCTCAACCATGGTTTAAGATAAAGGTGGATTTTATTTATTAAGTTTTGTTCATGGCATTGATTAAAGAAGAAGGGAGAAAATATTTTTATGTCCTTATAATTCCTTCCATTGATATAGCAATATAACCTATATACCCTTGGGACTTCATGTATTCTTGAAGACCTCTATACATCTAACTACTCTCTATACACCCATTGGTATGTGAGAGATAATTGATACATATGACAATGTTGGTACATGGAAGTGTCCTTTGACTATAATGCCCAAGATGATACATGAGACGTAATGATGTACCTCCTTATGAATCCCATTAGACCATTTATTTATACTCCTCAATAGTCTCAAAGTACACATGAGACCCTATATAGGAGACTTGCATCTTAGGCTCACAATATACCCAATATATCCTAGAGATATATACTATAGTTACTCAGAGTATCATAAACAATCTCCAATAGGAATACTCTTTGGTTATGTTCTTATTATCTATTTTAAATGTGTGAACTACATAAACATTTTTAATGGTCTTTCCTAAGGTGTAGGAAATATTTTTCTTAATTAAGGTTTAGGGTAGGAAAGAAGGGATCTTTGGGAACCATTATGGTGTTAGCACCAGGTTCACAATAGAAAAGCAAAAGGATACAAAGGGGCCAATGAGGGGGATTTGAAAGCATCCTTTCATTTTTACTTGCTCACACTCAAGGGACTAGGGGATACTTTTGTGAAGACCTATAAGCTAGTTTTGATGGATTGATCACAAACACCTAAGATTTCCTTGGAAGTTAATCTTTCCTCTAAGATCCTTTCTTTTCTAATGCTAATATTGATTTAATTCTATGATATGCATGCAAATAAATACAAATATACACAAGCCTAATACTATATGAGTTTGTTCTTGAATGATAATAAAATTCAATAATTTTATATTTTCTTTTTATTCAAGCAGGGTGATAAGAAAAATATATTAAACAAGTTTAGTTTATGATGCAACTACATGTAGCTCAGATTTTTTTCTAAATTGAAAAACTTAAATATTTTGTTATCCCCTTTGTGTTTTTTAATTGATATATATTCCTTATTTGCTTTTTGTTAAATTAGTACAAAAATAGAAACATAATTTCTAAATCACATTGAATAGATACATACAAGACCCTAAGATTAAAACTAAAAAGAGTAAAAGTAGTAGAACCTAGTTTTTTCTATGTAAGCATAAGCATTGCCACCATGCAAAAACATCATCAACACTTTTACATCTTGTTAGCATTTTTGTTAAGTCCTATAGAAATATTGTAAACCTATGGAATAATAGACCAAAAATAGAAAGTAAAAATAAAGTATCAATAGAGAGTGGTATATTAGGTCTCAATAGAAGGCAATATACTTCCTTGCTTATGACAATATGATCTCTATTCTAATATAAATGAGATAAAAAAATGCATTACAAAAAAAGGATAAATGAATGCTAAAAAGAAATGAGTATAAAAACTAGGAATGCAAACAAAGTTGCAAAGCTGATAAATGGATATAAAAGAAGGAATAGCTATAACCCAAATATGGAAAATTTTCTCCTTTAATGAGAGCTTGATGATAATACTATTTATTACTTGATAATCAGCTCCTATGTGGCTTGATTCTTGCTAAAAAATGATTTGAGGATCTATTACTATCTCTCTTCAATTACCTGATGAGAACCTTGAAAACTAAAAACAACACTTGCAAGAGAAGAAGATGCTAAATACCTAAAAATCCAATATTATTTTGGTAGCATTTTAGGATGTGAGGCCTAATATAGAAGAATTTTAACAAAATATGGATGTAGAGAGAATATGTTATCAGATACCTCTCTAAGGGGTGGCTTTATAGGCCACTCCAACCTCCTTGGAAAATCCATGAGGTATAAAGATGAGAATAGCAAGAATCAAATATCCCATGATTGCATGATAAGATTGGATATGAATAAGATAAAATCAGGGGATGAGGGTAATGAAACTACCAATCAAGGGATAAGATTGGTAGTTAGGATTAGATTTGGTAAATTGAGGTGGAAGATTGAGTTGGTAAGGTGATAGGTGACATTAATGGGTGGTGACATAGAGTTAAGAGTTAGAAATATCATGTTTGGTAGAGATAGGGCAAAAGCACTAGGAGGCAGAAGCATTGCTAGTGCTATTGAGATAGTGCTAATACCAGGTGACTACTAGAGGTTGAAACAATTAGAAAAGGACAAAATTTAAAATATTTTGCAAAAATATTTGCAAGAAGAAGCACCATTGGTACTATAATTCCCTTGATGCTATCACTTTTGCAAAAGCATCACTAGGTGCTATTTTCTTATAGTTAGAGGTATTTATTGTTATATGAGTATAGGCTTGTACATACTCATTGGAAATATTTTTTCATTCCTATTTTAGTGGAAGTATTTGTTTACATATTTATCAACACTTACAATATATATTAATATCCCAAAGATGTTGTTACCTAATTCTTAGTTGTTGAAAGGTGACAACTACATGATCCTATTGATTTTGAACCAATAAATTCTCCAAATTTGATCATGAGAAATATTGATTTAATTTGGTTTATTAGAAGGCTAATTGATGAAGGTAAGTGTAGAATAGATGATTATCCCTATACAAAATTGGGTGTCTATGTCCATAAACACTTTAATACACTTTTTAACTTTTTTGATTTTCAACATATAAGTCCACCTATGAAATTTGCTCTTTTATACAACAAAAAAATTAAACCAATAATACTAAGCCAAAAAAAACACACATTCTACAATCATTGCACTATATTTTGGTGAATATGCACATCTACAATTTTTACTTCTGTTTAGTTATAAATTCCACTACCTAATTAACATGATAAAGAATATGCAAAACTATAGTTTTTATTTTTCTTTAGTTATTTCCACTACCTAACCAACATGACAAAGAATATGCACAGGTACAAATTTTACTTTCCTTTAGTTACAAATTCCACTACTTAACTGACATGATAGAGAATATGCGTAGCTACAATTACAATCTTGAAGTGAATGACTAAATTAACCTTTGTTCACTGAGCTTTTGCTTAGCATCAATTAATATGGATAACTCAGTTTTTGCTTAGCATAATATTTCCAACATTCTCCTCCTTGATGATGTGAGGTATCACAAGATAGTATCTAAGTTTTAATAATTGAGCTTTGGCAACTTCTTTTGTGAACACATCAATAAGTTTCTCTTGAGTGCTACAATACTTTAACTTAGTTTTTTTGGTACCATATCTATGAATAAATGATACTTCAAACCAAAGTTTTTAGACTTGCTATAATGGATAGGATTATTTGCCAATTGAATTGTACCCATATTATCACAAAAAATGACTATAGGATGATATTGCTCCTCACTAATATCCAACAATACCTTCTTATGCCATAAGGCTTATACACTAGCTGAAGTGATTGTAATATACTAAACTTATACAAAGGAAATATCAATTGATCCTTGCTTCTTTGAGCTACATGTGATTAGTCTAGAACCAAGAGAAAAATAATTTTTAGAAGTAGACTTCTAGTCATTCAAGTTTCCACCCCAATAAGAATCACTAAAACCAACAAGCTCCATTACCTTAGATGCATAACAATAAATACCAAAATCAAGAGTACCTTTCATATACCTCAAGATTCTCTTGGCATCCTTCAAATGAATTTGATATGGTTCATTCATATACCTTGAAATAAGATAAACAACATAAGCAATGTCTAGTCTAGTGTTAGTGAGAAATATCATACTTTCCCACAATGTTTCTATAACCTATCATACTTACTTTCTATATGAATCATCCTTACACAACACTACTCCATGAGCAATCAAAGTTGGAATTGGTTTACATTTATTCAAATAAAACTTGTTGAACATATCTCTAGCATACTTTATTTGGAAAATAAAAAATTATCTTCACGTTGATGATCCTCCATTCCAAGGAAGTAATGCATCAACCCCAAATATTTCATTTCAAACTCATTCATCATAGTATTTTTGGATTCATCTTTCATTTTTGAGTTGTTATCCATATTATTCAGATAATCTACACACACATAGAAATTTTGAGTATATTGTTGTCATTGATGTCAAAGAATTAATGGCATAATTTAATAACATTGGTTGTCATTTATGTCAAGGAAAATCAAGGTTTAATGGTTTTACCATGGTGGCATTTACAAAAGAAAAAAGAAGAGGTTTTATGATGGAAAAGACTTTTATCCAAAGAAAAGGTGCAAGAAAAAAAATATTATAATATTTAAATCAATCAAGATTTAAATAATTATAATAATTAAAATTAAAAGGGCCCAAAGGTTAAAATATAAATTATAATATTTAAATCTACCTTAGATTTAAATTATTATAATATTTTTAAAAGGTTTAGATGGAGCCAAAATTTGAATTTGCATGGAGGTATTTTTCAAAGTTGAGCCGACGTCCAAAGTCAAAGGGCAAAGTGTATAAAAGGGTTAATGTTTTGCAAGCCAATTTTTTTTATTATCCCCAAAAATTAATATCTTATATTTGCTAGTCGTTCAACAAGCGGTGGAGGTAGACAATAGCGCGTAGTTAAGTCGAAGGACGCTCGATTCCATCCGACGTGGGTAGATAGCCTAGTTGGAAAGCTTGGCTTGTAGAGCGTGTTGTAGGTGGTAGGTTCAATGTTCAAATCATGAGGAGTCCTTTTTTCTTTGTCGAGGGTTTTGCACCAGTTTTGGTGAAAAAGTAGGAGCACATGCTCCTTTGTGCTTGTGTGGGCAGCTAGCCCACGCGGTGTCCACCCTTGTGCTAGGGCGTGGGGCCAACGAGGAGTCATGGGTTCGAGTAGTGGTGGTAGCACTTGGGGAAAAGTATTTTTTAAGGTATGCATATGGTGCTTGACTTAGGGAGTTATAAGGGTTAATTAATTTTTAGTGTATTGAGGTGAATTTACTAAAGAACCATAAGGATAATTTTTTTTTTTTTGATTTTTGGTTTAAAAAGGGGTGGCAATTAAATTGCATATTGCTAGTGCCTTGTTGATGCATGAGATGAAGTGATATTTTGTTGGTCTTATTGAAATTTAAAAGTACATTATTTTCATAAGAAGGAGGTATAAGGTGTATATGAGAAATTTATGTGTGTAATTTCTAGTTTGTTTTGTTGAATATTATTTTGCAAGATTAGGAGTAATAAGGTGTGATAAGTTGCTTGAAATTTTGTTATAACTCTTGCTTTGTGGAAAAATAAAAATGAAAGGTTTTGTTAAATTGTAATGCATCATCTTTGAGAACTAAATAAGGGTCCTAGAGCATTATTTTCAGACTTCTTTGAGCACATATTTTGAAAGGGAAAATTAATGTTCAGGTGTTGAATAAGTATCTTACTATCTAACCCTTGAAGTAGCACAAGAAGGATTGGTTGTTTGTGAGACAGGTTTTTAATGACATATATTTATAAAAGTAAATAAGAGGTATGTGCATATTCTTCCTTCTTTTAAGTGTGTTTTTGAGCAAGGTTTTCTGGAACATAAGGTGGAGATAAAAGGATTGTTTGGTATCCATTGTTGGAAAGATTTGAATTAGGGTTTGAGATCTACATTGTGCATATTTGTAGAAAGAAAGTGGAAACATCTGTATTAGGATTTGTGAGCAAGTTGTGCTTCTATTGTTGAAATATATTGATACATTTGTGCTATATATTGTGAACTACTTGTGCTAGGATTAAAGACAAGTTAGTGCATCATTGTGAAAACTTTTGAATATTGGTTTGAGAGATATTGATAGAAATTGTGAAAGTGTTTGAGATCAATTTTGTGAGGGAAATTGTGTATTAGTGTGATTGATATTTGAGAGAAAATTTGCAAGAAAGATAGACCAATTTTGTGAAGCAAGTTATACATTGTTTTGATTTGATTTGAAAGGATTTTTGTAAGAGAAAGAGATGGTTAATTGAGGACAAGATTTGTGAGTGTGAAACATATTGAGTTTTTGAAAGATCATATAATATTATATATGTTCCAGAGGTTAAACAAATTATAGGTGGAGTATGTCTGAATTGCCTAGTTGAAGAAAGTATTTCTGAAAGAGATATAAGCATTTGTTTGTATGTAAGATTTGGAAATATTTGAGCAGGTTAAGTGAACAACTTTGAAGGCAGATTTGAAAAAGTCTTTTGAGAAGGCTTGAAGGTAGATTTGAGCAAGTATTTTGAGAAGGCTTGAAGGTATATTTGAGCAATTCTTGTAAAGACTTGAAACAACATTGAGAGTAGGTTTGATTTATGATTTTTTCAAGATTTTTGTTAAGGATTGGGGTAAATTTGAGATAGAATTGAGAGCAGGTTTGATTACTGATTTGGTCAAGCTTTGTGTTAAGGCCTGGGGTAGATTTGAAATAGAATTGAGAGTAAATTTATGATCAAAGTTAGAGAAAATTTGTGCTAGAATTTTGACAGAGTTTGGTGCAGATTTATGAGCAGAGTTAGAGTAGATTTATGCTAGACTTGGGATAGAGTTTGGTGTAGATTTGTGAGCAGAGTTAGAGAATATTTGTGCTAGACTTGGGATAGATTTTGGTGTAGATTTGAGATATATTTGAGAGTAGGCTTTGGAGGTAACAAAGCAGAGAGGATAGAGGTCTCCAGTGGATAGAGGTCCATAAACCAGTGTAGTGGGGACAAAGGTCTCTTGTGGAGAGAGATCCACAAGCTAAAGTAGTGGGTACATAAGTCTTCTAGAAGTTCATCATCCAGAGCAGAGGGGATAGAGTTATCTTATGGATAGAGATCCACAAACCAGATTAAAGAGGGCATAGAGTTCTCTTGTGGAGGGATATACACAAACTAGAGAAAAAGGAAAAGAGTTCTCTTATGGAAAGATATCCATGAACCAAAGCAAAGGGGAAAGAGTTCTCCTTGGGAGTGAGATCCGTGAACCATCTAGGAAGATAGATTTCTTCTATGGAGAGATATCCACGAACCAGTTGAGGAGATAGAGTTCTCTTGGATCAAGTTCCATGAACTAGATCTAGGGGATAGAGTTCTCCTGTGGAGAAAGATCCACAAATTAGAGCAAGGGGATAGAGTTCTCCTATGTATAGAGATCCACAAATCAGAGCCTAGGGGATTGGTGTCTCCTTTGGATAGAGGTCCATAAAAATTGTAATAGGGAATTGATACCCAAGATATTTGTTGAGAAAATTTATAAGAAATATTTTCTTCGTGGATGTAACCCACATTGGGTGAACCGCATTAAATTTATGTCTCTCACATGTGTGATGATTTGTGCATTACTTTAATTACTGCTATTGATATTTCCATTGATAATATTGGATAATATTATTTGGGAAAGAAAAGTAAAAATTGGTCTTATACTGTTCACATCCCCTCTCAGTATAAGCTTGTGTTCTTCAACAAACATACAATAATAATATTATCAACTTCTTTCTTGGATTAGAGGGTAAGCTCACTTTTTCTCCTTTTGAATCCATTTTATTTAAAGTATCTATATATCTAGGCATACCAAGCCCTTGGTTCTTGCTTGAGGCTATGCAAGGCATTTTTCAACTTGTATACAAAGTCTTATTTACCTTTAATCTCAAAACCTTACAGTTGTTGTTCATACACTTCTTCTTCTAAGTATCCATGAAAGAAGGCACTTTTCACTTCCAAGTGATGCACACTCCATTTCTATTTAGGCTGCCATAGTAATCACCATTCTAACTATTTATTTCCTTGATATAGGTGTAAATGTTTCTTCATAATCAATTATATATCTTTGTGTGAATCATTTATCAATAAATCTAGCCTTATGTATTTCAATATTACCATTATTGTTATATTTTTTCTTTTAGACCTACTTTGAACCCACACATTTCTTACCATTGGTAGGTCTCAGAATATTCCAAGTATCATTATTTTGAATGGAATCAATCTCTTATTGCATTGCTTGCACCCACACATCATTAGTACAAGCATCTTTAAAACAAAAAGGTTCAACTCCAACTTGAGACATTAAAACATAATTAATTGACTCATCTTCAGGACCTTCTTCACCATTTTCATATATGTGTAGTGTTAGAGTAGTTTGTTTAGACTCTAGCTCATTCTCACATAGGGTACTTTATTTCTTTTATTCCATTAGATATTTATTAGGTGTTGACTATTCCAAAGGAGTTATCCATTAGGTATTTGTGGAGGATTGAGATATTTTCTCCCCATGTCAGTTACAAATCTATAGATCATATCGCACCTCCCTACTGTACAATGGGTATTGATCCTTATCACTTTTTTATGATCATATGATTGTGGTGGATCTTCCTTGTCTATTTAAGAAAGGCCTCTTCATTGTACTTAATATACATTTAACTTTAATCTATTACCAAATTTTTGTTCTTCCAACATTTGCTTCCATTGTGTTCTTGTTCATTCTCTTGTATTTCATTAATGTGGTGTAATTCAATGCCTTAGATCCTTGTGGCTTGGATCGATGTTTTCTTCACGTCATAACTCATTTCATGGTATCAGAGTAGATAGGATTGTTGAAAAATCCATTGTTGAGGATTTTGTGGTTGGATCAGTTTGAAGTTTTTTTTGCATAAGGAGCTACAAAGATTCTATTATCCTTAGAAGGTGAATATGATTTTTATTCATTTCTTTATGTTTTCTAGAACTCCTATATAGCCTTACAATTTTTAAATCCATCTCAGTTGAGTCCTCAGACCCCTTGATATTTTTAATACAAGACTCTTTTGAAGCATTTTTTTAAAAACTACATAAAAATTTGTGAAAATGGGTAATTTTATTTGTAAATAAAAATTGCGTAGCATGTCACATATTCAGTTTCGAAGTTTTTTTAAACTGCAAAAATTGTGAATCTAGGCAATTTTATTTGTATCCACACAATTTTTATTGGGGCAATTTTTATTTGTTCTAGAAAATAAAATTGCATAACATGTCATATATTCAGTTTTGAAGTTTTTTTTAAAACTACAAAAACTATGAATCTAGGCAATTTTATCTGTATTTAATTTTTTAAAAACTACAAAATTTTTGTAGTTCTAGTTTTTGGATCATTTTTTTCTCATAAAGACACCCCTATACATGTTGGAAATGAGAGGTCAAGAGTTCCAAACTCATTGATTTGCACTTGAAACATTTTTTTGAACAAGATTTTTTTCAGAAAGAAAGTTACCTTTTTGTAGGTTTTTTAATCTCATTTATTTAATTGTAAGGGAACTTGCTAATTGTAAGACAAAATATTATTTTTCATATTTGAAAGATAGAAAATCATACTCTCATTGTAGCTTGAAATTAGAAAGGCAATTTATTCTAGGGGGCTATCTTTCTAAGTGGAATTAATTAAATTTATTTGTGGGAGGGCTGCTTTGGCATTGATTCTTTGCACCAATTGTGTTTTATTGTCTGGTTTTTTGTGGTGATTGTTAAAATGAGTTCTACAATTTTTGTTGAGTTACTCACACCCTATAATTATCACACAAGGTGACCATGTATGCAACATCATATTTAACAAAAGGGATTAATTCATCTACTAGAAGAAACTCAACTAGTATTTACAAAAGAAATGAGATTTTTATACATCATGGTAAAATATCTAAAGCTATGGGAGTAATAAGTATGCATGCTAGTGAGAGTTTTTTGTTCCATTTGCATGCATGTACAACACCTTTTGAGATGTGGAGAAAATTGAATACATTTTTGACAAAGTAGATCAAATTAGGATTATGTAGCTTGATGCACAACTCACTACCTTGACCTAATGATTATCCTACCATTGTAGACATCTTCACCAAAACATTTCTATCTCCTCATTTCCATGTGTTGCAAGAGATTCTTGGGGTGAAGGAAGTTTTCCTTGGGGATGTGGATGAGGCCACCTTCCTTCTTCATACTTCTTCTCTTCTAGATGGATGTTTTTTCCCATGTGGTTTTTCATTCCCTTCAGTTTGAGATTCATTGATATAATGTACATGAGTACCTGATTAGGCCTTGTTTCCAAGACTCATACTTGTGGATATGCCACTTAGTTTTTCCACCTCATAGTTTCACTTGGTGGGAGTTTAGAGTAGGTTATTTAGATTCTAGCTCATGCTCACCTAGGATACTTTATTTGTTTTATTTCTTTAGGTATTTATTAGGTGTTTACTATTTATAGGGAGTTATCCTTTAGGTATTTGTGGAGGGTTGATATATTTTATCTCCATGTCGCTTATAGATATATAGACCATATCACACCTCCCTATTGTACAATGGGTATTGATCCTTATCACTTTGTTATGATCCTATGGCTATGGTGGATCTTTCTTGCCTATTTAAGCAAGGCCTATCCATTGTACTTAACATACATTTTATATTAATCTATTATTATATTTTTGTTCTTCTAGTATTTACTTCCATTGTGTTCTTGTTCATTCTCTTGTATTTGGTTAATGTGGTGTGATTCAATACCTTAGATCCTTGTAGCTTGGATCGATTTTTGCTTCTCATCATCACTCTTTTCATGTAGAATTTCCAATATTGAAACAACTTGATCAACTTGTTGAGCTTGAAATCTTGTAAGCCTCCTTTCAAAATTACTATCAAGAATTTGACTAGGTGGGTGTACTTGAATAATTCTCTTCCCCTTTTTAGTCATCATAAGATCAATAATGTATGATGAATTACTTGAAGAACTACTTCAAGGAATACTTAGAAAAATTAATGGAGGAGTAGACTCACTAGTGGGTTGTTCAACACCAACACTACCATTACTAACATTGATGGTCTTACTAGCTTGACCTCTTTGATAACCATATATTTCCCTTTCATTAAAAATTACATCTTTAGAAACCACCACATTATTAGTATTTGGATTGTAGAGCCTATAAGTTATGTTATTATCACAATATCCAACAAAAATATAAAATTCACTTTTTGAATCAAGCTTCTTCCTTTTCTTATCAGCAACATGAACATAGGTTAAACAACAAAAAAAATTAAAAATAATTAACATTTGGTTTATTCTCATACCATGCTTCATAAGAAGTCATTCTATCAAGAGTATTTGTGGGACTCCTATTGAAAATGTATATTGTTGTAGTAAACACATTGACCCAAAAATAATTTCTCAACCCCTTGGTTTGAATCATGCTTTATGTCATTTCAACTATAGTTTGGTTCTTTCCTTTAGCCACCCCATTTTTCTAAGGACTGTAGGTATTTGTGAGTTACCTCTTGATTCCCTTATTATCTCAAAACTACATGAATATCCTTGAACAATAATGACTACTATAATTATTCCTTAAACCCTTAATTCTATATTGACTTTCATTTTCTACAAAGGTTTTAAAGCTCTTGAAAAAATCTAAAGCCTTCTCTTTATTCTTTAAAAATTAAACCCAACACTTTTTTAGAAAATCATTAAAAGTAATAAAATGAGATGACTTACCCAAGATTTTGGTTTTTGTTAGGCCACAAATATTATAATGAACTAATTGAAGTGGATGTTGGGTTTTCCATAATTTTTCTTTTGGAAAATTTTCTGTAGCATGCTTACCTTTGGCGCATCCCTCACACAAATCTTTTTGATCTTCAACTTTAGGTAAACCAAAATCCAGCTCTTGAGAAGTCAACTACTTCAAAATTTAAAATTTTAAGAGGCCATACCTCAAATACCACAACTAGCTCTTATCTTCAATACAAAAATTTAACAAGTTGTTGCCATTACCTCCAAACTTCAAAGGAAACATTCAGTTTCTTGACATGGGAACAATAATGACAAATTTGTTTCCACATTTCTTGTCATGTATGATACATTGTTTATATTAAAAAATAAATCTATAATTCTTTTCATAAAACTACCCAACACTAAAAAAAAATATGCCTAATATTAGAAGTGTAATAAATATCATGATTTTTTAAAATATTTCTTAATATGTATGTTCATTATACCTTTTAATTCCACCTCTAAAAACTTGTTATCACCATGATTGATCTTGGTCTTGAATTTCTCATCCATAGTAGCAAACATTTCTTGTGGTTGGAATAACCAGAATCAAAATAACAAGTCTCTTGAAGAGTCTTTTCAACCTTGTCATAGGATAAGAAGAGGTTGCTTGAAACTTTCTTAATCTCAATTGCATAATTTATTTTTCCCTTCATTTGCAACTTTTATTGTACATTATTTTTCAAAATATTCATAAATTATGTAGTGGTAGCATTGGGTATTTCTCTTATCAAGTCTCCCTCTTCCTTTAGCAGTAGGTCTGCTTCCTCTTCCTCTTAAAAAAAAATTGATTCTGCCCTCTACTTTGTCCTTGTCCTTATCCTTAGTTGCTTGTACTAGTACCATCACTCTTTGAGACTTTTACATTTGAGAAAAAGGTCTTATTTTCACATTCACCAAAGGTGTCTCTTAGTCTTTCTTCTTGTGACATAAGAGAACCAACAAGGTGATTAAAATCTAATGTTGTCAAATATTTACTTTCTTCAATAATCATGGCAACATGGTTTCATATTGGTGATAGAGTTCTTATCACTTTATTCACAACTTCATTCTCCATTGTTTCTTCAAGAGTGTACATTATATTAACCACACATTTTACTCTAACACAATATTCACTTACACTTTTATATTATAGCATCCCCAAGTTCTCAAAATATCTCTTCAAGGTTTACAACTTGACCACTTTTACTTGGTCACTGTCTTGGTAAGCATCTTGTAG